>CM062350.1:12327537-13794216 GCA_031216105.1 Dalbergia cultrata | reverse complement strand
TAATGGGGGATAAATTAGCCCCTCAAATTTAGAAAAATCTCATATTAATCGTTTAAATTTTATAAAAGGGAACAAGTTAGTCTCTTCATCAAATTATTGTCTGAATTGTTAATAAAAATATTCATGTATTCTATTAATTTGCTCGTGTGTATTGTTAGCTTTTACAGTGAGTCATAACTTGCCTCATTTCTCTGTTTTGGGCATATCAAAAGTCAAAATCTGTCTTCTCAGTGGATAGCTATGGTGAGATAGCAGATAGAAAAAAAGGTCTAAACAACTTTGTTTAGAGGAGTGAGACAATTTATGATCTACCATAAAAACTAACAGTATATGAAAATAAGTTAACAGTAATTATAAATAAGTTATCATGACACAGTTTATACGATAATTTTACAGAGGGACTAACATGTCCTTTGTTATAAAATTTAAGGAACTAATATGAGATTTTCTAAATATAAGGAACTAATTTGTCTCCCACTATAAACCTGATGGATTGATTTGGGGTTTTAATCTATAATAAATAGTATTAATAGCAATTAAGATCAACTTAAGAGAATGTCATATAACAATCCTAATAAAAAATATAAATGAAATTATAAATAAAAATATAAAAATATTATAATTTAAAATGTTATGAATTCAAAGTCGAGAAAAATAATGCCACATGTCACATGGCAATGGTACTATTTAATCCTTATACATATTGTAGATTGTGGATTATGCTAATACTTTATTTTAGATAAAAACATTTTTATTTAGGTTTTATCTTAAAATTACTATATTTTAATACTTCATTTTTAATTATTTTATTATTATTATTTGAATTAATTTATATTTTGACTTAAATATTTTGTTAGTTCCTATAAATATGTCTTTTTGATTTTAATCCCTCTAAAATTTTATTTTGGTTTTTAGTCACCTTTTTTCTAATATTATATTTTTAATCCCTACATTTCATATCTAGATCCCTAAAAGTGATTTATAATATGAATTTAATCCTTAGAAATATTAAAAATTTAATTTTTTGTTATTATAAATATCTTCAAAATCTTCTTTTGATCTTTATAAATATCATTACTTCACCGTACAAATTAATGATAGAGACATAAAAAACATAATATTAGTAAAATGATGAACTTGAAAATAATAAAAAATTTTAGAGAGGCTAAAGCTAAACAACATATATTTATAGGAACTAAACACATATTTAAGCCTTATATTTTTGTATTATAATAATAAATTGTGCAACACACAGACCATTGTGCTAAAAATTAAATAAAAATTTTAAACCTTTAATTTTGTATTATATTTCATTGCTACTTTTCTTTCGAAATAAAGGGGGAATAATGTATGTATGACATTTTAAGGGAAATAGAACCTCTCATTTGTAAATTACGCATAAGGAATTATGTTTTAATCTACACCCTCTATTTGTTCAATTATATTTTCATTTATTTTAAAATAAAAAAGATCAAGAGTATGAATTAAAACATTACCCCTCATGTGTAATTTACACAATAAGGGGATCCATTCATCCTGCACATCCCTATCACTTATGGTGTCAGGCACAAAAATATTTAATATTTTTAAATCTTAAGTAATTGAGGTGATTAATTATTAAGTTAATTTAATATGCAATATTTATGTTTTTAAGTAATTAAAAAATATTAAACGTTATTTTTTTCTAATGGGCTTTGCCTAATCATTATAATCTTATTATTAAGATACCAAGAAACGGTGACTCCAACCATCATTAGTAATTCAATTACTCTGATGGATACAATTGCACAAATATGTATAGCCCTATAGGTAGCTAGGCTGTGCTGCCGACAAAGCATTTTCAGGCAGATTAATTAAACTTATCAAACCATTTCCATCCTTACCTAAGAATTGGCGTTATAAGGCAACAACTTGGACTTAGCTTTAAAGCAGCTTGCACTCAGCTTGTAATGTCATTAGTTTTGAGTCTTAATTATACATATTCACATTATAAGTTCTTTTTATCACCATCATTATATATCGTTGTCATTACTAACAAATATCTTCTTTATTATCAAATTATCATTAAGTATAGTTGCCCTCATCATAAAAGAAAGTATATTGCTGTTGCATTAGACACCTATCCATATGTTGAAAATGCCATCATTATAAAAGAAGATTAAGCACTACATATACCTAGGTGGTTCCATATATAAAAAGCTATTTATTAGTCACTTTAAAAATTATATTCCTCTATGTTTTAATCAAATGATAAAGATGCAATGTCCTCATCACTATTATAATAAGTTTTTTCACTATTATAATAAGTTTTTTTTTTATATGGGGAAAAGGGATTTAATACTTATCTGCGGGACACAAATATTTTTGGGAGCACCTTCGATCCAAACTTGGTTGGGTTGGTAAGGGCTAGTTGCGCAAGAACATGAGCTGCACGGTTGCCATCTCTTTTCAGGTGGTAAATATTAGGTGTATAATAAGTTGTTCCTCCTACTCAATGTGTATGAAGATTTATTCAATGGCAAATTTTTATTTGTCTGTATATGAATTAAGATATAATAATGTCAAGTAAAGAATAACCATTCCCATAGAGATTAATTTATTTTTATGAGGAACCAATTTACACATAGATGATGTAGTCTGGAGCTGATAAATTTATTTTTAAAAAATTATGAACTTTTATTTTTTTATTTTTAATTTAACTCTGTTAAGAATAAATTATATCTTAAATTTATTTAGAATGATTTATGTTGATATTAGTTTGATTTAGTCAATATGTTTAATTGATTTTATTCCAGACTTATAAATAGGCATTGTTTATTTGTAATTAACATATATACTATCTCATTAATACAGAAATTACTTGGCAGTTTTTTTATTGTTCCTATTTTCCTTTATTCTTCTAACATGATATTATAGCCTTGGCACACATCTTAAAGATCCAATTCCGTTGCATTGAGCTGTGCTTGAAGAGCAATTTTATTTCTTTCCTTTCTAATTTTTGCTTTTATTTTCTTACATTTGCCTAAGACATATCTATTCTTTCTCATTTTCTCCACTTTGCCTCCATACTCCACCTCCAATCTGCCTCTGCATTCTCCATTTCTTGTTTCTATCCAGGCACCCTGCGTTTCATGGCACTACCAAAAAAAGATATATATTTTAGCGGTAGTTTTTTTTCCTTATTGTTAGTGGTAGTTTTAACCTTTGCCCATAAATTTTCTAGCGGTTTCTGGACTTGTCATTGGTAATTTGTCAAGAAGAACTTTGTGGCGGTTTAAATCATCGATAATGGTTCTAGAACTTGTCGATTAACCACATTTGCTTTGTTGATTAGTCAGACTTTCAAAATGTGGTTAACCAATATTCCAACATTTTCGTTGAATGCGGCTAAATCTATGGCAAAATGTTAACCACAGATGGTTAATGTCATTCAGCCACACTTTAATCATGTACATAAATACATTCTTACCTTTTCATCTAGAAATGGTCCCAAATGACTTTTTTGGATGAAAAAAAAAGTCTACATAAAAATAATTAATGTAATAGGTTTTGTTCCTTGATCCAAATAACCGCAACTAAAATTATGTCACTATAAATAGTACAACAACAGCAACAACAATTATTAAGTGGTGTCGGCTATATGGTTTTATTGAGGTCCCTCCGTGTTTCTTGATGCCACCTAGGCCCCTTGCAGCTCTTAGCTCCATTGTATATCTTTGCTCAATTGTAACATACTTAAAACTTGATAAATTTTAGCTTAAAGAAAGTGTTAAGAATAAATTACATTTTAAATTTATTTGGAATGGTTTATATTGATATTAGGTTGATTTATATTGATTATTCAAATTGATATTAATTTGTTCTAATCATTATGTTCTTATCTTATTCTAGGTTTACAAATAGGTATTACTTCTTTATAATTGACATATTCAACATCTCAATAATACAGAAAGTATTTAGCTCTTTCGGATTATTCCTATTTTCCTTTCTTCTTTTTGGTCATATTAGATTGGTTCAAATTTTCTAATAAAAATTTCGAAAATAAAATCAAACAGTCCAATTAATTTTTAATTAGTCCAAGTTTATTTTTCACTTAAACTCAAGACAAACCAACTCTTTTAATTACACCCTTGACTTTTATACATGTATGACTGAGGACAATAGTATTAGGTAGGTAATTTATTTTTACAACGAGACGAATTGTATGGATAACGTAAAAATGCATTTATCCTCCAACATCTTGCGATTTCCGTCAAGTTAAAATTTGTCACGGATATCGTAAGCTTTTAAAAAATGTTTACTTTTTTGTTCAATTAAAACTTGTCACGAATAGTTTTGGTATTGTACAGAAACGAAATCTTTTCGCACCTCCTACGAATGTTGCATCTGTTATTAATTAGGACAAACTAGTGAATATCATCGAAAGTTTCTGGAAGAATTTACCAAAAAAAAAAAGAAGATTAAAAATACATGATTTTTAAATTAACGAAAAAGAATCTTATTCTTTAAAGAGAATAAAATAATGAATTACATATCTACTAACTAGGATTAATTAATATTTTGTGAGTGAAAATAAATTGAAATATATTGTTCCTGATCCTTTTTTATGAATCAGTTTAAAACATGATTAAAGGGAAATTAATCATGATGATTGTGGTAAAGAAAATAGATCCCAGTATGAGTCTCTCAAGTAAATGGGTATAAGGGATGAAGCTCATTATGGTGTAACCTTGAAGAGTTAATATTAAGATCTAGTGAACTAATTCTACATGTGGTTTGATAGGTTTTCGAGTTTTGTTATTCTTGTAACATCCCCTGTTGCTTTATGGATTGACGTTTGTCCCCACAAACCAACACGGGTCTTTTTAGCATGCTTTGTCCTCACTCACATGCTTCCTAGGAAAACTTCCCAGGAGGTCACCCATCCCAAAATTACCCCAGGTCAAGCACGCTTAACTATGGAGTTCTTTCAGTTTGGGCTACCAAAAAGAAGATGCATCTTGTTGGTATAGGTAGTGCAAATCAATTCATATAAGCCCTCCTCAACTGTATAGTCCCATACCTATACAGTCTTAGAATCCCTCTCATTCGGGTGTGTAATCGGTTCATTCATGTACCCCTCCGCTTAGAGGACCTTGCGAGGAGCCGCTCCTTGTCCATGCCCTCTTTGCACCGGCGATCACTCCTCGTCCTCGTCCCCGGGCGTTACAATTCTTGCCCAAGAATTCGAGTCTATAAGGGGCAGCCCAAAGAGATGTGAAGAAGTCTTTCTTTTAGTCTGCTAGTAAGGATGCCGTGTCTAGAAAAATAAGAGAATTGCAACCATTACAACCCATTCTCAGTAATAAACCCAACCTCGTTCACAATAATTATAGAACAATCCAAATAAAGTAACCCATCTAGCTGAAGCCTTTTAGGAGCTCTCCATAACCCCAAATCAAAAGCTAGGCTAGCTTATGTACTCAAAAGTCCAAGTCTTCTCTTGATGTACAAATGTCACCTTTTTCATGTCTCTTCACGTACTGTTCACCCCACTATTTCTGTCAACAGTTGGCAATGTGTTGGAACTCCCTTTCTTTTGTGCTCCCAAAGCTATATGATGGGGCTCAAGGATATAGAGAGAGGCAGCCCATTTTTCTGAGAGAGGCCAAGCCCCCAAGAGCACTCCTTTCTCCATACACAACAACAATAGCACAACACCCTGTAATTGATATATACAGAGTTTCCTTTTCTCCCAACATTGACCAACGACCCCCAAGAGCACTCCTGCTCCCAATAGCTCTCCCCCTCTCACTGACCAACGAGACACACACACACACAGCAACAAGAACACCATAACCTCTAACACAGCACCACCCTTCTCATAGTGACACCCATAACCAGTAAAGGGCAACCAGAAAGATACCCTCGATCTGCAAACATAGTGAGATTACCAAAAAAGAGAGGCACTGAGACGACATCTTGGCACAGAGGGAAGAGGAAAGGTTTTCGTTCATCCATCACCATCTCCAAGGGCCCTCTCATAGTGACACCCATAACCAGTAAAGGGCGACCATAAAGATACCCTCAATCTGCAAACATAGTGAGATCACCAAAAAAGAGAGGCACTAAGACGACGTCTTGACACAGAGGGAAAATGAAAGGTTTCAATTCATCTATCACCATCTCCAAGGGCTAACATTATCTGTTCTTTACCCAAGCCATATGGGAGGGATTTCCCAACTTTACCATCTTCTCACCATTTCCTCACAAGCTTATGAATCTATAGATTAAATTTTTATTTTACCTCTTTAATCCATCTCCTAGACTCTGGTCAGCGACATATATGAAGAGAGAAATTTATTATCCCATTATGTGGTGAATAAAACATACCTGAAACCTTAACAAAAGCTTACGATATTTGTGAACAAGCCACCAATAAAAGCTCATAATAAATTTCGAACGCAAAATTGTTTTTCAATTTGAGGCTAAAGTAAAGACAAGATAAACATGAAAATCCAAGAAGATTTAGTTCACCTCAAGACTATTATTATATTAAGCTCCGACTTCTCAGTTTGCTCACGTCATAATCTCAAATCTTAAAAAAATATTTAAGTTTGCTTAAAAGTACAAAACTCTTGAACAATAGTATCAGGCAATAAAAGTAGAAAAATATCACACAGACGTGGATTGATTGAAGCAAACCATAATAATATATAAAATATGAATGTAAATTATAATTTAATATCAGGTTTTCCTAATTAGTAATCTTATAATTCTAATTCAAAAATTTATTGTTCCAAGTTTTAATACATACAATGCAGTAAAAGTTATAAAGCTTTGTTAAAAGGATACTTGACTTATTTTTTATTCATAATTTTAGTTAATATAATTTTATTAATAGTTATGAATAATTATATTTTTATTTTATTTCTTATTTGTACATTTCCATAGAAGAAATCATAAAATTTTGAAAAACATATTTTAAATATTTTTAAATAAAATCTAATAATAAAAAAGTTAAAAATAAGATGAAAATTTTTTATATTATGAAAATTGCCTTAGAAAAATAAGATGATTAGATAAATCAAATTTATTGTAATGATGTTATAATATATGATTAGATAATGATGTAGAATTTGTGTAAAAAAATTTACACTGTTATTACATTGAAATTAAATTCATAAAATAATGTAACAAAATAAAATAAGATATTAAATTCAAATCTTGTAAATAAATAAATTAAGGCCCAAGAGGTTGGTGAAATTAATTAGAGTCAAATAAAATTTGAATATTTGATTAGATAAGCAAAAACCAATTTAATTTTAATGCATTAACAACCTTAAAAACTTATGCACTTTTATCTAATCATAGGCTTTTATTTTTAAGATTTTATAGATAGAAAATAGTCAACTTTAATTCTTTTATTGATATGATAATATACGATCAAATATTTTATTAAGAAATTGGCTAAATTATATTAAACTATTCTCAAATTTAGTGGAATTACACCCGACACACTTTTATTTATAAAACTGTCACTAAAGATCCTTGAGATTTGCCAAAATTATATTAACCTCCTATGTAATTATCAATTCCTTGACTAAGATGACATAAAAAGATAACATGGGATAAACACATAATTACTAATGATACAATTATAATATTTTATTAATATTTAATATGTAGATTTATCAAAATATCCTTATTTATATCGAAAGTTATAATTATATGTTTCACCCTCGCATAATAAAAATGGTTGAGTCTACAGTCTAGTGTTATGGTTGTCTCATATACTTTTTAATTGTATGGTTTTATATTGGAATCCCACCTCCCTTAATACAATCATCTCTAGAAAATTTTCACATTCGCAGTTAGTATAAGTAATAATGTAACTAATTTTATATTACGAAAATATTATTTGAATACAAAAAATGTAAGTGCCTACTATCTTGTGGTTCATTATAAGATCGTATTTAATCCAATTCAAATTTTAAAGAAATGCATATAGCAAATGAGTTGTCATCATTTTATTACTTAACAATATAAAAGTATTTTGTATTACCGATTAATTCCATAAAGTTTATGCAATAAAAACAGCACCACCAGCTTTAGAAAAGCTTCATAAATATTAAAATAACCGTATTACTTTTAACTAGAAAATGTTGATGGAGTGATTTGGATCTCTATGGGTCGCTATTAATTAATTAGTTAACATATTAATTTTAGGGGTTAGGGTTAAGCCAAAAAAAAAAAAGTGGTTTAAGCAATTTAGGTGTGGGACCCACCAAAGATACGGCCCTGGCCCGTCAGACCCGATTCCTGGGCCGCCCAATGCGGAGGAGAGAGACACGAACGATTTAGACTGATGCACCCATATCTCACCTTACCTCACGCGATACTATGGCGCGAGATAATCCACGCTCCCTTTGAACGGTTTCTGGAGGGCACCTGGCAGCTCTGTGGATTGTTCTGGAGGCGCGTGAATATTATGCGCGTGGGATGAGTGGGCGCAGCAACTCCGCAATTCGTGCGGTACGTTGTTGTTTATGCGAAACGATGCACCGACTCACTGCCATGGCACGTGTGCACGTGACACCTTAATCTCACGCTCACGCTGCTCCTTTTTATTTCACCTCTTTCGTTTTTTAATTTCTTCTTCCTTCGATTACTTGCACCACTGCCCCCTGCATATATATATATATATATATATATATATATAATAATGCCTGCTTTGATCCCAAACCTTATGTCGCATCTCAGTGGTATTTCTGGGGGCACCCACCTTTTTCTTTGGTCGTGGGTTTTGACCATGAAAAATCTTCCTCTTACAAATGGAATTACAATATTGCACCTGAGGTCATATGTGTATATATATTTATAATATCTTTCATCTATATTATTTTTTAATATGTATAAATGTGTGTGTGTTATTACTATAACAATTATTTGTTAGACAAAAATAAAATCAGGTGATGTATAGTTGATCATAAATCATGAACTAACCAGGCTTGTAAATTTTAAGCATGAATAATGCAGAATTGCCAAAAGTTGGGCCTTTTCTTTTCTCAGAGTTGATGTAAGAGACTGCAAGATTCCAACCTTTATCTGAGTATATTATAGTGCAGTGACATATCAAACGATTCTTCCTTGACAACATTGATGTCAAAAAGAAAATATTTTCAGACCATATGTCCCCAGTTGTTAACTCCTTGGTTAGCCAAGTGCAGCCAAATGATAACACGCAAGTACTAATATTTATAATTTCTATTTATATGAATAAGGAATGTACCACATGACTAAGGATAGTGTAGGGTTTTCATTTGCCTTAGTTGGGAAGATTGGTTTGGCAATGGACAAGATGGGATGAAGCAGCCACTATGGTGACACACCCCTTTTTCAGTTCCAACCGTACAACAAAACACTACAATAATAATCACCTAAAGTTCGTCCCGAAAGAGCTGACATATCAACAATATAACAATATGATATGATCTTAAAATATTAATTCAAAACGCAATGCATGAGAGTTCAACCGCTCTCACTTCTGCCCGGTAAAGATTCTCTGCCCATGGCTAAATTTGTCATAGTTATTCTCAACATTTGGCATTAAAAAAATTATTAAGGTATGTTAATAATAATTAGATCTAGACTACCGCATATAAATAAGGTTCCCTTGGAAATACAATGCAACTATGAGGGTATCCTCATACACAATAACCCTTAATTATATAATTCATCTATTAGGGAAACTTTGGACAAGTTGAGGGCCTTTTACGCTTTGAAGTTTGAGTATTACCATTCTCATGAAATTTCAAAGTGTCTGCTGAGATAGTTTCAATCATAGCCTATTTTTTTAGTTAGGAATCCTGGTCTAGCATCTTTTAATATTGATGTTGATAGCTGTTCAGCGAAACCAATATCAGTGAATATCATATTTTTACTTTGGTATCACTTTACAATATCCAGAATAAAAGGTGCTGGCTGATTTTTAAAAAGTTGCGAGATTACAGTTTAGCAAATATGAGCATAATTTTTTATTTTAAAAATGGACCATCATGTATTCAAACTCAAATGGGGTACTTAAAAAATGTTGGGAGGATTACAGTTAAGCAAATTGCAAAGAAAATTTATATTTTGTTTCTAAAATAATTAGCCAATTTGCAAATAGTTTAATGTTCAAAGAATGATTAATAGTTAATCAAATGATAACTTGATAAACCATGAATCCCATCTTGGATTAGTTTATTATTTATCATGACTTTCTAGATCAGACGGATAAGTTTTCGTAATAATTGTCATTCGCATTCAACTTGGATGCAAAAAGAAGCAACCAACAAGGCCGAATCGGTACATGATTATTTTTATTCTTTTTCCTACAATCAATTTTAGATAACAGAATGTTAAAACTAAGTTGCATTGTTCATGAAGCTCTAAATTTGATATTTTAACCTTTTAAATCTACATGATTTATGTCGTCGTGTTTCATATCAAAATAATGATGTTTTGCCCAAACCTAATTTAAGTTACACACGCTTTTTAAGTAAAACAATGTTCTTGGTATTCCTGTTTCTGTGATAACCTTAAATTATTAGACCAAAATTATCAGTATTAATGTACTATTACTATTGTACTTTAGCATATGTGAAGAAAAATTTAAAACATGGTATATGTACCCTTACCAGGGTTGACACATATACTGATACATGCGCTATAATAGTTATTGGCTTTCACCGAGCACAAAGCTTTTGGGGCAGAGTATATTTATTTCTGGTAAAGAATTAAAATGAAACGGAAATTGCTTGGCTCCTTTCAATAAAGTTAAAATTGAAAGCGTGCAGCATACAATGCAAGATGGGCATCCACTAATATTGTGCCCGTATCCCATTTCATATCTCAACAAGTTTAACAGGGTTCCTTGTAATTCCGTAGCAAAGGTACGAAAATGGTTAAAAGAGAGAGAATAATGTGTCATTCGGTTCTTTCAAGATTTAGTCTATATATATATATATATATATATATATATAAATATAATATAATATAATATAAAAGTTTTTTTCTAGAGAAACAATATAAAAGTTAAATATGCATTATTAAATTATTACAAAATCTAGATTGTCGAATGCAATATTCTAACAAAGACTCTCTAGTCTTTCCTAGATCCACCACCTACCCCGCAAGACCTGCCAATACGAGCTGAATTTGAAAATCGCTTATTACATATGGGCTTCATTACTTTTTTGTCTTTCCTCATGCGTCGCTTTAGCTTAAATTTAATCCTCAATTTTTATTATGAATAAAAGTTTAAATTGAAAATACATTTTCCAATTTCTTGATTAAGTGGGCCTAACTTAACTAAAAACCTAGCGATAACCGAAAAGAAAAAAAAATCATGTAGGAGAGTTGTCCGAACACATATAAAAGCTATCCTCGTCAAGTAAGACTAACACGCGCCCCTTCTCGTCAATACAGAATAGACTAATACTATTTTGTTTAGATGAATTGAAGGTATTTACTTTCAAAAATAGTGATTAATCTATTTAAAGCGTAGAGTTTCATGAACTTGAATATTATCTCTGATCATGAGACTCTTTTTATACACATTAATATAAATTAAATTCTTGATTAAATACTTAAAGAACCCAATTAATTACCATTCGTGCCAAATCACATGGTTTAACTCTGAAACTATTTTATGATAGAGGAATTTTAATTCAATTAAAAATGCTGACTCGTGAAGAAAGATTATCGAAGCACTTATAAAGCATGTTTTATCTTGATCATATTCTTAAATAATATGAAAGTGTAATTAACACGATTCAGGTCAAGACTCAAGGCATATATATAAACTCTCTGTAATTTTATATGAATACTTATAAGTCACCCTTTAGCATAAAAAACTAAAAATAAAACCTAAATAATAAACAAAAGATTAACCGAATAAATGACTTCTTGTTGACTTTAATTTTCTTATTAACGAGTTCCTGAAAACAAATATACTTTAACACCAAACTAAAGTGAATTTTTCTTTTCAATTTAAACCTTTTATTAAAATATTAAATGTAATTGTTTTAATAAATAATTAGTTTGTAAAAGTGAAGTGAGCTGCAATTTTATATATATATTTTTTATTGCTTAAGGAAATTCTTGGCCGACAGTCAAGGACTAATCCATCCGAGGCGTGGAGATTACCAAAGTGAGTTTTTCCTCTCCCAACAAATCTCTTTTTGATACACATGGTAGGAGTTAAACCCCTGACACATGTTTAAAGAACTCAATCACCTTACCAATTATGCCAGGATTTGTTGACAGCTGCAATTTTATATAAACTTTATTTACAACATCAATATAATCAATAGTTTATCCAATAGTTTAAATTCTTAAAATGATCATTGAAAAGAAGGTATCATCATCCAAGGATGAGATGAACTTTATAAGATAGACAAAGGGTAAAAATGTGAAACTGGCCAGCGGATGCGCTTGTTCTCTTATTGCTTTGGCTGATTCCATCTTTTCTTTCTTGCTACCTTCATCTTCATATCTCTCTCTCTCTCTCTGTGTTGTGTGCTGTTTGTAAAGAGACAGGGAAAGAGGATAAAAGCTGTCCCCACAATTCTTTTCATGGCCAAAGATTTACTACACTAAGCACACCACCACTTCTCAATCACTCTTTCACCCCTCCCCCACGCAGGTGCAAACAAAAAGCGAAGAGAAGAGAGAGTGTGTCTGTGTGTGTTATATGTGAGAAAAAGAAACCAAAAGAGAGAGAAGAGAGAACAAGATAAATAAACATTTAGTAGCACCTTCCCAGAGAGGAATGAAGAAGAAGAATTGGTATACACTGTGTTGGTGGTTTACAAGCATAGCACAGTAACTGAGACTGCCAAAAACCAAAGGAAAAAAAAGAGAATTTTTTTTTGAAGAGGTGTTTGAGTTTGAGAGAAAAAGAAAAAGGGAGGAAAGGGTGTGTGCTAAGAGTGTGAAGCGAAAGAGAAAGGTTGAAAACACAAAAAGGGGGGTATATAGTGAGAGAGAAAGAGAAAGACAGAGAGAGAGAAAGAGAGAGATGGTGGGCTCAGGAGCATCAGATAGGAGCAAAGAAGCTGTTGGGATGATGGCACTTCATGAGGCACTCAGAAGCGTCTGTCTCAATTCAGACTGGACTTACTCTGTCTTCTGGACCATCCGTCCACGCCCGTATGGCTCTCTCTCTCTCTCTCTCCCCTTGCAAGTTTATCTCTTTCTTTTTTTTTCATCTCAATCTCTCTGCTATTCTTTGAATATCATGTGTGTCCATTCCCCCCCTTGTTGCAGAAGAGTAAGAGGTGGTAATGGCTGCAAGGTTGGAGATGATAACGGCAGCTTGTAAGTATCTATATCTATATATCTATATATATTTATTATTTGAACTGATAACATTTGTGATAAGTGCAAAGTGGATTATGGAAATTTTTAACACTTGTGATTCAACTTATTTTAATATGTGTGACGAAATCAAGTTAAGTTAAATTTTAATATATGGTTTTTTGAATGAAGAATTTAGACTAAATATGTATTTTTGGCAATTTTTGTGATTCTGGGTATTGTTTGGTTTGTGGTAAAGTTTATGAATTGACGTGCAATTTTTTTCTTTTTGTTTTCTTTTTGCTTTTTTTTTTTTTTGGGGGGGGGGGTGGAATTTGTTTGTTGTTGTTGTTCAGGATGTTGATGTGGGAAGATGGGTTTTGCCGAGGAAGGGGTTCATCATCAGGTTGTCTGGAAGACATTGATGGAGGAGAGGATCCTGTCAGGAAGGCCTTCAGCAAGATGTCCATTCAGTTATATAATTATGGAGAAGGGTGGGTACTGGGTAGGTGTTTGTTTGTTATCAATTTATCATGTTGGTGGTTTTTTTTTTTTTCCCTTCTTTTTTTTTTTGTTTTGTTTTTCTCATTCCAATCTCTCTCTTCTCTTCTCTCCTCTCTCTTTCTAAATCTTGTAATGTTGGATGCCATGTGGAGGGTGCTTTGCTTACACAATGTCTGTTCCTCTTGCACTGTGATCTGATTGGGTGGGAAATTTTTGGGGGGTGTGTGTGTTTGGAAACAGGTTGATGGGGAAAGTTGCTTCTGATAAGTGCCACAAGTGGGTCTTTAAAGAGCCCACAGAATGTGAGCCTAATATCTCCAACTACTGGCAGAGCTCCTTTGATGCTGTATGCACTTCAAAACTCTCATATCCCAATCTCAACAGTTTTTTATATATATTTTATTAGCTTAAAAATTAGAGAGATTTTGACTCCTTTATTATTATCAGTACATTATTAACCAAAACATAATCCTACATTAAATCTTGTTATTGTTGTTATTTTCCTTCTATTGGTTGTGTGTAGCTATCTGATGATTGATTGATTCAACGTCCTCTTTTGATATTATTAATTGCAGCTTCCTCCTGAGTGGACCGACCAGTTTGATTCAGGCATTCAGGTCAGAAGCAGAATCATTGTTAGCCTTATTGTTATTTTTGGTCTCACAATTTTTTTCCCTTTTTCATATAAAATTTTAAGCCTTCTCTTTTACCAGATAGTTTTTCTATGTCTGTATTTGTTTCATGGTCAGACCATTGCTGTAATCCAAGCTGGACATGGCCTTCTGCAACTCGGTTCTTGCAAGATTGTATGTGAATTAAATTTGCATCACATTTTTTAAATCTATTTTTACTCAATTTAAGCTTGGTTATCTGTAATTTTGCAATGTCACTTCCCTGCTTTTATTCATTGAGTGTAAGAATCACACATACAAAAAATACGTCAAATGTGAAATGTTTTGACATTTTTGGTTCTTCTATTGTCAGATTCCTGAAGACCTCCATTTTGTGCTAAGAATGAGACACACTTTTGAATCCCTTGGCTACCAATCTGGTTTTTACCTCTCTCAACTCTTCTCTTCAACTAGGAACACTTCCTCCTCTACTTCAATCCCTTCAAAACCATCCACCATACCAATTAGGCCACCTCCACCACTATTCAACTGGGGTCAGAGGCCACTTGCATCTGCTGCTACTTCCATGCTCTCATCACCAAATTTCCAACAACATGCAGCAGCTAGATTAGGCTTTCCTCCACAGGCCAAAGATGAGACACACATGTTCCTAATGCCTCATGCATCTGAGCCAGCAAGGATTGAGGACATGATGGGGGAGCAGCATGAGAATGACATAAAATGGCCTAATGGATTGTCATTCTTCAATGCTCTCACTGGAAGAACAGATGATGCCAACAAGCTTTTGTTCAATCCAGATAGCCTGGGGAGCAAACCAGGTGATCCGAATCACCACCACACTCTTAACCAAAACCACCCCAATTCATCAGACGCCTCCAACATGCAGCAAAATGCTGGTGGAGCCAACCCAAATGAGTTCTTGAGCTTGGATAGCAGCCACCCTGAAGGTGCAAGGAAAATGGACAAGTTCAAGAGGAGCTTCACTTTACCTGCTAGAGTGGCCTCATCATCTTCATCCACTTCAATGGATCAACACCATCAACAACAGCAACAACAAAGTGTGGAGTATAGGAATTCAGATGGTGTTATGTTCCCGGATGTTATGGAGACCTTTTTGGAGTGAATTGAGGGAATGAGGAAAAGGTGAGTTTCAATAGGGGGATAAAATGAAAAGATTAGAATTTGTACGTAGGGAAAGCTATTTGTGTTCCTTTTTTCTTTCTTTCTCTTCTTGTGTTTCCTTTTCACTTTGTATCTTTGTGGTTTTTCTGGCTTCCACTTAATGAGACTTGATTAATGATCACTTATCTCTTTCTTTTATCTTAATTAGACATAAAGTTTTCATGCTGTCTTATGTACTATAGATTTTGAATTTTAGATATTGGGTCATCATTGTACTATTGAATAAAAGTTGTGAAAATCTAAGACTCCAACCACTTAACGCGTTTAATAATTTTTCTGTGTATATGATCAATTAAAACCAAGGTAATTGTAGTTTAGAATATGTTGAGTGAATATTGAAGTTGTCAAAAAATTTGTTCAACATAATTACATTTTTCTTTTATGTGGTAATTCTGTTTTTTCAACAGAGTTATAAAATGTTGGGTAGCTAATATGACATTGAATAGTGCTATTAAATATTAAGTAAGTATCTTTTTACGGACACATGCTAATTACAGCTAAGATATGATTACAATTTATTAAAAGAGTCCCATTTAACTTTATCAGATTTGATCAATCCATATAATCAGGCAAACTGTCTAGTCAATCCATGAAATTGGATGACAACTACTTGCACTCTGTTGCTTTAAAATAATGATAACCCTTTAATTTGGATTTATAGTCAATTGTGTTTTTGATTTCTATGTCATTGCTATAATAATTGCTTTCAGGTTTTATGTTGATAGAACCTGACAAGGGCCACACATCAAAATTAAAGTGTCTAAATGTCTAATTATGATTTTTATTTATTTTAGTCTGCTAATCGGCTATAAAGCAGCTAATCAACTCTACATTTTCACCTATGTTTATTCGAATTAAGTGACTTTGCGGCTCTTTTTAAAAAGAAATAATATAGCATATTCGAGTCTTGATGATACAAAAGATAGGTGTTGAGAGAATCTATTCAAGTTACATTAGTTAGAGTATACTTAACTAATATGCATTGCCAGTCCAAAATGTGGGATAGAGGGCAGAGGTATATGTAACCGTGAATAATACTACAGAGGCCTCTCTGGAGCATCGTACAATTTTAATTTCTATCATATGATTAAATATGATCATTTTATTCTGTGGATATCTAAACAGTAATTTTGTGAGCTCAATCACTTGTGTTGTTCTGCATTATTCTACTTTTTTTGGTAGATTTCTGCATTATTCTATGCTGGCTAGTTAGGTGGTCTGTTTGTATAAACTTACCCACAAAAAAAAAAAAAAAGAGGAAGTAATTTTAAGATAGTATATATTCAAAACTTTTCTTTTTTAGATTTATTTTTTTTTTTTTTGCTTTTGAAGTGTTTTTTTAGATTTCTCTAAAAGTAGAGAACTTATTATTTTTCTTTTTTTTAGAATCTTATTTAAACTACTAACAAAAATTTAAGAAATAATCTTTTATTTGAAATAAGCCTTTTTCATATCTCGTGTACAGTTAAAAATAGCATTCATAAATCACACACTAAAGTTAATAGAAACGTGAGATTTGGCTCCTAGATAAGTAAAATGAGAAAGAGAGATATTAATCATTTTTAGATTATTTAATAGTTCTCACATGCAATAGAAGCTATTAATTTAATAGTAATTAACTCCTTATTTCCTCTCTTTACCAATTTTTTAACTTTAAAAAGCCAAGTCCGTCAATTTGATACTAAATCTTATCGTGGGTACAGTTTAATTTTGGGCTCAAAATCGCATTAGTGCATGCTGACCACATACTAATATATATAATACAAGATGCGTATATGTATAATTTATTTATATGCCATATGAACCTACCTGACTTGGAGATTCTCAAGTAATTAACAAGCCAGCTAGAATTGAATTGTCACCTCTGACTATTGAAATCTGAATATTTCCAAATTAATCTATTGCGACTGGATAAGATGTACGTAGTGCGATCTTATTATGTACTTCTGATAATAATCTCTGGTTGTGTGCTATATATATAAATCAACAACAGCATCAGCTCAAAGCATAGCAGTAATGCCACTTTTTTTTTTAACCCATTATTTTTCTTTTTCAAAAGTTGCTCTTATGTAGTGTCAAGGTGAATACAATTGATCAGTCCTAGAGTTTAGGCATGTATGTTGTGCTAATAGAGGGGCAGGTGACAGTGATAGAACAAGTGAACATTCTTGTGCCTCACAATGTAGTTGTGATGTGTCCAGATATCTAGTACCTAGAATCTATCAAAATATAACGAAATATGATCAAACAAAGAAAACGACATACTATAAGCTAGCAAGATAAAGTAGATTCCTTACTAATTAGGCAACATCCATTGTCATCACTCTCGCTCTATGTATACATAATTTTCTTCAATATTCTTCAATTCTTCATAATGCTTTTACAGCTCTTGGAATGGTTCTCATCGGATCGATCACATCATAGAACATTTCAATGTACCATATATATATATATATACACACACACACATGCCAATGAAAATTTTCCATTTTTCATGTATAAGCGGTTAAATTAAAATTTACGAACACACAAACAAATTACCAAATAGGTATGGACTAATTAACCATAATACGAATATATATGATATATCATGAACATAAGTTATACGTACAATAGATATTAATGCTGTAAAAGCTATATCACGGTTCAATATTAACGCATCGCAGGCGTTCATACATATATGGCGCCTTTGCATGATGATATATTGATATTTGCATGTTCCCTTTGTTGTGAAAGAGCAATTTTCTCTCGGAGCATTCACTCGAGGTCGTTCTGAAACTGCTGCTGCTGATACTGTTTGTGTTGTTGATCCACAATGATATCTATATATCATGAACCGCATCTCTAGAAAAATTTAAGTTATAGGCTACAGAAACATAAATTATTTAATATTTAAGAGATTTTTTCTTGGATAAGTGTGACACATTCTTATCTAGGTACACCCATAACAAAAGTGGATTCTATCAACTTTATTCATTAAACACTCCCTCAAATTTGGGTTGTTCTTAACTGTTTAAATTACTACCCACATAATTTGTCATGCTTCTATTTATATCTTATCAAATCTTAAATGGTTAATTCTTTGTGAATGTTTGAAATCATACATTTTATCTTTTATGGTGTGTTTGGTTGATGGATAAAAGTGGAAGTGAAATTTATATAAATGAGTTTTATGAATAATTTTATATATAAAACTCATTCATAGAGATTTCATCTTATTTTTATCCCTAAAATCAAACACATTCTTAAGGTGTATTAATAATTTAGAGGGTTTGCAGGGCAACTAGCAAGAAGATCAGAAAAAAGGAATTTGAAACCATGGTCGAAAAGGAAACAAAGGAGACCAAATAAGGAGCAGAGTCCACGTATATCTGTTTCAGTCAAATGAGCTATTAATGTTGCTATAGTAGTGGTTTAAGGGGAGTGGATACTTCAGTGGATTTAAATTAATTAATGATACGAAATTTAAATCTTCTTCAGTTGCCCCTTTTCTCAATGATGTTGCTTGATTTATTGTTGTATGAAGAGGTGCCTTGCTTGAAGTTGGAGTTTCGCTTTGCAATATTGGTGTAAAAATATCTTTTAGAAAATATGGAACATTGTATCATATGTTGCAGTGTCTGAGAGAATTTATTTAGGTAAAATCCACTTGGGTGAAATGTTTTTTTTTTTTTTTCATCTTGGTTGGGTGATGCATAAGTCAAGCATGCGCAAGGGTTCACTTAAAAATGTGGAGGATTGTTTCCACAAATGTTTTTTGAGGATACTGATGCTTGGCGTTTTCTCATGCTTAGTTTAACCATAGCGAAATCACGATTGTTCTTGTTTCTTTTCAAATAACTTGAGATCGTGTTCTTGGTGTGAAATGTTATATATATTTTGGTTAGAATCTTTGTCTACAGCAAAAGATACGTGAAATTTTGGAAAGATTGGTGGCTGGGCAGAAAAAAAAAAACATATAATAATGGATGGAGACAGGATGATCATTTAGCTTTACTTTAAACGGTGGTGCACTACAAGAAATTTATATCTTGGACAAGACTTATTTTGAGAACACATGAAAAGTGTCACATATAGTACACATAGTACACCTATTTTAAGCTAGTGCATTATTATATCGTAGAGTTGTTATAACATACGTAATTGATTGTCAAAAATAACATTTTTAAATAGAGAGGATAATATTTTTTAGAAATTAAAGAAAACACATATGAAAAAGTATTGCATGTATGTGTGTATATCTATTAAAAGCAATACTTTCTTAATGTGTTCCTAATACGTAAGTGTTGTTTTATGCTAAAAAAAAAACTTGTAGTGGTGTTTTGTAACTTGGTTGTATAGTATGGAATTGAAGGTAGCTTTGGGTGTGGAGAACTTTTCTCTATTGAGCGAAAATTGTTTTGATTTGAGGCTTTTTCTCTAGGTTAGTTTCATATGATGTGCTTTTTTGTGTATGTGTTTTCAATTAAATAATGTGTATGTTTTGTTCTGTTTTTCACTCTCCTTTTGTGTTGAGTATTCCTTTCAAATAATAATAATAAAACACTTAAAGGAAATTTATAAATTTAGATTTTAAAAGAAAAAGAAAAAATGAGAGAACATATAATATTAAAATTTTAAAATATAAACTCACAAATATATTCTTACAAGATTGCCATAGATGGTGCTGTTCTGCTTGTGACAGAAGCTGTGAGCTATACATAGATGCAATTCAAATTTGCCTAACTTAACCTTAGTTCAAGCACCGCGTGGTGGTGTTGAAATGATTCTGTTAGATACCTTAGTGTGAGAAGTGTCAGTGTCACATGATGTGGAAAACTACTAGTAGAAATTAATATCTTAATTCATAGCTAATAATTGGGTGTTAAATTTGGAGTTCTCATTTTATAGTATATTTCAAAAGCAAAAGGAATATATTGAAGTTTGCTACCCATATAAAGTTTTTGTGTGAAATGATGTATTAGTATTAGATTCGTATAGATTTATAGAAACTTGAACAATTTGTCCTATGTAATAATTATATGCGGCGGATGTATACAATTTGGATCAAGAAATAGAGGGATTGGAAAGCAAAAGCCTGCTTAGTGCTTAATCATCATCATGTCCCTTAGCTGCAAGTCATATTATAAACCTTCAAGATATTGATTGTTGGTTCAATTAATCCTTGTTTATACCAAGTATACAATGAATCTCTCATCAATCTTTGTCAACTTTGCTTTTTGTTTTGATGTAAAGGACAGAGTACTCCCAAATATTACCCATTCCTCTGTGGAAAAGGTAAAATTTATAAAAAGAGGAAAGTAGCAAGAGATAGAAGCCAAGCCAACCACGCAGCTAGCAAGCGTATAAATTAGTATTATTGTAGGTTTTTCCTTTTTTATTTGTATTAAATCAGGGACAGATTTAAACCTACAGTTTCATGCAAACCATCAAACCTTTTTAGCATATTTACCAAAAAACCCTTTTTACCGTTTTGCCACCTTTGATGTCTCATTATAGTCTCTCTCTATTTTTTTTTCATACATTATTATTATCATCATCATCATCTAATAGTATGGGAGAAATTCCTAGGCGATTACATAGCAAGAAGAAAATATCTTACTTTATATTATTTATAGCTTAATATTTCAACTATTGTATTAAAAGTCTACCAAAAAAAATAATTATTATTATTTTATTAAAAATATAATAAAGTATGTACTATGTACCCAAAAAATATATAATAAAGTAAAAGATAATAATGACTTTAAAAAATTAAAGGGTTGAGATATAAATAATTCAGAATAATACTTATTCTTCATCATTATATGAAGTTAAAGTAATAAACAATTAAGAAGTTCTCAATAATCCGGTTATATTGCAGTCTTCTTTGGAAAGACCAAGGAATGGTGGCATCAGAGACCAGTGTAACATTTTTTTTTGGGTTCAAAATTTGTAGTATTCTTCGTAAGGGGAAGCAATGCTTAGGGGACAAGTACGTTTTATAGAAATCCGTAGTCCCTTATTTGGGTTTTTGTGTGGAAGAATCTATGGGCCCAACTCAGCTCATTGTACCTGAGGGACCACTGGCAACCCAGACTCAGTCTATATATATATATATATATATATATATTTGACAAAATGCTTAAATTGATCCCTTAAAAATAAACGAGGGATAAATTAGTTTTTAAAATTTTTAAATTTTCAATTTGGCCCTCATATTTTAGAAATAGAGATAAATTGGTTTCTCTGTACAGTTCCATACGATATATAGAGTGACCAATTTGTCCCTGTATGAAATCATAAAGAGGGACCAATTTATCACCTTTTGAAAAATATAAGACTAATTTGAGACTTTTAAATATGAGATACTAATTTATCCCTCAATATAGAGCCAATTTCGATATTTAGTTTTTTTTTCTTAGTCCAAATTATTCGTCAATCTTCCTTGGAAACCACACTGTGTGAGCTAATCAAACTACTGGTAGCTCAAAAAAATTGTCAGATGTATAAAAACATAAACACTGTGCGTATAATTAAATGTCCTCACGTAACAAATTTTAAATATTTAATAGAACAGTTTATAAATTTGCTTGCTTACAAGTAGGGGTGTACAAGGGACGGGTTGGGCCGGGTTGGAAAAGACTCGAACCCATCTCGATTTTTAGATCGGGTCAAATATTAAAACCCGAACCCGACCCAATAATGACCTGACTATGTCCCGGGTTATACCGGGTCAACCCGACATTCGAACAATATACAAGAATTTAAATATTGTACATAGTAAAGTTATAAAAATTTTAAGTAAGCAACAAAATTTTAGGGATATTTTATTATATAGGTTTCAAAATAAACTATATCAATGTAGAAATAATATCAAGTTATGTAAAATATATTAATTGAACTTTAAAATCTTAAATTTTTTATAAATTATTATAAAAATATATATCTCTTAAATGATTATTTGACTTCGGGTCGGGTCGGGTCAACCCGACGTATAACCCGAACCCGGCCCGAAAAGTGCACCGGGTCAAATTGCAAGACCCGAACCCGTCCCAATGAACTTCGGGCCAGGCCGGGTTAGTGAGAAGAGACGGGTCATGAACACCCCTACTTACCAGCTTTGACTTCTACGCACTGTAAAAATGCAGGCACAGGATAAAAATTGAATCATTTGTTTTTGTTTGATATTCTTTCCCTCCCCCCCCCCCCCTCCCCCTCTTTTTGGTCGTATTTCTTCATCAGAATATGGGCTTTAATCCACTTTAATCTGGGTTTGGCCTGAAAGTTTTTTCTATATCCCGTTTAATCTGGGTTGGGCCTGAATTTTAACTTCAGACCCAAAAGAAAGAAAATGACATTGTTGTTTTTTTAATTGTTAGACAACTTTATCTCTCCTCCACAAAGAAAAATAAAATTTTCTCATGTTTCCCAAAAGTAAAAAACCCTCCCATGTTGAAAAAAAAAATAACGCGTTGACCAAAAGAAGAGGAAACAATAACAATGTGGGCCAAAAGCAATATATATATAGCAGACCAATAAATATAATTCACGTGGAATTTAATGGGGACTAGTTGAAAGTTGAAAAGACGTGAATTGAGTCTGGCTCAGGTCCAATATGATATTATTGCTTTAAATTAAAATGCAATAATGGCCGCAAATTAAAACGCAGTGATAGCTACCATCACCCATCAGCCGTTTGACATTAGCTAGAACCCAAAAAAAAAAAAAAAAAAAAAGAAAATTTATAAGTGATGGGAATGACAGTAATGTTAGAATGAAATAATATGAGTATCACCTTAATTTGTAAGTTTTTTTCCCCTTTTTTTAAATAAAAAAACTTACATAAAAATTAACTTGAAATATTTTTTTTTTGGGAATTATTAAACGATAAACCACTTACAAACTTTTGATATTGTTAACAAACTTTGCTTGAGGTGACAATCCATTTCTGCTGTTGACCAACCAATAATTTAAGAATTTGATTATATACATGTGCATATTAATTTTATATGTACAAATTAGAGACTCACATAAACTTAGTTGGGCTTTTAATTTAATTCCAATTATTTTTATTGATAATCTGTCCTTATTAGTTTACTTATCTAACATATTTTAATAAAGCAATAAAATCAATTACTATACTTACCATATTGAATCAGTCTACATGTTTATCCATTCCAAACTTAAGAGAAGAAACCAAATGAACCATGCAGTCAGAAAGAAAAAGAAAAGAAATACTGAGTTAGTAACAAATGAGGCAAGTTAGAGTAAAATAGCAGCTCTAGTAGTTATCAAACAGAGTAGACTAGTCATCAAGTCTTTTTCAATCATCAAAAGAATCTCTTTTAAGTCTTCAGGCCACTATTATCCAACTATACATCCTCATCAGCATAGACGATAGACCACATACACACACACATACCCTTTCTTCTTCTTTCTCTTTACCTTGTTTCCTTTCCTCAGATCAGCTATGACTGCCAGAGAAATCCTCAGTAAGATGAAGGTATGTACCATTCCCTTTTGTTTTATATTGGAGATATGGTTGAATGATTGGATCACAATTTTCTAGCTTTTTTATAATATCCACTTTTAGAGAAATGCTATAGATCTTTACTTTGTTGGAGTAATCCTCATCAATCAGTTAAGTGGATTTCTTGTGCTGCTCAATTAGATAAACCCCACCAGGTTTATTTGTGTGCTTTTGTGGCTGTCATTGTGCTACTAACTCATAATCTTGTGTGTGCTGCTCTTCCATCATTGACTTTGACTTGTACCAGTATGTCACCATTTACTTTTTCTGAATTCAGAAAATTCAGTCTTCCAACTAGCTCGGATCTATAGAGAAGAGATAAATTACTAAAACTGATGATTGTAATCTGTAATTGTATCTTTGTTTATGTTAGTGGTAATCATAAATGCACCAGGTTATGTCAAATACTTCAATTGCTTCAAATATCTATCTGTGCGAATTGGGAAGAGTAAGACTTATTCCAGAACTAGCCAGCTTTCTCTATCTCTTGGCAGTTGGCACCGTTTTCACAGTTTACCCTTTGTGTCTTTGGAGAAATGATTTCGTGACATGGTCCAAAGCCTCTATGACCAAATGGGCATTTGTGTGAGGGGGCATGTTTGAATATAAAACCATCCATGTACCTCTGCCTATCAGCTTAAGCTTTTAGGAGAGATGGTTTCACGACACTTTCTTTTCCCTTTTGTATCTTCTTCGGTTCTCCTACCATGTAGGCTTTTCTTATATAACAAAATCATGTTATCTTTGTATAAAAAAAAATTAGAATGCTTTCTGCCAGAACCTGGGTTGTTTATATCATCCAGATCCACCTGTTCCTTTAGATTAATCCGGGTTGTCTTCCAAAGTTTTGTAGAAGATATTAGATTGCTTTCCTCAAGGTACTTTTTCTGTTTGCTGATTTTCTTTCCCTTATAATGTTGTAAATTGCAAATTGCACTTTATTTTGCTGAGTATTCTACTAGCTATTGTTGTGACAGTAGTTTGAAATGAGTATCTTGCATGCAGGAAAAAGTTAAAGTTGGGTTGGGTGCATCTGATCCTGATTCAGGGAAAGGAAAGAGCAAGATGTCAAAGCGCATAACTCACGGCTTCCACTTGGTGAAGGGCAGATCATACCATGCAATGGAGGACTACGTTGTTGCTGAATTTAAGCAAGTTGATAGCAATGAATTAGGTTTGTTTGCAATATTTGATGGCCACGCGGGTCACAATGTACCTAATTACTTGCAGTCTCATTTGTTTGAAAACATCTTAAAAGAGGTAATGCGGGGTTCTTGCCTTTTCTGGTTAGTATGCTTAATCTATGAGCTGCTTTAGTGAATCATGAACTATATGGTGCAGTTTTCAGTCAGATCTTCAAAATCAAATTGGGAAAAAAAGAAAAAGCATAACAATGTCAATTCAAGTTTAATGAATGTGATTACCATGTGTTATAGAACTTTACTGAAAGTAAGTTTAATCATTCCTTCTGTTTTATCCTATGTAGCCTGACTTCTGGAAAGATCCTGAAATTGCTGTCAAGAGAGCCTATAGTATAACTGATTCTAGTATTTTGGAGAAATCAGGTGAATTGGGCAGAGGGGGTTCAACTGCAGTTACTGCAATATTGATCAATTGTCAGAAGTTAGTAATAGCCAACATTGGTGACTCACGGGCTGTCTTATGCGCGAATGGGGTGGCCAAACAACTATCAGTGGATCATGAGCCACACGCTGAAAGTGAGGATATAAAAAATAGAGGTGGCTTTGTATCAAAATTTCCAGGTGCGTCATATTTTACAATGTAGAAAATTCTGCATTGATCTTGTTAAAATGCTGCACTAAGTGGTCCAGTTTTGGGGTTCTTAGCTCATTGAGCTTATGATTCTATATGCTTTTCTGATCTAGTTGAGTTGATTACTCTAAGAAGTTTACTTAGCACTGGATAGGCTTTTTTCCTGTGCTAAGGATGCATCTTTTGTGATCAATTCAGGGGACGTCCCGAGGGTTGATGGACGGCTGGCAGTGTCAAGGGCATTTGGTGACAAGAGCTTGAAGAAACACTTGAGTTCAGAACCACATGTGACAGTGGAAATGATACAAGATGATGTAGAGTTTATTATATTAGCCAGTGACGGATTATGGAAGGTCAGTTTCAAATACACTCCTACTCCTACAATGTTTTATCCACACAAGCTTGTTTATCCAATGTTCAAATCTGTTCATTCATTTTCTTCCAGGTAATGTCAAATCAAGAAGCAGCTAATACTATCAGAGACATAAAGGATGCTCGGGCTTCAGCGAAACGCCTCACTGAAGAAGCAATAAACAGGAAAAGCACGGATGATATCTCCTGCATTGTTGTGAAATTTCAGTGAACACCAAAACTCAAGATAGTTTATTATGTTTCAGAAACTTTCAAGTGTAACATATACTTCAGTATATAGACAAAGCTTCATCATGTGATGTCATTATGCTGAGCCACATTTCAGGGTGTGATCTTTTAACTTCTTTCATACAAACCAACTTGAACAATGCATTATTTGAAGAAACAATGTGGGAAAGATGTAGTTTCTGATTGTGTAGACACCAGACTACTGGCTAATATGTTTAAATGCAAGGACGTTTGGTCAATTTCATTGATCTTGAAAGGGCCACTTGCTGATTACAGCCTGGTATGGTTATCACAATTTCTTGTTACTGGTAATCTTTATCTTTTTAGAATGAAGTTGGGAATGACCCTTATCAATATCCCTTCATCAAATGAAGGCGGGTGATGGCATATCATAAACAAAAGCAATTTTAATCATTAGAACAGGCAGAGAAGGATCATGTTTGTCACCCCTTTTTAAGTTTTGACCCCTTTTAACATATTATAGTTGATGCAAAAAGAGCTAACGAAATATGCTGTGGAGACATTATTTATGCCTTATTGGAATTAATGCATCGTTATAACAAAACCCAAAAGATAAAAAGAAGACAAGGGTATTAAAAAAATAATGCATATGTTTCCAGTCTCAAACCGAATCTAGTATCTGGTTGACAGTTTATTAGCATGGCATAAACGAGGTATTTGTTTTTTCCCAAAAGAAGCTATAGATTTTATTCTAATCAAGTGGACTGAGGGTACACCATTCAAGGCTTCTATAATAGGATACTTATATAGTAGGGCACACAGAAACAAAATAAACTCATTTAGTTGGTAAAGAACACATAGAGCTCCAGGGAAATAAAACTAGTTTACATCTCAAAAGACAACACCAACATAGGGATCTTTATTATATGCCTTGGCATGTAAGGAACCATAGGGTGACAGAAGAGAGGGAGCCTGCTGAACACTTTCACTTCATCTGATATGGAAAGACTTGCAACCAGAGCTCCCTGCCATGTTCATCTGAATTCTTCCCCTATCATCAACATTTCTGCAGAGGCTGTCCTTTGGGGGTTGCCCTTTGCCGCGGCTGCTTCCCTCATTGCAAGTTTCTACGTTGCTTTTCCGGCGCCGCTCATTGTGTCCGGCCAAGCGTCTGCGGCAGCTTCTTTTAGCTTCATCAAACTCAGCCAGATCATGAAACCTGCAGAGACTCATCAATACACATTTCTGATAAGGCGAACACATAGAACCAGTACTTTGAACAAGTTAACAGAAATGCTCTCTGTGAAGCATAATATGGAAAAATAAGTGAAAAGATCTAGGCAATTGAGTTCAGTTTCTTAATCCGTGCTTCTGATATATATATATAACATCGTTTCTCTAGTGACATGATTAGTAGTCAAGACATCATCCCTTTGATATGAGAGGTCTGTTCTTACTTTCAAGTTTTACCTGTGAATTAGTACTATGCTTAGTTTCTAAACTAAAAACAGATGATGGACAAGTAAGATCAACTCTACCATCTATAATGAAATGCTAAAGGCAAAAAAAAAATTTGAGACCAAGAGAAAAAATCATCTAGATGACTAGGAATTGCAAACCTGCTACATTGCTGGCAAAACCTCTGCCTCAGTCCTGCAACAACCACCACAGGTGCCTTGGAATGAAACTCGCATACCTTGTGGCGGCGATGGTACCTCTTTGCATCAGTCAAATCAACACCACACCTCTCTGCCTGACAGGAAGGTGGTGAAACTCCTCCACCCCCACTTGACCCTCTTCTCCCACTTCCACCAGCAGCACCTTTCTTCTTTTCTTCTTCTGCAAGACCACCATCAGCACCACTTTCATCCTCCTCCTCTATCTCATCTTCCACTTCTTCAACTACGCTATCCTTCCTCATCTTCTCAACTGATGTTCTCTTCCTCTCAATCATCTTGGCCTCCATTGTGAGTGCAGACAATGAGATAATGAAGAGGAAAATGCTGGAGCAAGTACCAAGCTGTTGGAACCAACTCTTTGGGGAGCAATGGTAGTGAAAAGAGGGGGGAGTTTATAGGGAGCAAAAAGGTAGAGAAAGAAGGTGCAAAGAGTGTGGACCACAAGGCTCCTTTTTGTTTAATTGTGTTCTTTAATTACTGAGGGAGGGAGCAGTGCATGGAGGAGGGTTTTGTCTGTAATGATATGCTAATAAGAGAAAGTTTTATCTCAATTCTTGCTGTAAGTGGGAAATTGTGGTGGTGGTGGGGGGGATGGATTTTGCATGAATGGTGTGTTGAAAGTGACAGTGCTGTGTAGCAGATGACACCAGGCGCGTTTGTGGTAAATGCTTAACTATTGGTCCTCAAGGAATTACATAAGGCAAGAGAAGGATTCTTCTTACTTTTGTTTGTTCTTTGTTGTTGATGTGATTTCTGATACGCAGATGAAGGACCCCATATCACATGCATGGCCAACCCATGAATCCTTCAACCACTGTAAATTACATGAAAATAAACAAATATGACTCCCTACAAAGTCTGCATGAATTAAACAAAATCAGGAAGAAAAACTGCTATAGAGCTGGTTTTGGACTTAACACTGCAGGTTTGGCACGCAGAGAAAATTTTCCAATTGGATCATAGGAATCAGAAGCCAATGGAACAATCTATTTTGTGATTGTATCCCACCTAATAATTTAAAATCCAAAAATGGGAAATTAGTAACTGCTTTTCTTGTTTGTTTCCAATATGTAACCACATGTATTGGAGCAAGTAATAGAATTTAAACATTGGATTTAGGTAGGTCTGGTCTCTTTCTGTTCTAGTTAGTTTTAGTCACTTCAATGTTAAGGTCAGGTGAGCATTAATTTAACTGAGATGCATAGGACAATAGGTACTGGAAAAATTCTTGTACAGGTACTGAGTGACTTTGATTTTAATTTTTAAATCTAAAGCCTGTAAAGTACTCATAGCACTGGGAGAGGGTAGAGAGTTGAGAGAGACATATCATATTTTCCATGGAAGCCCAAAAGGACTAGAAAGCATCAAGAAGAAAATTCACTCCTTTAAAGGAGCAGTGCCAAACTGTTCCCTTGTTCTTTCCTTAGTCTTTAAAACTTGAACTTTGCTCTTTGTCTATGACTTTGCCATTGTAGAATTGTTCTATTGTATATTTTGTATCAATAATTTATCATGTTTATGTGATTAAGCAGTTATAATATATAGTGCTTCTTAGTTCTTAGAAACATAAAAATGATTGGAATTGTACTCACACAACTTCTCTGACATAAAAATGATGTCATGAACTTTGAAGGATGGTTAATAATCTTGACAAATGCATGTTGCAACAGTACATACTATGGCCACAACAATCATGTGTTACTGACATGACCTAGCACGCTAGCACCATGGTTTCACAAGATGGCAAGATGCTATTGTACTCGGTACTTGATGTTAGTTTCTCACCATGGATGGTATCTAGATATAGCGGACAAAAACAAATGGGGTTCAGCCCTTATCACTGTTAAAAAGGTTGAGGATTCCACATTCCATATAATCTTGAAAAATCAACTTTGTTTTTTCACTTCACCCTCTGTGGAACATATATCAGTAAAGGCTCAGTTACTTCCAACTTAAAGGAAAGTTATATTTAAGACATTAGAAAGTCATGAACAAAGGCTTGCTTGAAGGAGACATGTTAGTAACACCTTATAATTATAAGAGCTTAACTTAATTAGCTCTAAATCTTATGGGAGGAGGATAGGCTATTCTTGATTGATTAATCTTTAATGGACTGAAAGAGTGGGGAAGGAGAAAGATACTTAAGCTTTTACATTGACATTTAAAGGAAAATTAAGTTACACATTCGTCCTTTTATGTTTTAGTTGTTGGCCCTATGATAAGGATTATTATATATAAAGTAATAATACTATTTTTCGGATTCACGGTGAATTTTACATATGACAATATATCAATCGTTTAAAATATAATTTAAAGTTACTTAAAGTTATAAATATATAGATATTGTAAAAGTCATGTATAGTATTCACTATAAACTCAAATATATATTAACACTGTCCTTATATATATATATGTAATATAATTAATTTATGCAATTTGCAATGTTGTTTAGTACTTTATACATGTATATCATAAGGTGAAAATGGATGTGTCATGGCTAATAACATGTCACAGTTGAAAATTTAAATCATGCAAATAAGTCAATTTTCAATGGTATAAATGATGTATGGCCATAAAAGTAGAATCATTCGTATAATAAATCCGTCTGAATTTTGTCTCACTTGCCTTCTTCTTCTTTCCTTTCTGGCCATAAGAATCAGAATGTCACACGGTACACGTACTGCACCCAAAAAAAAAATCTTGCGCCCATCATTCTCATATTGAGTTGGTTTTGGTCCCTCCATTCTCCTCCTTTTATTCTTCTCTCAGTAACTTGTGTTATGCTGGTCAAGCCCATTTGCCCCTTGTTATGACTTCCACATACAAGGTTGAAAGAGAAGGGTGATTTTGACAAGTAAAATAAAATAAAATACTTTCATGTTCACGGAGCATGAGGTAGTTTGTGCTCTATCTTACAATAAAGTGATATTTCAGAATAAAAAAAAAAATGAGTCTTACCACTAGCTAAAATTGAAATATCACTTTATTATTATATAGAGTACAATCCACCTAAGGGTTTAAGGACAACGCAAAAATTGATCGTGAATCTCTGTGTGTATATATACCCAAAAAAAAAGATCATTCTTTTTTCGTAATGTGTAGGACAGTTGTGAAGAATTGTATACGAATGTACAAAAAGTGAGAAGAAACACATATAGTGCTGGAGAATTCTTGTTGCTTGTCCCTGTAAAGAAGGGATAGTGCATGGACAGCTGCATGGCTTTGATAAGATAAGAGGCATTACAGGTCATCATCTTATTCAACTAGCATGGAATTTGTTGTTGGTCCCAAGATTTGGCACCCTACATATATGAATGAATAAAGGCATTAAAATCAAGGTCTTGTTTTCACGGCACACTTCATATGATTAGGTGTTGAAGGTACCTTTGTGTCTTCTTCTCAGATACAGAAGAACTTCACATTGGCTCTTTGCATACTTGCTTTTTTTTTTCTCTCTATGATCAATGGGTTGTTGCTTTTGGTACAACTTTATACGAGGATTTATGGGTAAGAAAAAGACAATGGTATCTGATTCTAGTTGTATTTTCAGGCACAAGTCTACAACGTTAATAATTGACTTGGTTTTCCTTAGGATTACACTCATGCCACGAAGTTGAGGTTCAATTTGGTTTGTAATTTTGTAGGATTTATTTTAAGTTCAATGGGGTTGAACGAATTAAATTCATAATTTGTGCAAAAGAGTGATTGAAAAAAAAAAGATTGATAGAAGTTACATGATTATCTAATTAAAAACCAAATAACAATTGATAGAGATGGAAAAAAAGAAAAAGGAATGGGAATGGCGCTTCTAGTCATATCGAAGAATATTCGTTTCGTGGATTTGATCATTGTGATTGAATAAAATCATTGATGTAAATTGACCCTTGCAATTGAATAAAGTCGTTTATGTAACTTCCAGTTGTTATTGGCTCTAGCTGTAATGCTTTTGGAGTCTAACATTAATACGTGTGCAATGTTTATTTGCAGATTGTTGGTGTTGCTAAATTTGAGTTTTGATTCAAATAAGTTAAACTCCGATGTAGCCACATCAATTATTTGTTTGTAGCTTGTGAAAATGATTGATTAAGTAGCATTAATAACAAAAATATCTTCATTTAAACATTGAGGAATGTGCTTCAAGATTTTTTTTTGTTTGTCCTTTTTCTTATCAACAAATGTGCTTCAAGCTTTTTTCTTTTTGGCTCGAATTCAAGATTTTTCTTTCTTTTTTTTTTTTTTTTACTTTCGAAAATTCAAGAACTTTCCTGATCTTAGATCTATAGGTTTTTTTTTTTTTTTGTGGGGTCCGAATATAGAGGTGTGAACTTAAGACTCTAATAAAAGGAAACGAACCACAGTCAAGATCTGAGGCCATTGCTGCCTTTACTCTGGGATTGGGCCTTTAAATGTAGTCCGCTTATTATTTGAAAAAAACAGTGAAAGTCGACCCACAAAAGTGAAAGTAAAAAAGAAGAGCGGGTAAAAAAACTGGAACTAGAACTTACTAGTTGCAAGAGTTTTTTGGTAATTACAATAAATCATGAATTTCAACTTTTATTATCATTATTATAAGCTATACTTTTATCAGTTGTTTGGTAAACTTAGTGCTTGAAAAGATATTTTTGTCTAATGGAGTAGAATTAATCAACAAAAGATCAATATTTTGTACTGTAATTTCGTAGCTTGAAACCATGCATGCATTGGTCTTAGGATTCATTACTGATTGATATTACAACTAGAGTTAACTAATAAATTTAATTCATTGTTAATGCCAGTTGTCAATGGGGATTCATTTTCAAGAGTTCAGTTCATCTTACATATAAATAGGAGGAATTTGATTCCATTATTAGGAGTGATCCTATGATAGACAGAAGTGTGTTTGTATAATAATATCATATAGCACATTTGGTTTCCATCTCCAACAAAGCTTGTAATGTTCATAGATTTAATTATAGTACTAGAACAAAATGGAGCAGAATGATAGTAATTAACTTCGTTTTCTTCAACCTATTGTCACTTATAATAGATTGAAGTCATGGCATAAAACAGGGGGAGAAAATAAAAAAGAACATATGATAACTCCACATTACTTAAATCCTATATAGTCCTAGCTAACTAATCATAACCCTATCTTGTTATCACAACCATCTCCAAGCTGGCCCTGCAAATCTTCAGCACTTCTATACTCCGCTGTGTCCACAACATTGGTATCAGCCTCAGCCGTGGTTGTCTCAATGACTGTCTGTGCAGTCTTCTTTGCTGCGTCCCATGCAGTGTCCACACTCCCCTTAGCCACTTCTCCAGCACCCTCCACCACCTCTGATGATGCTTTCACCATCTCTGAATCACCCTGAAAATATTGGCACACAATGCATGTTGATAGGACTAATTCTATAAGATCATGAGACTATAACATAAATGCATCTATAATTACAACTATTTGAATGCAAAAAAGATTGTAAAACAAAGGAGATTTCTCTAATAGCCCAGTGAGATTCAAGGATACTAATACCTTTAGTTATTTTTACTAAGAACTAGTAATTTATTCCACTAATCCAACTTATTAAAATATATAAAATTTATGATTACATCATAAGTAATTTGATTATAAAATGGTATCGATATCCTGAGGCACCAAAATAAATCTAGAAAAAAAAATCATATCTTAGCTAAAAAAAAAACTTTCTATAAATTAGTGAAAAGAAAAAGAAGAAAGGCACTTCTCAACTAAAGGAAAAGGGGGTGTGTACGGTCGTGTGAAATGAAAATAACTTAGTGGTGGAAAGTAAGAGTTGTACTTGAGTATGCACATGAGCATGAGCATTTGAGAAGCACACTTGATTGCTTCTAATAATGGCAGCTTTAGGAGTAGTTGATCGAAGGTGTTTGACCAATACTTTGGATGACACAACAAAGGGAACTACTCTCTTTGCCATTTTTTCTGCCTCTATGTATGTATATGTGTTCCAATTCTTAGGATCCAAGTTTGATGTTCGTTTAAATGGGTCACGGCCTTGGCTAGCTTTTATAAGTAGAAACAAAAAAATGCAAAGGAAGGAAAAGAAAGAAAGAAAAAGTAAAATTATTAAAACGAGTCGGTGCGTGGCACGTGGTGGAAAACTAACACATACATGAGTCACAAGGAATGGAGATTTGGCAACTAAGCACGTTGGTCACCAATGGCAGAGTGGTTTTTGTGTGACACTTGTAAAGACTTGTATCGGTGAGGACGAAGGGAGGGGGACATGGACAAGAGGATAATGCTTCTGTGTTGTTCTGCCGACATATTTCCTCAACTTAAGGGATTTGTCCGCTGAATCGGCTGCTTACAACAAAACTAGTTTTATCTCTGGGACATGAATTGAGTGTGGGATTGTACGGTCAAATGGTCAATGTCCGAGACCAACACATGCTTGTGAGGGTTTTGTGACCAAAATCTTGTATCCCTGAATCATCTTCAAGACTCAATTGTATAAAAATAATTTTTTTATTATAATTTTAGAGTGAACACCCAATCTAGTTCTTAGAAGAAAAAAAACTAGACAAGTAGAATTTTTTCAAGAGTTTTATATTTAAAATGTTATGTCATGATTGTTATCCTTTGGATTAATTAGTAGTGGGCTGTATACCTTTATTTTATCTAACAATCACCATTATTTCTGTCAAATATTATGCATATATTATTTTGGAAGAGTAGCATTACTTCAAAAAATTATGTAGGATAATCTGGTCCTTAAAAAAACTCCATGTAGTCCCTTAAGAATGGAAGCATAGCACAAATTAATCCCTTTGTTAAATATGTTTATTTAATCTTAAAAAAAATAGTCCGTTAACTCAATAATATTGCATATTATGCTATCGTTAGAATCAGATTCACACCTCCTGAGCAATATGAGGTGGTTTGTTTGGATGTTTATTCTTTCTCCAAAACTTAGAACAATAACATGTGGGGGAAAAGTATTTTTTTGAAGAGGGGAAATTATGTTTGAAATCATTTTAAAATAGGATTGTTTGAATACAAGTCTATTAGTTCATGTGGTACACTAATATTATATGCGACGTAAGTATTATTCTATTAATGTGGACTTATTAGAGGGACCTACATGTCATATATTTCAATTCTTGAAGGATGATAAAAAATATTTCTATTTTTAGAGGATCAAATTGTCCAACGTAATTTTAACAACATTAAACAACAAAACTGTATAGTGTTGATATAAAAGAAATGTTTATGTTTATATCAAAATTTGCGTTGGAACAATTTGCAATTCATTTAAACAAGAAATCGTTCATTTACATCTTTTAGTTTTACGTTACGAATTCATACATAACTCTTATTATAAAGTGCAAATTACTGCAACCTCTCATGAGGTTGGAAAATATTTCAGTTGCCCCTTTCTTGTTTTGAATATTACACTTAACTCATTTTATTGTTTAACTTTTGTTACAATAACCTCCCTTATTAACAATAAGTCATTAAAAATCATGCAAAAAATGGTTTTTAAAAAAATTAAAAATAATGTGAATGACTATTTTGCCCTCAAAGGCTTCTCAATTTTTATTTTTTTATTTTTGGTTATAAAATGCTTCTCAATTTTATACAGCATGACATCCACCTCCATTGGCAGATTCAGGCTAAATTGGCTACGTAACAATCAGCCCTATTATTCTCCCTTGGAACAAATTGGGCTTTGAATCATTGGAGCTTCATAACTAGCTTATGGGCTTTCTGCAAGACTGAGACAAATCAAGTTCAACACTCTCAAAGACCTACCCAATGAGCCCCTTTCTTCTTCTTGAACTACAGCCCTAGCACGACTACCTTTGCCCTACGAGGATCAATCGTGTATCAATATTTTTATGAATTAACATTAACAATCGACTAAATTTTCAAAACATTAGTAGAATCTTAATCTCGTTATATATCAATTCAATTATACTTTTCCTTTTCAATAAAAAAAAAATCAAACATTGAAATAATTAAAATATAAAAGAAATAAAGATTAATGTGCTCTTCTTACTTCTCATATCATTACATTCACATGGAAAAAAACCAAGTTTACCTCTTCAATTTTTTTCTCTTAAGTTTGATTGAAAACCCTCATTGGAAAAGCAATTAACTATTACTAGTGTATTGATAAGTATTCCACACTTTAGCATAAATTTTAAAATTGATGTTTTTCTAAAATTGAATTAAAATTAAGAAGGAGAAAAAATGTATTTGCAAATTTTAGCCGTTATTAGTGGTTTCAAAGTGAAAGGGGGTTATTGGAGATTTTCTTTTTTCACATTTTTGTCCATTATTTCTCATCTAGTAGTTGATATAAATATAAATACATAAATACTATAGAAGATATAGTTATGGACTTACCAAAATCATTCAATATAAACCTACAAAAACAATTCAATGTTGACGAGAAGCTAGCCAAACATTTTTTATATATATGGGATAAATGCTGGTCATGTATCATGATTTTGTTAATCTATCTTGACCATGGAGGGAAATTACCTGTTTCCAAATCTTGTTATTTTGTCTTCAATCTACCAATCACTTCTTACCACATAAAAGATAAGTATTTAATAGCATCTAAAATTTTAAGACAGATTCTTAATAAAAAGTGAGTGATATTTTAGAGTTTGTTAATGAAGTAATGGTTTATATTAGATATGTAATCTTTGTTGGCTCATCGCATATTTTCACTCAGTAATAGTATGTTTAGAAAACCATTTGAGGGGTCTAGAATTGATTTTGGACCTTCGAAATTGATTCCACTAATTTTTAGTGAGGTTTGATTTTAAGAGATTAAAAGTAAAGATGGGTTTATTTGGGATTTTTTTATCTCAAAATCACTTTTTTCACTCAAAAAATCAGCTTTCATATATTTGAATAATTTTTAAAAAATAATTAGAATCTCAAAAAAATCAATTTTCCTGTTTTTTTGTAGAAGCTGAAAATAATAATTCCTAGAAAAAAAATCAATTTTCAACGTTTTCATCAATTAAATATAAAATTAAAGTTTCAAAATCATTTTTTTTTCAAAATTCAAAACAAGTGCACTAAAAGAGACAAATATACATTATTTTAGGAGAAGTAAAAATATATTACTTTTGTCAGAATTACTTTTAGAGTAACTACCAAATATACATTATTTTACTTTAAAATAAATTATACACAAACACAACCAAACGCACTAAAAGCCAAACCAATACCTTATATATACATATATTACAAGATAGATGTCGACCAAATGCTAACAGAAAAATATTTCATGGGGACAAAACTTCATGAGAAAAAGAGAAAAAAGGAAGAAGACCAGTATATGAATATATTACCAAGTAATAAACTTATTTTCAAAAAAAGCTAAAGACTATAGCAATAAATAAAGTCAGGATATAGATGCCAAGTCATGTCCTCAGACTTATTATTGTATAATAAATGTGTAGTTTGTCTTGTCAGAAACGTGTTATGTGATTATAGCTATTATTATCCTAAGTGTCATAGTCAATTAAATTGTTACAAAGTAGCTATTATTAAGGTTATAGCTAGTTTTGATGCCTTGCAAGCGACGTAGCACCGTACTCATCATTATGACTTATAACTCTACCTTATCATAGACTTTATATGTCATGAAAAAACAGTAGCATAAGAAGTGTCATCGGTGGTCTTCCTTTGTCCAGAAAAAGGAAGCTTCATAGTATTGTAAATAATCCGAATGTTACGATGAAGTTCCTCGTGTAAACCATGCATGTATGTTTCTTCTTCTAGTTCTGATCGAGTGCTTCCGTGACTACTGTTTGTTACCTTGTGTGAGCCTTCTTGAGATGCTTTCCAAGCTCCATCCATGGTGCCCTTGGCGGTGCCTCTCACCATATCTGCGTCCGTACAACATTTTTCAACATAATCATCATCATAAGTCATATAAAAACGTTATTTGTGATTGCGCATACATTAGACCTAGTGTCCCAACAAATGTTATACTACACAAACAGCAATAGCCTAAGTATTGTGTAATTGAAGTAATATTATGTTAAAATAGATAGCAAACATATACAAAATAGATATTTTTAATGATACGGTGATTAATTCTATATCAAATAGCTATATAATTAAAAAGTTTATATTAAAATTAAATTCCAAAAATATTAGATAATTGAACATCAATATTTTTGAAGATGTATGTACAGTGAAAGTGTAAGAAAAACAAAAAACGTCGTGGAGGACATGCATCAAGAAAATAAGGAAAAATGATAATTTCACTAAATTATGTGCTGAATTTGCTCTCTCTCACTGAAGATCGAGAAAAGACACAAGATCAAGAAGAGAGGGAAATACATATATACTTCAGCACGTTCATATGCGGTGGAAAAAGATGGACACGTTTCGGAGGATATGCATCAATCAGCATGCAGGGTATGTAAGAACTTAAATATCAGAAATCACCACCTTATATATATATTTTTGTTAACGCTTGATGATCCTAAAAACATATCCTAACCTTCGATTAGGGTGAGATTTTACCTCAAGTTTTTAATTTGTTAATGCGAAAAAATAAAGACTATCGAAAACCACCTATATCTTTGTTGTAGTATTCTATTCTTCCCTTCGTAGGTGAATGAACATTAACTTGTAATTTCAGTTAGTTAATTCATAGATTATTCGTTAATTTTGGTACATAAATACAATAAATATTATTAGAGAATTCAGATAATGGAATTTCAAGGATATCTTTGTTAGGTAAAATTTCAGAAATTTCAGTCTTTTATATAAAAGGTTTGGGAAATACAAACTGTATTTTAACTTGGGGCGAAAAATAATGAATAATTAATGATACATAACTATAGGAAAAAGAAAGTAATAATTTGCTACCGAAAATATGGATTTAAATTCTCTAAAATGATAATCTCTCTAAAGTGAAAATATAACAAAATTTTTACTTTTGAATCAATAAAATGCACAGTATGTGAATTCCATCAATTAATCCAATGTTGATAATCTTTTCACTTTCTCACTTTAGAAGATCTATTTTCAAAAATAATATTGGTCAGCATATTGATAAAAAATAGTATAGCAATATGGCTCATTTAGTTTATATTTATTTAAGAATCAATATAAACAGGTCATTTTTTACCCAACAAAGAATTTCGTTGATTTGAACATCAAAGACAAAACTTGATTACAAGACAAGTATGTACAACAACAGGTGATAAATATAAACCATGCCTAAGACGATAACCAATAAAAATTGTACAACTATAAATATCACATGAGAACATATAGGCGATATCGTATCATGGAACAAGTGTATATGATACTAAAGGTGAGCATCTCAAATCTCTTATATAGTTTTGAATAGACTATATAAGTAATTAAAATTTACATTTGACATTCTAAGGAATTAAATCACGAGGTCTAGTACAGTTAATAGTTAGCTCCTTAAATGTCTAGTCAGAAACTCAATTTATGACAATATATATGGAAAGGTCTTATGGCCACAAAGTTTACCCTCTTAAGGGAGTTCTATGCCTTGAAAAGATTGGGAGATGAGAGCTCCGGACATATAAATATGTTATTACTTTTCATTTATTGGAAAAAGAGATTCCCACCCTCTAGAAATTTTTTTATGGGTAAAATGTATTTTACATCCTTGAACTTTAGGTCATATAATGTTTACATTCTAATTTTTTAAAACATATATCATAATACTCTGAACTTTTCAAATAAAGCAAAACACCCCCTTCGATTAAGTTGCCATCCATTTTCATTATTAAATAGTCATATATATGTCACGTGCACAATTAAACAAATAAAAATATCTTTTATTTTAATCAAAATTTCCAACTCTAAACCCTCCTCTACCCAGAATGGACAAAAATACCCTTCATATGCTAGAGTTTGACGGTAATAAAAGGGTAATTTTTTTGTTTTTTTGTTTTTTTTTTTTTTGTATGAAAAAGGGTAGTTTTGTGTGTGTAGATATGGATAGCTTTGGGTTTTGCTTGTTTCTGTCCTTGTGCTGAGAATACAAAAGAAGGCCCTGAAAATGTTACAAGGCCATAAACTGATTCCACAGATTTGGAGGACCCAAAAGGCTAATGACGAAGTCCTATCCAATGCTCTACTTTTACTCTACTGGGCCCAAAACAGAGTACGCAGTAAGTTCAATCAAAACCAAAAGAGTAATAATAATAATAATAACAACATAGACTGATAGTTTTGCCTGCACCAATTGTTGCTGGATACTACTTTCTTTTCTCCCAAATGTATCTTCTAAAGATTAAAAAGGGGTGGAAAGCCAATTAGGTATCTACTCCATACTAAGCAATTATTAATTGATCCCAAGGATTTTGGTCTCCAACTTGCATCCTTCTGTTCATTATCCACAATTTTTCTTTCTCCTCTACCTCTATCTTCAAACGAGACATCATCAAAGCAAATTAGAACACATCCTCATTACTTAGCATCATTAATAGTAGCTAAAACAATAATTAATATCAAATGGGAATATGGTGCTTCTACTTTCTGGATGATGACTTGACCAATACCATTTCTAGTTTGTTTATGCCAAAAGTAGCACCTTAAAATATAAGGCATTATTGGCCACAATACATGGAAGAGAGAAATTGCTTGCATATGTTAATTGCCACCCAATTTGCACTGGCTAGCGCATTAATTAGGTGAGTTCACACCAATTTTGTCAGATAATTACATGGCCAAGGCTGCTGCCCAAAAAGCTTAAGCATATATTTAAATGATAATGCAACTTTATGGTTGGTTTCATGGGATTTTAGGTTAATCAGAACTTCATGATTTCCAGTGTAGAACTTCTAGCTACCTGCTTTTCAACCATTGAAATTCCTTTGATTCCCTTTGGAAAGCCACTTTTTATGTGCTCCCAGCCAGTTCTTGCCAATTAAAGTAATATTATAGGAGGAGTTTCAACATGGAAAGGACACTTCCAAGTATTCTAGATGGCAGTGGGATTTCACATCAACAGTGTGTTGTGATGGGATTTGTTTTCTTTAGCGAACTGATAAATAGAGACAGTGCATATTCCACTCATCTTTGTATTGGCCGATGATGGCCCCAACGTTTTGACATTTGATTTGTTGTCCATCCTTCCTTCAAACCACTAAGAAATGTTCATCCCTTTCTCCGAGTGAAGAGATAAACCCATCACCAATTTCAATCAAACAAATTAGTCAATGTAAGATTTTTCCCCCCATTCAAAACACTTTGACCTCAAATTTGAAGCGTAGAAAAAGGTCTGCAATCCTCATTTCTCAAAAGTTTCAGATTAAGGTTGAAGTCATATAAAAAATTTGATTATATAGAAATATAAATAAGTAAAAGATCAAAAAATAAACTTAAAATAAAAATGAACTAAACTAAAATTATAGAAGGTTGTCCTTACTTTACCATAATACAGGTTAGAAACCAACATATCCTGCAAATAGGAGCATCGTACACAACAATAAATGTACAATCCATTTATGGTATTCCCTAATTCAAGTCTCTAAATATATCCCTTTTGGATAATCTTTGGTAGCAATGAGAAAGAGCAGAGATTTTACTTGTTATAAGCAGAGAAGACTTTAATATGAACATTATCCTGAAGGGTGACATTTATGCCAAATAAAACCCAGAATCTGGCTTGTTTGAGACAATTGCTAGGCCCTTTGGAATTATTTTCCCCTGCTGAAATGAACACTAGCATGAGATGAGCAACATAATTTTGTGAAATTATGATTTGTCGATATAGAATTAAAAAAAGAAAAAGAACTAATCGGTATGAACTCTAGTTAAGAAAAGGCTATGGTCCGTGCACGCTTTTTAGGTACATGCTCACCACAAATTGCAGCCACACAATGTGAATCTAACAAACAATCAAGAATAGAAACAAAAAAAATCCAAAACTCATTGATTTAGACCAAGAAGTCAGCCTGAGGAATAAAGACACCAAAATTTGGAAGGATTTGAAGTCATGTTTGTCATATTCACTTTGCCTCACATGCACATACAAACAAATGCATGGCACAGCAGATGACTCATACTATGTGATACAGCATTAAAATCACATACAATTTGCAATTAGTTACAAAAAGGAAAAGTAAATACATATTTATGCTGCTTATTGCAACCTTATCTCATGGCCAAAATTATCGTTTTATACAGATTACACTTATCAGTATAAAGGACTTGGAAAAAAAAAAAACAAATAAGAGAGTAGCTGTATTAAGAAACATTGCACCTTTCATACAACAAACTTGCTTTACAAATGTATTGTCAATGATAACACCAGCCAAAACCCACATAACTAGGCATTACTGCAAGAACTAGAATCACTTTTGAGAGCCATCAAACCCTACACTATCAAGCCATGAAACAACTACTTCAATGCTGGGTCTCATCCTTGGATCTTCGTCTAGACATTTACAAGCAATGGCAAACACCTCCAATAGTTGTTTCTCATGCACCTTCTGCCAAATGGCTGGATCAAAAATTTCTTGCTCCTTATTCTCAGACTTCATCTGGAACACCCATGACACCAAATTCCTGCAATTCTTCCCCTTGATGACTTCCACAGGCCTTCTACCGGTAAGAAGCTCGAGAAGAACAACGCCGAAACTATAAACATCACCCCTGAAGGTTGCTGTCAGTGTCTGACTATATTCTGGAGGAATGTATCCTAACGTTCCCACTAAATCTGTTGTAACATGAGTATCATAAGGTTGAAGTAGCCTTGAAAGACCAAAGTCAGCCAAATGAGCTTCGAACTTGTCATCCAACAGTATGTTGCTGGATTTGACGTCTCGATGCACGATGTATGGTTCACACCCCTTGTGCAAGTAAGCTAATCCACGGGCTGCACCTTGTGCAATCTTGAGTCTTACGTCCCATTTTAGAGTTGAATTCCCATCCACACACTCATGCAGCCAATAATCCAAGCTTCCATTCTCCAAGAATGAGTAAATTAGCAATCTGTCATTGCCATGCCTACAATAACCTTTTAAAGAAACAAGGTTCTTGTGCTGAGCTCTTGAAAGGGCCTCTACTTCAGCTTGGAATTCTCGTTCCATCTGACCACAGTCCCCAGAAAGTCTCTTAATAGCAGCTTTCGTGCCGTTTGGAAGATTTGCCTTGTACACAAGACCAAACCCACCACAACCAATAATATTTGCTTGGTTAAAATTGTTTGTGGATTTTAACAAATCTGCAACCGTGAGATCCTTGCAATCTGAATTCTGAAAAAGCACCAATTTTGAGGAAACAAGTGCTTCAGATAACCTGTGTGGCCTACTACTGTGTTCCTCATCAAAGTGATCAACTGGCTTATTCTCATCCCTCTTTGACATTTTCATCAGAATAATTGCAAGAAGCAGTGCAAGCCCTATCCCTATGCTGATTGTTATGCCAAGTACATTGCTTCTAGCCCGTTTTCTGGAAGAACCAGAAGAAATATTGGGCCTCAATCCCGTAGTCTTGACACCATCGCAAGGGGAGTCAATTTCCCGACAAAGCCCCTGATTGCCCTCAAAGCTTGAACGAGGGAAGCTAAAAAACTGCCCTCCGGTTGGAATTGGTCCGTGCAAGTGATTATATGCCACACTGAACTTTGACAGGAACGTGAGGTTGTTAAATGATTGAGGAATTGTTCCATCGAGATCATTATAAGACAGATCTAATATTTCCAAGTTCTCCATATCTGAGATAGTGCTAGGAATGGTACCAGTGATGTTGTTCCTGCTTAAATCTAAGACATGCAGATCTTTCAATTGACCAATTTCAGACCATATACTTCCAGTTAATGAGTTATTGCTCAACAATATTGAAGGAGGGAAACTGGAGGCCTGGTTATATTGCAGCCCACTAGCACTCTTGTTTCTCTTAACAAAGAGAGGAATGCCTGCGTTAGCAGTGAGATTTGGTCGAGTACAATTCGCGGACATGAGGCCCTTCAACTCTGTCAAGCTTTTTGGTATTTCTCCTGTCAGAGAATTATTTGATAAATCCAAGTAGAACAAACTGTCCATCTGACCAATCCAAGGAGGAATACTACCATTCAATTGGTTCCAAGACAAATCAAGGACTCCCAACTTCTTGCAGTTTGATAGCCAAGAAGGAATATGGCCTTTAAGACCACAATTTCCAAATGCCAAAACCATAAGGCTCCCAAATCCAGCATTAACACGTTCTGGAATTTCCTCACCATGAAAATTCCTAGTGAGGATAAGAGTGCTGAGATTTTTGAACTGCTGCAGAACAGACAGAGCACCAGCTAAGCCCTCTAAGCTGTTATTGGAGAAGGTCACAACAGAAAGTGAGGTGAGGTTGGCATAGCTTTCAGGGATAGTGCCAGTTAACCTATTCCTAGCAAGGCTCAAAACTTTCAATTCATGGCAGTAGGACAAGGAAATTGGAAGAGATCCATTAAAATGATTAGTAGCAAGGTCAAGTGTGCTAAGATTAGACAAGCCAGTGAAATTAAGATCAATGTGACCTGACAGAGAATTATTCCGAAGATCAAGCACCTTAAGCTTTGAGCACAAAGCCAAGGTAGGAGGCAATGGTCCAGAAAATGAATTGGAGTGTGCTACTACTTGTTCCAGGTTCAAAAGGTTCCCAAACACATTTGGGAGCACCCCTGAAAACTGGTTACCAGAAAACACCAGAGCTTTTAGGCTAGAGAGCTTACTCAGTTGCATGCTTAAGGGGCCAGATAAATTGTTGGACGAGACTGAGATTTGCTCCAAGGCTGCCATTGAATACAAGGAATCTGGAAGAGGGCCAGAAAATGAATTGGAATCCAAATGCAACTGTTGGAGAGATATGGTGCAATTGTCTAAGCCTTCAAGACCACCGACAAGATGATTTACTGATAAATCAAGGGTATGAAGACCCTTTGGAAAACTGCAAATTTGAGAATTGAACCTGCCAGTGAATGAATTGTTACTCATGTTGAGAGCAAGAAGATCAGGGAACTCCCCAAGCTGGGAGAGATCTTCAGCAAACAAATTGCTAGAAATGTTCAATATTTCAATGGATTGCAAACCAGAAAGTGCTCCAGCAACTGGTCCAGACAGCATGTTGTGGCTCAAATCAAGGATTTTCAACTGCTTCAACTTAGAGAACTCCACAGGCAATTTACCTCTAAGACGGTTGAATGATAGATTCAGCACACTGAGCTGATCCAGCTGTGCCAAAGAAGGTGAAATTGTACCATTGAGACCCATTCCAGAAAGGAACAACTTCGTCACCCTACTAGCATCTGCTCCAACACCACCAGTCACATTATCACAAAAAACTCCGTCCCAGTTGCAGCAAGAAACATTATTGGACCATGTTGTGATGATGGAGCCCTTTGTAAGATTGCCTGCAAATTCCTTCAAGGCTGCTGAATCAAGCGGGTCACAGGATGAGGCCTGGGTGCTGAGACTCACGGACAAGCAAAGAAAGCAAGCCAAGAAACACCACTGCAGGAGTGTCACAGAGAAACATCTGAGCAACACCATTGCTGAAACAAGAACTTATATGTTCAGCCCTCAAAGTCAAGGCTAAGCTCCCATACACACAGCACAACTGAGAAGAACCCCCAACTGAAAGGAGCCTTTAATCACAGCTCCACAATTTTTTTCAACCCTCAAAATTGCAGCAAACAACTTGGCACCTTGCAAAGGAAAACACCAAACACCAACTTGAAGCAAAAAATTCAGATCACCAATCCCCACCAAAAGAACCAAATCCCAAAAACAATAGATCTAAGACAGTGAAAAAAAAAACAACACCCTTACTCAATCTGAAAGAAAATTTTAAAGCAGCCCCTCTTGGAGAAAGAGAGAGAGGATCCTCACATGAAGAAACTTATATTATCCCAAATCCCCAAACACCAAAGAAAGTAGAAGAGGGACCATATGGAAGCAGCTTGTAAACGAAGCAACCAACAGTGTCCATTAAAAAAAGAAAGAAAGTGAGACAACAATCAATACAACCAAGTAGAAGCCGGTGTGAAGAAAGATCCCCCACTTGAAAAATTTAAGACCTTTGACCCAAAAAACCAAAAAAACAACAAAATCCCAGAACTCAACTCAATAGTGACCCTTTAATGTGAAAATCTGACAAAGATGATCTCTTCAAACAAACAACACCACCCCAGAAAGCCCTCTCATAAGAAAATGAAACCTTTGTTAACTTGAGGTGGCAGAAACCAGAAAAAGGTTTGAAATTTAAGCTCAGAGAGTTTGAAGGGAGAATAATAAAGAAAAGGGGTTAGCCAACAACAAACAGCAACAGTGCCCTGTGAACCTAACCTCAGCAGACTTTCGTCAAACAGGTCTGCTTCAGTTTCCAAACCAAAAACGTCATACAGATTTTTTTTTCCTCTCTCTTCTAAGATTGTGTTTTTTTTATATTTATTTTTTTGGTTTTTGTCAAAGGGAAATAGCTGTCTCCCTGATTTTCAACCAAAAACAGTGATAGAATCTAGAGGAAGACAAAGATAGCAGAAATTTCAAATCAAGAAACAGTAATAGATGTAGCACAAGTCCTAGCTCAGTGCACGACAGAAACGGAAAGTTCTTTATCTACCGTGAGAATCTATAAAATATATAAAAATAAATAAATAAATTTAATTGTGTTATATTTTTTGGCATGAATGACTTAGGTTTTTTTTTTTTTGACCAACATGTATGACTTAGGTTGAAGGATAGGAAGTCCAAAATTTGGAATAGTGAATGATATGATATATTCTTAAGAAAATATTTTAGGATTCAACTCCTCTATTATACAGATAAAGCTTGATCAAGACTCAACACATTTCTTCTGAGCAAACCCCATTGAGTGTATAGATTATATATGGCCAAAAAAATGAAAATCAAGAATCAAATTAACTTGTGAATTTAATTTTAGTATTCTTGGTTTATAAACAAATTTATATAGATATTTAACTATATATTATTTTATTAGTAAAAATATTTGATTCAACCATTTGTTATCTTAAAAATCTTATAAATAAAAACATATAATTGAATAAAAAACTTTATATTATTTTATTTATGTAATTTTTTAAACAATTAATATTAAATTAATACTTAATTAAAGACTTTCTAAGTGCTCAATGACTTGATCTTAGTAAAATGACCACAACAAATCTATGTAAACTCCTTTCACACAAAAAATTAAAACAATTAATGTCAAGTTTTTAATTCGAATATTTATAAACAATTTGAGTAAAGTTTTAAATTTGAATGTTATGAATAAAAAATTAATACTAAAAACTGTTTTATATAAGTTCACTTGATTCAATTCAGATTAAGCAATGGTTAGTAAAATTCATGTATGAGTGTTTAAAAAAAAGTAATTACTGTAAAATCATTTTAATATATTATTCATATAAAATTTTTATATCATCATTTCATTATATACTATTACATATATTTCTAAAATAATTATTATAAAAGCTTTTATATTAATCATAAATCAAGTAAAGACACATAACTTCACTATATATTATAATAATATTTCGTGCATAGGTCATGGAGCATGGATCTGAAAATGCGTACGAAGGAGCTGACTTGTGTACAAAATTGTGTGTATAGGACTTTGAATTTTCGTGAACATACGCTGAGGAGCCAGAAACAGCAAAAGTCTCAGTTGCTGACTTGGAAACACATGGCCTCTTTTTCGTTTCTTTTTTTTTTCTCTCACTATATCAATAATTGAAAATTAAAATATTTTTAATTCGAAGACATTTTATTGAGTGGTCTCTTATTCACCATAAAATAAGGTTTATAATTCATTTAGATAGAGTTCATTTCACATCTAATAATAAATATGTTGTAAGTTGATAAAATATCCAATATATATTCAATAATTATGATTATATTAATTTTTTAATATATTAAATTATTATTTTTTTAAAATAATTATTAATAAAAAATAAAAGAAATATAAATCGGCCTAATAATATATATGAAAAAGATTTTATAGTCAAATAATTTCTTGCTACTAAGAAAGCTCCCACTTTAATGTGGCCAATTAGGAAAAATAATTTATGTATGGTATTGGTATAGGTATTTTACATTAATATGATAAAATGGATAAATTTACTTGTATATTGTGTTTTAGAATTTACCAATGGCGGATTCAGTAAAAAAATATTATTTTGATGGATTCTGAATCTGACTTTAGCTGTAAGATCTTATTTTAATATTATTTTGATAGATTCAATATTAAATTTGTCTTTAATAAATTCTATACTGAAAATATTAAATTATATAAAAAATTTTTAAAATACCATATTAATATAAATATATCATTTAAAAAAAATTAATAAATAGATATAAGATAACTCCCAAAACCATATCTCTCTCTCTCTCTCTCTCTGAATGTCAATGCGGGGCACCTAATTTTGTCTGTGGGTTTTTCTCTCTCTTTGGAACGGCGTGGCGTGGGGAAAGAAAGAGAGGATATGTTAGTTGATTAACTTGATGGGGTTGGACAATTGGATTTGACAACTTGTGAGGTGGTGGGTGCCGTAAAAGTAAAACGAGGAGCAGAAAAGCAAGAGGTTTTGTTTTCTTCTATCTTCATTTGTTCAAACCCCATGTTTACATCATTATGCGCGTGCAGATCACATACCTAAATGCTGTTATGCTGCTATTAACATGTTTACAATATGATTTTATCGGATTTTGAACTTAGTTTTCAGACCCAGATTGATGATCACTTGGTTGCAATACTAAGTAATTGGAATACCGATTTAATCATGGATCACTAATCAAATTGATTAAACCAGATTTACAATATATATATAAATCTATAAAAAACTAAATAAAGTATAATAAAATGAAAACTAATTAATAATTTAACACTCCTTAAGAGATCCAGATATAAAAACATAAATAAATAACACAAATTTCTAAATATTATTCACATTTCATAATCACGAATCACAATTGACAAGTTCAAAATATAATTACACAAGTAAATTCACAGTTTTACATCACAAACTCATAAGTTATGACAATACAAATAAGATTATTGCATTTTTCTATAATTTAAATTAGAATTGTATTTTAAGGTTTTAAAAAAAGACATCACTTAACAAAAACAATACAAAAAAAAAAAAACTGACCTAGTCCGGTTCGGTTCAACCGACCGAGTCACCGACTTTGATACAAATCCGGTCGAGTCAAACCGGATTGCACATGTTTCGATGTGGGACCAATCCATGTAGTGACTCGGACTAATTTCATGACCAGTTCACCAATTTTCTGGTTGAATCGGCCAGTCTGAGCCGATTTTTATTACTATGATTTTGAGATTATCTTCTTATTTAATAGGTGAAATAGTGAAAAAAAATTAATTTTTTTAATACCATTAGATGCCTACAGGACAATTAAATCTCTATTTAGGCTTCTCACATTTCATCGTGATTTCGACTTGAGAAATAGTAATTATACTCATAAGAAGTGTGACACTGTGTTGACTCACACACCACTATCATTGAATGGGTTTTACATTCCTTCCAATGATGGGTGAGGTATGGGTCAGCATAATGTATCACACCCTACGAGTACAAATAAAATTGCTCTTTCAATTTAGTCGTAAATTTTTTTATTTTATTTTTGTCCATAATATTTTCAAAACATAAATAGCACTGAAATTATGAACACAAACTTAATATTTTGTGTTTGATTGTGATATCTACTATTATAATATGACATTCTATATTTTATTGTGATTTTCTAATATTATAATTTGATATTTACATCCACTTTTTTCATTTTTATTTTGGATGTTTTCATTTACATTCACATGTTTAAGGGACTCAAATCCTTTTGTTTGCTCACCAAAAAAAAAAAAGGAAACCTTTTACTTGCTCTCGAACCTTTTTACCACTATACCTCCTTGTCTAGTCCATCTGATTTAGACATTAGAGTGTCTTTACAAGTACCTATTTTGCCTCTCGCTCTGAAGCTTCAAAGAGACCTGATTTCTTGCCTAACTTTTAGGTGAGAAAAAAATATTATATTAAATTTAATCTTAAATTGTATGTATTATTTTATATACCTTATTAGAAAAAACTTTAAACAATAAAATAAGAAAGTTAAAAGCATGTTATATGTATTAATAAGATGTTGGTTCAAGTAGAAAGATCATGCCTCTTAAGTATGAGAGGTCTTACATTCAGTCCTAGAATTTATGAAAATAGAAAAATATCTTAATATTGATCATGCCTCTAAAAATTAGTCTCTCACTGATTTTAGAAAAAGTAAATCCTTAGATAATGTATTTCAATTACGTCTGGTTGGCCCAATATTACAACTATTTAAGAAAATTTGTCTACACTTGTTTTTCTAATAACAAGAAGAAGAAATTAAATAATTTTTTATGTACTTGATTGTGAATTGTGTTGGTGTTTCGGATAACAACATATACATGTAACGCATATTTTTGTCATACATGACCATTTCAACGTTGCATTTCCTTAAACTTCAATTCAAAATAAAAATGTTTAAATATGCCTATGGTTCAATGGATTATTGGATGGTTCACGACCGATGACACAACCCAACATCCCAACTAAGCTTGACCCCCTTACAATTATCACATAATAGTCAATTCTTATGGTTGAACGGAAATCCGGGAAAATATGGATCGCTTGGAACCGAGGGACCTAAAATGACGTATAACCATAAATTGGAAAAGTGACGCTGGTTGTTTGACTATCTAGGCATGAATCATGCACAAAATAATTAATATATAGTTGCATCTTGTTGATATTGCCATCCGAGATCCTTAGTTCCTGGTTTCATAATTTTACAATGCAATGGAATCAATAGAGTGTGATTTTGTTGTGCTGGAATATATTCCTAAGCTACATGATATATAGTCTTGAATTTTGGACAGATTGAAATTTTATTAACGTATAATCAAGCGATTTCAACACACAGACACACATATAGATGACAAATAACCTTCCCCTTAAACTAGGAAAAATGGAAGAAAAAAAAGAAAAAGAAGAAGAGAAAAGTCTTGTTTGAAATATTAGAGTAAAAAATCTTCTCGATTCACATCTGTTTTTCGCATTTTAAATATTTATATAATACGTAAAGTCAAAACCTAAATTTATTTTTTAATATATATCAATTAACTTTTTTAACGTGTGTTTGGTATGTCCTTTATATGAATGTTTTTAAAATTATTGTTTTTAAGTCAGTCATTAGATTTCAATATTTTTATTGAAATTAATAAAATAAACAAATCAATATAGTTTTTATTTTTAAACATTTGAAGGACCATGTTAACCAACTACATTAACATAGAGAGACAAACACGTGATATATAACTGGCCGTTTTCTATATTCCGATTATTATTTTAGCAATTTTTTTTTAACCTTAAATGAACTTATTAGCTTTTTAATCAAATTAGTACTCTATTTGAAAAAAAGAAGAAGAAATGAGTAAAGCGTCGTGTTATTATCTGAACTTGAATATGTGTGCTTTAATTTAGTCCATAAACTTAACAAATCAGTGATTTAATGTAGTTTAAATTAATCCTTGAAGTAATTCAGTTTATTGAATTTAGTCCACACACATTATTTTAGGGATTAATTCAAGTTGTGTTTTACAATTTTAAAGACTGAGTTGATTATTTGTATTTTAAAAAATTAAATTAAAATATACATACAATTCCAATGATAAAATATTTTAAAGACTGAGTTGATAATTCCACACACATTATTGTGTTTAGAGTATTTATTTTTAAAAACATATTTTAACAAGGTCAATGTAATTGTAATGAATCTCAAAAGAGATTAGTGATAGTTTTGTAAAATAAAGAGATATTGAGTGTAATTATACTAAATCTCGAGGAAGGTTAGTGTAATTTTCTCAATTTGTTATTGTATTTATAAAATTTATAATTAAATCCTTGAAAATGTTGGAAGCGGTAGAACTTACGCGCTTGGGAGAGAGTTGGCGAAGGGAGACGGATGGGAGCGGCGGTACTGTAGGCGAACGTCACGGGGAATGGATGATCCAATAGATTATTCGATAATGTTCATTAGCAATTGCAATTACTAAATTAATTAATCAATTAATTAAGTGCACTGCCTGATTTGATTTGCTGCTGTGGCTGGTCAACTACTCAGCCTACTCTCTGCGCCACGTCCTCTCGTGATTTCATTCAATCAATTAACCACCCCCTTTTACTTCATTTTTGTTATTATAGTTTTAAATTTTAATTTCACCATGAATATTAAGCTAATTAAGATGATAGAAGTCCAACTATTTTAATATCTAAAGAATAATGCTGTATTCTTTCACATGAATAATTCTAATAGTTTGCGATGATTATTTTTAAAATTAAGAAATATATACGTTTTTCATTTTTTGCAAGATTTTTTATGTTGCACGTTGTAATAATTATATATAACTATTATATAATATTATATATATATATATATATATATATATATAAATTTATCAAAATGAAAATAAAATTTCAATATTATTTTTTACAATCATTAAATCAAAATAAATAATCTTAATAAGTATAGTGTGTTTAGTATTAGCATATAATAATTTATGAATATGAAATAATTTAAATAATGATAAATAATTAATAATTCAAAATAAAAATATTAAATAGTAAATAATTGGATAATAATAATAAATATTTAAAAACATATTAATTTTAATTAATAAAGTACTTAGTATTTTGTGGATAGTTTTCTAGATTATTATTTAGATAGTTTAATTAATAAGGTATATTGGCCTAAAGTATATCTTTTGAAAACAGAGGAATATTATGTACTAAGTGCATGTCTAAAGGGAGGGAAATGTGATTCACTCTATGTTTTAAGTGTGTTTAAACTAGAGTTTGTAAAGTTGATTTTTCAGTAGACTTGAACATAAAAATTTATGTGTATTGAGATTTACAGAGATGTGCTCATACTGATCCCAACCATATAGGTTGTTATCACCTATCTACTCTCTCACTACTTTTCTCTCACTTCTCTCACTAAAAACTAACAAAAAAAAAAAATATTTACGTGGACTGCGTAATATGACTCGCACGGGGCCATTTCAGTAAAAAGAATAATACGGTTAGTAGTGGGTCGTTTCATGTGGAACACTAAAGCATTAAAATGTTTGCCAGCCAGCCGTTTTTTGGCTTCTCATATTGCCTCAAAAATATGTGTGTCAATTAATACGTTACACTGCTAAACACATTATACATGCCTCGAAAATCCACACGTTAGTTTGAGAACACGCGATACTTTTGATACCTAAATGTATTTTGTGTATGTAAAACGACTTACTACTAGTCGTCTTACTATTTTTAACTGACACCTAATATGTTAATTAATAAGATTATCTCCATTTAATATGATTATACTCTTAAAAAGATAAAATAAATAATGTATACTTGATTACAATAACCTGTGTTTTATAAATGCAGAGGAGCCAAAGATTTGACAATTAATACGAGAAGAGAGTAAAAAAGGCATGCAGTTAATATCAGAAACTTTGAGAAGCCTTTTGTGCTCCCTCCAATACTGTGCTAAATAGAAATTTAAAATTTAAAATTAGGTTAATTAAAGCCTCAATTGAAGCTTTCCCCACTTTTGATTAAGCAAGGTTGATTTTCAAAAAGCAGCATCAAATAAGTACTCAGGAGTGAGCCATCAATGAGACTTAATGTTCAGGCCATTTTCTGCTGTATTTATTTGCCTTCATGTCGGGCAGGTGGCAGAAGAGTTTGCATATACGACAAATAAAGTTTGTTCGGACTTTATCATACTAGTTTACACCGTTTTATTTTTCTACTACGGATCGATATTTTTGTTTTTATCATCACATAACCCAAAAGTGTGAATAGAAACGAGCATATTTGATGTACAACGAACTTTATTGTTATTGAAATAAGAGAAATCCCTTATTATTATTATTAAGGGTTTTACAAATCGACATTCTTCAGTTAAAGAGTTAATGGAAATATAATTTTTATTTAAAAAATAATATTTTTGACTTTTCAACAGACTAAATAAATTAAAAATTTGAAAATTTTTCCACATTTGATTATTTTAACAGCATCTTTAGGCATTGGCTAGTAAAATTCTTATTTTAACTGTATAAGTCATTGTTATTTCTTAGATCGTTTACATTTTTAATATTAGAATCAAAGTATATCATTCTTTATGATATAAAGAGAAATATTCTCTGCTTAATTAGGATATGCTTAAAAATTTTTAAGTTAGTTAACTACCTCTAGTTCTGTTATTCGAAGAAACATATGTACTAATTTATGAGAATTTTTTTAAAAAGGTAGTAAATAACTAAGGGTGCGTTTGTTTTCTCTGTTTTTAGTTTTCAGTTTTCAGTTTCTCAAATTTCAGTTTTCAATTTTTTCAGTTTTTCTTTCACAAAAATAAAAACTGAAAAATTAATAACAAATGCACCCTAACTTTTTGCATATACCATAGCCTTATTAAAATACTAACCAAACTAAAAGCACTTAACAACCTTTATCTACCTTTTGTCATTACATGAAATCAATTCACTCAAGTCACGCCACACAAGACTACATTATTTCCAGCAAATTAAATGCCAGCATAGTATCCTATCGCAAATGAATATTTGAACACATACCAAAAAAAAAAAAAAAAGAATATTTGGACAGGTGAATGCAAATGGGGTAGGGGGCAGGGTTAAATATTTCCTTCCATTAGTCAACTTTGGACCGGTGTACGGGGCAATAGAAAAAGGAAAGAGAAGGGGAAAGGGAAAGGGTCATTTTTCTTTTACGTAAGGGAGAGGATAAATTTCTTTTGTATATAATAAGTTTTGTGTCTGAGTAGTGTATGGGCTTAAACTTTTAAAGGCTTCAATATTTATAATAACTAAATATATATTCTAACACATACTTGTAGGAACCAAAATTTAGAACGATAAAGACAAAAAATAAAGGAAAAAAAGGACCAAAACCAAAATAATAATTTTAGAGGGACTAAATCTGAAATAATAGATATTTATATGGATTAAAAATATATTTAAGTCAATTTTATTAGAATATCATTGTCTAGCTATATAAATATTGCATGGTCTTGGAGGACTAAGATAGATTGTACTCTATCAAATAATAGAAAGTTATTTTAACTTTAATTTAATTAATAGTAGAACCCATGTTTTTATCTAAAATATTATTTTATCATTAGGTATAGTGCAATCCACTGGTGCTTTATCAGACTATATATGACCACACAAATACTCATTAAAGAGTAGGATGACATTTGAGGTGGAAATAGGTTAAGTGGGCCATTTGGACGTTTGGTTTAGTCCATATTAATTTTAATTCAGTATAATCTATTTAATAAATAAGTTAAGTTAAATTTTTTTTAAAAAAAAGGCCTATGTACTCAATAAATTAACTTATCTATATTATTATTATTATTTTAAAAATTCTCTCGACAATAGACATCTTTTGGCTTATTTAAAATAAGTAGTAATTATGATCTATTTAAATTTTTATTATTGAATAGATTTCTCAATAAATTTTTAAGTTGCATATTTACATGGGTTAAGGGCACTAGTTAAGGTTACTAAAAAAAATTAACTTTAAAACTTTATTATAATTCCAATGCTTTGAAAATATAAAGTCTTATTGTTCCAATACAAACATTTCTCCTAAGAGCACTGGTTAACTAAATCATATTTAAATACAAGTCATCATCATTTAAATCAAAGCCTAGCCTTTTATTTCCACACATAGATAGCATTATCCTAAAATTAATTCACAGCAACAGAACTTCTGGATATTAAATAAAAGTTGCCTTAACAAACTCCTAATTAGGATGTGTAAGTTATTTAGGTGCTAGTTAATTTGTTCCAGCTTGTTGTATGTGAGGGTAGTTTCTAATTAGTAGGTTAGGCAAGCAAAGTTGCCATATTCTTAGGGCGGGGTACAGTGAAAGTGGGTTAACCATCCCAGTCAATAAACACAAGTCAAATATCATGACACCAAGTTTTTATTAAAGATCTAGCAATTTCAACAACAGATTGATGATGCTCATTATGCTATTTTGGCTTGTAACTTGCTCACTTTTGTTCTTCTCTTTTTCATTTTACCACCTTTTTCTTTAGAACCAAAGCTAGCTATGATAAATCTTGGCAAGCAAGCTTATAAAAAAGACCGGGATTTTATACTTGAGCATGATGGCACCGTCCACAATAGACACATCCATCATAACCCTTTTTCACGTGCTCTTCTCTTTTTAGATCGTTGACATTTCTAAAGTAATTAATACACCACATTTTTCCATGGAAGCAATAAATAAAATTGAGTTTGCAATAACTTTATTTCAGCCTATTATTATAGTACTGTTACTATACCATTCTGTATCCGCGGAGTTAAATGCCATGGAAGATATGTCCCTTAAAATATGCCATTCTGAATTTTGTTATGGCTTTGATGAGGCAAGGCACTGTGGGAGAGGAAAGATGATAAGTGGTGTTTGGTTGTCATCAAACAAAAGAAATTATGCCTCTCAATTAGGCTTTTTGTATAATGCCAATGGTCAATTTTCAAGTCCAATGGATGATGTGGTTCATAGATCATAAAGTCGTCCACATACGACTGTTGGTTAAACAAACACCACAGGCTTTGGGCCTAATATGAAATAGTTTAGCTCTAATATTAACCCTGCTTTAGCCTAGGATCTCATTGAACAAATGACAATTGATCAACTAGTCATTAGTTCTATGAAATTAATTCATTCATTCTTGTAAAGTATCTTTCCGTATTTCCTAATTTGTTTGATTAATCAAGAAGCCAGTTATGAAATGTTATTACATTATGCTAGATGTCTCACACTTAAAATGTGCAAAACTTCACTTCACTCTATAGTGTATCGCTTAACACCAAGCACTCTTACAACTCCAAGGGTTTTTTTTTTATTTATCAAAATAAACCACAAATTTTTTTTTTAAAAAATAGAAGAATGAATTATTGGAACATTAATTACAAGAAATGAACCGGCTAACATTGCTTAGGGCTTATCGTAGAAGGTTCTTATGAAATGAAAATGCACATTATTTCATAGAAGATCATAATAAAATCAATGCAATAATTAGATACATGTAATCACTAGTTTTGTTGGTTTGTGTGATCTATTTTCAAGTAAAGGTTAACTACCCAAATCTCACCTCCATGTTTTTTTATGTTTTGCTAATATATTATTTATATTTTTTATTTACAAATCTTTAGTAATGATTAATTGTGTTACAATTGATTGGTGTGTTTGTCTGCTAGCTCAAGATCTTTCAAATATATTTTTTTTAATTTTTGAGATTGATAATTATTTTAAATTTTTAATAAATAATGATAAAAAAAGATATATAATTGTTAATTTATTTTTGTAAAAATCCTATATTAGTTCTAGAATATACCTAATTACTTTTTTGATTATATGTCTCAATAATCTTTATATCAAGATGATTAATTATATATATATATTACATAAATAAAGTAACAATGTTAGATCCCTCTTTGTTATTATTTATTGAAAATTTAAAATGATTGTAAAAAAGAAAAAATTAGAACAAATATCTAAAAGATTTTGAGTTAGTGGACTGTCACATCAATCAATTGTGCTATTACATAAATAAGGTAACAAGTCATTTTTATTATTATTTATTGAAAATTTAAAATGATTGTGAAAAATGAAAAATCAGAAAAATATTTAAAAGATTTTGAGTTTACAGATTAATACACCAATCAATTGTGCTACCATAACACAATTAATTACTCTTGAAGATTTGTAAATAAAAAATTACAATAATATATTAGCAAAACATGAATGTAGGATTTTAATTTCTACTAGAAAATAGAATGCACAAACCAAACAAATTAGTGATTGCACATATATAAAACTTGTGCTGATTTCATTATAGTCTTCTACAAAATCAATGAAATTATTAATATATCTGATTTCGTAAAAGACTCCAATGAAATTACATGCATTTTGATTTCATAAAAGCCTTCTACAAAAAATACTAAGCAAAACGAGATGATTCATTCTCTATAATTAATATTTAGGATTTAAAGTTTAGGGTCTATTGATTTATTCTTTGTATTTTTCTTGTTTTCCTGTTTTGGTGGTTTATATTGGTGAAAACCCCTACAACCCAAGAGCTTTGACAATAACTTGGTCTGAAAGTAACCTAAATGCACGTGAGCAATAATAAATAGTAAACTCACGTAGCCTCCAACTAGACGTTGGCTTTATATGTAAAATGGATGGGAAACATTAAACTTTGCATTGCTGCGATTAGGCCCAAAATAACGGCTGCGTATTGACTTGCTGGTTTGGCACGACTTCCGCCTTATGGACTTTTATTTCTTCTTAATTATTTGTTTTTAAGTAAAAATAAAAAAATGCTGACCAAAAAACAAAAGGGAGAAATTATGAGCGTCGATCACTTTTATCATTATTTAAGAATTTTTTAAATTTATTAAAAATATTTATATGAGAATATTTATATTAGAAGTATTTTTATACGTATTTATTCTATGCAGATGTGAATTTAATTATCTGGGCATTTTTCTGCTAATTCTTGAGGTAGATTTTCACTGATTTGCAGAGACAATATCAAATGAGTGGATGTTGGTTAATTACTAATACTTTTTTTTATGTTGTTTTATTGGGTTAACATTCAGTTAAATTATGATTAATTACTCTTAACATAGAGTAGATGCAAATTACTTATTCAATAAGGAAACGCATAGAAATTATAAAAGTGTGGGAAGAATAAGTTGGGGTAGTCTAAATTCCCTCCCTGAGCTTTCCCTATTACAAGGACAGGAAAAGAAAAGGAAAAAAAAAAGTGAAAATTGGCATAAATGCTTTTCCTTTTCACTTTATTTCTTTAGGCCAACTTGTATTTATTCTTGGACCAAGACAATTTTAATTTGAACTGTAGAGGAGGCTACAACTTGGAAAAGGAAGCTAGCCCAACACCCTGCTTTTCCCGTTAACAAGGATCTGTTTGTTTCTTTTCGGCTCATATTCAATTGATCTTTTACATTTTTGAACCTTTCGGCAATTGGATGTGGATGTGGATTAATGAGGAAAAAAAGGTCCATAGAAGATGAAAGAAAGTGAGCCCAAGCATTAGCTGCTTTGGATCATACTATTCTGTATTAAAAAGATGGTTTTTTTTTTTTCTTGATGCATCAAAAGATGGTTTTATAATTGGCCGGCAAGAGAAGCCCATATCACCAGAAATCTAGAATATCAAAATTAATTCTAAGAATTATCTTAAGGCTAGTAGTCTGATTATGGCTTATAAAGTGATGCTTTTAAACCTGAGGGGTGTGGTCGAGCAGTAGGGACTCGTTCACCCTTAACCAAAGGTTAGGGGTTCGATCCTTGTCTTTGGGAATGAAAAAGCTTGTGGATATCCTTGGGAGACAAAAAAAAAAAAAGTGATGTTTTAAGTTCATGAGTTGGTTAACTAGGAAGAGAAATCTTATCTAAGACCAGGAATATAAGGATGCCTAAATCAAACATCTGTATAATGAAATTGCTGATCATGACTGAAAAAAAAAAAAAACTATTCATAGATGAAGAAAAAATTACCCCCGACATGACTAATGATAGAGTGCTGTTTTGGTCTAATTTACCTTTTTGTGTTCTTCAGAAGTTAATGATCTGGAACCGGTATACGTGCATGGAGCAAACATTAACTATATTGCAACATGGTGTCATGGTGATAACTGATAAGCTATGTATGCTTATGGAGGTTAATAATAATATATTGAATTTTTGAGGTTCATCGTAGGTTAATATTATTTTGTAGAGGATTGAGTATTGTCAGATTGAACACTTACGATTAGACTAAAAGCTATATATAGCCATTAGTTAGGATGTAACTCTTTTTGCTTAAATCCATTACCAAACGTTATGGTCCAATCTAACTCTTACGTACCCATCTCGGTCTTTCCAAGAGGAACCTAACAAGTATCTTATGACTTTTCTGTAAAGGCAGTGATAATTGGCTCTCTCTGTCCAACAAGGTTGGACAATCCATGTATGCTTTTCCTAATTGTATTCCGGAGATGGACTAATATCTCATCTCATAGTTCTGATTTTTCAATTAATGCTGAAGAATTACCCTGTTCATTATATACTGACCCCATTTTGTAATGCTTTGATTACTCTCCTTAATCCTAAGTCACCTCGTAGCAAGAACATATAGTTAAGTTCCATTCATACCTAACGACTCAATTGTGGGTTTATACTATTCTGGCTTTCTCTACATTTTTAATACAATTGCTAGGTGTTAAGTTGCGAATGGAACAAAGCACGACATTGTTTCTTTCTCTGGGACCACTTAAAAGTCTGTAACAAAACCATTCAATGCATCCTCTGGAGATATTAGACTTGCATTGTCTTGGGTCACAAATAGAAGTTCTTCGTGCTGGCCGTGGGGCTAATGAATATGCTTACCGTCTTCTACTTCCTGTGCAGAATAATGGTAAGGACTTAGAAAAAAACAAGGCATTGATGAAATACACAAGAGTATTTAAAAGTATTGGTACATTATCTGATACGATATATATCTAGATCGGATTTGTGGGGTATTCTGAAATTTATGTGCATCATAGGTATATAGTAGAGGCCCAAGGTAAACAAAATCATCTTCTCATCTCAAACGTTTGGTTGTTGGGGAAGAGTTAGTTTCTGACCATGTATCTAGCGTCTGCATGTGGGCCAAACTGTTGAAGTTGAGGGGTATACTGGTACATGACGTGTATAATTTTTAAAATAGTTCCACAGCTAACTCATCTTCAGTATTGTGCCCCCACAAGCACACTGTTTAGAGATTGTTCACATTCTAACTGCCAGAAGAATGATGACAATATCAAGACGGACTCGACTCAACGAGTTGCTGTCAAAACTTTTATTTTTAACAGATTGGGCTGAAGTTTTGAGCCCACCTAACCCATCCTGCATAGCCCCCAGGTTTAAACGGGTTGGAATAGACCTAGCTTGCACACCAAACCTTTCTTTTTCTTTTTAAAAATAAAAAATTCACAATTTGTTAGTCCCAATTTTACAATAGCATCAAAAGCCTAAATCAAAGAGACATGAAACCAAATCCAAATCAAATCTACGTGTATATAATTAAATTTAATGAGTTGGTGCATAGTTGTTATGTGCTTTGAAAATCTGGTGGGCTGGCTTATCTTGTCCCATTTTTAGCAAGCATTTGGTAAGGCGGGCCAACTCGTTTTGACCTCTCTATAAATAACAATGAATTCTTTCTTACCTTTGCTTATTGTCTCAGCAATGCCACCTATAGTTCGTGGTTACTATACTAAACTAGAAATATGGGCCGGACACCTCGACCCGAATCATGAGCCACTGGTGCCCAACTCTCCTATGGATTTACCATATATTTAATTGAGGATATCTCTTAAATTCTATATAGGATCTCTCTATATCTCTTATTATCTTTTGTTATTATTACACCATATTATATCATATCTACTGTAAATATGGGATATATTTAATATATACTAAATCCCAAGAATATCTCCCTTATACAGGAAATATTATCTTTTAGCTTATCACCGGATCACCTCATACTGTATAAGGGGCTCAATGCCCCTTGGTATCACAAGTTTTTTACACGATGCTCTTTTACTACTCTATACCTCCTTCATTCACTGATTTGAGTGTCAGAATGTCTTTGCAATACCCACCCACCACTTGCACGGATGTTGGAGCTACTTGCATTCTTGTCGCATTTCTAGGTAATAACAGTTACATGTGTAATTGGTCTAATATCCAATTGAATTATTGACATTAATCCGTACAGAAGGGTGATTTAATATGACACTATATTTCATTCCATTACTATGCTTGTTTTCAGTTAAAAGTTATGACAACTTTTGTAGCATTGCTCCATGAGGATATGCTTACCAAATATTATCAAAACAAAAAAAAAAAGCATATGCTTACCAAATAAGATAAGGAAGTAGAGGTCAACAGAAACCCACATCCACAAAATATGTACAGCTTATGGACACTGAATTGTTAGTATATATTATATTGTCTCTCATATTCAATGCTACATAATATCTGTGGGGTTACAATTGGAAGACACTCTTGAGCGAGTGAAATTACTGATGTTTCTCAACGAGTTGAAAGATACCGAACTTTAATTTTGGGGGAATTAATTAATTAATGACTTTTGTAAGTGTTATTAACTTATTGTGCTGCAGACTTTCTTGACTTGGTTTGAAGATTTTCTACTTTTGTTTACCGTGAAAAATAAAATGGGTTGGTCACTAACTCACTATGATAATCGTAGTCTATTGAATTATTTATTCGCGATGCCCACATTATAAAAGCCAAAGGCAATTTGTGTGTAACTGACTAGAACGTCACCGCAAGGATAGAATAAATTTCATGCTTATCCTACGACAATTCTATGTTGCTTAGATAATTGAGTAATACTACATTTCCAGAGAAATATATATAGAATTTTTTATAGAAATTATGGTAATTATTAAATAAAATAAAATACTATGACCCAGTAATTTATCTAAAGATTAATAATTATATCACATCTAGACATAAAATTCTGCATAAAATTTTAGTTATCTAAGATTTTCCTACATAATTTTAGGATAAGAGGTTATGCTGCTTTTAACTGCAGCAGAAGAATCGAGCATGTTGTTAGACAAAGGACAAACTTTAGTCAAGCTCTTCTAATGACTAACACAAATTGTTATGATAAAGACCTTTGAAATTTTGTTCAGCATTATCAAAATTAGACTAAAGTTTCAAATCCAGAGCCTTCCTCTTGAGATAGAATTATATACCTCAAATGCTTGCCAGCTTAGGAGGCTCTTTTTTGATGGACAAAGAAACAATAAAAGGGGTGTGCTCTTTTACATCAAAGCATGGGCAAGTTGACCCACAAGGAAGCAGCAATTGGGAATAACAACCCCATTTTTCAACATGGCTATCCTAAGCCCCCACTATCCCTTCATCACTCTAAAGCTGTCATTATTAGGATTGAAAGTGATTGAGGAGGAATCCAATGGGCAGTGCTGAATAAAAGAAAAAAAAATTAGAAAGAGGGAACAGGAATATACAAAAAGGAATTAAATATCCTACATCATTACATCATTAAGAAAGAAGATAGGAAGAAAAAATAGGTCACAAAAACTGAACTTTCCCTTCTACTACTCCAGGAGTCTGAGATCTAATAAGCAATTGGCATTAGGCAATGAAGTTCTTGTTCCAGTGCCCTTGCTGCTCATGCTTTTGCTTCATGAAGCCAAAGGCAGGGAAGGCAAAGGTGAAGGAAGTCAAGGAGGTCAAAGAAACCAAGGAAGAAAAGGTCGAAGCAAAGAAAGATTGACAATGTAAACTCCATTACATTATACTACTTTCTTTGATTGTTGGTCTTTCTTTTTCCTTTGTGCTTCTCACTATTATTCTAAGCATGCACCACAAATTGCATCTACTTTGTGCTTCTTTGTTAGTATTGTGGCATCGCCATGCCGTCCAAGTATCACTATGAAAATGCACAATATATCATTGCAAATTATCTGTTTAAAATGGATAATAAATTACCATTTCAATCAAGTATATTTCCTTCTGGTCCATATTATATACTATTTCATGGCTTTGATCTGTCTCTCTCCTTGTTTTGTTTCTTTTTTTTTGGTGAAATGTTCTGATCTCTCTTTTAGAGAAGATGCAATCTTTTATTAGCGCTAATTATATGGTATCAAGAGTTTGTTTAATTTTTAACATCTATATTTTCCGCTGTTCACATCTTTTCATCATGGTGGGTAGAGGATTGTCTATATTTTAATTCTGATTTTATCTAGATATTGTCAAATTAAGGGTATGTTTGATTTCAGGATAAAAATGATATAGAAATTTTCATAGATTAGATTCATGTATAAAACTACATATGGAAATCATCCAAAAAAATGTAATTGTACTTGGGATGATGGTAGATTAAAGGGGAAGTTGGCACCAAATAATAATCATATTTAAGAAAATAAAAAAAGGGTTTTAGGCGATTGCTGGTGAAATAAAGTCACAACAGAGCGGCTACTAAGCTTCAAATATTATCAGTCAAATACATCAAATTTCACGATCAAGATTCAAGATGCTGCATTAGCATGATAGTGCAAGTAGGATAGGTGGATGTCGCAAGTTGTTTATGTTGTTGGCTTTATTTGGCAGCAATCATTATCCGTAGAATTTGATAGGTTTAATATTTCAACCCATGACACTTATAATAGATGAAACCTTTCAAACTTATGTTATTCAGAGAAATTTTAAGAAAATAATATTTGTATTCTTATTAACGGTTATAGTTTTTGACCTAATTGTAAATATTTGATCCAACAATTTAGGTGATATTGTCTAGAGATTCTATCTTACACATATTATTCTTTTAACATGAATTTTTTATTTTATTTTTGGTAATTTGGGTATTGGGAGTAGCTATTATTGTAGAATGAGAATGGATCCTTATGTGTGTGTGTGTATATATATATATATATATATATATATATATATATATATGTGTGTGTGTGTGTGTGTGTGTGTGTGTGTGTGTGTGTGTGTGGTTTTTTGATTGAATCATGATATGTTTTTAATCTATGCGATGATATTATGTGAAGAGATATAGATACATAAAAACATCTTAAATGAGCGAGGTCCTATAATTTTTTTTTGTGAAACTGTGTTTATTTACTTATGTCTGGTATTACATGGTATAATTATGTAGATAAAAAGCCTGAATGGATACATTCCCTAATGAAATAACTTTGAAGCTACTTTGGAGCAAAAGTCAATAAGAATACACTAGATTGTCTGCTCTCTTGTGGTCTTGTTACCGTCTTTTTGGCTCATTTTCCGGTTGATGAATCAGCGTCCTTTGTCTTCTTTAGAATGTTTTGTCACGGATTCGAAGAAATTAGTTTCATAGCAATAACCATGTGACGGTGATGGATAGCAATTTTGTCAGTAAATAATTGAAGAAGAAGAAATTAGATTAGTCAAGATATTTCTAAAATAAAAAATAGAAGTCATCCATGTTTTTTTTGGCAGATAGTCATCCATGTTTATATAAATGAAATGTTATTTTAACATTTTAAAAGTGAATATTTATTGAAACATTTATTTTATCATCATTAGATGTGATGATGATTTTTACTTATCTTATTTACTCATCGCATTTAACAGTAATAAAGATCCAATTTTAGAGTGTTGAAATAATACAATTCTTTATATTATTTGCTTAGAATCCAATCTAAATATAATTAATTTCTCACTTTTTATTTTACTTTACAAGAAATTCTAATTTTAAAATGTTTGGCAAATATCTCATGACAAAAAAACTATGATATTGAAGATAAAAACATGTTTGAAAAAGGAGACGTATAAAAACCTCAAAATTGGCTTTGTATCAAGACAAATTTTGAACTAGTTTTTGTTTCTTAAAAAAGAATGGACACTATATATATGTCTTAATTTTTTTTTCAAGGATATTACTTTAAATATTTCATATTTTATCTTTGCATTGCCACTTATTATCAATTTCTTACCAAATTATAAGCTAATTTTATCATTTCATCAATAACTATATTATATACACTACTATCAAACATAATTTCATCTTATTTTCATGTCTAATATCTCATTATCTTTGTCCTTTTTAACCCAAGCCAGGATAGGTACCTAAGCCAATCTTAAGATTTAAATCTCGATAAAATTTATTTTCGTTATATTTGTATGCGATGATTTTTTTAAAAGTAAGTTTGTCTGCAAGAAAATGAAGATATCTACATGTAGATTGATAAAAAATATTATCAGTGGATTTTATTACTACGGTTTAGGATTTAGGGTTTAGCATCCTTTTTCTTAATTGGAAACTCTCATTTTAAAAACTTTTTTTTTCATATAAATAAAAAGTAATGAAAGACAGTGAATAATTGAAAATTTAAAATCAAGTAAGAGTATTTGAAAAAAAAATATAATTAATCATTAATTTCAAATTTACTTAATTCTTTTTCCAACTATAGTGATAAATAAAATAAATCGTATGTAATAAATTTTTTTTTTTAAGTGTGCACTAATAACATTGAGGATCAACGCTTAGTGTTTTATTTTTTTTGTTAATGCTTTAAGTTCCAGAGGCACGCAATAATTCATATTAAAAAAAGAGTATTAATTAGTACATAGGTTTTAGATAGTTCTTAGAACATTTGATAACTAATAATCTAAATAACTGAAAAACTTAATTACGTTTTTACTTTTTAGTGAAAATAATGAATGTGATAAAAGCAATTAATATATATAAATTTTTATTGAATTCACGCTTACATCATTAAAAATTTAAAATTAAAGATTACTACAATATAATTTTCACATTTTTCTTATAATTAACTAGGGGTGAAAACGTGCAACCAACTGGTGGTGTAATCGATGGGGTTAGTTTGGTTTGGTGAAAAATAAATACGAATCGAACAATTTTAATGGGTTCGGATAGGTTCGAGTTCATAGTTTTTTCTTTTTTATTTACCAAACTTGAATTGAGCTAAAACAATTTAAATCAGGTTGGTTTGTTTTGAGTAATCGAGTTATTTGATTATTATTATTATTTTATGTTTAATTCAATTAAAATGGAAAAAATAAAAAAATTTATAATTTTTAAATCTCTAATGTTTTATTAATTGCATGTTTATATATAGATTAAGAATATCAATAGAAATAACCAAAGTATACTTTTTTGTAACTAAATACATTGTATATAGAAAAAATAAAAAAAAATATTATATATAATATATGATTCGATTGAGTTATCGGATTAAACTTTATGAAATCTTATAATAAAACTGATTATTATCAAATTTAATTGAATTTTACCTTACGCGACCCGAATTGATTTGATTTGGATTGATCGGATTTATCGAGTTGGATGAATCCACTTGCACTCCTACAACCTCCCACGCTAGTAGTTTTAACTTAATGGAAGCGATTCTCGAATTGTTCAATTCTCAGTCATTTTTCTATATTATGCATACAAACAAAAAAAGAGAATCGGAAAACAAAATTAATGGTGCGTTTTTACGAAGAGGAGTGAATGGAAATGGTGAAATCGATAGGTATCTACATGTAATGAGAGTGCGTTTTGGTTTTAGTTTTTTTCAATTTCTAATTTTTAATTTTAAAATTAAAAAAATTAAAAATTGAAAAATTGAAAACTGGAAACAGGTAAAGCATGATTTGCACTTAATCTCCATGTCACTCCCTAGTCGCCAGTCGGTTACAAGTGTAAGAGATTTTTTTATGTCTTATTTATTAGACCTGGGTGGGTGCTAATTCTTTTTAGTATGCAATCAATTTGTAGCCGATGATATTTTCAATGACAAATTTATGATTCTCTCTTTACTTTTTGAGGCCATTCTTCATTTAAAATAGCTACTATTTTTGTCTTATTTAAGATTTGAATATCGATTATCTCTTTAGAAGGGCAATTTATATACTCAATAATTATTAGGAAAGGTACATTTAGTCATGTGCTTTTTAAAAAACTACGTTTATTGAGAATTTGAACTTAGTATGCATTTGAATTAGCTTGTTTTAAATTTAAAATAACTTATAATAAAGTTATTAAAATAGTTTTTTAAACAGCATGATCGCTACTTATCTAAAATTAAGGACGCCTTTGGATGAGCTTTTTGGCTCAAAATCACTTTTTCGCAAAATTTTTTTTTCAGAGATTTAAATAATAATTTTTAAAAAAGATCAGAATTTCAAAGAAATTAATTTTTTTCAGTTACATATAAAATTTAATATATATAAAGTTCTAAATTCAAATCTCATTGTGATCAATATAATTTTTAAAGTATAAAAAAATGTTATATATAAAATTTAAATTTTGTAATATTTTTTTAATATTTGAAACAAATGCACCCTAAGTGTTTACTTACATGTTCTCACATGTAAAAACATCCTTCTATGATAAACTCAATTGATAATGTGACAATCACTTATATTAACATTTAACAACTTAACAATTTTGTTAGGTTTTGGGCCCGAATGAAATTAGGAATTTTATAAACTCAATTGAAAAAACAAATTTTCTGTAAAATGTTTTAGAACTGTTTTCCTTCTACCAATGCCTTACAAGCAAACTATAATAATATAACATCCTTATATATTTTGAGTTATTAGAGTATTTAAAATTTAGTTTTTATATATTATCGATATAAATATATAGGATTTAACTTTTATACTCTAATTAAATATGTAAATTTTTTTTATACAATCATGTACGTATTATCAATCATGTATTGTTCTATTGGTAAATATAGTTTAGATTCATACTCACAATCATATAAATAGAAGAATTAATTTTATGACAATAATATAAAAGTTTTTTTAACTATCAACAAATCAAAATTAAACTATAATACTATATATATAATTGAAAATGTTATAACTTCTATAATAATTATATTAATATATATATAATTCATTAGTAACATATTAATTAATAATCCAAAAATACTACTACTACAAAATTTAACCCGTTGTGCACATTTATAGTTTTTGCAGATGAGTTTTCTTGCAGAAAATGGACAGATTCGACCATTTGCCAAGAAAGAAAAAGGAGTTGAGTGTGGACAGTTAGGCTATTAGCATATTTACGATTGTTTCGTATTATGAAAAAAATGGATATGAAAACAAAATTTTATATATAACTGAAAAAATTTAAAATTAATTTTTTTTAGAAACTATTAATTTTATCTTCTAAAAAAATTGAAACTGACTTTTTTAATTTCAATTATTTTTTAAAAATTATCAAAATATATGAAAAATGATTTTTTGATGAAAAAAGTGATTATTTACTAAAATAATCATAAATAAATGCATTCTAAAAGCCACTCAATAGTACAACATACCAGATAATAATAAAAAAACCACTCAATATTCACTGTAGTTCCGATGATATAAAATTTATATCAACTGCCACGTGTGTATAAAGCATTGAATTTAATTTTAACGTGTAAAATTTTTTATTACTATGATCCACTCCCTTCATTTTAAATAATTATACAAATCAAATAACACTTATTATGGAGGATAAATTTTTTTTTATAAATATAGAAAATTATACAAGTTAATAAAATTATCATTGTATAGTTATTATTATTTATCTTAATAAACATATTGATTATTTAATTAATATATCTATACCAAGAGTATAAATAAAAAATAATACTATCTATATATATTATAAATGAATAGATATTTTTAAATATAAAAAAAATAATATTCTGAAACAGATGAAATAATAGGTAATAAATATTTTATTTGTATGAACTTTAAAAAATATAAATTTTAATTATATTTATTAATATAATAGTAATATGATCAAATAGTTCAAAGAAATTGAAGGATGAGTGTATTGAAATTAAATTTTACTGCATTTAATCGGGCTGACAAAGTCTGGTAGAGAAGGACACACCACATGATTAATAAATAAAAGGTTTTGTCCAAGTTGAGTACGATTTGTGAAAGAAAAATGTTACCCCTTCCACTGCTCAGTGTAAGTTGTTTTTGAATTTTATATAAAAATTAAATTAAAAGAGGTAAATACCCTTTTGTCATTTAACCTCCAGGCATGTTCTCTTTAATTAAATACTCTAATAAATTTACCTCCATATGTTATTTCTTTAGTTAAATAAAGAGGCAATATAGGCATAGAATAATTAATGATTTATTGAAATGTGAAAACAATCTATATTTTGGACCAAGAAAAAGTCTAAAAATGGCTTATATTGAGGACAGGAGGAAATGCTTATACTCATAATAGGATGCAATGTCACTTCATACTTTATCCACCATGGAATGATATATGAATTTCATTTAAATTAGGTCTATATCTCATTTAATAATAGAGAAGTATCGATTGATATAGTGTCACCATATAGAATAAAGATAAATAACATAATTGTTTGTGAAAAATAATCAATTCATCACCCTGATATCTGATTGCACATAACAACCACTTCCCATGGTTAGAAATTACTTGTCTTCAAATAATATGCTATTTCTTAATATTATACTAATTATTTATTGTCATATAAAAAATATTTAATTATATTTATTATTTAAAAAATTATATAAATTAAATAATTTGATTAAATAATCGTATAAAAAACTTTTACATTGTCAATCCTAAAAATTAAACTCTCAAAATAATCAATAGCGAAAAAAGTTATTGGTAGGAAAATAAATGAGACATGACCGGTGACAGGTAATAATTTCTGCCCATCTTCCATCCTAACATGGTTTTATCTATTGTATAAGAATAGTGGTAGACATCTAGAATTTTTTTTTATAAAAAATAAGTATATAAACAAGATGATACAAGTAATAGTTTTTATATGACTAAATGGTTTCTACTGCTACATTTAATCCAACCGACACATTATATTATGTATAAAAATTTTGGTTCTTTTGTTTTAGTCGTATAACATTACTCATTGTAAGGAATAGTTAGAAAAAAATGTATTTTGTATATAAGTAGTGTGAGGTATCTGCATAACCACATCTTACACGTGTTTACCAATCAATCAGGAGGCAAAGATTTCCCGAATCATTAATTCAACGGTCCACCTCACTTGACAGAAAGAACAGAGAAAAAAACAATAGGATATCCTGAGCAGCAAGAATTTGGAGAAGATGCTAGCAAGTACCAGTTCAGATGGCACAGCAACACCTCTATTAGGGGTAACTGATGATGGACATGAACAACAAGAACAGAACACAACACCCCATCATGTTGTTGAGGGATGGTGGAACAAAATATTGGACTTGGAGGAAGCCAAGCATCAACTCCTATTCTCACTACCCATGATCCTTACCAACTTGTTCTATTACTTAATCACTTTGGTTTCTGTCATGCTAGCTGGCCACCTTGGTGAGCTTCAGCTTGCTGGTGCCACTCTTGCAAACTCATGGTTCAGTGTCACTGGTGTGGCAGTCATGGTAATTATTGTATCCCTGTGTTCTACTTGTCATACTACTACTAGCTTGGCTTTTATTGATTTGATCTTAGACAGTACATATGTTTGGATCACAGAATTTGAGAATTGGTCATGTTATTTTGAAAACGGGTTCTGTTGCTATCTAGCTAGAGATAGGTTGGCTAGTGTATAGGCTAAAGATGAAGCTGCCTTACCCCATCCCCCCGCTATGGCATTTATAGTGGGGGTAAGGGTGGTACCTGCTACTAATACGAGTGATGAGGTAGACTTGGGCTACTTGGATAGGGAATCCGAACAGATCACAAGCCCTCCAGTCTCGAACTCTGAAAAAGCGAACAAGATGTGAAATGCCTTACATGAGTAACGAAGGACTGAGAATCGGGAAATCAGGGAACTGGATAGATCAAGTTCTTTGTTTAGAAAGTTGCAAGAATATAATTGACTTTATTTTTATCAAAGTCGGGTTACTTGCATATGATGTAACTATGGGAAAGGCTATCAATAAAGCATCATGACAAAGACACTTTGCTTTTAATTGATAAGCAAGCTTAGAAATTGGATTATGTATGAAAGCTATGTAACCTATGATTATTTTTGTCCAGTGCCAGAGATTCTCAGATTACCCTATATGTGACAAACTTAAAGATTGAGGTTATTATGGCACTCTTGCTCTTTTTCTTAATGGTTATCGGTGCACGGAGTGAGCAATTGTAAAATATATTAGTGTTAGTCTTACAATAAATATTTTACAGGCTATTAAATGTAGTTTGTATAGCCTATTAACATCATGACATTGCTTCATAATTGGTTAAATTGAGTGGAACAAGATTAAGCTCCATGATCTTTTTCATGAATTTTCGTAGGTTGGCTTAAGTGGGGCACTGGAAACACTCTGTGGGCAAGGATTTGGAGCAAAGGAATACCAAATGTTGGGAATTTATCTACAAGCCTCTTGCATCATATCCCTTATCTTCTCTATCATCGTATCCATTATTTGGTTCTACACAGAACACATCCTAGTGTTGCTTCATCAATCTCATGACATTGCAAGAACAGCAGCACTTTACATGAAGTTCTTTTTCCCAGGCTTATTTGCATATGGCCTCTTGCAAAACATGTTGAGGTTTCTTCAGACACAATCTGTTGTTACACCATTGGTTGTCCTCTCAGCTCTTCCAGTGTTGGTTCATATTGGTATAGCATATGGTTTGGTTCATGGGACAGGTCTAAGTTTTAAGGGTGCTCCAGTTGCAGCTTCCATTTCACTATGGATAGCAACTCTATTGTTGGCCTCGTATGTCTTGTATGCAAAGAAGTTCAAGCAGACATGGGAAGGATTTTCAACCAAGTCATTCCATTATGTATTTACAAACTTGAAACTAGCTCTTCCATCTGCTGCAATGGTATGGTATGAAACACTAACAACCCCCTTTTTTACCATCGATCTGATTAGGCTAAATGAGTCTCGTCGGTTAAAAATATAGCTTCTAGATTGAACACTGTATACAATTCAAATTAAGAGAATATTGTTGCAATTAAATTTGGTGTTAGATCCTTGAATAATGAATCTTATTATATTTTTTATATTGTGCAAGTTTGGAGTATTGGGCTTTTGAAGTTTTGGTTTTCTTAGCTGGACTGTTGCCTGACTCACAAATAACTACTTCATTGATTGCAATATGGTATGATTCTAATGGCTTTATATTTCTATTCATAGTCATAGTCATATTTTTCCATATAGTTCATTCTCTTTATTCTTCAATGTAAAATCTGCAGTACAAACACAGAATTCATTGCCTACATGATCACTTATGGTCTAAGTGCTGCTGCAAGGTTGGTTAGTTAGATGAAATTTTTTTCCTTTGTTATACATTTTCTGAATCTTTATTCAAATTGATGCATTGACAAAATTGGAATTTGATTCTGACAGCACAAGGGTTTCCAATGAATTGGGAGCAGGCCAGCCGGATCGAGCTAAGCATGCAATGGGGGTTACTCTCAAGCTCTCTCTTCTCCTTGGTTTATGTTTTGTTTTGGCACTTGTGTTTGGTCACAATATCTGGATCCAAATGTTCAGTAGTAGTCCCACAATCAAAGAGGAGTTTGCTTCAATAACACCCTTGCTTGCAGTATCAATACTACTAGATGCTGTCCAAGGTGTCTTATCAGGTTTGATTTCCTCGTTTTTTTTCCTTTAACCTGTGCTGTGCATGCAAATTTTCAACTACTAAATTCTCAAGAAGAAAATTGTCATTGATACTGCAGGGGTGGCTAGAGGATGTGGTTGGCAGCACTTAGCTGCTTATGTCAACCTTGCAACATTTTATCTCATTGGTTTACCAATATCATGCCTACTAGGATTTAAGACCAATTTGCAATTCAAGGTATAATATCTATTTCTCAAAATGGTTTTGTACGTTCAGATGCCAAGAAGGGTCATCTTTGTTGTGAAATTTTTTTCATCAGTTTAATCGTTTTTATGTTGTCTTGAAATTTGCTTTATTATGTGATGCAGGGTTTATGGATTGGCTTGATTTGTGGGATGGTTTGTCAAACTGGGGCTCTCTTATTTTTCACATGGCGTGCCAAATGGACCAAACTGAATCTCCCTGGGGACAAAGACCATCCAATTGTTGTTTAACTCAAATGCCCGCCAAATTGGGTTAATAAATAGAGTCCAAAATATGGACTTAATTTGATCAAAAAATGCCGTGAACTTTTTTTTAAAATAAAATCTAGAACATTGAGAAAGAGCAGCCATTAATTTATATTTTCCAGTTTCATAGACTATTGTAGTTTATACGTTTTATTCTTTAAAATGCACTCTACAGTGTACAATGGATGTTAGGCCAGTGAAAATGAGTCGAGTCTTTGGTGAGTTTTATTCGCAAGGTCATGGTTTAATTCCATCTCTTGAGAGGGTCGTACCATTTACCACTCCAAATCACAAAGAATTAGACTTTTTTGCCTAACCTTTTAAAAATATCAATAAATAAAATTCACTCTACACTTCAAAAGATTCAGTTCTTAACGTTTAAACTCATTTTGTGACTGGGAGGTGTTGTTGTTTCGACTAAAAGTAGCTAATGAGAGAGGTCTATTACCTAGATTGAACCTGTTTAATCTCTACCCATGATATTTATTCATTGGGCAAGAAATTGACAGCCAAACTTAGGAGAAGGAAAATGTCTCCATATGTGTGGTGAGATAGACCCTTGTTAGTCTTATTTGGAGAAGCTTCCATGAGTAGATCACACAAGAAATTATAAATCAACACCCTTTGCCACCTATATTTTAGAAAATGCACTTTAGACAATTCTCTATTATCTAAGGTAATCCAGAAAGCTATGACAACACTGATGAAAGATAATTCTATTTGTCGATAGAAAATGAAAAATGTCAGAAATTCTAAAAGTAATGTAGGAGATCTATAAGAGTTTAATTTCTATGCACACTGAAAATATAAAATAATTATAAACCCAATAAAATTTAAGAAAATGTCAAATCATCGTAGTTAAGTAACTATCATAATTTGACACTTTTTTGAAATTATATTAGTTGATAATATAAAATTATTTTTATTTTACACTCTGTATAGCAACTAAAACTATAAATCACATAGAAAAGAAGCTACTGAAAACTATGGAGAAAATACATATTGGTAGTCGAATATTCAATATTGAAAATTATAAAAGTGATAGGTTCTTTTAAACTCAAAATGAGAGAAAGGGAAAATGTTACACATGTTTTCATTCAAAACAAATATATAATTTTCTTAAATATATATTTTTATCTCCCTAGAATGTTATTAATTAATAGATTTTATATATATATATATATATTTCTGTGAGTATCCATTTGACCTTCATGAAAGGAAGGAGGGATTTGTTTAAAAACGAAGAAAAAGAAAAAAATCAATCACTTCATGACATAGCTCCAGATGTTACTTCTGGTCTAAGAGCTCCAGATGTTACTTCTGGTCTAAGATCGAGAGTTGATTGGGGAAAAGAGAGTGGTGGTTTAATTGAACATTCACATTGGTCATAACATTATGAGAGAATGAACCGATGCTTGTGTTTGGCATCGTAGTTAAATGGTGATTGTGAACATTTAAACGAAACTTCATGGACTAAGATTCATCCTCAGTCAATAGCCAAAGTCTTTCCTTTTTTTTTTTTTTTGAATTTTTTATAAGGCAAAAGTTTATTTATATAGGGCATGTTCCAGATTAAAAAGAAATATATATAGAACATGTACAATCACAATTTATGTATGATATATGTATAAATTTCTTTATATTTTGCTTTTCTCAAATTCTAAGGTGCAGTTATTTTTATCACTTAAAAAGAAGTTGTAACAACAAACGATTGGAGTATTATATAATGACTTGTATGAGAATTAAGTTAGGGAAGTATATATCGTTACTGTCGGTACAAGTAACATACATAGTTGTCTTCTTTTTGATTTGTTTGTTTAATTCCAAATGAATCTGAAAACTACATGGGTGGTAACCAGAATAACAGAATATCTACTCATTCACAAATGAAACAGTAGTTTGGTGAATGGTCACCAATGATTTGAGCACCTAGTATCTTATAATTAGAACATAAAAATCATTTACATGTCTCTACCCAACTACTTGAGTTTTTGGGATTGATGGTTCATGACGTAGTATCAGAGTATCTAACATGTTGAAAGGATCTCAGCCATATCCTGAATATTATGGCAGAAAATAGTCTATCATAACAGTTGTGTATTTCCTAATTAGGATTATTGTGCTCTTTCCTTATTTGTAGAGATTGTATAGCTAATTATATTTAAGAGGAGAATATTTCCCTCCTTGTTTTTAGGAATAAGATTTGATTTTGATTGTATCATAAGCCTATTTAATTTTGTCCTGTACAGAATGAAACCAATATGAGAGAAACCCTTTTCTACATGGGGGAGATGCTATCCTTACAGCCACCTACCTCATTAATCGAATGCCCTCTAGAATCCTTCACTACAATACCCCACACACTACCCTTCAAACCCTCTTTCCCAGCACCAGAATCTTCACATCCCTTCCATTGAAAATATTTGGCTGCACTGCCTTTGTCCATAACCATCACCCCAACCGTGGAAAATTTGACCTTACCTCCATTCCTTGCATATTTTTGGGTTATTCCGCCACCCACAAAGGATACAAATGTTACTGCCCCTCCACCAACAAATTTTATCACTCCATGGATGTTACTTTCCTTGAACATAAGCCATTTTACCCCAAAACTCAAATTCAGGGGGAGAGGAAAGATGAATTTCAGTTCTGGGAACATAACAATACAGTCTCGGTTGAAGAAGGACACTGCATCAAGAACCAAACCAAGAGACTGCACTCAGAACATCACTCCAAAGAACCTCTGAATCGTAACCAAAGAATCGAAGACCTACAAAACATCACTCCAGAAAACAAAGATCCATCCCAAACAAGGATACACACCTTCCTGCACAAGTGGAGAAGCCACTCTTGGTATACTCAAGGAGGAAAAAGGAAACTCGACAGGAGGCAGAACCCCCCATACTTCCGCAGCAAATCCAAGATTCCAACCGAATGCCAGAGCCCATGGAAAATCATCAAGGTATCACTCCCTCTGATCCAAACTCTCTTGCTACTCCTCTTGATGAACCTACTGATCTTGATTTACCAATTGCTTTAAGGAAAAGTGTGAGATCATGCACTCTTCACCCCATTGGAAAATTTGTTTCATATAACAAATTATCACCACATTATAAAGCTTTTGTGACAAAGACTTGACAAAGACTCAAACACCAAAAGGTATTCACGAAGCCTTGTAACATCCGAAGTGGGAAGCAGCTGTAAAAGAAGAAGTCCAAGCTCTAGAGAAGAATGGGACTTGGGAACTCTCTTTCTTACTAGAAGGTAAAAAACTGGTTGGGTGTAAATGGATTTTTTCTATAAAGCATAATGCAGATGGGAGCATAAATAGATACAAGACACGACTAGTGGCAAAAGGGTTCACGCAATCCTATGGCATAGACTACGAAGAAACATTTGCCCCGGTGGCGAAACTAAACTTAGTTCGTGTCATCTTATCTCTTGCAACTAATCTTGACTGGCCTCTACACCAACTTGATATAAAAAATGCTTTCCTAAATGGCGAGTTAGAAGAGGAGGTTTACATGAACATACCCCCGGGACTTGAGACACCAAAGACAGCTGGCAAGGTATGTAGGCTACGCAAGTCTTTATATGGCCTTAAACAATCACCCCCGAGCTTGGTTTGAGAGGTTAACCAAGGTGGTCAAGGGAAATGGCTTCATACAGTGTCAAACGGATCACACCATGTTTGTCAAGCATTCTCTTGAAGGCAAGACAGCTTTATTCATTGTCTATGTTGATGACATTGTTATCACAGGAGATGATCAAGAAGAAACAGAACGGCTAAAGGTGCTCCTAGCCAAGGAATTTGAAGTCAAGGATCTAGGAAAGCTCAAATACTTCCTAGGAATGGAAGTTGCCTGATCACAAAATGGGATTTCAATGTCCCAAAGGAAGTATACGCTAGATCTCCTAAGAGAAACGGGTATGCTAGGATGTAAACCAGTGGATACTCCAATGGATCCAACAAGGAAGAGTGGAGAAGATGAAGACAGCCCTCCAACTGATAAGGGCAGGTACCAAAGACTCGTGGGAAAGTTGATCTATCTTACTCACACTAGGCCTGATATCGGTTTTGCTGTAAGCATGGTAAGCCGCTTCATGAATAACCCAACCGAGAGCCACATGAAAGCTGTCAACCGCATCCTCCAATACTTGAAAGGATCACCAAGAAAAGGACTGCACTTTGGGAAGAATCAAAATAGGAATATTGAAGTGTTTACTGATGCCGATTGGGCTGGATCAATCACTAATAGAAAGTCCACAATAGGATATTGCTCCTTTGTGTGGGGCAAACTGGTCACATGGAGAAGTAAGAAGCAATAAGTAGTTGCTAGAAGCAGCGCTAAGGCAGAATTTAGAGCATTGTCCCGTGGCATTTGTGAAGGGATATGGCTCCAAAGGATGCTTAGAGAACTAGGATTTGCCTCAAATGATCCCATGAAAATCTTTTGTGACAACAAAGCTGCAATCAGCATTGGTAAGAATCCTGTACATCATGACAGGACCAAGCATGTGGAGATTGACCGCCATTTTATAAAGGAGAAGATAGACAATGGGTGTGCAAGTCTGGAATATATTCCCTCAACCAAACAAACAGCAGATATCCTAACTAAGGGTCTCTCCAAGCCTATTTATGAGACTCTTAGATCCAATCTGGGAATGATAGATATCTACCACCCAGCTTGAGGGGGAGTGTTGAAAGGATCTCAGTCATATCCTGAATATTATGGCAGAAAATAGTCTATCATAACAGCTGTGTATTCCCTAATTAGGATTATTGTGCTCTTTCCTTATTTGTAGAGATTGTATAACTAATTATATTTAAGAGGAGAATATTTCCCTCCTTGTTTTTAGGAATAGGATTTGATTCTGATTGTATCATAAGCCTATTTAATTCTGTCTTATACAGAATGAAACCAATATGAGAGAAACCCTTTTCTACGTAACATGTACACATAGCATTGAGCTGATGAAAGAGGAGCAAAGAGAAGACAGAAGATGTTAGCAAACAACGGTTCAGATGGCAGAGTGACACAGTCCACACCTCCAAATCCAATAGAAGTAATAACTCATGATGAAGAGAAACAAGAGGAAGAAAAGACAAGACCCCAAGTTGGGGGATGGTGGAACAAAGTGTTGGACTCGGAGGAGACCAAGCATCAACTCTTGTTTTCACTGCCAATGACTCTTACCAACTTGTTCTATTGCTTGATCACTTTGGCTTCTGTCATGCTTGCTGGTCACCTTGGCGGGCTTCAGCTTGCTGGTGCTACTCTTGCAAACTCATGGTTTGGTGTCACTGGCATGGCGGTCATGGTAATTCCTGTCTCCTTGTATTTCCTAGTAGAATATGCATAAGGAGTTAAGGGCAGTGTATATTGTGATTATGTTCTTTGTTTTTTCTATGGAACTAATATTTGGAGTCTAGTAAACCACAACTAATCTGACTTGACTCGACTAGGGCCACAATGGGGTAAAGCTCTTTGGTTCTATTTTTTTTTTTTTTTCAATTCTCTAACTTACGGAAACAAATGTCAACCCACTTAAACCAACCAAATGTTGGTATTGCAGGTATATTCTCCCTACACTTGTGTAGACAAAAAGTAATTTAGCTAGATAGGGGAATTATGGAAGACTATTTAGCCAGATAGGTAGATATGTAGGTGTGAGTTTTTTTTCGTCATTGCTATGAATGCTGCTGTAGTAGAGATAAACAAAGGTGCAATCCGGCCTAAATGTCAATTATTGTTACTTTATATTTAAACCTGAATTTTGGCTTCAGTTACTATGTCCTCAGATCAATCCTGTGCGAAAAATTATCAGTCCATGTACATCACAATGTCACATAAGTAGTTGAAATGAATGCGGAAAAAAAAAAAGCCCTAAAGATATTAAACTACATCTCTCCCTTATTATTGTCTTAGGTTGGTTTAAGTGGGGCACTGGAAACACTCTGTGGACAAGGATTTGGTGCAAAAGAATACCACTTGTTGGGAATTTATCTTCAAGCCTCTTGCATCGTATCTCTTATCTTTTCCATCCTCATATCCATTATTTAGCTCTACGCAGAACCCATCCTAGTGTTGCTTCATCAATCTTATGGCATTGCAACAAGTCAAGAACAGCTGCACTTTATGTGAAGCTTCTTATCCCGGGATTATTTGCATATGGCTTCTTGCAAAACATGTTGAGGTTTCTTCAAACACAATCTGTTGTAAAGTCATTGGTGGTCCTTTCAGCTCTTCCAATGTTGGTTCATGTTGTTATTGCATTTGCCTTGGTTTACTGGATAGACCTAAGTTTAATGGGTGCTCTGCTCCTATTGCAGCTTCTATTTCGCTAAGGATATCAATACTATTGTTGGCCTTGTATGTCAAGTATGCAAAGAAGTTCAAGCAGACATGGAAAGGATTTTCAACTGAGTCTTTTCATTACATATTTATAGGCTTGAAACTAGCTCTTCCCCCTGCAGCAATGGTATGGTATGTCTATAACAACCTTTCACTTATCTAAGCTCTCTTGACAATTCATCTTAGATAGCTAAATGAGGGTTAATAAGGTACAAAGTAAATGTTATAGCTTGAAGTAACAATATTTGAAATTCAAGAGAATATTGTTGTAACTTGATGTAAGGACCTTATCTCATGATCCTAACTATATGTTTCTGTGCAAGTTTGGAATACTGGGCCTTCGAAATTTCGATTTTCTTAGCTGGACTATTGCCTGACTCAGAAATAATGACACACTTGATTGCAATATGGTATGGTTCTGATGCCTTTTCAAGTTATATTTCTATTTCTAAATTAAGAACTTTTATCTCATGCCTGATTCTCGTTAATCTTCAACAATATATCTGCAGTGCTAACACAGAATTAATTGCCTACATGATCACTTATGGTCTCACTGCAGCTGCAAGGTTAGTGGGTAGATAGAACATATTCACTTTGTAGTTTGTATTAATTGTTATATATCTTCTGAATATGCAATCTAAAGTACATGCTTGTATTGAAAAGGTGAAATTTAACCTTGGTAGCACAGGGTTTCTAACCAATTGGGAGCAGGCCACCCGGATCGACCTAAGCATGCAATGAAAGTGACCCTCAAACTCTCTCTCCTCCTTGGTCTCTGTTTTGTTTTGACACTTGGACTTGGTCATAGTATCTGGATTCAGTTGTTTAGCACTGGTTCTAAAATCAAGGAGGAGTTTGCTGCAATGACACCCTTACTTGCCATTTCCATTCTACTAGATGGTGTCCAAGGTGTTTTGTCAGGTTTGAATTCTTGCAATTGTAGTTTCAACTTTCATGCTCAGCTTTGATCTTCAACTTCAAATCCGCAAAGGGGAAATTGTCTTTGATATATGGCAGGGGTGGCCAGAGGATCTGGTTGGCAGAACTTGGCTACATTTGTCAACCTTTTAGCTTATTATCTTATTGGTTTACCAATATCATGCCTGCTTGGGTTCAAGTTCAAATTGCAAGTTAACATGGAGCTCACATTTTGGTTATGTACTGATGTTCTGATATTGTGAGAAGCAATCAAAACCTTTTCTTTTCATTCATTAGCACAGCTTTAATAATCTTGTGATCTTTTAAATCTGTTTTTTATGATACAGGGTCTATGGATTGGCCTAATTTGTGGGCTTGCTTGTCAAACTGTGACTTTCTTGCCGTTGTTATGGCGTGCCAAATGGGCTAAATTGAATTTGAATCTCTCCGAGGCCGAACATGGTGCATGGTGTGTCCCCACTTGTTATTTGACAAGTCAAGTTGTTCACATTGCATGTCAAGGTAAAATGTTTATCGAACTGTGGTTATGCTTGTTCTGATGACAATAATCAATCATTTTGATTGCGGTAAGCAATCAAAACCTTTTTCATCATTAGTACAACTTCACTCTTCTTGATGATCTTTTGAATTTATTTTGCAAAAACTTACACTTACCTCCTTTTGAGTTTAATAAAATTAATCTCAGCTCTCTTCTATTTGTCCAGGTGACACTAACATCTCTTAGATACATTGTTTATTGTGAGCTAAAATTTTACAAACTCACAGGAGGTTAATTTAATGATTTTACATTGACTCTCGCTGAAGTTTTGTGGAATTCAGCTCGGTTCATCTCTATTTGTCTAGGTGATATTTACCTCCCTTAGATGTACTGTTTATTATGAGATAGAGAGGATGTCAATGTAATAATTTTAAAAATTTAGGAAAGGTCATTATGATGATTTCATAAACTCACGAATCTTTTATGTAAATTTTACAAATAGAAGACAGTTGGATTGAATTTTACTAAATTTAAATATAATTTGTCCTGAATTGGCATTATTTGTGGGCTGCCCTGTCAAACTGCGACTCTCTGACTGTTGATATGGCGTGTCAAATGGGCCAAATGACAAGTTGCCCGCCAAACTTCGAGAATAAAAACTGGGTCCGTGGAGTAGTACTGCATTTGTAGATTGCTAAACATTGATCGTGGACATGATTTTGAATCTAGTTTATTATATTCATCGTAGTAAGGGAACAAGCATCTGCACAAACTATATTATGCATGTATACAATTTGAACAATCCGATAAAAGAAGTTCCTTGGGGGAAAAGCCAAAGGAAAAGGTGAGATTGTGGTATCACTAGGTTGCATTAGAATATGGACAAGAGTTGCATCTAATCGATAAAAGTTAATAATAAGCTCTGTTTTGTAATTTGAAATTTTAATTTCAATTCAGATTCTATTAATTGGTTTTAAATCTTAAATTTTATATGTGGGTTTACTAAAGAATTGTAATATGGTTATTTGAAAATAAATGAAAAAGAAAATAAATTATATAGACTTTAATAAGAGAAATATTTGATAAATTTTGAAATTAACAATTTACAAGGTATATGTCAACAATTAAAGATGACTTATCTTAGTTATTTTTTAATTCATAGAATTGGATTATGGAATTATAATTCCAATTCAAAACTCCAATTTCATACTCAATTCATATGCCAAACTAGGTGAGTTAGTCGAGATAATTGTTTATGCAATTATTGTTAATCTTATAGGAAAGTGAACACTCTATCTTGGAATGTATATTGTAAAAAGCTCTACAGATAGTAACAAATCCAGAAAATTTTCATATTGGAGGCAAAAATAGCATATCAGTATGAAAAAAGTAGAATTCATTATATCTAATTATTTTGTCTTATTTAAAATTAATGGTGTCACCGCTATTAATTAAGCAATGCCAAAATTATGGAGAGAATACATATACCACGAGTCCATGATCTATTCTTATTTTCGGGTCAAACTAAAAATAGACATTTCCATAAGTGTCATTGGTTACAATGTAACATTCTTAAAACCCAATTAAGCACACCCCTTATATATGTGTATTTAAGGATGGTCCCACAAGAAGCAAATGAATCAAACCTTGTGACATCATCATGAAAATGGCTTCAAACAAAGTTGCAATACCATCAATCCTCGTTGTTGTTGCTATGATAGTTGCTACATTGAGCCACGCCCATCCTGGACATGCCTTAGGAGAAGCAGCAGATCAGGAATACGCTGAAGCAAGCGCCAAACAAGAACAGGTTGTTCAAGCAAGCATGCTTGAGCAGTTTAAACAAGCACAACTCCATGGGGAGGATGAGACTGCAGGATCACCAAGACATTGTTATGGGAAATGCACTGCAGGATGCATCAATCTCTTTACTACTAACTCTGGGGCCCTATGTGCCAAGACATGCAAGGCTCAGTGCAAAGTTTGAAAGGCCTATTACAAGACAAAAATAATTCATTAAAAAAAAAAATGTTTGTTGTTTAATTTGAATCCATTTTGGAATAAAATTGATCTTCTCATACTCAAAAGGTAGAATTTTTGTCCTTTAGTTTTTTTTTTTTTTAAGTTTTTCCACATCTATTTTCCTATTCTGATGGCTCATATCGATTTGACATTATGGATTAACGAATAATGCACACCGTTGAATTACTAGCATGCATTATTTTAAAATATTTATTTGTTTCCATAAAAAAGATAATCATAGCATGATTTTAGTTCGTGTATATTTGATGAAAACCTCTTGTCACATCTAGTATTACTCTTAAGGAGAGATGAAGGACCACCCTAACTAACCATGTAATAGTATTCCTCTATTTCATTAATAGTCCTAGGTTGAGTGTAATGATGCGGTTATACATTATGTATAATTTATCTTCAGTTCTTCACCTCCAGATGGCATTATGGCAACCACCACGTACCCTGCATGCTGGTGCATATACTAAGATCAATATATAGACGACTGAATTTTCCAAAGCTAATTGACATTGGTTATGTATGATTTCTTGCTGCTGGCCAATGATTTTGCAGGACCAGGTTTTAATATCATACCAATTATGAATCTTTTAGTAATTTTGAGTTTTTAGACACGAGTCCAGGAATAATTTTTATATCTGACAATATCAGGTTCTCATAATTTTTTTTTCTCTTATTCATTTCATCTTGATTTATCCCCCCATCTACTTTGATCTTGGAAGTTGGAATAATATATTCTCCTTTTAAAGAAATTCTAAAATAATATTCCCAATGGTTGGTATATTTATATAGTAATTCGCTTTACGTGTTATGCTTTCATTGTTGTGATCATCATGCTCAAAATTTTACTGCATTGTTCAAATTGTACACATATACCCAATACATTTTGTGCAGAATGCCTAATCCCTTACTGTAATCAATAAAGTCACGAATAGATTGGATTAAAAATCATCATGTTCACGCCATGCTGTGATCATCTTCAGCAACATGTTAAACAACTGGGGTCTGGGGGCAATCTATGTTCGGCCTCGGAGAGATTCAAATTCGATTTAGTCCATCTGATAGGGTCTATGGATTGGCCTAAGTTGTGGGCTTGCATGTCAAACTGGGTTCTCTTACTGTTGTTATGGCGTATCATAAAAAACAAATTCAAAAGATCATAAGATTATTAAAGTTATGCTAATGAATGGAAAGAAAAGGTTTTGATTGCTTCTCACAATATCAGAACAAACTTAACCATTAACCAGAATGTGAAATAAATAATTTTACCTAACTTGCAATTTGAACGTGAACCCAAGGAGGCATGATATTGGCAAACCAATAAGATAATAAGCTAAAAGGTTGACAAATGTAGCCAAGTGCTGCCACCCACATCCTCTGACCACCCGTGCAATATATCAAAGAAAATTTCCCCTTAAGAATTTGAAGTTGAAGATCAAAGTTGAACATGAAAGTTGAAATTACAATTGCAAGAATTCAAACTTGACAAGACACCTTGGAAACCATCTAGTAGAATGAAAATGGCAAGTAAGGGTGTCGTTGGAGCAAACTCATCCTTGATTTTAGAACTAGGGCTGAATAACTGAATCCAGATATTATGACCAAGTCCAAGTGCCAAACAAAAATGAAACCAAGGAGGAGAGAGAGAGCCTTAGGGTGACTTTCATTGCATGCTTAGCTTGATCCGGGTGACCTGCTCCCAGTTCAATGGAAACCCTTGTGCTATCAAGATTAGATTTCATCTTTTCAATACAAGCATGTACTGGAGATTGCATATTCAGAAGATATGCAACAATTAATACAAGGTGATATGTTCTATCTACCAACTAACCTTGCAGCTACACCGAGACCATAAGTGATCATGTAGGCCATTAATTCTGTGTTAGCACTGCAGATATATTGTTGAAGATTAACAAGAACTAGTTATGAGATAAAAGTTCGTATTTTAGGAATAGAAATATAACTTGAAAAGGCATCAGAACCACACCATATTGAAATCAAGGGTGTGGTTATTTCTGGGTCAGGCAATAGTCCAGCTAAGAAAGTCAAAAATTCGAAGGCCCTGAATTCGAAACTTGCATATAAGACATATAGTTAGGATCATGAAATAAGGGCCTTACATCAAGTTGCAACAATATTCTCTTGAATTTCAAATAATATCCAAACTGTAACATTTATTTTGTAGCTAGCTTGTTGCCCCTCATTTAGCTGTCTAAGATAAATTGTCAAAAGAGCTTAGTTAAGTGAAAGGTCGTTAGAGACAAACCATGCCATTGTTGCAGAAGGCAGAGCTAGTTTCAAGTCTATAAATAGGTGATGGAAAGACTGAGTTGGGAATCCTGTCCTTGTCTGCTTGAACTTCTTTGCATACTTGACATACAAGGGCAACAAATAGTATTGATATCCATAATGAAATAGAATCTGCAATGGTAGCACCCATTAAACTTTATCCAGTAAACAAAGACATGTGCAATGACAATATGAACCAACATTGGGAGAGCTGAAAGGACCACCAATGGCTTTACAACAGATGGTGTTTGAGGAAACCTCAAGATGTTTTGCAAGAGGCCATAGGCAAATAATCCCAGGGTAAGAAACTTCACATAAACTGCAGCTGCTCTTGCAATGTCATGAGATTGATGAAGCAACAATAGGATAGGTTCCGTGTAGAACCAAATAATAGATATGAAGATAGAGAAGATAAGAGATATGATGCAAGAGGCTTGAAGATAAATTCCCAGCAAGTGGCATTCGTTTGCACCAGATCTTTGTCCACAGAGTGTTTCCAGTGCCCCACTTAAACCAACCTAAGACAGTAATAAGGGAAAGATGTAGTTTACGATATAGTTTCTTTTGCATTCAATTCAACTAGTTATGTAGCAATGTAGTGGACTGATATATATTTTTCACAATATTGATCTGATTACACAGTAATTGAAGCTAAAATTCAGGTTTAAATATAGAGTAACAATAGTTGACATTGAGGCCAGATTGCAACTTTGTTTATCTCTACTACAGAAGCATGCATAGCAATGACAAAAACACACACACACACACATAATATGCTTTTGTGGACGTAGCCCTGCCCATATAAATTGTAAAACATGTTTAGCATTATTTTCATCATAGGGACTCTGCTATAGTAAATAAGTGCATGGGTTTTCAATGGATTTTCAGTCATTGATGGTTCTGTAAATGAAAACTGAAAACATAAGCCAAAACTTTTTCAACTGAAGTTAAATCTCAAAATATTTGCTTTTCCATACACTTATTTTGATACAAGAAACTATCAACCAAAATCTTCATGCACTAAGAGGACTATTTATGCTTTGAAAATTGTTTTATGTACAACAACAATCTTATACCACCAATATGTTTTTTCACTGTTTCAATATTTTAATTTTGTTGGCGTCACTCCGTTTGTTTTGTCTTCTTGTGCATCCATACCTATGGTGTAATGTTGTCGTAAACAAAAAGTTGGACACCTAAAATCACTCTCATGCTTTTGATATCTTCTAAGCATGCATCCTGACTATCTGGCCTATAGTCTTCCATGATTCCCCTATAGGATAAAAAGTTGCTTTTTGTAATACAAAAGTGTAGGAAGAATATAACTACCATACCAACACTTGATTGATTTAAGCGGTTTGATATTTGTTTCTCTCAAGTCGGAGATTAAAAAAAGAGAAAAAAAAAAATTAGCGCCAGAGAGCTATACCTTATAGTGGACAAACTTGAGTAAAGTCAGATTAGTTATGGTTACCTAGACTATAGATATTAGTTGTTTAGAAAAATGAAGAACATAATCACAATATACACTGTCCTTATGCACATTCTACCGGGAAATACAAGCAGGAGACAGGAATTACCATGACTGCCATGCCAGTGACACCAAACCATGAGTTTGCAAGAGTAGCACCAGCAAGCTGAAGCCCGCCAAGGTGACCAGCAAGCATGACAGAAACCAAAGTGATCAAGTAATAGAACAGGTTGGTAAGAGTCATTGGCAGTGAAAACAAGAGTTGATGCTTGGCCTCCTCCAAGTCCAGCACTTTGTTCCACCATCCCCCAACTCGGGGTCCTGTCTTTTCTTCTTCTTGTCCCTCTTCATCATGAGTTATTGCCTCTATTGGATTTGGATGTGTGGACTGTCTCACTGCGCCATCTAAACTAGTCCTGCTTCGTAGCATCTTCTATATGTCTTCTCTTTGCTCCTGTTTCATCTGCTCAATGCTTTGTGTATAATATTCTGAGTGCTCAAATATATTGGTGACCATTCATCAAACAAATGTTTCCATTTGCGAATGAATGGATATTCAGACATTCAGTTATTCTGGTAACCACTGGCACTGACCCACCTAGTACTCAGATTCCTCTGGAATTAAACAAACAAACCAAAAAAGAAGACAACTACGTTTGTTACACTTGTTACATGGTATCTGTATCCACAAGTTAGTTCATACAAGTCATTAGATGATACTCAAATCTTTTGTTGTTATAAAACTTCTTCTTAAGTGATAAAAAAAACTGCACCTTAGGATTTGAGAAAAACAAGATACAAAGAAATTTATACAAATATCATACATAACAATTGATAAAATCGGGTAATGAAAAATAAATGCCCTGCTCATAACCGTCCAAGATTTTGATGTTTAATAAGACTTGGTGCTTAATGCTTATGCAGCTTTGGACCTTTTGTGATATTTATGTTCTATGTATATACAAATAAGTACTTTGGCTTATACAAATAAATAAAAACTTTGGCTATTGACTGAGGGAAATAATTTTTGTTTCATATATAATCCTCGCTGAATCTTAGTTCATGCTGTATAGTTTAAATCTTCACCATTTAACTGAGATGCCAAAAATAACACAAGCATTGGTTCATTCTCTTACAGATGTGATATTTATTAATAAAACAGAGTAAATACATTTTCTTATCCTTAGAGCACCTAAATATTTCTCTTCTCTCATAAAATGTTATGACCCATGTAAATGTTCAAATTAAACAACCACTCTCTATTCTCCAGTTAACTCTCGAACTTGGGCCAAAAATAACATATTCAGTTATGTCATGAGGTGATTGATTTTTTTTTTTTCTTCTTCTTCTTCTTTAAACAGGTTCTTCCTTCCTTTCAGTAAGGTCAAACCGAGACTGGCAGAATTACAATCATGACACATAATTTTGGATATAAAACTTTGAATTTTGTTTTTTTGGTTATCTAACATTTTCCTATGCGTGATTATCTTCCCCTTGCAAATTAACCTACCTGACCTAACCCTTTAGATATGGCATTATGGCAAGTTGGCAACCACTACCACCTGAATGCTATGGTGCATATAGGATCAATATAGCTCGAGTGAATTCTCCTAAGGTAATAATTGCTGTTGGTTACTAGAGAAAAGAAGTGTATACATGATTCATGCTGGTGATCCAGTGTTTTAGTGGGATCAGGTTCTAATATCATATCAATTATATGAATCTTTTAGTAAAATTTTAGTTTTCAGACACGAGTCCAGGAATAATTTATATACCTGACACAATATCAGGTTCTCTAATATAACCTTTTTTTTTTCACGTTCATTCATCATAACTTTATCTCCCACTTGGAAGTTGGAATAATATATATTCTCTTTTTTCAGATATTCTAAAATAATATTCCCAATGGTATTTATAATAATTTGCTTTGCGTGTTATCATTTTATTAGGACAAGTAAAGTACAATTTTTCACTCTATTTCCCTTTTTTTGGGTCAGTAACTTTTTCACTCCTTTATTATTCTCCAACAGGGTTTAATTTTTGTTTTTCTTAGGTCGTCCCAACAGCTTTACCCTTTTTTTTTTCTCCCTAAAGAGTGGCTTTACTATCCGTGGTATTATTAATGGAGCTTTAGGAGGCCCAATGGTCCAATTGGCTAATTAACAACTTGGAACAGTTTATTTTTTCCTCTAATATTTGTTTTTGCTGAAGCGTATGCTTTTCACTTTTTGCTACTTTACATAAACGATAGCATGTGGAACTTTTTTAGTCATTCCTTGTGCCCTTATTTTGTTAATATAATTGTCAATAACTTAGTATAATAATGATTAAAAAAATATCGTTTCTTTTTTATTTTAACGTTTTTGTGAAAAGAATACCCACATTAACTGCAAAAAGCATTACTTATATCAATTAGTAGAGTCGACCATTGCAACCAAAACAAGTGCTTCTCTGTTAGTTACTTTCCTTTCAATTACTTTGTATCCAAGAAAAAACAGAGCACTAGGTTCTTTCCATATTGCTCTACACAAATTTATACTTACGGAACAAAAATGTAAATTTAATTTTTTTTTCTTCCTCTATAAATACATAAGGAGGGGACAACCTATTTTATATGTTTAATCCCTGGTGATCCAACTGCTTTTAAATAAGCTGGACAATTTATAGTGGCATATGATTGAAACTCACACAAACTAATAAAGTTGATTCTTGCGTTAATCCTAAGCTAATTAAACAAGATGCTCAAAGTTCGGCCATTAAATTATTTTGGGAACCAACATTCCTAATACCAAAACCCGAGATCCAACTCACTGGATTCATCTCGAAAGAACACCTCCACTTCACATGAAGCTTGTAATTCACAAAGCCAATATGAACATATAGTTTCAATTTGTTATTGATGTTGATATAAGTGAGATATAACCAAACAAAAGGAGATTTATTTAACTTATAGTGTTAATATGATATTTTTAACCACAAAGGTTTGTTACACTAACCAACCTTTAAATTATGTGTTTCTTCTTATTCACAAAATTGTAGGGCTAGCCTTTTCCTTCTATCCACACGCCCCACCTTATTAAGAATAGTTAAACATCTCATCTAGTCATATACGGCTTAATATAGAGTTCGAATTTCGTGGTAATTGCAGTGCAGAGGTTATAGATTCTATTTGTTCTTTGGGAAATGATTTGTATATAATTGCCTGCTATTATAGAATGGACTCATCAAGTTTATAAACAGATGCACACTTAATTAAAGACATATATTAAAAAAAATTCCAAAAAAAATGAAAAAAGACTCTCTAAATAGATTCCTTTATTTTACGAAGTAATCAGTCTTTTGTATAGTACTAACGGTAACGAGAGGTACTTTTAATGTAATATTAAATACTGAAATAGATATAAATGAATGCTATAACATAAACATATTTTGTCATTAAATATGGTTTTTCAACGGTTACAGTTTCTGATTCTGAAACGATACAGATTTAGTATTTTCATTTCGAAAGATGTAGAAGAAACATGGTTTTATTTATCAAAAGAGAAGCATAGTTTTTAGAGTAAAGAAAGCACCCATGTCCCATCATGTACTAATTTGAAATATAGAACGTTATAATACATTATACACCTAACAAAAACGGCTTCAAACTTGGAAATTTCCACTCCTCGTAATTAAATTACAACTACAAGATTAGATGGAGTGATGGCTATCTGCTAAGGTCAACATTCATCTCCGAATGCAATAATTTGGCCTTTGATTTGAGCTGAAAAGTACAACAAAGCAAAATGTACACAGTGCTTACTATTTCCTGCAAAGAGGGAATTGCATTTCATGATCAAAATTTATTCTAAAATGTTATCTATATGTATAATTTATGAAACACCGACACTCAACTATTTACATGAAATCGAACTTGGATGAAAATGTGTGGACCCAGAGTCTATATGTATAGATAAGGTTGCTAATGCCTAATATTATTTGAACATTCACAGTTGAATGTCTCATTTTGATACTCACTTCATCATTGTTAGATAAGATCATTATTATCACTCATTTATCTTATTTTACGGTGATGAAATAGATATCTAAAATATTCAAGATTATATGTTGAAATGGTACTATTGCATTACCAATTTACTCCGACATACACAGTATACTTCCACAGCAATTTCTTAAAAGAGCCAGGCAATTCTACCAGTCATTGCGCACCGCCGAGGCATAAATGCATAGTCATTGATCTTATGTACCTTTTAGTTATATTGATCTTATCTTTTTTCTCTTCTTCCTTTTCCCACTTTACAAATACAAGATGCCACGTCAAAACAAAATGTGAATATGTAAGATGCTTATTTCACAAAAGACAAATTAGGAATTTTAATATTGAATTATTCCCTTGGTTTTGATAAAGGGTATCTAACTATTGAGAGCTCCAACTGTTAGTCCTCTGTACAAGTTCAAAACTTTATTTCAACAGAAATTTCACCCTCAGGTAGCAAAACCTGATCCGTGAACAAGACCATATTTACACAAACACAAAATTGAACAAGGCAATAGCATCATCATATATCATATATATATAATTTATAAAATAATGACTACAAAACAAATACACTCTCGCAAAGCTAGGTACCCCCTGACATTTTTTAATCCATCAGATGTATATACTGCAAGATTTTCTTCCTAACATTTTTAGATATACCAACAGCATACATCAAAAGTAAAATGTCAGTAATATGGTTAAAACTTTCACACACTGACTTTGGAGTAACTGAGCAAATGAGCACTGTTCTGAGACTATAGGTAGAAAGTCATATACAGCAGTCGGCAGTCCCACACCATGTGGGTCTAGTTTATACGGATATAATGTATGACCATGACAAAGCCAAATTAAATGTGCTTTCTTAAATTTTCAACGTTACACACTCTCATTTAGCCACATGTAAGCTACTCACACGTAATGCCCTCTCCCTTCACACGCTTGATATAGTACTAATATAATCAATATTGCAACGGTAACGAGGGAAAAGGTTCCCCTTTATATCTCTATCTCCTCACACCTTCATTTCCATGACTTCACTTTTCATATCTCCCTCATCTCAAGCTTGAAGTTCTCAAGTAATTTTCTTTCTTTTCTTTTTTTTATTTCCCGGTGTTCATACCATCATTTTGTTCCTCTCTCTTTATCTACTACTCTTCTAGTTTATGTATAATATAGACTATATATACACCCATCAATAGTACACTCTCCTTCACAAGTCACTTCTTTTCTAGTTCCTCATGGAGCTTCAGAGACCAATCTTCCTCTTCTTGGTTCTCTTTAGTCTTCTTTCATTCTCCCAAGCATACAAGTTCTATGTTGGTGGAAAAGATGGATGGGTTTTGAACCCTTCTGAGAATTACAATCAATGGGCTGAAAGGAATAGGTTCCAAGTCAGTGACTCTTTGGGTATGTGTTTCACTTGCAAAGATCAATTTTTTTTCAATTTTTTCACTTCTCATCTTTGTTTTGTTATTATACTTTGCATGGTTATTGTTGTTTCTTATTTAAATTATGGATTTTTTTTTTGGTGTTAATAGTTTTTAAGTACAAGAAAGGATCAGACTCAGTGTTGGAGGTGAACAAGGAAGATTATGACAAATGTAACAAGAAGGACCCAATCAAGAAGTTTGAGGATGGTGACACTGAGTTCCAGTTTGGTAGATCAGGTCCTTTCTACTTCATCAGTGGCAAAGATGACAAGTGTGAGAAGGGTCAGAAGCTGATTATTGTGGTCATGGCTGTTAGAGAACAACAGCATCATAACCCACCACCATATTCTCCAACACCTCCTAATACTCCTCCTCCTGTGTATAATCCTCCTTATGTTCCGACACCACCCAAAAGTCCTTCACCTATACACAATCCTCCTTATGTTCCAAGTCCTCCAAAAACTCCTTCTCCTGTTTATAGTCCTCCCTATGTTCCAATTCCACCAAAAGCACCATCACCTGTTTATACACCACCCTATGTTCCAACACCCCCAAAATCTCCTACCCCTATTCACCATCCTCCTCACGTTCCAATTCCACCAAAAGCACCATCACCTGTTAACCAGCCTCCTTATGCCCCAACACCTCCACAGACCCCTTCTCCTCCTGTTTATAGCCCTCCATATGTTCCCACTCCACCAAAAGCTCCTTCCCCAATTAATCAACCTCCTTATGTTCCAACACCTCCAAAAAGTCCTTCCCCTATTCATCATCCTCCTTATGTTCCAATTCCCCCAAAAGCCCCATCACCTGTGAATCAGCCACCTTATGTTCCAACACCACCACAAACTCCTTCTCCAATATATACCCCTCCATATGTCCCAACACCACCACAAACCCCTTCCCCTGTTCATCAACCACCATATGTTCCAACCCCTCCACAAACCCCATCTCCTTATTACAGTCCACCCAATGTTCCCAATCCTCCAAAAGCTCCTTCTCCAGGTAATGAACCCCCCTATGCTCCAAACCCTCCAAAAACACCATCTCCAGTTTCTCAGCCTCCTTACACTCCAACCCCTCCTAAAACTCCTTCCCCTGCCCATCAACCCCTATGTACCAAACCCTCCAAAAACCCCATCTCCAAATTCTCAACCTCCCTACATTCCAACCCCTCCAAATACCCCTTCTTCCCCAATTTCTCAGCCTCCTTATATCCCAACACCACCCAAAACACCATCTCCAATTTCACAACCTCCCTATACCCCAACACCTCCAAACACCCCATCATCTCCAACTTCTCAACCTCCTTACATCCAAACACCACCACAAACCCCATCCCCAATTTCTCAACCTCCATACACTACTCCAACACCTCCAAACACCCCATCACCATCATCATCATCCCACCCACCATACACAAGTCCTTCACCATTCTCTCAACCACCCTACAGTACTCCAACCCCTCCAAAGTCCACCTCCCCAACTTCTCAACCTCCAACAGCCCAAACACCAGGTAGTGGAACAGCACCAGTAGGCTCACCACAGTACGCACCCACAGTGCCATCTCCATCATCAGGTAACCCTCCATCATCATCATCACCATATAGTAACTCTCCATTATCATCACCACCATCACTGTCACCATCTCAAGGACCTTCAGTTTCAACTGCACCACCGGCAACTTCTCCGGTGGGTTCTCCGGTGCCTCCCACGTCATCACCGCCGTCTCCTTCACCGTCGTCGTCTGCGACACCGCGAGGATCGCCCCAAACGCCGTCGTTGAGCCCCGGAGGCTCCGCAACGCCGCCGTCGTTGTCGTCGAACAACGAAACGACGCCAGCATCGGCAAACGGGACGTCGTCTTCTGCATGGGCTGCAACTCCACGTTCAGGGGTGTGGACTTATTCACTCACCATTTTGGTTGGTACTGCACTGAGCACTATTCTTGGGTAGATAAATTAATTTGTGGAGAGTTAATTAATTAGTTCATCAGTGTTGAGTTATTGTACGTAATTAAAATTAAAGTCTTCTACTGTATGGGAATGGGATCATTATAATTTTTTTTTTTTGGGGGAAACTTTGGATATAATTTTGTGAATTTTGTTTACTATTGTTATTTACTTATTTTGGACATAAGAGATATATATCATCTCATTGTTTAATGTATAATCTGTGTAACGGTGCATTGCCAATTTCCCTTGGGGTTTGATATATTGGACCGTCAAATTCTTTGGTTGCAACTTGCATTCTTCTTTGTTATTTTCATATGCTTTGTTTCCATTTCCAAGGCTAAACGGATTACAGGATATGAAAAAAAAATAAAAATTCTAGAACCTAAAAATTATATATTAATTGAAACACTCATTTTATAATTATTGAATAGAATATGTGAGATTTATTATTATATTTAATAATTATAAAATAAATATTTTAATAAATATTAATTTTTTTATGTTTAAATAACATTACTCCAAAAGATAGAAGATAAGACGTAACTAAAATTAAAGAATAATCAAACAGTACCTTCAAAATGATTTTCGCATCTCGTACGTAAATTTAGCGAGAAAAGTGTTACAACATAGTTTTGAGTCCTATGGCTTTTGAGTGGTATATTTATATCAATATGATATTTTTAAAAAAATTTATGTAATATGATGTTTGCAATATAGAATTTGTTAAAGGTGAATTTAATAAAAAAATATTTATGTACTGAATTTACATCAAATTTAGTGTCCAATGACAGATTCAATAAAATAATATTAAAATAAAATTCAACTGTCAAAGTTAAACTCATAGTCTATTAAAATAATATTTTTTTATTAAATCCGCCACTGATAGATTCTAAAATATTATATACAAGTAAATTTATCTATTTTATCATATTAATATAAATTACCTATACAAATATCATATATAAATTATTTTTCCTAGTTTTGATGTATCAACCTGTTACAAAACAATTTTGATGTATCATCCCTGCAGAAAAATTTTACATTTTCATTTTATATATATGGATTTAATAGCTACGGTATAAAATTTCTTTAAACAATTATTGAATAATGTATTATCATGTAAGCAATGATAGTTAACTTTTACACCTATTATTTAAAAAATCATTTAAATGAAAAATTAGATAGTAGTGTAAAATAATTTTATATTATTAGTATATAAATCAACTAATAAGTGATTTATGACTCATTCATCTTATACTTTTTTTTCAACCAAAAAAAAAATCTTATACTTTTTTTAAAATTTGAATTGGACTTATTTTAATAAAGCACATGCAAGTTTTTGTTAACTAAATATAAAATAGCATGCAGTTGAATTAATCACTTTTGGGGAGTGGTTATTATCACTCTCCTTTTAATGCTTCTAACTTAGTATTTTAAAATGTTCTTAATTAAATTATGTGCTTAATTTTTATCTATTATTATTATTACTCTAATATTTTATACTATATTTAATAATTACACTAATTAATATTAAACATAGAAATTAACTTTTTTAATTTATCATTCTTCGAGTACTTTGATATTTTGGAGAAAAGAAATATGTGTTCCTTTTACATTTTGATACAAGTAAGGTAAGAGATAAACACACCTACATTTTGATAAATAAAAAAAAATACATCTACATTTTGTAATATTTTGAGAACTCTTTTTATTTTATTTTTTTTGGGTGGATTAAATTCAATGTAAAGATAAATTTCAATTTACAACGACATTATCCATTCTTTTAAAACAAGAAAAAGAGAAAAATAAAATAAATTTAAATATTTTAAATATCAATAAACTCAATTTTCTGTTACTTTGCACCATAATTATTTACATTTTGTTAACTAAGTTTTGATAAAAATATAGTAATATGAATTTAACGTGTTGTGCTAGGCTATACTTTTACGACGCTGCTTTTACACACTTATTTTCCTAATTTATTTTATATTTTTTCTTACTTTAAATATAAACGTGATTAATTTATTCATTCCAAAATTAATAAATTCAAATATTTTTTTATTGAAACTTAATTTACTATTATCTTTTATCGTGAGTTAGTCAATTTCAAACTTAAAAACTACAAAGTAGTTAGAAACGAATTTAACAAAACATTAAGTTACTCAATTTACTGTTATCTATTATCTTTTATCTCTTAACTTGTCTGTGTTAAAGGATGAAAGGAACATTAATTGTTTTATCTTAAAACACTCAAGAATAATATATTGGTCTTGTTTTAAAATTGAAAATTAAAATTAGCCAAATCATATATTTAATATTAATTAGTGTAATTCCTAAATATAATTTAAAATATGACAGTAGTTAGAAAAGAATTTAACAAAACATTTAATCAATGATATTTTAGGAATATTAAACTAAAAGTATTAAAAGTGAAGTGATGATAGAAAAAAGAAAGTGGCAATAGCCCCTCCCTTACTTAATTATATCACAATGCATGATTGGATGTTCACATAAATTTATTTATTTTTTACATTGAATGTGTTTTTGTTTAAGAAATAAAAGTAGAAATGAAATTTTCATAAATAAACTCTATCTATAATTTTAAATTCAAATTCATCCATAACAAATTTTGTAATACCCCAATTACTTTGGTTAATTAATGGATAGTTAATCATTCATAATTAATTTAGCATCTCAGTAAATTTTGTTTTCCTTCTTGTGTTTCCTTTTGACATTTAAACTTCAAAACGGATTAATTAAATAATCTTTACTTGGAATTAGAGGTGTGTGAAAATAATATATATTTTTTTTGTGGGTGTTTTATATTTATTCTAGTGATTTTGTTTGTGAAATTCCTAGGTTATCCTTATTTATATATATATCTAACTGTCAAACTACTGTTCTCACATACACCCACACTTTAAAAAAAAAAAAAAGAAAACAAAATCCCAAATCCCATTTTTTCCCCTCCCCTTCACGGTACACACACACACTCTTCTTTCTTTTCCTTCTTCCATTTCTTCATCTTCTTCCTTTCTTTCTCTCCATCTTCATCCAGCATCTCAACCTCATAAATCCTTCAATTCTTCACCAAATCCAACAAATAAATACACTTTTCCATAGCTCTTCCACCTAACAAACACAAACCCAGCATCAGTTTTTCAAGAAAAAGCTTCCTTCTACCTGTTCTAGAGCAGACAAAATTCGGGTAGAAAGGAAAGAAGGAGCTTTTGTTTCCTTACTTGGGAGATCAAACTTCAAGGAGCTTGTGGTTATCTAGATCTTCAATAAAGATCATCTTTTGGGTAGGGGTTTATGTTTAAACTTGTTTATTTATGATTTTGTTAAGAAATCTTGAGTTCTGATGAATGATTATGCATGAAAAATCAAAAGAAATTGTATGTTGTTGTAGAAATTTTTCGGATTTATGCAGACAGCTCAGTTTTGTATGATTTAATTCACATAGATAGAGATAATATTTTGAGATAAAATTTTTATATGATGAAGCTAACATATGGAGGTATCTTCAATATTTTTATTGAGGTATTTAGGTGACGTTTTCTATTTTTAAAAATTCAGAAACCGTGAAGATTTCAGTTTCGGTATGAACAGTAATTTCTAAAGCACTGAATTTGTATAATTTTTTTACTATACCAAATGATCTAATTTCGACTTGAAATTTTTACAGGATGTTGTGGACATCTTGAAGTTAAACCAGTAATTTTTGTATGAGTTAATATGATCATTTGACAGGGCAATAAAATTGGGAACTATGGTTGTTGACTGTAAATAGGGGATTTCTGAACTCTGAATTTGTCTAATTATTTTAGCATAGTTAGAGAATAATTCTTGCTTTGAAATTTTTACAGGACCTTGTGGACACATTGAAGTGTCTTAGATAATTTTTATAGCCTCTGAATTCATTACTTGATATGCTAATAAATTTGTGTTACAAGGTGTGAAAAATGCATGAAAATTGAGTAAATGTATATGCCATGTGTTTGATAAAATTTCTAAATGAGAGTAAAGGTTGTTTGGGACTGAGTTTCTACATGTTTGTTGGAAACAAAAAAAGTGGAGTTTAGATGAGTTTTGGTTTATCATATAGTGACATTTTAGTCTTAGCATAATGAATGATTGGTTATTAATGCTTACTCTTACCCGTTGAGTTGTTATGGTTATTTTCTTTTATCATCTTAAAGGAAAGGACTTTAGAATTCATTATTGAAACTTATGCTTGCATGGCTTATGAGAAAAAGAATAACTTTGAGGAAAAAGGAAAAAGAGGAAGAACTAAGCAAAAGGAAATTAGCATTATGACATAAAGATTAAAGGTCGATTTATGTCGACAAAGAGGGTTTCGACACTGAATCGTTCTAAGGACCAGTGACGACTGGGTATTTACTTTCTTTATAGTGCACATAAGGGTTTTAGTGTCGGTTCGTATTAAGGAATTGGTGTCTACCAGTTAAATATAAGCTTATAGCTTTTAAAGTATCTAACCAGAATTAATTGAGAGGAAATAACGATTGAGATGAATAGGAACAGATAGAAATACGAAAGTTATGAGGTAGATAAGACTAAATAAAAAGATCTTAATTATGATGTATTTGATGTCTTATATCAGGATAGCCATTTATGTATGTTGTGACATTTAATGAATGAACCTAGTATATTTCCATGTAAGCATGTCTCTTTAATTATATTAATAAAGTTCCTTCATACATGCATATACTTATCATGCCAAGACCATGCTAAAAGACACCTCTACCTTGATAAAGATTGTTTGCGAAATTCTAAAATCGAACCTCATAATTGTATGTAAATGATTTCAAAAGAAACCAAGGTAGACTAGAGATGATAATGATGTCATGTTAATTGCATATGTTCCTACTGAGATTTCAATTGATTTCTCACCCCTCTTCTTTTTTTTTTTCCATATCATCTCTAGATGAGCAGGTAGATCCTGATGCAAAGAGTTAGTTGCTGAAGTATTGTTGTTTCTTTGAAGTATAGTTGCTTTTCGTTACTTGGAGACTGTGCTATATTCTTGAATCTTAACTTTGTATTTGGATCATGAGATCTTTCTCCTTATATGTTTTGTATCTTGTGACTTGAGGTTATGACTTAGTATATTCTTAGCTGGTTTGACCCATGTGGCTGTTTATCTTTGATATTACATTACTATGTTATGTTATGGATTAAATGGCACTGTGTGCCTTATAATGATGATATATGATATGTTGAAGTATTGTATTTTGAAAAGTATGTTGAGCTATGAATGACTGGTTACCCTGTTTATGATTTTCTGTCTTGTAGGAGCATGGTATTTACTGTAGTTATCATGCCGAATTTTCATTAGAATGCTTAGCAATATTTTATGTCAAATGTTGAAAAGCTCACGAAATAGGACGTGATTCCTTGGTATTCATTTTTATGCAAACTCGAGCACAAGGAAATGAGTACTAGGGAGTTACAAATTTAATCTTATTTTTTACCCTAACCAAACATATAGCCTCAATATCAAAATTAAACCCAAGTGCGATTTATAATTTTGCATAAGGAAACATATACAATACAAAGATTTATGAAGAAAAAGGGTACAATGTGAGGAAGGAAGACATAGTTGTTCTCGTTTAATTAATTATCCTTTTTCTTCTGAAATTCACATTTTATTTTATTTTTATATGGGAGTGACTATTGCCACTCCAATATGCCTATTGTCACTCACATTTTACTATCATTTATTGTGTTTTTCCTAAAATATCCTTCCTTTCATTTTTTTTTTATCAACATAGTAATATAACATTGAATAATTATTATCAATTATATTATTCAAATTTATAATTTTTATTGTAATTAGAAATTAATTTGTTTTTTCATATTTGATATTATCAAATTTTATATTCATATACAGTTAATTTATTAACATAATTTGAATTTAAATATCAAAGTTTTATATTTTTCCTTAATACCATAACTATCTAAATCATAAATAAATTTTTTTCTGAATATAGTAATTATATAAACATTAAAACAATGGGTATTCAAGGAAATACTAAATGAAGGAACAATATAAACAAATTAGTATGATGTAATTTATCATCGTATATCCAACGTTTTATTTGAATTTAATTTTATTGATACTGAAAAAATTCTTTTAGCGTTTCATTATTTTTTCCTTCGTAATCTATTTTATAATTTAGTAAAAACATTTATCTTACTTTTTTTTCATAAAACATGCTAAATTTTTTTTATAAAGAAATTGATAAAATTCGTAATTGCAGCTGAAATCAAAACATGTTGTTTTTTTATATAAAAATAAATAAATTTAGTGTTTGTTATGATATATAGATTAAGGGAAGGATTATATTTGAAAAAAAAGAATAGATCATAAGATAAAAACAATAAAATCAAAATATCAACATTTTTAGTATTAAAAATGTTAATTTAAAATGAAATATTGGATATATGATAGATAGTTTATATTATACTAATTTTTTTCTTTTTTCGAGTAATATTTTTTTGTTTATTGTTATTGGTTTACTTTTTTAGAAAAAAATACTTTGATTTATGATTTAGATAGTTACGATATTAAGAAAAGTCATAAAACTTTGATATTTAAATTCAAATTATGTTTTAAATAAACTAACTGTATATGAATATAAAATTTGATAATATCAAATATAAAAAAAATTATTTTCTAATTAATTACAAATTTGAATAATATAATTGATAATAATTATTCAATGTTATATTACTATGTTGATAAAAAAAATAAAATAAAAGGAAGGGTATTTTAGAAAGAATACAATAAATGATACTAAAGTGGAAGTGGCAATAGACATATTGGGGTGGCAATAGCCACGCCCCGGAATTATATATACGTCTATATGTATCTATGTTTTATCTACAAATAATACATCTCCTATTATAAATAAAGAGCCTATTTATTTGTACATTTTAGGAGATGAATTATTTTTTGAAAAAGTATTTTTAAAGATTAGATATGTTATTTGTTTGTGTTTCCACAAAAATAAAATGAAGAAAATATAAAATTTCTATATATTTTAAGAAGCAGGTAGGAAAAAAAAAAAAAGAAGACGGGTAATAAATATACTTAATAAATGTGGAATTGCTATCTTTACCAATCAATCTTCAATTTTTTTTTCAAAAGGACCACTATTTACTTTCTTACTTTCTATATAATTCCATCCTTAATTTTATGATAAAAGAATATTTATTCAAATAATTATGATAAAAAATACTTTTATTATACTAATGATATTTTAATAATTTCTTATTATGATAAAAGAAACGCTTTTTATAAGCTTTACCAAATGCCCAAAACCATAATTATTTTATGATTGTTTTGTTGCAAAAATTAATAATATGTCCATTTTCAAATAAGTGTTTATTTGGATAAATTGATACATTGAACAATTAATGTATCTATCTATAATTATGGTAAAATATATTAACTTTTCAATAGATTATTTTATCCAAATGAATACTTATTTTAAAGTAAAGATAGGAATGAAAGTGAAATAATTATGTTATTGGTAAAGTAATAACAAAATATTTTTTTTATTGTTATTGAGCTGTAGGGAATGACAATTAAGAAAACAATGTAGTACAATAATGTACTGTTGACACAATTTAATCTTCATAATTCTGGTCTTCGTCTTCCTATTTTAGTGTATAGGGAGATGGCCATGCGTTACACGATATCAGATGATTAATTGGTTGGTGCGATGTATGGATGGTGCTGCAGCAACGATAAAGTTATTAGCCACTTTATGGAAGTAGCTTTCACAGCATGGGAAAAGCTGGGACGACCTTACTTTATATAATTCAGAACATGGACACCTAAGTTCGAATCCGTTTCTAACTTTCTATCAATCAAACGAAGAGATATTCTTCCATTATCATATCTAACAAACCTTCTTTACATATGTACATGGATAACAATAAAAAGTGAGTATTATTAATTTTATTTAGTATATATTTATTTATATATAAATTTGATTAAACTTTTTTTTTTTAAGTGTGTCTAATCTATACAAAAATTTTGCTAAAATGAATATGTGCCTCGATCCTATCAAATTAACTTCCCCATTATGTTCTTGCATTTAAATAATAATAGTTTTAATGAAAAACACTTCTTAAAGTTGTGTAGTCCAGTACATAAATTTTAGAGTAAAATTCCAACTTACTCCCCAAAATTTACAGTGGGGGCAAATTAGTTTCTATAATTTTATAAATGGAGAGAAGTTAATCATTCTATAAAATTATTATTTGACTTGTGTCACGTCAGCTTACTTACACATATTATTAATTTATTTATATGTACTATTAATTTTTATGGTGGATTCTAATTTGTCTCACCCCTCTTAAACTATTTTTAGTGTCCAAAATTTAGAATTCCTAAAATGTCATTGTATCCTAATTGTGTTTTGATCTTTTGTGCATTCTATTAATTTGCGCAACGAGGACAAATTTTTATTTATGTTTGGCACATAGGTTAGAGAATGGTAGTTGGAAAGAATGATGGGTAGTTTTTTTTTTTTTGAAATAAAATAAAATTATAGTAACCGTGGAAGTTAGTTTGAGAGGTTTCAATTTCCTCTCTGGGTATTCCCCATCTTCACAATCAAACCATTTTTTTTTTATTAACACAATCTAACATGCACCACAATTACATTCCCAAGCATTATGATGAAACCTTCCACTGCTTATATGCATGGTAGTATCTATATCTACCTTGCCCTGCCCTGCTTCAAGTTTGTTGGTATGTGTCTCAACTTTGCAACTACTTAAAAGTATCACACAGTCCCATTCTTTTCTTGGTTTCTCTTTTTCGCTTTGTATTATTATTTCTTAATTTTAATTTTTTTCACCAACCACTTATGATTTTAAGATTATGCCACTTGTGCATTCTTCCACCTCTAAGGAATTCCAGTTTTTCAGTGGAGACATTACAAAGAACTTGGTACCTACTACATGCTCATATTTTGTGTATTTATAGGTTGTCTTACATATTTGTGACAATTTTTTGGGCAATTGATGAAATACACTTTTAAATATTGAAATTGAAATTGTAATATATAATTACAATTGGAATTGTCTTAGGATTTTAAATTGTGTTTGAGTTTCGAATTGTAACATGATTATTGGAAAATAAATAAAAAATAAAGAATTATATAGAATTTAACAAGAAGAGAAATGTTGCTGTATGCAGAAATCTTAGGGTGGTTATTTTTATTAATTTTATATTATAGTCCTAAAAAAATAAAAAAAATAATGCATAAATAGTTAAAATAATGGAGCTTCATAGACACAATACGTAAATTAATTTTGTGCATAGTATGTTAGTGTATATATCATTTTTGTGTTGGATTAGTGGTCAAATTATATTAGATATGGCTACTAATGAAAATTTTATGTGACTTAATTATGTGTGGACGTTTTCCACTAATTAAGAAAGTAAAACTTAACACAAAAAACCCTAAAACTTCATATATTTATAATTTATAACATTTGATACAAGGGGATTTTTTCCTCGTTAAAATAGCGATGATATAGAAAATATAGCTTCACAAAAGGATAGAATTTTACTTTAGCTAATTGATCATATTAAAAAATAAAAATAAAAGTCATATTACTTCATGATTTTGTACCCAAAAATTTTAAAATATGAATTAACGGGCACGAAGTGTGCCGCAAGACACTAGTATTAATAAAAAGAAATGTCATACAATATTTTAATGCTTATTTTTTCTCTCTTTTTCCTTTGCTTTTCCCTTGTGTGAGTATTGTTGAGGGAGATGTCATCCTTATTCTTTGGTACCCTCACCATTTTCTTTTCTTTTCATTGTTTAGGGTTTTGTGTTTTGCTTTGTTATCTTTTTTATGATATTTTTATTGTCTCCATTATGGGTGTTTTGATTTTCCTATGTGGATATTTACTATTTACAGATTCAAAGTTATTCAAATATATATTGAAAAGAAAAATGATACATTTTGTAAATTGCAGCATTTGTTGCTCGTATGTAAAAAAGTATGTATTGCGTAGACATTAATAATTTTTTAGAAAGGAACAAAGCCACAAATTATAAATTAGTTTAGAATATGCAATGTATTTATTGCTTATTGTGTATTTGTTTTGGGTAGGGTTCTTATTGTGTATTTCATATTTCATTTATGTGATATCGATTTGTAACTGGTTTTTTATTAATGATTTTTTTTAAAAAAAATTTGTGTTAAAAAAAAAATGAAATGTCGGACCAATAAGAAAGTGGCACTTTGTAGTTGACGTGTGGGTGAATCCATAAGAAGAATCATGAGTCTCCCTCGAACATGTCCACGTAATCTCAACATCAATACAAAATTAAAGAGACACGACTTTGCTTCGATCGAAATTATGAGGAAAGCGAGGGGTTGGGTTCCTTTTGTAGTGTAGTGTCTGTGTCTAGTCAATCATAGTTTCTCAAAGGAAAAAACGCCAAACGAAATTCCATCATTCACTTTTGTAAAGCATGAACCATTATATAATAAAATCTCCCAAAAAGCGTTTGCTAATTTTTATTAATTTAAATTTGAATTCATTAAAGTTTGTAAACACATATATTTAATACACTAAGCTACTACAACTAATTTTTAGTTAATTTAAGTAATTTGACAACTTTTCCTTTTAATGATGTGTTAAGGACTCGAACAATATTTACTGAGGTTTGAGTTCTTACTTTTGTTTGGTGATTGAACATTTGAAAAAAGAAGGGAAAATCATGCTGATCAAACATTCATCAAGAAAGAAGGGAAAGTCGCACAAAAAATTGGAGTATATAACATCGAAATGGATTCAAATTGAACCGACAAAACAATTCTCGAAGGAAGAAATTTTTAGTTACTCTTAGAGTAAGATTTTTCGGTAAAAACATGCTATGGAGGCACCACAAGTCCACAACTCATGGAATATGCTAGGAATCAGCAACACCGCTTCTGTGGCCCTTCCATTCCTTTTCAAACAGAGTCTAGTCTTTGAAATTTGGTATTCTTGGATAAAGAAATAAAGTTGTGGACCCTTCCCTGTCTCGTATCCTTGCATGATCACTCTGTTTCTTTGAAATTTCTCCTCTAGTACTTGAAGTATTTAAATCCAAAGTTTGAATATACAATGCTGTATATTATGGGAAAACATTAAATGGACATTGTTTGAGGAATACATTTCCTTATATCCGGGGTTTATATTTGTCAAGATCCGGCGAAACAAAAAATGAGATGAGACTTGTTTTGATTAAATGGTGAAAATTGTAAAGATGTGAGATCATTTGCATTATTATGGCCACTCCGAGAGAATTTGACCATATTTTTTAGAAGAATTGTGTTATTTAAATTCATTTTACTTAAGATATTGTTCTTGTCCATTCATCATCCATTATTGAAAATGATCACAAACTATTTAAAATAATAATAATACCTATTATTTCAATGATAAATAAAAGATGAGTTGATATAATATTCCAAATAAAATGAATACATTGATTATTTCTTTTTAAAGAACTGAAGTTTAGGAGTAAATTATCTTTTTATATTAAATTTTCATACGACTTTATCATGTATAATTTTTAACGATATAAGACACAAAGAACTAATAATAAGAAATCATACATGATAATATTATGTGAAAATTTAATATGACAAGATCTACTTCGATTGAAGTTCATGTGACCAAACATATTCATTTGTGGGTAATTCTTATTGATGATGGCAATCGCTAATGACCATAATCTAGCTAGCATCTCAATATGCTCCAAAGTCTTAGAACTTTTCATTTGCTTTGCCATAACTTAATGGCTACAAAAATCCCTTCAAATCCCAACATATCATTTTATCCTACGGTCCTCAATCCAATTTATCCTAGCCGTGGTGAAACTACATTCCAAATACCAAATGCCATAGCCTTCGGCACTAAGCTTAGTGCGATCTCTTTTATACCCCACTTTTTTTTTTTTTTCTTTTGCTATGTCCCCATTCCCTGGATAACTTTATGCTACCAACCATTCTTCTCAATTTCACAAAGATTGGAGCTATATTGCTCCACTTTACCTTATAGTAAGGTGTAATTGTGTACCAAACATCTAATAATAAAGTTAATCAGAATCATAATTGTAAGTTAAGATCCTTTCCAATTTTTTGCTTGTCTGGTATATACACTAATAATGTTGTTTTCTAACATAAATTCTCAGTGACAGATTCCAACTCCAAGATAAGGATTCTATTTTCACACAAGTCTTCATTAAGTTTAGAATCTCCATTTTTTTTTTTATTATTTCGAAGCACTTTGGGATAGATGGGTAACTACTCCTAAGAACGCCACTAAATTTAATGTGGATGGTAACTCTTTCCCCCCCGAGTTGGCGGATTTTGGGGCAGTGCATGTGGTTTTTTTTTTTTTTTCTGGGCAATTGGATTGTGGAAAATCTAATGATACTGACGTAATAATTTTTATGTACTTCACAATTATGTAAATGTACAAGATAATATTACTCATGTCCCAAAATTTAAATTTATTGTTTGAAATTTTAGTATTTTTATAATGTAATATAATATAATGGAAAATAATTGAACTCTGTTGGCATTTAGTGAAGATCATATCGGTTCTTCTCTATTTGTTTAGGGGGTGACAATGATCTCCCATGAGCATTATGTTCAACGTACAATAAAATTTCACTCACTTATCACATTCAATAATAATAAAGTGTATGTTGTACAGTTATTATATAATTTTATTGTTCCCTTAATATTATTCTTTTACAAATTTATAAGAGATCGATGTAATGATTTTACAAATTTATAGACCTCCTGAGCAAACTTTATAAATATAGAGAATTGAGGTGAATTTCATCAAATTTCAATAAATATCAATGTAATTTGCCTAGTATAATATATACATTTTATGAAGAAAAAAAAAAGACATGTCCATATAACTTTGACTACTCTATATTATCATACATGAATAATTTAATTTACAATTGGGTGTGGCAACTAGCGAACTTGCTCTCTCTTATGGGATTAGTTATGTCGTTTATTACCTTTGATTCCTTGTCGTTCTTGAGTGACGGACGCATTATCCAATATTATTAGAAAAGAATCCACAATTTTGTTTAAAAAAACGTGTCAGATCAATTCTGATTAGTCTTGTAACACGGAAATGCGAAAACGCCACAAGTCGGGATGGTAGGGTCTGGTTTATGTCCCACACAGTAAAGACAATCAAGATAGAGATATAATTATAGAGTAAAAGATATGATAATTACTTTTATATTTTGTTTAGAAATATTGAGACGTTATAAAAAATATTATGTACCCGTCTAGACTACAGTTGCTATTGCCAGATCACTATTGTCGCTGCCAAATCATCCATAGTAGTAGCAAGAATAAATAGAAAAATATTAAATATATATGAATATTATTGAAAGAAATAATATTTAATTTCTATCTCTATTTATTATTTTTATTGTCTCTCCATTTTAAATGTATAATAATTTAATGTATTTTGTATCTCGAGAAAACTTATGTTTCTTATTTTTATTTTTACCATTAAATAGTATGTATCTTTAATATTTTCATATGTTCTATCCCGACACAAAAATCAAACGCTATCTATGTTCAATAATAATATGTGGATGATAGAGTCACATGTGCTTAGTCCTTAGCCATAGCTTCTGACCCAGCACCACGAGATTTCTTACATCAACCAGGTCAATATTTAACATCACCTGCAATCATTTTGTTAAATTGATTTGAAGATCAATGGTTCTTTTTGTTAAATGATTGAGTCTCACTGTCTGCAATCATTTTCAGTGAACAGATGTTAATTGTAGAGTGATGTTAGCAAAGTTTAAAATCGCATACAAGCTCCTCTTACGTAAATATACGTCCCTTGCTTCGATAGATACATAAATAAATGGTACGGACCTCTCCGGAGGGAAAACTCGTTTCCCCTTTTAAAATGTGACGTCTAATATATTTTTAAGAGATTCATCTAGATATTTGTCTTGATTAGATTTTAGAATAAAGACTTAATTTAGTACCTCAAAATCATATTGGACATCAAGTTAGTTTATTAGATTTTAAAAGTCTTATATATTAGTACCTCACATTTTAAAAAATATAAAAAATTGATCCCTTTAAGTTCATACAATTAAAAAAAATACTATACAAACTTGAATGGATGGGCTAATTTGTTATCTTTTTTAAAATATAAGCGATTGATAAGTGACCTTTAAAATTTAAGGGGTTAATTCGTCCCCAATATATTTTTGAGTTTAATTTTGATGAATTAACAGTGTAAAACTGTTTTATACCGTCATTCAATCAAAATATTCATTTAAATAACTTTTTAAATATCGGCCGTAAAATTTAACTATCTGACTTGTGTGATAATATAATTTTAAATGATTATGTAAAAAAAATTTACACTGTTTATGCGTGACATTAAATCCTATATTTCAAATGGGTCATTTTGAGTATTTAGGCTAGATTTTATTTTGTGACACTCATGTTAGAACCCAACTTTTCAATCAATGATATAAACTCACATATATATCATGTAAAATTTATAATTAAGAGGATCCTTGCTCCTCAATTCTTATTCACACACTCATATTAATATATATTAATTGAAAATATTAACATATCAATCAAAGAACTCATAAATTAAACCTGAATTATACCAATGTGCAACCAAAAAAAAAAAAAAGTTGACCAAGTCAACCAACTTCAATTTGCTACACACAAGCCTACGCTTGGTATGTCGATACAATATAGATTGAAATTGAAATAACATTTTTCTTACTTATTATATTAAATGCATCAGAGTTGAGGTATTGTCCCTGTCTCCCTTTCATGAAAGAAAATTAAAAGGGGAAAGCGGAGGGGAGTACTGTAGTGTCGGCAAAATGGACTTTGCGCGTTACAAATGGCAATATTTGGATGGGTATTCACAATGTGTGAAATATTATATTGATACACTCTTATACACCTTTTAAATGAGATACAGAACGTAAAATAAATAAAATTCATATCCCATCTAAAAATAAATAATAAGGATTGTAAGTACAAATAAGATTTCTAACCAAAACATTCATGCATCCATGGATGGACAAGGACCAAAAGGCTCTCTGACAAGTCACAAGTGTAATGCCGGGACTCAAAGATAGTGATGTTGTACCGTCGCTAGTGACGTGACCATAGACGCCTATAATCAACGGCATGTGATGAATGAGCATTTTTATTTCGAAATGTTAATTATTCAATCCAATCCATACATTAATTAATTCTGAAGCACAAATATTGTAAACAAGTTTTAGATGACAGATAAGCGAATATAATTAATTTCCACCTTTATTACTTAAGAGAGTCACATAATAAGAGGGATTTAATTGAATAATAATCAGTATATCAAAATTAAACTCACTAAATTACATGACTTTATTTTTCAGTATCAAATATTTTGAATTCAGTAAATTTGGATACTTCTACTATGATTTTATTATTTAAACTAAAATCATACAAAAATAATGTAATATAAAATAAAGTCTAATCTTAATATATTAACAGTATAAAAGAAATTGTACTATTATTCAATTATATATTTCTATCTGTAAAAGCTTTTAAGGTGATAGATAGTTGAATCTTAACTCTTTTGCTTATATGATAATTCATAACTAGATGTCTATATAAAATTTTTGCACACTAACAGAATATATAAATTAAATCCATCCAAAAAATACGCAGATAATATCATTGTAATCAAAATAGAATATATTCAAGCTTGTTACAAATGCTAGATGTGACACCAGCTTAGGTTTTGTTGCTTCTCGTGCATATCTAAACCGAAACCCTATCCTATCAATAAATTATTTTTCTTGTGTCACAAACAATTGCTTCCTCCACAGAGTGGTAACCCCATGATAGGCACTGCATCAAGGCTTTCCAGTAAGGCAAGAGTGGAACATCCCGAGAAACTAAATGGAGAAGGAGAAAAGCAGATACAAAACTCAACAGTATGCATGATGGTGCAGATTATAAAATACAAAATGATGACTACAACAAGCATGCTCTAGCATAATCGCACTGCGCATTTTGTCAAAAGAAGAACCACCTCCTTTTTCGTTGTCTCTGCAAGAGTAACATGCATGTTAAGAAAGAAAATCACATCATCACTGCAACTAACGTTAGGAGCAAGATAGATTCATTGCAGAGAAAGTAAAAACATGATACTATTATAGCCACAAACTATTTTTTTGGCTTTTAGAAGATGTGCAACTAGTGAACTTTGAAAAATTTAGCCTGCTTTTAAGTTTTGGTATTTGATTGGTATCTTCTACATGCAATGCAAAATCACCAGTTTGGGATTGTGTGCACGCGCACGTGCATGTGAATTCGTTTTCCCGCTCATCACCTCCATCTTCAAATTAAATGAGTAAGATGACACATTCCAAATAGAAATTTTTGAGTCTAGCATAATCCAACATGCATGATCTGAATTTAAATGTACACAAAAACACAGAGAGAGAGAGAGAGAGAGAGAGAGAGAGAGACCTTCTTCTCCTGATTTTGTGGTTTTAATAAAATAGGCTCAGAAAGAACTCCATTGCCTATCTCCTGAATATATGGCTGCACCTTTTCCTTCAACATCTGATTCAACTGAAGATCAAAAGTACACGCCAGAATAAGATGGTATTTGACAAATAAAAAATACGCAGACCCATACACAAACAAAGAAAATGATGATTCTGAAAGCAGTTTGCACCCCCAGTTTTTTGCAGCAAGCAACCAAGAAAACATGTGGATTGTGAACTAACAGCAAAAGCATAGCATAGCTCCTGAGACTAAGGAGGACAATTTTATAATACATGCTGTTCGACAGAATTTAATTGCATGAAAATGCCTGATTAAGACACATGTTGATTTTGGTATGTTGATCCTCTCACCATGAACTAACAAAAAGGAGAAGGAAAGACAAAAATCACCAACCTTTTCCTGGCGCCATTTAGTTTCCCACTGTGCATCCAAGATCTTATCAGAGATTTCTCTTTGGGCGTTAAGAAGAACAGTCATCTCATAGAACTTTTCTGGATCTTTGAGATCCTCCTTACTCCAAGATGATGCACTCAATGGAAGGTCCAGCTCCTGTTGATTCTTGGCAGTTAGTTATGTCTCATTTCTAAACTCAGTCATATCTTATGAATATTCTATCACCAAATATTTTGGCATACTCTAGAATTATCATTATTTTCATGCAATTGAGCCACCAGTCTCAAAGCCATTCACAGAAGTTTCTCTCTCCTTGATTTGCTGTTGAGCATCATAAGGAAATAATGGAGGACCTGTCCCTTTTTTTCAGCCAAGAAAAATGGGCGACCTTTCATTCATCGAGTGGAAATTGAATAGGGTATCATTCAGGTTCCAGGACACGAAAAACTGACAACCTTACAAATTATGATGAATAGACACACGGTCAATGATAAAGAAACAGAACTGAAAAGGTTAGTCCCCATTTGGCTTGGATTAAATATGGCAGCTGTGACAATCAAAACTTGAGTTAAACTGGGAAATTCCTCTGCCACCCTTTTATGTGTTATAATATTAAACTAATATCAGATATGTTAGGAGACTGAGTAAATAGTTCTATGCTCGTTCTAGCCAACTAAAAGGAGAAAGCATTCAAAAAGTGAAATTATCAAAAGCCCATTCAAATTTGAAAAAAAAAAAAAAAGTATGCACAAAACTTAAGCATAGGCAAATCTGAATTATTATAAAAAGTGAAAAGGAATAGGTAGATGTAAGAAGCAGATAGTGAGTACGGACACCCCAATTTTGTGGTCTTGGTGGAGGATCAAGCTTCATAACCTCTGCCTCTAGTGCCTTCTTAGCCTTATAGTAAGGAACATTTCTCACTATGACAGGATCAACCCTTGCCCGCTCAGGATCTAGAGATATCAAAGCCTGTGATAACAGCAACATCCCAAATCAAAAAAAATAAGAGAGTTAAATGATGCAAGGAAATGACAAGGAAATTTTGATGATATAACTTCAACCATTCCAACACTGAAGATATCAAGAGTCCAAGTCATAAATATATTGCATTCATTGCCACTAAATGATAAACTGTAAACAGTTTTCCATTTACTTTAGCAACCAAATTTTACATATCTACATTTTACACAAATTATCCACAGCAAGGTATGAGCATGGCCACAGCTACAAGAAGCAATATTAAATATGCAGTACAAGAGACTTACTTCCTGCAGATACTCCCACCCCGGTTTCCTCTTGGCCACCACATCTCGGAGTTGATCATACCGCATGGATTCCTAAATTTATGACAAAAGGACTATTTAGAAAGATATAATAAATAGAAATATAAAGTTGAACAACTGCTATAAAATATAAATGTAATAAAAATGCCAACTTAGGCAGCATGATGCCATGTTAACTTTTGAAAACTGCAAAGATTAGTAGCATGAGAGGACAGAATAAATCAATTCCACATCACATAGTCATGAAGACATGAATGAAAACTGAACAACAGGAAGGAATATGAACCAACAACCTTGTACTGCCACCATATTTTCTGCTTCACTTCATCATCATAGGTAAATCCACCCATAATCTGAGGAAAGCTTATCAGCCAAAATGCAGCAATACTGGGATCTTTCATGCTGTGCGCTATGTGCTAGTAAATTAAAAAAAAAAAAAAACTAAGATTAGCATGTCAAGTAAGATTGAGAAGTCTCAAGCGAAATTGAGACCATTTTATGTTCTTTCCTGCCACACCTGTTTAACAGATGAAAGCTTAAGTGAATTGTAAATCTAACAGAAACATGCCCTTATGCTTGATAGAAACAAAAAGAAATGAAAGTATGAATGCAGAGTTGTACAAAGCCAACTTTCAATATTACTGTAAGCACAAAGTAACTTGAGGTATAGAAATCAGTTGCATTAATACCCTATCAATTACTAAGAGTATCCCAATGATTCATAGAAGAAAATCACTTATTTCTAGCTGCACCTTTTCAAACCTTAACATCAGGCAGCTGAAACTCCTAACATAACCTCACTCAGATTCAGACCTCACTCAAATTCAAATAAATGGTGTAAGTCAAAAGGTCTTTTGCAGATCATGTTACATGAACAAAATCTACATATCAGAGGGCTATATGAAAGTCAGTCTGCCAATGCTTTCCACCCTGCCCATGTGAACCCAGACAAAAGAGAATAACATATCTAAAAGATTAAAGGAAAACAAAAACTAATAATGCTAATACTAGTGGGTAAAACTGTGATTATCATGTGCATTCATGTTGCCAACCACAATGTTCAGGATCAAGGATCACTATGGTAGTATATCAGAGGTATCTACACTACATTCTGAATTGCAATGATAATGATAATAGCAATAGCTTAGATTAAATCAGATCAGAAATAATACTGACCTCAAATGGATAATCCATCTTTTTCAAGACATTATAAGCTTTCCACGGGGGCTCCATAATCTGCATGAATAAAAGGTTGCTTGCTTAAAAATGGCAAGAGTTATTAAACTTTTTTTTTTTTTTGGGTATTAAACTTTATCAGAAAATAATAAATATGGAAGTATGAATCCGTAAAAAATTAATAATGATTAAAAAAGTTCCAAGCACCATGGAATGAACAAAACAACTCACATCATCTGCCGAGATCCTAACTTGCAATTTGTTTTTGCACTCAGGACAGCCCATTACACCCTGGACAATCAGTAAATTGTTTAACCAAAAATCACAGCACAGCACTGTTTCAATACGATGCATGCCTGATTCTAACCATCAATATCAAAGTAGATGTTCCAATATATCTTCCAGTTATTAATTTCCTCTTTCATTTGTGCGCGTGTGTGTGTGTGTGTGTGTGTGTGCTGGGAGGGCAGTTGCACCTTATTTATGAAATAGTACTACAGTTTCAGTAGGATTGAGCCTATTCATGAAAACAAACATGACTGGGATATTGGTTCATACAGTTCCATCACAAGTTGGACATTCTTTTGACGGTAATGGATTCTGAAAATCCAAGGAGGATGGTAGATGCACTAAGTCAGCCCGGTTGTCAGCAATGGCATCTGCTACAGATTCGGCAGTTGCTGTCTCTCCCCTATGAGAAAATTAATTGAAGCACAACAAATGAGGTGTTGACAAGTTGAACGAGAATAATATGAATTATGAAATGATAAAAAGAAAGGCAAAAGGATATGATCAAAGGAATATCTGTGAAAATACTTTATTGCACTAATCTTACAAGTCCAATTTCATATAAATCCACAAGGCATCTTTTTTAAATTCAATGTAACTTTGATAGATACAGTCAGCCTCCAACTTTTCCGACATTCACTGAACAGGCTCTTCCTGGACTTCTAAAGGACCATTTTAGAAAAACTCAATACCTTAAAATGAATCAATACAATTCCATCATTTCCATTTAGTCCATGTACAGTTTATTACTTCAGAAGTTTCCTGGGACAAAATAGACAAGTAACCATGCATGACCACAAATGATATAGATCACACATCACAGGGTATTCTAATACTACTATAACATGAAATTTACAAGGCAGAAATCAATTTTGCAAATATACATATTTGTGGAATTATTTATTAACCATTTCAACATGGTAGCCTAAAACACCACAGTTTACATCGTTATACTGTCTGCAACCTCTAAATTTATCCACATGAACTTACCTCTTCAAGCTACAATTCTTCACTTGATAGTGCACCCTTCCACTTCCTCGGCACATCGTACACCTCAAGGCCTGCCATCCATTGCATGTACGACAGTTCCTGCTCTTGAGACAATCATGTACTTTAGTTAAGAGTTCGACAAACATTTCAAGGTCAACAAACCACACCACACAAATGAGAGATTAGATGCATTGTGTATTCAAGTGAGAGACAACCATCAGGGAACACTAAACAGCACCTTTGACATATGACCTTCTTCCCCAGGTCCAATGCAATGTCATAAGTCCCCAGAGTAGCAACAGCCTACAACCAAGCCATGCACCAATATTCATCAAATTTTTCTTTCCTTAAATAAAAACTAACCAAGGAACTAACAAGGTGGAAATTTAAGACAATGCAATTCCCATAAATATCAAAACCAATAATCCAATTGAACAAATTACAAGTTCAAGCAAAATGATTACCAAATATCCTAAAAACACAATTTAAAAAAAAAAGTGTCACTTTTATAATTAATATTATTTTTAAGTTTTCTTCATAACATCCTGAAAAAACAGATAACAAAACTGTAACAATATGACATTTTTATAATTAATATTATACATGGAAAACATTTTCTGAAATGCCCACTCTCATGAGAGTTTAATTTTAATGTACTCACAGACATCCAATCAAATCAACTCAATTACATGACTTCTCAAATAGTGGGAACTAAACTCAACCGCATTGATAATACATGATTGAATGACAATATAAAAGTGTGAGAGTACGTAGTAATTAAACTCTACACCTATAAATAATAAGAAAAAAAAAAGAAGCAAGAATTTGCAGCCAAACCCACAAGCCCATAAGTGAGGTCTGAGCCTATGTTGCACAAATACAAGTATGACTATTTGCTACAATACCAAAATGATACCGGAATACAATGTAAATCAAAGTAAAAGCATATAAAATATAGTTAAGAGTATCCAAAGTATCGGTAAAGTATCCTATACTTGCATCATAGGTCTAAACACAAACTATCAAAATTTTGACAAAAGGTTATAAATTTGCGAAACACAACAAGTTCTAAGACAACCCAGATAACTCAAAGCCGTAAAGAGCAAGAGCTTATCCAAAAGAGAATGAATTTTTGCTGTGAAAGCGAAAGGGGGGGGGTGAAGGAGGTACTGACGAAGACGGAAGCATAAGAGAGCTTAGAGATGAGCTCGGGGACACCGAAGCCGCGCGGAGCAGAGCCGACAATGTCGAAGGCGAGGGTGAAGGGGGACAAGACAAGCTTGACAGGGAGGTCGAGGAAGTCGAGGATGTCTTGGCCATAGCGGTTGGAGAACACCTTGTAACGGACCTCCACGAACTGCTTCACTGCCTTCACAAGACGGTCTCGAGACATGGCTCCAACACAGAAACACACAGCATTGATGAGACTGAAGAAGAAGAACAAGAAGAAGAAGATAGAGTCTGCAGTGTGATGGGTTTTTAGCTTTTTGGTTTGAGTGTGCGGTGTTAACCCGAATAGGAATAGGGATAAGGGAGCCAAAGTCTGAGTTCAGAATTTGTATAAACCAAACATGGTGGTGCGTGTAGTCGCTTTACGGCCCAGTTCGCTCAATTGGGTTGGAGCTAGCTGCGGATATTGCGATAGGGAAGAATGTCTGTAGGGATTGGTGGGTTGGGTCTTGAGTTCTTTTGGACCCAACAAATTTGTTTAGTTGGGTTTGCTTAAAAAACAATTGCCTTTCAAATTAAGGGAAAAAAAAGAAAAAAACAGTAAAAACAAAACAAAATATTAAGGGAAAAAAAAAGCATGAAAAAAAGTGAGATACAAAATTGCCTACCAAAAGCATTATCGACAAAAGAAAAACATATTGTCATTTCAAAGTGTGTGTGTGTGTGTGTGTAGAAGTTCACACCAGAGAGAAAATTCTCTATAAATCTAGGGTCAAAACATGCCATCAAACTTATTGTAAATTTTTATTGATAGTTGAGCTTAAAAATCAAATTTAGGTTAATGCATGAGTGGAAAATCGGTCAAATTTAGTGTGCCAAATTTGTTGACCGACTTGTGTATTGTGCTTGATAATGATGATGGTGATAATAATATAGCATTGAGAATAAGCTCAAAAAATTTAACAATCAATTTTAGTTGAAAACTATATTACAACTACCTCGTCTATTTTTTTCCTATTTCTTAATTTTTTTTTAATTTTTATTGTTTGAATTCATACATAATTTATAAAAGCAGTTGTCATATTGTATGACATTTTTATCTTGACGATGTTCTACTGATAAATAGCATTACTAAAAGGGGAGGAAAAAATGAATAACATGGTACGCTCCACGCCATACTTATGGCACAGTAGTGCTTGGTTTTGTTTCATGCCGCACTTTAAGGTAGCTTGTTACTCTATGAAACTTATTTTATTCTTAACAAACAAGCTTAGATTATTATTAAAATATACAGATAAGAACCAGAAGACTTTATAAGCGAGTTTTAGCCTCACAGTAATGTTTTTGAAAACGCTCTAGCGAAAATGATAAAATATAATATTCAAAGGAATTTTTTTACACCTCTCTAAAATTTAAGAATAATGATATTTTCTAGTTATTTTGTAATTAAATATGAGTTGCGTGTCTTATTAATCTAAATTTAGGGGATCTGTTAGATTAAAAATCAAATCACAATATACAAGATTCCATAAATCAAATTTATAGAACCTAGTAAAAGATTATTTATTTTAGGTCTATGTTTGATTTTTTTATATTTAAAATAGTTGTTTAAAGGTTAACTTCAATTACCAAAAAAAAATAAACCAACAAATAAATTACCAAATAATTGAGCCTCAATCACTTTGGAGAGGTCAAATCATCAATCTTGCCCAGTTACATTTGCATACTCCAAGTTATAAATCAAGCTCCTAATATTTAATTAAAAATAAATGAGTCCCTACAAAACAATCCTTAAGTTAAAAAAAAAAAAAAAAAAACTGTCGTATGCACAAGAAAAGCCACAATCACAACTTTAATGACAATTTTGATTGTAACTAATAATCATTAATCACATCTTTCTTTTTATTCCATTATTATGTTCTCAACTCACTCAGATAGTCTTTTATTTTTTTCTCCTATCACAAATCACAACGCAACGCACGATTGTGGGTTGATGCTCGTTCAATGTAGATAGCCAACATACATCAACCTCAATTCACTGGACCTTGCACTCTCACTCTCTCTCTCTCTCTCTCTCTCTTCGGTGTTTTTCTTTGTTTCTCTCTCTAGAAAGAAACCATCCCATGGCGGCAGCAGCAGCAGCGCCTGCAGTTGCTCTGAATGGGGTGAAGTTGTCATCGCAGGCGTACCTGGAAGGGAAGGCAGTGAAGGAGACGAGAGGCCTGATGGCTGAGCTGTGCCGCCACTTCTACAACCTCGGATGGGTGTCGGGAACAGGTGGCAGCATCACCATCAAGGTCCATGATGACTCCATACCCAAGCCTCAACAACTCATACTCATGTCCCCTTCTGGTATTCAACAAAACCCCACCCACTTTGTTGCTTCTTTGCTAGTTTCAGTCCCAAACACCCAAACACTATTCTGACATTGTATCTGTTAGTCCTTAAAAGAAGAATCTGAATATTAATTTTGTCGCTCTATATTTGATAAAAATGCATCAATTTAGTCCCCTAGTTTATACATAACCATCAATTTATTTCTTAACTTGATACTTGGTAGTTATTTCTGAACAAAAAAAGAAAGAAAGAAAATGACGGACCAACACATCATTGGTTAGAGTGGCAGATACTCCTTCCACTTGGTATGGAGTACCTGGTGGTGTTGAGAGAGCTATATCTATATGAGATTTCAAATTCTCGACTAGGAATAGCAAGATTGCCTCCGGTAAGAGCCTAGCTGGGGGAAACAAAAAGTAAAAATAAATAAATAAATAAAAGGAATGATTGATATATTTGCTGGAGAATTTGAGATGGCTTTTATGTGCTGGAGAAGATGAGAAAGAGTTCTGTTGTGTACTGATCATTGCTTTGTTTTGTTCTCCTTTTTGTGTTTGCTGAACAATGTGTGCAGGTGTTCAGAAGGAAAGAATGGAACCAGAGGACATGTATGTGTTAACCCAGGATGGATCAATCTTGTCTGCTCCATCTCCCAAGCCTTACCCACACAAGCCTCCCAAGTGCTCCGATTGTGGTCCACTTTTCTTGAAGGTGAGGTTAGTTTACACTCTTTTAGTTAGATTATGTAAAGCATGGACACACTACTTTGGTGTCAGGATCATATATGACACACCAACAACAAGTGTCTGTAGTATTCATTTTTTTTTTTTTTTGCCCTTTTTTTAACACAGACAAGGCCATTTAAAACTTGAGAAAAAAATGAAACAAAAAATTTTGTTTTGTGTGTTTGTATCCTACAATTCTTATTATTAGGTGGGTCTATAATGTTCATGTCATGCCCCATGTTCTTGTCAATGTCTATATTATTGCACAGGTTATTATAATGATATTCACATTGCTCTTTTGATATTTGACAATATTATGTAACACAAATCAACTACCTTGTATTTGGTTGTGGTATTTTAGGAGACAGTTTTATCTACAACTGGACATTAAGTGATGTGGTGTCACTTAAATTTCAGAGTAAAGGTCAATGGTATTGGACATTTGGATGTATGGTAGTACTAATTAACTGTTACATTCAGTGGATATTGCTTCACTCAAAAATTGTACCTATTACTTGTCAATAGTTGAGTGTAACCATGGCTTTTTCATCAGGATAAGTATCCTTTGCAACCTTAGAAACTTACTATTCTTGTGTGGTTTTTATTTCTATTATCATTTCTTGCATAAATTAGCAATTGATATACATTTCTCCATCTTTCTTTCCAGGCATATCAAATGCGTGATGCTGGGGCTGTCATCCATAGTCATGGGATGGAATCTTGTCTTGCAACAATGATCAATCCTCTATCAAAGGAATTTCGAGTAAGTCTATGTTTTCCTCTCTTCTAGAGTTAGGAGTCTTGAGATTAAATTGAATATTCAAAATCATGATGCATAATTTTTAGGGTTAAATGCATTTTACCCCCGTGAACTTTAGGTCATATACAATTTATACTCTTTAACTTTTCAAAATGTGTATTTTGACACCTTGAACTTTCAAACTGTGCAAAACACCTCTCAACATAATTTTGGCAAGGTAAGATTTAGATGCACTTAATCCTGTTGATGTTTCTAATTTGTGCAACTCAACAACTTGTCTATAAATTCTATGTGCAATTAATCCCCTTGATTTTTTTATTGTGCGCAACCTGACACCTTGATATGACTTGAAGTTTTGTGCTGTTTGAGAAGTAAGGGGTTTGTTGCATAGTTTGGAAAGTTCAGGATGTCGTGGTGAACGTTTTGAAAAGTCAGGATGTAAATTACATATGACCTAAAATTCAACGGTGTAAAATGCATTTAACCCTAATTATTAGTTATCAACTATGTTGCATGGATATGGATATGGATACGGTACCGGTACTGGTACGGATACAAGCAGGGGATACGAAAATTTTGAAAAAAGTGGAGTACGAGCACTCCTATATATATAAATATTAAAATTTAATAAATTTCATACAATAAAAACTAAAATTTTAACAGAGAATAGGTCAAAATTATTCAATATTATATTCTAATTTTTTTAAAAAAAATAAATTTGGGTAGGAAAATGTTAGGGCTCATTGGAATTAGAAAAAGAAAGGAAAGAAAGGGAAAAAATACCAAAAAAATACAAAAACTTATTAAACTGGCATACCCAAGCTTGGGTACGCGTACCCCGAGTGTACCCACCTTGTCTAAATTTTTTTTTTTTCCAAACACAAAATCATCGGGTACGTACCTAGGCGTACCCATGCATACTTGACACATATGCATATCCAGAAAGTACCCCAGTATGGGTACTTTTGTAAAAATGAAGTACCCATACTTCATAGGTTATCAAGTTATCATGTTCTCTTTGAATAAGGTCTAAGACCAGTAATAGAGCATTCAGTAGAATTGCGAAAAGTCTTCTCATTGGTTGGGCATAAAAGGAGAGTCTTGGCACAACGATAAAGTTGTTGCCTTGTGACTTAGAGTCAAGGGTTCAAATCTTGGAAACAGCCTCCTATAAAACAGGGGTAAGACTGTGTACATTTACTTTTCCCAGACCCTGCCAGGCGGGAGCCTCATGCACTGAGTCGCCCTTTATTGCGTGGGCATAAAAGATTATTTTTGGAGTGTTAAATTCCAGGCAGGCAAAACTCTTTCAAAGGAACAAGGGTTTAGAGAATTAAGAAGAGAAAAGGATTATCTATATTGTGCCAAACAGCAGTCCGTTTTTAACCTTGGATCAGATTTGAGTTCCTAGTAATATGATCCAGGACTTGCATGGGGTATCCTTCTTGGTGGCATAAATAGCTCTCTAATTGCACTAGCCCTCTTGGTTTGAATGCCTCTCTACATGGCTCAAGTTTAGAAAACATTGAATGCTGTGTGTGTCATTGAAAAGCAGTGAAATAATAAACAAACTGGAGAAGCCTGAGACAGAAGTATTGACACTCAATAAGAGTTTAAGAGATCATCACTTTCCTAGTTGAATATGGTTATTGGCTATCTGCTGAATCATGTTCAACCTGCCAAGCTGTTTCCCTTGCATCCCTGTCATATTTTTCAGGGTTTTTTTTTTTTTTCCCAACTTCCCGTGTCTAGGGTAGGACTGTGACTTTTATGTGTGAGCTCTGAGCAGACCAAACATTCTTTAAAAATGATTGAGGTTCCTCTTTTACATGAAATGTCCCCATTCTTTTATTTCCTCTTCCTATTTTCATTTGATTCTGATTGTCTCCACAAATGGCAGATCACTCATATGGAAATGATAAAAGGAATCAAGGGGCATGGCTATTGTGATGAACTTGTGGTCCCGATAATTGAGAACACGGCCTATGAATATGAGCTCACGGATTCTCTTGCTAAAGCTGTATGTTTCCTCGTGATTGTTCTACATACATGTGATACTTATATGTTGTGAACCCAGATGATTTTCATGACCTTACTTCATGTGTTTTTATTCACATCTTTCCCTTTTTGTTCTTTTCTTCTTGATTTGTAGATTGAAGCCTACCCAAAAACAACAGCAGTGCTTGTTCGCAACCATGGGATTTATATTTGGGGGGACTCATGGATCAGTGCTAAAACTCAGGTTTGTGTTGTCCACGTTCCAGAGGATGATTGCTATTATTTATATATAAGATGTCTATCTGAACTTTCTGCCCAGAAATATGTGAGATATAATACTTCTCTGAAAATCTGAAAAATATGCCAAAGCTTCTTTCTTCTTCCAGGCTGAGTGTTATCATTACCTCTTTGATGCTGCTATTAAACTTCACCAAATGGGATTGGACTGGTCTACTCCAAATCATGGTCCAATACAAAGTGCAAGAAGCACTCTAAGGATTGCTGGGGAGTCTAATGTGTCAGTTAAGGCAAGGAAAGCTAATGGTGATATTGATCCATACCCAGTAAGTTCACATTATCCTCCCTTTTTGTTTAAAGTTTTGGTTCAGATATTCCTGAAACAAGATCCTCTATCCTTGGTAGACTACAAATGTTACTACTCTGTGTATCATAGGATATTTGACACATCCTGCAGTTTTTGGGTCTTATGGTTTCCAATTAGAGTGCTGATTAGTATCTCTGTTTGGATTGCAGCGCTGCATTGTTCTTGACATTGAAGGAACTACTACACCCATATCATTTGTTTCAGAGGTTCTCTTTCCATATGCCCGTGATAATGTTGGGAGGCACCTATCTGCCACATATGATACCCCTGATACTCAAAATGATATCAAGTTGCTTCGCTCCCAAGTAAGATTTTTGTAGGGCTGTATGGTTTAAGTATTTATATTCCTCCAATTGGAATCTGTGGTTTATGCATTTAAAATGATATGTGGTTTTGAACAACATTGTCGATGAGTATTGGAAAACTAATGACTTAGTTGTTTGTCATGTTTATATCATTCAATTTTTCATCAAGTGATGATACTTCTTTTTTGTGGTTTTTAAAGGATCCATCACTGGATAAAAGAGAAACAAGAAATTTCAAGTTTCATATGTAAACTGTGTGGTAATAATAGGGAAGTATGGAAGCCAGAGACCACTCAACCTTTCCCATTGCAATTTGAGTCTCAAGCAAAAGGATAATAATAAACTTTCACTTAATTGAGATCTGAAGATTTTATGTCTATGTTGCATTTGGAGAATTTGGACCATTGACTTCTCTTTCATTGGATAACAGGTTCAAAGTGACCTTGAACAAGGGGTTGCAGGTGCTGTGCCTATTCCTCCAGATGAGGCTGGGAAAGAGGAAGTCATTGCTGCTTTAGTTGCTAATGTGGAGGCTATGATTAAAGCTGATAGAAAGATCACTGCCTTGAAAGAGTTGCAGGTAGTTAAACCTAACATTGCTGAATTCTTCTTTTCATGGAATTCACATTTGTGATACAGCTGACATTGAGCTACGCAGGGTCATATCTGGCGAACTGGTTATGAGAATAATGAATTGGAGGGAATAGTTTTTGATGACGTGCCAGAAGCTTTAGAAAAGTGGCATGCGTTGGGCATGAAGGTTGTGTTTGCTGATTCCTAGCTTTCACACTTTTTGGTTCACTTGTCCAGTTTGTATATTGCTACTTATTTCCTGCACTTTGACTTTAGGCTTCTTGATGCTTGAGCAAGATGCCCATGTTTGTAAATGGGTACACGGTGACCATAGGTTGAGATGCCCGCTATTAGCTAAGATGGAGAATATGTGCTGGCACACCATGCCGTTTTATAAATACTCCATTCATCCAAATCCACTCTTCTTTCCTTTGGCCTAAAGTGCCTATGGTGGACCCCTGGGTTCTCAAATAGACTGAACAGTGGATACTAGATACTGCCCCACATTAGCACAGTTCCTTAGTAACTGCTCCTCTTGTGCTATCACCCCACTTACTTGACTCTGCTAAGCCACCCATCACATCCTATCTCCTTTATCTTAAGATAGTACCATTCTTTTTCTATTCCTGTCACATGTTGACTCACTCATGCGCCCACCAAATGGCGTCATAGGCCTACTATCAAGCTATCAAGGAATTGGCATGAAGAGACAGTTCCATCTTCAAACAATCTCAACCTGTGCTGCGGTCCCTCCCTTGAGGCATTTTCAACTTGGCCATTTTACGTTTAGATATCCAAGACGCCTAAGTACACAAGATGCCTGTGTACCAAATGCCTTTGTTATGTCTTCTTTCTCAAGTGTATTTCTGTTATTGTCTCTTCTATTTGCAAATATCATTAAACTCAAATCTCAGCCAAAAGTTGTTGAGGATAATGCAAGTGTTGTTATTATCTGTTGGCTAAGAATGAAACAAACAGAGCAATCACATTTTGTATGAATCCTTTATCTCTGGTGGGCATATTTTCTTGCGTTTTGATTGCTATATCTGATATATGCACCAGGTATACATATATTCTAGTGGTAGCAGGTTGGCACAAAGGCTAATATTTGGAAAAACGAACTACGGGGACCTAAGAAAATATTTATCTGGGTTTTTTGACACCACAGTGGGGTTAGTTTTGTATTTTTGTTTCCTCTTGGTAATTCCAGTCTAAAGACACCTGTATTCAAGCAAAACTATTTTGCAGGAACAAAAAAGAGACACGCAGTTATATTGAAATCTCTGAGTCACTCGGCGTTGATAAACCATCAGATATCTTATTTATCACTGATGTATTTCAGGAAGCTGCAGCTGCAAAGGAAGCAGGTATGATCTTTTGCCCAAAAAAAAGAAAAAATGAGTTCAATTTTATCCACCATTAGCATAAAACTTGTTAAATTACTAATAACTTTCACATCTTATAGTAACTGAAGTTTTTAACTTGCAGTAAACATTTTTTCTCAAATAAAAGGGATTGTTTATTCCAAAATTTTAAATTCGAATAGCTGTCGTGTAGTATTTTTCTTAATACAATAAGTAAACAAGAAAGTATCATATCATGATCTACTAAAGTAGATAATGCAAAATTCTTTACACTGCTATTGGATCAATATTAAATATTTATTTATATACTAAAAACAAATATAGTGGTTGCTTTAGGAAGTATTTAATTTCTTTTGCAAGTTATTGCTTATTATTCCTCCTAGATGCTTAAATAAGAACTCCTTCTTAGCAATGCATGAATCCAATTTTTATAAAACCTCATAAATCTCAAATTAAAACCCCTACACTGATTTTCAGTGAGCTTAATGTAAGTGTATAAAACCCCTACACTGATTTTCAGTGAGCTTGATGTAAGTGTATTTTGAAGGCAAACTATAATGAATGTTTCGCATTGAATTATAGCATTGCATTTACTATTGGCTAATAAACATGTGAAGATCCTCATTTTAGTGGGCAAGTGTTTATGTTCAGATGTGAAAAAAAAAGTAAACATGACTGTAAATACTGTATTTTGGTCAGGAAATACTATCCAGTCTTTTAGTCCATCTGCTTGGGTACACACCAATTGCACACGCACATTATACTTGTCCAGTGTGGCAGATTGGTTTACTTGCATGCCTTTGGGGCTACCTGCAAGCAAAAATCAAAATTTGCTACACTACACAAGTGCCAATGGTGTGAGTGTGACCCCCCCCCCCCCCCCCCCAATTGGCATGGTAGAAGAACGTCTCTAGTTTTCACAAGGACCACAGTTATATGGCCAAATAAGAAACTTCTTGTTTTGTTGGAACATTGATTTGTTGACAGTTGTCCATGTTTCAGGTTTGGAGGTGATAATTTCTATTCGACCTGGAAATGGACCCCTCCCTGAAAATCATGGGTTCAAGACAATCACAACGTTCTCTGATATCTAAGAGTAGTTGCAGTCATGTGATGATATTCTGTGTTATAATAACTAAGGGTGTATTGGTGGCACTGAGATTTGAATTTAAGATCTTATACAAACTACTTGAGCTCCTTACCACTAGCTCAAACTAGTAGTCAATGATATTGGATTGTGTACTTCTTAAGATGAAATAATGTAATATGTTTTTCTTATTTCTCTAGGTTTCTTTTTAACTCTCTCTCTCTCTCTCTCTCTCTCTCTCTCAATGGTTTAAACCTCGTTTCCTTACTTTCGTTTGTATAATAGGGCTTAATCTTGTGACTTGTGAGACAGTCCAAGTTCTTGCTTTACCCTTTTTTGAAGGATTTTTATGCAAGCGTATCTGAAGTTAAATGTAGCAGGGTGGGACAGAACATAACGTGAGTAGATCAGTTTTTGTTTTATTTTTTGGTTGAACCAAAAATATTTTAGGAAGATTTTAAGAAGGTGAACCTGGCTTTTAATCATGGATATTGAAGGGCTGTTAACTGATGTTTCTGGGGACCTAGTATGCAATTCTTTCAGTCATATCCAAGGTTCTGAAAATCGGATCGGACATTGAATTGGTCAAGACAAGTTTAGAGATTTTGTCATAGCAATTTTGTTAGCTATAATCTATCCATATAAATGTAGCATCTCACTTAAACTTCATAAACTATCCATCTTAAAAATTCGCATGTGCTTTCAGAGTGAAAAAAAAATATCTCTAGCTTTAATTCATTAATGTTTTGTCATAGCAATTTGTTAGCCATGGATGTCTTAACTATTCATTATCAGTTTTCTCTTACCCCTCCCCCCACAAAATTGATGTGTCAAAGGGCAAATAGGTTATAGAGATTTTTTTTTTCACTTTCAGAGCACATAAAAATTTCTTGTATCTTGGACAAAGTTAGCAATGCTTACATTCAAGTACACCCTTTTTTTATCTGATTGCCCTATATAATATTTTAAAAGGGAAATAGTTTTTCTAATCAGTGTTGAGGTCATTGGTTAAGAAAGTAAAAGTAGAAAGTTTTGATTATTAATTCAATATATTGAAAATTTAAGAGATTATTATTATTATTCTTTTTAAAGACTTTTCACTCTGCAAACCCCCAAAAGAAAATGATCTGTAATCTCTCCAAGGTTAAACTGAATTGGCTAAAATAGTCAATCCGAGAACATTTCCTCTAAGCTATAAGCACGCGAGATGGCGTAGATGAAAGACCTTTGTTCAGGCTCTATAGCGTGTTGGGAATTCATTCACGTCTTTTCTCTCCTGCCGTTTTTTTTGTTTTCTATGCAGCATTAAATCATCATTAAGATTACAAGGTGTTTCCTTCAACAAACAAACACGAACAATTCAAGACATGAGTGTTACATTGATGTTGAAAAATCAGAGTATGTAAATTTGATGTTAATGTCTGATATTCTGCTATCTCACTTCTTCCAGTAAATTTGAGCTATTTGATACATAGATATATAAAATTTATATAATAAAGACAAAATCCCATCATTGTTTCATTGCCACCTTTTCCACCCGTAACATGGATTATCAAATAACATGCCTAATTTCAGGTAACCTAAGTTTAACTGATAAGTACCTCGGTTGAAAAATGATAAGGTTCTTAAAGTTAGTTTCAGGCTTTTTTTTTGGGATTTTGACTCTCTAAATTATGGATAGCACTTTACAAAGTAAAATAAGAAAATTTTACTCTTAAATTAGTAAAATTGAAAATAAAATTTTTTTTACTATATTAATCTAAAGGTGAAACTTCCCCTTTTACTCGGTAAAGTGACACCATTTTCAGAGCATCCAAACCCTTTTCTTTGTGCTCTACCATGTGGTCTTAGCAGCTTAGCGCTTTTTCAAATCACCTAATAGCTGCCATCTTTGTCAAAAAAAGCGGTGTCAGATACCCTTTGAAGTTGCATAAAAACTGGGGGAGAAAAATAAATAAATAAATAAACATCTTGGCGGGTTTATTGTTCAATGCACCAGCAGTTGGGGTCCAACCTAGATGTACCTAAATGACAAAACAAAGTCTAAAAAGGAGAACAAAAGATAAAGGGTGGTCTTCACATTTTCTCTGCTTTTGTTATTTACATATGGTTTCTTTTCTGCCTTACTTTCCCTTAGCATGATGATTGTAACAAAAGTCCCACTTTCGCTATCTTATCCCCTCTTTGTCATTTTGTCAACCCTTCAATGCCCAAGAAAATTTAAATCATTAAAACAAGAAAGAAAATACAAGAAAAAGCAACATTATTCGCTGTAGTGTTATAAGTTATTTGCAATTCCATAGCACAGTTATTTCAGCTTTTACGGATAGAAGTTATGTAGAATATATTGCGGATCACTAACATGCAAGACTCTTAGCAGAGTAATAAATCATCTTTCCAAAAGTTTATACTTTCAGATTATACACAGGACCATAGACATTGTATGCTTCTCTTTTGTTTACTAATATTGTTTTGGTACTTTTCTCCTTGCTACCATCAAAACTTTTATTAGATCACAACTACAATTTCAGTTTCCTCCCCCTACTCTTAATATCGTTGTCCTTGTTTCATTTCTAATGTCTCACACCATTGGAGTTTTCTTTTAGCGTGCTTTGAAATTATGTCCATTGTGAGGATTTTGGTCCATATATGTATATGTCTGCCTAGTACTAGGAAAAAGATTTTTACTCATCAAATAGTGGCATGGTTCAGGGACAATTTGTCTGCACAATTTTTATGATCAACACATGTAGGTCCTACCGACACATACTGACATAGGTCTCTAATACAAAATTAAATTTTGCCGATCAACACATACATAGGTTCTATATTCATAGCACAAATTTAATGATCAACAATGCATAGGTACTATGCCTAGATTGTTGTAAGAGGTACTGCTTTTGGTACTGAGAATATGCATAAATGCTCTGCATTTAAAAACAACGGACAGAAAGAAAAAGGCCTTTGCTTTGCTAGAAAATTGATAGTTGATACAAATTGGTTTTACTTCCAATAGGAGTCAGAACCAAAAAAAATTATAAGGTAAAACTAAAAGCATAAGGAACACATTATCATAACTGGGTTGTGAGGGTTGCTTGAGGAGTTGATCAAACTAAAATTGGCATAACAAAGAAGAGGGACCCCCCTCTTCATCAATCAATCTTCAGCAAGCTGACATACACACCTTCCTCTTGGTCTTGGATTGCAGCTTTTCTGTGGATGACAACATAGGATACTGCTATGTCCTTAGTAAAAATTTGTCCCTCCCAAGCATCTTCATTTCCTTGTCCTCTCTTTGCCTTCATTGGATTCTGTTCATCTCTGAACACAATTCCACTAGTAGTTGGTGTGAAACAGGAATCACAAACAGACATGTGAAACCTTATTGATTGAATTTAAACCATAATAATTAACCCTAAGGTGGTGGTTTTGCTAACAAAATTCCATGAAAAAACCTGTTCATGGAATATGAAGAGAAAAAAAATTGAAAATTCAGTGGACATAAGAGAACAATTTTTTTTTTTAGCTTTTCTTCTCATTTTATGGAAAGGAAAGATGAAAAGCAATAGTCTGAGAATAAAAGAGGAGGGACCTTTGCCATTTTCATGGTGACAAAGAACAATTTTACAATTAGACCAAGCTCTCTCTACCTTCTTGTTGAAAAAAAATCATTCAAGCCCCCATGTGATCAATTCTCAGATTTCTCTTTATCTAAATCGTCAACAACACAAGTCATAGCTTCTCTTACAACAATATCTTCTCTCCTCCTCAGGAAGGTGATGACTCAGAAACTCTAGGTGATGTCAAAGGAAAAAGAGGCAATAGCTGTGGCTCTGAGTCCCTTGGGGTTGTCATGGGAGAGGGATGCAAATAGAACCCCTTTTCAGCTATGGCCTTTTCCTCCTCTGAGGAGTTTCCAAGTGAAGGTGAGGACTTGTCAAAAGGGTCATCATTCAATGGTGTGACAGGGCTAAGTGCAAGGGCAGGGAAGGGAAGCAAGCTTGGAGAGAGGATCTCAGGTTTGTTCCTTGGTGAGAAGCTAGAATTCTGTGCAAAATTTGGCATGATGGTGTTGATCATGAGGTTGTTCTTGAGGCTCTTCCTCCTCTCATAGAGCTGCTGCTTCTTATTTGGTGCTGTCTTGATTGGAGGGATGTTGAAGTTCCTTGATGGTGGTGGTGGCAATGGATCTTGTTGTGGTGGTGGTGGTGGTGGCTTTGATGATGATGATGATGTCCTTGTTGTGGTTTCTGATGAACCAGTTAGCATCTGAACTACCTGCTTGAAGTTGGTGGTGTCAGCTTGTACAAAAGTTGTAGGATAAGGGTTGGTGTCAGATCTGGGGATGGTCTTTGGAGTTAGAGGTGGTGTTGGGATTTGGATGCCATTGCTGTTGCTGCTGCTCATGCAATTGCTGACATTGCTTGTTGGTGAGTTCATAGGAGAAGGGTTCTCCCTTTCTTGAATCCTTGAGGTGATTTCCATTTGATGGGGTGGTTTTTTGGGGGGGTCACCCAAAAACCAAAAACAATTATCTGCCTGCAAAAATAAGAGAAAAGTTTGGGGGTTGTTTGGATGGAGATTGGAGAAAGGAGGAATACAACTTTGTGAAGGGGGAAAAACAAGGCCTTTTGAAGTGGGGGAAGCAAAGAGAGAGAGAGGGTTGCTTTATTGTGCCTGTGTGGTTTGTTTTGTTGTGCCCTCTCTCTTGTTTCTTTATACTATTGTTTTTCTTTTGTTTCTTTTTCTTATACTATTTGAAACTTTTCTTTTTAATTTTTTATTTTTTTTCTCTCTTTGAAAAATGAAAACTGAAATTGCTATGTTGTTTTTGGTGGGGCTTGGTTGGCTGGAGAGGGGAAAAAATGTCCTCAATGGTTAGGGGACTTTATAAAAGGAAAAAAAACACAAAAACAAAAGGAATTGGTAGAATTGAGAATTTGTTTGGCAATGAGCATCTGTTCCACACCACTAGCAAAGTTATAATTATGTGTTTCTTTGGGGGGGTGTTAAAATATATCTGTGGCATTGACTTCAGAGCCCTCCAAAGGAAGTGATTATGTGTATGTGATGGGATTGGGGATGATGAATAGATACATGTTTTGATCAGAACAACCCATCTTCTCATTCCTAGATTGTGCCTTTGTTTTTGCTTTTGTGCACTTTCAAGAGGAGCGTGTGCTTCACGCACAAATCATGTTTTCGAGCCAAAACAGCTCTCTTCTCCCATACACTGCTCTCTAACCATTTTTAGAAGTGAAGTATGCAACCTCCTCACCTCACTCACACCTTAGATAAAATTAAAATTACTTAGGAAGCATAAAATAAGATGATTGATAATGATGTATTTGTACAAAAGTTCAAAGTTTTAAGTCTTCCATTTTTTCTTTTTTTCTGTCAAACTTCTAATCATATTTTTGCTATTTAATAAATATATAAAACAATTAATTCTTTTTTTTTTGGGAAAAAATACTGTGTTATTTTCTCACCTCTTTAATTTTTGTTTTTAGTAGATTTATATGGCTAATACTGTGTACAATAATATGTAGGCTATGATAGAAGTCAAATATTCATCCAGTAAGAGGAAAATGCTTGTACTAGGCAAAATTCTTCAAGCAACAAGAAGAAATTAAGATACGTTTTTCCTTTGATTGTCTATTGGCCTTCAAGATGGGAATTTTGACAAATCTTATCTCAGTTTATGTAGCAAATCATAATGTTGGCACTGTTTAGGGACAATGGTTTGGTGTGAGTGCATGGAATGCAATCCCTTTGATCCTTTTCCCGTTGAAAACTATTGTAAATATTCTACGTTGTTTGCTGATCTTATTATAGAATGGTTTCGATGAATTTCAATTTAATTATGGGATGTTTATTTTCAGTTTTTATTTTTTATTTTTAATTTTGTAGTTTTTCAGAATTTGTGAAGATAAAATTAAAAATTCTGAAAGCTACAAATTCTAATTTTCAGTTTTTTCAATTTTTCCTTCACAATATTTTAAAAACTGAAAAACTAAAAACTGAAAGAAAACATATCTAAGTGTCTCAATTTTTTTAATTTTTCTTGGAAAAAAAATACAAACTTGATTGACGTTATATTCCTGACAGAATTTTAATTGACGGTTTTACTGTTCTTTTATTGCCTTCCATAAAGTTCTATAGAGAGAGCATCACTAAATTTAAACAAAAAAGTATTTGTTGAATGAAAATTCGAAATGAAGGAGGAATCAATACAATTAACAAAATAACGGTTCTAGCATGCATAGAGAGAGTTAAGGCCAAATCATGCGAAAATGAAATCATTCTACGTTACTGAATTCAATTTCAATTTGTTATATACGCATATTAACTATCTCGTTTAAAGAATTGAAAAAATAATATATAGTCATGTAAAATGAAGTTTACAAGATAAAATCCTAACTTCTAATACTCTCAAATGCAGAATGGACAAGACTTATGACAGAAATCACTTATCCAAGCCCTATTAATGCATGAACCTAAAAGATTATCAAGAATACACACACACAAAAAAAAAAAATCTTTATACTTCAATATTAACACTTCTAATCAAATATATCATCCAATTTGTCTCCTAAACTATTATGTTTAGATACATTGATTTATGAACATACCTAAAAAGTAAAAAAAATATTTAATTTGAAATGGAGGAAATATCAAAAGAGGTGCAATTAGCTTGCTCCTAGTGATCTCTTATGGAACCATATGAGAGTAAGATAAAACTAAGCTGGCAGCAATCCAAATTGGAGGAGAATTGAAGCATGCACTTATACTATTTAATGGCATTGTAACCGGTGCGGTTCTATTCTTAAATTTTTAAAGGGTATCTTGCACTCCAAAGCAAGTGCTGCTTTGTGACAATTGTATAGATTCAATGGTCAATAATTTCGATGCACCATTATTAGATTTAATCCGCAATATCTTCAGCCACACCACATAATCACTAATTAATTAATATGTTATAATAACAATGCCATTGAATTAATTTTAATCACTAGCAGTATTTTGTACTTTGATCATCTATGTGAATCAGTTCGGTTCCCAAAACAAAGTGCAGCAGGAGCACTTGTTTGGATTCCATTTTACTTTCATTCTCCCAAAGCAGCTGATTGGTAACATGTGTAATTTCATATCCACTGTCCACTTGAGTGAGTGGTTTAGATTTTTTTTTCCATTCCACACTTCTTAAATCTTGAAAAAGCAATAAAGAAAAGGGGAATCAAATTCTGATTTTTGTTGTTTACATTGAAAAAGAGAGAGACTACTGGCAAAGGGGTGTGTGTCATGGGGGGGGGACCAAGAGTGCCAATAAGACAAAGCCACTGCTATTATGAATTGATTTAATAATTTTAAAGGATGTATAATCATTATTATGATTGTAGGACCCCTTTTCAAACTCGTTCTGTTATGCAAAATTATGAATTTATTACTGGCTTAATTGCAAAATAAGAAACGTTCTAGCTAGCTATCATCACCATAATCAAATACATATGCAATGAATTCCCACCATGGGTGGAATACCAGTGCAAAAAGAAAATGATGTCATCATCCCCCAAAATCTTTTCTATTGATATAGTGCTAGAAAAAGAATGGCAATTAGGAAACGAAAAATCTCATTGGTTTGGGCCAAGAAAAGAAGTCTTTGAAAAATATTGATGAGCTACCAAAATCAATGAGATAGTTAGTTGGGCATATGGAGATTAATGGATTTGAGAGAGAAAGTGAGAGATACCATGCCCACCTTGAAGTGGGATATGAGTAAGCATTGAACTAAGACTAGCAATGAACATTTGACAGCGTGCAGTACCAACTTCTGTGCAATCTTCAGCAACAAAAGACACTACCATTCTAAAGTTAAGTCGAGTCATGATCTGTTTTTCTGAAAATGACTTATATTTTGTTCCTCAACTCAGGCGTTGGAGACAAGTGATTGGAGAACTCACATACTAGTTTCTAAATGATCATCAATCATCAATCACAATCAGTGATATCACTAATGTAACCAGATCCTTTAGGTTTACAACTGCAAGATTTGTCTTATGTTCTGTCTCTCTCTCTAAATAAGAAAAAATCAGTCTCCACGCTCAAACTACTTATTCTTCTTTCGTGAGTTAATTTCAATTTTTTTTTACTCAAAAAGAACAGGGCTCGTGTAAAAAGTTATGGAAATGGAACATCTTATATGGATTTTTCATATAATTTTATCATGTGTGATCTCTAACCATTTATATGTGACACATGAACATAAGAGAATTAATAGTAAGATCACGCACATGATAAAGTTATGTGAAAAATCAACATGAGATGATCTCTTCCCAAAAGATTGTAGACTGTTGTCCTTTCATATAGATGATTTCTTGAGCAAAATCTTTACATGATGTATATTTACAATTTTAAAAGAGAATTTCTCTACCCAATTATCTGTTAGGTTCAAATTCATTGCTTCAAGCAACTTCAAATTCAGGGTGCAGAAATTTTTTCATTTTTCAAAATAAATAGTCTAACTTTGGTGCATTTAGTCAGACACACATAAATGTATATTGATATAGTATCCTAAAACTGCTGACACACCAACACCAAATGTTGCATTTGATTTTTATATATATATATATATATATCGCAGCACTATGTTGAATAACTTTGAATACACAACACAAATTAAAATATTTCAAGATGCCATAACTTTATCAAACCTTGCTATTTATTTATCCTCACATACTGTCATGTGCATACTTTCACAAATTTCTACAGTACCCCTTATGTGTCAGATGCCAGTTGGTCAAGACAAATCTGTTCACTAAACACACAAATTAGACACTATTTTTTATCTATCATGTCAAATACAATAAAACCAGGATGGATGGATGCACTTGAAATTAGAGGAAAAGAGGCTAGAGAGGTTATTGGTCGGCTTGACTACAGGACCATAAACAATGTACTAAAGCATTAGCTAGGGGTCATATTGGTGGTTGTTAAGCAGAGATGAAGAGGAGGATTAAGGAGGGTAACAACCTATATTGAGAATTCTTATGTACTTATCTTTTTCAGAAATGCATTTTTTTTTTTTCATATTTCACATGGCATATGTATGCACAAATTGACCAGTGGTGATCACAGTTTAAACAAATATAATTTCAGTCATATAAATCTTAAATGTGTTATTAACAAAACAAAAATATGTATTCTTAGTGAAAGAAATATTTTAATTACATAATTACATAGCTAAAATGCACAGGTATTTGAATTGTTATCATAAATATCTAATTCAAGATAATGGATTTTATTATATTTCTGTTGTTGGGGCCAATAGAATCCTTCTTAAGTACTTTGAAATGCTGACTTTGCAGGGTCCGCCAACCTTAGGATTTAATTATGTCACCGTCACGGCCGGTCTAAGGGCTCTCAGCTACTGTTATGCACATGTATCATGTATGTTCAGCTGCAAGTACTTTAGCTATGCATACATAACATTAAAATATATATAAAAAGAAAGTATACAGCTTTAAATTCACAGAAAGAAACAAAGGGGGGTTCATTTTCTAACCTCAACAAGGTTATGCCGTAAAGTTTGACACTCTTGGTTGGCCAGTTCATATTGTTAGGCAAATTCCACAGGACTCTAGTTTTCTTTGTCAGCAATTTGAATTAAATAAGAATCTCGCTCATACTTTAAATTTCTCCGGTTACATGATGTTGAGGTCAGGATAATAAAGTTTGTCTTTGACCAGGTATTTCCATATACTAATTTTTCATACATTATTGCGACCGAGAAGTTTTCTTGATAATTTGTCTTATTGGATGATAAGTTTAATTCAGTTGTTTCTGTTTGGTTATAGTTTAATTCACACGTAAATAAAGGAGAGTAATGTTATTATACTCATCGTATAGGGATACTATGCTGACTCATATCTCATTTATTATTAGATCAGGTATTATCCTCTTTCAAGTGTGATTCACATTCAATCTAATAGTGGATGATATATGAGTTGACACAATATCCCATACATAATGAGTATAAATAATATTTTTCAATAAAGAAATAATCGAGATGAGAAAATTGTTTGCTTAATTAACTACTTGGATGAAAAAACAAGGTAAGTTGATTGGTCAATATCACCATTAATTATTATATATCCATAACAGGGGGTAGCTTACATGAGTGTGTTGGGTTCTCAGCAACTTGGGTATGGACAGGGCGAGGAGTACATTAAGTCAGATTTTGAGGTAAATTCAGTGAAAGAAGTGAATGGGAGAGCAAGAGCAAATAAATGTACATACATATATGAAACTTCCTCATAAGGTAAGAGTCATGATAGGATTATGTATAGAGAGACTGTTGCGTCAATAAATTCAACACACCTTATCTTTATACGTTAACCTAAAAAAATTTTACTCACGGTTCATTCAAAAAAAATTTATTTAAGATGTACTACTTACTTTTGGATTACATAAGCTTTTTTCAAATATAAAGTATATAGTGTTAAATTTAGATTTATAAAAGGTTCTTTATTGGTGTGTGCATATATATAGTATGTTTACTTCTGCTTTTATATATTTGATTTTATATAGAATTAATTATGATAAAATTAATTTTAAAGTAAAATAATTTATATTTATTAACTATTCTAAAAGTGATTATAACATAAAATAATAAATTTTCACTGCTTAAAATATCAATCCTGATGTCTCAAAACCAAACAACATTGAAAATTAGTGAATCAGTTTTGGGGTTCAAAATCAGTTCTAGACCCAAACTGTTTGTCAAATACTCCGTTCCTTATAAAAATACCTATTAAATTTGAATAAATATGAATATTAAGAAAAGTAATAAATAATATATTAATAGAATATTCATATACAAAATAATAGTGTATAAATCAATATATCCTAATGGTAATTAATTATGGAGTACATCAAATAATTAAAAATAAAAATTTATACTAATCATTCAAGAGTACTATTGAAATAAAAAAAATTATTTTATTAAAATATAAAATTAACATATATTTTAAAACATAACTTTCTCTCAAAATATACAGAATGGGAGGCAGCATGCTATTAGACGATGAAGATAAGAGTGGAAACCATAAACAAGTTGATAAAAATCATGTAAGTGAGAGCATTAAGGATTCTTAATCAGCTAACAGTAGCTTACTATTCATGAGGGACAGCAGGGAATCCCGATCCAAGAATCTGATCTGACCCAAAGTACGTACTGTCTTTGCTTGAAGGCTCCTCTCCGTTCCTTTCCCCTCTCTTAAGGCAAAGGAAACAAAACGGTTGTTTTGTCAAACTTAATGGCCCCACACCCACCCCATTTGCTTTCAAACACCCCTCATCAATGAAACCCCTCCATCCTTACAAGGGCTTTTATTATTATTATTATTATTGTTATTATAATTTGATCTTGCAAGAGAAAATTTAAAATTGTGGAAACATGTGATGTAAGCCAATGAGTTAGTCTTATTTCTTAGCTTCTTACTCAAGATTGAAGGAATTTGCTATCGATTAATTGATTGTTTGTCCCCCATGATCCTTTGATCCCATTAGGGAAGCTTAAAGTTACTATTCATTAGCTTTGGTTATTACATATACTTATATGCTCAACAGCATAATGAAAGTTACACATATGTTTTATCACATATTTTAAAGAAATATTTGCATATTATTAGAGGATAAATTGAATATACTCTATTTCTAATAAAAGAGTGATGTTTTATTATAAAACAAAAGCAAATCCTAACTAAAATGCAACTTTATATGGAATATATCTAATGAGTGCCGAAGGACATGTAAATATTTTTCCACATTTGATATCTCTCCTGTGGGTGACTTTAATTAATTGATAGTCTCAATCAACTCATTTATCACCAAAGTTTCTCCAAATCATAAGTGCAAATCATTATTCATGCTCAGCACCTTAGCTGCTACTACTCAATTCCCTCTTTTGTCACATCTCCAATGCTGAATTGCAGTGCCAATCAACTTTCACCCCGGTATAAGTTAGTCCTGTCCATCTCATCTCAATAGGTTTTTTTTATAAAAAAAACCCAAATACATGAATAAATTAGAGGTGAATGTAAGTAAGAGTTGCATAATCATGATGGCAAAAATATAACTGCTTGAAAAAAAATTGTCAACTAGTGAAAGTAGTCAACCCTAATAATGGAAATGGCCAATGAATGATCATGTGCATAGTATAGAAAGTACGTACTTATCACAGTAAAAGAATTCAATGTCTTGTTCTTCTTTTTCTCCTAAACCATACCGGTTTGACCCGTTCAGTCCTTGGTAGGAAGCAGTTACTGTCAAGAAAAAAAGGGCATCTGTTTGTTTTCTTTTTATAGACTTTTCATCTGTATTAATTCGGGTCATGCAAGGAAGTTGCAATCATCAAATCCAGCTCAGAAAGACCATGTCAGTGAAACAAACTTCCTATACGTAGACTAAACAAAATCAAATCCCCCCCCCCCCCCTCTCTTTTCTTCTTCTTTTTTTTTTTCTGTTGGTATTAAATTCATATATGTAACACTATGTGTGTCCCATAATCAACAATTGAACATTACTGTATAGGCACAAAATGCTTACTGCGACTATTAAGTATATAATTAAAACTTAAAAGTGTAAATTAAAACATTTGTCTTCTCATTATTATTGTTGTTATTATTTTACTAATAAGTATTCTAAGGACAATGGTTAAGAATTCTAAAAAAGATAAATATTTAAACTTAATAGTGAGTTTCAAGTATTGATAATATAAAAGTTCATCTTTCAAGACAGACGTTTTTTCTTTTAATTTCTAAACCAATACTGTTAGATAAATCCTTATTATTATTATTATTATTATTATTAGTCTATGTTCAAACAATTTGTTTTGACCACACTGGTCAATTACTTGTAAGACTGAAACTTTTTAAAGAATGTATTGTATTTCACTTAACAAGTCATTGAATTGGTCTTAAAGACAACATATGAAGGAGACGGTAAAACAATTCCTCCTTTCTATGTATAGGTGGCGTTTTCCTTTCCAATTACAAACTTAATCATCCCTTAATCATTTCTCTGATCAACTAGCTTAGAGAAGATGAGCACGACAACTTGGTTCAAATGTCAAAAAGTTTGATTTTGAACTTGAGCTTCATTGAATATACACCTTTGTGATTGTGAGTGCTCAATATTGTATATTTTCCTAAGTATTTCATGCATATCCAAATAATGCACACTAGAAAAAATTATAGTCACAAATTAGACTTCCCTTATCTTCTTCATACTCCACCATCCAAACGTATTAAGGGATAAATGAAAAAAGACAAAATGATAGTAATGGTAATTACTAGTGGATGAGGTAAGCTGAAGAGCACATGTCAAAACGGGTAACGGCAGGAGTAATTGCAATCCATAGTAATGATTCCATTTTTATTAATTGCGATTGGATTGTAATAATACTATCTTGTTGGAGTAGGTCACTAGTAATGGGGTCAAGCACGAACAAGGGGGGTAGGGGACCACTTTGGACTGACTTTGGTAATTTGCTATTGCCATTTCAAAGGTGCATGAATAGTGTTGAGAGCGAGCTTACATAATAGCTGTCATTCCCTTTTATTTTAGCCTCCCTTTGGATTATTTTTCGTCTGAAGTCATAAATCGATGTTATCATCGTGACATGAGAAACATACAAGAAAAATATTCAAATGTTCATTCCATTCTAGAAGAGAAGACCATCTTTTTTTTTCCTTATCTTTCTTTTCTCTTATCGAATTATTAATATGAAATTCATGCCATAATGTGCATTGGCTCCATATACTTTCATAAATTTACAGCTGTATAAGGTGGTCATGAAAATCAGATGGTTGTGTGAAATTGAACAAGTCAATCATTATCAGCCTCTAATTTGCAGGTTAACATGTCTGTCTCCACACACACACACATTTAGAGCTACCTATTTTACTTTATTTTATTGTAATTAAAGTTTCAAGATGGAGAGACTCTTTCCCTAAACAGCATATATTACATGGGGTAACACTAAATATGGAAAGGTCTTCAATTTGGGGTCCCGTAAAATGTAGTTAAAAGTGGGGGATTTTTGGAAATGCATGGTATCATGTAATTGTCCAGTTGGTTAGCAAGAAATGTGTCATTAATTCACAATTGTCAACAAATTCCGTAAAGCAAAGCCAAACCACACAGGACTTGTCTCTGTCGACAAATGGTCCCAAAAAATAGTTGCCTTTCCTAACATGCAATCTTCAATAAATTGGCGGAGCAGTTTCCAGCAGATGTAAAGTTATACCAAACCATAAGATTGGAAACCAACCTTGGTTCCAAATGACAGCCAATATTCACTAGTAACACTAACTCCACAAATGACATGTGTCACATAGACACATGCTACTTGAAAACAATTTTACTTCCTTAAGGATAAAATGTGAACCAACCATGATGCTGGAAATCAATAGTCTATGTCAACCAGTGAAACCATTATTATGAGGAAAGTTCATGTTACAGAAGCATGGTACACTGAATTAGGACATGTAGAAGTCGCTAGTCAAAACTCTTATGATTTTATCTTACATCTTAAAATGAAAATTCACTAGAAGTGAATGAATTGAATACACAACCTTAAAGCTTGGGCCTCCAACCTAAGAAATAAGAACAAATAAAAACTCAATGTGGGAAGCTGATTGTCATTTTATCAAAGTGTCCGAGTAAGAGTTTTGAACTCATTCAAGCAAGATTGGAGTGTCTTCTGCCGCTTCTGAAGAGACTCTTGTTCAGTTTGGAGCACTTCTAGTGCATCAGGAGCAACAAACATGTCCATGAATTTCTCATCGTTCAGAGCAAACAAATCTAATCCAAGAGCCACCACTAGCCGATCTCGGCTGCATAGAGTAAGCAAAACAAAAAATGGTGTGTTGTCAAAAATAAGGTTATGGTCTCAACTGGGTGATTTAAAACTCAACATGATCAAATGAAGGAATATAGTCATTAGTCAATACCAGTAATTCGCATTAACAACCTAGCTTTTCATATCGATTCCATACAAAATGTCAATCAAATAACAACAAATATAAAGAAAAGTGAACTAACTTGATGGAAACGATTTAACTTTGGGAAAATCCCAAATGGTAATCAAAATGGCAAAGAAAAGAATGAATAGATAAAATTAACTAGTAACCATTATTGACAGAATAAAATGGAAATGCTATGTGGACTACATTGCAAGTATATTTATGCAGAAAAGTTCCAATGTGACACTGCAAAGATCCAAAGTAAATCTAATGATGCTAAAGGATAATTACTTGGATAAACCTTTTCCAATGAGACAACATTGTACTGAAAACTTGTCCAAGTGCCGCATTTACATATGCATATTGCAGGCACAAATTAGTCTTAGAAAGACAAAGAAACTTACCAAGGTGTCAGGAATCCAGAATTTAATGTTGATGTCACACCTCGCTCAACAAGAACTTCACGTATGCGTACAAAATGCTGGGCAGCTGACCAACAGATTTCTGAATAAGCAGAACCAGATTTATCCCCATTTCCAAATAAAAGACCACCATTTTGCACTCTAATATGGTCAGAATTTTTGTTATTCCCTGCCATTCTAGACACCCGTTTTCTTGGTCCCATATCATTGCAAATACCAAGCTCTTTTTTAACCACCGCATATGTTGGATCACCTGGCTGATCAGGAGATGGGGTTTCCGGGATAGTAATGCTGCTTTCATTCAGAGCCTCTCTAGCTTCTGCAGCTTTACCTGGGGTGGTTTCTTGTGTGTTCTTTTCCGGAGGAATATTTTCCTGGTCCCTTAGTACTTTACGGGGAGCTGAATTAGTATCACTCAAGTCAAGAAAAAAGGAAGATGCTGGAGCATGGCCGAATTTTTGAAAAGAGGGAGCGTTTGGGTCAGTAACATAGCATGCCTGTGAGTATGGACTGGTAACTGAATCAAGGTGGTGCCTAACTAGTTGTTTGCACTGCTTAGAGAGATCCTTAATGAAGCGACTGTAAGCACACCTTAAAGCGGCATGAAAACCAATATAGCCATCCATGTTTGCTGTTTTACTCCCATCTGCAAGAAAAATAACCACCACTCAGCTTTTCTCATAAGTTGAAATAATAAATAAGAAGTGAAAGAAGATACAAATTTCAAATATTGATCATTTTCAGTTCTATCAGTGTCTACAAGGGACTAAAAATAGACTATTCGAAAATATTTAGAATAAAATGAGAATTGATGAAAAGGGAGATGATTCCATTAAAGTGAGATAAAATGAAATGACTAATTTCCCGCAAACAGAACATCCAATAGAATTCAAAATTAGATAATAGTGTATTTATTGGTGTGCATCAGTGTATGTCAATTTGAAATATAAGGCAATATGCCTTTGAGTTGGAAACAGTAACAAAAACAATTTTATAGAAGAAATCTTCCTACGTTCTTGTATTTAAGACGCAACACATTAACTTGAGAAGTACAGTTTGTCAACAAGGAGCTTCACTTACATTGTGAGTCATCACCGCGGTTTCTTTCTAGAGCCAAATCAAATAAGCTTCGTAAGACAAAAGCAAGCCTGTCACAAGCAGTATCAAGAAGAGGAGCAAGCCATGATCTAGCAGCCGCACGTGCAATTTCTGCAGCAGCTTCTGTTATTCCTCTTGCCCCACCTCGCCCAGCATGGGCAAGCAATATATTTGCAACCTAGTAAAAGCATACCAAAGAATTTAAAATTGAAAGAAAAGGATAGTGTGTTTCCCAAATCAGCTCACTAAAGGGTAAAGTACCTTCTCCCTTGACACTGCGGGGCATTCAATGGAATATGCAGCACATCGAAATTCATGTATAACCCTCTCAAAAGCAGCACCTCCATAAAGACGCAGGGTAGCATTGGGGGGATTTATATTTGCGACAACGCCTGGCCAAGCCCCAATGCCACTTTGTGATTGCTCTTCAGCAGCCGTTTTCCCCCACTGCTCGGGGGAAGGATCTGCTGCACCTTCAATAAGTGCACCCTTGACCAATGAAAAACGAGATAGTCATTCATTTGAAGCTTATGTCCTTAGTTGTTGTTAAAAAGATGTTTAAAATTGAACCATAGCAAAAATGCATACATAGTTTAGGCTAAAATGTTAAAAGTAGAAGCTATATAGTTTCTACTTTCTACGACAGTGTACATCACCATTCACGAATCAGGAGAGAACATTAATGAAAATATTAGAAATTTTTGCGGTCAATGCAAAACCGAATGAAGAAAGGTTTCAATTTTTATCAGTGTTCTTGCAATAAAAATAGCTTCGTACAAAGCTGTCAATATTGTACCGGTTCATGACCAAGTGAATGTATCTTATCATAATAATGATTGCTCACCACATGGTTGCTAATAGAAGCTGTGTACAGCATTGCGAATTTCCTAAGATGAGCAACATCTGAGGTGGCCTGAATTTTTGTGTCCATTCTAGCAAGTTCAGCAGTCACTTCACTGCAGCGTTGCTCAAGCAATGCAAGAGTTGCTGGCGCAGCTTCTTTGTATTTCTTCTGAAGCTCAGACTCCAAGAAATCTCTCAAACGGGTAAAACCGATATGGGAGCTAAACTTTTCTTCATCAAAACCACCCTTGACTCCCTCACGGAGATGATGAAGAACCTCAGAGTCCACCTGTGAAATCTGCCTGCGGAACTCATCATTTGAAATGTTACCCCTGTCTTTAGGCAGTGCCACAAAAAAGGGGCGAGTTCCATCTCCAAGGTAACCACTTGCACTCAAATAGCGATCCACTTCCCACCGGTCAGTAAATTCCTGTGTCCATTTGATAGCTAATCATCATCACAACCAACCCCTAAATAACATTATACTTTGTGCATTACATACATCCACAACTAATATTCTACTACCTCCTAAAAACAAGTTCCTAGAGCCACATAACCTATTGCAAATGCTCTAGAATATTCTTAAATTGATTGATAGTGTTTGGAGGACTACCAAGCAAAGAATGAGTTCATCATTCATTACCTTGAGACGATTATCAAATTTGGAAACAACAATCACTGTCCTTCTAAACGTCGGATCAATCTCACGAATGGCATCCAACCACAATGAGGAGCACCACTCGACACTACTCTGCTGGAGGAACAAGAGTATGCGGTGGGGTGGACTTGCCAATGACTTCACCATTGAAAGGATTTCTTCCGGTGTGTTCTCTGGTTCGCCCTTCTTTGCCTGCCAAAAAAGTTTCACACCATCAAAATACAATTTTCAGCATATATGCAAAGCAACACAGGCTCACCCCACCTTAAGAACAAAGCCCGGGGTATCAATAACAGTCAGGTTTGGACAATGTGCATATTCAGCTCTCATCACGATAGGCTTAGGGGAAACTGCAGTCTTAGTTTTCTTCAAAAGTGCCTCTGTTCGTGACTTGATAATGTCGGCAATGGCAGATGCCAGAACCAAAGGACTTCCATACTCCTCTGAATCCTCCTCCTGTGTTTCAGACGCACCAAAGTTTCAGATTTTTCGCTTGATGAAACACATTGGCATACACAATCGCACAAAAACTACAACCGAGTGATATGCCAACGAATCTTAAAGTTCTGGCAAGGAAAACTAGCTTATTTAAAACCATAATTTATAGTCTTCCACTGGTATTCAGCAAAATTTGCACAAACAATCTTCCAGTATTATTTTCATGGATGAACATTGAACGCCATATGTAAAATTACACCTATAACTCATTCATGAGAAATTTTCCCCATTTTCTCCCTTAACCAAACACAGCAATGGCCCAATGAAATGCACAAAGTTCTGGGGGACTGAAAATAGCAAACTCAAAACCCAAATTCTAAGCCACCATTGCAATACAGTGAGATCCACATGAAAATTTCCCCCAACTACCTCAAAAAAGTTGCAAAACGCTGATGATTCAAAATTCAAAGTTTCAAACAATACAAAAAAATCGAAGAGTTATTGCAAAACTTTCCATTTTTTTGTTCCGACTTCCTAAAACCGAAGGGATTATTTGATTTGAATTTCCAATTTTCAGTTTCATTTTCAGTTTTCCAAATTTTATGAAAGAAATACTGAATATTCTAAAAATTACAAATTTTATTTTTAATTTTTCATTTTCAATATTTCTTTCACAAAATCCTGAAAACTGAAACCAAATAGGCTCTACATAGTTCAATAAAATTTTGCATGATTAAACAAACTGCCACACACACACACACAATCACAATAAAACCAAACAACGCCCCTCCATATCAAAAAGTCCCCATGACAATTTGGCAAAGCACACATGGAAAACTTCAATTTTCCTCAGAAAATGCAAAAATATCGATCATTCAAACAATGTAAACAAACTGAAGAGTTATTTATTTCGACCAGGATCCTTTCAAGTTCTTCCCTACCACTAACACTAACTAGAGAGTGCCATGTTAAGCGGAAAGAAAACACAAGCAAAATTGATGGTCAATATTGATGATGTTAGATCCCAACTATAACCAAATATGATTCATCAAAACATAATGGCCTATTTGGTTACTGTTCTCATTTTTTGTGTTTTCTATTTTCAGATTTTACAAAGAAAATACCGAAAACTCTAAAAACAATAAAAACCTGTATTTAGTTTCCATTTTTTCTCTTTTTCACTGTTTCCTTTGCAAAACTCTAAAAAATGAAAACTGAAACCAAACAGACCGTGAGAGAATCCGATAGCATTGCTAAAAGTGTTGTTTTGGGTGGAGGGGGGGGGGGGGAACCTGAAAGCGGCAGCGGGGTTCGAGGGCGGAGGGGTCGTGAACCATCTGGAGGATGAGGGGCCTGCGGGTTCCCATCTCAACCTCGCGCACGTTGAATCGGAATCCAAGAAGTGCTTCCAGGAGTGAGCTTTTGCCGTCAGATTGGCCCCCGAGTGCCACGATCTCCGGGATCGGCAGTTTTTCCCCGAACGCCACCGCCGCTGACTGCAGCCTGTTGTACGCCTCGAACCGCCGGGACTCCGAGGACGAGGACGAGGAGTCATTGGGACGCGGCCGCTTCCGGGACATCGAGGATGGGGTTTTGGTTGGGGTGGTGGTGCTGGTGGTGGCGGCGGCCATTGAAGAATAAGAAGAGTGAGAGTGTGTGAGGGAAGTTTTGAATTTGAATTTTGTAAATGTAGCTGTTGCTTTTTTTTTTTTTTCCCCTTAATGGTGGAAGAAGATGAGTTTGGGCTTTTCAAAACAAACTGATGGGTTGTGAAACTAAGTGAGTTAGGCTTTGAAATTCTTGGAATTAGACTAGATAAAAAATAAAATATAAAAGAGCCAGAATAAAGGCACATTTGTCACCCGTGGCAGAGTCGTCTCCGATCGGACCCACCATACCTGAATCCAAATTAGTCAGTCTTTCGAATTAGAAATCGGGTGAAAAAAAAAAGGCACATTTGTTTCAAATTTTAGAAAAATTGATTATGAAACTTGAATTTTTACTGAAAAAATTTTTAAAAAAATTCAGAAGCTACTATTTTTAACTCCTAAAAAAACCTGAAAATTATTATTTTCAGATTTTGACTAATTTTGAAAAATTATTCAAGTATACGAAAAGCAATTCTTGGATACAAAAAAGGGATTTTGAGCTAAAACAATCTCATCCAAATGCCATCTAGGGCTTTATTTGAAACACAAAAGAACACTGCTTTACTTTCAGTTTTAGCATATCTCCCATGGTGAGAGTAGAATAAAATTTGAGACTTTCCTCTCTCGAATGGAGAAACTTTGATCCCACATAGTAAAAAAATAGCATGTAAAAAAGCAGCTTCATCTTCTTCGTTCTGTCAGGGTAAAAGTGGAATCAACATCAAATAGTAGGGATGAATCCAAATTTTGCTCCTTGCTCCAATGGTGCAGGACGAGTTTCTAGTTCTAATTTGTGCTATCTTAAAAGTAAATGAGACTCTTATCATAAGAGCAATGGGGTCAATTTAGCATCCTAGACGCAAGTATGGATGCTAGGAAGTGAGATTTTCACTAACAAAAATGTTACTTCAACATCCTCAAAAGTTTTTGTACACCTACTTTTGAAGTACTAAAGTAACACTACTCTTTTTTTAATTATTAGAGTGATGAAAATAAAAATATTCTTTTTCTAACTTGTCACTGCTATGTATATGATTGTTGCTGTATATATTAATAATGAGTTAATGATCACTTTAGTCCCTCACATTTCATGTGTGAGTCAATTTAGTTCCTCACTTTTAAAATGAGTGAATTTGGTCATTCACATTTGTAATTGTGAGTCATTTTCGTCCTTCTGTCAACATCTTTTAAAAGTGATCCCACATGACAGAGGGACTAAAGTGACTCACAATTGTAAATGTGAGGGACCAAATTGACTCATTTTAAAAGTCAGGGACTAAATTGACTAATGCATGAAATATGAGGGACTAAAGTGAGCATTAACTCTATTAATAATATATCAAAATTAATCTCGTTTACCAACACAAAACCTTTTGTTTGTCTTGTCCATATCGAAAAAGATGAACAGTGCGAATACGATTTTCGTCATTTGCTTCCAATTTATTTTGCTTATTTTCCATGACTTTAATAATTTTTCAACTACAATCAGTGTTCAACTTGTACAAATTGCTGAAATGCAAGGCAATAATTTATAATAAAATATTATTTTTTGAAGCTTTTTACCTCAAACGGGACGACCCTTGCAAAAGGGACTAGTCCTAAAATTTCTCTATACTCCAATGCTTAACAATATGAAAGGACCATCCTTCACATGGCCTTATGCAAGTTGGGATGATGAAATTAGAGCATTGGAGATGCTCTTATGCCCCACTCTCATTCTCTCTCTCCTTTTTTCGTTTTCAATAAAAATACCTTCGAGCCAAATAGTATAGCTCTTTCAAGTCCAATAAACTCCAAACTAGTAATTATCGGCAGATCCTTAGTTGGTTGAGTTTGTCACCACATGGTGACTGAATCCCAACCATTCAAAATTTAATTTAATGATAAAAAATAACTGAAACCTAAATTAATATTTATAGTTTAATATTTGTAAAAGTAATTTTACAAGTAAATTATCAATTTTGTCGTTCCCCTTCCACTGCCCCACACACACTTTTGCCAAGCTTACTTTAATGCCATTTACCCATGAAGTAATAAGCATACGTTGAGACCATGAGGGTTTACCAAGCTTACTTTGGTGGACAATTCAAATTCACCATGTCTTATCTGCCATCTCATATGTCCACTCCGCCACCACCATCTCCACCGTCCACCACCGCCTTCCAACCCACTCTGTCCCTTGCACCCTTGCCCCCTCGCCCAATACCTATTTTTGATCTGTGCCCAACTCACCCTTACCTTTAGCCATTGTATACAATGCTAGCAGCATCTCTTCCCTTGTATTCTCATTTTTGCCCAGTCTCTCATAATCGTTCATGCACCCATATTTCTACTCTGCTGCCAATGAAATTCACCCCTTTCCATTAGGTTTTAATCAATCATCTAGCCTCTTCTCATATTTAAAAAGCTTTAACTTTTATTGAAAAAAAAAAAAGGCTTAACTTTTTATCTTTTCTATTTTGCTTATCAGGTTCCCCTTTTTAAATTCACCAACTTTTGGTTTAGTTTATCGTAGCTCGAATCATAGACAATCGCTTTATTTTTGGGCATTTTTTCACCACACAATAGCTTTGTAGTCAAATTGCTTTATTCTTGTTTGTTGTATTGGCCCTTGGTTTCAATTTGGTTCAGGAGTTGTGTAGATCGAAAAACGGAAAGAGATTAAAATGAAAGTAAAAGAGTATTTTTCTCATATATTTATTATTTTAATATTATATGACACTGTTATGGTCACAAACTCAAACTCAAACTCTTTTGTTATGGTCATAAACCCTAAACTCAAACTAGTTGATCCTTCCACTATAATACTCCAACGATCACAAACTTTTTGCAATGTAAGCTACAATAATATAATGGAACAAAAGAAATTTCATTTGATCCGATATGCGCCACGTTGCACATATTATTAGCAGTAGTAATTTGCATGATAATTTCCATCCTTCACGTCAGTGTAATTAAAATCAGAGTCAATTAATTAAGGCCAATAAGATGAACTAATGAAGGTCAATCAATATATATATATATATTAGACACTTGTATAAGCAGCAATGGCCACCGTGACCCACCCACGATTGCAATGACGACTTTAAACGGTCTTCCCGCCGGTCAACAGGATCCCCTACACGTGCTACCTCCTACGTTTAGGTTTTCTGGTCATTGGTCAACCATATTATATGTGAACTTATTTTTGTTTTCACTTTCTCATTTTTGTCAATTGTCCATCAGTTTTTTAAACGGTCTTACATTAATGCGAGAAAGTGTTAAGATAAAGATTAAAACTCCAAATTCATGTGAGAAAAGTTTTGCAGGAAACTTAAATGCCTCAAAATTTAAAATGCTCTTTTGTTGTCAATCACTTTTTTTTTTTTTTGTGTAAAAGAAGACACATTAATTAATCATTATTTGACGTCATTTAGTGAACTACTAAATTGTTGATGTGGTTCCATCAAACTCCGTAACAGCACCAAATGACCTCATTTTGACTTGAGATGTGTGAAAATGAAAAGGAAATATGAGAATAAAGGGTTAGGGTTTGAGGATGAAAAACATAGTTAACAACATAGAACATCAAAAGATGATTGTTTTGATGTAATAAATCAGCAGCAGAGTTTTAATAGAAGGTCATTTCAAGAATTTAATGGTCGATGTGTGTTTTTCACTAAATGTTGAAATGACGAGCCATTTTTTGTGAAATTGTGAAGGATCACAAGAAAACTTTCAATTATACGAGTATAATTTATCCTCCTTGATTGATCATGAACAAATTTAAAATTTTGGTCTAAAATAAATGTCTCATTTAACTAATTACATAAAAAGTGATTTGATGAGTAATTAACTAATTACGCCCTATCACACGCAAGAGATAGAGGCAAATTAATTATAACATAACATATCTAAGAAAACTATACAATGAAACTTTTCTCATCACTTTTTCGTAGTTAAATAGGTTGATGCGTTGAGTCCAACCCCATCTTGCATTATCCTTTCTCAGAATAAAAGCTTTTTTGACCAAAAAAATATTCTAGTTGAGAGAAAAATTAAACTCACCCCAATCTAGAATTAAGGTATGCCGCTAGACTTATTGAATACTTTACAAAAATGCTTATAAACCACTTACCAACTAGGAAACTTAATAACCGAATCCAAATTATGACAATGTGAGTGCCATGCCAACCAAATGAACCAACTTCATTAGCCTCGTGTTAGGTAGAATGAAGGTGTAATGACCAGAAAAAGCAATGCAAATGAATGCATTTTCACTTATTCATATCAAGGGGAAAAATTAAGAGACTAACGCAAAAGCGAGTTTATATGTCACTATATGAGGAGAAAACTGCTTATTTATAAATCTCATCCATAAAATTTTCACTCACTTTTTTCTTTGTAAGAACACACTTGTGCATATTAAAAAATGAAAGCTTTTATTTACCAAAATAAAAATGTGGACATGTTTTTTTTTAACTAAATGACAAGTATTTGAAGCCTGCTTCGTATTGATTAATATAGTTTGAGGTAAGTCGATCGGTCCACTACAAGGATAAATTCTCTTAGTTTTAGTTTTCTCCATTTATTGCATTCAAACATTTTTTTTTTTTGGTACGTATAAAATCACATTAATCGTAATGATTTTGAACTTAGAAGGTTATGCATACTATTCAAATTCCTCGTCACTAAACCAAATTCTAACCCAAAATTTTACCTAAATGATATGGATATCAATAAAAAGAAAAAGAAACAAATAAACGTTAGCATAAAAGTGAGAACATATGTGAGGACTCAGATAGTGCTTGGGTGCAAAGAAGGGCCAAGGCCCAAACAAAAGAAAAAACTAAACTGGAGTGAAGTGGAAGAAGCCCTGCTTCATTCATCATGTGCAAGAGAAGGCCAATCTACTACGACCTTGACTAAACCCTATTAGCCAACCTGTCAATGCCACTGCCACCAACACGATTTCCTAATTTAAGGGCATGCTATAATTCAGTGTGGACAAAGCAACCTAGCTACAATTGCTCTATTCGACCAGAGATAATAAAACGAACTTGATATATATCACTTGGGTTGTACATTATGTTATACTTTTGGAGCATTATTATCACTATTTTTTTTTTTTTTCAAAACTTGTAGTTAGAAAGGATGTCTAGGTGTGGGGATGAAGAATAGGCTAATTAAAGAAGAGATAAGTCACCTTGGTCGATCGGATTCGAACCACGTCAATCCAACAGTTTTTGGTGCCACGCTTAGCCAATAGTTTGATTTTGTCTTGCTAGGCATAATACAACTCTTAACATCAGCCATAATTTCAGGTGGGATTTTCCTGCTTTCGTTCACACTTTATGGAACAAAAAGAGAAAACGGACATTATATTACATAGCCTCACGCTTAACACTGCTATCCAACACACATTCAATTTGAAGCTCCATAAAATTAGTTTATTTTGACAAGTATGTTATTCATCTGGCTTACCCAAATTAAGCAACGTAACAACTTATTTTATATATGTTTATGTATATTTTTTATTAGAACCTATATATATAGTGCTTCAAACTAAATTAATCGTCCGTTCATACTAATAAAATATCAAATTTAAATATTTGTAATTTTAAGTAAAATATTATTTGGCTGGCCCCATATTTAGTAGTGATATGTAGAGATAGTATTACTTAAGGAACTTTGATTTAGCTGAAGCTTTCTTAAAACATCAGCAAATATGTTGAAATTTTCCGATTTGCAGTGATTAATAAGCTAAGCTTCGAGCAGAAACATGCTTGTTTATTAGTTATTATGCTCCAACCGAGAATTTAGACGCAGCACTTTCTTGTTCAACCTTACAATTGCAAGCAACAAGCTTTCCTCCCCTAAGATCATGGAGTATTTCACGATGAACTTGGAGTTTAAATTGCACAATGAATCCTCTTAATTATTATGAGTACATACCACACACACTCTTCAATTATCAACCTCAAGCTCATTCATCATACCCCTTTGACAAAAAACACATGGCCAACACAATCCTAAAGCTCACAACAATTCTCTCATTGCTCATCTCTCTTATATCCCTTCATTCCATTTTGGTTTCTTCAATTGAAATTGATGATGAAATAGAGAATGAAGAGGAAGATTATGTTCTCGACACCCCATTACCCCATCTTGGACCAACAAGAAGCAGGTTCTTGGCAAGCATAATAATAAAGAGAGGTACACATTGTGATCGGGTGACTAACAACATCTGCAATGGTGTCCCAGCAAACAATGGTACGCGCCTGCTTTTTTGCTGCAAGAAGCATTGCCGTGATGTGCTAGGGGACAGGAACAATTGTGGAGTGTGTGGTAACAAGTGCAAGGAATTTGGACACCGATGCTGCAATGGAGTTTGTACCAATGTTTTGTCTAATGACAATCACTGTGGCAAGTGCAACAAGAAGTGTTCACCTGGGGATCCATGTAGGAATCGTATTTGTGGCTATGCATGAAATTGAAAGAGAGTTATTGCAATTTGCAAGGTATAGGGGTCCAATTTTATATATTACTCCTTAATTTCAGGAATAGCTGATACTTTGAACAAACTGGTATGTTAAAAAATTAATGCACATAACCACAAACACATTAACTGTAATAAGATATATTGATTTTTTAATATACCAGTTTGTTCAAAATATCAAGTTATTCCTTGAGGATCAGATAAATAGTAGTTTTGAGATATAAAATGAAGTATGTTACAACTTTTATATTTACTTCATGTCATTTGCATATTCAAAGCCTGTTAATAAAGAGATGAAAGGAGTGGACTACATTGGGTTGAATTTTTATTTTTCTTTTTAATGTAAACAAGGGTCCCAAATTAAATTTTATTAAGTGCCAGAGTTGATCTTTCAGGTTGTCTTCTCTTTGTTCAGTGATAAATAAGTGACTAAGTGATTATTTTCGTCAATTTTTTCATAATAAAAACATTCTTATCTCAACCATATGGATTAAAGTTCAACAGCTAGGATTGAAGGTCCATGGTGGTCCATAACTATACGAGGATCACCATAGGATCCTCACAAACCCTGGAAGGATCATGTGTGATGCTCACAAGGGTTAACAAGTTTTACTATGAATTTTTTGGGAACTTGTATGTGCTAGTGACGACATGAAACTCCCATCTATTTAACCTTTTGTATTTTATACGCTTGTTTACTAGAAACTATGTGTTCATATATGAGGGAGTAATGTTACATATCCAGAAAATTATTTACAACAATTTTGAAAAAATTCATAATAGTTCTTGGATAAAATAAAATAATATAACATATTAATTCATTAAATAATTAACAATTATAGCACATCATTCTGGATATAAAATTCTGAATTAATTTTTGGTTATGTAGCATTTTTTTAATATCAAGAAGTCGGTTGTACTGGGGGATTGAAACTCCTATTTGCACTTTTTTTTTTTTGTTTTCAGGACACTTCTTTATATTCTTTTTAGTAAATAAATTGAATACCCAGAGATATTTAACACATGATTTCCTATCAAATAACACAAAAGAGAGTTTCAATTCTCGTATAAACATATTGAATTCTCTAGAAATCAATAGATGGTTCTCTAGTATATCATAGAGGGCAAAGATGTTTACGAGTCACATGCTCTCAAAACATGTTTGTCAGCATTATAGACTTAAAATAGGACAAGACTAGTATCAAGTTTCTTATATTTATTTCAATTAATTCTCATATCAAGTTTCCTATATATGTAAGTAATTTAAAAGTTAAGTATACACTCTTTAAAAAAAAAAAATCCACTTATCATTCTGATTTGAGAAATGAAGGTGATGTATACATATAACTTATTTAAGTTTTTCCTTTAAAATATCAGGAAACAAATAGAACATTTCAAGGTGGCTATTATAAGGTGGTCCAGCTTATCTTTTAGACCATTTGGCGGTCATCATTTTATGTCATGAATTAGATTAGATTTAGCAAGAAATTAAATAAATCACTTCAAAAAAAATTATAATAAATAAATGGATTAGATTTAATAGATAAAATAAATACAGTTCAAAAACAAAAACAAAAAAATAAAATAAATACATTTATTGAAAAGTTAAATAAATTTATAAATTCACAAATCTATTATCATTCCTGATGTTTTCTCTAGACCCTATCTTCATCCTTCAGTCACCACCTCTCCATGCTTGCCATCTTCTAGGACCGCCATCGAAACACTGCTAGCACCCGCCAGTACGGCGGCTCAGCCAAGAATGAAAGCATCACAAAGATTAGACAAGAATGACTCAAATTACAAGAACACTCTGGACTGCAGAATAATCTCTCGTCCAGAATTTTTTTTCAACATAAAACAATGTTTCACTCTGAGGAATATTATTGGATACGCTGGGAATTGTCTGACTCCAAATCTCCAACCATTTCAAAAATTTATGTCATTTAAATCTCATCACGGACGAGAATGTTTTCACGGGGCTAGCTTACTTCAATTATTATATCAATCTAATTCGGTTTTAAAGTTGACAAAGATACTTGATCATCCCCCAAAATAAAAGTTGACAAGGAACGTTAATTAACCCCAAAAACAAAGTTGACAAAAGATCTTCTACATGCTAGCCAATTCTCATAAAACTTGTTGACATTAAAATTTCATCCATTTAAGATGGCAAGTTGTACACTGTTAGGTAACATTGTCTCCCTTTTCTTGTTTCTTCGTAGTTCAATCTTACCATTTATCTATGTGTAACAGTATAGTATAATGAAAGAAAAAAATTATATATTTTCCTACTTCCGTATTGAAAGGATAGAGGAGCATGGACTATAAGAGTATAGTTCAATTTTAATGCACTGAAAGTAACATAACTTTTTAAGTCATTATTCTAAAGTTAAATATTTTAAAAAACATAACAATGTACTATTTAATGGTCTGACACACTTTTATACTATAAGAATGTGTTCAATTGAGGAGTAAAAATAAGAATAAAAGTTATATATATGAATTTCATATGTAATTTTATAAGTAAAGCTCATATATGAAACTTTTATCCCTATATTTATTTTCTAACCAAACACATCCTAAATATATTAAAGTTGAATTCCTATCTTCTTGTGGTTGTGCTATGCGTTATTAACTTGTGCATAACAAATAAATCTGTCTATAAGTTTCCTGTATGGCGTGCTCTGCTATTGCAAGAGAAAGAGAAACAACAACTACTTACGTGAACAAAAGCAGCATGTAATTTGACATTTCCATTAGTCAGCTTTCTGCCTAGTCAATATATACAAGAAATAGCATCAAGGGTTCACTTTGTCTTATTATCCGTACTTGAAAAAAGGAGTTATGAGAAATTTGAGCTGAATTAGTCTAGTAAACAAAGATGTTCTACCAATTAAGAGTCTATAACAAGGATAAAAGATACTTGTCTAGCTGGTAATTAATTTCACAATTCTCATTAAGTATTCATGCAACATGCAATATTTTATGAAAAAAATCTGCACTTTAAATCACCCATGCACGTTGGAGTTGCTCACATTCTTGTTGGCAATCCTCAACTTAACACCTTATTGGAAACAATGGCCAAAACCCTTTTGAAGCTCACGATTGTCATCTCTCTTCTCATCATCACTTTATCCCTTCATAGCCGAACGGCCTTCTCAACTGACATAGATGACAACGATGACAAAAAGTACTATGAAGCAGATGCCCCTTTGCCTCACTTCATGTCAAGAAGCCGGTTCTTGGCAACAGCTATAAAGAAAGGTGCAGGTTGCCATCCCAATGGTAACAATATATGCAATGGGGTCTTTGCAAACAAGGGGGCTCAGCTGCTTCAATGCTGTAAGAAGAAATGTGTTGATGTTATTGGTGACATGAACAATTGTGGGCAGTGTGGAAGAAAGTGCAATTTAGGGGAGCGTTGTTGCGGTGGAACTTGCACTAACATTTTTCAGAGTGTCTATAACTGTGGCAAGTGTAACAAGAAGTGTAAACCAGGGATTCCATGCCGGATTGGCATTTGTGGGTATGCTTGAAAGTTACTAGTAATCGTTACTAGAACTATGGAATTTACTCATCAAGCTGCTAATTTGAATCGTGGTATGATTCTTTGAATAAGGCCTTGTTTGAAAAAAAAAAATGTTGTATTTGTTAATTGTTCCTAAGTTGTAAATTTCTTATTGTTCTTGTTTTACATTGTACTCATTCTTGATTGCGTTATATGCCTGTTGAAATGTAAAGCTCTTTCAATATTTGTAATGGGAAAGTTATATTCTTTGCACACATATGAAGGAACCACACCTCCTAAACATCTGCTAAGATAGCAGAATTAGAGTGCATGTATCCAACAGTGTTAGGGCCAGTTTATATAACTATGCGAATGAATTTGTTATAATACCCAAAAAGAGAAGAATAAATCTGTTATAATACCCAAAAAGAGAAGAATAAATCTGTTATATCTGCTTTGATAATAATTTTAATATGAATGGTATTATTCCTTAATAATATCTTCTCTTTACGTATGCTCTACTTTTCCTATACATGACTTATTTTCTTCTTTGCTTTTGGTGTACAACGTGTCATTGATTGAAAACAAGCAAACAAAACACGGATCCTTAACAAATAAATAAATGGCAGAACACATGAAAACGAAAGTAAATAATTTCACACCATCTATAATGTTGCATCCAACTGAATCTTGAATTTTAGATATCTGCACACTAATTGTCCAAATAACATTAACATACATCAGTAACAAGGTCAAATGAGCAGATATAATATTTACTAATAACAACATAAGATGAAAGATCTGTACACTTTTATTTTTTGTAAATTTTGCATGGGGCTAGTAAGAGCTTCCCAACACACACGAAAAACAGCATGCAAGTCATGTGAGAATACCTAGAAAAGTAGCTCCAACAAAACTTTTATAAATACCGAATGAGCTCCACTGCAAACTTCCCTTTCCTTGTTGAGTTTATTTCTCCTATCTGTACCAAAATTGAAATAAAACAAAACAACCGAAAATGCTAAATAACATACCCAAATTAATTCAAATGTTCCTGGCCTTTTTGTAAGCTTTGGCAAGTTACCTTTAATCTACCCCTTCCACTAACTGATACAATATCTCCACTCTTGAGTGTGGTTCCTTTGGTAGTAACTGGGGTCCAGTTGATGCGCACATCGCCGTTGCTACAAGCATGATAAGGTGCAACAAAGTTATCATATGAATTTAAGAATTTTTTTTCCCTTACCAAAGTGTTTATAAAATAAGATTTTACCTAAGTTGTTAAAGCTAATCGAATTCAGGAACACTCAATTTATGCATACATTTTGAATTTGAATCCTCTAAAATAAAGAAACTTGTAAAGTGAGAATACAAGGCATTAAGTACCCTTAGATCACTAGGTGGGACCCAAACTCAATGGAAGTTATTTATCCAAGAGTGGTTAACCCCTCACTTTTTTATTTTATAAGTCTTCTCACTTTAAAGAAACCAAATCTGTATGTTTTAATATATTTCTGCACGATATCATAACTGAATCAGATTTTGATAGGATTCAGAAAACAATCTCGTGGTTCGGAGTGCTAAAAACTGTAGGCAATCAACAATTTTACAAAATATTTAACAGACGTTAGTCTGTATGGTGGACATTGCCAACCTGATCATGTCAACTAGCTTTGAACGTGAAATCTTGAACCCTGCACTAGCTAGGGCATCAACTCTTAGCGATGCTTCTACAGTTTTAAATGAGGTTGTTCTACACAAAAAACAAATTAAATTTGGTAAAGCCTCCAACTGACAAAAAAAAATCATGAAATTGAGACTAAGATCAATGCTGCACCTTGGCAGCTCATAATCAAGAGAAATTAATGGTATCTTGCTGCAAGTTACAGGAACATTTCGAACCTGAATGAGAATGGAATCAGAGTATAAATCATATATAAATATATCTGGAATAGTCCAACACACTCATATCCTAGACCTAGACTATTAAAATTTCTTGTGCCCCATACTTTGCAAACAACACTCATCCACATCAATGATATAACTATCAAATATGTCTTACTATACTTAGAACACTATTTCCTTTTGTAAGATGTTTACTAAGAAAGGTAAATTGCAAAAAGCAGCATGTGAAATAACACTACCTTATCCAGTGATGATATAAGAAATTCAACAAGTTCCGGTACAACAAGTATCTGAGCACCCTGTTCTCCCTGGGTAGCGAAGGCAGCAAGGTCAAAGTTTCCTAAAGTATGTGTGGGTTTATGCATATGCATACTAGAAAAATACAACCAAAATGGTCAAATAAAACTCAAAAAGGAAGCAAATAAGATAACGTAATCTGCTTCATGTCCACAAAATTAAATCGCAGATAACCAATAGATAATCAAACACATTTGCCATCTAAATTCTATAGAAGCGAAGTTACCCTTCTTTCTAATACTTCTTTACAGACATATTTCACTGTGTTTTACTTATTCATTTTTCCCTTCAGACCCATTGTATGAATAATTTTCCATTATACACACTGCAGAAGATAATAAAAACATTAAGTCATCAAACAACAGACTGAAGGCATTAATTGACATTTGATATAAGAGCAATTTTAGACAAGCATGTTATACTACGCACAGGTCAAGACAGAAGAAATTAGAGCAAAATCAACACAGAGAACTCATGAGATGGAAAATTCTTGTGTAATATGTAACAAATTGAAGATTATAATGTACCTACTATTGCCACCAAAGTTTATTATATTTCCATATAACTTAAGATCAGGTTTTCTCTGACAGAACCTCGATATTGTTGGCTTAGATAATAGAAGTCTTTGGAAATGCAAACAAATCCTTAAATAATGTAATATGAATTTTCAGAACAGCCGTAACTGTTCCTTGCAAAAATGCTAAGGTTCTTCACTCCGTTATGAACATCAGGTGAATCTGGTTAACTAATGATACTACTAAATTCTGCCACAATGCCATTAGTACACTTTTTTGCACAGAGCACCATTTCTAACAAAACCTTCTCGTAATAAATGAAAAGAAAAAAGAAGTACCTGCAATATAATATCTCCAAGTTTCTCCCTGACAATTCCTGTACCAAGAATAGACCCAAGGAAGTCACCATGAGAACAAGGTTCAAACCGAAAGTTCCCTGTAATGCTGAAAAGAGTAATTTTATGCAACTATTAGAGAGGAGATATAGAAACATTGACAATGGATGGAGTGTTGTTGACGACAGAGACAATAAAAATTACAACGCTTACCTCAATGCTGATATGATATCTGGATCACTTGTCAGTTCTTCTGGATGTCCAACAGAAATTCGACAACGTTCAGCCTAGAGAATATAATATATATGTTATGTCTACATACAAACATAGATAACCTATGCACCAAAGGAATGGGATGCAGTTATCTATATGTTTACCTGTGGGTAACCTCCTTGAGCAATTGCTTTCACGCCTGCTAACTTTTCCAATACTTTCATAGATTCTTTCACCACTGGAGGGGTTAGAAAATCTGTATGGAGAACCTCTCGTCTTAATGATGCCCGTCTAGCCTACAGTAAATGGGAAACAACCAAGTTATTAGGTGTTAGATATAAAACCATTCATGTATTTATCTCTATCCAAAGGCCTCATCTTTTGGGAGAAATGGTTGATGGCATCATATTATAGTTTGTATGACTAGGTGGTTTAGAGTTGATCAATGCCGTCCCATTCTTCTATATAAAATAAGTTGAATTTTAGTACAAGATAAAATGGGCTTATACATTATCTACGCTTCAAGTCCAATGGACATTTATGTAAGAGTGTGTATTAGATATAAAGTCATTCATGTTCCTCTACCTAATAGTTTAAGCTTTTGAGAGAAAGAATTCATGGCATCACAAATCAAATAATATTTTAGAAGGTAAGATCAAACATGCAATGGTCCAAAAGCCACCAGCTACCCTAATCTCAATACATTTTCCATACACGATGAAAATCAGATTTTCATGAAGGGAAAAGAAGGAGTTCCAAGGTTGTTCAAGAATCATGAATTATGGTAGAATAAGAATGAAATTTATATAGACCAGGGAAAAAAGTACCAGCTCAAGAATATTCTTCACTTCTTTTATTACACTTTTTTCTATCACTCCGTTGAGTAATACATCAACATCTCCCTTTAAAGCTTGTGCTGTCTGGCTTGAGCCTGAAGCTGCACTTCACAAAGCACTAGAAATGTGAAAACTGGATCATGATTGAGATGCATGGACAAAATTAGCATACAAGAAATACATACTTCAGTGAATTAAGAGTTCCAAAGTAGTTAAAAAAAGTCATCAATATTTTTCCATCAGCCAGTAAGCAACTTTCCATAGATGATCAAAGTCCTTCAAAATTGTTATTTTGCGGAAGAAGCATGAACAGGATATAAAATGTGTGATCTAAGATGCCTTTATTACCATTGGCACTAATAAGGAGTCTAGATAACAAAAAAACAGCCATGCACCAGTTTTCCAAGTGCACAGAAAACTTCTTAGGCAAATCATAGGGTCCTTAATTCGTTGGTTTTCAGGTAAGTATGGAAACAAACAGACACCTCAACTCAGGCTATAGTACATTACAGCTTACGAGCATGAGACAAGGTTGAAACAAAGCTTTTACTATTTAGGTTACCTGTATGAAAACACTGGTCATGACTCTAGTATTTAGGTTACCTGTATGAAAACACTGGTCATGACTCTAGCTCATTAAGAGTGAAACCCTATTTTAGTTCTCAAAACATGTAGAAGTAATCATGTTGATACTCTAAAGATCTTGTCACCAAGTAAGTCTCTCAAATATTTAAAACGTAAATTGTCACCATATTCATCCTTATGGGAGAATTAGAATGGTGAAACTGACACAAGAGAACGAACTTTGTTACTGTTTTGGATCTTTGACGAACTTATGTGGTAACAAAGATTTTTTGAGGATCAATGTTATGATATCTAGATATTCCAAGTACTAAAATAAGGTTTCACTCTTTTGTAAATAGAAGTCAAAGTACCTTATTGTGATTCAAGGCTAAAGTTTCACTGGTAATACGAAAAGGAAAAAGCCCTCAGCAACACAGCTATTTATCTGTCTATAAGCATTAAGCCTCTTTCACTAACACTAGTGAACAACTGAACATATAGCAAAAGGTCATGAGTGCAGAGCAATAAGCATGCCCCAATTAACAATATTATTTACACACAGATAAACACTCCTTGCCAAACTAAAAACACAAAAGTTTTCAATTTGATCATAATTTATCAAACCCTTTTGTCCAATCAGCTATATTCCTCAAAATAACAGGTCAAAGAACAAAACACCTCGCCTTTTATTTTCAGTGCCCACAATTCCTTTTGTCCAAAAGATTGCATTTTTACACAATTGAACATAATGGGTATGCAAAAAAGCATTCATCCACCTACACATATCACTGAAAATACAAAAGCACAAAATAAATAAAACGGGACCTGAAGAAGTAGAAACGGAAGGAGGAGAAGTGCAAAGGGTTCTATGGAAAGAGAGGTTGGAATTGTTGCGGAGAAAATGAGGATGAGAGAGTGCAAAAGCGTGAGTTGCTGCTCTTTTAATGCACCGTGCAGTTCCAAAGCTAGTGGCAGCAGCAGCAGCCATGACAGGAACACAACAGAACAACTCTGTTTTTTGTTAGCAGCAGTATTAAGGGCAGAGGCGCAAGAACCCAAGTGTGCAACACCGTGGGAGATTTGCATCAACTATTGAAATTTTTTGTTTTTATTTTTTAGTTTTCATTTTCTCTGTGTCTTTGCGTGTGTAGTTGAGTCTCCCCTACCGCACCAGAGCAAGGGCAGGCTAATCGTAGTGAAATCGGATTGAACCAGACCAAGTTGGATCATCTCAGACCGGTCAATTCCGGTTGGATTTGCTAACAATTCATATTGAATTAGACTAGACCGAATCGGACCATACTGGACCAAGCCAGATTAATCCATTCAAAGCTAACTAATTTGGACCACACTGAGTAAAAATTCATCTTTGATCCTGACATTGTACGCGTAAATAATTTTAGTTAAGTTAGTCTGTAATTTCATTTCCTTTGTTATGTCAAAACACGTTGTGACAAGCTTGTTGCTTGAAATTAAGTCAAAATTAAGTCACTCCATACAAGTCTTTGCTATGCAGATATGAAGGAAAGCTGAATTTGTAAAATGAGTTAAGTTAGTCTCCGTTACTATGTCAAAACATGTTATGGCAATACTAATATGATAAGCTTGTTGCTTGAGGATAAGCCGCTCCGTACAAGTCTTTGCTATGCAGATACAGAGGAAAGCTAAGACGGGGCAGACACAGCTTCTCCAAATTGCTCTAGAGTATGTTAAGAGTTTATAGTTAATCTCGTACCTGTTACGGATTCAGAAAAGCAATTTGTTTAAAAGCCGGTTTGTATAAAATCAATGGGGCATTTTGAAACAAATTTTTGAAGTTTACAATAACAAAATGAAAGGCATTTTAAATTGAGGGAAGTTCCTTCAGTCTCAAAATTTTCATTTAAAAAAAATAGCAAATTGCATACTATTTTCTGTTTTTACTTCTTTATTTGATCATTCTTTCATAAAATTCTGAAAAAAAAAAAAGAGAAAACGAAAATAAAAAACCACGCATACCCTTAAAGTTCTAAAAACATTTTATTTTACAACCCCAACTACCCCAAGGCTTAGTTTTCAAGCCATGTTCATCCCTTCAGAGATATTTTGTTCAACATCATCAAGACATACCAACATGCAAAACATCCCCAACTTTAAGTTTCAAGTATACCATGGTGCCATTGCTCTGACCAAATTAACTGTAAAAACAAGTTCAAGCATCCGGTAAACATGTCAAGAAAGCTTAACAAAATTTGAAAGTACAGTCAAACTAAAAGTGTGCAGCTTCTCCCCAAAGTAGGAGCAGGAGCCAAAGCACGAGAGTTTTGGTTTGATCCATTCTCCCACGAGGATGATGTGTATGGAACATAAATAACTTAGGCTAACCCTCACAAACCTAGCCACCCCACTAGGAAAATTGGGATACAGCTCCTTCTAGATCTAAACTTTCTCAGAAAAGATAGGTGTATGCAAGCACCAACAACAGCAGCACCAACGAAGCAGCAGCAGATGCAATCCACACCCAGTTGTTGTTAGACTTCTTCCGCTTAAGAACGACTTTTGGAGCAGTTTCACGGCCCTTTCCACGACTCCTGTTTCTAACAGTACTGTCCTTTGCGGCCTTCTCCTTCACTGCCACTGGAGCTGGCGCTTCATCACTATCAGTAACCTTTTCTTCTTCTGTGGTCATCACTGCTGCTTCTTCCGGTTCCTCGGGATTGGAAACAGTTGCAGACCCCAATTTCTTCTTTGCTTTCTTCTCGAGTTCCTAAAACCAACAAAATATTTGAATATATACCTAAATTTATTGCTTGCAGAACATACATCAAAGGAGGAAGAAAAACAATTGCGTTAACAATCACCTTACGCTTCTTCTCAGCTTCCTTTTGTGCCCTGAGAGTGGCTTTGGCCGCGGCTTTCTCAGCTAACTTCTTCTTCCTTTCCAACGCCTGCTTTGCTTTTGCAATTTCCTCTTCTCTTTTCATCTCTTTCAGCTTTGCTGGATCAATTTCAGGCTCTTTGGCAGGAGCCTCCTTTTGGGGATTTGCAAATTCATATTCATCAGTTTCTGCTAAATCCTTTTCCAGCTTGGACTTTGAGTCTTTCCCTTTGTTCTTGGCTTCTTTCTTTTCTCCTGGTGCAGGCACACTTAGTTGAGGGGCAGGCTTAGGCTCCTCCTTTGGCTGTTTCACAATGACTTTTGGTGGTGCAACAGTTTCGACAGGCTTTGGCTCTTCCATAAGTGGCTTTTCATCTGGGTTCCTCATCCGTCCATCCCTACTTAACTGCCTCATATCCAATGACGGCAAAATTCTCTTCTCATAATCATTCCTGAAAGCTTTGTCACTGTTCCAGAGTGACATAAACTTCTCAACCTGGAACCAGAAAAAAGAGGAAAAGAAGGGCGAAAAAGTAAGATTGCAATGACAACCCACTACAGACAAGAAAAAGCAGGGAAAAAATATCCAATAGTTAAAGTGCAATGCCTTGAATAAATAACAGATGGTGCCCTAAAGAATGACTATTATTAAACAATGGATGAAGATATTAAGAACGAATACTATGAGGACAAACCTCCGTCTGTTGAATTTCCTCGAGAGCAGTGACATCTTTCTTTGCAGCAAGCTCTCGTGCCTTGTTCAGAAGTGTACGGGCTTGATAGAAGTAGGAGTTCTGAAGAAGATAATAGTAAATCCAATTCAGAAATTATACTTAAGTGTAACATCATAGGACTGGAAAAACACAAATGAGTAAGGAAATAGGCTGTTTTCATCCTTCGTATGTATTTCTAGTAATTGTCAACAGAAAACAGTACATGAAGGACAAGATTCTACTTTCTTGGATTGGTGACATTAGATATGCTAAAACAATCACACTGGAGACTAGACAATGCTCATACTAAAAGTCAAACATACCCCCTCATCACGCTGTTTTCTGAGCTGCTGAATACTCTCATAAGCTTTTTCCCGCTTCTGGGTAATAGCTGTTAGTTCTTCCTGTAGAGACTGGATATCCTTGTCTATGGCTTTCAGTTCATCATCGATTTGCTTGATTTTGGACAAAATCACTTGTCTCTCCTTCTTCACTCCATCCAAATCTCCACCTATAGCCTGCAGCAAGTCAAAGACAATTAGTTTCTAAGAAACCCGTTGACTAATAGACATTTTCAAAAAATTCAGAAAAAAAGAAAGGCAGCTCAATAGAACAAGTAAAACAAAACCATCTTACCTTAACCTGATCTTGAATGGCTTCTTTCTGTCCCATAGACTCCTGTAACTTGGCCCTCATAGCAGCATTAGCAACTACCTTCTCCCTTGTCCCCTCAAGCTGTTTGATTTCCCGAAGGATTTGTTTTTCCTCAGTCAAAGAAATGCTCTCATGCTGTATGCGGTATTGTAAGCTATATATCTGTATCAACCAAAGCATACAGGAGTAGTAGGATAAGGGATAATAGATTGTGGGATTAAACTACAATACAGACAAAAAATGATGAAGTCGGCATGGCAAAGAACTTGAACCCAAAACATACAATATCATTAAGTTCCTCCTCCGATGAGCATAACCCACCACGACCAGCATTGTTTGTGTTACGCAGCTTGCCCAGTGCCTGTTGCAGAGGTTCAATCTCTTTCATTTTCTCATCAACAATAGTTCGAAATTGCCTGCTGTCACCTCTTAGAGACTTAATCTGAGAAATCAACTCTGCTCGTTCTGACTGCAAAAAGTGTAAAGACCAAATATGCAATTACATTAGATGTCTGTCAGAACGGAGCCTGTTATTTCATGTCACTTCATGGAAATGGAAAGAAGAGCCAATTGTTAATCTATATGCAAGCCAGCTCTGTGTTTGCAAAGATCCAACGTCCATCATAAACTTGAATACACTCAAGAATATGTCCTAGCATTGTATACATCCATGTGCACACTTCCACCAAAATGCTATTAATCTAATACATAATAAAAACTCCATCTTTAATAAACACACATACTTCAATTGATGATTTCGGAATTCTGGATAAGAGTAAAAAAATTCCTGAATGGCCAATTGTTTAACTTGCTATCAGTGATGCTTAGGGGTAAAAAATAGATGTAATTTCAGACTCATATCAGCAAGCAGCTTAGGGCTTTGTAAATCGAACATCATCTTATATTTTACTACCAATGTTATGTTGCGTACTTAATTTGTATGGAAAATCAATGCAAAAATAGTCAAATATTTTACTTTTTATTTTTTTAATATTACTACCATAAGGTGCTGAGTTGTTTTCACAGCCATGCCACACGCCTTGTGGCAAGATGTGCCAGCAAATGCAGAGTAGCACACCTCACTAAAGAAAGGCGTTATAAGATAAAATTTGACTCTTTTGCATTAGTTTTCCTTATAATTTCTAACTACTCCAGCACAGCATTTATATTTTACAGTAAGAATAAAAGATTACATGTTCAATCAAAACAAAAACATAAGCAACCGTAAAGAATTTTTCAAACAAGTAGTTATTTTTCAAACATTTGAACTATTTTATCCTCCCTGTCATCACAGTTAATACCGTTGGGAATAAGGCACATGCACGAGGCGCCAAAACGGTTTAATTTAACCATTAAGAACCGACACATGCTATTTCCCTCCTTGGATCCTCTACCCATTTTGAAATCTAATAAGAACAATTAAAATTCAAACAAAACAAGCAACCACGATGAATAATTCGCAACTCACCCGCTTAGCCTTCAGTGCTTCGGTGACCTGATACCGGGCTTGATTTTTCTTGCTAACCTCTTTATCAAGCTGATCAAGTTTAGATTTGATGTTCGGATCATCATAAGGCCGGCACCTGACAAAATAAAAAGAATAAATCTGCTTAGGTGCAGGCCACTCTTCAGCCGCATTTTTTGGGGCATTGGAATCCGTAACATCACTCCCTTCCCCTTTAGCAGCATCATCTCCATGTGACCCAAACTTGATGGGTACGCCAGCATCTTTTTCCGGCATTCCATTCTCCTTGTCATGCAAAACAGGTTTGCCTCCTTCAGCACCAGTCTCCACTGGTCCTTGAACCATCTCAAATCCCACAACCTCAACCGCCATGGTTCCAACTACAACACAGCCTCACAAAAACCCAAGAAACCTAATTCCAAAAGCAGAAAAAACAAAAACAGAAAACTCCAAATCAATATAGTTATAATTCAGGAGCATGTATAATTCAACAGTTTTGTTCCACAGGATCAAACAAAGAAGGCACAAAAACAAAATGCTAAACCATGAATCAAAAAACAATTTTTTTGCAACAATTGAACAACAAAAACATCCACATACACAGAATTGAAGGAAAAAAAAAAAGCTACAAAGCATATGCAGGTCAAAGCTGAATGAACGATGTAAAACCCCATTTCATCAATGAATACATGAACTCCATCAAATTTCAGCAGAGCATGAGAAAACCAACAAATGGATCTGAAGGCTACAATCCTCCTCTCAAACATGCAATAGAAACAAATCACAACCACCCCAGATGAGGTAAATGATAAAAATCTGGTTTTTTTGTGGTCAAATATCATACCTTGTTCAATTAACAAACCATGCAAATCCAAATCACAGAAAAACGGAGACAAATACGACAACACAAAAAGGCCGATCAAAACAAAAAAAATCAACAACACAAAAAAATCCAAAAGGGTATGATCTGAATACATTTGAAGTGATCACAAATTCGTAATCACCCCATCATTTATGCACCTGAAAAAGACCAAAAAAAAACTCAACAAATAAAATTAAAAACAAAAAAAACAAAGCAAGCTAGAAATTTTTGCACAAAAATAGAAAAACAGAGGACAGAACCAGAGTGAGTGATGAGGGATATAAAATTGCAGAAAGAGAAGAATAACCCTTTTTTAACAAAAGGGTCTCCAAATCCAATTCGAAACTAAGGACAAAACCTCACAATGGAAAATGGGTTCAGATCTCACCTCTGGTTTCCTTCCTCGGAGACAATCCCCAACCTTCTCTCTCTCCCTCCCTCCCTCCCTGCAAATGAGAAACCAGTTCCAGAGAGAGAAAAAAACAGAGAGAAAAAACAGAGAGAAATGGAGAGAGAAAAGAAAAAAGAGAAGCTAAAATGTGAAACAGTGTTTCAGTATTTATACAGACACAAATTAAGGTGAAGATTTTTTATTTTCAGGCTCAGCAGCCTATATCTCGATATACCGATTTCTTCAAACAGTAAAAAGGTTGGACTTCCGTTTTTCTTGACACCGTTATTTTAAGGATTGATTCTTCTTTTTTCTGATTTGGGTTCTGTGATTCTTCTTTTTCTTCCTTTTTGCGGAAAAAATTGAAAAGAAATAAAAAAAAAGGGTTCTGGGTTTTGCAATTTTGGTTCTACCTATGTTGTTGTTTCGTTTTTATTTAATTTGCAAGTTTAATTTTGATGTACAACTATGATTCAATCAAATTATTTTAGTTGCATAACTTTTCAATTTACAGATATAATAATATATTATTAAATGACTATATAAAAAAATTATATTATTAATACATAAAAATTAAACTCTTAATTCATATATATTGCAGATGCAACAAATGTGTTTGACTTAAATACTGAGTACCTTAAAAATCTTATACACAAAATAAAATATATGATATTTTTGGTTAAAAAATAGTTATAATATATAATTAAATAATAATATATAACTCATTTATTCGTCTAATAAATCAAAATTAATCTTTTTACTTTTTCTTCTTTCTTTCTTTTTTTCTTTCTTTCTTTGTGACTGAGGTTTTTGTTTCTTTAAGTATATAACATTTGCTCCTTTTGGGTTTTTGCATGATATGGTTGGCTTTTGCCAAAATGATATTTTCTGCAAAATAAATATAGTACATATGCTTAAATGGATTGGGTAAGGTAAAGTATTAGGCTGCTTTTAAAAACATAAGGTGAAATTTCTTTTCTTGGGTATATAATTAAGGGGACTTTAATTGATTTAATAACTTAAATAGAAGTACGAGTCTTTGTTTTTTTTACACTTACCAAATTATCTCTATTATCTTTTAGTGATATTTTAATCTCGTATACAAAATTTTTTTTATTTCAATTGCATCCCTAATATTTTTATATTGTCCTATTTGTAAACACCATTAATTTTACTAATAAATACTATCGATTTAGCTTTGAAATATTTATTATTATCTTATGTGAATATTTTATTATACAAGTTGAAACTCTATTTTTATCTAATCACCCTTGTTAAAATGAATATAATTTAATTTATAAACAACTTATTGTAACTATAAAAACTAAAGTTTAAGGACTGAGTATGAAAATAAAGTTTGCATAGATATAATATGGCACCCACAAAAGATATAAATGAATACATTTGAACTAGATCAACAATTTTTATTAAAAAAATTTGATATTGTTACCCAAGAGGACAACATTAAGACAAGGAACAAAATTTAAAAAAAAAATAAGAGAGAGAGAATAAGATTTTCAGATGAAATCAAAATATTACTAAAAGATGAGAGATGAAAATAAAGCTTTTGCCATTTTTATTGATGGATTTTAATTTTACAAATAAAATTTTCAATTTTGATTACACAACTTTTTACTTTTAAATTTCCAATATTAAGAAAAATTTTGAATTAATGGTATCAAAGAATAATGGTATATATATTACCCTTAATTTTTTTTAGTAGTTATAAAAGTTAAAAAGAAATGGAAACACAAACACGTGATGCTATTATATTCCTTTATCATTATTATTATTATTATTATTGTTATTATGGTCTCGAATGAAATATATTTATTTTGACAATAAGACAGTCATCACTAAACTTTTTGACTTACAATACTTAAGCACAATATTCTAGTATAAAATAGTAAAATTCATAAAAAAAAATATATTCTTATCCAAAAACCAAAATTTATTAAACTAATTAAATATTTGTAAATTGTTAAGAACAATAATTAAATACATATTTTATTAGTAAATATTAATTTTAATACATTGTTGGTATAACATCTTTTTTATTCAATTCTCTTTTTTAATATTAATATTAATTCACTTTTTATTATACTTGTCATCAACACGAGTGTTTTAATAAATGTAATATTTTTTACCAGAAATTTATCATATAAATTTAATTTTAATATATTATTAATATAAGAAATATTTTATACGAATATTCAATCATATATTTTCATCTCGCTAAAGTGTTTGAGGTATATATCTACTATATCGAAAGTATCCAATATAATAATATAGAATTAAATAATCATATAAAATAATTTCATATTAGTAATGTACCATAATTATTCACATGAAAATTGAGTTATTTTCATGCATTTTCAAAGTGAAATATTGAAAAATACGCCGTGATTCACTTAAAATCTTGCTTACTCCATTCCAATAACTGTCATTTGACACACACACACACACACACACAAATCTCCGTTCCATATTGTTCGTTATTTTAAAAGCCCAACAAAGAATTAACTGTTTTATATTAATTAGATTATTTTAGTTATTAATTGTAACAGTTATTTTCCTCTCTCGGGTTCATTGCTTCTTTAGTTGACTTATCGTAATTGTTAATATCAATTGTATTATTGTATTTATTAACTGTGATCGTTTTTTTTCTCACTCTCTCTTATTACTTTCTTTGTTGACCTATTCTAGTCGTTTAGTTTATATAACTCTTCTATTAAAACAAAAGACAATTTAGTCTTTTACAGTTATTTTTTTGTTTTGAAAATCCAAATTATATTGTTTTGTTAATTTTTGTGTCACCCACTTCACTCTAAACTTATAGTAGTTTTAGGGGGAAAAATAAAACTATTTATCATTTTAAAATTAGAATGAAGAATTAATAACTGATTTGATTTTTTAAAATCATATTTCTAATGTTAATCAAACAAATATCTAATTGAAAGAAAAATTAGTATATTTGATTTAACTAAAAATTAGGAATTGTGATTGATGATCAAATTGAAATTATTTACATTTGGACTATTTTTTAATTAGTATACTCCCTAATTAAATAACTTGAAAAGAAAAAGTTATAACACCTTAACTGAATTCAATATATCTTTAATTGAATTTAAAGCAAGAATTACTCATTGAAATCAATTATAATCAATTATATTTACTATTATAAATAATACAATTGGTATATCCTATAAATTAATTAAAAAGACCAAAAATATTGTTAAGGAGAAAATCAAAATAAATGACATGGACGAAAATTACTAATTATTTAATATCCATATTGATTTTAAATCCAAAATTCCAAAAACTGATTTAATAAAAAAATTTCAAACAAATATCCGAATATAAATGATTTTAAATAGATTATCAATTACATTTCCTAATTTTTGGTTAAATCATTATTGGTATAAATCATAATAAACTACACTTATTACAATTAAAATAGTTGAATAATATCTAAACAACTGCTATATTTTGACTATTAGTGATTTATATGAAAAAAATAAAATATATTTCTTATCTAATAATATATTTTTAAAAATTGAGAATACTATTTTTTTATAATACAATACTATATATATATATATATATATATATATATATATATTTGATGCTTTTAAGTTTTGAAAAGAAATATATACAAGGAGATAGATGGAATATGTATATACTTCAAGGGTAAATTACATTCAAAACTAGAAAAGAAAATATGCTTTCAAAGTAACATCATTTAGTTTTTTTATTAATAAAAGTATTATGGATATAATGACCTGCACATGTCAGGGATTTTTTTTGTCCTATTAATATTCATGATTTTGTAAGCTTAAAGAAATATGAGATAAAAAATATTAGAATGTTTTATATGTTATTAATTAGATTATTTTAAAATCTTTAATATTCAAATAACTAAAGAATTTTGTCTAAGAATTATTATTACCAATATTAATACCAAAAATGATGATATCAGATATATACATTATGTTAATATAGAACATGTACATATACATTAGCAAATAATGATTTTCTTACATTAATTATAATATAAATTTATTTTAATAAATCAATGACTTTGTATTATTCCATCAATTATATATATATATATATACACACACACATATGCACACACTAATTACAAATAAGAAAACAATATGGTTGATAAAATTAAAATTAATAAATGGTTCTGTAATATTCAAACTATCTGAGATAAGACTAAAATCAATCAATTTAAGACTAAATTTAGCTACATGATGCGTAATGCTTTTCTAATTCCATCAATGTGGCTTTATATCTTAATGTATAAAATTATCATTAATCGATCAACTTATCTCATAATATTGATATTTAAATTAAATATATATTTTATTAAAAATTATATCTTATCGTTATTGATTGGTTCCCTATCTTTGGTTGATAAAATCCTTAAAATAAGAAAATTGCCTTTTTTATATCAATCATTCTATAATTTTTCTCATTGTTTTCAAATTAAATTAAACTTAAATAAGATTTTGTATCATAAATTAATTAGTTCCTTATATGTCAAATATATGCTATTTAACATTGAATATCTACATAGTCATGAGTGTCAAATTTGAATGATTTTCTTATAAATATTAGTAACTCAATTAAGTAATAACCAAATCAATACATTGTATGAATGATAACTAATATGTACATTATATTACATGGGTAATGATGTATCCACCAAATAATTACTATTAACTTATATTGAATTGAAATTCATAAAAACTAAAAATATATCATGATCAAAAGTAATTTTGTAACTTTAATTTGGATTACTTGTTAATATTTTATCTTTTTATAAATTATTGTTTGAATCTCACAATATTCCTATTGTATATTTATGTCCACTAGATTAAATACTTTGAATTTTAGCATGAAATATTATTTATTTTTTAATAAATAACAATATACTATGGATTTAATAGCTAAGAATTTTGGGATGTAAAATTTTGCAAGGTCTTTCAACTTATGCTAAGAGTTCATATTAAAATATTGTTTAACAAAATGATGTTTACATGACAAATAAAATTAGTATTAGATCAATTTTATTATTAATTTTTATATCTCAAATGGGTATGCTAAACATAAAGAATAGATATACTAAAGTTCTACATTAGAAGGTGCTGATTTATCTGCCTTATGACTATTGTCAATTAATTAACAAAATTAAATATAAAAATATCTATAAGTATTTTAATAATAATATATGTGTGTATATATAAATAACACCTAATTACATATCTATAGCTCAAATTTATCTTTATTAGATTAGCTATTTTAAGTTCTAATAATAAGAATATTATTTATCTTTTAATTAATAAGCTTACTATAAATTAAGAGCTCGACAAAATAAGGGAATAGAATTTTTATAATTTATGCTACAAAATCATATTATAATTGCTTTTAAACATATTAAGCAGCAGAATATACAATGGATTACTCCATGATATCATAATTATTTTTCATCATTTAATATATTTTAATATATATCATGATACCTCGCATATATTACACAAGTAACTACACTAGACATTTATTTTAATAAATTATTTGAATTATAAAATTATACAAAATCAATAAATTTTGATCAATTCAACTTTTAATATATTTTTTATTTAATCGATTTTCCACTCCTGCGTATCGCATGGATAATAAATTAGTATATATGAGTAAAAGGTTTTGGCATTTTAATTACTTTTTTATTTTTTAAAGAGAATTAAAATATTTCTAAATATTTAATAAATATTATTAAATACCATGTACATCCAAAAACCTCTTAAATGAAATATTATTAAATCGTTTCTAATAAATTTTATGTCTTAGTGTTAACTGAATTTCAAATAAGCCAAACTCTAAGATGGAAAAAATATTGCTACACATTCAGCAACAAATATTACTATAACTTTGTAAAATATTCTGAAATTTAAATTTTATATATAACTGAAAATTTAAAAATATTTTTTATGTTCTAATTTTTTTAAATTATCAAAATAAAGGAAAAAAAATTTTTTATCCAAAATAATCTTATCCAAGTGCACCCCAAAAGTAAAAAATAATGATTATCCAAAATTATTTTTTAAAAAAACATTTTTTTGGGTGCATTAGCGGGCCGAAGTCCAAACTAATGATGTTTTAAGTAAGAGGAATTATGGACAAGTCACTGCCTCCTATAACATAAATGTAAAAAAAAAAAAAATTGTAAAAACATATCATATCATATCATATATTTGATTTTGTTTGTAATTATTATTTATCTTTATGCGATTATGAATACATGCCATTTTTTCTCTTATGCGCATTATTATTATTCAACTGAGCCAAAAAGAAAACACCTAATCATGTAGTTCACCCAATATATAAAGCGAGTTTTTATTTTAGTATCTAAGAAAAAGGCTATCGTCAAAATATTTATAGAATTATTTGGTTTTAATCCCTACATTTAGTCTGACTATATTAAAGACTGAGTTGGGTAATAGAAAGTTATATTATCTCTTACATAGTTAGTAATCATATGTGGCTCGTCATTATTATATATGTTAAAATCCTCACTTAATAACTCATTCAACTCAATCCATTAACCCATCTTATTTGATATAATAACTCACTTTTACTTTAGGTTTTGACACATATAACTTTTATATGTTAAGTACAACTAGTGTCTATTATATGAGATTGGATAATGTGATTTTCCGTTAGCCAATTCAATATTGAATGAAAATAGACTAATTACAAGGACTAAAACCAAATAGTCTTGATAATATATGGATCAAGACAAAATTAAGGGCCAAAATCAAAACTCATATATCAAAATTCATTTAGGGACCAAATTATGAATGAAGAAAAATTCAGCCACACAACCCATCAATTTTTATTTTGAAATTATTTTTTTTTGGTATACATTTTTAAATTAAATTTAATGTTTATATTTTTAAAAATATATTAGAATTTAATTTTTATGCACTGACAGTGTAAATTTACAATGTCATCCAATCAAATTAGATGAAATAATTTGATTAGATAACAGTGTAAAAAAGTTTTACACTATCAATACATATATAGAAATTAAACTCAATGTATTATATTATTCAAATTGAAGTTATAATAATTTTTTTTTACCATAATGTTTGTTAGGTAATATAGAATAACTTTTCACCATAAATCCTATTTTATATTTATTTTTTTTATAGTTAATAATTTATGTTTAGATGCTAATGGAAGTTAGCTTACCTGGTCAACATACATCGCCATGACTGAAGCTCGATTATCATGTTTTCCCTGTTGATAGGTGATTTGTAAGTATCTAAGGCTCTATTTGGCTGGAAGCAAGAAAAGGAAGTGAATGAAATAAATGAGCCTGGCTAGAGGCATGTAATAATCTTGAATTAGAGTGAGCTTTCCTCCTCAACCCAAATTATTTTTTGAAAAGAAAAACTTATAAAAAGAAAAGTAATTATGAACGAAATATAATACAAGTATTTTGAGATATATAATATTGTTTCTTTAATTGAGATATGGAATTGATTATTGTATTTTATTATTTACTGAAAGAAAATCAAATGAGAAGTTATTATTCATTCTTTTTTAATTTTCATTATGTTATTAGATAAAAATACAACTTTTTAATGCATTAAATTTTTTAATTTTATGAATAATTTTTTATTTTTATTGTTTAATAGGAATTTAAGTAAAGTCTAATTTTTTTTTACATAAATAGAGTTAATGTTCATTTTAGTCTGTGACTTTTTACTTATGAGTTATTTTAGTCTCTAACTTTAAAATGAATCAAATTAGTCCTCGACATTACAAAATGTGAGTCAAATTAGTCCCTGATATTGCAAAATATAAGTCTAATTAGTCCTTTATTCCACTTTTATTTAATATTTTATCAATTAAATGATTATGTGTAACATTAAGTGATATCCTATCATTGAATATGTCATCCAAAGTAGAATAAAGTTTAAATAACTTATTTTAGTATCTAAAATTGTACAAAATGATTCATTTTATGACTTAAAAGAAATATTTAAATGATTTATTTTTGTATGATTTTAAACCATAAAATGAGTCATTTTAAATTTTATTTTACTTTAGATGACATATGTTATATCAATATATCATTTAATTGATAGAATATTAAATAAGAGTGAATTAAGGGACTAATATGACTCATATTTTATAATATTGATAATTAATTTAACTTATTTTAAGAGTCAATAATTAAAATAATTTTCAAATAAAAAATAATAAATTAAAATGAACATTAATTCTGTATAAATATTTTTTTTTTATTATGAATCTAAAATGCGTGTGGTGTGGTGGGCGTTCATTTCGAGAAACGCGTGATAGTTCGAGATCTGAATGAGAAGAAAGCGACGCCAAACTACATAATTGCCCTCTGTATCTTGCCTTCATTACAAAAACCGTTTTATTTTCCACGTGTGCAATGCGTATAACTTTGCTGCGGCCACACGTATTTTTAACTATCTACACCTTAAACATAATGTAAATATTTAATTTATTGTGCTTAAATTTTATATAATTTTATTTAAAAATATAAAATTTAATTTTTTATCCTTATATTTGATTGGATGTTCATAAATATTTATTTTTGAAATATTAAAATAATATTGTCCTTAATTTTTTCTGCATTCTGATTTCTGTTTCTCCCTCCTAACCCCTGTGATGGTTGAAAATGAGTACTAATACTGTTATTATTATCATTACTATTAATTATTATAACTAATACTATGCGATTTAATGATATTTTTAAAAAATCGACCAGGTAAACCAAACATTTTACAGCATTGTAGTCTTTGTTATATAATCAGTGATAGATACAAAAATTTAAACAATGAGAGGGCAAAAATAATATATATAATATTGAGTTTTACATCATTTTTATATTAATGTGGGACCTAATTTATTACATAATGAAGGTAAAATGTATACATAATTGTATACTCCTAAGTCATACAATTTTTGTGGGTAGCTCCAAATAGATCCGCGCTGGTTATAACATGTTGTTGAAAGATTACAAGTTTGATTATCTTACGGCATATATATAACAATAAAAGAATTATAATACATATAAAGTTTAATTTCTATACATTATCAGTATAACATAATTTTATATTGATATTCAATTAGGTCTATCATATAAGTAAAAGTGATTCATTTTTTAAATAATGGATTTAAAAGTCATATACTTATGTGACATTACCTATGTTAGTGTAAAATAATCTTATATCGATATTTTATAAAAATTAAACTCATATGTAATTATATATCAGTATATGATTAGGAACGAAGCGTTATAGTTTTGGATTATCCTCAGTTTATTTTGAGTTCTAACTTCTGCCTAATGACCGTTAATTTAGTTTGAGGCGTTTTCTATATATGGTACTCAGCTATTAGAAGAGTTTTGATATCCTTTTTAGGTGCTGACGATAACTGAACACCTATATTATTGTCATAAAAAGGACTTCCTAAAATTAATCACAAATTTAACAATAAGCATTTCTTTTTCTTTTTCCTTTATAACTGATAGATCAATCTCTAAAAAGAAAGGACAGGCACAAGGCATACAAAGAACAAAAGAGCAATATTATTTCAAAATAGGTGTATGATTGAAACACCATCCATTTTACTACTATTGAATATAATTAATGAGTAGAAATAATAGGGATCATGATCATATTCAATAGGAGTATGTGTCTCACGTAGATATCTGTTTTTAGATGGTGGATGGAATCATATTTCTGCAAAACAAAACATACAGAAAAAGCTAGAATAGGAAAAAACCAGTAGCTATGTACACCAACAAAAAACAACTATATGACCCCAATCTCCAATACCTTTTTTTCAGTCCCTGCTAGCTGTACATGCAAAACTCACATGCACGTTCTATGTATTTATTTCTTTGAGAATCGTTATATATTTTGACATACAAATGTTTATTTCTTCGATCTTGCATTACTTTCCAATCCACCTTTTAATGGTAGGATTTATTATCCGATGAGTTACGTATATTGCCACTAATATACATTTTATCCTAACACTTAAAAATAAATGTCCAATTGAAATACGTATCCCATTAACATTGGATGAAATAGTAATTCTAATTTTCTTTACTTATTTATCATATTCAAAAGTGGCAGGGTGGATTTGGGTGTTAGAATTATAATGCTCTACCACTAAACTCCAAATTAAATCTACAAGTAGAAGTCCATTGTGTTGTGCTGTGTGTAAGCTAGCATCACGGTGATATTCCATGTTAAGTTGTGGCATAGATTGAAGATGTTGACGTGGCAGGGTGACTCCAATGATTAGTATCGAAGTGAAACTTACATCATGGGCCTTGTGGGAATAAATGGCGGCTACCATGTTGGATAATATCAATCACTCTGAATATCAGCATATACATGGGATAACATAAGGCTTAACGGCTTCAGGTGCACATATATACGACAGCATTACATTCACTCATGCAAGTTAGCATGAGGGTGAGGGGTTTACTCTAAAGTCATGTCTAAAGATCGCTGATTGAGTTGATTGTTTAATGTAGTATCCATATGGACGCACCAGGATATCGTGAAAGTGAGGTGCAAAAATAGTGACATAACAACTATGTATGTGATTTTGAAAGACAATTTTAAGTTTCCATTTTCAGTCTTTATCTTTTCAAGATTTTATAAAGAAAATATTAAAAATTAAAAATTGAATTTTATAATTTTTAATAATTTTTACACAATCCAAAAAACCAAAAATCGAAAAACTTAAATTTTTTTGCGTGAAATCAAATGCACCCTAATATGCCAATTTTCCATTCACAAAACAGAATCCTGAGAATGCTTATTTGTTTGCAGGTGAGTTCTATGATGGGGAAAGAAGAGTTTAGAGCTTAGGTCCAGGTGGTCCCGTAAATAAGTGACAACTGTGGAGCATAACTAGAGATACAAAACAAAGTGAAAAAAATGACCTTTGTGAGGCGAAATCAGAAATTTAAAACTAAATTCTAGAACAGCAAAAATTATTGTTTTTAAGTTACATACAACAAAATAGAACAAAATACACAAAACGTCACTTGGAGAGGTTCTCTAATTCCAGGCCCAAGGTCATCATCGACCACCCAACCCACCAGCTGAAGACTGAAGTGTCTTATCCTTGTGTTTGTTCTTCTCCTTTATTTCCACCATCAAAGGAAGCAATACATACAGGGAAGATGTGTTGGCCGGCTGTCATTTTTTGATAAACCCAAAGGCACCCGCCACCGCCATAATCATTATCTCCAATTTTGATATAAATAAATAATAATAACACACAATAGAACTAGTTATTATAAAAATGTTATTACTTATTAGACATAAGCCCAATTTTCTTCGGTCATTATAATCCAACCATCAATGTATAGAAACAAGTGTGGATCAAAATACAATTCACCACTTCTATTTTGCCATTCTAACGTGTAACTTTTTTAATATTTTAAAAAAATTGACATTTCTTCGTGATAGTCACCACATCCGGTGATGGATCTAGAAATTTTAGATAGTAAAGTAAAAAATAATATATAAATTTAATAAAATGTTTATTATAATTTTCTCTCTCAATATGAAGTCAACCTAATAATATAATAGAGATAAAATAATATATATTTATACACTTATATATAAATTCTGAAATTTTGGTGTGTCACATACCCTAACCTCTTCTGTCTAGATCCGTCCCTGATCAGATCTATAACGGACCAGATTTTCTGGCTACCTAGACCCAAAATCTCTTTTCCCCACCACGCAACTGGCCCATTATCCTGAGTTTTAACTTTCGAGTTCTTGAGCCATTGCTTATTCACCTATGGGAAAAGCAAAAAAGAACTCACATGCACTTGAAAATGCACATAATGACAACATATACAGCTAGATATTGGATCAAAATCACGTGATATTTTATTAGCTCTGAATCTGGTCAAACAATAAATCTGCAATTTTTAAGATTTTCCTAAGGGTGAAAATTAAATAAGGATATAAATTATATAAATTAGCTCCATATATTATTTTATACATGAAATTTATCATATAATTTTTATTCTCTTTTTATCTTTAAGAATATACACCTTAGAGTATATTTGATTGAAGAATAAAATAAGGATAAATTTTTTCTAGATGAGTTTTCTGTGTAAAATTATATATAATATTCATTTGAAAAAATTTTATCATAATTTTTACTCTTTAACCAAACACATGCTAAGAGTTAATTTATTTGCAAGAAAGGAGCACTTCTCTACCGCTAAACGTGCTTTTCCAATCCTTGTATATATCTGAAAGGTCGCTTTGTTCTTAAATCAGCTACCAATATTAAGATCTCAATCAAATAAATGTCAATACATAGTATCATATGTGCCTCTGCTATCAGCATAAAAAAAAAAAAAAATGGGTGTCAAGTAATTAGGGAGACAGCTAAGAAGTACTACTTCAATTCTTATTTTCCTGCAGGAAAATGATATTATTTTTTTGAAAATTTGTAGTACAAATGATTTGCCAGTGATGATATAGTTATAGTGTGTTGTCGTGCTTTGAGTGGTATAATAACAAATTAACTTTTTGCAGTGAATTTGAGATGAAACTACATGTATATTATATTATCACAATGATGATTGAGCTGAAGTAATATATTATAATATCAACCTTGGATGGAAATTCATGACTTCCTTTTCACTAATGTAGCTAGCTTTCTCTTTATCATGTAAATTTTATTATCACAATGATCGGGCTGAAGTAATAAAAAAAAATCAAGGGTGGCTCCTTCCTTATATATTTAATTTTTAATATTAAAGTAAATATTTACTCTTCAACTAATAAATCACTAATATTCAAATTTTATCGAGCTTCAATTAATCTGTTGAGTGAAATTATTTTATTACAGAAATAAAGTTCTCTAGCTCAATACTAATTTATATTAATCACAAGTTTCAAACTGAGTCTTTACTTGAGATGGACAAGTATTTAAACTAACCAAGTGTTATACAGCATCATTTATTTTTGTTGTGTTTAAATATGTGTAACATGACATTAGCCTTGGAACAGTTGCTATTAGAGTCGCCCAAAAAAAAAATTCTTTTTATAACATCAAATAACTCATTGAGTAGTTGTTACGTACAGTAATCTAATTAAAGACTTGATTCAAGAATCTTATTCTAACACCATGATTTTTTTGGTAAAGAAAAGCTTAGGTGGAGGTAAGTGTCGGTATCCCAGGCTCAGGAAAAATTCTCAAATCTCTTTAAGAATTTACGGAAGGGATTATGTATCGCTCCACCAATGACATCCTCACATTGGTTAGAGGATTCAAACCAGGGGCGGATCTACATGTTAAAGGAGAGGGACATGTGCCTCTACAAATTGTAAAGTTTTACAATAATTATAAGTTTTAGTATATATTTTCCCTTATTGTTTAGTTGAATTTGCGCTTATATTAGTTTTAAATGAGACAAAATAATAAGATATAATATATTTTACTCTTTCCTGTATTAATATATTATCTTTGTCTCCAATACTGATTCGAATCCATGCCCTTGTGGCACATGAGTTAAACTTAACTAAATGCCTCAACCCTCCTTGGCCTCACAAGATGATTTGATCCCTGTAATCAATTAAAAAACCATAATTATTGTTGTTTTTTATTGCTAGGTTAAGTGATTGATAAAAACATTCAAGTGAAAAGTCTGATCTCTGGTGTAGAAAGAGTGGCAGGTTTTTTATAGGTGATTCATAATGGGGATACATAGTTGGACAAGCTACCATAACATTTCTGTTTTTAATTTCTTTTTTTTTTTTTTCTTCATCGTGAACTTCACGTGTCTCTATACCCGAACCCATATTATACATGTTGGTACGTTATGGGCTAGGTGGATCACTAAGAGTGTGTTTGTCAATTTGGATTTTGAATGAAAAGGAAAAGGAGGAGAGAACTTGTAATGTAAAATTATATTACAAGTCATCTCTTCTCCTCACTTTTCCTCCAAACTCACAAACATACTCTAAAGATCTTTACCTATAGTTCTGTTGCTTATACTAATTTAATGATTCCAAGACAAAAAAATTGATGTTTCTGTAAAGGATTAAAAATAAATATTTTTTTATCGGAAAAAATAACATTTACTTCTTTTTATGCTAATATATATTTACATTTTACAGATTATAACTAGTTTAGTGTTGTGATATTAACGTATGTTGCTGTAGAAAATTTTGGTAGGAGCTTCGTGTAAACTAATAAAATCAGCTTGCATTAATCAATGTAACTAGTTAGTTAATCTGAGTTAAGTTTATTGTTAATGATACAACACGGTTAGTTAATCTGATTAGTGCTTTACTGGCTTTGATTAATACCTCTCTTCATGTTGTACAATTCTGAGATGGTATCAGAGCTCCCTTGAAAAGGGGAGCTCTGCTGCGCTGACACTCTGATGATCTCTTGAACCATTCTTGATCTCCATCTCGTGAACCATTCTTGATCTCCTCTTGATTTCTTGGTTCATCTATTAATTTCCAGTCTGTTTTCCAATGGCGGACATTGCCAATGATCTTTCCAGTCCCTATTATCTCCATCCTGGAGAGAATCCCAGTTTAGTTCTTGTTTCCACCCTTCTCAACGAAGGGAATTATTATCAATGGAGTAGAGCGATGAGGATGGCCCTCATGTCAAAGAACAAAATACAGTTCTTGGATGGAACAATTCCAGTTCCACAAGAAAATGATCCCACATATGCTGCATAGAAAAGATGCAACACCATGCTGATTTCATGGCTTCTGAGATCTGTCCCATCGGATATTGCAGAAAGTATATCCTCTATCGATGTTGCTGCTGAGGTCTGGGAAGATTTAAAAGAAAGATTTGCTCAAGCAGATACTCTTCGGGTATTGCAACTACAGGAAGACATTTGCACTATTAAACAAGGTGAAAAGAGCATAAGATCCTATTTCACATATTTCAAGATTTTATGGGATGAATATTCAAAATATCAACCACTGCCTGCATGCTCTTGTGGTCATGGTTGTAACTGCACCACCTTCAATACTGTAAAGACACAAAGAGATCAAGATAAAGTTTTGGGTTTCCTAAGGGGACTCAACGATCAATTCGCTAATGTCAAGTCCCAAATCCTTCTGATGGATCTTGTGCCTACAATTAACAAGGTGTTCTCTTTGATAATTCAACAAGAAAGGAAATTATCAAACAAGAATGACACAAAACTTATTGCACACGTCTCAAATACAAATACAATGGCAGGAAGAAGAAATGCTGTCAATTGGAGAGGAAGGGCTCCTAACACTAGTTTTGGCAGAGGAAGAGGAAGATGACAAAGTACCAATGGAGGAAAGATATGCACCTTCTGTGGAAAAAGAGGACATACCATTGAGACTTGCTATACAAAGCATGGATACCCCTTTGGGAATAAAGCGGGACAAGGGACAGCTACTGCAAATTTTACTGACCTTACTGATATTGAAGAAAATTCCATGGAAGTTTGTGAAGGAAAGTCTGCAGGTAACACAATTACACAAGAACAATATCAAGAACTTATGATTTTGCTTCAGCAATCAAAGAATAACAACATGCAATCCTCCAATCAAATTTCCGTATCAAATCCCTTCAATCCTTTACAGCCTACAACTATGAAAACTATACCACCTGAAAACATAGACAAATGGATTCTTGATACAGGTGCCACAGTGCATATATGCTTTCAACCAAATTTCTTTTCCATATACAAAAGAATAAAACCAGTATTTGTAAAACTCCCAGATGGATCCTTTATTCAAGCAAATTTCTTGGGAACAATTCATTTTTCATCAACATTTTATCTTACTGATGTTCTCCTAATTCCTGAATTTGCTGTGAACTTGATCTCAGTTAGTAAACTTACTCTAACTATGCAATGCAAATTGATTTTCTCTGCTAATGGCTGTGACATACAGGACACCCTATTACAGAAGAGGATTGGATCAGCTAGATTACACAATGATGGGCTATATAGATTAGAAAATCCTCACAATCCTAATACTGAGTTTTGTTGTAATGTTGCTCATAAAATTTCTTTTGATTTGTGGCATTATAGACTTGGCCATATACCTTTTGATAAACATGCTTTGATGCATTCTTGTAATAGTGAAATTTCATTCAATAAAAACATGATATGTGACATTTGTCATTATGCTAAACAAAAGAAGTTACCTTTTCTTTCAAGTGTTTCCAAGACAAGTTTCTGTTTTGAACTTAGTCATGCTGATATTTGGGGTCCATTTGGGATAACATCTTTACAAGCGTACAAATACTTCCTTACCATAGTAGATGATTTCTCCAAAAATACTTGGGTCTATTTCATGAAAAATAAAAGTGAGACATCCAAACACCTAGAGTCCTTTGCACAATTTACTGAAACTCAATTTAATAAGCATGTCAAGACCATAAGAACAGATAATGGTCTCGAGTTCAAAATGAATGATTTCTATAACAGAAAGGGAATTGTGCATCAAACCAGCTGTGTGGAAACACCACAACAGAATGAAGTGGTTGAAAGGAAGCATAAGCACATCCTCAATGTAGCTAGAGCATTATTGTTTCAAGCAAACCTCCCTAAAACCTTTTGGAACTTTGCCATTGGACATGCAGTATACCTTATCAACAGAATTCCTAGCTCTGGCCTAAACAATAATTCTCCTTACCAAATCCTACATGGTAATATCCCTGACTATTCATCTTTAAAGGTTTTTGGTAGCCTTTGCTTTGCATCCACTCTAAATGCACATAGACATAAATTTGATCATAGGTCTAGAAAGGCAATTTTCTTAGGCTATTCATCAGGAACAAAAGGGTTCCAACTTTTTGACATTCATACCAACGAATTATTTTTATCCAGGAATGTGGTATTTTATGAACAAATCTTCCCTTTTATGAACATAGTGGATGAAAACAGTTGCAAAGAATTCATCCTACCTGTTCATGAAACAAATCCTACTCTCCTGGATTTAAACATTGAAAAACCTGCTCTCAATTTACCTGAAAATAACAGCACCCACATATACGCACGTAATGAGGACAGCACTGCCAGAAATGATGGAACAAATATCAACTCACAAATGACAGTATCTGATAACAGTAACAATATTAATAATAACACTACTGATCATAAAAATATTAGAAAGTCCGCTAAAATAAGATCAACACCAAAATATCTTAAAGATTATCATCATAACCTAGCTAAACAAAGTAGTCACTTTACTGTAAAATATCCATTAGCTAATTATATATCTTACTCCAATTTATCTCATAATCATAAAAAATTTGCTTTTGCCATTACTTCACAAGTAGAACCTAAAAACTATAAGGAAGCCATAAAACATCAATGCTGGAAGGATGCAATGAATACTGAATTACAAGCATTGACTGACACAAAAACATGGATTCTCACTAAACTTCCTGAAGGAAAGACTCCCATTGGATGCAAATGGGTTTATAAAATTAAATATAAAGCAGATGGATCAATAGAAAGATATAAGGCAAGGTTAGTTGCAAAGGGATATACACAGCAAGAAGGAGTAGACTACCTTGAAACATTTTCCCCAGTAGCCAAAATGACAACTGTAAGAACCATTCTTGCATTGGCAGCTGCATCCAATTGGCATCTCCATCAATTAGATGTTAATAACGCTTTCCTTCATGGTGATCTCCATGAAGAGGTATACATGGAACTTCCCCAACGTTTGACATCATCCTATCCTAATCAGGTATGTAAACTAATAAAATCTTTATATGGATTGAAACAGGCAAGCCGACAATGGAATGCTAAACTTACTACAGCTCTTATATCTCTTGGTTACAAGCAATCTATAGCTGATCACTCTCTTTTTACTAAGAAAAATGCCTCTTCTTTTGTAGCATTATTAGTGTATGTGGATGATATGATATTGACAGGGAATGACCTACAAGAAATTCAGATGGTAAAGTCTCATCTTGACACAAGATTCAAGATCAAAGACCTTGGACACCTTAAATACTTTCTCAGACTTGAAGTAGCAAGATCTTCCAAGGGAATCCACTTATGTCAAAGAAAATATGCACTAGAAATCCTTGAAGACACAGGGCTTCTAGGATGCAAACCTACAAAAACTCCCATGGATTCTAACTGCAAGTTGGACAGCAACAGTGGATCCCCATGTGTAGACCCCTCATCTTATCGAAGACTCATAGGAAGATTGCAGTACCTAACCACTACAAGACCAGATATTAGTTATTCAGTTCAACAACTCAGCCAATTTGTTTCCAACCCTCTAGACACTCACTTTCAGGCTGCAACAAGAATCCTCAGATATCTGAAAAATGCCCCTGCAAAGGATTATTATTTCCTAAAGAAAATTCTCTCATTCTCACTGCATTCTCTGATTCTGATTGGGCAGGATGCAAGGACACTAGAAAATCAATCACTGGCTATTGCACATTCCTTGGACCAGCCTTGATATCTTGGAAGTGTAAGAAGCAAAACACAATCGCAAGATCATCCTCTGAAGCTGAATATAGAGCACTAGCTGCCACATGCTGTGAAGTTCAATGGCTACACTACCTTCTCAAAGATTTGCAACACACACCTTCCATCCCAACTTCAATATATTGTGACAATCAATCGGCCATTCATATTGCAAACAACCCAGTCTTCCATGAGCGAACCAAACACATAGAGATTGATTGTCACATAGTACGGGAAAAGATTCAATCAGGAGTTGTCCACCTCTTACCCATTAATACTAACCTCCAAACAGCAGACATTTTTACAAAACCCCTCCCATCTCATCTCTTTGATCAACACAAGTCCAAGCTGGGAATGATTGACATACATTCCTCAGCTTGCGGGGGGGTGTAAACTAATAAAATCAGCTTGCATTAATCAATGTAACTAGTTAGTTAATCTGAGTTAAGTTTATTGTTAATGATACAACACGGTTAGTTAGTTAGTTAGTTATTTCTCATAATAGGTTGTTAGTGTTTCGTTGCATATATAAAACCCATCTCTCACTTTGTAACAGTGTGTGTATTCAATTCTATTACAGTCAATAAAATTACAGAACTTCTCTCTTCACCATTTTCTTTGCTCTCAGTTTCACTGATTCTGATTAGTGCTTTACTGGCTTTGATTGATACCTCTCTTCATGTTGTACAATTCTGAGACTTCGGCTTTGCCTTAATGCCTTTAATGGTGAAATTGGAAAATTTTCGCATTTAAAAAATACTATTCTTTTTGTTCAGGGGTGGGAAATTTTACTCTTTTTTTTTTCCTTATTGCCTTTTTATCTATTTTCAATTGAAAAGATTAAGAGTGAGGATAAAAATATGACCCTCGAATATATACTTTACACACGAGAGGATCAAATTCCTTCATTAAAACTGGCTTTACCATCTATGTCATGACTCACGGGCAAGGAAATATACAACTTCAAATCATACACGTGACACAAAACTAATAAGATATTTTATAATATTTGTATATTTATATATAGCTTTGAATTAGTGTTGAATGGTCATCATACTGTTATGTATAGGATTCTCTGTTAATCCAAAATTATATTATCATTACTACTCGTCTATTATTCATACGATGCACAAGATGATAATAGTAAAAAGTATATATTAAATATTAAACTTATTTATATGATTTAAAAAATTATACTCCATACATATTTATGCAATTAAAAGGGTTATTCCATTCCTTAAAAATATATATTAATTTCTATAAAATACAATACAAAATAAATAATTAGAAAAAAGTGGAGTACAACGCTAAATAAATAATTTGCCCAATATTATTATTCATATAGCATGAATATTATGAACTATGTTGCATCGATACTTCACCATCCCACTGTGCATGGTATATAGGGCATATCGTGTATGATATCAAGAACTTGTTCATCAAAATATCCATTGCCTTAATGTTTTCCAATTTGGGTTATAATTTCTGCATCATAGCATCAATAGAAAAATATAAACTGTTGGAAAAATTTGATCTCCGTTCCTGCAAAATAAGAAAATAAAAAATAGAAAAATAGTTTTGTTAGGCCTGAGGCGTGCAGTGCACTGTCCTTAAGGATCATTCCATCACAATATAGAAATCCTCCAGGATACAGCAGGCTCTTCTGGTAGTAACTAGGAACTCAAGAACTACAATGGAGAAATGTTCTGTTATATAACCCAATCAATAGAGTAATGGTATATTGAGAGACTCAAGACTTTTTTTTCCCGTCAAATACAACTATTTGTACAGGCTATTATTTTATATGAAGATAATCACACAATCTTAAGCTCACAATTCTACTTTTATAATGCCACTAATTGTAAAGTCAATATATTCAATGATTGTAGTACGTTAATTTACAAAACGTATAGTATTAACGTTAGTGAATCAATGAGCAAAATATTAAAACAATATAAATTGCTTTTAAGAACATTTGATTTAGAAAAACTAAAATCAATAGAAACTAAAATCATGTTCGTTTGTTACCGTTTGCATTCAACAAAATTAATCAATGGAATTGATCATGCTTTATAAGCTGATTTGGTTAAAATAGAATTAAGGAAAGAATAAACAATCATGATTGAGTATTAATGCCTAGTATACACACCTCATAAATATAGGAAACCAATCATTCAATGTAAATTTTTACTTTAAAATGATTAGCTGTTCCAATACTTGATTTTTTTAAAAAAATAACAATTAAATAATAAATAGATGAATACTAAACCTTTTGAAATATATTTAAACTTCATAAAATCTAACAATCTCCCAGCTATTTCAAAAGGTTTTTGTTTAAAAAAAATAATAATGGGTTATACATGGGTGCAAAATACTTCGAATCTGGTGTCTTTTGGACTATGAACCAGACCTAGATAGAAAGGACTTTAAATTACAATGTATTGGTGAAGTTTTGTCTACTTCTATGAACCAAACATTTTTAGTGTAACTTAGAATCCTCTCTGATCACATTTACACCCCAAAATATATCATCATCGTTGTTAACGCTGTTTTGCGCTTTTCAGCCATGCGCGTGCCTGGTTGTTCATGAGTGCTCTAGAGATTTAGCCACAATCTCATAGGAGCGGCCCCACTCCTACACTCATATAGGTGATTTTCATCAAGTGTATACTGCACTTTATACACCACCCATAAAGGCTATAAAAATCATTAAAAGCATTTAGCTTACCCTCACATAAATGTAGTCTAGTACAACTCATATTACTCACATCATAGGAAAGGACACATAATGTGCTAGCAAGAACTAACAAGTGACTTGTTATTATCCATATGAACCTAATTCTTGGGATCTCCATTCACAAAGGTTGGGTTCCCATCACTGTTAATTTACAAATTGGCTCTCTCATTCCCCTCGATGTGGCATTCATAAAATTTCTCTTAATCAGAGGATGTAAAATTTATTTCTAACTCCACATAATCCATGGATAAAACTTCATCTCATAGTAGCTACTTTACACAGAACTTGTCAAAATTTTCTCAATGGAATATTACTCAATCTTCCAACCTTCAGATCTTACCAAGTCATTAATTAATAATGAATTCAGTCTCCATAGTGGATCTGGCTATACAGGTCTACTTGGATGATTTTCAAGTGACAACACCTCAATCAATGGTAAAATAAATCTAATTATGAATTTGGTCTCATCAAACTTACAAAATTACTTGTCATCATAATGCTTTTTTCGCACATCTGGGTATCTCCATATACAACATATCTCAAAGATATTTTATTTAAGTGTAATAGACTTCCAATATGCTATATATCCAAAAGGACAATATAATCAGTCTTTTATTCCTTCGTTAAAAGCTAGCATCATAAGAAAAATTCATATCTTTCAACAGTGAACATTTCTACACACAAAAAAAACTTTTAATAGTTTTATATATCTTCCTTATAACTTTAACATCGACTGTCATACTTGATTCACTCACCAAAAAAAAAACAGACACAACACAAATTTCAATAATTAAACATATTGATAAATATATCCAATGAATATATTTCTTACTTAGTCACACAACTATTGTAATATAATAATATCACTAATAATTTTTTTTAATAACTATTCTAAATCATTTTAATTGCTAATGAATATATTTTCATCAAAACTCCAACCATAATTCATGTGTAAAAGAGCATTCAAAATATTTCAAATGCTATAATTCAAAAATCTCTTTAAAGATTAATGTGATAGATCCAAAAACAGCAAGAAAGAATAATGAATTCTTTTCATTTCCCTTTTCGTGAATATTAAATTGGCATTTAAAAAGATATGTATATTAACCTGTCAGTTTCGAATCTAGTCATAAATAAATGATAATTCAGAATTAAAGTCATAAAAAAAAAACTGACATTTAGGGCAGTGAATCAAAAGATTATTGTGAAATAATGGTAATATTAAATACTAATTAATAGATCACACTAATTATAATATTATACTAATTTATCTTAACTTATTATAACTCTAATATCCAAATTTTCTATGAACACAAATTGCTATAAATAGTCAATAGTAATTATAAAGCAATATGATCATCATAAAATTCATGATATCATATGTCCCAAAAGAAATCATAAGATACTTTCGAAACAAATATATGGTTTGGAATAAATCAAAAGTTGTAAAAAGGATCTGTAAAATATTGTAAATTATAATTACTCTATCCTTGACTAATGCCAATTATGACCAGTTAATTTATAACATATAAAAAAAAAATTTTCATTCATAACACAAGAAACATTTAGCATAAATAAATCACTCTTATAATAACTTTTTTTTTTAACACAAATTTTAAAATCTGAATTTAGAAAAAAATTAGAATAAATAATAATTTAAATGATTAATTAATTTTTAAAAAATAATCTTAACATATTCTATGTCACATTATCATAAAATCAAGCAAGTAAGCTAAAGAGAAATTCATTTCAATTTATTATTTCTGAAACATTCAATACAAATAATCCTTGGTTACAATAACCTTTTCCAATGAACACATTATTCTTTGTCATAACAATTTTATCAGATTCAAAAGATATCTTGACACTAGCTTTTCCTAACAGGGCCACAGAAATTAAATTTGTCCTTATGCTAGGCACATGTAGAACATCGTTCAAAGCCAGAGTCTTGCCAGATGTGAGCTTTAGAAGAACTTTCCCTTTTCCTAAAACCGTTGCAGTTCTAGAATCACCAAGATACACAAGTTCTTCTCCATCTCCCACAGCAGTGTAAGAGGTAAAAGCATTCCTATTAGCACATATGTGCCTGGTAGCCCCAAAGTCTACCACCCAATCATTCACACTGGCCATTAGCAATACTTGAGAGACAACCGCAGCAATTATATCATCTCCTTCAACCAAGTTAGCCCTTGGTTTATGAGGGTTCTCATTTCTAATAGTGGTTGCTCTCCTACGACACTGTGCAGCACGATGTCCTAGTTTTCCACACACATAACAACCTCCACTTCCTTTGAAAGTGGGATTAGAGATTCTTGGAACAAAATTCGGTTTATTGTAATCAGAATTAAATTTTCCACCATTGTACCTTTTTTTATGGGATTGAACCATATTTGCTCTTGCAGCCAATGCCTTTGCTCTTGCCTCCTCAATCTCCTTTCTGTTTGTATCTTCTATAATAATATGCTTGATCAGTTCAGTCAGAGAAAGTTGTTTGCTTTTATGTTTCAACTGTTGCTTGTAGTCCTTCCATGACTCTGGTAATTTTTCAATGAGCAATCCAGCTACAAACTCATCTTGTAGTTGGATGTTTTCCGCCTTCAACTCCTCCAACAATTTGTGATACTCGTTGATTTGGTCTCGAATATCCTTGTTATCTGTCATTTCCCACCAGTAGTAGTTACCAATCACGAACTTTTGTTTTCCCGCATCTTCAGTTGTGTACTTCAGAATCATGGACTCCCAAATTGCCTTTGCTTCCTTATAAGACGAATAGACATCAAATAATTCATTAGAAAGAGTAGATAAAATAGTATATCTACAAACTTTATTTGAATTAACCCAATGTTCCATTTTCTTTGGTTCTGCGGATGTATCAGGCTTGGGATTCTCTAAGGCATTAGCTACTCCATGCATGTCCAAGACAGATAAAACTCGCTCTTGCCATCTCTTGAAATTTTGACCTTGAAATATTTCTATTTTAGAGACGTCAGGTAATGGTCGAGCATATGTGATAGAAGGCTGTGGTGTGACATTGTTAACGATGGGAAAATCACTGTTAGCATTTTTAGCAACGTGAGCCATAATCCTTAAGATTGTTGGAAAAATTTGATCTCTGTTCCTACAAAATTAAAAAATAAAAAATAGAAAAATAGTTTTGTTAGGCCTGAGGCGTGCAGTGCACTGTCCTTAAGGATTATTCCGTCACAATACAGAAATCCTCCAGGATACAGCAGGCTCTTCTGGTAGTAACTAGGAACTCAAGAACTACAATGGAGAAATGTTCTGTTGTATAACCCAATCAATAGAGTAATGGTATATTGAGAGACTCAAGACTCTTTTTTTTCGTGAAATACAACTATTTGTACAGGCTATTATTTTATATGAAGATAATCACACAATCTTAAGCTCACAATTCTACTTTTATAATGTCACTAATTGTAAAGTCAATATATTCAATGATTACAGTACGTTAATTTACAAAACGTGTAGTATTACGTTAGTGAATCAATGAGCAAAATATTAAAACAATATAAATTGCTTTTAAGAACATTTGATTTAGAAAACTAAAATCAATAGAAACTGAAATCATGTTCGTTTGTTACCGTTTGCATTCAACAAAATTAATCAATGGAATTGATCATGCTTTATAAGCTGATTTGGTTAAAATAGAATTAAGGAAAGAATAAACAATCATGATTGAGTATTAATGCCTAGTATACACACCTTATAAATATAGGAAACCAATCATTCAATGTAAATTTTTGCTTTAAAATGATTAGCCGTTCCAATACTTGATTTAAAAAATGAAATAACAATTAAATAATAAATAGATGAATACTAAACCTTTTGAAATATATTTAAACTTCATAAAATCTAACATAAACTTGTCCATCAAAATATTGCATCAAAATGAGAATTTGTCTATCAATAACCAATAATAGGCTAAACTCATAAGTTAATAACAAAAGAAAAAATTACTTCCTAAACAACAAATAAACTAATAAAAAATCATTTCTACTATAAAGAAAAACTAAAAATTCTGATAAAAATCAATAAAGAGCTTCAAGATCAAAGCATCAACAATAGCAAATAAGATTTTATCCATCGTAGCTTGAAAAGTTCTCATGATATCAGCAACCAAAGTAAAATGTATATATTCTTTTTCTTAATGAGTTTAGTTTGTAGATTTTATCAATTATAAACCATGATTGCCTGAAAAGGGAAAAAAAAATTGAAAGGTAGGACATGGAATTATGAGTAAGAATGAATTGTATAAAAAAAGTAAGGACAAATAAAAGTAACATCAAGTAAAAAAATTAATTATAAATTAACATTGTTATTAAGACCGACAAAAAGAGATGACCGATATAGAGTGTTTGTCCCATATATTCTAAAATTTGTTCACTTATACAGTCTTTATTCTTAACACTTTCATTAGTGGGAATATAATTATATGATTGACAGTCATAATTGTTTGATTGACAATTATAATTATTTGAATAGTATTTTACATTTGTTAAATAGGATTATATTTTTTAATTATCATTTATTATTGAATCAATTACTTGATATAATTGCTGCATTTATTGGCTATTTATGGGCTGGAAATCAAATGCATGGTTGAATGAAACGTCATTCATTTCCTTTTTTTTCTTCAAACAATGTATCCTTCACATTTTAGGTTTAAGTGTTTGTTTCTAATACAAATAATTTATGTTAACATTGTAATGGACAATAAAAGAATTGTAATTATTTTTTCACTAATGTTGTGAATTCGATTCTATTTTGTCATCATGTGCATTAAATGGAAAGCCTCAACAGCAATGAATAATCAATCACGTTTTTGGTTCCTCGCGATCCAAATTTTAATAAGCACTGCACTAGGGTCCATATTGTTTTTTTTTTTAAGTCGAAAAGTGGTTGCTCATTCGAAAAGGTTTATTCTAGTAAGCAAACAAAAAAAAAGGCTTCGTCCCAGACATCACATAAAAGTAGGGCTTGGGCCCTAAACTCTAACCACCTAGCGATGGGCCTCTTCTCATCGTCTTACAACAAAAGAAACTCTGGGAAAAAAAGATAGAGGATACAAATCCAACCATTGCTCATTTATTTGAAGAGTAAGTATTGCACACTTACTCCATTCAACAATTCTTTATAAAACTTGAATTTGATTGATCCGATCATTGAATTAAGTGATATGTATCTAATCATTAAGCATATCAAATTACAAAAAAAAAAGGATAACAATAGATATGTATCCTAATAAGTAATATTTACTTGTATTTTCAAAAATCTATTATCTGTTAAATTAAAGGGGCATGATAAAGTATGAAATCAGTTTAAAATTTTATAAAATTTGATATATTTGATCTACTTGATAATAATTTTGAATTCAACTATTAGATTGATGAGATCTACTATCCATAAAGAGTTATTGAATGAAGTAAGTGTAGCTTAACTATATATGATTATTGTAATTATTAGAGAGTTAATATATCTTTGGCTAAATGTACAATTCAATTTCTAAAAGATTTTTATTTAAACACTTTAGTTCTTAAAACATTAAATACATATAGTAGTCCTCAAAAGAGTTCATGTTGTAACATATCAATCTTAATCTTTTAATAAGAAAATCATATAAATAGTAGTCCTTAAAATATTAATTGCATATACTTCCATTCTCAAAAAATTCATGTTATAACAAAATATTAATTGCATATACTTCCATTCTCAAAAAATTCATGTTATAACGAACATATTAATCTCTTATTAGGAAAATCATATAAACATTAGTATATAAAAAAAATTGATATATTAAAAGCCACTTTTTCTGAGACTAGAGATAAATATGTTAAAAGCTGAATCTTTCATGACCTGATATATTAAAAATAAATATTTTAACAACTATTGTGTTTATATATTTTTTTATTATAGGGATTAATGTAGTTGACATAAAAACTTTTGAATATTAAAGTGTATAGATTGAATCTTTTAAGAACTAAAGTCTTAAAACTAGTTTCAGGAACCAAAGTATAGATATATTCTATATCTTATATGAGAGAAAATATCTCCCTATTAATTTAGGGGGCTGTGTTTGCGTGACTCCTAATAATATCTTCTTATTGTATTTTTTATTCGCCTCCATTTCTAGAATGACTTGAGCATTTATTTTATTGAAAAAATATCTTATATGAGAGGGAAAAAAAAAGTCTAGTAGTACATAATAACTACAAAGATTTTTTAAGCTGGTTCACTCATTTTTTTTTTCTCATCTCTACATCATCTCAAAAGCCACAATAGAATATTTCCTCTTTTTCTCTCTATTTTTTGGTCAATTTTTTTTTCTCTCTTCAAATTTCACATACATTGTTTGGCCCCCATAAATTTTAAGCCATCTTCCGCCAGTGACCAGTAAAGTATTCTAATTATGTGAAGCAGTAAAAAAAATATTGCAATTATATTTAAAGTTACATTGATGTAACTTAATCGTAACCTTTATATATATTGTGATGCAAAGTTGTTCATGTTCTAAGACTTGTTATTCAAAGTTGCATTGTAGATTAGTGTTGGGAACTAAACACACAATTCCCTACTTGCAAGAACAAGAGGAGCAACAATTCTAGCAGCGAAATATTGGCAGCAATCAACACAAATTAACCAGAGTAATAATCGGAACAATGCACCAAGATTTTTAACGTGGAAAATTCCCTCAATGTGAGAGACAAAAACCACGGGTCGTCCAGACCAATGAAATAGCTCCATTATGATCAAAACAGGTACAAGAGAGTCTCAAATACATGCACAAATCGTGCTAACAACAATCTAAACCAACCAATCACCAATTCATAAAATTGAGAACAAGGAAATATGAAATACCCCAAAAATTGGAGCTTCTGTCCGAGACCAGTTTATCACTCTCCGGACCTTATTTCCACAATCCAACCGTTCAGAATGAAGAACCACCTGTCTGAAAGCTGCTGTCCAAATTTCAGCCCGATCCAACGGTGAACGACTTCCCAAATGGCGATTTACGGTGACAGCTTAAACCAGAAAAACTGATTCCGTAAACCGGAACAGAACCTCAGTTCGAGCTCAATATCTCACACTCCAGACCTTTGTTCAATAATCTGACCGTTCAGAATGAAGAACCACCTGTTACGAACCTGCTGTCCAAATTTCAGCCCGATCCAACGGTGAACGAATTCGCAACGGCCGATTTACGGTGACTGCTCTTGATAGAAAATGAGAAGGAGTGGAGGCCGAGTTCTCTCTTCTCTCTCTATGTGTGGCTGCGGGATTTTTGCAAAGTGAGCACACATATGACAACCCTAGCTGACTCCTATCATTAGGTAAGTGACTCATAAGTGGGCTTGGGCGGTTTGGGCTTTTCTCCACATGGAAGGGAGCCCAACCCAACAAATCTCCCCCTCACGACTATGTGGAGGTAACCGCCAAACCGGCGATCAAACAACAAACTTCAAACTTCCATTTTGGTAAAGATTTTGTCATCATATCTGAACCATTCTCATCAGTATGAACCTTTTCAAGTTCTAACAACTTAGCATTCAAAGTATTACGTATCCAATGATACCTCACATCAATATGTTTAGACCTTGAATGAAAAGTTGAGTTCTTACCAAGATGTATAGCACTTTGACTATCACAAAATAGCACATATTTCTCTTGAGTAAAACTAAGCTCTTGTAAGAACTTCTTCATCCAAAGCATCTCCTTGCATGCTTCGGTAATGGCAATGAACTCAGCCTCTGTAGTGGATAAAGCAACACACTTTTGCAACTTAGATTGCCAAGCTACGGCTCCACCTCCAAATTTAATCAAGTACCACAAGTAGACCTTCTAGAGTCAATATCTCCCGCCATGTCCGAGTCAAGATAACCAACTAGAAAAGGCTTCTCATTTCCAAAACATAACTTCAAGCCAGAAGTACCACGGAGATATCTCATAATTGACTTCACTGCATTCCAATGCTCTCTTCCTGGATTTGAAAGAAAACGACTAACACTACCAACAGCATGAGCTAAATCTGGTCTAGTGCATACCATAGCATACATCAAACTACCCACGACTGAAGCATATGGAACTCTCTCCATGTCTTTCTTCTCTTCTTCATTTGATGGACTTTGCTTGCAACTCAATTTAAAGTGTGTAGCAAGAGGAGTACTAATGACTTTAGCACTCTCCATTTGAAACCTTTGCAGCACGGCTTCAATGTATTTCTCTTGTGACAACCAAAGTTTCTTCTCCTTTCTATCCCGGATGATTCTTATGCCAAGAATCTGCTTTGCTGGTCCGAGATCCTTCATTGCAAATGACATCCCAAGTTGCTTCTTCAACCTATCAATTCTAGAAGCATTTTGACCAATAATAAGCATGTCATCAACATATAACAAAAGGATAATAAAATCATTACTAGCAAACTGTTTAATGAAAACGCAATGATCTGAAGTAGTCTTCTTATAGCCTTGCTCTCCCATTATAGACTCAAACTTCTTATACCATTGCCTCAGAGCTTGCTTCAAGCCATATAAGCTCTTCTTGAGTTTGCACACATAATCTTCTTTTCCTTTTGCTTTAAAACCTTCAGGCTGCTCCATGTAAATTTCCTCCTCAAGATCACCATGGAGGAAAGCAGTTTTTACATCCATCTGCTCTATCTCTAAATCAAGACCTGCAGCCAAACTCAAAACGGTCCTAATAGAGGACATCTTGACAACAGGAGAAAAAATCTCATCATAATCAATGCCCTTTTTCTGCCTAAAGCCTTTAACCACCAATCTAGCTTTATACCTTGGGAAGAAGAATTCCCTTCATGTTTCAACCTGTATATCCACCTGTTTTGCAAAGCTCTCTTACCATTAGGCAATTTCACAAGCTCAAATGTCTGATTATCATACAAGGACTGCATTTCATCTTGCATAGCATCAACCCATTTTTGCTTCTGGTCACTATCTATAGCCTCCTCATAACATTCAGGTTCTCCCCCATCAGTCAAGGTCACATACTCATCAGAAGGATACCTTGTTGAAGGTTGTATCTTTCTAGTAGACCTCCTAAGTGCAACAGGCTGATTTGTAGGTATTTCATGCTGATCATCAACAACATCATCAGTTGGAGCATCTAAATGATTTCCTACCTGCTGGTCATCACGAACCCTATGGTCATATTCTTGCATATGATCCTGGGCCTGATTCTCTGCTAGTTCTTGTGCATGTGGTGGCTGGACTGGATCTACATCGATCAAGTCACTACTATGCTGAGATTCAGTCTTCTCCACTTTTTCAATATCTTCAAAGGTCTGGTCTTCGACAAACACCACATCACGGCTTCTCACAAGCTTTTTATCAATTGGGTCATAGAGCCTATAGCCAAGCTCATCATGACCATACCCAATAAAGATGCATTGCTTTGTCTTCACATCCAACTTAGATCTTTCATCCTTTGGAACATGAACAAATGCCTTGCACCCAAACACTCTCAAGTGATTATAAGAGACATTCTTGCCAAACCAAACATTATCTGGAACATTATTATCCAAAGCAATAGCAGGACTCAAATTAATCACATGTACAGCTGTAATCAATGCTTCTCCCCAGAAATGCTTAGGCAGTTTTGCTTCAGTAAGCATACATCTAACTCTTTCAATTAAAGTCCTATTCATCCTCTCCGCTAAACCATTTAGCTGAGGTGTTTTAGGAGGTGTCTTTTCATGCCTAATACCTTGCTGTTTACAATACTCATCAAATGGCCCACAATATTCACCACCATTATCAGTACGAATGCATTTAAGCTTCTTACCTGTTTGCCGCTCGACCAAAACTTGGAATTCTTTGAACTTCTCCAAGACTTGATTCTTGGTCTTCAAAGCATAAGCCCAAACCTTCCTTGAGTGATCATCAATGAAAGTTACAAAATAAAGAGCACCACTAAAAGACTTTGCCTTCAATGGACCACAAACATCAGAGTGCACCAACTCCAAGAAATCTGATTTCCTTGAAGGAGGATGCTTCTTGAAGGATAATCTTCTCTGTTTTCCAGCCATGCAATGAGAACATTTCTCCAACTCTGCATTCTTCAAACCAGAAAGTACATCCTTTTTAGCTAAACAATTGAGACCCTTTTCACTTATATGACCAAGCCTTCTATGCCATAACTCTGAAGCTTCTTTGCTTTCAACTGCATTAACATTGCCTTTTGCAATTATGGATTTCATCACATACAAACTTGAGGTCTTCTTTCCTCGAGCCACTACCAAGTTGCCTTTAGTAAGTTTCCACTGACTATTACCAAAGGTGCTAACATAACCTTCATCATCAAGCTTTCTGACCGAAATCAAGTTCAAGCGGAGATCTGGAGCATGTTTAACATCTTTCAATAGAAACTTCATTCCAACATTAGTTTCTAAACAAATATCTCCCATACCAATCACCTTGGCCAATCCATCATTGCCCATCTTTAGCACTCCATAGTCACCTGAAGTGTAAGATGTGAAGAACTCCTTCCTTGGCGTGACATGTATTGAGGCACCACTATCAATTACCCAGTCAGACTCATCAGATACTACATTAATCATGTTCTCATAACCTACAATGAGAAGATCATCTGACGTAGCAATAGAGACACGATCATTATTGTGTTCTTTCTTCTCTTGCTTACCTTTGTTCTCCCTTTTCCAAAGAAAGCAATGCTTTTGGATGTGCCCTGTTTTATGACAGTAATGACATTCAATATTTTTGTACCTTGATCTGGACTTGCTTCTGCTTTTACCTCTACCCTTTGTGCCTTTGTTCTGACTTCTCCCCCTATTTTCTCAGAACCAACATCTCTGAGTGAGATGAAGAACCTTGAGTCTTCCTTCTCACTTCTTCATTCAAAACACCACCTTTGACAAGTTGCATGGTTACCACACCATTAGGAGCAGAATTAGTAAGAGAGATGTGAAATGTCTCCCAAGAGTCTGGTAGAGTATTTAGCAACCAAAGCCCTTGAACCTCATCTTCAAACTTGATTCCCATGCCTGACAATTGATCTAAAACTCCTTGAAACTCATTCAAATGATCAGATATGGAAGACCCTTCCTTGTATCTCAGATTCATCAACATATTCAACAAATACAACTTGTTGTTCCCAGACTTGGAAGCATACAAGGATTCAATCTTTTCCCACATAGTTCTAGCATGAGTCTCATTAGCAATGTGATTATAAACATTATCTTCTACCCATTGCCGAATAAAACCACAAACTTGTTGATGCTCAAATTCCCATTCTTCTTCAGTTTTTGACTCTGGTTTTTGTGTAGCAAACACAGGCATATGCAGATTTTTAACAAACAACAAATCTTTCATCTTGCCTTTCCATATATGATAGTTACTACCATTCAATGATACCATTCTATTTGTATTTGCCTCCATCATTCAAGCAAGCTATAATCAATAATGCCCAAGATAGAGCTCTGATGCCAAATGTTGGGAACTAAACACACAATTCCCTACTTGCAAGAACAAGAGGAGCAACAATTCTAGCAGCGAAATATTGGCAGCAATCAACACAAATTAACCAGAGTAATAATCGGAACAATGCACCAAGATTTTTAACGTGGAAAATTCCCTCAATGTGAGAGACAAAAACCACGGGTCGTCCAGACCAATGAAATAGCTCCACTATGATCAAAACAGGTACAAGAGAGTCTCAAATACATGCACAAATCGTGCTAACAACAATCTAAACCAACCAATCACCAATTCATAAAATTGAGAACAAGGAAATATGAAATACCCCAAAAATTGGAGCTTCTGTCCGAGACCAGTTTATCACTCTCCGGACCTTATTTCCACAATCCAACCGTTCAGAATGAAGAACCACCTGTCTGGAAGCTGCTGTCCAAATTTCAGCCCGATCCAACGGTGAACGACTTCCCAAATGGCGATTTACGGTGACAGCTTAAACCAGAAAAACTGATTCCGTAAACCGGAACAGAACCTCAGTTCGAGCTCAATATCTCACACTCCAGACCTTTGTTCAATAATCTGACCGTTCAGAATGAAGAACCACCTGTTACGAACCTGCTGTCCAAATTTCAGCCCGATCCAACGGTGAACGAATTCGCAACGGCCGATTTACGGTGACTGCTCTTGATAGAAAATGAGAAGGAGTGGAGGCCGAGTTCTCTCTTCTCTCTCTATGTGTGGCTGCGGGATTTTTGCAAAGTGAGCACACATATGACAACCCTAGCTGACTCCTATCATTAGGTAAGTGACTCATAAGTGGGCTTGGGCGGTTTGGGCTTTTCTCCACATGGAAGGGAGCCCAACCCAACAATTAGTGTCGCTTGATTAGTGCGTTGCTTATGTTTTATTAGATTCTATTGTGCTTATCCTATGGAAACAAGCTACTGATTTTGATTATGAATCGATCAAAGTTTGCTAAGAAAACTATCACTGATGTTAACAAATTTCATTTATTAGTCAATTTTGGTTGGCGTCTTGTAGTTATTATTACTATTTTTTGGGTGTAATTGTACTCATTTATTTTCAAATGTCAAGATTATGACGAATGATCAAACGTTTTAATTAATCATAGTGTTATATGAAGTTTATCTCATGTGGTATAAATAATTGACGATTTATTACATACTTGTATGAAAAAAGAAGAAGGCTGGATTGCAAAACAATCATATTTATCTCATGTAGTATATTTATCAGCGGACGACTAGGAAAAGAGAGACTATCAATGATTAATAGGTCATTGACGAAGGCATCAGTATGTGATTAAATAATATTTTTCTTTAGGGAACTGCTCATGTAATTTCAAGTTTGGAGTAGTGGCTGGTAAAGCCTTTCAAAAAATGAAAATTCCATAATTCAAACTCTTGACATTGTAGGTCAAGTTTGTTCAGGATTGCAATCCACTTTCACTATGATCAACCACTCATCCATGTTCTGATGATTCACTTGACCCATTATAGCCCATCCAAATGCAATTTGCATGGGAAATTGGTTTAGGATGGAAAGTTTTAAAACATAATTAGTAACACACAGGTTGAATTAAATTAGATAGAACTTAGTCAATTTTAGATAAGTAAATGTCATAATCAATTAAAGTATTTAATTTTGATACAATAACAGTATAAAATACTTTATTCATATGAATTTTTAAGTAATGGATGAAATAGTTAACTATTACGACTAATGTAACAAAATATAATTGTGTGATTGTGTTAAAAAAATTTATATTATCGGTACATAGAAATTAAATCCTTAATTAAAACTTAAATATCAAATTATAAGTACAATAAATTAATGCTATGTGACAAATTTCGAATATAGAATAATTTCTCCCATAATAAAATAATCAAATAGCTATTGCGAACATTTTATATTATAAATAAATTAAATTAAATTAAATATTTTAAGGTAATTACTGTAATTATAAAATAATAATTATAATGATATAATAATATATGATTAGATAATTTTGAAAAAAATATACTAATAATATATTGAAATTACACTTTTTTACAACGTTTAAAATGTTGAAAAAATATAAAAAAAATAATTGTTGATACTCTTTAGCAACATAACCACAATGCCACACAAGCAAAAATTTTATTAATGTGAATAGAAAACATTTTTTTTCATAATTTAGTAATATTTTGGTAATGTCACTAAATTTTAATTACGCTATTAATTTTATACACATATAAAGGGTATCACTCTTGATAACTACCTATTTCGCTATCCAAATTTTTAACTTCTAATTTATTCTCATGTTTTTTTGGTTATTTATCTACCTTTCAGTAACTTACAAAAAGTTATTATTTTAAAATTTGTTTTCTTTTTCAATTTGTTTTTAAAAATTCTATAATATAAAATTTTATTACTTATATATTTGGATTAATTTTATTTTATATTAAATTTAATTTTATAACTTTTTGATAATTTTTTAAAAAATAAAAAACGTGAATGCATGGGAATCCACTTGCAATGTTAAATTCTTTAAATAAAATTCTACAAATTTAAATGAAATCGCAACCCTTTAACACATTTGTATTTGTATCTCTTTTTACTTAATAAATTTATGGGAAAATTCAATCTGAGAAAAAATATTTTGTGAAAAAGGTACTTAGACGAATTCATTCCCAACGACTCATTTAATAAATGCATGTATGTGCGTGCCCTTTTCATGTGTACGTAGACATTACGAACTTAGAAATCAGTACACTATTATTTTGAATTCTGTCACTTATATAATATTCAACTAAATATTCGTAGTAAGCATTGTTTAATCAATAATTGTCCTCATATCCTTATTTTTTATTTTTTAAGGTCAATTGCCTTAATTTCTTTAGAGTTCTATATACGGTATATTGTACTTGAAAGAATACTTAATTTCTATGTGACATCAGGGGCGGCTTCCCCTTAACAGCAGGCCCAAAGAAAAAGAAAAGGTTTTATGTTAAAAATTTTTTCCAAATATAATATATATATATATACACACACATTTTGATAGTAAAATATTCATTTTTTAATGCTAACCCTCTGAAATAACTGGCATATATTTAACTTTTGTTTTTAATGTTAATAACTCTTAGCCTGAATAATTTTATTCCATTTGAATTTTTTATTGTTATAGTTTCTTTTTTCCAATTTTGATCTTTATAGTTTTATCATTTTATATTTTTATCCTTTAAGGATCAATGCCTTTCATAACTCAAATTTTCAAGTACAACAAAAAATTGTTAGGCCTAATTCTCGATCAAAATAAGGAATAATAATTGTATAAGAAAAATTATAAAAAAATTAATAACGTAAAAAACATGGAAATATTCATGCCTTAATAATTTGTAAAAGTCTAATAATTAATATTAAAATAAAAAATCACGGGAACCAAGTTTCAAGCCGTGTGTAGCTAGCTATAAGAATTATTTCTTGCGTTTTATCTCTTTTTCTTTTTTTAAAATAAGTTGGATGGAGATGTCAGCTCCTTGTCGATCAATTTGTAGAGCTAAAAAAAAAACACATATATTGAACATATAGCAACTTACAATAGCATATTTGAATTTCAATTTATTTTAAATTATAGTTTAAAGTATACAAAGTGAATTTTGATTTATTCCAATATATTTAAAAAAATTATATTAAATATATTTTAGTATAATTTTTAATCTTAAATTATGATTTTTTTATAAAAGAACCTTAAATTATGATTTAACCCAAATTAAAAATTACAATTTAACTAGACCACACTATAATGCAGAAATTATAACCCAAATTAGAAAACATTAAGGCAGTGATCCATGAAAACTACATATACCAAACATCCACTTGTGGCAGACAAACACTCAACACGTTCATTACCATTACGCGTTCTGATGGTTGATTTATGCTTTCAGAATTGTACAAAGTCATCCCTTGATTGTTGACTTCCAATGTGGCTATCAAATATAATGTAATACGATATTTGGGTGGCGGTTTTGTATGCTTCCTCCCTGCTTTTTAATTGATTGAATTATTAAAGGTTTGAATTGTGAACATCGCCTATACATGACTTGGCCTGTGTAGTCTGTGGCCATTTATTTTCTCAAACTTCCCTTTTTTTAGGGTAAAATTCACTGCTGCAGTTTGCAACCCATCTGCCTGCCTCATTCTCAACTTCTCTAACCAATTTACAATTCCCTCCTTTTCATTCGATCTTTTCATTTTGTTTTTAAATATCTATCCAATTCTTATATCAAGAAGGATTAATTTTTTTTATTTCCAATACTATCCATATTATAATTAATTGTGTTTACTTTTTAGTAACATTATGATAATATAAATTTATATTTTAATAGGAGTAATATGATATATCGATATATCTTTTTACCATTATCAAAATATATTTATTGTTTTTAATATATATTTTTTAAATTTGTAGACAAATGGAGTGAAAGGAAGAGAGTATTAACTCTTTTCTCTTCCTGTCATCTAATGATTATACTTTATATAGATATCGATGTAAAAAAAAAAAAAATCCAATGACCAAATAACATGAAACAAGTTTGGGTCGATCCAACCAAGTTGCAAAATATGAGCTCAAAGGTAGAAAATATGTTTAATTAATCTGTCAGTCCCTATAATTTTATTAGATTTTAAATTAGATCCCTATAATTTTAAAATTTATAATTAGGTCTTTATAGTAAATAAAATCTTGTAATAAAGTCCTTAAACCTAACATTTATTATAAAAATGTGAGATTAATTGAAATATTATTTGATTTTAATCTATTGGTACCTTTAGGAGCACACAAGAATTTCTAAGTTTTATATGGGTAAGTTTGAATCGCTTATAAATTAAAAATTCAATAATATTGTCAAACTAATTTATTGTGATAGACTTTTATCCTTGTATTATTGAGTAGGGTTCTATTTACTTAAAGAGTAAGTCTTGTAGACTTATTTCTTTCAGAAAATTTAGACAATTATAGACATGTAATTTAATAATTAATATTTATTTATAATTTTAAAAATATTTTGTCCCTTAAAATAAAAATGAAATAATAAACTATCAAATCATTTTTAAATTATATGAGATTTTATAGATTTGATCTATTTGGTGGGAACTTCAAATTCAATAGCTGGATTGATGAGATTTCATATCGAACGGAAGTTATTAGATGAAATAAGTATACCTAAAATTATTCCTGAAATAAATAATTCTCCACTATTTATTATTAGATAAAAATAAATGAGTTCAATTAAGTTTAAGAAGAGTACGACTATGAAACTATTACCAGCTTATTTCGTTGTGTACTCACATAAGAAAGAATAAAGAAATATTATGTTTGATCTCATATTTTTATAATGTTAGTTAGATCTAAGAATATTTGATTTTAATTTTTTATTTACTATAAAAATTTGATTATTAATTTTTATTCGCTACAAGAGTCAATTACAATTTTTTATACTTTAGAGAAACTTGATTAAAAATTTGATAAAACTGTAAGTAGCTACTGATGAAATAAACCTAAAAAATATGGAATGTTACGTGTCCAAGATGAAATTAAGTATGTTTAATGTTTCTTGAAGTAGAAGAAGAATGACTTCTGAACACAGCATGAAACAACACAAACATGTAAAATAAAGAATGCCCTCAAATGTTAATATAAGAAGAAGCCACCATGTCTTAAAGAGTATATTTATGGGTTTGAATTTTAAAAGGAAAGAAAAAAAAACAAAAACTAGTAATATAAGATTTAAAATTTTACACTACACATAATTTTTTCTTGTCCCCTCTAAAGTAATTCGAACTCACAAACATATCCTAAAAAATTCACAATCCTAGTAGCAGCAACATTATTATTATTATGTAAAAAAAAATTGAATTTTAGAAGAATTTCTGATTAGATGATAATATGGGTTTGAATGAAAAAACATAAATCCAAATAAATATAATTTCATTTACATGTATAAAGATCGACTTATTTATTTATTTTTATGTAGGGAGCAAATTCAAAAGTAATGAAATGTATAAGAATTAAAATTATGTTTTATTGAATGGACTAATATTTTCAGCTATTTAATGACCATAATATGATTTCTTTTTAGTTTGCTATTTAGAAGGGAGGATATACTGAACATTTTAATTTTTCATCGTGTTATTGAACAAATTAACATAAATAAAAAAGAATGAAAAAATAGCTGATCGCATTAACACATTATTATAACTTGAATAAACCTTACCTATAACATCACATATTTAAATTCTAAAAGGGTAAATAACAATGAAACTCGACCGAGGTTGGATGAATCCCACCAGGTTTCTATTTGTTAAATGGTTAATTAAATTTCCCCTTTTAAATTGTGAAATCATTATATTGATCTCCTCTAAATTTATAAAATTATGATATTATTTTTTTTTATTTAACATAATGAATGGCACTATTAAGAGAGATCAATACTATTTAAATAAATAAATGAGAATTGAGATAAATTTTATCACACCTCAAAAGATATCAAAGTAGTTTACCCATTCTAAAATTACTATTTTAAAAAGTCTTTATTTAATCAGTTATTCCAATCTAAATTTAATTAAGAAATTTATTAAAAATTTAATTTATATATACAAATAGTAGAAAATAATTTTAAGTATTTAACTAATAAATTTCACCAAAATAATAAATCACAATAACCATTATTATAAGCGATAGTTATTTTTTATAATTTACTATTTTAATAAAATTTAATTAGTTATAACATAAAATTATTTTACACACTTAAATTTCGGTATATAAAACTTAAATTCATTTATCAAATTAAGAAATAAAAAACAACAACAAAGAAATTAAGCACATTGCCCAAAAGGAACGGTTATATCGCCGGCAGTACAGAAAAAGACAAACAAACGAAGGAAAGTAACCACTTAGTCTGACACGTACACTGAAACAGCACTGGCAAAGCAAACCTCAGCCTCACAAGTTACAACAACAGCAACAACAAAAGAAACAAACAAACAAAACTCCTTTCTCATTTCCCTTTGCATAAGTCTCCTCTCCCTCTGAAGCTTTACCATTTCACCTGTTCTTTCTACACGTTCTCTCTTTCGGTGTTTTCTATGAGTCTTTGTTCCTAGACGTGTCCGGTTCTGCATCACCATCCAGGTAGCTTCGTCTCTTAATCACACTCTGATCTGATTCTGTATTCTCATTGACTCATCATTTGTTCTTTTATTGTTATTCCCTGCGCATATATAATATATTATATGATCATGAACTTAATATTAAGCTCGTGTTAATTCTTCATCATACAGGTTTCTTTCCCTTTATAATTCTCTTGTGTTTCTGCTGTCTCGATGTTATTAAATGTTATCAAATTTTAATTTTTGATCCGGGTTTCTCTCCATTTCCCATCCCCCCCCCCCTCTTTTAGCTTCTTTTGATAATCATTTTCCTTAATTTCAAGCGTTTTTGAACGACCATATTTATGTATTTTTCTAATAATGTTTTTTAAAACAACAGTTACACGCCAAATTGATAGACCATTTTTTAGCTGAAAATCTATCATTAGTTTATCCTTCCCGATTCAAAGATTAGTTCTAGATCGTTGTTAATTCCTCTAGATGTTATTTTACAATAACCGATTTCGTTTTTACCATTATTTTTCATTCTGTTTTCTTTTTAGCTCATCATTGATGAGAACAGATACTATAGTTGTTTAATACTTCAATATTCCTTTGCCACTTTTCTGTCCATTTTTTTTCTTTATAAGTTTGTTTCCTCCTTATAGGAAAGGCAAACTGATATATCTTATTAAACAATTGATATCACACTAGCAAGAGAGATATATATTTTCTTGGGTTTAATATTTGATGCTGAATTCAACAGACACTATTGAAAGGAAGACATCAATAGAGTTTTGAGGAGATATAAAGAGGACTCCAAATATGTCTGTTTTGGTGGCTGATGATGGATGGTGAAATTGGCAATTTTCCCTTTTCTGTTTTGTTTCAGTGATTCATGGAATCTTGAATGAGAATCCATGATAGTTCTCAGTGATGGGGTCCTTGCACATAGAGAAGAAATGGCTTTTCCCTCTTATCTCCACCTCTGTTATATGTGTATTGTTTCTAGTCACATCCTTCAATGTTGGACTTGTCTCTTCAATTCACTCCATCAATTCACTGTTCTTTCTCCCATCTCACTTGCAAACAAACCAAACTGCCCCTAGAATTGTGGAGACAAAGGTTCCTCCTCTTCCTGCTCCGGCTCCTTCTAGGCCCCTGCTTCCTCGATTCGCCTATTTGATTTCTGGCTCAAAAGGTGATTTGGAAAGGCTTTGGAGAACCCTTCATGCCCTTTATCACCCACTAAACCATTATGTTCTCCACTTGGACCTTGAGTCCCCAGTGGAGGAAAGGTTGGAGCTTTCTTCTAGAGTTGAAAAACAGCATATCTTCAATGAGATTGGAAATGTTTTCGTGATTACTAAGGCTAATATGATCACTTATAGAGGACCAACTATGGTTGCTAATACCCTTCATGCTTGTGCTATTCTACTCAAGAGAAGTAAAGAATGGGACTGGTTTATTAATCTTAGTGCTTCAGACTATCCTCTTGTGACTCAGGATGGTTAGTTCATTATCTCATAAAAATTACCTCCATTAGTATTTTTTTCTGATTCTAACGTTTAATGGTAGCAACTTCTTTTGCTCAATGATTGTTAGACTAATATGTTATGGGTTATTATTGTGCAGATCTTATATATACTTTTTCAGATGTAGATAAGAACCTTAGTTTCATTGAGCACACAAGCCGGTTAGGATGGAAACGGTAAGTTTTTTCTTCTCCCTCGTTTCCCCTGACATAAACAACATTGACAATAAGCTATTGGTTGTCCCTTACTCAGGAGAAATGAAACCTGGATTTATACTTAATGATGAATTGGACCATATTGTGCAGGGATAAACGAGCAATGCCTGTAATTATAGACCCAGGGCTTTACATGAATACCAAGTCTGATGTGTTCTGGGTCAATCCTAAGAGAACTTTGCCAACAGCATTTAGACTGTTCACTGGTTAGTTTCCTCTTGACACCTTAATGTCTTTGTACTTGTAATAATTGATCAATTGACCACTTTTGCAAAGTTTCACTTATGCTAATCTAGAAGAACAGTCAAAGAGAATGAAACCAGTGATAAATTGTAGACCCCACTTCTTTTTTATTGATAAGATCACATTAGTTCTTATACCAGAATAAATTATGACTTATCTAATTCATTTAACTGTTTTGTCAAGCAGTTACCCTTTTAGTAGACACGAATGCTGAAAACAACTGATTTCTGTCTTGCTATCCTTTTCCCCTTTTACTATATTCTACTTTACATTCCAAAGGGTTTTTTTTTTTTTTTTTTATAAAAATATTTTTTGGTTGAATTATTATTCTTGCTACAATGCAGGATCAGCCTGGACGGTTTTGTCACGTGACTTTGTGGAATATGTTATCTGGGGTTGGGATAATCTACCAAGGACCCTTCTCATGTACTACACAAATTTCCTCTCTTCCCCTGAGGGCTACTTCCAAACTGTTGCATGCAATGTGCCAGAATTGGTTAAAACCATTGTCAATAGTGACTTGCATTATATCACCTGGGACATCCCTCCTAGGCAGCACCCTCACATCCTTAACATCAATGACACAGACAAAATGATAGCAAGTGGTGCTGCCTTTGCCAGGAAGTTCAAACAAGACGATCCGGTCTTGGATGTCATTGATAAAAAATTACTTCATCGGCGGCCTGGACTATTCACAATGGGAGGTTGGTGCACAGGTAAACCGAAATGTATTGAGGTTGGCAACATTTATAAAATCAAACCTGGTCCGGGTTCTCAAAGGCTTCGGCGCCTTGTCGTGGGGCTGACACAGAGGGCCAAATCTGGTCGGAATCAGTGTGTCTAGGTCCTGTTGGGAACTATCATATGGTTGGAGAGGGAAGAATGAATTAGATGGAGGTTGATTTTATAGAATAGATATAGTATTCTAGCACCCCAGTTGGACGGAGATAGTTTATGAGGTTGGAGTGCAACTGTATATTCATAAAATAGCTAGGAAGGCATATGATATATCAATCCCACATATTATAAACTTTAGTCATAGTTGCCTCCAAATTCAGTATCAAAGATGGCATGGTGAGTGCCATCTTTCTTTTTGTACGTCCTAGTTATAGAGGTATAACAACAATTCTTTTAGCAGCATCATGATTCCGGAATCTTTATAGACTTTAATATATCTTCTGTTGTTTTACTTCATTTTGCATGATCTTGCTTGCTATAGAACAAGGAATCTGGATTATTGGATGTAGGACTAAAATCAGCCATCAACGTTGCCATGTGGCAACAGGATTGGGGTAAGGTGATAAGGATCCTCTTGAGGTGGTAAAAACCCTCTTCTTTTCTAGTCAGTGTTAAGAGTTCGATACTCATTCCGGGAAATGGAATAACTTTAAAACTCCTAGTTGGTGTTTACACCCTAAATGGGACTGCAGTATGCAAAGGAATTAATGTGTGATGGTGGATATTCTAAGAAACCAATAATTCAATTGATTGCCCAAATTGGAATTATTCATTTTTCTAATTTTTATAATTGTATTTTGTTTCAGTGACATTATTTTCAAATTGATCAACAATCCGGTGAATCTCAATCCAGAGATTCTATACAGAAGCATATCAACCTTCTTACATTAAAACTAATGATAAGGCTAATGTTATAGTTTATGATAAATATTTTTCCCTCATAACAAGGTAGATTCGACAACTCAAAGATTGTACCTGGCATAATTGAAAACAGAGTAAAAAATTATTTAACAGAGTAAGATGAAAAACAAAAATAAGTTAGAAGAAAAATAAACAGAAGTACTTATGGTAAATGACTATAAACCAAGTAGGCATTTTGGAAGCTTATTGTAAGACTCTTCCCAATCTCCATAAATCTAAGCAATGACTTTTTGTTTTGCAAGCCATGCCCTCCTATATGAAATGGTAAATCCATATTTTTCATGCACCTAGCCTTTTAACACTCTAATAAGAACTGTTGAATTAGCTTCCACAATAGAAAAGATGCAAAAAGTGATGACATCAACATACGAGTTGGGAGTTGCACTATGAAACTCCTCTAGCAAAGCAAGTTCTCCATTGTACTTTCGAACCTCCCAAATTCCTTTCTTCCGTCGATATGTGATGCGGATGCTCTGCTTACATCCATTCCCATAATGCTTGCATTTCCCTTGATATTTTGTTTGATCAGACTCGTAGCCCTTATACTCAACACTTTTTTGGATACTATAGTTTTTAACTACAAGTATAGCACATATTTTTTATTCGGGAACTGCTGCCCTTCCTACAAAAGGTACTCTCCAAATTATTGCACAATATCCCCACTACCAACATTGCCCCTGGACCCAGCATCCATGGTCACTTATGTTGCTTCCATATTCAAACCTGAATAATGGCCTACCCTTTGACTTTCATATCACACGAGGTTGTGTCAAATGTTGGCTTAGGGAAAGAGGCACTACCTCATCGTCATCATCAAACAGCATTGAAGATTTTAAGGTAAAATCATAATAACAAAAAGAAAATAACCAACACTATACTACCAAATAATAAGTTAGTCACATAGTTTATCAAAAACTAATAAAATAAGTCATGAACATGACTTTAGACAATACTAAAAAATAAATTAACCAAATATAGAAACAAAATTTTACCATCGTTCGATTGTTCTCCAGAAAACATCTCATTAAAAGGCTCATACCCTGCAATTGGAGTGCCAAGTGGAAGTTTTCTACCAACCTCAACCACTAATTCTCTCAAGTTCAGGCCACTCATCACATCTTCCCCATTTACTTCTTCAAGGTTTTCATCGTGCATTGGACTTTGTATCGAAATTATCCAGTAAGGCTGAGTTAGTGACAATCCATCAAAAGCTCGAAGGAGAGTGGTTCCCTCAGAGCTCATCTGCAACTCTCCTAGAGCTATGAATGCTTCTATAACATGAAGGTTGGGAAACTATCTATGACAATTAAACATCATCTCCAAATCATCGTCATTATCAATCCTGCAACTTTCATACCGCACTGCATCTTGAGCAATCAACATAGGTAACCAATATACCATTTGCATAATTTGATTGTTTCCTTCACGTAACTTGTGAAGAATTTTGGCATAAAATTCAAAAAAACTCGTGGATGAATGAGCACTAACAAATACTAGATTTTAATAGGAAAACTAATCTCTATCTTGCGAATCTTGAATAATCTCACAGTTATAGTGAACCATCATATAATATCTCCCTACCATTTTTTTGCCTCAAAGACTCACCCAGCAAAGAAAACAAATTTTTTCAAACATTCAAATCTGCTTTCCACCTACTAGTGATTCAGGATGGTTTTATGGAAGAGGTTCGTACGATTAGTACGTGTAACAATACACCGTCTCTGTATAAAATGTTTGACTGTTAGCCATTTTATATAATGCATAAAATGGCTAAGTGATTAATATATGTAATTATACGTCGTCTCTGCATAGAATGTTTGATTGTTAGCCATTTTATATAATGCATAAAACAGCTAACCGTCAGTCGAATTGTAAATTGACACTTGTCAGCACTGACACCTGAAACCGTGCAATACATTGGGCCACCAAACGTAATATGCTACTTAAGACGTATCATGTATTCAAAATGTTTCATAGCTAAGCGTATTGCTATTAATACAAAAGTTTATACCATTGAATAATGTTAAGCATGGTGAAGAAAATAATATATATATATATATATTATGGTAAAGAAGCGTAGATTCTTCATCTTTAGATATATTTGAACCGTAAAAAAGAGTAGCTCCCTGTGGGTGATGTAATAAAATCTGATAAAGATTTCTACCCTTTTCATTTTTCCAATATAGAATTATCTACATGACATTTTTGTTTTCTTCAATGAGATCAATCTCACATCTCACTTCTCTCTTTAACTGCTTCCGCTATGAACTAATGCAAAAATTTGTTATGGTACAACTTACAAAGTAATAATCAAGGAATTTGTATACTCCTCTATATAACCATTTACTTGGCAACAGAAGAAGCTTATATCTTGAAACAAGGTTTTTTCTGTCACCTCATGCACACGGCAAACTTTGTATCTTCTGCATGAGTAGAGGCGAAACTCAAACCATCTCCAAGATTTTGACATTCCCTGTGGAATTTGCAGCAAGCAAGGTGGAGGACTGGCTGCGCCAACACACCGAAGAGACGAACTGCGCCGCGTCGTCAACTTCGTGGCCAGAAAGGGGGTCAGTGTTCTGAAACTTGAATGACAATGCTGGCATGGGAAAGGCCTTGTGGTATATGAACACCTAAGTCCACACAGAAGATTATACCTTCAGTAGTGCTGCAAAAACAATAGAGAAAAACTGATAGCAAAAGCACATGTATATAATACCTCATTTGTTTCTGAACCAGTGGCGATATAACCATCAGATACTGACAATCCGACAAAGTTCTGCAACAAGGGAAGATGCATCAGCAAGATAACATACGATCCCAACATGTATAGTCAAACATTTTATGTAATAGAAAGGGCTACAAAATTTTTAATGGAAAATAATAAAAGGGCTTAGTTTTGCATGTAATTTTTTAGTATGGTCAAACATTCCTAATAGCTATCGATCTTAAATATCAAGAACAAGATGAGCTACTCCAAGAACAAGGATTAATGGATTAGTCCTGATATCTCAACAGTAATTGACCCAAAAGAAGAAACACAGCACACAACTAGTCCATGAACATTGATCAGGCATTCTAGTTGAGTAAAAAATTGCATGGTTTCTAATTATGGTCATCGAGGACCCCTAGAAAGATCTTATGAATTCATTGGGTTGTCATAAAGGATTAAAATGACTAACATTTCTTTTCAATAAATTTGTTTTAAAAAGATGCTCTGAGAAATAGTAACTCTTATACATATTCTAGTTAAGATTTATTATAGATCCAAATCCAGACAAATATACAGCAAGCACTTGTGTAATGCCAGACCATGAAATGAACGTACTATTATAACAGAAGCAAAATATAAAAAGTTTAGAATCACAAAAGAATAATCAATGAAAAGTAAAATTGCTCAAGTCAAAATTATTATGTACATAACATCAAAAACTAACTACAACCATCTTAAAATGGGTCAGTGCATACAGATTTTATATAATAATCATAGAAAAAGTGTCACTCCTTTAGTTGCTTTCCTTAAATAATTTTTTTCCCCATTTTATCCTTCCTTACTGTTGGACAAGGCCACATATATAATGAAGTTGTGGATCCTCTTATATTATATACTACTTATTTAATCCATTTTTAACCAATGTGGTACTTTATCTCTCACACTTAAAATGGCTCTAATACCACTTCCACTTGTTGGGTAGGGGGAACCCAACAGGGGTAGATTCAAACAATGAGCTAAGTCAGAAAACCATGGAAGTGGACAGCCATATCTTAACCCAAAACCTTAAGTCAATAAATCTATGGATCCTCCCATATTATATACTACCCACCTAGTTCATTCTCAACCAATGTGGGACTCCACCTCTCACACGTGGTGTAAGGCTACTTTTGTGGCACGTTATGGCATGTGAGGCCTTCCCCTTTGCCAACTAATTTTATTGAGCCATTGCTAGCCCACCTCTAGCCGCCATGGACCCTCCTTCCATCATGTCAAAACCTGAAAAATCCTAAAATCAACCCTCAACCTACCATGGTTAATCCACAACCCACACCAACTCAACCTACACTTTCAAAACCTAATGATCTCCATGTCCAACACCCTACCTATCACCTTAATGGGAAAAGTAATTTGCAGTGGGCTTAGGTCATTTGGTGTACTCTCAAAGGTCAATAGAAATTAACCCACATTGAGGGAACTCTTCCTACAAAGGAAGACCCACACTTCAAGACATGGGATGATAATGATTCTCTTATTATGACATGGCTTTGAAGCTCTATGACTCCTAATGTGAATTGAAATTGTGTGTTCCTTGTTTCCTCTGGGGAGATTTGGGGTGTTCTTTGCAAGAACTTTTCCAAGAAATAGGATTGCTACTTTTCATTTTTGATAAAAGAATATTATTGAGATGAAGAGGAGAAAGACAAGAAGATGGGAGGACAAGATATCCTCCTTACAAGAATAAGAACAAAAACAAATAAAAGAAAATACTATTAATGAAGCATAGTTTTCCAATCTCTCATCATGCTTGAGAGGGAAATTCCTCCAAAAAGATCATGTGCTTTAACATAGGATAGACTATAATACTATCTTGAGACTATAGGCCTAAACCCACTCCAAAAGCTAGCTCAAGGGGAGGGAGATGCTTGAGTGTTTATAAAGCCTATTTTCATCATATTCTTAATAAAAATGGAACTTAACAATGGACATTGACTCTATTCATACCCCAACCTCAATACAAAAAAGTATTGAAGGATGGGAATTAGGTTCAAGCTATGAATGAGAAAATGTAAACATTAGAGAATAATGGAACATAGAGATTGTTGAGAAACTGAGGGACAAAAGATTAATGGGATGCAAGTGGATATACAAAGTGAAATATATAAAGCAAGACTGGCTGCAAAGGGTAAACACAAACTTAGGAGATTGATTATGACAAGATATTTGCCCCAGCAGAGTTTTGGCACGATCATGTTAACCACTATAGATGAAAATCACACTATATGACTTGAATTTAAAGTATGAAGCTTTATGAAGATGTTTTGTGACAAAAAATCAGCTATTAGTATTACTTATAATCCTACCCAAGATGACAGGACTAAGTACATTGAGTTGACCGCCACTTAATCATGTATTAATTTATATTATTGTGTACAAATTTATATAATATTAATACCTTACTTTAGGCAAATTATTTTTACGCAATAATTGGTAATTATTGCGGTAATAATTGCCAAATGTAAATATATTACAACTCATTTGTACAGCTTTATTATCAATGAAATAATATTCAGTTTTCATTTTTTCTTGCAAGTGAAGGTGAACTACCAAATTTGCCAGTTATTATCAAAACAAAATAAGTCATAAGGAAATTCCAAATTATACTGTTAGCACGTATGTAGGACTAGAATCTTTATATATTTATTTTTTATTACTTCATTAATGCAGTTAGAAACTGATCATTAATAAGAAGTATCAAAAGTACATACTGACCAAGAAAGAATTTGTATTTCTTATGCATAGAAGTATATATTTTTCCACAAAGCGATAAGGATTCAGGCAGTTAATACTATCATGCTGCTGCAACTATAAACTCCATTTCCTCAGCACATTATTTTGAGGGCTGGAGACTCTTGTGTACACGCATATAAAAGTAGTATCAAGCTTATGACATAAAATATGACTTACAAGATGAAACTAGAAGGGTTAACACAATGAAACAAACCCTTGGGCTAATACATGTCAGCAAAGACATTAGTTACTCTTATCAACAAATGTACCTTAACATTCATGTGACCGGTGAATGATTGAATAGGTGAATCAATAACTCGTGATGCACAAGCAGACAAATCCCAAAGCTTCAATGTGTTATCTGTGGAAGCAGAGACAAGGTTTACAGTGTCTACAAACTTAATGTAGCTCACAGTCTTATTATGTCCAATTAATGTACAAAGTGGCACTTTTAGGTTGCGAAGATCATAATAATATATTCGGTGATCTGCTGAACCAAATGCAAGGAAACGAGCAGAATCCAGAGGGAACTGAACACAGCATACATTTGCTTTTGTCTTGATGGTACCAACACTAACTCCCTGCAGTAACAGCCCAGGTGAGAGAAACAACTCATCATACTTCCAGCATTAAATACATAAAACATGCAATAGATGACTGCAGTACGTTTAGTTTCAAAGCTGATATCCACCAAGTGCAAAAATGGAATTGCCTGATTGATACTCCATAGCTTAACAGAACCGTCATCGCTGCCACTTGCCAACATTGTAGGGTCTGCTGATGAGAAATCGATGGACCACACCCGCCGCTCATGCTCCCTCATTTCAGACAGTACTTGACTTCTTGTCACATCCCATAACTGAACAAGATAGTAAGTTACAATTCTTTTACAGAAACCATAAACAACTAATAAATTTGACCTACCTGTACAACACCTTCAAAGTTACTTGAAGCGATTTGACCTTTGATGTAAGTATTCCAACATATACTGCTCAACTTTGACCTGCTAGCCATCTCCACTACTGGATAGTGGATATCACGATCCTCATTTATGATTGTATCACATTCAAAAACTTTGATTTTCTTATTGACACCAGCAGTGGCAAAAAATTCTCCATCACGATCAAAGCTGAGTGAGCATACTAGGTTGGACGAATGCAAAAGATCTCCTTGCTTCAGGTCAGCCTTAACCTTTAGCTTACTGAAAGATAAGTACTTGCACAAACCCTCAAGGAAAGGATTTATCCAAGCACTTGTACCCTCCCTGCACTGCTCTTTTGATGCTAAGTTGTTGACGCAACTCCTTTCAGTTGCAACAACCGACCCTCTACCATCATTTGCTAAAGTTGAATGTCTGACCACCGGTTTCCCCAAGGCTGGCCTGCATCGTGTTAAGAAGTATGCTGACTCTAGTTTCTTAAAGTTCTTCATTAGCCGTGAACTTTTTGAAAGAAAACTTCCCTGATTTTTCTGATCATCAACTATGTTATCACCACATTCCTCAATGTTTTTAACATGCATCCCTGGTCTGAATCGTTTTCTGGTCCCTATACAAGCAGAATCCTCGCTATCAACAGTCATGGATGGGAAACTTGATGCTGAATGATCATCACTCCCCAGTTCAGCGCCAGTAACCTCTTTAAATCTAAATTGCTGCTTGGTCACTTCTTCAATATCTGAACACAGAAAAGAGATAGTATGTTGCAATTTCTCAGCTACTTCTCTCTTTCTCTGTTGAATTAACAAAAGGAATTCTAGCAGCAACTCCTGATCCTCTATTCTGTGTCTAAGCTCTATTGCTGCTTCACGTTCCTCCATGTCATCTCTCTGTTCATTAAGGAACTCACTCTGCAGCAACTCCCTGTCACACAAGAAAACAGACGGTTTAAAAATTATCTATGTGTACTACAGAACTAAAAATGGATGTCTGATATGTTATAAAGGTAAATTACCCAAGTGTTGGACGACTACTAGGCTCAGGATGTAGTAACAATAAGCAAAATGAAGCTTGTTTAGGCCACTTTAGAAGTAACTGTGGAGGAAGAACTCTATGTCTAAGGCTTGACATGGTTCTACTCTTCTCTTCTCTTGAGCTGAGTGGACAGAAAAGCTGGTCACAAGTAGGATAATCAGGTTAGAGTATATCAAAATAACAAATAGGGTCTTTCAACACTTTACCCTGCGTCCTTTGTAAAAACAAAGTGAAGAAGATAAAGTATATCAAAATACCCAATTAAAATCTAACAACTTAAACTTGAATTATACAATTTCAGTAATGAACCTCGAAAAGGAGAACCCCCAACCGGTAAACGTCAGAAGCACAAGAACTAGTAGTACCAGCACCCTCTTCAGGACTAGTATACCAACTCATTTCCATCAGCAGTATCTGTTTCATTGGGAATGATTGCTTCTTTCCTTCCACTTCTTCAGCCTTTCTCCTATCTTTCATTTTATTTTCTTCTGTTTCTTCTATTAATGATGCACGAGCTGCATACACAGCACTTGACAGCATGCAACTAGAATCTGACAATGCCATTGTCGAGGTCTTGACAGGCATTAAATCTTCACTTCCTAAACTCTGTTGATGCATATCATGGGGACAGAGAGATGTTGGAGTTTTAACCTCAACACCTTGGCTGTTCAATCCATCTCCTAAGGAATCCGAGCCGGAATCCGAACAAGATGCTGACTCAATAAACGAGATGTGGTTGAAAGACGACATGACAAAGCACGAAGGCCTCACATTATGAACTACGACTCCCTGAGAATGTGCTACATTAACAATTTCTACTATTTGCCTAAATACGTGCAAACATTCAAAGACATCTACTGCACGATCGGGTTTATCTAACCATTGCCTCAGGCTAATATCATCCCATTCTATAGAACATACAAAAGGGTCCGCCCCGACTTCATCTTCACAAAACCCAGAAAACGCACCCAGATTTTTAGGCTGATGATCACCTTGTGAAAAATGAACCCTATCCCTTTCCTTTCTAAAGCCAGAATCCTGCGATGCCTCGCCAGATAATGGGTTCCTTTCAGGACAATGAAGTCTTTGGTTCCTGTCTGAGACTCCAGAACTATTTAATGCCCTTGAGCTATCAGACCTCTGCCAAGCAGACCCTGAAGAACCCTCCATCTTCATCCAGTCACAGTTGCATGTAGGCCAAGGACAGCACATCCAAGAAATTGAGGAGCCCTCCAACTTGTTCCACACACTTGCAACTCCACCATCACCATTTTAGCTCAAATTCATTTCAGTGGTTCCAGGAAAAGAAAAAATAAAAATAAAAATCGAAGGCTCAATATGAAGATCAACCTCTCAGCTTTTTTTCTACACGATCACAAGTACTTCCTGTCAAGTTAGCAACATGAATTTTTTTTAACAAACTTCTCAGCATGCAAATTTCATTCCATTAAACTAAAAAGCAATAAAAACTGACAACTTAGAAAAGTATGGCAAATATTTTCTGTAGGCAAACTTAAAAATTCAGAAAACCAAACAAAAATTAAGTCAATAAAACCTTCTACAAAAGTCTATCAACTCCAGCAGACGATTCCAACGATATGAAAAACCAACATAGACCCTCCAAAAGGACCAAACTTTATCCAAATTGATCAGAATTACCAGCCACCCATCTGAATAACAAGACAGGCAGGCAGATAGATAGATACATGAATAGATATATAGAGAGAGAGAGAGAGAGAGAAAGAGGCAGCTAGAAAGAGAGAGAGAGAGAGAGATGTACCAGTGTGACCATAGAAGTATCTCCTGTTTCTGCTAGGCCAACCTTAGAACAGAACCACACAACAAAAGTTTCTAGCTGCACAGACACACTTGATGCTCCACAGCCTCAAAAATTCCCACCATTTGTGTCAAAAAAAAAAAAATCAAAAAATGAAAAAAGGCCACCCAAAAAAAAAAAATCAAACAAAAGTACAAAACAAGTAACACCACACCCACATATGTACCAAAATAAGTAATAACAGAAAAAAAAGCACAACTTTTTGAAAATAAAATATTAAAATAATAACAACAAAATACAATTCCAACCCACTCTATACTTTTGCCGTAGTTTCCAACTTTTTCACACGCCACCCTCTTTCTGTTTTTTCCTTATTGGGGTATTCACTGTTTTTGTTTTGTTTTATTTCATTTTTTGTTACCCTTTTCAGCCTTCGAGAAGCTGTTATCTCTTTTACGTATTTGCTATCCCGCTATGTTGTGCGCACAAGCGACGTGGCACAACCATGGCCTCAACGAAGTTGAACGAAAAGAGAGGATAGAGGAGAGAGGGTGCACTTGTGGAGTGAATTCAATAAAATTGTGGGCCATCTTTGGAATTTTATAGAATTAATAGGCATGCATATTGTGATTATTAAAATAGATGTAACGCTCTGTGTTCTGGGAATGCATGGGGATGGTGTTTCACAAACAGGAAAAGTCACATTAATTTATGTTGACAAAGACATGCTATTATTAAACTACTATAGGTTATATAGATTGGCAGAATAAGATCTTATGTTGTGAATATAACTTTGAAGATTGTAAAGAACGAGTATTTAAATGTTAATAATCTAAGATAATCAATATGTGACACTACTTTAGATTCAGATTAAAAAAGGGAAGAAAAAACACTGCTCTTCCGATGATCAATTCGGTGGTTCAGTTGTTTAATTATTTGTTTAATCAACAACTTAAATACACGCGTCGAAGCAAGTGCTTCTTAATTTCAGCAGTAATCATTAGTTAATTACTTAATGCAGTTACCGCTAAAAGTGGCAGTAAATAAATGGCAATCGATTGGTTGAAAAGACCACTGATGCATAATCGGAGGAAACATGCACTGCGAAGATTAAAATCTCAAAGATGAATTAAACACTAAATTATTGGATGCTCGTAATAAATAAAAAGTAAAAAAAGGTGCGGGATGACCTTTTCACATATTATGTACGTAGAATTGTCGCACATCTAGTTTTCTAATTACAATTTAAAAATTTAAATAATGAAAAAATAACTTGCAAGATAGTGTAACTACCAACTAAAGTTGAAGTGGTACATTTTTTTATTCTTCCCAAGTATAGATGACTAATCCCATCAAAGCATGAAGCTTCACGAAGGGATTTGAGATCATTTTTATACATATCATAAAAAATTAAGTTATTAAATCTTAAGGAATCTAACTAACTATTAATTATATTAAGCACGGTAACTAAAGTGGCATGCGTAAGTAGAGTGAGCATAATTTAATGTTATCCCGTAAGAGCATTTAATAACTTCTCAATGAAATACACGCTTTATTTAGGGGTTGATTTTTTTGGCTTGGTTGAACATTTCTTATTTCATTAGTTTATATTTGTGAGTGCCTTTCAAAGTTTAGGCACAAAAATTAAAGATATTATTAAATAGACTGGAATAAATGTAACTGAATTTCTTTAAATTATCTTTTTCTCTTCGATAATTAGTTGAGAGAATAAAAAACAAGGCATACAATTAAAATTTATTAATACTTTTTTTAAATTCTAAAATGAATGGCAATTTGTAATGATATTTTTTTTCTAAAAGAAAAGAAGCTATAAATAGATGAAAAAAGTATCATTAATCGAAGAATTTTGTTTACGAGTGCTTTAAAATATAGAAAGTTTTAGAACTGATTAGAAGTACATTTTGAGTTTTGTTAACAGGTGTCCTACGAATAATATTTAAGGAGCAAAAGTTAAAAGCTTTTTATAAAAAGAATAAAATACAATTCTCTCCATAGAGAGGAACTCTATTATGCTCTCCTCCTGTATAAACTTAAGAAAAAAATACAACCCTTTCTTTGAGAGATAGAATTATTACACTCCTCTTCCCGTCATTTTTAAAATATACATTACCATCTCTTATAAATTAAAAATAAGCTACACTTTAATCCATTTTTAAATTTTTCATTAATTACTTCACTTTCTCATGCTTATTATTTTATTATGGACTAAGATTCCTTTTATTAATTATATGCTATTAATTCATTTATAAAATAAAATATATGTGATTTATAATAATATAAAATATTACGTTATATATATTCATTTTAAATTATTATTTATATTAAGAAAACCTTTAAACTTATATATATATATATATATATATATATATATATATATATATAATAAAGCCTTCTCTCATGAGAAAATAACTTTTAAATTTTGAATGTATTACATATATTAAAAATTTTAAAATCTTAATTTTAAAATCTTTTCACTTTTAACTCCTTAAAAAGGATTGTTAGAGGAGTCATTAGCAAATCCCTCAAGTCATTCATAAATTTGTGTGTGACAGCTTAGTTTGGTCATATACTGTAATTTAACATACGAAATAGTTATTGACAAACGATAAATACATACATAACAAGAAAAACCAAATAACTTTTGTCAAATCTGATGGGGTGGTCTTCTAATGGATCATGCACAGTATGTTAAAAACTGCAATAAGTCATATCACTAATTAAAATACTTTGTTTAAAAGTATAAATAAAGATATGCAATTTAACAATTACAAATGCTCACATTTACAATTGCACTTCCCGGAATTTCTTTCTTTCTTTCTTTCTTTCTTTTTCTACAATTTCAGAAAATCTTAATCCAAGATAATTACTGTTATTATCTATAATTTGCTTTTCTTAATATATTAAAATTTGAAAAATTAAATTAAACATACGTATATATAAATATTTAAATTATTATATGCACATATATTTTAGTTTGTTAAATAATTAATATATAAATATATAAAACTATTAATAAAGGGTGTTTTGGTCAAAAAGTTGTCACAACCCGATTTAGACACGTGACTGGCAGGTGAAAAATCTTATTCCCACGTAAGTCTCATGACTTGAATTGCTCTATATGCATAGTTAATCATGAAATTATTCAAAATACATTTTTATTTTCTACATACAAATCACCTATTTATCAAATCATACTAATCTATGTTGATATTCCATAATTCAAACTCTGTTATCCGTAAATCATAATACAAAACATATCTGTATAAAGCCATCTAATTTAAAGTATCCATAAGTGTTAAATTATTCAGTACAGTACCAAAATGTCATTATGATGTGCAGAAACATGAACATGCTTTATCGTCCGAGATCCTGCCTGCATTGTACTGGAGCACTATAACCAACACATTATATGCTTCACCTACGGACTCATCAACTGGGATCTATGACTGCTGAGAGGTTCCCAACAGCTGCTCTGTCTGTAAAAATAAAAGGAGGAAGAGAGGGGTGAGTTTTGTTACCAAAACTCAGTGAGTGAGTCTTCACTTGAAACCCCCTTTCATGGTACGCTAAGGAAACAGTGTACAAAAATCATAATAACATTAATAATACTAAAAAGTCTCACATAACCAAATGTACATATAATTTTTAAAGGTCCTTTATACTTGTCATGTTATAGCTTAAAAACAATTTCTCTAAATTTATTTTCACGACCAAAACATACAAAAATCTTTGCTTTGTGGTTCTTATAGAACCGTAATTGAATACCTAAATAGGTTCCATCCTTTGCTCTGCTCTGGTTACACACAATGTCTGTGACGTAACAAAACTCTAAATATAAAATCTCTGAATATCTCTAGCCCGGGCTATTTAGTACCAAGGTTAACGGATTTACTGCCGTTAACACACAGCCTGTTTCTCTATAGCTACAATCTAACTAAATAAACAAATAAATATAAGAAATCCTTAAAATCTTTTAACTTTGTGAACTCTGAATCTATTTGATTCTAACAGTCCGACCTTAGCATAATTGTGGCTATGAAATCAAGCCCAAGGGATCACCCTTTGTAGACATTTGTGATTTCATAACCTCACAGAGTATGTATCCGCCAGCTGTTCTGAATCTCACAAAGATTCAGGCTCTAAAACCTTTTGATTTTATTCTCTAAAACATAATTCTAATTATCAAATTTCTCATAGTCTGGAAAGCTCAACAACATACTTGAAATAAAAGATTAAAACCACAGTTCTAATCATCTCTCTGAACTTTATATCTAATTATAAAACTGAATCATAATTACAAATCAGTTCCAGAATCAATTCAACAATCATAAAGGTCTTTAACAATACATATATCTCATCACTTCTATCTAAAACCAGTTCAACAATAATGGTCCCATGAGTTTTCTCAAAAATAGGTTTCATGCTCTTAATCTACAGTTCTAAACATATAATCAACAGTAATCTCAATCCTTTTTGTAGAAATATCTAAAATCAAACATATCTTCATGAATATAATAACTTTAATGCAGAATATAGAGATCACAGATGAAAACCCACTCACCTGGTGGGATGAACCATGAAGAACTGACTTTCACAGCACAATAGGGAGCATAATTTGACAGGAATATCTGATATAAAAGTAATAAAACTCTAAATCAACTTCAAAGAACCTCTAAATACCCAAGAATCCATCCCTAATAAGGTGGAAAGGTCCTCCCCTTTGAGAAGCACAAAGGATCCCCTCTAGACAAGGAGAACTTAAAGGAAATGAAGTTAAACCAGTAAAATAACATACCTTTAAGCTTGGAGGATGAGAGATTCCTAATTAAACTTGGAAGAATTGGAAGAAAATGGAGTTTAAAAGGTGAAAATGGGGTCGGGAGGCGGAGTTCTCACATTTCTCTGTAGAGGAGGGAGTGGATGTGTGTGTGGAATGGTCTAGAACCCGAAACAGGGGTTTTTATAAATTCGGTTTAGTGCTGCAGCGATCACCAGAGAGCGTCTCTCGCACCAATTTACTTTTCTGTTGACCGCTGCAGCGCTAAGAGCACTACAGCGATCACCAGAGGGCATAAAGTCCACTTCTTACATCGACTAAATCTTCTGCTGACCGCTGTAGCACTCAGCGCTCACCAAAATAGTCTTTCTGTCAACCTTAACTACACTTTGAGTTCTGGTATGTATTAGACTATGTTATCCCAGCACTCACTTGGATTCAAATAACAAAAGAGCCCCCATTTGGATTCAAATAAAATATCTACAAAATCAAAATCTCAACCAATTAAAATCTAAATTTTGGGTTTTAGTTCAAATCCAGGAATTCTTACGATTCCGTAAACTTGTGATTTAAAAATGACCTATTCAAAAACTTCATAAAATCCGTTAAAAATCTCTCTTTAACTCATTTTTCTCTAGGGAACAATTACCGGGGCTTTTGGTCCCTAGAATATGACTCTATCATATGGCTCTCCAATGAGAAGTAGGGTCTAGACTTAGCAGAATTCGAGACTCAAAACGACGAGTAACAATGACTGACATCCTTTTTGTTCGGAAAAATTTTCTAGTCTTTTTACATTTAAAATTAGGGGTATTACAAAAGTAAAATAATAATTATGAAAAAATGGAAAACTAATAAAAAAAAAAAAATTAAAGTGTAGCACTTCTTAATTTTTTTTTTTGGAGAGGGGAGTGTATGGTTTATAAATAGAGAATAGAGGAGTATATGTTTTAAAAATAGAAGGAATAAGACCGTAATAAAGCCTTCTCTCAAGAAAAAAAATAACTTTTAAATTTTCAATATATTACATATATTAAATTTTTTTAAAATCTTTTCACTTTTAACTCCTTAAAAAGTATTGTTAGAGTACTCATTAGCAAACCCCTTAAGTTGTTCATATAAATTTGTGTGTGACAGCTATCATATATTGTAATTTAACATACTAAATAGCCATTGGCAAACGATACAAAAATAACGAGAAAAACCAAAAAACTTGTGTCAAATCTGATGGGGTGTTCTTCTAATGCACAGCATGTTAAAAGCTGCAAATAAGTCATATCACTAAAATACTTTGTTAAAAAGTATAAATAAAGATATGCAATTTTACAATTTCAAATGGTCACATTTACAATTGCATTTCCCGGAATTTCTTTCCCTCTTTTTTGTCCCTACAATTTCAGAAATTCTTAATCCAAGAGAACAGGCCTCCATGTTTTGATTTGGACGACAACTCTCTAATTGATGAAAAGTATGTGATTTTATGCAAAGAGGCATAGGCACAACAAACCTATGTAAGCTCTAATAAATGCATTTGCCCTAACCCTTAAATCCTAAGAAACATGTGCACATTGACTTGGTGGTGTACTTGTGTATCGAATACGTGTCAATGTTTAACACCCATATGACATGTGTTGGACACGCATTTGTACGCGTCTAATTAAAAAAATAATTTTTTGAGTTCGGACACGTACCGAACATAATTGGACATTGCTTTAATTTATTGTGGATGTGGCTTGAACACTCTGCAGATACGCTTGAGTTAGTTTCTTTATTTTTTTCTAACTTTTTAATATCAACATGAGCCCAAAATAAACATTAGTTATTTGATTGAACTTGTGTTCTTGGATTATTTTATTTTGAAAATTCTTCACTTGATAAAAAAAGAGAAGAATTAATTAGATTAAAAAAACAATACAGAGACGATAAAAAGAAATTTAGACACAAAAAAGACAAAAAAATCATACAACAAAACCAAAATTTTATATATATATATATATATATATATCAAACGTGTTCGTATCCTATAATTTTTTATATTTGATGTGTCTTCATATCTGTATTGTGTCTCATATCAGGGTCTATACTTCTTAGCATATGTTGTGATTGGTTTGTTGTTTGTCTATTTCTGCTCCTTTCACCCCCTTTGAAGGGTGGGAGTTGGTCGGTTGGTAGGACCTCAAACACAAACACGCATGCATCTCTTGAAATCCCATCAATCTTCAAAAGTGAGGCTCCTATTTATCTACCTTTTTTATATATGTATTTTCGTTATAAGATGAGTAAACACAAACCAACTTGTGGACATTATGCTGCAAACACTAAAAAAAACCAATAATTTTGAGAGAAAATAATGATTCAAAACTCGAAAATTATATCATAATAATAAGAGTACCATCATGCCAAAACTAGCTTCAATGGTCAAGTATTGCCTTTCTTTTAAATTTTGTTCAATTGTTTCCCTCGATGGAAAGATGGTATAAATATATGATAATTAAGTACGATTCGATAATGCTCAATTCTACGAGTATGAATTGACAAACGATACTAACTGTGTGACTACAAACCATTTTATTTTATTTTATTTATTATTTTGTTGGTGGGTTGTTTAAGATAATTTCACCTCTTTTATTTTCTTGTCTCCCATGATTTCCGCAATTTGTTAATTGTGATTGCGTCATGTGATATTTGGTTTCATTATTTTTCTATTTGGATCAATTGGTAATGGTTAATATTATTCTTAATCTTATTATCCCCAACATGTAATATTGAATTGCTTGATCTTCTCCCACATTGCCTTCGTGTCGGTTGATTAATTGACCCATCTTATACCGACACGTTTGGATATTTGGTCATTTTCTATATATGCACGTATTAATTGCCTGTTTGGAAAATATAATTTTTTCCTACCACGAACAACACGAGTTCTGGCGTCTGATGCAATTTCAACAAAACGAAACTCATATAGCTTCCCTCTCTTTAACGCAAGTTGGCATCAAATACAATCTTAGTCAAACATAATAGATGCGTGCTTCACAGCAGCTCCACGTGATCTAAATGCAAAATTAATTACTCCCTTCATTTATTAATAATAGTCGTGATGAAAAATTATACCAATTTAATACATTAGATCTTTTAATGTATTAAATAGATGCAGTTTTTCATCATGATTATTATTAAAAAATTGAGAGATTAATTTATTTACTTAGTCACCTGGACAAGACCATTATGTCAGTTTGAGTGTTAACCGGTCTCATCTTGGATGTATTTTAATTGTTTTATTTTGTTGTATTATATTGTTTTGTGTTGCATCTTTAGCATCTTAGATACCTTTTGTTTGTGATAATAAGATTCTTCGATTAGCTAGTTTAACTAATCTTGCTTTTACTTTTGTATTTTTTGTTTGTGCAAATATACAGATAACACCTCCACAACAGTTACCTTTGCTATCTTTTTAGTGTAAGCGAAGTGTACCTTCTTTGCCACCTAAGGCCCACAAAGAAGAAAATAAAGCCAGGACGTTTGGCAATAAAGAAAATGTGATAATGTCCTGTTAGATTTGGAAAATGATATTTTAACATGAAAAAAAAAAAAAAAGTCACGTGTAACGTAACATCCACTTTACATCAATAGGTAACTGTAGTCCATACTTATTCAACTCAACAAGTTCATCCAATAATTGTAAAATAAATGTCAAAATAGTATTAATTGAATTTTTTATATACAAAGTAAAGTTGGCTTATTTGGTCGGTATTCTACTTATATTTTTGTTATGATTTAGATTTTCGACTCTTAAATCATTTTATTAATGGATAATATATAAGTGATTCTATAAACGTTTGATTAGAGCAAAAATAGGGTGGGTCACCCTGTCAGCCCAAAGTTTTTTTTTTTTTTAACTTATAAAAACTGAATTACTAAGACAATGAGATCCTTGATTGAAGGGTATAAAGGTGACAGATAATAATTTCTTTATGGATAATTTCTGTTAGGCCGAAAGTCATTTAGTGCGGATGAATCATGATTCATGAACCCGTACCGTACGAGAGTTGAAATGCAAAAAAGTGGATGCTTCTTGTAGTTGCAGGTGGGGGACGCGTGTTTATGATTCCGGCCATTCTTCAATGGGGTTAAGAGGGAAAAAAAAATGTAACGCGTAAAATCTGGATATATTATCACTAATCACTTGGTTCAATCATTTGTCTATTTGGGATGATGTGCCTTGTGCAATGGGGCATTTGTTACTTGATGTTGCTGGCTGTGGGAGGACTTTTTCAGAGGCTAGATTTTGTTCTGTTCTCTTCTTTTCTTTTTTTTAATTAGTTTAGGGGTTTTGAATATACTGAATTGTTATTAAATATAGCTCAGGTTGGATCAACCCATCATAAAAAAGACAAAACCCTCTCCTGTATTTATCTTTTCCTTCACTGTACTCAAAATTGAAACTTTGTTTAAGAGAAACAAGTTCAAATCACTTGAATCAAGCTCTAGTTTATTTCTTGTTACTTCTTGTCATTCATATTTGCCCAAATAAAATCGAAATCTCGAAAATACCTCTCTCTTTTTTGGTGAAACCGAAAATGACTTTGTGTTAATTTTTAATTCACCAAAGCAATATTGGTCTCCAAGGCCATTTGAACGACTATGGAAAGGCCCAATTTCAACTTTCACTTTTAAATCATTTATTATTCTTTCATACCAAATAGAAGAAAATAATTAGGACTGACAGAAAATCATGTTTTTCATTGCAGTATTGCTGCAGTTTGAGCTATCCAAATAGCATATATCAATGTCGTGTAGAGGCAATGCATAGTAGAGTAGATACCAGGAACTCTTCTATGCCACTCCTGTGATTCCTTTATGAGAATAAATCAATTAAAAACACATTAGCTTCAAACCAAGCTCAGTTGTATTAAAAGATTTCAGTGCAAATTAAATTGATGTCCAATTTGATGAAATTCACTCCAACTCCCCTTTTTATATAAAATTTGCTCTTGAAGTCTCTAAACTAGTAAAATAATTACATTGTTTTCTCTTGAGTTCATGAAATCATTACACCATCATCCCCTCCTTTACAAAATGAACAATACATTTAGAAGAGATTAATTTTACCAGGACAAATAAAGATGAGTGCAAATAAATTTCATCAAATCTAAAGAGTGATCAGAATAAGTTGCTGAAAGATGTAGATCTATGTTATGTCCGAATAATGATTGTCCCGCACAATCAGTTTCATGCACCCCAATGCCTAGGAATTTCATATTAATTCCACCATGGGATTTATATTAGGCAGGAAACACGGACTAGTATGTAACTATTTATCAGATCCCAAACATAGGCAACCATAGACAACAATAATGAAAAGTCGATGGATCTTGGAAAGACGAGGGAAGTGACAAAAGGAGGAGAATGAACATACTTTGTAGTCATCTTCCCAATGATAATTACTCTATCATAAAGTTAACACAAGGAAGACATGGTCCTCCCCTCCCAGTATGCTACAGCTTAAGGCTCACAAAAAGCTTCATAAGAATGCCATATATTAGAAATTACAGTTGTAAGTGACAAGAGAATACATGTGATGTGATGATGAAGTGGAGGGGAAGATTTTCTAAGCTATAGAGTTACCTAACATGACCACAGGAGGCATTTTTTGCGAGGGGTGCTTACTCGCTGTACAGGCAAAATAGCGAAAAGGAAAAAGGGGAAAGGAAGAAGAAAAGAATCAAGTATTCTTAGTGATGCTTTTTGCTGCATCAGGGCTCTACAACTCAACGACCAGAAACAAATAATGAATTGGTTATCTGGTTCCCTTCAGCTTGGAGTCTCCTCATCTTTGCCTTGTCTAGACGCGCTCGTCTAGCCGCCTCTTGGATTTGGCGGTCATGGTCTTTCAACATCTGGTCCATGTTGCTCGATGGAACTAGCAATGGACCAGAGTAATGGATTTTAGGACCCTTGGAACCATAACCAACCTGCGGCATTGTAAAGAAATAAACGAGAGAGAGAGAGACCAAAATAACATTTTAGATCCAACTTCATATAAAAAACAAAATGCAGAAACAAGAAGTTCAACTACTTACAAGAATCGGGTCTATGTTGCTGCCTCTCCCTTCTTCCTTCTGAGGAGCATGCGCATGTTGCTTCTGATCCTGTGGCATCATTGATTCTGAGGCCTCCTTGAAGGATCCTGGGAACCTGCTTATTAGTTTGGAAGCCTCCATTTGTGATGATCCAGACCTTTCTCTGCGATCATCGGACAACATACTTCTCCTGGCCGCAACTAAGCCAGAGACTGTTGATAAGTCACCCCCCACTGAAATCTTTGGAGCGTCATCCGGGTTCTTGCCAGCTTTAGCCCATGCAGCACGGTGAGTAAGTGGACCTGAATGGGAGGCTCTTTTATGCTGATATGCCTGGGGATCCGCACTTACTTCTGCAGCTTGTGATGGCCTAGGTGGATCAATGGGAAATCCAGAAGCAACTTCTTCAGGATGAGGGTTAAACTTCTCACTCCTGCTTTGAGAATTGGCCTGACCTTGTCTCTTCTGTAAATGGTTTATTTACATTTCCAACAAAAGAAACACGGATGTCAACAAAATGAACGAGTACACAACACAAAATGCAAAGAGGATAAAGATATTCCAGAAGGGAAACAAACAAAATTCTGTCATCCATCAGGAGAATGCTATAGATATTCATCAAAAAAGGAAAGTGAAAACAATTTTCAAAAGAGAAGGCCGTAGAAGAGTGTATAGTAGTTTTTCACCTTGTTCGGTGTTGACTACTGCATGGACTTAGCACGTTGTAAAATAGTTTACTTTTTGAAGATGCTTCATTTGAGAATTTATTTGTAAATGCCAAAAAAAAATTTAATCTGCCAATCTATCTTATTTTATTATTTTCTTTTCCTATTTTCACTCCTAAGATGCAGACCACCTTGTGGGATAAATCTTCACAGTTGTACAACTCCAAAGATGCCATACACATATTCATTCACTTGAAAGGCTAATCGATGCCAGCAAACAGAACAACATCACACATGAGCAGCAACTACGAGTCCCTGTAACCTAATTGGTTAAGTATTAATTAATTATGAGCCGACCTGCATTGACAAGACCAGTTCGGCATTGGCATCAGGTGCAGGAATCGCTCGTGATTCTCTTGCACCTCTTCTCTCGAGGTCATGTTTCTGGCCCTTGCTTCCTGCTGCTCCTTGCCTGAAAACATCATAATGAAAACCTTGAATGAAATTTGAACACTAAACTTTGCATGCTAGAACTCAGATGACGAGTATCCAAGAGAACATTATAGTAGAACTAACAAGCATCAGTCTGATTTTACAAATCCGATATAACTCAGCTTGGTTTGCTGACAACTTATATATAAACTCATTTCATGAGTCATATGGAACATTAAAGATAGACTATCCCCAGCTCTAATTCTCTAAATAGTTATTAGCGTGTTGGGCAAGCGACACAATATGCCATCATTGACAGTGTTTTGTTAATTTTCAAAAAGAAAATAATGAAATGGCAACTCATAAGTATTGGATACAATGTACTTATGTTCTTCAAAATCCTCAAGATGCCTATGTTTCAATAAGTAAAAGTCGACCAATAAAAATAAAACAATCGCATTTTGAAAGGAAAGAACCAAAATAGTGACAAGAGACTTGCAATAAAACTAATTTCAGAGATTATTTAATTAGATGATTTAAAAGATCTTTGAAATCTAAACACATACACACACACACACACACACACGAGCAGTTTGCAGAACTGCGATTTTTATTTATACATTTAGCATAACCGAACCTGCATAACAACTATAATTCCACACCAAAACTGAACAAATACCTTCTAGCTTCTTCATCGCGTACTTTGGCATCGAATTCTTTGCTAGGAGGATACTTTGGCAACATTGAAGGATCACAAGGTAGAGGCTTCATAGAGAAGAACTAAATTGCATGCGCAACAAAAGGAGTCATAAACTACGTATACTGAAGTATGGAAACAATACTTTACAACCAAAATGCTATGCAAAACTGTAGTTGAGCAAGTGATATAAAATAATCAGTAGCCCATATGTGATAAATGCATCAATTAGTGGATACAAATAAATTCTACCATATCAATGTCATTGAGAAAATACTAATGTACACTTTCAGTAATACACATTATACAGAGACAATGCATGAGAACGGATTTATTATTAATATTTTATAGGAAAAAAATGTTTATTAAAGAGAGAGAAGAGTATGTAGAGAAAAGATGAGCTGTCCTCACCAGAAGTTTTAAAAAAAAGGATAGAAAACATTTTACGGTTGCAACTTATAGAGGAACCCTCAACCTAAGTTTGGAAAATATAAGTAAAGTTATGTTTTTCAAAATACCAGCATTCACTCTTTGTACATAATGCAAGCTGGATTGAATTAAAAAAGTGAACAATAGAAAGAAAGTTGAGAATTTCACACCTCACTCCTCAAAGCAGATGCTGCAGTTCCACGATCAGCGGGATCTATGGACAAAAGGGTCTCTATCAGGTCTATTGCAGGTGCAGGAAAGTCCTTGAATGTTTCAGCAACACGACGCATATAGGGCTGTTGAGGCTTAAATATTGTTGCATGAGGCAATTTTGACTTTCTCCAATAATCCTCAGATGGTGAACCGCAAAGTTTGAAAATTTTATGCAACTGCTCCACCTAAAAGACAGAAAATTGAGGTTTCCAGTCATTTTGTTATATACCCAAGCTAATTGCGCATGAGAGTTTATTTTCAGCTGCTACCAGTATTTTCTTGCCGGCACTTATAATTAGTGTTGAATTTTGGAATGTCACCACATGCAATACAGATGAAAAAGAAGAAGAATGCAGAAATGCCACATTTGAATTTTGAGCTGAAACATTTAAGCATGCATACCTCAGTTCTTCCTGGCATTATAGGCTTGCCAGCATACAGCTCAGCAAGTATGCAACCTGTACTCCATAAATCTACAGCAGTACCATAGTAAGTGGCTCCAAGTAACAGCTCTGGTGGCCTATACCAGAGAGTGACAACTCGGCTAGTCAATGACTGAATTTGATTGGGATCAAAAAAGCTTGCCAAACCAAAGTCTGCAATTTTTAAGATTCCATTGTTGTCAATCAAAAGATTGGAACCCTTAATGTCACGGTGCAGCACACCACAGCTGTGGCAGTGATCAAGTCCGCGTAAAAGTTGCTGCATGTAACATTTAACCTGCCAATTTCCAACAAGAAGTTAAATCTGGCTGATTATCTTTTGCCTGTCCTGTAGCTTTAACTAGGTTTGTCTTTGGTTGAAATCTTAAATTTTCATGAAGTTTCTTCCTCTAAATTTTAATAGATTATTTTTTTCAATCCAAAGACAGAAAGAATCAAAATTCAGTAGTTGTTTCATTTTTTGTCACTCTTGTTGCTTTATGTCATTATCAATGTTTGTCTTTAAAGTAAATCTTATTCCTTCATTTAGTCTCCCATTTATTTTCAATAGATTCATTTTCAATCGCAAAAGGAAAAGGAATTCAACCTCACTGAATTCATTTATGAAGTGCATAGTAATGACTATCTTCAATTATAAGCTTAAAGGAGCAAATATCAGAGAAGACATTTGGTTGAATATAAAATCAGACAGCAAAATTAATGGCAGCAAGATTCTCCTTGAAATGTGTGATAAGTTACATTTGTTGTGAAACAGAGAAAGTATTGAAGCTTCTGAAATTACCTGTGCTTCTGTGAACTTCAGTCCTGGATGTGACGCAAGGCCAGCCAAGTCATGCTCCATGTACTCAAAAACAAGATATAAGCTGCAAGACATCCTAGATGTAACCAGGCCCTCCAGTTTTATGACATTTGGATGATCAAGCCTACGCAGAATGTGAATTTCCCTTGCCATGAAGCGGACACTCTCAGGCTCAAGATTATCAAACCTCACTTTTTTCAAGGCAACAATCTTTTTTTGTTCAAGATCACGAGCTCTATAAACATTACTATAAGTTCCCTGGCCAATCTACACATAGAAAAAGGGGAAAAAATATTATTCATAGGGAAAAAAAACATCTAGAAGGTAATCTTGACATTGAAGTAGAGGATAAGTGTAGAAATATATAAAAACTTTATGCACACAAGTCTCATATTCTAACTTAAATTTATCTCAAACGAATCAGAGAATGAATTCAATAATATATGATTGAAATGAAAACAGATGTGGAAATCACTTGGCCTTGTCCTTAGGAACATGCAGCAGTTATAAATTGATCATACCATCATTAGAATTTCACATTCAATCACCAATAGCATTCCAGGAATTTTGTGAAAATGTTATATGATGAGATCAAAGAGACTAAATACAAAGTTAACAATGAAAACTTGCAAAATATATTGTTTAGGGATACAAGCAACCAACAAGGACTATGCATGTTGATTGACCCAAGGAGGGGGGCTGGAAAGAAAAGAGTTATAAATCCACTAGGGATAGTTTTTCTACCAAGAGTTATTACTAGAGTCATATACGACCTAAGTTGTGCATAGAAATAAGCAAATTAGGTCAACTAACAACCTGAAGGAAGAGTACAGATTGAAGAATTGTGTTAAAGAAGTCATCCCAGTGTCATGGCAACCTTATACGCTCACAAGGAAAGAAGGTAATGGGGCTTCTCATTTTCTAGATTGCCATCTCAGGCTTTAAGTAGATTTTGGAAATTAACAGAAACGAGGGCACAAAGATCAGAAAACAAATAACATTAAATGCTCAAAGAAAATTAATTTGAAAACTTCAACATTCAACTCAACATTCTACTGACAATTGTGAAATTAGTAAGAAAACAAAGAAGGAAAAACACATATTATCTGCATCATGTCAATATGTAACAAGGCAGACCGAGCAAGGAAAGAAGCATACTTTATCCAGCTTCTCGAATGAATCAGCGCGTCGAGGCAACCATCCCTTGATAGCCTCTCCAGCCACTGCTGCCAGCCACGTGGGCCATCCAGCTGCAATCTGCTCTCCTTCCATGGCTTTAGGAACACTACCAATCCCTGGATGTGGAGCAACAATGTATTCCATTTTCTCCCTCTTCCTTTCGAAATGATCAATTTGCACCCGAACAGCGCCATTCCCTTGCTTATCAATCAACCCAACTCTCACATCATTGCTATCATATCTATCCTTCACCCGATACGATTCCTCCCTCCTTGATGAAGTTCCCCTAGAAGATGCACGTGATTCCAATGCGGCCTTGGCTGTTAAACGCTCCCTTGGACTCTCCTTACTGTCCTCAATGGCAGAGGGCTTGCAACACATGCCACCCATTCTTACACACCAACACACCTCTCCCACAACACCAACCTCCAAATCTCAATGTTCAAAACCCCTTCAATAGCATCTCATTTCCAATATTCTATCCTAGCACTCTTCTCTTCAGTAACCATAACCATCAAACTCAACCACAAGCCCTTCCCAAATGTCACACCAAAAAGGCTAAAAAATGCAATATTAGTAACACAACAGGAACCCAGTATTCAATCTCAACCCGAGTTTGTTCACAGATCAGCAAACAAAAAACACAACAAATCCATATAAACTCAATAAGATACACAACCTAACTAGCAGTAAAAGCGCTCAAATTCAACAAATCAAGCCTCATAAATCTCAAAAATCACAACTTTACTCTACCCCAGTTGAAGAAAGACCATGACAACTTCAAAAATGGGAGTTATTTGCCACAAACACAACAAATTTCCAAGTGAAAACCTGCAAGTTTATAACCCAGGAGACAGCAAAGGTTGCAAATTTACAGCAAAATCCAGATCCTCAGAAACCTTGTGAGAGTGAGCTGGCATGGTTACCTTGAGTAAAGAGCACCCTGAAGGCTTTCTCAGAACACACATAGAAATAAAGGAAAAGGTTAGCATTGAAACTCAGGAAGAGATGCAGAGACGAGGCAAAGAAGCCATGGATCTAGGGCATAGAGATTTGAGAGAGAAGAAGATGGGTGGTGGAGTGTGTTGTGGAAGATGAAGAAAGGGAACTAACATGGTAAATAATAATAATAATAAAATTAAATATTAAATTTATTTATTTATAATATGTTCTAATGATAGTGTTTATTTATTATGTCTGAGACAAATATATAGAAATATTAGAAGCGTAAATTTATTTAATAATAAAAATAAGAATAAAAAATAGTTGAGATAAAATATAGAAATAAAAATTTAATTTTTTTCGATCATATCTCAATATTTATTTATTATTTGTGTCTTTTATTTCTGCTATTTCCGCCATTTTATCTTTGTGTCCCCCATTTCCACCGTTACAATGACGCTAATGAATATACCAAAAAGTAAAGTTAGGAAAAATAAAATAAAATATTTAATCTTGTCGCGGCGCATATTTATGTTGCAAAGAGCGGTGTCCCCTGCACTGCAGCCTTCTGTGAAGAGAGAGAGGGGGGGAGAGGGAGAGGGAGGAACTCTGTCAAAAAATACAGCGCATGAAGACATTCTCATCTTCATGTTACAGTGCCACGCGCCCACAGAAACCAAAGTTTAACACTGCACAAAAAAGGACAAAATATATATATATATAGATAAAATTATTGATTATTGATATCGATACTCACCGGAGAAAATTTCACATCACCATGTAATTTTTTTTCAATAATTATTTATTTTAAAATTTTATTTTAATTATTAATTTTAAAAATTTAGATAGTATTAATTATTTTTTATCAGTAATAAAGTTGGAGTATTAAAAAAAAGGACAATTCAATAAATTATTGCTAATTTATATTAATATTAATATTTTAATAATTAATATTTATAATTAGACAATTATTTAAAAATTAAGAAAATATAAATTTCCACTATTGATTATTAAAATTGACCCTATTAAGGGTTCCATGATAAAAAATAATCGATGGTAAAAAAATGACGGAAATTTACATTTAATATGGTGATAAGAGATTTTCACTTGTTAACCAAAAAAGAAAATGGATTTTTCACTAAAGAGGATCTATTCTTTTTCAATAGAATATACTAAATTGAAATTTAAATAATATTTTTATGAAATATATGTTTTATAAATTGATGAATTATTTGTTGTTTTTTTTTTAAGTATCAAATGATTGATTTAATTTAATTGGAGTTAGCTGGTTTGATTTATAAACTAAATTTCTATATTTGCAATTGATTGTACAGTATGAAGTTTAAGTCAATTTTTTGAAAATAATTTAAAACTATTCATAAATTAAATTTAACGCTTATAACGGATTAAAAATTGAATTAAATTGATTTCGTGCTGTTAAATAAATTGTTAAGAGTAAATCATTAGGTCGTATAGTTACATTTTAAAGTCAATTGATTTTTACCGAATTTCAATTAGTAAGATCAAAAAATAATAATATCAAAATTTATGTAAATGTAAAAATTAAATTAATTTTTTTAGATTTTAAATATCTGAACACAAAATTTGATTTATAAATTATGTTTTATTTTTTAATGTAACTTTTTTTTTTGGGGTAAGAGCTTTCATATTTTCGCTAGATAGATAAAATTCATAAATTGCATTACAACGCTTTTCAAATAACATTCTTATTTATTAATAGTTTAAGTTCTTACAAAGATTAATAGTTCAAGTTCATGCTAACATCACGTCAAGAAAAAAAAAAAAGCTCATACTAAGAAGATAACTTTCAAATTTTCATTGTAATTTTTGTCTTAAAAAGGAATGGATTATAAATGTAAAGTAAATGAAAAATATGGTAGCTTTTCTAAATTGTTTTTTTAACTAACACCAACACGTAAAGAATTTAATTTTGACGTATTAATTGTGTAAAATTTTACATAATTATTCAATTATATAATGTCATATCAAATATAATTAACTTTTACTTTCATTATTTAAAAAATCATGTAAGTAGAGATATTTGATTTAATGATAGTGTAAAGGAGTTATACATTATGAAGATATTAGGATTGGTATGGTGATTATGAATTTGGGAAATTTAGCATGAGATTATATATTCAAACCTCATTTTTTATACATAAAAAATAATTTTACATTGTTAGTACATTAAAACTCTTAAATAACACTAGATTTAGCGCAATTGAAATTGAAAGTTAACTAAGCTTTTCAAGCATCTAATTATGAGTTCAATTTCTGGTAGTTTATATAAAATTGGTCATCGTAGAAGAGCTCTACGACTCAAAAGAATTAGTTAATATTGTTAATGGTAAATATCTTGATAATAAAAAGAAAAGTATGTAAAAATTATGCACCACATAACGTCATTTAGATGTTATGTTTATGAGTTAGATATATATCCGTGTTGAATCTTTTTATAATATATTGATAACACATATTTACATATATGTTCAATTCAAGATTTATTTTTTTTTACTGTAATATAGAAAAATACTGTATAAATAAGATTAATAAGAATATGTAACATTTTGAGGTGTGCGTGGAGTCACATGCTTGAAAGGAGCGTGGAAATGGCACAAAAGTTTCCTAACGTAAGAAAGTGAAGTGAGGGTCGTTTGGGTCATTTCAAAGTCGTTGCCTTTTCCACTGCTTTACCAGTTAAGTTCACTTCATAAATTTCTTATTTGTTGGGTTGACGCACGCAAGCCACTTTCTAACTCAAACACAGTTATTAACGCCGTAAAACCTAACATCAGTAATATACTGCTGTTACTGGGCCCCACACATTCCGCTTTTCACTCCCTTCCGTTAGATTTCCTTCTCATTTAACGGTGTAGATTCCCCCTTTAATCACATTCTTTGGTTTTTTTATTTTTTTATACTAAAATTGATTGATAAAAGAAAAATGTTCATAATACAAAATTTCTTTGGTCGTTTTGGCTTTTACAATCCCTTGAATTGTCGTTTTCATTCTTTGGGCATCACGCCCAACCCATTTAGCTTGTCCCCTATTTTTACCATTTCCTTTGTTTTCTCTTTCAAAGATGAAATACGTGATGAGTGTTTTCTGAAAACCAATCTTACACCATTGTTGAAACTAGAAACTAGAAATTTTTTTATTTTAATATTTAATATTCATTCACTTTTATCAACAAAGTGTAGTATAATTGATAAGGTGACTGAGTTCTTTAAGTATGTGTCAGGGATTCGACTCCTGTGTATAGAAAGGGACTTTGTTGGGAGAGGCAATACTCATTTCAATGATCTCCACATCTCCGAGGAATTAGTCTTTTGGCTGTCGATAAAAAAATACCCTTTAATAATAAAAAAGAAATAAAAAATATATATTCATTCACTTTTGAATGCACAATAATAGTTTCCTTATTCTAGCTTTACCGAAGCCTCAAATTTAAGCTCTAGATGTAGTGTTGCATAAAAATTTGAGAGGGAGAGTTTTACCATTTCAATTGTCATATCCTTCTCAAACAGGATCACCTCCTGTATAAGAATTGCTTTGGTCAATTCAAATAAATGTTACTTTTAATATTAGTAATCTAAAATTGAAAAATTATTGCAACTAGGTCAAATATATGGAAAGATGAAAAGTTGAATGATTCTTAACCTTATGAAATAATCATGTCTGCACTCATAACTTTCTTTTTGTTTTTGTTCATTGACCAGCTCCTAGATACTTTGGACGGGCCATAAGCTGAGAATAACCCCTCTCATGCAACCCTTTCTTTCATCCAAAAGGTTGAAAAAGGCATGAAATTATGATAGTATATTTTACACCTTTTATACAAAAATTGAACAAGTCACCATCGGTAACAACACATTACACATTGCCGATATGTACTAAAACCAACCAAAATTCAGATAAAATCAATTGGCCTATCCAATCAAAAATACAATGTGCGTGATACCGAACATGATTATGCAAATGTTTGGTATGTCAGAATTCCCCATTGTACAAATTTGTCTGATGTCAAAATCGAATGAACTTGAACTTCAATAAATTGAAATATATATATATACACATTTACAAGACAACAAACAAAAATCAAAGAGAAGTGACTAAACAAAAGAAATGGTCCTAATGGTGAGGAACCAATCTGGACAGAGGGGGTGTGAACCAAAATAATCCTTCCAAGAAAACAACAAAGTAAAATTGGGGGAAAAGAGTGATGGACATCAGCTTCCATTAGCCATGACCCACACCCACGACAGCTGTCTATTGGCCATTTAATACTCAACAGTTATCTAAAATAATCATTCATGGGTGAAATTTATGTCTTTGCCTTGTGCCATTGAGACATGCAACGAGTAGGTGGGGTCCTTTAATTTTCTTTAAGCAATGGGGGCATGGCCAATGGTGGGGTCCCTTGTGTTTGGTTCTGTGTTTGCATTGCTTGTGTCTTCATGGGGTCTAACATCAGAGGGTGACTTTCACGATCATGAACCTCATAGTATTTTGTAAATTACACAATGGACAATCCCAACTTTGTTTTAATAATTGCTACACAAAGTCAAATACTAATCAGGTAGGCACACCCCGAAAGAGCAATTGGGACATGCTTGCCTTCCCTGTGTTAAAATAAAGCCTTTTTTATATTCCCCTTTATTAGATGACTATCTGTCTGCCCCCCCTCGTTGTTTTGCTTCTTGATTTCTTCCCCTAGTTGAATTCCTCATATAAAAGTAAATGTAACGTTGAGAAAAATCTCACGCACTCATTTTTTTTAATTAAATTTTAAATTGCATTGACTTTTGAGAATTGCATTGCCTATAATTAGTTTTTTCTTTATTGAACATTCCCTCTAATCTATATTTATATTATTAATATTTAAGAACTATAAAGAGGAAACTTATGCCATTTAACAACTTCTAAAGAACATTGGATTTCAAAATTTTGAAAATTTTACTATAAAAAGAAACTATTTAAACATGTAATATAAAATTACTTATTGATGATTTTTTTTTTAACAATTAATCTAATTTTTAGATTTCAAATTTGATTCGCATAAAATCAAATTTTAAATGTTAGTCACAATAAAATTAGATTTTAGATAAATAATAGTTATTTGATAATTAAAAGAGTATTTAATAATTATGAAAAATAGATATTCCCTCCATTTAATAATATTAGTAGTTTTTAACAAATTATTTACTTAAAAAGTCAACATATGTAGCTACAATGTGTTAGTAGTATCTTTAATTTTTTTTATACAATATCTTTATTACATGATCATTTTAAAAATTAAAATTAATTTGAATTTTATATGTTCCTACTTATTATCCGCATGTCGCACGGGTTATTTCAATAAAATGAAGTAGCTTTGTATAAATCACATTTCGGAGAAATGCTGAGTTTTTTATAAAATATTTTCTTTTTATCAATATATGCTATACTTATTTTTTATTTAGTTTCCACGTGAGTTTATTTTCTAGTACTTATAATAAAAAATATTTTCAATGTGGTCCTTTAATATAAATATTTTCAGTGTCCCCTGTCTGATCTTCTATTGTCCATATATGGAACGGGATAGAGATCAAATTAAAAATAAGTATAAATTAAAACACACACACACACGCAATATATATATATATACACACACGTGACACTTATTTTAAATTTTATCGCTAATAAAAGGCTATTTATTTTAAATTGAATTTCTATATTTTACGGTAATTTTATCGTAATACACTAACGGTAAATAAAATTAAAAACGATGATACATATAGAGATTGAATTAAAAACATTTCTCATATGAAGATCAAATTTAAAACAAACATTGTGTATAAGGATAAAAAAATATTTTTTAATTTTTAGTTTGAACATGTTTAGAGTGATTTTCTATTATTTGTCTGTAATGTTAAAAATAATTGCAAGGCCTACTTACTGCACTTATTTTATATTTTAAAAATCATATTTATATTGATTAATCAAAATTTTAAAGTTAAGTATACGTTGCATATTTTGGAAGTCAACAGAAAATATAAATAACCAAAGGCATGCGCTTATTACAGAAATAAAATTTGCGAAATTCTACAGAGTGAAAATTTGTTAATGCCCTCATTGTGCTAACAAATTTGTACTTACACCAACAGTGTAGGGTTGAACCAAATTACTTGCAATTATGGAAACTAGTAATTAGAATTAGTTGGGTCTTAAAAGAGAATCATTAGCTTCAAAGACTAGGAGTTTAGTAAGAGATTATTCTGAGTAAAAATTATGACCATGATATGAGATCTTGATTAGCATTTATCGTTGGGAATGGTGAAGTTGCAATAAAAGGTGGATAAGTAGATAACCATTAATATTGTGGGGCAATCCATGTGTTCAACTAAGCTTATGATTGCCATTTAGGCTAATTAGTCTATTCACTTGACGATCCTCAAAACCCAGCAGCATTCAGCAATAATGCAATATAAAAGTGCTCAACCCTTTTTGCCCCAGTCATGCCCAAATGATTTCCACCATACCCACCTGAGTAGATTTTTGTGTTATAGTGGCTCAAAGTTATCTTTCTTGGTCTCCACGTAAAGTTGTCTTAGCTTTTCCTTTCTCAATTTTCGCATTATAAAAGCTATGCCAGTAGCTTGCTTCAGTGTATTAAAATATTATATTTATAGAGTATTATAATTCTTTTTTAACACCGTAGTTATGGTCTTATGTTTAGCTTTTGAATTAGAGTAGTGTTATTATGTATTGGGGCTCATATGAGTTTTATAGATGACAATATTTTTTTTAATATTTTTTTTGTTTTTCAGAGTTTTTCTCTATCTTTGATCGGTGAGAAACTAATATTCTAGAATATGATCAAGCATATCAATAAAGACCCCTTCTACTTCTAATAATATTTTTTTCCCTCACATAAATGAATCCCAATATCGAATTTAGGATATCATGTTTAAGGAATCTAAATCCTTTCACTTTGATATATATATATATATATATATATATGAGAGGAGTGATCAACTTATTCTAAGAGTAAGTTTTGACATACTTACTCTATCTAATAACTTTTTTTGGCATGAAATTGCACTAATCCAACCATTTAATTTAAAATTTCTACCAAGTAGATTAAGTATATAAAGTTTCATACAATTTAAAAATGATTTGATAGTTTATCAATTCATTTTATTTTGACAGATAATATGTTTTTGAAAATACAAGTAAATATCGATTAACAGATTACATGGCTATTGTTGTCTAATTTTTTTGAAATTTGACGTGCTTCATCATCAATATAATATAATGTAAATCAACGATTGGATTGATTAAATTCAATGTAGATAAAGAGTTATAGAATGAAGTAAGTGTGCAATACTTACTCCTGAAGTGAACTATCACGACCCAACTTGAGCACGTGATCGGCACGTGAGAAATCTCATTCTCACGCAAGCCTCGTGACCTGTTATCTGTCTATACATGCATGCTATGTTCATAAAAATTCATTCATAATGGAAATTCTCTTTTCTACATATAATTCACCTGTTCTTTAAATTCAACATAATCCTAATTATCAAGAATAATCCGGTCTGCGGTTTCTTAATCTATCTCTAAAGTCCACAGTCATAATTTAATCTTTACATATAACATTCTCTTTTCAAAATGTTCCATGAGCTAATACCATTAAGTTATCAAGAACAAAACATAAATACACTATTACAGTAGGATGCAAAATGCAAAATATAATCTAAGGTCCGGGATCCTGCCTGCAGTGTACTAGAGCACTCTAACCCAAACATTACATGCTTCACCTACAGACTCACCGACTGGAATCTATGACTGCTGGGAAGTTCACAACAGTTGCTGTATCTGTAAAAAAAATAAGAGAAGGAAGAGAGGGGTAAGTTTTGTAACCAAAACTCAGTGAGTGAATCCTCACCCGAAACCCTCTTTCATGGGACGTTAAGAACAATGCATAAAATCATAATAAAACTATAACACTTATAAAACATCTCATGTATACATATATATAATCAAACTCATCATTTCCCATAATTAAGATCACAATACTCCAATAAAAAAAGTAGTAATTTCTGATTATATTTAATATTTAGACGTACACACACACACACACACACACACACACACACACACACACACATATATATATATATGCTCAATTCATCATGCCACCACAATAATAACCAAATTTTCAATTTATTATCCTATCTCAAATCATACAAACTCATGATGTAATAATTTCTAGAGAAAACATTGGCGTTCATCAATCATAGTGTAATCATATAAATGCATCTACAGGGTTGGAGACTAGCTCTGCCAACCTTGGTGTCAGACTGGCTCCATACACCCTTTCTTTATGAGCTGAGAACATCTAAGGTTGGAGACTGGCTCTGCCAACCTTGGTGTCGGACTGGCTCCGTACACCTATGCTTTTTGAGCTGTGAATCTATCTGATTCTAACAGTCTGACCTTAGCATACCGGTGGCTATGAAATCATGCCCAAATGGTCACTCACATGGACATTGTGATTACAAGCTCCCACGGGTATGTAGTCGTCAACTGTTCTGAATCTGATGAAGATTCAAGCTCTGAAATCATTTAATTAATCATCTGAGATATAATTCAAATAATCCAGTTTCTCATAACTAGAAAACTCTATTTCATAATTTCAAACAGCAAGGTCTATAATCACAACTCTATTTCCTCTTCTAACTTGCATGTCTAATACAAAACTGCTTCACACATATATAAATCAATTCTAGAATCCAATGAGATAATCATAAAGTCTCTAACCGTACATATATCATCAGTTCTACATAAAATCAATATATCAACTATGGTGCCATGAGTTTTCATCAAAACTAGGTTTTATGTTCTTAAATCATCAGTTTACAACACAATAACTAGCAGCAAATCTCAAATCCTTATACAAAAATCTTTAAAATCAAACAGTAAATTATACTTTCATGAAAATAGCTTCTAATGCACAACATAGAGGTTACAGGTGCGAACCCACTCACATAGAGTGGTAGAATGAGCAGAAGTGACACCAACAGCACCCTTGGAAGCATAAACGATAGTAATATCTGACATAAAAACAATATAACTCTAAGTAAATCTCTAAATAGTCTAACTTCACCATATTCATGGTAGAAGAACCTCATGGCACAAAACCACTAAGAACCCTAGATTTAACCTCTTAGAACATGAGAAATTGAAAGAGAAGGAGATAAATTCATAAGCTAAACATACCTTAGATCCTTAGAAGGAAGAAAAATGGAGTTTAGATGGTGAAAAGGTGAAAAAATGAGGTGTAGAGGGGGAAGAGTCGCATTCTCCGCTGAGAAGGAGGGTGGGGATGTGTTTTGGTGGTGTGGGAATGTTTTAGACCCCGAACAGGGGTTTTTATAAACTCAGTTGACCGTTGTAGTGCTAAAGAGCACTGCAACGCTCACCAGAGGGTATAAAATTCACTTCTTGCACCGACTTACTGTTTACTGTTGATCATTGCAGCGCTCTCAGCATTGCAGTGCTCACCAGAGTGGTTTTCCACTCTCCATGATGGTCTCTCACTATTCAGAATGGTCTCTCACTCTTCATTTATTTATTTCCTATTAACTTTTAAATATAAATGTAAATAAAGGAATACCCCCATTTAGATTCAAATAAAATGTTAGAAAAATCAAAATCCTAACAAATCAGAAACCAAATTTTGGGTTTTAGTTGAAATCCGGCAATTTCCATAGTTTTATAAACTTAGACGTTAGAAATGGGGCGTTTAAAGGTTTCGAAAAATTCTTTAAAAATCACTCTTTAACTCAGTTTTTTCTAAGGAACAATTATCGAGACTTTTGATCCCAAAAATATGACTCTATCATATGGCCCTTCAAGGATGTGTAGGGCCTAGACATAACAGAATTCAGAACTCAAAACAACGAGTAACAGTGACTTACACCCTTTCTATTCAGGGAAATTTTCTAGTCTTTTTAAATTTAAAATTAGGGATATTACATGGACGGATCCCCACTCTATATGTATATTTGTAATACTTGGATCAATACCTCATTAGAATATATTTATTCTTGAATTTTGCCGTGTATAAATTTTCATAATTTCATATTATCATTCAAATAAGGAGTATATACTATTGTGAGTAAAATTAGTCAAGTATTGAAATCTATAACAACACCACTCAATAAATGAATGCCACCCCCAATGTAAATCACATTGTAGTGTGTTTATGGTTTAGGCCTTTATTCATCTATCAATGGATTTGTATATAAAAAATAAAATAAAATAACATAAAGCTAAGAGTTTACACCCATCAGAATATTTTTGCATCTTGCAAGTCAAGAAGTAAAGTGAATAGGAGTAATACCCAGGGGAATAGTATAGTGATGCAAAGCATATGCATACAGTTTAACCTACAAGTGGTTTAAAACAATAAAAGTGTATATATTTATCTGATGTTATACATGTGATTTATTTCTGATGTTATACATGTGATTTATTTAAGTTATTGAAATTAATAAATTAACTATTTAATTTTCAAAATTACAAAATATGATTTATATATATATATATATATATATATATATATATATATATATATATATATATATATATATATATATATATATATATATATGTTGGCACTATATAATGATTTTTTCAATTTGAGGAATCAAAGGTGAAACAAAGATATAACTTTAGGGACCTCCTCAGGGTCTTTTCCTCCTTAATTACCTAACGAATTTGTTTCATTCATCATCATCTTGCAGTTCGATCTTCTAGGGTTTTGGCTCAGGTTGGCCTTACTTCATTCACACTAACCAATTTCATGGCCTCCATTGCCCATTCCAACTATTTACCTAACAATGTGTCCCGCAATGTTTATGCACTACTACAATATTATTGTGGTTTTTATTTTTATTTTTTTTTGGTCGGGGAGGGGGGATTGTTTGTTTTGGAGGGGGGCTCGAACCCGGATGCACATTTTTAACGAGGCTTTCAACTTTGTCATCTGCACTATGCCTCACGTGCATTGTGGTCTTATTTGTAGATGAGGGTTTAGCAACACCCCTTGTAATATATGACCTAATCCTGACTTGAAAAAATACACCACATTTAATTTCAAAATCTAAATCTAACCTAGTAGACTTTAGGCCGAAATGAGTTATTAGTTTGGCTTATATAATCATGAGATATGAGACACTATGTCGACTCACACTCCAATTACTATTAAATGAGATGTGAATCCTTTTTGAGTGAGATCCACATCTCGTCTAATTGTTGATGATGAGGTATGAGTTGCCATAATATTTCACACCCTATGAGTACAAATAACATAATTATAACTTAACTATAAGTGCATTCTTCCAAAAGATGAATAACTCTTCCAGTACTAGTAGCGATGATAAAGAGGATCAAATCACCTTGCCAATTGCTCGCTAAGATGAAGTAGAGTGGGCCAGTGCCCGTCAAAGTACAATAGACTGGAACAATCAACTTACCCAACCTGGTTAGCAGGTTGACGGGTCAACCTACCAAAAAAATCTAAAAAATTCATAAAAATAAAAAATCTTTATTTTAATATTTAATTTAAATGCATTTAAAAAAATCTAATAAAAATACTATGGAAAATTTTACTTAAATATAACAATGAGATAATATTCATATAACCTTGAAATAAGTTAAATTACATTACTTCTAGTTTTACACACATTTTACATTATATTCACAGATTATATCCATAATAGATTGTATGGGTGTTTAAAACCAATCCAAACCAAATTAAAATCGAAAATCAATAAAAAAAAGATAAAAAAGCAATAAAAACTGAAATCAATCGGTATAAATTGATTCTTAATTTGTGAAAACCAAACCAAATTGATCGGTTTTTAGTTCTTATTTCTAAAACCGCACCAAAACAAATTGAACATATGACATATTATATTGATAATTATATATATTAACTAGATTTATTATTGATAGAAATTTCTTATCCATATCTATATTTCTATAATAGTTCAACTCAATATTTTGGATTTTCAATCATATATTAATTAATTTAATTTAATCAACATAGTTTTTGTTCAAATCTTTTTATTATTTGTTTAACTCGTCAGTTAATAGTATTATATATCAGCATAAATTTTAAAAATTAGCTTAGATTTATAATTATATCATTTTATAAGAACAATTAGTCTAACTTAATGTCATTAATATTAACTTTTTTATATGTTATAAAACTTTTAGTAAAAATAGAAAATTGAACCAATTCAAACTAATTTTAATGGGTTTGGTTTGATTCGATTCTTAAAAAAATAATCAAATCGAATCGAATCGAAATAAAATTTATTATTTGAATTGGTTGATTTTTATCTAAAAAACAAATCAAACCAAACGTGAATACCCCTTATAGATTGTAAGAGATAAAAAATTCTTACAAAAATTAATCATAAGTTTATAATAAATGCATAAAGTTCATAAATAAACTTTATAATATCCACAATAATAAAACACTAGTTTTTTTGTTGATCAATCATAAAACACAATCAACAACAAAACATCAACTTGTGGGTCAGGCCCACCCTAACCCTAGGGGTGTTGAGAAAACCCGCTTAAGTGGATACTTGTGGGGATTGTGTGCAATGGAAACGAGAATAAAGACATGTTTGGTCCCCATGGGGATGAGGATGGAGTCCCTATTTACTAAATGAGGAATGGAAGGGGAATGAGATTCTGACCCAATGGAGACCCACAAAATTTCCATTTATGTGATATCACTTAAATACTCCCTCATATATGTATATTTAAACATATATCAAGAAAATCTTACACACATATGTTCACTTCTTAATTATCTTTTACTAGATTGTATCATTTATATATATATATATATATATATATATATATAGTTTGAATTCTATTGTGCGAGTAATATTTATTATTATGATATTTATGTATTTTGTATTTGGCTTTTAAAATAATGCTTTTTAAATTTTTCGCTTTTTTTGAAATTTTTTTATTTTTAAATGAACTTGGATATCCATAGGAATTTAAATGCATAATGGGAAATGAGTTTTCATGATAGAAATGAGGATAAGGATGGGGTAAAATTTTAAATGCAGGAGCCGAGAGGTTAATTAGGTGAAATTTTTGGACAGATTAAATAGTCACATTGGCTGGCTAACTCATTCTATCATCTCCATTCACAACCCTCGCTTTAGTAACATTTACCTTGGGGACGAGATGATTTTCATTGATGTACTCAATCAAGACCAATTTCTCAGCCATCACGTCCCTCAATTGGAGCAATCCTATTTCCCATAAGCTTTTCTCCACCTCTAATATACAACCATAATCTTCCTCCACCAAGTGAGGCATGCATCTAGGCAACCAAAGTGCTCTATATTCGTTGAGGAACCATCACAAAGATAAAATACCACATAATGCTCTAATATATTCTACTAGGACTTATCCAGACTTCTCCAAACAACAAACTAGCTAAGACGAGAGTCATTGTTACTTTTAATTTCAAAAGAAGAGGAAATCATGGGCAAACAACATCTCTTCTGGTTGAGGCTCAAAGCTAGAAATATTTTTGAAGCCATGATGCGTTGATTTGGGCCAGCGTCATGGGCTATGGGCCAATCAAAGTTCTTAGAAGTAGAACGGCCGTATCTCTTAGTCTCTTTCAACCCATAAAAAAGAGACGCAAAAATAAATTCAACAAAAAAAGGCAAAAAAAAAAAAAAGATAAACAAATGAAAAAACGAAAAACAAAAAAGTGGCAAAAACAAAAAAATACAAAAAATTGTATAAAAATAAAAATGAAAAAAATGGCTTCTTGTCTCTTCCCTCCATTCACGGTATACGACTCAATCTATCAATCTTCTGCTTCGTCCCGATTCTCAAATCGCAATCTCCGAACCTCCCATTCGGAATCCCCAGCCGCGACAACAGCATCATCCACCGCCGAGGTTGTCGTTTTCCACGACTTTGCAATCGCATGCCCCACTGGGCCCCACAAACACCCCCGCCCGCCTCCTCCCAAAACGACGTTCGGCGCCCCACTTACACCTTCCCATCAAGTTGCCGTTTTGACGCCACCCACGCTCTCACCGACGCAAATGAATCGTGGGTTTCGGTTCCCGGGGCCTGACTCCATCAAAACGAATCATGGGTCATCCAATGTGATGCATAATTCGAAGTAGATTTGAAGTGATTAACGTTGGCGGGCAGATAATAGTTTTTCTTCTTCTTTTTTTCTTTTTTAATTTTGGGTTTTGTGAAGTTTGGATTTGGATTCGGAGTTTTTTGGGTTGGGGGGAAATTTATTATTTTGATTTTTTTTTAATTTTTTTTTTTTAAAAAAAAGAGGGAAGGAGATGAGAGGTAGGATTCAGTGTTTGAAGGTGCAGCAGGAGCAATGACGGGAGTGTCATTGGGTCTACGGACAGGGAGCTACGGGTCGCTGCAGCAGGTGCAAAACGGCGGCGTTTTGCAGGGGCTCCCGCGTAGGCCTTCAAAGGCGCTCCTTTACAAAGAGAAGGAGAGGGTGTGCCCCTTGATTTGCCGCCAACTTGGAAGAGGGAAAGTGGCAATGCTGCTCATGTTTGCCCTTGGCTTCTCTGTTTTCGTCTTTGGTTGCTTTACACTTTACAATGGTTAGTCTTCATGTCCTGCTTTTTTTTCTTTTGTTTAAAGTAAGAGATTAATTTTGATGCACTTATGGAGTTATGGAGGTCGTGTGTATTTGAGTCAAACACTTCTGCAATAGATGATTGGATGTATGTGTAAAACTTATTTGTGCATAGTGCATAAAAGTTAAATTCTTAAATTAAAGTTGGTTTGATCCGTTTCATAAAGTTTCGACAAAAAATTTTACTACGACCTAACACAACCCTCCTCTTTAGAGGTAGAGGTAAAGCGAGACTGAGGAAAACTATTAGGAAAATAATTAGAAGGGATTTAAATGTTAATGAATTTAACATGAATATGATATATGATAGCGCTCTATAGCGTCATTTGATCTATGTAACCAACCCCACTTAGCGGGACATGACTTAGTTGTTGTTGTTGTAAAGTTCGCTTATGATAGGATATGGTAGAAAGTTTTGGATTTTAATGGTTATGAAAGTTGTTAGTTTTTCAAATGAAAGTTGGTTTATGATAGGATAATATAGAAAGTTTTACAATGGGATACTTTGGCATTGTTTGATTTATGTACCCAATCTCATCTACTATGGCATGGTTTAGTTGTTGTTTACACGAATGTTGGTAATTTTTTACTCAGAATTGGAAGTGTTGTGTTGGGGAGGAGTGTTGGTGTGTTTTTAATTAGAAATTCAGAACTTTTCAGTTGTTCTAGTTTATAACTTTATGAATGTAGTTTCGGCAGATACTATTCCTTGTTGAGTTGTTGTGGGAACTCTAGGGTGTATATTGTTTCTGTTTTGGTCTTTAAGGTGTAATATTTTGCGGTTTGGAGCACTATCATATCAGTGATTTCATGTACCTTCTGAGTTGCGATCCTAAAATAAACCATAAATTTAGGTTTCAGTTTGGCTATTTTTTTCCCCTGAAGTTCACTATTATAATAATGGCCTTCCTGAAGGCATTTGATCTATGTAGTGGACCTGACCTAGTGTGAAAAGGCATTTGTTGTTGTTGCAGTTGTATCAGTTAAGATATACTTCAAAATTTTGTGTTTTATATTAGGACTTCGCTGTTTCTTATGCATGTATTTAGCTGCATTGCATACACTTTTGATTATATGCAGATCAAAATCTGAATGTTTTCTGGCATGCTTTTCGTATTGCGATGAACTAGGTGGGAACATCACTAGTGAAATTGAAGATACACGATCTTATGCCATTACTAGGTATGAAATTGTAAAACCTCATGGAGTAGAAGATAAGTCACAGGATGGTAATTATTCTAGAGTGGCCTCATTGACAAGTAGGGATAAAAGTACAGCAAAGTGGCCTCCTGCTCCTGGGCCACCATCTTCGTTTAGAAAGGGTTATTTTTCTACTTTTAGCCATCAGTGCGATCATTTTGCATTTCCTCCTCCACCACCTGCTAATAGGAGACGACCTGGACCACGTCGTAAGTTTTGTTTTTCATGTGTGCTTTGATCTAAATAAATAAATATATGAAGAAAGTGCATGTTTAGTTATTGTAAATGTAGAGTTCTATTAATAAGGTTCTTGCTCATGCCTTTTTCAGCATGTCCCGTGTGTTATATACCAGTGGAGCAAGCTATAGCTAGTATGCCAAGCTTGCCATCAGAATCTCCCGTGATTCGCACTTTGACTTATGTACATGACGAAAATCCAGTTCAACGTGAACCACACGGTGGCTCTGATTTTGGTGGATACCCTTCTGTGCAGGAAAGGAATGCTGCTTTTGACATAAAAGAGAACATGACAGTGCATTGCGGGTTAGTTCATTTTTGTTATATGTTTTTAAATGTTTCTTTTTCTCATACTTTGGAGAATAAATTTCCTGAAATAATACATAAAAATTTAATCGCCCATATCAGTGTCCAGCAAGTACTAGTCTTTCTCTATTGAATGCATTTTATTCTTTCTCTTGCATTTGTAATGACTGGGATAAACATTATCAGATTTGTCAACGGAACCAGACCTGGTCGCCAAACAGGGTTTGATTTTGATGAGGCAGATCTATTAGAGTTGGATCAGTACCATGATGTCATTGTTGCCTCTGCCATATTTGGTATGAGTGACGTGCTCTGTACATGATTCTTTTTTTTTTTTTTTGGTTCTGTTTTGTGTTTCTCACAGTTCTATTCTGTCTATTCCAGGAAACTATGATGTTATACAGCAGCCCAGGAACATCAGTGAAGAAGCAAAGAAAAACATTCCCTTCTATATGTTTATTGATGAAGAAACAGAAACTTTTATGAAAAATGCCAGTATTTTAGATAGCAGCAGGAGGGTAGGATTGTGGAGAATCATTGTTGCTCATAACATTCCCTATGCTGATGCACGGCGTAATGGAAAGGTTGATAGCTTACTTTTTCTTTTCTCAGCATATGTAATATTACAATGTAATTTCTACTTTTCTTAGACATACGCCTAATTATTTATTTAATTTATTGAGCCTTTGCATTTTGTTACCAAATCTCAGCACTTAATTTTGTTTGTTTCCATATCCCCTGACATTTCACCATGGCATATATTTTAGGAAACGAAGTTTTAATTTTTTGTACAAAAGCTAGTAGATTCAGTTTAAATAACGACTGATGGTTAGCGTATAAAATTGTGGTTGGGCAATTGGGATTTTACTGAGTTTGTTTTTCCTGCCTACCTCATACCTCATTATATATGTAGTGTTCGAAGGAGGGCTATTGTTCAAGGGCTGCTTGCCTTTTTATGTGGAAGGAAGTGGAATTATACAGGTGTTCATTGTCCAGGACATGAGCTGAGGCTTCCATGCCCCAAGGCTTGAGAAATTGATACGGTGTGGCATTTGATTTTTAGGGGTGACTGTTTTGTACTGAAGTAGATGGGTGATAAAAACTATATTCGGATAGAAACTCATTAGGGAAGCTGAAGAGGAAGGGGAAATCAATCGATTGTATTTGTAATAATCACAAGAAATAACTTTGAATTACTGGTTTTGTATGAATGATATGCCTTTTTAAATAAATTAATAATCTGATTTGTAATCTGTTGAAGTTGAATTAAGATTATTGGTTACATTCCTCCTGATACTGATATCAGTCCACTTACAATTTAATGACTGTTAAGCTAAATACTTATGGTATCAAATGGTGGCTCTGCACTCATTGCAGGTTCCTAAGCTTCTTTTGCACAGGATCTTCCCCAATGTGAGATATTCAATATGGATTGATGGGAAGCTTGAGCTCATTGTGGATCCATATCAAGTTCTTGAAAGGTAAATTACTCTCTCTCTTTTTAAAATTGTAATCAGATTCTCATGACTGTTGTCTGTTAAGTGAGATATGCATCTATGTACTGTCATCGGTACTAGATATTCAAGAATGATACTCTTTGGTACCAAGTTATGTTGAGTGAGATACATTTATGTGTACTATCATTTAATGATGTCTGTTTGCATATACTGTATAGCATTTTAATTTATTTTATGACAAATGCACGAATTGTCATCAATAATTTATGATTGTATATCTGTAGTCTTTTTCACTGTTAGTGCCTTTTAATATCATTCAGGTTCCTGTGGCGCCCGAATGCCACATTTGCAATTTCAAGACACTACAGACGCTTTGATGTCTTCGTTGAGGCGGAGGCCAACAAAGCTGCTGGAAAATATGAAAATGCTTCCATTGATCGCCAGATTCAATTTTACCAATACCATGATGGTTTAACTCATTATTCCAAGGATAAGCTTCCTATAACTAGTGGTAGGAACAGTTTTGATCCATGCAAACCCTCGTATGTAAACTGAATTATGTATGCAGATGTTTTCCTGTGCTTGGATATATGATTGCTGTCTCCATCTTAACATCTGTAATATTTCTTGTGGCCGAGTATCTGCAGATGTTCCTGAAGGTTGTGTTATTATAAGAGAACATATTCCAATTACGAATCTGTTTACCTGCTTATGGTTCAATGAAGTTGATCGCTTTACTTCTAGGGATCAGTTAAGCTTTTCCACCGTTAGAGACAAAATAATGGCTAAAGTTGATTGGGGTGTTTACATGTTCATGGATTGCGAAAGGCGCAACTTTGTGATACAGGTTAGTATTTGCATGTTGCCATGTTGGTGTTTTGATTTTAAAAAAGCTACTAGTTTTTCTATTCAACATTGGCTCCCTAATTTTTGTACTTTTAAATTAGTAATACATTCAGAGTGCGTTTGGATGAGCATTTTTGGGCTCAAAATCACTTTTTTCACATAATAAAAATAACTTTTCGTATATAGTTAATTTGTATGCAGTGTGCATGATACTCTCAAACTTTTTGCAATGTTATCCAATTATGTATTGTCGCATTAGTAAAAGTGGTTGAGTTTCACACCCACTACTTGAAAAGTTATGCAAATATGGTTATTTGATTGGATTACACTGTCAGTGCATACAAATTAAAATCTTTTTGTATATTTGGATAATTTTTAGAAAATAGTCAGAATGTAAAATAAAAATCAGTTTTCAGTTTTTTGTTTTCTAGAAGCTAAAGAGAGTAGCTTTTGGGAAAAATAAGGGCCTGTTTGCTTCAGAGTTTTCAGTTTTCAGTTTTCAGTTTTTAGTTTTTTCAGTTTTTTCATCACAAAAACTGAAAACTGAAAACTGAAAACTCTGAAGCAAACAGGCCCCAAGTTTTTATTTTTTTTAGTTATATATAAAGAGTGTGTTTATTTCAGATTTTGAAAAAAATAATTCTGAAACTTAAATTTTACATTTAATTGAAAAAGCTAAAAATTTATTTTCTTCAGAAGTTACTCTTTTTAGCTTTTATAAAAAAGCTAGAAACCAATTTTTTTGATATTTCAATTATTCTTTAAAAATTATTCAAATTTATGAAAAATGATTTTTTTGAGGTAAAAAAATGACTGCGTTGAAAAAAAATCTCAAACAAACACGTCCAAAATTTAAGTTTTATAATCACTTTTTTCAAAATCCGAAATAAATTCGTTGTCAGATATTTTCACCAGATTTTGTATGAGCTTTCATTTTATTTTACTTTTTATTTAAGAGAACATCCTCCATATCTTTGGCTAATAGGTCAACAAGTTATAATTTGATGGGGAAAAAGTCATCATAGTTACTGCACCTTCTGAGGTCACTCTAGTAAAATATCCTAAGTTTTTTTATTATTTTTTTTCCGTATGGATTTCATATTGAGTCGTGTGCAATAATGCAGTCCATTTTCCCTCATGGGTTTGGCTGATGCCTGTAATTCAGTATAACCTTTTGAAAGTTCTCTCTGCAATCTGCATTCATGGATATCTTTCAGAACCTCTATTTCCTCTTCAATCCTCTGAAACTAAGGATATTTTATATTGCTGGTTTGTCATAAACAATTATCAGGCTTACCACAGAGACATATTGGAGCACATGCCTCCACCAGTTGCTGTAGTCCGTCGCCGCCCTAGTCCACCCGCACTTGCCAATCCTAATAGGCCTCCGATGAAGCGGAATCCTAGGCGGGGGAAAGATAGGAAACCAGGTTCAAGGCGTCATCATAAAGTAGGCAGTGTTGTATTGAACCACAATTCATTCTAGTTTTTTTGTCTTCTTCTTCCTTCCTTGAGGTTTTGGCTTCTTTTTTTAACCCCAGTTTGTTAACTGTAAATGCATTCTTTGTTGCGAAGTAATACATCAAGAGCTTTGATCAACTGATACGGTTTAGAAACTGTTGCTTCCTTTTCTGTTTTAATGGTAAATACCATTCGTCTTTCACAAGATCCTTACTACCCTTTTCCAATAGGGAAGTAAAAGGGAGAAAGAAAAGGGTCCTCAGTTTTGCACTTTGCACCTAACATAATTTGTCCAAACTCCACACCAGTTCCGCACCCGCTTGTTTCTGTTTCGGCTACTGCTGATAAAGTATGCTTCTTTTGTTTGTTTGTTCGGTTTTTGGTTTTACCTTTTTCTCCAAATATTTGAAAAATAATAACAGAAATAACATAGAGCAAATTACTCTAACTCCTCCCCTCTAGGAGGGTGGATGAAATTCACACTGATTTTCCTTTATTTGTTTGAGTGATATTGACCGTTCTTAGATGTATTGTACAGTATGCAATTAAGGGGAGGACAGTATATTGATCTCATAAATTCAGGAGAGGTATTATCTAGTAAAATAAACCCCAAAGAGAGTGATTTATTGATTTTAAAAATTCAAAAACTTCATGAGTAAACTTTACGAAGAGAGGGGAGTTAGGTGACAAATAATCTGTAATTGTAATTCATTTGTACATGTTCTAAGAAGAGTGTTGATATATGAATATAAGTTAGAAGAATCTTTTTTTATTTTGTTGTTGTTTGTGTGATGTCTAAAAATCGTTTATGTGAATTAAATTCATGAATAATTTTGGTCCCCATGACACAAACATGTGCGCCTCTTTATTCAGCTGTACCGAAAAATATTAAAAAAAATATCCTCGTTGTGAAGCTTCTTCTACCGTTACTTCAAGAATAAATATCCGAAGTAGTTTCTAATAAATATATTTGATCTAATTACCAAAAAATAAAAAAATCTCTCGATTCTAAGTCACATATTGGTCATAACAATTTAATGAATGAGTCAACTTGATCCCTCTTTACATGTTTGTAAAGTATTTTTTGAATTGTATAAACCTATATAAAGAGATCAACGTATTTCTTCTTTTTGACTGTTTAGGGCGTGTTTGGTTTCAATTTTCATCTTTTGTTTGTCCAGATTTTAGAAAGAAAATATTGAAAATTGAAAATAAAAATTAAAAATAAAATATTATAGTTTTCACATTTACTTCATAAAAACTAAAAAACTACAAATTAAAATTAAATAAGCCCATAATTTTCACAGTATATGTTTTATAAAATTTTTAAAATTGAAAAGTTAAAAATGAAAATTAAAACTTAAAACTGAAGGTAGTTTTACTTCCATGCGATGGTTTTGGAAGTCGAAAGCTGCTTAAAGATTATGAAATCCAATTTCAAAATTCGAGAAGGGTCAGCTGCATTTTTCCTTGCATTCGCCTTTGATTCTTTCTAAAGCAACCTCTTTATTCTCCAATGGAAGTATGATATTTTTTTAGCACTTTTCATAAATGAATTAAATTTTTTTAAAAAAACAAAGATATCAAGAATTTGGGTGGAGGATAATAGATATCTGGTATGCTTATCCAAACATCAAATAAGCACCAAACTATTGCCGTGATTAAGACATGAAAGCGCCTTTACTCTTGTAAACTAACATTAAAAAATATCAACATTTTGTTTGGTTGAAACTTTGAAAGTCATGACTTATCTTTTCGAGATATAAAATTTATTAGACCCTTTCATATACACCATCAAGAATAAAATTTTTTACTACAAGCTTAAGAAATCAATTGTCCAATTAACTAGTAATTGTGCTAGGGTAAATATATATATATATATATATATATATATATATATAGTAACTTCAACATCAGCAACACCATATGGGCCCCACTTGCTTGATAAGCCAAAATATGAAGATCCATTTTGCTTCCATTTCCATGCCACCACCATGCTTTGAATTGCTTAGTTGAACAACAAGGAAGCAACCAAAAAAGCATGCCATTTTCTGCGTGGAGCTTGGATGCTACAGGTATGGAAGCAATTTATAAGCCATTTATGGCACAACGACTAACAACTTTGCTATATAAATAAGCTCTAAGCAAATTCAGTCACAAATTTTAATCCTCTCCCTATTTAAGTTCTCTGAGGCTGAAATAGAACCCACTTTGATCATCACATCTTCAGAATTCAAAGCTTTCATTCATATATCTAGTTCAAGGGGGTGCTCTATTTTTCCTTGCATGAAGCTTTGGTTATTGAAAGAAGAACCTTTTGAATCTTTTGCTACCAATCCCATGTTTGAAAGGTTAGATTAAGCCCTGATCAATTGGTTCTTCTGATTTCTTTGACTATAAAAACTGTCTTTAAGCGTTGATCATGAGTTTTGCAGCGTTTTTTTGCTACTGCAAAGCAAAGGTTGAAAATTGCTGGTGAAGAAGCTCGATTGAGTTCTGAGTAAGAAACTGAAAAGCCTTCACAGTGGTTTTTGGATTAATGGGTTGTTCTTGCTTTTTCTTAATCTGTGTTCTGCATTCTGCAATAGCTCTAACTTGTGGAGCTATTATGGTGTTTTACTCCAAAGAGATATATGTCATTGGCCATGGACTAGAGACAGCAAGCAAGCTTCAAGGGTCAACACCACATGATCAGCTACTGATTCAAACCTCAGATTCCTTCTCAGGCTTCTTGCTGCTCACTATTGGGTTCCTAGTGTTCATGGTTGCCTGTGTTAAGGACAGTGAGTTTCAGAGTTTCTTTGCAAAAGGGTGTGTGTTTCTTCACATTTCTATGGCAGTGTGGAGATTCTGGTTTGAGGGAAAGCTCGAAGATCTTGCCCTTGATTGGCCAAGGCATGCTGTTGGGGACATTGCACTGGCAATTTCATGGCTCTTCTTTCTTGTGTACTCATGGGGAGAAAAATATGATTAGATTTTGTAAAGGGGATGTATAAGGGTGTGTTTTGTTGGAGGCTAAAAGCCGGATAAGTAAAATATGTATGGATAAGTGTCATGTGTAGAATTATACATGAAACTCCCTATCAAAAACTTAGCTCACTTCTACTTTCCAACCAAACACATCGGTATAGAAAAATAGTTTGCTGTCTATATGTATATATTAGAAGGTGTTGTATTTAGGTGTCCTAATAAATGTCCAAATAATGGAACTCTATTGTAAATATGTTGAAGCTTGTGTAGAAGAGAAGTGCTCAAGAAAACCAAAAGGAAGGTAGAGCCTATTGTGGTAAAGAACCAAGAATTTTCAAGCCCTGCAATTTGTCAGGGAGAAATGTAGCTTTTTTTCTTTTTTTTGTCAATAAAGGAGCTTGCATCTAATGAAAAATCCTGGGTTTGGTTTGGGCTGTGGTTACTGAACTTGTCATGATGAATGTAGAGCCTTTTTGGTAGTTTGACAAATACGGGATGGTATGACTTGTTGTTCTTGTGTATCAATTTCCAATGTAAATAGCAAATACTGCATTAATATGTATATATATTTTTAACTCTTTAAGTATTCTCACCATCTCGACTAATTCCGTCTATACATCTCATGGTCATGGCTGTGGCATTCTTTTTTTAAATGGACTAAAAGAAGCATACCCATAATTCTTCTTTCTGTTTGATCGTCTCTTTTGAATTATACATGCAAACTAACTCGGCCCAAGTTTCATGTTATGTCAAGCAGAAAAAATAGCGCTGCAAGATACACATGATTCGAAATGTACTTGAACTCAAGGTGAATGATACATGCATGAAGGAAACACCTAGTGATGGAAATGGAAACAAGTGCTGAGGAAACTATACAGATAATCAATGTTAACGAGTTGTCACGGCATCACTGTCTCCCATCAATGTCTCCCAGTGTGCGTATATTAGGACAGTGAATGAGGAACTCTACTATCTTAAAGCAGTAACTAGTATCAAAGTTCAGCATCCTTCTTCATTTCAGGCCATTCACTTGCAACATGACTATGGAATAAGTATGCAAACAAGATTTCCGCTGCACAAATATCAAACGAATAAAGCAGTTCACAATCACCTGATTCTTCAAAATTGTTACACATTTAAGGACAAACAGACATTTACATAAGATTATCTGTATGCATTTTGATTGAAATGCATTACCCTTTACCCTATTCCTCCTGAATAAGATCTGGTTCATGATTCAGAACAAAGCAGATCAAATCAGATCCTTAATCTAATGCGTCATATGATATCACCACAAGAGAATCAAGTGATGAATCAAAAGAAAACAAAAGACAGTGAAGAGCATTAACAACTTCTGCACCTCAAATTACCAAAATAGGTGTAGTTGTCCTCAGTTAAAGAGACCAACAGGGAAAATCAATGTCCCTAGGCAACTAGTACAAGTATTGGATACAACATGAATACGATACGGAGGTGTGGCATAAATAAACTTACAAACATGTAAAATATGATTAAGGGTATCGGTAAAGTATCTGATACAATACATATCTGATACAGAAACGTCAACTATTTCAAAGTATATCATAGCGCAAAATGGGAGCCCAAGAATGGGACGAGGATTTATCAATCATCACCTCCTACCCGCTTCACCGACTGATTCGGTCATTCAGATCCCAGAAACCAAACACCACAGCCACCAAACTCTACACTACAACAAGAACTGTCACACAATTCACAAGTGGAACATTATAGTCAGCTAGTAAATTTCATTCACCATATTTCAGTTTCAAAAAACGAAGATTAACAGGACAAAACCTCCTACCTCATTACAAAAAGACATTAACCTATGAATTGCATGCCCCGGCAATCAACTTCCTAGTCAAAATTTTCAAAAACACCATCATTGTGTGTAATTTTATGAAATAAAATAAAAAATAGACTATGCCGCCCCTAAAAATCAAGAAAATTGTGTCCAACCAATAATGCCATTCATTCTTTTTTTCTTCTTTTCAGTTAGCATGATATTGAACCCTTCAGCTCGGAGGCATAAACGGTGAGCCTCAATCCACTTGGTACAAGCATCTTCACCATGATCCACTATGCATTCATCTCTCAGCCTCTTTGTGGTAAGGCAAGCATAGCAAATTCTCCTGTTTAAGGGTTCAGCAGTTGTTGTTGTTGTAGCAGTAACAGAACTACTTTGTCTTGTTGTTGCAGCAGCACCACCACTTTGCATTTGCATGTCCCCATTGAATCAAAATCTTCAATTTGAAGATAAAAAAAAAGGTTAAAATGCTGAATAAAACCTTAAAAAATGAAAATTTTGAAGCGGAGTTTAACTAAGCAAAGGGGATACAATTGAGGGGTGAATCAACAAGTTGTTCTCTTTTATCTGTGATTGGCGTGCCCTTGTTTGTGCCTTGAAAAGGAAGACAAACTAGAAGGTTATAATTCTGGAAATTTTGGGTTTACTCGCTGCTGATTCCGGAATTCCAGAACATAGAAAGAGTGATTCGAAAAAAGAGAAAGTATTGACAATGAATGTTTGGTTTGATGATTTGACCGACTTTCTAGGAAAATAAAATAAAAAAATCAATTTTTGAAATTTTTTATGTAAATTAAGACTGTTGATTTTTATGCAAAAATATTAAAAATTTAAGAAAATATCAAATTATGTTAAATAATTAATCACTTTGCGATTCTTATAATAGTTTTTAGAAAATATGAAAATCACACCCTTTTTTTTAAAATATACTTTTTTCTAGTAATTCTTTTTTTATTAAAAACAATTGGCAATTTACACGGGAATTACGTCAACTTTAATTTTTTTTTTTTAAAAAAAAAGCATTGAAAAAATCTATTCTAAATGGCATTGAAAAAAAGGCACTTAACTCGTCGTACCCTAACACTCATTCCCTTCTTCCCAAACCTCACCCCCACAACGATATCTCTCATCTCTACTTCTTCTGTTCTCATCGTCGGCGGCGAGACCACTCCACGACAACAACGAAACACGGCCAGGGTTGCAGCGGCGCCGACAAGAGCCCCAATGCCGCGACTCTGGGATGTCTCCGGCACGGCTAGAGGATTTTCTCAGGCACATCCGTTGTGGGTTGTCTCCATTGCAGATTCTTCTTTCAAATTTAGTGACTCACCGACTTGTCACTGAGGTATGGTAACTGTCTTCTCTGAGTTTATGGTTGACTGGTTTTGATGATTTTTTTGTTGCCACAATTATTCACCTAAGCTGTTGATGCTGCCTTTTTTCATGTTTGTTCTTGACTTCCTGTTGATTATTGAGTGTTCTGGATTAGAACAATTGCTGAAATTATGCAATTAATTATTTGATATTTTCACAAGGGTCAAATTTTTTATTTTGGTGTGTAATGTTGAGCAATTTGGATTTTAGACTTGTTTTATATTGAAGTTTTAGTTTTTATCATACGGAAATTACGAAATTTTATATATATATATATATACCCATACTTCACTTTTTATATAAAATTTTCGTATCCCATATCCATATCCATACATCGTATGGATACTGTCCGTATCGTGCAACATAGGACCAGACGTGATTCACTAGTGTCCCAGTTATACAGACATAAACTACTTTACAATCTGAGCTAATTTATAATCTTACAAATAAACTTCAATGGAGTCTTATAATGAGCCGAGAGTGTGGTTAATCTCCTTAACTATTGACTATTTTGATGCTATTATTCTGGACGTCACAAAGCATGTGAGGGGCACACGCCAATTGAGAATATTTATAATTATCTGAAGGAATCACTTTTGCTCCCCTCATGTCAATTCAATTCATCTTTTTGGGGAGAAGATTTAAAGATTCTATTAATTTTGTGCTTCAGTTTTTACTTTCTCTTTTTTGAAAATATTCTGATAGTGCACTAATATACTAGTTGATTAACTACATTAATGTGATTTGCAAGTTAATGGGTGTCTACAGGAAATTGTCCCCTAGCTAAATTATCAAATGCCAAGCTTGTCTAGAAACGTTATATCTCTACTCTATGAATGCTTTTCCGCTCTTTGTTGGGTTAGAAGTTTAGATAGGTAAGAATTTTGGGTCACTATCAATATGTTCGGGTTTAGTGGATGTAGCTTTTAAACAAAATGGATTGTCCAGGAAAATTTTGTGGGAGCTAAAGGGTAAGTTTCTGTTGGGTGAACAATGAGAATTTATTGATAATCATTTCCACTTATTGTGGCAGCAGTAGCACAACCATTCTCTTTTTTTACTGTTGTATTAAAGGTGCAATCATCCTTGACAACTGCCAAGAATTTTAATATTTCACATGTTTCTTATACCTACCTGATTGTATGCAAGTGAACTTTTTCTCGTTGGATTTCTTTTCCAAGTGAATTTACTAATTTTGTATTCATGACAACCTTAGCACGTATTTTTATCGCTTCCATTTTTTTTTAACTTATTTATCTTGATTTTCTATCTTCAAAGAGATGTGAGCAACAATTGTGTGTAATAGTCCTTGCTGAGTCATGAAATCAACAGTTTATTGCAGAGTGGAATTCTAACTACTTAAAATGGATTTGGAAGATTGAGTTCATCTTTATCTTACCAGGAAGATATTAACATGAAAGAGTTAGAGGAAAGCTGAAGCAGAGACTGACACAGTGGAAAAGAGTATAATATAATATTTTAACTTGTAGTCTATTGAAAGGCCAGAGAGGCCACTAGATCACTGTGGACTCAGATGGCCACAAGTAAACATACCTTAGGCACACACAACACAGTACAGATTTATTCAGTATGTTAATATGAGCATAACAGTGCACACAGAGGCACATATTTATTTAAGTATTGTCTCAGTGACAACCACAGGTGCAGTTGGCACAAGTGCAGCTAGCACCGCACTTGCACTTCCCATCATTCTCAGCTGCTGGAATGTCCATGACAAAAGTCTCCGCGTAGCTGCAAAGGACAAGCCACCAAAATTGTTACTATCTCAATGCCTAAAGGCTTGAACATACAAGACAACAGAAATTACCTCTTTTCAGCCTCCACCACAAGAACGTTGTTGTTTCCCTTCTTCCTGGATTACAAATCACAAATATAAGGATTCATGGCACCTTAACAATAAAAAAAACTAAAAGCAGAACCAATATGAAATACCTTTTTGCCAATGATCTTTCTACAATATAGAAAATTCATAAAGAAAAACTTGTTTTCTTTGATAAGCAAAACTAGTGCATACTGATAGAGCCCCACATGAGATTATACTCATTCCATTTAGAACTTGGTGGTTCAAATATGAAATCTCCATATTAAAAGCTTGAACCTATAGATAGGATGGAAACAAAACACTTACGTGCATTGGCTCTTGCTTGAGCAGTCACAGTTTCCACAAGTGTCCGACATGATGATTTCTGAGAGCAAAGAAGGACAGGCAATGAAATGAGAATTTGTGAGTTCCAAAGCTTTGTATGAGCTGCTGTGTGTCTTCCACGCTCTCCCTTCAACCGATATTTATAGAGGGAACATGGGTATGCTAAGCTTGTGATATGATGCATCATGAGGTCGAATACGTGTACCGTAAGTGGCGTGCAAGTGGGATTATCAATATTCGTAAAGTAATATTATCTTATTCATAATTTATAGGTTATTATATTGACATACACTTATTCACCATCGAAATATCAATTCAAATCTATGACACATTATATTGGCATACACTTATTCACCATCGAAATATCAATTCAAATCTATGACACATCGTTAATTTGTCATCGTTCCTTTTTATTTTACCTTTTATATATTCCAGATTTTATATCAAATCCTCATTATTTATTTTTTGATTGAAAGATTCTTCAATAAGCATCCAAATTCTATTCGTCCTCTTCCTTCCTCTCCTCCTAGAAGATGTTTATGTACTTTAAAACAATGATCAATTTTATGCATAAAAATATGGATTTTCTATCATGTAGAATCGTCCCTCACCTCTTTCGCATAGTGAATTTATTAAGTTTTTACAACAGTTTGAACTAGGAACCTTGTTAACTTCTGTGCTCACTCATCCAATACTCAGCTCAGCTTAAAGTCATCCTCCTTAGCAAAACCATGGATTATTAGAAGAAATATTGTACCTTATAAGTCTCTAACTTACGCTCTGAATTTCTTGTTATCATGGGTACTCTGATCTTATTGAAGAATTTAAGCCTTGTTGCCAAAAATTAGTGCATGTTCAATTATTGGCCTGTCCTATTCTGTCCTTTGTCAAGCATATATGCTTTTAAATATCAGCCGTCCAAATGGGTGGGGCATCCTTGAAGGTGATTTTGGTTAGAGTGGAACCATATTTTGTGGAAGTGGAGAGCAAATTCTTTGCACTTGAAAATATTTAATGCCAGCTAACTCTTGGAATCTAATTTCATGAAATTATTTTGTTGGGTGCTTGACGGCAAAATGCTTCTCAAAGTAGCCAAGTTTTGTTTTTCATTGAATTTCGTCAAAGAAAAAAAAAATTGCCATTCATTAATCTTTTAAAGTGTAAAAGATGAATGATAATAAATATGTTTTATGTATAGGTGATAACACCCTTTTTCTGTAAAAAAAATAATAATTGATGATTCATACCAAACATATTTTCTGTTTTTAAATTTCAAATTTAATTTCTATGCACTGACTGTCATCCAATCATATATTACTACATCAGTAAAAGTCACTTGAAGATAATAAAAATAGGAGGATTTAATTGGATGATAATGTAAAATTTTTTTACATTAATATTGTGTTAAAATTAAACTTTTAAATTTATCCTCTAACTTTCACAACTTGAAACATCTAGCGCCTTCTTCTTGGTGAAGACTTATACGGTGACAACTAAGTTTGAAACTATGTGATTCTAGATTATATTATAATAGAAAAAGATAATAGAATGGGTAATTTATTTTTTAATAAATATTAATTAATATAAAAAAATTTAATTGATAAAAGGTTTTAATTTCACCTTAGATTAAATTTTAACGATAAAGTTTAGTTATCATCATAGTGTCAAACAAATCGATCCCCACATAAGAAGCCACCTTCTCTTTTTTTCAAATGTCATATATTACATTACAATTGAAAGGTGAATTTGAAAATATAACAGAAAATGCCATATGTAATTTTTTTCTAACTCATACGCTAGTTATTAATTTTTTCCTCAGGTGAGAACAACTTTTTTTTGGGTTCATAGAACTATTTTATTTCTCCGTACTAGTATAATAACTCGTGCTTTGCCCGGGAATGATATAACAATGGTGATGAAAAGAGTATGAGCTAATTAATATACATCAACAATGTTGAAATTAAATTTGCTAAAATAAAATAGATGTACAATAAGATAGTTTTATTGAATGTGTTTAAATTATTGTTTTATATACAAATTATGTTATCTATCCTTTAATATCGTACCTTCTATTTTTCTTTAATATCGATATAAACACTACCATTTTAGATGTATTAACAACTATTATCAATTAAAGTTGAGGGTGACATTTAAAAAAACTAAGTAAGCTTGTATTTAAAGGCCCAAACCCCATAAATTCATAAGACCACTTATAGCCGGTTTGAATTCCAGATTTCTTGACACGTATAACTTATTCCAAATCTTGTTCTTTTAAAGCATTATGAGAAGAACCAAATATATAAAAGTGTAGTGTAAAGTTAACAGATTATCTCTATCAGTTTAGTGAATCATAAAAAGAATAAGAGAAGTTTAAAGTGTTTATCCAAGGCATTTTCATGCATAATCAACCTTGAAACTAGCTGTCAATTAATTTTTTATATCTTTGTAGATGAGATTAAATGATATTATCATAAATAACTCTTCAATTTGAATATTTTGACACAACTACCGCAAATCACATAAAAAGAAATTATATCAAATTAAGCAGACTGCATAGTTGATACCAAGTATTGATTAGTCTCTTTCTATATCGCCGTTTGCTGAAAGCATAAAAGCAACTAGTATCCTTTTTAATTGTCTTTTCTGTTAAAAAATAGAAGTAAAAATCCCAACCTGAGATGAATCCTTACCTACTATCTTAGTTTACTTTGTGCTAAGCAATGTGTGGACAAATTTTTCCTTGGCAGCATGAGGCATAGACTAGGATTATGAATCCAACTCGAGGTTACTACACTAACAGTACTTATTAAACTTATATTCTAGGGCCAAAATGAAGTTAACTCATCACCTCAAAATTCATCCTCATTGTATTTCAAACTCAGTTCATGGCTACTTTATTGTATAGAGTAAAAGTACTTGAGCACTCTTATGTAAACTGATGTATTCATAAAATTTAAGCAAATGAAACAAATGTAACTAATCATTGTGAGTGAACATATCAGTTGGATCTGGATAAGGGCTTCTTTTCCTCTTGCTATTCTAAATCATCCTCCTCCTAAACCTTGCCAACTTAGATATCAAAGGATAATCCACACTATTCATTTAAGTTAAGAAGCAAACTGTAGGAAACATTCAAATATGATGTTAGGATGGCTAGATGGTAAGACTAAAAATCCTTCATCGAGTTTAGTGCTGCACACATATCTCTCTATGTGAAATACACACAAAACATGGAAAGTATAGTGCTGAAAAAAAAAAAAACTCAGAAACCTTAATTAAGCTGAAATAGACATTTATGTCATTGGCCACTAAGAATGCAATCATAACATCATATCTTCAATGATATTAAATTTATATGAATTAGAATGTGTCAGTAACAAATATTACTTGTTAGCACTACATTTTCTCAATGATTATTATTTATGAGGTTGGTCAACCATGCTAGGTGGATTCTCACATGCAGTTGAAGGTCAATGCCTTCACTGCAGTTGTTTGAGATGACCAATGGAAAGCTGACACGTGTGTTCACACACACAAACACTCTGCCTCCCCTCCTCCCTCTCCCACCTCCGCCACCACTCTCCCATCCCTACCAGGTGTTGCATCAACAACAATGATTCCTCACAACAGCAAGATCTCAACCCTCAAAGTGGCCACAAGTTTGATTGCCTCACAACATAGGGTCATGTGATTGCTGGAAGAAGACCGATGGCAGCACAAGCAGCGTTCGATGATGTAGTGGATTTCAGCGCAAGCGAAGGAGAAAGGATGGATCTGGTCCGAGGGGAGGTCGCGGTTCCATGGCGGTGGCGGCCGTTCGCATGCGAGGTAGCGGCACTGCAGAAGTTGGTGGGGGATCGCAACGGTCTTTATGGCTGGGGGAAGCGGCTCATCCCTCACCGCCGTGACACCGTCGTTGAGGACCAACCATTGGTTGTCCACCATCGGCACCCGTCAGAACATGGCGGCGCCTTGTTGTGGAGCCATGCCTTAGCAAGAATGGTCGAACGTCGCACATGAACCTCCATCGTCGAGCTTCCGAGGCTATTCACGGCCGCCCTTTGCAGAACAGCGCCGGTCACCGGAAATGCCAAACCTCCACCTCGATTTCTTGTCGCCATCGCACAGGGAACTAGATTGACTGCTTCATGTGATTGCTTTTGTGTTTCAGATGCTTGACTTTGTGTTGATTCTTTTTCTGTTTTCAATTTCATTTATTGCTCTAAATCCAAGTTTGAATCTGGGTTTTCTTGTTGAACTATTGATGTTCTTGATCTACTATTGCAATTCTTTCCTCATAAAATTTTGCCCATTGTAAAGCACATTCAAGAGACTAAGGAATCTCCAAGCTTGATGCCAGTGTGGTGGAGGCTGGCACTGTAGAAGTGGAGCTTGAGGAGGGAATGGTGATGGTGATGGTGATGGCAGAGAAGGATAAGGGAGGAGATGATGTTTAGCAACATATTGTTTTCAGTTAGCCACATTTATGAAATGTGGTTAAACACAACTACAGGATAGGCATTGACCAATAACTGTAGGGTAGTAGTGACCAATTCATATACCTTATTTAATCAAACATGATGGCATCAGTTGTTTTGAACAAATTAATGGTCTTTTCTTTCACTCAATTTCAATTCTGCATAGCAATTGATCTCATAATGCAGGTTATAGATTTATTTTTCTATCATTTGGTTAGATAACTTGCTGTCAACAACAAAGATAATATAATGTCAAAGTATCTAATTTTGGTTAAATGCCTTCAGAAGATAAAGGACAATTTAACTTGTGGTAAGAACAAAATAGTAGTCTTAAAGATTTAATCAACACATTTCATTACCTTTAGAGGAATTAATATCCACCAAAATCAACAGCAAGCTCATGCACTCTTGTTTTCTGAGCATTAAAATCACTCTTTAGGCCCAAAGTAGTTCAAACAGCAAGAGCAAATATATTACCCACAATATCTACCCCAGCTGCTTTATTAAACAATATATAAAACTAATGCAATGAGTAAGTATGTTTCATTTCCAAACAATATGGTTGCTTTTGTGCATTGGTTAATATTCCATTAATGTCAATTACATTCACCCAGTTATTTTTTACTTTTTTTTTAAACCTGAATGATTATTGTTTGTAAAAAAGTAAAAAACATGAGGTACATATATAAACCAGATGCTTGGTGATTGGAGGATCAAAGACATTTGCTTTCCAGTTTGTAGGAATTATCTGAATATAGCAGTGGTTTTAATGTACTTTGACCTTCCTAAGTTTAACATCCTGAAAGCTAAAGCAAGTACTCTTTGTTGCTGATACTTACTATATATCAGTCCTTTTTTCCCCTAATGCAATAAAAACATTTCAAGATATACACTGAATAGGGTTTTGGATCCCTCACTTTAGAGAGTAAAGTGAAGAGTTTCACCCTTAGATTAATAGAATGAAAAGGGCCTCACTTCTATCCTTATTGATCCAATAATAAGATTTCCCGAGCTTATTCTCTAAAGTAAAATCCTCACTTTACAGAATCCAAAAATCCAATGAATACATCTCATAAAAAACATCATAGAAGTATAGAGCTATGTGAAAAGAATGGCATGCCCTTGCAGTTGAACACAGTAGAAGTATAGAACACAATAAAAAAAATAAAAAGGAAAATCACTAATAAAGGACCAAGAGAAATAGAGACAGAAGGGAAAGGAAATAGAAGAAGCAAGAAAAAAGAAGCAAATCTTACCACTATTCATATATCACTAATAAATAGAACAGACCCAATTAAAAAGAGTGTGGCCAAACCATCTCTCAATTTCATTCTGCAGTAAAAAAAGCTGAAAAACAGCCAGCAAAACCTAAGCAAAAAGAGATACAGCAGTCCAGAAATCATTAGTGAACAATTGGCAGAGCAGCTAACAGCAACCACCATACAGGCCACAAAAAACAAGAGGTAGAGTGGTTTATGATCACAAAAATACAATATCAATCATGGAGTATGTAACTAATCTCTTACACATCTAAATCAACATCAAAATTCAAAACTATCACTCCATCATCTTTACAACATAATCTAACACAAATAAACAACTACCAGCAAATTTAGCACAAACTAAGAGCATTTTCATAGTTATGGTTTTGATAATTATTGTGTCAAAGAGTTATCTTAACTGATGACATTATCATATGCAAAATTCAATTTGTTTAGGCATTCCCTTTATTCTATTGTTGTACGATCACTTCAAGAAGGACCAAAATATCAATTTCTAATTGGATAGGCAGCAGGTGAAAGACACTGCAAGAACAATCAGAACAATGTACATAATTTGTCATGTATGTTAGAGCTCTAGTTATTAACTTCTAATAATAATATGAATTTGTGTATTTTAGATCTTTAATTAACTTCTAATATAATATAGGATTGTCATTATGCATGTTAAAAAGTTAATTGAAATTTTCATTTTAGTCCCTAATAGGAATGACTAAAATAGTACCCGTTGAAAATATAGCAAAGAATTTGGCATAGCCCACATTTATGACATTTAGATCAGAAGATATATATTATCACGGATCCATTAGCTGCTATACCAGTGCTGCAAAATTGTACATGAATAGAAAACTAACACAGCTGTCAAATAGACAATTGCGCCTAAATAAAAGCAAGCATAATCATCAGAGAGAATAAACAAAGAAACAAAAAAATTAAACTCACACAACTTTTATCAAATACCTACAACTACCTGCTGTCAAACCAAACCAAAAAGCGAGCTCACCGCACTTCTTCTCATACAAATAGTAAACTCCATGAATTTAGAAAATATATGCAGCAAATAGTGAAATACATACCCCATATATCAATATCATCATAAATCAAGTATCTTACTTATAACAAAAAGTCCACAACCCAATTAAGCCAGCAGAAAAAGAAACTAAAAATAAAAGAAAAGCAAGAAACCAAAGAGGGAAGCAGAAAGACATATAATAATTAAATGGTAGAATAGTAGTTGAACATACTCCTTGCGCCTATCAGCCAACCATTGTAAAAACTCCAACATGAATAATAATACCAATGGAGAAAAGTAACACCCAATCATCGTTTTACGACAGAATAACATCAAAATAATCCTAGCATAATAAGTGGAATAACATATCGCAATAACATAAATTGTCATCAATAGAAAATGGAATAAGTGTCACAGTTCATCCAGCTTTCAATTTATTATTTTTGCATAATTAAAGGTAAGAATTGGTTAAAAATGATTGAGCGTCATCTCTTTGCTTGATCCATGATATGACACAGAAATATTTCATCGCCCATTAATCCTGAAGGGTGCATGTACAGTCTTTGAACTTAAGGCTTCGTCGATAAATTTGACACATGCAGAAAATGCAACATCAATGAAAATTATGGTATATATATGATCAGAACATATTGTAGAGACACAGATTCCCAACCAATCTCAAAGTCAAAATGGCTCAGCAAAGGACTACATATAAAATAAGTCTTATCACTAACACAATGTCAAAGAGCAGACTTATCATCAGTAGAAAGGAACAAAACGGAAACATAGAACCACCTAAATTAACCAATACTTGAAAGATTTCCTTGAACATGAACCAAAGAAACAAAAATGCCAGACATTTAGTTTAGGACATAAGCAGGCATGTAAAAAGAAAGAATCCATCATCACAAATATAGCTTTGTATGAATTCTAGCATGATTTTGGTTCAGTCATGTCATTGGCTATTGTAGCATTGTCCAACTTAATTATAACTACTATATTGTAAAATTGATTTAGTAGATACCATATTCCCCCCAAATCTCAAATTATTGACCTTTCAGGAACTGCTTGCCTATTCTTTTCTCCATCCTTGTCATATGCTTTTTCTGTACCAATGGTAGTCAAAAGACCATAACATCTATAAAATGAGAACAGTTAATTCAGTTAAAACTAAGAAAAATTTCAAATAAATTCAAACAAAAAGCCCAAAAAAAAAAGGCCATTAACCACGAATTTAGTTTCAACAAACAACCAGCATAGTAGTTTAACCATAAATTAATATAGGTAATCTAACTCATCATCATAGTATCTTAGAGTAGTAACACATAGCTAGTTCTTACTAATTTGAAACCATTATAGATATATCACATACATATACAGGCCTCAATTTGACACTCCATCTTCCAACAAAAGATACAAACATGAAACCAAATAAAAACAAAAAAAGGATATATAAAAAATAATGAACATTGAATCAAAACTCTTACAAATAAATTTGAGCATTTTTATGCCATTTTCGTGGCTTTCCTACTTTAAATAAGCAAAAGAAAGAGATTGTTAGAAAATGAGATTTTTTTTTTTTTGGGTATTAAATTCTCTTTTCGTAACAAATAAAAAATCCAATACTAAAAAAATTCTCATAGATCGCAAGCAAAAATTGTACCAAAAGGCATAAATCTTGTCATCATAGCTTGAAATTGAAGTACCTCGAATCCATCATTGGTCATTTCTATAACACAGAGAAAATGAGCAAAAAAACAGAAACAAAAGAAAAAGAGGAAAGACTTGTGGCACTACCTGGACATGGCGGAGCTGCACCCGGAGAAGTCATCTCAACCATCAGTCACCACCACTGCGGTACCATCTTCGTCCTCGTAAAGGAGCCATGTCTCGTTCTTCAACCCTGCACCGTTCACGTGAAATTAATTCAACCTCAGTAATGTTTCATCTCAAAACATGTAAGAAACAAACTTGGCACAGAAAACCATAAAAAGGAAAGAATATTGAATGAGTAGGAGAATAAGGAATAACTTATAGTACTGACAAATCCACCTTTAAACATCTTACATGCCTGTTGAAACAGCGGCCATATGGACCTAACTTATAGTACTGACATCATCCTGCTTGTATCTAACAAGATAAAGTGACAAAGAAATGTTATCATTCACACATAATAAAACAACATATGGAGGAATAAGGAGCTAAGATCTTTCAAAAACTAAAGAAGGACCTTCAAATAGCTTAAAGGTTAAAGCAATTAGAGTTAAGTGCTACAAAAAAGAATTTCCTTACCTATTGTCAACACACTTGTTGAAATAGGTTTGAGTCATCGTGACTAGTAAAGCCATCAAAGGGGTTAGCCAAATGAATCCTTATGAATGCCACCAATGCAAACAAAGAAATCTTCCAAACAATTACCAGTTAGATTCTACATTATACGTTGATAACAACAGCCAACACAATGAAAGAAAATACTATGCCAAATTAATAGTGCTATAGGAATTGAATTCAGAAAGGAAGTAGATAACAGAATTGTTCAGACTTCATCGAAAAATAAAAAGGGGTAGAGGAATTTGACATGGGAAACCTACTTGTTGAATAATTCTTCGACCCGATACTCCATTTCATTTTCAGCCATTCCAAATATCTGCACCATTACCATGCAAATTACTCAAGTTAAATTGAATCCCAACTACAATAAAGTTCACAACAATCAAATCACACCAAAAACCAAAAATCCAAACCTGAGTTCAAATTCGGGCATCAAATAAAAACATTAACCAAGCCTCACACCACACTCACGTTTCCCAAATCAACTCATCGATCACCTTTTATGTCAAACGTGGCCAGTAGCCACTGGCCACTTGGTTCACGCACGGAAAATGTTAGATGAAATGCCACTAAGAAATGTTGTCTATTGAAGTGCTCTAATGGCAGGGTATCTCCACGGTGGGAACTACTTAGAACCCCATGTGCTCTTCAAGAGCATGGTTTCAACACAAGAAAAATGCCCCAATGAGTATGTGCTCACCACTGTGCAGTGCAAGGGAGAGATAAAAGGAAGAATAGGAAGGGAGAGATAGAACAAACACCGCCAGCAGCACCACCAACACCACTTGCTGCACTCCACCTCTACATTTCGCAGCGGATCGCGGACAGAGCCACCGGCTGCGGTTCTCTGCCAGTCACCATTAAACATCACTGTGGATCCTGTGCTCAAAGACCCGCACCGACACTCTTACGGCTCCATCTCTCTCTCTATTGAAGTGCTCTGTGTGTTTTAAAATATGATGGAAGGACAAGAATGCATATTAATTATAGTGGAAGAAAATTTGCCACTACCCTTCATTTCATTCCGTCTCATTTGAATTTGAAATTACGCCGTAATAATTTACAAAATGGAGTGATAAACCTCCATCACTGCCACATATCCGTGCTCTATTATATTCCACTACCGGCAGATTGGAGGGAAGAAAGCATCATCAATTGTATAAGCCAGTCCGGCATTTTGGAGGCAATTAGAATCTTCATTAGAACATGCTGAAGCTGAGATTACATTGAGACACAAACCATACATGCTCCTTCGATTGTACAAGGCAGTCTGATATTTTGGAGGGAATCGCAATTTCCATGAGCTTGCCACATAAGGATTTGGCACTTAGAAATCTTGCTGGATGTCTCGTTTTTAACATTAGATATATGATATATGATTTTGGTGGGTATCAAAATAGAGATTGTTTTTGTCCTTTGAATAGAACCAGATTGAACCGGTCAATCGCACAGAACCCGTCAAGTGTCCAGTTCAATTAACCCTTAAAATGATTGGGCGGTCTTAAAAACAAAAAATTTGACAAAAAAAATAGTACTCATAAAATAAAGTAAAAAAGGGGCTTTGCAACGTCGTTTCGTGGCCCAGGAGAAATTGAAACTGAAGCTTTCCCTTTCCCTTCCATTTCTTGCTTCTGTTCCAAGATGTTTGGACTAGCGGAGGCATTGAATTCCTCCAAGGGAAAACCGGGGGAAAACCGAGTTATTAATCGTGTTCCCTTAGTGCACTTGCATGGCCCACTGTTTAGGACAAAGCTAAGAACGAGATATTTGGTGGAAATTGGGGAAAACCGGTTGCTCTTTTGTTTGGCGTGGAGCAAGGCTGCAAGGGTATTGGCATTGGGAAGCTTTGCTGTGCATGCCCTCTCTATTGCCCCCCACAACCTCGAGTACCATGTGATTTTCCCATTCTCCTTTCACTGCAGTTGTGTTTTATGAAAATGAAAATGTCGATCTGTAGTTAAAAGCTTTGTTTTGAGTATTGTAATTTATTTTGGAATGTAATATTAACAATTGACCAATTTTAAATTGTTTTATGTTGAAATTGCTATTTTTATTGTATGAAAGCTATGATTTTTTTAAAAAATTTATATTGGCGTATCCGTATCTATACCAGGTATGAGTACCATATCCATATCAGGGCAACATATAAAGAACGGATGTTTGAAAACAAAAGCCGCCAAAATCACAAACCCTAATTCCCGCCACACTCTCGAAAAGGGAAAGGGGAAGAAAAAAGGAAAGAAAACTTCAGTAACAATCAAATGTGCATCCTTACATTTTTGTTGCACCCATCAAATTTGGTGAGTGTTTACCCCCTGCTTGCTCCCTTCTCTCAGTGAATTTTACTGATATATGCACTTTAATTTCCTGTGTTTTTTATTTGGCTCAGTTTAAGGCCTTCGTGAAGATATGATCTATGGCACTCGTATCACAGCTTCTAAGTCAATGTAAGAACTCTTTTCTCCTTTGGCTTTTTAACTTATTACAAAGAACAATTTTTTTATTTTACTGATTCAATGTTTGTAACATAAAAATTTGATTCCATGTCCCTCTCATTTTTTTTTTAATCATTTTGGTTATACTGTGTTTGAAATATACTTGACCCATAATAGTTAGCAGTCCACTGAGTGAAAAGTTTTCTTTTTTAGACGAAAGTGCTATGCTATGGCTTGCAGTTTTGTTTCATTGTTTGTTCCAGGATCTCTCTTTGAAGGAACAAAGATAGAGGGTACTGGTTATTTTCCTTTTTTTTTTTAACAAATTTTTAAGGACCGGTTCTTCATTCGCAGAAATTTCAGAGCGCTAGTGTTGTGGAAGTTGTCGAATTCTTGAGTTCAATTCTCCTCAAATTGTTCTCGTAGGAAGATAAGAATGGACGGTAATTTTAATTGTAGCATTGAGGGCACCAGAAAGGAGTCTAGAGGTGCCTTAGTTGTGCTAGAAGGATTGGATCGTTCTGGAAAGTCTTCTCAGTGTGGCAGACTAGTCTCTTACTTGGATGGACAAGGGATCTCTGCTGAATTATGGAGATTTCCTGACAGAACCACGGATGTTGGGCAAATGATATCTTCCTATCTTACTAACACATCGCAATTGGATGATCACACGATTCATCTCCTCTTCAGTGCTAATCGTTGGGAGAAGAGGTTTGTATGCTTCTGCATTGTGTCCCCCACCCTTTCAGATGATTAAAATTATTTAGTGTGTTAACTTATGGTCGTTGATTATGTCTGAATTCTATTGATGGGTTCCTGAAAACTTGTAGCTTGTAGGAGGAGGGTTGGGTGCTTTGGAGATTTCTATGTGGTAGTGGTTTGTTAGAAGTAGCATGAGAAGAATGTACATTCTTGATTCATTAGATTGGAAGTTTTATATATGGCCATGTCTAGCTGGAAAGAGTGTGTGTGTGTGTAATCAATGACGACTTTGTATGTCACCATGACATAGGTGTTTGAACCTTTATTGAAGTTGGAAGCTCAAGTTGCCATGATGATTCTAGAACATTTTTTTTTTTACTATGGTATGAACATATGCTTTTTGTAATTGAAAGCTTTTGTGTTTGCGTAACTGCTGACTTAACCTGTGGCGTTGTAATACAAAATGTTGTGTATACGTAAGAAAGCTGATTTTGAGCTCTCAGAGAAGCATATTGGAGCAAGCTGGTAATGTGGGCGAGTGGTAATACCAGCTATACTAATATATGGCTAATAATATGGCTTTTGTGAATTCATGACAAGATGTATATCCTGGACTGTTGGGCCCATTAGCACTGGGATCATTTGGATATTTTAGCTAGTTCTTGTTGATTACAAGTAAACTTCCAAGGTTACTTTGTAATATCTTCAGTCAAGTTTATACAGTCTTTTATGTACATATGATGGAGAATTTGCTACTCTGTTAATTACATATGCAGTTTTTAAAAGTTAAATTACTTGCTTGAAAACATATTTTGAACTGTTAGATCTTAATTCATATATGCCTGTTTTGTCTTTGTAGGTCATTGATGGAAACTAAACTGAAAACTGGAACAACCCTCATTGTTGACCGTTATTCTTATTCTGGGGCGGCTTTCTCCTCTGCCAAGGGACTTGATATTGAATGGTGTAAGGTAAATGAATTCTTCTGTTGAAAAATGATTACATACATGTGCAAAATGAGAACATCCATTCTAGAATAGTTTTTAGTTTGCCTAATGTCTTAGCTTCTATCTCTTTTAATTTTGGTAAACCGGGAATTTTATATTTTGTAGGCCCCAGAGGTTGGGTTGCTAGCTCCAGACCTGGTAGCATACCTGGACATATCACCAGAGGTAAGACTAATCTTCTTTCAGTGTGGCCAATAGATACGTACTTTTTCTGGGCTAGTTAAGATGCTATCTGACAGATGCTTTGTTTATCATAATTCAGAACCACAGTTTTAGCGACAAAATTTCTTTTCCATTAGCTTTATTTTCCTTCATGGAGGGAAAAAGGTTGTTTATTCTGTTGTAAAACCATGCTTCTTTTCTAAGAAGTATTTCTCTACTGCCTTTTCTAAGAAGTATTTCTCTACTTCCTTTTCTTTGTTCCATGCTATTGCGAAGGTTTTGAAGAGGGTGTGGCAGCTGATATACAGAAGTTATATGTCCTTTTTCCGACAGGATGGTTCCAATCCTAATATAGAGATTAATTCTGTTATTTGTTTTTCAAAAGTCATATTTGATTGATATTATTTGCATTAGCTTTTGGCACTGCATGCACTTGGGTTTTCTGATCTTTTTCACTTTTAATTGGTTAGCATCTTGGTGCTTGATTCATTCATGTGACCCTTGTTTTGCTTATTTGTATTCCTCACATATTCAATGTATATCAGAAAGCTGTGGAAAGAGGAGGATATGGAGGTGAGAGATATGAAAAGCTGGAGTTTCAGAAGAAAGTTGCTGAAAGTTACGAAGTTCTTCATGATGCCTCCTGGAAGGTAAATTGACCTTTTTCAATGGCCTTTCCTCCTGAAATTGACGGTTTCTGGCACTAATATTTTGTTACATCTGTCAGTCTGGCTTGGTAGCATTACTACTTTTTTGTGTCTAGCCTCAAATGGGTGTGGAGTTGCGCATTAAGAACCTTTCTTTTGCTCTTGTTTTCCTTTTTGTCCCTCCTTTCTCTTTCGACTGGCTTGATGCAGGTTGTAGATGCTTGCCAACCCATTGAAGATATTGAGAAACAGTTGCAAGAGATAATCCTTGATTGTGTCAGAGAGTGTCAGAAGGGGAAGCCTCTCTCCACCTTGTGGTCAAAATAGACTTGTACTCTTGTGTCATATATGGACAAATATGCTACATGAATTATGTTCACACCAAAAACTTATGGATGCATAATTTTATTTGTTTCATTCCTACTTGTCATAATCAAAAATTTATTTGCTGAAAGAGTTTGAAGACCTCTAGACTTGGTTCTCTTGGAGAATTGAGAATATGCTCAACTTGGAAGGAAGAAAAACTTCTTTGTTCTACTAATGTTGGTTTCTGTATGCTTAAATTCCATGGAAGTTGACCTTCATGGAGACTGCATTAAGTGTTTCGTGGCTGTTGTATTGGCAGGAATATATTGTAGGAAAAGCCAAATTGGTGCGAGGATTTAAAGTAACATATTCTAACAGTGATGTTAATTTTATCTATCAAAATGTCAATCCATGAGCCACTTTTATAGGTTCTATTTTTTTTTTACTTTTTTCTTTTTGAAAAAAAGGTCTCGTTGGTGTCAATATTCTATGGATTTAATATTGTGGAAGTTAAGCATTTTAAAATCAAACAAGGAGCACTTCCTTAACGACGCAAAGTTAGTACCTTTATCCCGTTTATGCTGTGGCAGGGCTTCTTTGTTTCTTCATGTAATTGAAATAAGAAAAATAAGAAATAGCTTAATATTTTAGTTAGGGGTATTTGACGTTGTTATAAAACAATTTAAATTTTCGCAAATTTTGTGTATTAATTTTATTAAATTTAATGTAAATGGAGCCATGGTTATACAACCGTGATAGAATTGCTTTTAAAAGTAAAATTAGGTGACGAAGCAATCTTGTTTGAAGAGGGACCAGACAAAATGGTGGAGTTAAAGAAAGTGAACAAGAAAAATATTATTTGTACTTACAAGGTATGTATATCATGTCAATTCACATCTCATTTATCATTAGTTGAGATGTGAAACTTATTTGAATGTGATTAACATCCCATCAAATGGTATATAAGATATGAGTTGGTACAGTATTCTATATATTATAAATCGAAATACATAATTCATGAAAAAAAAAAAATGATACTTGTAGAAGCATCATTCGGCTTTGTCACAATGTATGTTGAACCCCTTGATGACAAGGCTCCAAGCCATGAAAGATCACAACCTTCCATTCATAAAATTTGCATGCTACAACAATAAGTTCTTAGCACCAATTTGTAGTTCTTTAAGCAAATCCTTATATAATTCATATAACTTTACACATGTTCAATAGTAAGTTACAGATTAAATTTTTATAACACATCGAGTTTACACGTTATTAAAAAAAAAACTTAATTTTGATAAAATGTTATTGTGAAACTTTTTATACTATAATTTAGTTATGTATTAGTAGATGATCTTTAAAAGTAATTGGCTCATGATTGTACCAAAAGTCATACAGAAATATTATATAAGTAATTTATTCATAAAAAAGTGTATGTAAATAATATATCAAAGTTGGTGTCTAAAATTAATCTGATTATTTTATCACTAATATTAGGCAGGGAAATAGTTAGATAAAGCCAGATTCTATCTGAAAAAGTTAATTTGTTCTTTTAAAAACTTGGTGGCCGACAAATTGGCATGGGCCTTTTTCAAAGGTATAACCTAATTTACATCAAGGCTTTTAAGTGGTAATGGTTTTATCTCTAACTAGGTCATAAAAATAAAAATTTCAATCACTATAAATGAAAATTTATTTTTATCCAAAAAATTAATTACTTAAATTAACAATAATATATAAAGGTTCGGATTATAGGTTTAAACCAAAAAAATATTTTTTTATTCTTATAACAACTAACAATATTATAAAACTTAGTTATGATATACCTAATAAAAATTTAAATAGCTAAATTCTTTAAATAAATATAAACAAAGATGATGATAAAAGGTAACTCTATCAGTAAAAACACAAGGGCAAGAGATTATAGTAAAAAATTAGCTAAATTATGATTCGAGTGGAAGAAATTCGGGTCCCTTAAGCATGATGTCTTAGGTTTGGTTATAGAATTTATATGTATGAAAAAAATGTGATTGGAAGACTCTCAATTAAATAGCTGACCATATTTTAATATATTAGTTTTTCTCATGTCGAGTATAGAATACCCTAGAAATAAAAAAAATAAATTAAGTTATTTTACAGTAATAGAATACATTATGTATGAAATCTATTAAATAATTTTCAAACTAATAATTTATTACAATTTCTTTTTCCAGTCAACTATAATACTCCATGTTTTAATAGAACAATAGAGAAAAAAAAAATACATGAAGAGAAAGTGGATGAGGTCGTTAAATTTTTTTTTGTTATGTTTGGTTAAAGAGTGAAAGGTTAGAAAGAGAAGTGTAACAAGAGTGGTTGGCTTACCTCGTTACTTTAGTGTTTCGTAGATCTCTAACCCCAAGTCTTTCTTGAGAACCTTTAAGAGCAGTTGGCAATGGTGGGGATACCTGCAAGGACTCCACCCAAAAAATGAGCATGTATTTTAGTAGGGTATAAGTATGATAAAGGAGCGTCCCTATACCTGGAGTCCTTAGGATATTTATAGGAAAATGAATGGGGCAGTTATTAAAGCTCCAGGGTGCCTTCACGTCTTGCTCCCACAACCCACGTTTATGGTTGAGGGGAGAGTGGGAGAAAGCACCCCCAAAGTTTGCGGCCACGAGCTTGGATCATATGCAGGAGTTTCGTCCCTAGGTCCACCCATCTCAAGCTTATGTGATGGGCCCTTTGGCTTTGCCATTTGATAGTCTTGTACTTTGATCATTGTCCATAACAAAAAGAAATATTATTTGTAACGATGTAGTCTTGAATTTTTAAAGGAGATAGGCCAAATTAGTTAACATACATAATATAAAATAAAATTAATTGTCAAATAAAATGCATAATATATGGAACAATTAACAAATTATAAATTATTTGCATATATTTAAAATCAGCATAAATAATATATCAAGTGTAAGTATAAGGGTAAGCACATACCTAAGAATTTTATCTCCTGAACTTCACCGTATTAAATATTTTGTCAAGATTTTAACTTGATAAAAGCAAAAGAGAGTAGTCAGGATTTTAACTTTAAATTGATAATTAAAAAAAAAAGAAGAAGAGAGAAGTAAAGGGAGTTACCGCAACTCACAGAGTCATTAGTGTCGTTGTGTTGTGCTCTGTTTTACTGAGGCAGAAGATAATGAAGAAATAAAAATGAAAAGAAAAAGCAAACAGAAGAAGCTAGTAACTTTATACTTTATTTTTTTTAATAATTTTTATCTGCTTACTTTATTAGTTGTCAAAAGTGTATTTTAACTTTTAGTTTGTCAGTCTCTCAAGATTTTTATTACTTATAATGTATAGAATTTGTAGAGGTGATTGGCCTTTTTATGGGTGGCTATAGTATAATAATAATAATAATAATAACTGTAAAGTTTGAGAGCACCGTCGGAACCCTAGGTTGCTCCTTCCCTTCATCTCTGATTACGTGGAGCGTAATTTAAATTTTATATATATTTTTTAAATTTAGAATAAACGCACCCCAAATTTGGGTCCTTACTTACGCTTAAATTAATTCATTTTTGTATTAAAATCTTTCAAGTCGCCTAGAGTAGTTTTTTTCTTAATGCTTTTTTCAAAAATTGATTATTTTTAATTTTATTTTCCTAGAAAGTCGATCTAATCATCAAACCAAACATTCATTATCAATACTTTCTCTTTTTTGAATCACTCTTTCTATGTTCTTGAATTCCGGAACCATCTGCCAATAAACCAAAGGGTCTGGTTGGGATAGGTGGTATTAGGAGGAGTGGAGTGGGGCTTTTTTACGGAAAAACAAAAAGAAAAATAGTTATTTATGGATTTACAATTGGTATCATATTATTTATCAATATACACTAAATATAAATCGGTCAACGGTGACACGATTTAGTATATATAATCGACCAACAGTAAAATGATTTACTGAATGACATGTTTTACAGTGCAACGATTTAACAAGTACATGTGTAATCAGTAAAAATAGTAAATCGGCTAGCCGATTTATGCATAGTAAAACATGCCACTCAGATGTGAAGGGAAATTCTTTTTTTGTTTGTAGAGTGAGTGGCTGAAAAAAATGTATGTAAGACTTTTTATACTTGCTCATTATAATTGTGAAATAATTCAAAACTCCCAAGATGCTAGCCGATTTACTGCTTTTACTGTTTACATATGTACTTGTTAAATTCTTGCACTATAAAACGTGTCATTCAGTAAATCATTTTACTATTGACTGATTTATGTGTATTAGATCGTGTCACTGCTAATCAATTTATATATAATGCATATTAGTAAATAATATCATACCAGTAAATGTTTAAATAACTATTTTTCTTATTTTTTTTTGGTAAAAAAGCCAGTGGGGTGGAATAAAGAGTAGCTAACAAAGTTGAATAATTACTCACTCTATTATTTTGATATTTTTTTGTTCAATCTCATTTTGCCTAATTTGAGGAAAAAAGTTGAGAAGAATTCTCTATCCATTCTCATCAATCCAAACGTACCTAATTTCCAGAATTATAACCTTCTAGTTTGTCTTTTCAAGGCACAAACAAGGGCACGCCAATCACAGAAAAAAGAGAACAACTTGTTGATTCACTCCTCAATTGTATCCCCTTCGCTTAGTTAAACCCCACTTCAAAATTTTCAATTTTTAGGTTTTATTCAGCATTTTAACCTTTTTTGATCTTTAAATTGAAGATTTTGATTCAATGGGGGACATGCAAATGCAAAGTGGTGGTGCTGCTGCAACAACAAGACAAAGTAGTTCTGTTACTGCCCCAACAACAACAACTGCTGAACCCTTAAAGAGGAGAATTTGCTGTGCTTGCCTTACCACAAAGAGGCTGAGAGATGAATGCATAGTGGATCATGGTGAAGATGCTTGTGCCAAGTGGATTGAGGCTCACCGTTTATGCCTCTGTGCTGAAGGGTTCAATATCATGCCAACTGAAAAAGACAAAAAAAGAATGAATGGCATTCTTGGTTGGACACAATTTTGTTGACTTTTAGTGGGGGCATAGTCTAATTTATTTTTGTTTCATAATATTACACACAATGATGGTGTGTTTGAAACTTTTGACTAGGAAGTTGATTGCCGGGGCATGCAATTCATAGGTTAATGATTTTTTGTAATGAGGTAGTAGGTTTTGTACTGTCAATCTTGTTTTTTGAGACTGAAATATGGTGAATGAAATTTACTAGCTGACTATAATGTTTCACTTGTGAATTGTGCGATAGTTCTTATTGTAGAGTTTGGTGGCTATGGTGTTTGGTTTTTGGGATCTGAATGACTGAATCAGTTGGTAAAGGTAGGAGATGATGATTAATAAATCCTAATCCCATTCTTGGGCTCCCATTTTGCCCTATGATGCATGGATACTTCAAAACAGTTGATGTATCTTTATTAGATATGTATTGTATAAGATACTTTACCGATACCCTTAATCATATTTTACATGTTTGTAATTTTATTTATGCCACACCTTTGTATTGTGTCATATCGAATACTTGTACCAGTTGCCATGGGACATAGGTTTTGCCTGTTGGTCTCTCTAACTGAGGATAACTATACCTATTTTGGTAATTTGAGGTGCAGAGGTTGTTAATGCTCTCCACTTTCTTTTGTTTTCTTTTGGTTCTCTTGTGGTGATATTATATGATGCATTAGATTAGGGATCTGATTTGATCTACTTTGTTCTGAATCATGTACCAGATCTTATTCAGGAGGAATAGGGTAAGGGTAATGCATTTCAATCAAAATGCATACAGATAATCTTGTGTAAATGTCTGTTTGTCCTTAAATGCGTAACATTTTTGAAGAATCAGGTGATTGTGAACTGCTTTCTTCGTTTGATATTTGTGCAGCAGAAATCTTGTTTGCATACATATTCCATAGTCATGTTACAAGTGAATGGCCTGAAATGAAGAAGGATGCTGAACTTTGATACTAGTTTCTGCTTTAAGTAGAGTTCCTCATTCACTGTCCTAATATACACACACTGGGAGACATTGATGCCGTGACAACTCTTTAACATTGATTATCTGTGTAGTTTCCTCAGCTCGTTTCCATTTCCATCACTAGGCGTTTCCTTCATGCATGTATCATTCACCTTGAGTTCAAGTACATTTCGAATCATGTGTGTCTTGCAGCGCCATTTTTTCTGCTTGACATAACATGAAACTTAGCTATCATTTCTTGTTCTATGTTTCATTAAATTGTTACATGCATAGATCTTGCTCTTTTTTGTTTTATCAGAAGTATGATTGGGATTGGCTTGGGCCGAGTCAGTTCATATGTAGAATTCAAAAGAGACGATCAAAGAGAAAGAAGAAATATAGGTATGCTTCTTTTAGTCCATCTAAAAAAAGAATGCCACAGCCAGGACCATTATCATATTGCTTCAATTGGGACCAGACGTGATTCACTAGTGTCCCAATTATACAGACATAAGCTACTTCACAATCTGAGCTAATTTATAATCTTACAAATAAACTTCAATGGAGTCTTATAATCATCCAAGAGTGTCTATTTTGATGGTGTTATTCTGGACCTCACAAAGCATGTGAGGGGCACACGCCTATACAGAATATTTATGATTATCTGAAGGAATCTAACTAATGGAGGCTTAGCCACTTTTGCTCCTCTCATGTCAATTCAATCATCTTTTTGGGGAGAAGATTTAAAGATTCTATTATTTTGTGTACTTTTTCTTTTTTGAAAGTATTATGATAGTACACTAATATACTAGTTGATTAACTACTTTAATGTGATTTGCAAGTTAATGGGTGTCTACAGGAAATTGTCCCCTAGCTAAATTATCAAATGCCAAGCTTGTCTAGAAACGTTATATCTCTACTATATGAATGCTTTTCCGCCCTTTGTTGGGTCAGAAGTTTAGATAGGTAAGAATTTTGGGTCACTATCAAGAGGTTCGGGTTTAGTGGATGTAGTTTTTAAATAAAATGAATTGTCCAGGAAAATTTTGTGGGAGTTAAGGGTTAGTTTCCGTTGGGAGAACAGTGAGAATTTGTTGATAATCATTTCCACTTAATAGTACAATCATTCTCTTTTTATGTTGTTATATTAAAAGCTACAATCATCCTTGACAACTGCCAAGAATTTTAATATTTCACATGTTTCTTATACCTAACTGATTGTATGCAAATATACTTTTTTCTTGTTGCATTTCTTTCCCAAGTGAATTTACTAATTTTGTCTTAGGGCGTATTTTTATCCCTTCCCATTTTTTTTTTTACTTATTTATCTTGATTTTCTATCTTCAGAGAGATATGACCAACAATTGTATGTAATAGTCCTTTCCGTGTCATGAAATCAACAGTTTATTGTGGAGTGGAATTCTAACTACTTCAAATGGATTTGGCAGATTGAGTTCATCTTTATCTTAGCAGGAATATATTAACATAAAAGGGTTAGAGGAAAGCTGAAGCAGAGACTGACGTAGTGGAAAAGAGTATAATATAATATTTTAACTTGTAGACTATTGAAGGGCCATAGAGACAACTAGATCACTGTGGACTCAGATGGCCACAAAGTAAACATATCTTAGACACACACAACACAGTACAAATTTATTCAGTATGGTAAGATGAGCATGACAGTGCACACAGAGGCACATATTTATTGAAGAATATTGTCTCAGTGACAACCACAGGTGCAGTTGGCACAAGTGCAGCTAGCACCGCACTTGCACTTCCCATCATTCTCAGCTGCTGGAATGTCCATGACAAAAGTCTCCACGTAGCTGCAAAGAACAAGCCACCAAAATTGTTACTATCTCAATGCATAAAGGCTTGAACATACAAGACAACTAACTAAGACATTACCTCCTTTCAGCCTCAACTACAAAAGCATTGTTGTTTCCCTTCTTCCTGGATTACAAATCAAATAATATAAGGATTCATGGTAACAATCAAAAAAACTAAAAGCATAACCAATATGAAAACCTTTTTGCCAATGAATTTTTACAATATAGAAAATTCATAAAGAAAAACTTGTTTTCTTTGATAAGCAAAACTAGTGCATACTGATAGAGCCCCACATGAGATTATGCTCATTCCATTTAGACCTTGGTGGTTCAAATATGAAATCTCCATATTAAAAGCTTGAACCTATAGATAGGATGAAACAAAACACTTACGTGCATTGGCTCTTGCTTGAGCAGTCACAGTTTCCACAAGTGTCCGACATGATGATTTTTGAGAGCAAAGAAGGACAGGCAATGAAATGAGAATTTGTGAGTTCCAAAGCTTTGTATGAGCTGCTGTGTGTCTTCCACGCTCTGCCTTCAATCGATATTTATAGAGGGAACATGGGTATGCTAAGCTTGTGATATGATGCATCATTAGGTTGAATATTTGGACCACATGTGGCATGCAAGAGAAGCAAGTGGGATTATCAATATTCGAAGAGTAATGCTATTTGTATTCACAATTTATATAATACTAAGTTGACACACTTTCACCCACCATTAAAGTGTCAATTCAAGTCTATGATACATCGTTAGTTTGTCATCGTTCCTTTTTATTTTACCTTTTATATATGCCGGATTTTATATCAAGTCCACATTATTTATTTTCTGAATGAAAGATTCTTCAATAAGCATTCAAATCCTATTCGTCCTCTGCCTTTCTCTCCCTCCTAAGAGATGTATATGTACTTTAAAACAATGATCAATTTTATGCATAAAAATATGGATTTTCTATCATGTAGAATTGTCCCTCACGTCTTTTGCATAGTAAATTTAGCAAGTTTTTACAACAGTTTGAACTAGGAACCTTTTTTTACTTGTGTGCTCACTCTTCCAATACTCAGTTCAGCTTAAAGTCATCCTCCTTAACAAAACCATGGATAATTAGAAATATTGCTGCCAACAATTAGTGGATGTTCAATTATTGGCCTGTCCTATTCTGTCATTTGTCAAGCATATATGCTTTTAAATATCAGCCATCCAAAATGTTGGGGCATCCTTGAAGGTGATTTTGGTTGGAATGGAACCATATTTTGTGGAAGTGAAAAGCAAATTCTTTGCACTTGAAAATATTTAAGGCCAACTATCATTTGGAATCTAATTTCACGAAATTATTTTTTTGGGTGCTTGACGGCAAAATGCTTCTCAACGTAGCCAAGTTTTGTTTTTCATTGAATTTCATCAAAGAAAAAAAATTGCCATTCATTCTTCTTTTACACTAGATATCACTAGTTAATTAAGTTAGCTAGATAGGTTTTGATTCAGTTGTTTAATTATAATAGAATGTAACCACCCTAGCTAACCCAGCTTGCATCACAAGCTTGCTAATACATTTGTATATAATCTGTAATCCTATTGAATGCATGAAGAGATGATGAAGAGTGCAAATATAAACTCATGATAAAGTGAATTGAAATGACAGGATGACTTTTCTCATTTTTTCCCTCTCCTCACTGTGCTCACTGCTCTCTATGTTTTGAGCAAAAAATAGCGAAACATACAACAACACGGATTCTCCCATTAAATTGAACATAGATTTATGTAGATATACTTTATAAATATTTTAATATTTTTAAAAATCCTCGCACCATGCAAGATTAATTTTTAAATTTTTTTCCCAAAATGTTGCACAGTGCATTTTTCATTTTGAAAAATAAAAAATTACTCCTTTCCCATTTCTCGCACTATGTGAAATTTATTTATCCCTAACCTTTTAATTATACTTTCAAATCCATATTACTGTATAATAACAGTCAACTTGCCCTATTACAAAAAATGACCCTCATATATTACATTACATTTAAAAGGTGAATTTGAAAATATAACAGAAAATGCCATATGTAATTTTTTTCCTAACTCACGCAAGATATTAATTTTTTCCCCAGGTGGGAAGAACAATTTTGTTTTAGGTACATAGAACTATTTTATTTCTCAATGTTTTGATGAGGATCAAAATAGAGATTGTTTTTGTCGTTTGAACAGAACCGGATCGAACCAATCAATCGCACAGAACCCGTCAAGTGTCCAGTTCAATTAACCCTTAAAAACCTGTTTTGTTTAAGCCACTGGCGAACCAGGTGAACCGGCAAACTGGTTGAGTAAAACGATTGGGCGATTTTAAAAACAAAAAATTTTGTTAAAAAAATGGCATATGTACTCATAAAATAAATAAAATAGAAAGGGGCTTTGCAACGTCGGTTCGTGGCCCAAGAGAAATTGAAGCTGAAGCTTTCCCTTTCCCTTCCATTTCTTGCTTCTGTTCAAGTGGGTGAGAACTAAGAACGGATGTTTGAAAACCAAAGCCGCCAAAATCAGAAACTCTAATTCCCATCTAGAGCGGGGTATACGGACTGCAATATGTGGATCAATCTGTTTAACTCGTAATCTGTAAAAAAATGGACCAGAAAATTTTTAACCCCCAACCCATAAACTTTTCTTATCCGCTCCGCCTAAACCGCAGGCTAAACGGTCCGGCCTGCGGATTCGCGGACAGTCCGCCAACCCGCACAAGGAATGCTCCAGGCCTCCAGTCCTACCCCGCTAATATATGTCCACGAGTCCATTCGCACCTTCCCACCAGTCCAATCCACTAAGGGAAGGGCACTTTTATTGGCCCAGTCCTTGTAATAAAGTTAGAAGGAAGACAATCCAGCAGGATATGCTTCTTTGCTTCGTTCTTCACTTCTTCGGTCTTCTCTCTTCACTCTTCACAGCTGCCACCGCCCTTCGGCCGCCTCCTCCAGCAGTCCAGTACTCAGCCCCATCTCAAGCCCTCTCTTACTCAAGCGGTCAAGGCATTAACTCTCAAATCTCACATCCTCTTCGCCTTCGCTGTTGGCCCACGTTTTCCTTCTCCTCCTGCCCGTCATTGTCGTCCCCGACAGCAGCCATTGCCTCGTGTTGTTGGTTGAATAATGTTGTTGTTGGCTTCGAGATTTCTGGGGAATTTTGTGAAAGATCTTGGCCCTTGAGAGTGTTTTCACCTTTTGAGTGTCCTTGCTGGTCGCAATGCAATTGGGTGAGTTTAACTTTCCTTTTTGGCATTTGCTTTTGTTTTATGTAGGAATGTGGCAAACTTGCGATTGAATGGTTTGATTTGAGTTGTGTTGCTTGCTAATACCCTGCTGTAGTTTTATGGTGATGTGTTTTGCTTAAGGGATTTGAATTTTGTTTATGCTGAAATGAAATGGATCAGCTGAAATATGAGAACCATGTGAACGTTTTCACCTTTACCATTTCAGTTGTCTATAGTTTATACTGTACTCGTATTTACCCTCTTCTTGATTAGCTTTTTAATGAGACCATTTAAGCAATTTGTTTCAGGGATTGCCTTTATGTATTATTCTTTCAATTTTTCACTCGGTTAATTTGGTGCTCCAACCTCCATTCTCTGAACGTAGTCACTTGTTATGCAATATTCATTATCAATTTTCAGTGGGATGTGTCTTATTGTATGATCACGACCTTGATCCTAGCACTAATTTGGAGTTGGAGGAGAGGCAATGCTAGTTGGCAGTTTTGAATAAATATCTTCGTTACATGAATTCTTTAGATGTCCTGTATTATCCAAAATCATTTTGGTGGTCCGCGGGCTTATACAGGGGTAAAAAATGTGAACAAAAAAGGGGTTACACGGATTGTTCTGCTAGTCCGCGGGCTTATGCGGGGCGGACGTCGACCACCCTAAAGCCTAGCCCATTTATGAAACGGACCGGTCTGGTCCAGCCCGTTTAGTTGTGGTCTGTCGCGGACCGAGCTAAACGGACTGGACCAGTCCGCATACCCAGCTCCACCACACTCTCAAAAAGGCGGGAAAAAAGGGAAAGAAAACTTCAATAACAATCAAATGTGCATCCTTACATTTTTGTCCCACCCATCAAATTTGGTGAACGTTTACCCCTTTTTGTTCCTTTCTCTCAATGAATTTTACTAATATATACACTTTATTATTCTCTTAAACGTTTCCACCCAAAAGAATACCCCAGCACCCCTTTAATACTAAACACAGCTAGCCCTAGCTTAGCATCACCTCTGCCTTCTCCACTTCTTCATTGTTGGCGACACCCCACCACGGCGGCGAGGCTACGCGACAGAATGGCGGAGCAACAAGGTGACGAGACGACCTACGACGTGACGCGACCTTGCAGCGACCTACAACGGAACAGCGGAGCACCCCACCACCTTGCAGCAACGCGACGACCTACAAAAGCGACGGCGGCGGCGGCGCGTGAGCTACGGAATGGCTGAGCAGCGTGATGATCTACGGTCTCTAGTGGCTCTCTTGACCTCAATCCAGTAAAGGTACTCCCAAAACTCCATAACATAGCCTTGAAGCTTCTTTCACAACCATGTTCTTCCTCTTGTTGTGAAAGGAATTGGAGCACTTATTATTCCTTTATTCACTCTTTGAAAAGAAATAGGCTGAATCCCAAAAGACTTGAAGATTTAGTATTCATACACACTAATCGTTGTCTCCTTTCAAGAAACAATAAGAACTATCATAAGGGTAGCTCAAAAATGTGGGGTATTGGTGGAGATGAATGGGACCCATTTGATGGAGTTGGAATTCTTGAAGTTGCTAGTCTTTCACTTGATGAGCCTGATTTAGAGACTGTTCCTTTTACTGCTGATGAGGAAGGAAATGATGAAATTGAGACTGCTGATGAGATCGAGATTGTTAATTATGTTTAAATGCTTGTTATGTGCTTATGTTTAGTATTGTTTTGAATATTCTAGCATTTCATTTTGGAATGTAATGTTGATTGTTGAACAATTTAGAGTTGTTTTATGTTAAAATTGCTGGTTTTATCATATAATTTTTATATATACATATATAATAGCGTACCTGTACCCCACTTTTTACAAAATTTTCGTACCCCCTACTTGTATCTGTATCCGGGCAACATAGACTTTAATTTCCTATGTTTTTTATTTGGTTCAGTTTAAGGCCTTTGTGAGGATATGATCTATGGCACTCGTATCACAGCTTCTAAGTCAATGTAAGAACTCTTTTCTCCTTTGGGTTTTTAACTTGTTACAAAGATCAGTTTTTTTATTTACTGATTCAATGTTTGTAACATAAAAATTTGATTCCATTTCCCTCTCATTTTTTTTGCCTGTTTTGGTTATGTGTTTGAAATATACTCGACCCATAATAGTTAGCAGTCCACAGAGTGAAAAGTTTTCTTTTTTAGATTTCATTGTTTGTTCCAGGATCTCTCTTTGAAGGAACTAAGATAGAGGGTACCGGGTATTTTCCTATTTTTTTAACAATTTTTTAAGGACTGGTTCTTCATTCACAGAAATTTCAGAGCGCTAGTGCTGTGGAAGTTGTTGAATTCTCGAGTTCGATTCTCCTCAAATTGTTATCAGAGGAAGATAAGAATGGATGGTAATCTTAATTGTAGCATTGACGGCAACAGAAAGGAGTCTAGAGGTGCCTTAGTTGTCCTAGAAGGATTGGATCGTTCTGGGAAGTCTTCTCAGTGTAGCAGACTAGTCGCTTACTTGGATGGACAAGGGATCTCTGCTGAATTATGGAGATTTCCTGACAGAACCACAGATGTTGGGAAAATGATATCTTCCTATCTTACTAACACATCACAATTGGATGATCACACGATTCATCTCCTCTTCAGTGCTAATCGTTGGGAGAAGAGGTTTGTATGCTTCTGCATTGTGTCCCCCACCCCTTTCAGATGATTAAAATTATTTACAGTGTTAACTTATGGTCTTTGGTTATGTCTGAATTCTATTGATGGGTTCCGGAAAACTTGTAGCTTGTAGGAGGAGGGTTGGGTGCTTTGGAGATTTCTATGTGGTAATGGTTTGTTAAATGTAGCATGAGAAGAATAGAATACATTCTTGACTCATTAGATTGAAAGTTTTATATATGGTTGTGTCTAGGTGGAAAGTGTGTGTGTGTGTGTGTGTGTATAATCAATTATGACTTTGTAACCATGACATAGGTGTTTGAACCTTTATTGAAGTCAGAAGCTCAAGTTGCCATGATGATTCTATAACATTTGTTTTTTTTTTTTTTACTATGGTATGAACATATGCTTTATGTAATTGAAAGCTGTGTTGTTTGCATAACTGCTGACTTAACCTGTGGCGTTGTAATACACAATGTTGTGTGTATGTAAGAAAGTTGATTTTGTGCTATGAGAGAAGCATATTGGAGCAAGCTGGTGATGTGGGCGAGTGGTAATATTGACTATACTAATATATGGCTTTTGTGAATTCATGGCAAGATGTATATCCTGGACTGTTGGGCGCATTAGCACTGGGATCATTTGGATATTTTTGCTAGTTCTTGTTGATTACAAGTAAACTTCCAAGGTTACTTTGTAATATCTTCAATCAAGTTTATACAGCCTTTTATGTACATATGATGGAGAATTTGCTACACTGTCAATTACATATGCAGTTTTTAAAAGTTAAATTACTTGCTTGAAATCATATTTTGAACTATTAGATCTTAATTCATATATGCCTGTGTTCTCTTTGTAGGTCATTGATGGAAACTAAACTGAAAACTGGAACAACCCTCATTGTTGACCGTTATTCTTATTCTGGCGTGGCTTTCTCCTCTGCCAAGGGACTTGATATTGAATGGTGCAAGGTAAATGATTTCTTCTTTTGAGAAAAGAATAAATACATGTGCAAAATGAGAACATCCGTTCTAGAATAGTTTTTAGTTTGCCTAATGTCTTTGCTTCTATCTCTTTTAATTTTGCTAAACCGGGAATTTTATATTTTGTAGGCTCCAGAGGTTGGGTTGCTAGCTCCAGACCTGGTAGCATACCTGGACATATCACCAGAGGTAAGACTAATCTTCTTTCAGTGTGGCCACTGGCCAATAGATACGTGCTTTTTCTGGACTAGTTAAGATGCTATCTGACAGATGCTTTGTTTATCATAATTCAGAACCACAGTTTTGGCGACAAAATTTCCTTTCCATTAGCTTTATTTTCTTGCATACAAGGAAACGAGTTGTTTATTCTATTGTAAAACCATGCTTCTTTTCTAAGAAGTATTTCTCTGCTTCCTTTTCTTTGTTCCATGCTATTGCGAAGGTTTTGAAGAGGGTGTGGCAGCTGATATACGGAAGTTATGCGTACTTTTTCCAGCAGGATGGTTCCAGTCCTATTATAGAGATTAATTCTGTTATTTCTTTTACCAAAGTCGTACTTGATCGATATTATTTGCATTAACTTGTGGCACTACATGCACATGGGTTTTCTGATCTTTTTCACTGTTAATTGGTTAGCATCTTGGTGCTTGATTCATTCATGTGACCCTTGTTTTGCTTATTTGTATTCCTCACATATTCAATGTATATCAGAAAGCTGCGGAAAGAGGAGGATATGGAGGTGAGAGATATGAAAAGCTGGAGTTTCAGAAGAAAGTTGCTGAAAGTTACAAAGCTCTTCATGATGCCTCCTGGAAGGTAAATTGATCTTTTTTTATGGCCTTTCCTCCTGAAATTGACAGTTTCTGGCACTAATTTTTTGTTACATCTGTCAGTCTGGCTTGGTAGCTTTACTACTTTTTCGTGTCTAGCTTCAAATGGGTGTGGAGTTGCACATTAAAAACTTTTCTTTTGTTCTTGTTTTCCCTTTTGTTCTTCCTTTCTCTTTCCACTGGCTTGATGCAGGTTGTAGATGCTTGCCAACCCATTGAAGATATTGAGAAACAGTTGCAAGAGATAGTCCTTGGTTGTGTCAGAGAGTGTCAGAAGGGGAAACCCCTCTCCACCTTGTGGTCGAAATAGACTTGTACTCTTGAAAGGGATGTCATATATGGACAAATATGCTACGTGAATTATGTACACACCAAAAACTTATGGATGCTTAAATTTGTTTGTTTCATTCCTACTTATCATTATCATAAATTTGTTTGCTGAAAGAATTTGAGGACCTCTAGACTTGGTTCTCTTGGAGAATTGAGAATATGCTCAACTTGGAAGGAATAAAAAATTCTTTGTTCTACTAATGTTGGTTTTCTCTATGCTTAAATTCCATGGAAGTTGACCTTCACTGAGACTGCATTAAGTGTTTAATGGCTGTTGTATTGGTAGGAAAAGCCAAAGTGGTGCGCGGATTTAAAGTAACATATTCTAACATTGATGTTAAATTTATCTATCAAAATGTCAATCCATGAGCCACTTTTATAGATTCTTCTTTTTTTTTTTTTGACCTTTTCTTTTTTGAAAAAAAAAAGGTCTCGTTGATGTCAAATATTCTATGGATTTAATATTATAAAATAAGAAAAACAAATAGCTTAATATTTTAGTTAGGGGTGTTTGACGTTGTTACAAAACAATTTAAAATTTTAGCAAATTTGGTGTATTAATTTTATTAAATTTAATGTAAATGGAGCCATGGTTATCCAGCCGTGATAGAATTGCTTTGAAAAAAAATTATGTGGCGAAGCAATCTTGTTTGAATCGCGACCAGACACAATCGTAGAGTTTAAGAAACTGAACTGAGCTTCAGTGGGATGATGGTAGGTATACCAAAAGAAAAATATTATTTATACTTACAAGATATAGAACACCGTGCTAACTCACATTTCATTCAATAATGAATGAGGTATGAGTTGGCACAATATCCAATGCACTATAAGCACAAACAACATAACTAATACAAAAAATGATGCTTATAGCTCTGTTGAAATTATGTTGAACCCCTTGATGACAAGGCGGGATGAGATGTGAGTCGACGGTGTCCTATGCACTGTGAGGACCAATAACATAACTAATGCAAAAAATAATACATAGCTCTATTGCAATCTATGTTGAACCCCTTGATGACAAGGCACCAAGTCATGAAAGATCACAACCTTCCATTCATAAAATTTGCATGCTACGACAATAAATTCTTAGTACCAATTTGTAGTTCTTTAAGCAAAATCCTTATATAATTCATATAACTTTACACAGGTTCAATAATAAGTTATAGATTAAACTTTTATAACATCGTGTTTAAAAAACTTAATTTTGATAAAATGTTATTGTGAAACTTTTTGTACTATAATTTAGTTATGTATTAGCAGATGATCTTTAAAAGTAATTTGGCTCTTATTATGATTGTACCAAAAGTCATATAGAAATACCATATAAATAATTTATTAAAAAAAAGTGTATGTAAATAATATATTAAAGTTAGTGTCTAAAATTAATCTGATTATTTTATCACTAATATTAGGTGTGGAAATGGTTAGATAAAGCCAGATTCTATCTTAAAATGTTTAATTTGTTCTTTTAAAAACTTGTTGGCCGACAAATTGACATAGGCCTTTTTCAAAGGTATAACCTAATTTACAGCAAGGCTTTTAAGTGGCAATGGTTTTATCTCTAAATAGGTCATAACAACAAGAAAGAGAAGCACAGGGAGTTACCGCAACTCACAGAGCCATTAGTGTCGTTGTGTTGTCCTCTTTGTTTTAGCGAGGCAGAAGATAACGGAGAATAAAAAATGAAAAGAAAAAGCATACAGAAGAAGCTAGTAACTTTATACTTTATTTTTTTTTAATAATTTTAATCTGCTTATTTTATTAGTTGTCAAAAGTGTATTTTAACTTTTAGTTTGTCAGTCTCTCAGAGATTTTTATTACTTGTTATGTAGAGATAATTATCATTTTTATGGGTGGCTATATTATAATAATAATAAATGTAAAGATCTCTGGTGGAGTTCGTGCCTTTGTATCAAGTTTATTTTTATTTAAAAAATAATTTTTATAATATAAATGTCAATAAATTGAAACTTTTAATTAATATTTGTTATGAGTTTTTTTTATGTAATTTATAATAGTGCTTCGAAATTAAAAAAAAATAACATTTATATTTATTACAAGACAGAAATGTATGCTATTTTATTTTATTATAACTTGCTTTACTTATTTTTTATTTCATTTTCTTTCCTTTTATTCTTTTCGATAAAAACATACTATTTTTCATTTTCTTTTTTCTTTTTGTGGGGTCAATTTTCTTTTATATTTAAACAAAGCATAAGTAAAATTGTAAGCTTAAATATTTTAAGCGGTGTATACCTTAGATTCACTTAAAAATTATAAGCACAAAAAGGAGCTAGCCTATGTAGCATTAATTACAAGTAGGTATTGTTTCTTAAATTCTACGTTATTTTAGATTAATTTACAAAACAAATGCTTTAAAGTAAATAAAAAAATTTGCTCTATATTAGTATGGGGAAGAAGTGAACTTTAATGGCACTAGAATTGGCAAAAACAGAATTAAAGAAATGTAAAAATGTTAATTAGGTGTTAAATACATGAGCTTATAAGGTAAGTGGTGTATCTAGTAGCGGACGGATAAATATCTTTAACAGTATTTATTAATATTTCGGCATAATTTAATTCTTACCGACTAATAAGTACAAGGTACCTTGAAAGCATCTTCTTCGGTTGTATGACATTTGAATTAAACCTATGACCTAAGGCCTATGTGAAGACTAACGTGGCTGTACTCGTTTTTTGACACATCGATTTGTGATTCATTCTGATAATTCATTACTCTTTCATAATCTTTCTGCAACTTTAATGTAACAATTAATATATCAAATAAAAAACAGAAAGTTTAATTTTGATATAATTAATCAAATTTTTAATTTGTATGATTTTTTCTAGTTTCTAGTAATGTGACAACATCAATGTATCAAATTAGATCTTAAAAATTAAAAATGAATCAAATTAGATCTTAAAAATTAAAATAGATCATTTTTCTTAAAACTTATATATATATATATAATCAATGAAAAATACTTGTAGTATGCGCCTTCATGTTGATTTATAAAATATACATATGATATCAAATTTCATGAATTTTTTTTTAAAAAGGAATCAAATAGATATTGAGCTGATTTGGATAAAATTTTAAGAAAAATATTTTTTTTATTTTCTTTGAAAAAAGTTCTTATAGGATTTAGTTATATGTTTATTTGTGCTTCTCAAAATAAGTAAAAGTAGAAAATAATTAGTTTTTTTCTACTTTTTTTTTTAGAAGTAGGTAGGGACATAATTCTAGAATAAGCAGAAACAACACAAGAGAGAAAACATTGCTAATTATTTATTGAAATTATTTTAGTTACAAATTTATCCTTACAAATTTTATACAAAAAAATAGGCTCTTATTAAATAACTCTCACCACTCACTCTACGTAAATTATAAATCATATTTTTAATTATAATTTTACTAAAAAAAATTTCTATATCTATTTTATCCAAATAATTAGTACCTCTATAATTATATCCAAATATATATAAATTTTCTGCTTTTGCTTTTAATTCTATTTCTGCTTTTGAAGAAGTATTTTCACCAAAATTCTAACCAGAAGAGCCCATTAGCTATAGAGATTAATCTGGTATAAAAAATATTCTTAATCTGGCATATAAAACAATTCCATTGATATCATGAATATCTGAAGGAAAAAAAAAAAACTAAATTGAGGTTTAAAATCTCAGAATGACCAAACTCTTCCGGTAAATCTTCACCAAAATACTGTCTGATAATGAACAAGATTAAAATTTGGTGAGGTAAGCAAAGTGTGCTGATTGGTCTGTGTCAGTGGCTGACACTCTGCTGCCAGGAAGAGTTTGCAAGCAGCTTGGCTGATAGAATTCGTCAAAGTGCCCTTTCTGTCTTACTTTCTCTCTCTCTGTCTTCTCTCTCTTTTTCTCTCTCACATTTTTTCACTTGCTCTTCTTTGTGTTGCCTTCTTCTTTTTTACTGTTTTCTTTTATTCTTTTTCTTCTTTCATTTTCTTTCTCTGCATAGGACCCGCGTGAAAACGCTCACTCTTTCGCTGTTTCTTTTGTTTTCGCTGTGGGAAAAAAAAGAAGAAGAAGCAAACAAACAAACAATATCAGGAGGAAACGATATTCTTCATCTTCTTCTGGGAGGAGCAGTTCTTCTTCTTCTTCACCACTACTCTTGATGGACCCTGACATCGTTGAAATTCCTCCCCCGATTCACCACCCTTCCAGATTCGTCAAGCAAAAACTGGTACTTGGGCTGCCCCCCTTTTGAAATCTTTTTTTTTTTTTACCCATTTTTCCTTGTGAAAGAAATGTGTCTTTCAATTTTTCCTTGTGGGGGCTGCTTAATTTTATTGAAGTTTTGATCTTTTTATTAATTTTTCATCTGGGTGTTTCACTTTTCAGCCAGGATCGAGCCAGCCATTGATTTTTCCCACTTGTTTTTCATTTTTGGCCTTGTGGGATCGGGAAAGTAATTTTTTTTTTCAATTAAATTTTCATCACTAGCCATGATTGCTGTTTTTGCTATTGTTATGGCACTTCGAGGCCATTCTTTTTGTTTGGTGCTGCATGTGAGCTTTGTCAGTGCGGCTTAGAAATGATCGTGTTTAGTGAGAACTTTCACTTCATTGTGAATTTTGGGTATTTCATGTTTGTATTTCAGCTTAGCTTTCTTGTCTATGATTTTTCTGAATGGATTATGCTTTTTTGTTTATGTATATTGGCCTTTTGGGTCTTCAGTGATGATCGAAGTTAAGGGTCTTTTGGTAGAGAAAGGGACTATGCATATGCTATGCACTACGTTTTGATTGGTTAATATTTGGGCTTGGACTTTATATAAATTGTAGTGATGATCTTATCCCTTTTCTCCCCAGTTGTGCTTTTGGTACCCTGTATAGGGTTAACATTGATGATTTGTCATCGATACTTGAACTTTGAAGTCTTGGTAGGCTTTGCCCTACAATAGATGTGTCTTGTAATTGAGACAGTAGTTTTTTCTTCTTAGGTTGTTCTAGTGCGTTATTGCGTGCGACATGTTCAATTGCAGATGATATTGTGTTGGTATAATTTAGAGGGAGAGTCGTAACGTGAGATGAGGCGTGTTGCGCTGGAATGGAGAGTAGGAAGATGGAGTAAAAATTACTCTTCAAACCCCTTCCCTTTTCTCCCTTCCCCTCCAAGGCTAATTTATGTGGTGCTGCAAGTTGGGTGGTATTGTATCTAATGCGTCCTTCCCTGGTTTGCATTTCAGATTTTTCAACAGGCTTTCTTGCATAGATGTATTTCACTTATGGTGGCCATGTTTTTAATTCTCGGAAGCCTTAACTCTGTTTATGCCCTTCTTAATTCTGTTTCTGTTCTTCTTAAATTTCTAGATATGCTTGCATTTCCTCTCAGGTTTTACCCAGCATTTGCCAATATATTGTGTCAAACCAATAAAGAATTAAAAAATTAATTTTATTAATTTGTCTTATATGGCCAAACCAAGAAATTAGCTAAATTGTGATGGTCTATTTATTTCTCCCACGTCCTTTTAAGTTTAATTTGTACCTGGCCATCAAAAAAAGTATAATTTGATTGAGGTGAGTTAGTCAGCATAACATAAATTGCCTCTCTTGATTGGTTAAGGAATTTGGAATAAAATACTATGATCTTGTTGGTGAAAGTTGAATTCAAGACATTAGTATATGCACGTGTGAAGGGTGCGTTTAACACACAACTTGGCGGTTTTTTCAGTTTTTCCTCTCTAGTTTGCTCCTTAATTGTAAATTTGATAATTTTTTACTATTTTCTCATGATACATGTGGTGTTTTTCACCCTATGATTGTATTTTCTCCTAAGTGTTGGACCTTTGTGGTTAGTTTTTAATTACAATATGTCATCTTCTATAAATTGCTGATCCATGTCATAACTAGCTATAATAAGTAGAAGATGATAAAAATTTTAATTTGAAATTAACCACAAAGGTCTAACACTTACACATTGAGTTTTGAAGAAAAGTATATATTAAAAAAAAGAAAAGGACACCAAGTGAGGGAGACCCTTTCTTAAATAGTGTATAATTCTTTTGTCTTTCTTCTAGCGTATCCTCTAGGTAGAGTTTTATACGCGACCTTTCTATTTTGCTATTTTCTCTGGTATAGTTATACTTTTGAGTAGCTGCTTTCAACTCCCTTGTATTTTGTCTTTACTACATGAACTTTCCTGCTGTTTTCTACTGACAGGGGAAGTTCCTGAAAAAATAAAGAAAATTCAAGTATGATTATCCAGTTTCAGTAGGTTTTTGTAAGTTTGCGAAATACAAGGGAGATTTGTATGAAATATAGGGCGGGAGAGAGTCATTTACTATAGTTTTCTTTCGTGTTTAAGTGCTGTAGTTATTTTTTATATAATTTTATGCTATTTTATTTGTTTATGATTATATTAATGCTTCCGACTCTGTTAGGATCCATTAGTTAGAGATTAGTTATGGAAGTTAATTAGGTTATTAGTTGACTATAAATAAGGAAAATAGGGATTAGTTAGAGTTTCTTTAATCATTTTGTAATCGAGTTTTAGAGAGATTGGAGACTTTATATTCTCTTAGGGTTCATACCTGTATCATTCAGTTTCAGTCCTAACACTGGTATCAGCAGTCTTGTTACCTGGGCCACATGTTCATGGTAGCAACAAAAATGGAGAAGAAGATGGAATCATTGGCAACAGTGACGGTGATCCAGAAGCAGTTGGGAGAGGACCACTAGTGAAAGTCGATCGCATCCATCACAAAGGAGCTGAAGAAGTTGAACGATCGTCTCGATCGGAAGAAGGCTCGCGATCACGGTCAGGAGGGATATCCGCGTTTTGTTTCTTGGTGTGAACAAGACAGCGGTGATCGGAATTGCAAGATAGAAGTCTTGTCATCCTTGGGCAGCACTTCCATGATAGCTACGAAGATGGAGAAGAAAATGGAAGCCATCAAGATCACCTTGGGCGCGATCCAAAAGCATCTCGAATAGGACCGCACGAAGAACGCGGACTTTGTATCTACGATTGCCACAATGCTTGACGAGTTGACGGAGAGGTTGTGCGAATTGGAGAAAGACTGAGATCGAGGCCACGACGGCTCACTAAAGCTCGACACGCAACGCAATCTGGGCCATGGCGAAACGAAGCATGGCGCGCTACAATGCAAACAACAGCAGGTGGAATCAATACTGGAGCAGGGTTACGGGGAGAGCCCAATAATCCTCGGCGACACCGAAAGAGCTTCGTTCAGCCATGGTCGCCATTCCGGCGAAGAACAGTGGCAGCGACTGGATGTCCCACCTTTTCACGGCGAAGGTGTCGGTAGCGAGGACGGAAATTGAGGCCAAGAACAAGCATCTGAAAGTGGGTCACATATTCTGAGAAGAGAAGAAGCTGACATAGGCCATTGCAAGGTTTTCGCGTTGGCGACAGTGGCGTTTTGTGCAGCGGTGAGGGCGCTGACGGGCATGGTGTTTCCTGTTGCTGCGGCATCTTTCCTTCACAGAATTGGAGGGTTGGGTAGAACTACCACCATAGCGGGATCTTGTGAGGCGGCCGGCGAGCTTTCTCTAGCGGTGAGTGTGGCTATAGATGGAGACGCCTGGAGAAGGGGTGGAGGTGCTGAAGCAACAGTGATGGTGAAGGAGAAAAAGATTGGGGCAAACCAAATGGGTATTGGGGTTGTCCTATTGGGCCAAGGGCAGGCCCACATCCAATGGAGGAAGAAATTGGAGTCTGATCACAGAGCATACTCTCAGCACATTTTGGGCCAAGCTCAAATGATGGTAACAGTAGGTGCAGGTCTAAAAGGTGGCTTTTCTCCAAAATTAATGGGTTCAGCCCAAATTGATTCAGTAGTAGAAGTAACACTAGACTTGGTGTCACATTAGGCTTGGAGCAATGGGTTGAATTCAACATTAGAGAGGCAATTATTTTGGGCTCGTGCTGAAAAGAATTATTTCTTTATTTTTGCTGTTTTGACCACAATTATTTTAGCTTTTTATTCTTTAGACAGTGCGATCCTGGTGGATTTTGGTTTGAAATTTTTGTACCTCACCTTGAGGACAAAGTGAATTTCTAGGAGGGGAGTAGTGTTAGTCCATTAGTTAGAGATTAGTTAGGGAAGTTAGTTAGTTAGTTAGGGGATTAGTTGACTATAAATAAGGAAAATGGGGATTAGTTAGTGTGTCTTTAATCATCTTGTAATTGAGTTTTAGAGAGATTGGAGACTCTATATTCTCCTAGGGTACCTGTATCATTCAGTTTCAGTCCTAACAGACTCTATCTTTTCCTACAATAATTGTATTTTACTTTTCTTGGCCATCTTGCAGGATGTGATTGACATTGGCAATGATGACGACTCAGATTTAATGATAATTGGTGAAAATGTTGGTAAAAGTAACAAGGGGAAGACCATAGAAGCCATTCATGATGGTTATGGTGATCTTCAAGTTAGTCTGTATAGCATATATTCTTTCTTGCAGCCGATTGGTATTATATTTTCCAAAATGAAACATGACTCTTAACATTTTCCTTGACATTATTTCCAGGAAATGTCTCATTATCCTGGTGTGGAGAAATTTGGACCAGTTAGCGGGATTGAGACTTCTAATGGTTATCCTTCAGTATCACATAACTTAATCGGTGTTGATGGTCATGGTTCTGATATGTCATGTGATGATGATGATTATGTTGATCTTTTTTCAGAAGATTATGCAGATGTAGATGAGTATGCTTTATTACAGGCACACTTTGATAATATGGATATACCTCCTGGAGTCGAAGCGCCTTTTACTTGGTTGCCAGAATATAACATAGGTTTAAAGCAGACTGGAAATAGTTCATTGTATCCTTGGTTTATTCCGCAATCAGATGCTAAAAATTCTCACCTGACAGACTCATCTCAGCCTGCATGGTCAGTAGAGTTTAGTAACCCAAAAATCTTAGGATCTTCACTGGGTGGTTCTAATTTGCAAATCAAGATGGGTGAGATTGGTCACTCTTCTGGAATGGAATTGTCTTCTCAGTTAATTTCTCAAGCTGCTCCTAGTAAGAAGAAATCAGCAACTACGCATCGTACAGGGCGTGATTTGAATACGTCATTAGGAGTCGAGTCATCTAAATCTCAGTGGCATTCAGAACCTCTCCATAGTAGAAAGAAGCCTGCTATTTTTGGTGCTTCAACTAACCATGGTTTCATAGGCAACTCAGAGGCCATGAAGCTGCCCCCTGCAGGTGAGCCACCATTTTGGGCAAAATTTAAAAGTGCCAAGAAGGCAGGTAGCAGTAGCAGTTTGTACCATTCAAATTTCATTGGACACGATGGATCATTCCATCCTCCAGGAATAGATTCAGAAAACCCGTGGTGGAAGAATTCTCAGAATTTTAAGCCATTTTTAACTAATTATACAGCTAATTCAACTGTTCATGATCCATCTGATTTTCTTCATACCCCTCCGGATTACATGCATGATAACTTTTCAGCTAGCTATGCTGCCAGAGATGGAAACAATGGAGATAGTCCATCTGTAACAATCTCCGATGAATCCAGAGATGAAATCCTGAGGAAATTCCGAAGTTTTAAACAATTTGACACTGTTGAAGATGCTTCAGATCATTACTTTATTGGCTATAATTCTTCCATGAAGCAGGTAATCTTTTACTTTCATTATTATTATTATTATTAATATACCCACTTTGTTTCATTTCTAATGTTAATTATTTGGTTTTATCATGAACTTGTTTCCTGAACAGCATCCAAAGAATTGGGCTAAAAAAATCCAGGAAGAGTGGAAGATTTTGGAGAAGGATTTGCCAGGTCTGTTTGCTGCTTTGTTTAATGTTCCTGGTACCTAATTGCTGTAATATTTTGACTCTTTCTTTTATCCTCCATCAGATTCAATATTTGTCCGAGTTTATGAATCGAGGATGGATCTTTTGAGGGCAGTGATTATTGGAGCAGAGGGGACTCCTTATCATGATGGTCTGTTCTTTTTTGATGTTTTCTTCCCTAGTGGCTATCCTAATGTGCCCCCGGTATGTAGTTGAGGATACTGAATTGGATTCACATTATTTTCTTCTTCTCTCTTTTAATTTAAGCCTGAGACAAGGGACATTTTTCATGGCAGCTTGTTCACTACCATTCTGGAGGTCTTCGGCTTAACCCAAATTTGTATAATTGTGGCAAAGTATGCCTTAGTCTACTCAACACCTGGTCTGGCAACAAGAATGAGAAGTGGCTTCCAGGTGTTTCAACAATTCTACAGGTTCTGGTCTCCATACAAGGTCTAATCTTGAATACAAAGCCTTACTTTAATGAACCTGGATATGCACATATGAGTGGCTCCGCAAATGGTGAAATGAGGTCCGTGCAGTATAATGAGGACACATTCATCCTATCATTGAAGACGATGATGTATATTATGAGAAGGCCTCCAAAGGTTTGAATTTAGTCTTGGTTCAGTTTTTCATATCTCAAGCAAGCTATTTGTTACTCGAAGTTTGATTGCCTTGTTTTCTTCCATCATCTATCATCTTTGTGGTGTCTGCGTGTGTTCGGGGGTGGGGGGGAGAACCAACAATCAAGGTAGAAAAATGCCTAGGCATGCTCCTGTTGTCTCTTTTCAAAAGAAATGGAGAGTAAGATGCGAGAAGCAAAAAAATATTGCATTAGATGGTATTGGAAACAAATGTAAAATTTTAGAACAATAGAATGAGCCATCACATAAAGGCAATTTGCCTTACTGGTGACCTTTTTTTTTTTTTTTCAAAAAATAATTTTCAATAGTTAAAAGTCATGGATCAAGTTAGTAATACAACGTATCACTTTCTGGAAAATCATATCTAGTCTTGGATCAAATGAGTACTTTTTAAAAAGTTGAAATAACAAGCACTACAAACTCAACAAGTACTTCTGGTACTATGCATCCAAATACAAATAACTTATTCATAAGTTGCTTTACATATAAGATCTTTTGTCAGAAGCTTATTTCACAAAATGCCTTCATTGATCTATTTACCCAAATGGAGTTGTTGTTATTGTAGCCTTTTGAAGATACTATGTGTTGTTGACCTTAACTAGCATTGCAAATGATCGATTATGTGACCTTCGTCTGATAAACTGCTATTTTTACTGCATTTTATTTCTTGTGTGAAATTCCTATAGTACATGCTCATCAACTTATGCCCACAACCGGAAAGGTTTATCGTGTAGTGATGTAGGTAGTTCACTATTACTTTGAAAAGTGGAAATCTTGTGAATGAAGAATATGGTAAAAGTGCTGGAATATGCAATTTTCTTTATAGTTATGCCTCAAACTTGTGACAGTTCCTTTTGTGGTTCCAAAATTTAATTGTTTAGAGCTGTCTTTGGTTTCAGAATTTTGAGAGCTTCGTTATGGGGCATTTCTGCAGCCGAGCTCACGATATTCTAGTGGCATGTAAAGCTTACATGGAAGGTGCCCAAGTTGGGTGTTTGGTCAAAGGTGGAGTTCAGGATGTTGATGAGGGTGACAAAAGCTGCTCAAAGCAGTTCAAGGAGTCTCTAACTGGATATGTGAATATGCTTGTCAGAGAGTTGGTACAAACTGGAGCTCAGGACTGTGAGAAATTCTTGTCTCCAGGAACAACAATGAACAAGCCATTGGGCGGTTTGCCTGAGGCTGCCACTTGAATATTTTCCTGAAAATCCCAAATTTTGAGACTTCATACAAAATGGCTTAATATATAACATCTATTTCACCAAATAGCAGGTTTCTGTTTTATTTAAGTGGTTAACCTTTTCAGGGACTATCTTTTTTTCTTGAACACTGCCTGCACATAATTTTGGATATTGTATATAGTTGTAGATAATAAATATATTTTAAAACATTGTTAGGGTGACATAAGGTAAGCCTGAGCATATTATTCTGGCTTGAGTTTCTTGGTGGTTGCTTTTTGGTCTCCTACAAAGATGTAAGCAAATTTATATTGTGGAGGTCTATGTTTATAAATGTCTTTTGTGATAATTATTTGGTGGAACGCACTTCCATTGTTTTGAGAACAAGTTTATCAAAGCCTTTAGATAAACTCGTGTTTTTGTGATAAAATCATAGACTCACAAGAATTTGAGGGTTAATGTGAAAGTTTAATAAACTGTTTTTTATGTGATAAGATTATAAACTTATAGGTGTTTAAGAGTTAACTTGAAAATTTGATAGCTATATTTGAAAAATTATTTTACTTGGGAGTTATCTTTTGAGTTTAATTCCGCTTAACGGGTATGGAAGACAACCATAATTATTAGATTGTAAGCTCAACCATATATGATCTAAGACCATTTGGAAGTTATGCTCAAAGAATATGATGATGTGCAAAAATGATTTAAATCCCATGCTTATTTTCAACTTCCATCAGCTCAAACATCTAATTTGTTGATAGTCACTATAAATTTTGTCGCTTTAGATCTCGTGTATTTAAAATTAACTACCTTTAATTAATTTGGTTCGAATTCAATAAATATTGTGAAGGTGAAATGTTTGTTAGGATTTTTTGTTTCCTTTTTTCTTTTCAAATTCACAATATTCGAATTTTGATTTGTGTGTAAGATTATTAGATTAAGTAGCCAAATACTTGAATCAACAACATATTGATAGTATGTATATATATATATGAGCACTAATTTTTATACATTATTAGTGTAAAAAAGTTTTATACTGTTATTAAATCATATATTTCATTTATAAGAATTTTAAAATAGTAGATAATTGAATTAAATATTTTAACTAATATCATAATATATAATTGGATGTATGTAATTTTATTTTAAAATTAAATTCATATTCACTTGTGCATATAATTTTGTACAATATTGTTTACAGCTGTAATTGGATTAGAGTTTAGATTAGGTCAAGTGCCCTGGGGAGAAAGAAAGTGTCTTGTTGTGGGGACGCGTGTTTGTTGCGTCGTGACCTGTTAGAAACGTTGTCTCTCAACCTTATGTTTTGGTTTGAATTAATTATTCATAGCTTATAGCTAGATAGCATCACATCGTTGCACAACAGTGGCCTACATTTCCAGTCCAGTAACCATCACCATCTAATCTAACTATTTATGGGAAACAAATTCACAAAAGTCTTTCTTGCTTTAACGTGTTATTTGGTCTTGACCCTAGAAATTGTGCCCAATATGGGATTCATGATGACTTGTTCCAAGTCTTTGTGGGTCCTTAACAACAAGCTTATGATCATAAAGAGGAAGCATGGAAGAAAATCCCTTGAGTAGAAAGATGAGCTCAAAAGACTTTGAAACTAGGGAGCAAAATGGGTATTGCTACTACGGTGAATGTGATAACGTCCTTGCAACGCTCTTTACGTTATATTTGATTCAAGTGTAAAAATTGAGTGAAAGTTTTATAAATAAATTTTAGGTGTAAATTTACATCCGAAACTTATCCATAAACTTATTTATTCAATTTGAATCATTCAACCAAACACACTCTAGATTTAGAATAATAATTTTGAAATAAGTATAAAAATGAATTTATAGCAACGTTAATAGATAGATAACATGTTTAGTCTTTTTTTTTTTTGTTTAATTGGAAGACACCAAACCATGATTTAATCAATAATTTCTCTCATATTTTTATAGACCATAATTCAGGAGTTTCCAAACAAAAACAAAAAATTTAGAACCCTGTGAACCAGAGTTGGTAAAGATAACATTTCCCTAACAAAATTACGCCAATTTGATGTGATTAAAAACCTTTAATTTTCTTATTTAACAACACCAAAATTTGAAATTTATTTTTTTAAAAATAAAATAAAATAGAATAAAATTTTTACTCAAGAACCGGGACAATGTTCCTTCAAAACATGAACATATATACATTCAAGATGGTGGATAATACGGTCCAGTTATGTTTTGGACAATCCAATGGTCCATTCCTATCAGTCCTTAGGTTTGGTTTAATTAAAATCTAACGTATGACATTTTATTTAATTATTAATGTTTTGAAATTACTTAAAAGGCAATGTGAATTCAATCATTTGCAAATTATACCCATTGGATTTTTCAACCAGAATATGGGACGAGTCACAACTCAAAGGAGCATTCAATCTACCAAACTCTCTTAAAGCAAAATGCTGAGATGGTTACAAGAACATCACAAACCATTTCTCCTTCGATTACTGGGGAGGGGGATAGAATCCCTGATAGAACAAACTAAAAATTCCCCAGCGAAACAGAACATTTGTCACAATCAGCAATGGCCATAGTCACTCAAATTTTTGTCACTTCACAAACAATAACAAAATTGAATAAATGAAGAGAGAATAAACAAGAAATATCATTCTTTTATTTATTTTTTCTTCTTCTTTTTTTCACAGTACTCTTACTGTTTTACACTCTTTTTTCCAAAAAAAAATAAAATCAGACAGTAAAATAAGAGATAATTACAGTTATCTTAACATTTTCTCCTTTTTATTTTCGAAGCAAGTAAAGTGTAAAGGAAGTATAACAACTGTGCTAGAGAAATAAGAATTTGAAATCACTTTGTTTACAAACGTAACATCTCATATCTTTTTTCTAAATACACTCCTGTTCAATGGATTTTGAGTTTTGTCTTTTTTAAAATAAATTCATTCATACTTCACTACCACTAAAATTCTATTGTAAATATGCTACTTATTTTTATTTAGATGGACTCAGGATAAAGTGTAAAACTCATAGATGTGAGTTTTATCTTTAGTCATGAGATCCTCTCCATATACATAATCATAAATTAAATATCTGATTAGATACTTAAAGGATTCAGCTATCTACTAACTATATTAGACTTAGTGTTTACGGTGAATGTAATTATGTTTACGCCACTTTTGGAGTTTTAGCCATACTATTGAGTATTGACTACTGAGAGAAGCTTAGCCACTGCCTAATTTGCCATTCAGTAGAGCATAAATCAAAGATATTATATAAGTGCCCTGGGGAGAAAGAAAGTGTCTTGTTGTGGGGGCAAGTGTCAGTTGCTTCGTGACCTGTTAGAAACGTTGTCTCTCAACCTTATGTTCTGGTCTGAATTAATTATTCATAGCTTATAGATGGCATCACATCGTTCCACAGCGGTGGCCTGCATTTCCAGTCCAATAGTCATCACCATCTAATTAGTTATCACAAACAAATTCAACAAAATGCTTCTTCCTTTAGCGTGTTATTTGGTCTTGACTCTAGAGATTGTGCCCACTTTGGGATTGATGATGACTTGTTCCAAGTCTTTGTGGGTCCTTAGCAAAAAGCTTATGATCGTAAAGAGGAAACATCGAAGAAAATCCCGTGAGTAGAAAGATGAGCTCAAAAGACTCTGAAACTACGAAAAAAAAATGAGCATTGCTACTGTGAATTTTATAACGTCCTCAAACACCCTCTGGCCATATTTGGTTTGCGAGTGAAAATTGGATAAAAATTTTATAGATGAGCTTTATATATAAATTTACACTTGAAGCTCGTCTATAAAATTTTTTACTCAATTTTAACCCATCAACGAAACATACCCTTGATTTAGAACAATAATTTTGAAATAAGTATAAAAATGAATTTATTATAACATAAATAAATAAGATGTTTAGTCTTTTTTGGTTTAATTAGAAGACACCAAATCATGATTTAAGCAAAAATTTCTGTCTTATTTGTATCGACGATAATTTAGGAGTTTCCAAACAAAAGCTGAAAATTAGAACCCTGTGAACAAGAGTTGGTAAAGATAACATTTCCCTAACAAAATTACGCTCAACATGTTAATGTGATGTGATTAAAAACTTTAAATTTTCTTATTTAGCAAAACCAAAATTTGAAATTTCTTTTTTAAAAAATAAAATAAAATAGAATAAAATTTTTACTTATGGAATGGGACAATGCTCGTTCAAACAATAACTTGCACATTCAACGCCTATCACAGTCATGGGGTTCCATAGTAACCTCTATTATTTAAACTTTCGAATTTTATCTGACAATAATTGTGTATGGATCAAGTCACGTCGATATAATTTTAAATGAATGTTATGGGTGCAAAGATAATTTGTTTTATGGGTGGAAAATATCATTCTTTTATTTTATTTTTTTTTCTTTTTTCATGTTTTTTCAAAGTTATGAAAATTGGACCGGACCGGTCAGTCAGACCAGTTGAATTGGGAACCGGCCTGCTGTCCGGTCCGAGTTGGCCTCTAAAACCAGCGAAGAAAGAACCAGTCAAGAACTACTTTGAATAGGTCGGGAACTAGTAAACTGGCCGGGTTGGGTCAAATTGATTTTTTTTTTATTATTAAAAAAGTTGTAAAATGATATCATTTTGGGGTTTTTTTAAAAAAAAAGTCTAAAATCTCATTTTTCCTAATTATTTTCCTTTTCTAGTATGAGAATTAGTAACTTGAGAGAGATTTGATCCATATGGATAATATTTATTTTGATTAGGAAATGAATTATGTTATATTTTATGTGTTTTATTGATACCTAATTTAATTTTTTATTATTTATGACATATATTTTATTTTGTATTTTTATATATTCATATATATACATGTTTTATTATATACTGGTTATATTCCGGTTGGACCCCCGGTTGAACTAGTTGAACCTCTGAATCCTTGCCTGATGGGCTCGATATTCGGTCCGATTTTCAGAATCTTGCGTTTCTCTTACCGTCTTAAATTCATTCATACTTCACTACCATTAAAATTCTATTGTGAATATACTTATTTTTATTTAGATGAACTCAGGGTATCCGTTACTAATAGCAGTGATTAATCTCTTTAAAGTGTATAACTTATAGATATAGGTTTTGTCTTTAGCCACGAGACCCTACGTCTTGTTATTCACCGTCAGAAATTAAATCTTTAACAAGATGTTTAAGAAATCCAGCTAAATACTAACATGCTAATTGTGAATATAATTATGTTTACACCACTTTTGGAGTTTTAGCAATACTATTTGAGTATTGACTACCGAGAGAAGCTTAGCCACTGCCTAATTTGCCATTCAGTAGAGCATAAACTAAAGATATTATATAAGTGATTCCAATTCTTCCTTTCTTCCTCAACCCTTTGTAGAAACAAACTTGTTGTTCATGGTAATGGATTCTCTTCTCTCTATTCTCTTCTTCCTTTTCACTCTCTTTTCCTTTAACGTTGCCACCTCTTATGCTTCACAACCCTCATACAAAGACGACTGTGCCACTATTGTCCAAGACTCGCCCCTCACCAACAAAGGGCCTGAAACTTTCCCCCTTGGTGATTACCATACTGGTTACTTCACAGGAGGTGATAGGATCATTGGCCATGGCAATACATGGAGCCGATTCTCCTTTTACCTCACACCAAGGAGCATGCATGCAACTGAGACCCCTCACTTGTTCAAACTTGAAGGCCATGTATCATTCAGAAGCATCAATGCATGGAACTTCACCTATGGTGACAGCAGGTTAAGTAATTATGGGACTAGAAGGCATCACCATAGGGAGTATGTAACCTTCAAGCTTGATGGTTTTTGGTCTGAATCTTCAGGGAAGGTTTGCATGGTTGGTATAGGCAGTGGTTATTCCAAAACAGGTAACTCTCTCAACCTGGAAGCTGTGTTTAAGCTTAACAATGTGTTCAATGCAAGTAATATCAGTAGCCTTGTCATTGGAAGCTTGAAGAGCTTGAGTTCTGAAAATGATGAGAGTTACTTTGAAACCATTTCTGTGTTGATGTTACCAAAAGCAAAATACAAATATACCTTGGATACCACAGAAGCTGATGATGATTGCTCTTCTGGAAGTCATGCTGAGCAAGGCTTGTCATTAAATTTCAATTCTATGAGTTTTTGCTCATATCCCCTCATAGATGTCATTAGGATGCTCCAGTTGGAGTACTCTAGTGATTGCAGTTCTGATTCGAAGAACTGCACTCCAATTAGTGGGGGTTCTGGACAATTGCCAACATTTATGTCTTTGAAAAGCATTGAATGTTCACATACTGAGAAGCACAGTATGAGGGTTCTGGTGGAATTTTTGAATAATAGTTACTATTATACCAACCAAGGTTTCAGTCCCAAAACCATGTTAGTAGGGGAAGGGTGGTGGAATAAAAACAATGTATTGTGTGTAGCAGCTTGCCATGTCATGGGCATGGCACCATCCTTGGCTGGCACTCATGTTGGTGACTGCTCAGTGAGATTGAAATTGAGGTTCCCCTCAAGTTGGTCAATCAATGACACTAGTAGTGTAGTGGGAGAAATCTGGAGCAACAAGACTCCAAAAAAACCAGGTTTCTTCAAGAGGATCACATTTAGAAATGATCAACCTCTTGGGGTGAGAGGTCAAGGCTTAGAATATGAGTATAGCCAGCTAGAAAGAGCTAACAAATCATGCCAAACACCTAAGCCTGTCAAGGACCAGGGGAAAAGATATCCAGAAGCCTATTCTTATGACATGAGATTTGATATGTCAGTTAGAGAGGCTAAAAAAAAGGTAGCCTGGGGTTATTCAACTCCTTTATTTGTTGATAATAAGCTATATGAGTTGGGTATGATGGCTACAGCTTATGATCCTATCTCAGGCTACTCAACAAAAATTCCTTCTGAAGTCCTCAACAACAACAACGCTAGCTTGTTTAACATAAGCTACATGATTAGCATGTCAGTGATGTCTTATTCAACCTTGGAGGACAGGACTTCCCTGTTTAACAAGTCCTATGAGACAGCAAAGATTGCCGCAGAAGGAATTTATGATGCTGAATCAGGAACCTTGTGTATGGTAGGCTGCCGCTATCTTCCCCAAAACAATGGGATACCAATGGCTCATTCCATGGACTGTGAGATTCTGTTGAAGTTTCAGTTCCCACCAATAGATGCAAATGATCAGAGCCGCATTAAGGGGAGTATCAAAAGCACACGCAAGAAATCCGATCCTCTTTACTTCAAATCTTTAGACATATCCGCGACTACATATTACATGGAATCAGCAAGAAGAAATGCTTGGAGAATGGATATGGAGGTCATCATGGCTCTGATATCTACCACTCTAGCATGTGTTTTTGTGGGATTGCAACTCTACCATGTGAAGAGACACCCCAATGTGCTACCCTTCATCTCACTTATCATGATGTCAATTCTTACTTTTGGTTACATGATGCCCCTTGTTCTGAACCTTGAAGCTCTTCTTAGCCAAAATCCTAACAACAAAAACATTGTATATGGGAATGTTGGGTGGCTTGAAGTCAATGAAATATCAATAAGGCTAATCACCATGGTAGCTTTCTTGTTGCAATCCCGTCTCCTATATCTTACTTGGTCATCAAGAAAGACTAATGAGAGCAGGGGATCCCTCTGGACAGCTGAGAAGAAGGCTGCAATTGTCACCTTACCCTTGTATGCAGCTGGTCTCTTGATTGCATTGATCTTCAATTTGAAGAAGGATGGAAATAAGGCTCCTGTGTACACCTATGCGTACCGGAACCCTTCTTCATCCTGGGAGAACTTCAAATCTTATGGTGGCCTACTATTTGATGGCTTTCTCTTGCCACAGATCATGCTAAACTTGTTCTCAAATATGAGGGAGAATGTACTTTCATGTTCATTCTACTTTGGAACCACTTTTGTGAGACTCTTGCCACATGCCTATGATCTTTACAGGACTCATTATTATGCTCAACAAGATGATGGGGCATACTTCTATGCAGATCCAAGTGCAGATTTTTACTCCAAATATTGGGATGTAGCAATCCCTTTGGGGGGTACCTTATTTGCTATTATTATCTACTTGCAGCAACGTTTTGGTGCTCTTTGTATTCTGCCTCGTAGATTCAAAGGGTCAATTGCATATGAGAAGGTGCCTGTGGCTGTGGTCACTGAACCTGAAGCAGAAGTGAAGATAAGCAACATGTAAAGTGCACTTTCTTATGCCAAAGTGCAGATGGCCTCATCATATGTGAAATCCAAGTTGGACTAGTGTAAGCAGTTACCTACATGTATGTTACAGCTTTGCAATTGTGTTTGTTGTGAGTATTGTCTTTGTAAAATAAATTTGCTATTGTAAAAAATAGTGCTTGTGTGGCTGATTAGATGAGGCCTTGTCTGGTAGCATTGAATAGTGATGAATCTTTGCTTAACAAGTGGATGGATTGCACATCAGAGATTCTTACGTGGGCATGATTGTTGTAAACTACATCTAAGCATATTAACATGAAAGATGAATTTCACTATCTTTTTCAAGTATACACTTACTTTTTTTAACATACATTTATTTGTTTACGGATCCTATCTAATTTTATTGTGAGTGTCATTAAATTTAATATGTTAAAATTATGTTTATACAAGGCATTTTTATTGCTTTTTTTTTTTTTAGTGAATAGCGTTTCTCTAAAAAGATTGATTAAGAAATTAAAATTAAGTATTAAATGAAACAAAATGACACATTTCATACATTGAAAATTAAATATTTTTTAATTATTTTGTTTAGCAAGCTTGAGCGTTAAAATTTTTTAGTCAGTATATATAAACCATCAGTTAACAACATTATTCAACTATATTTCGTAACATTTCAATTTTTAATCTTCTTCTACTAGTCTAGGACCATCCGGTTACATATGTAATTAGTCCCTCAAGAAGAAAATGCATTTCATGCTCCTCATAATCAAAATAAGACAAATTAATTTATAAAAATAAATCAAATTAATTCCTAGCAAAAACACAAATTGGAAAAATAAATATATCAAAATAAAGTATTATTGTTCGTGTACAAAAAAATAAGTATTAATTTGTTCCACGTTTTTAATTATGATGGACCACAAAATGTGTTTTTCTTTTCTAGAGACCATTTTGTCTAATGTGATTTTTATTAATGATCAATTTGAAAGTTCAATCGATTGGAAAAAAAAAAGTCAAAAATTTTTTAGTGTACCGATTCAATCCAAATCAAATAATTGAGAGTCTTGTAAATTCTAAATACTAATAATTAAGATAAAAAAAAATGTTTTCGTCAACAACACACTTAAAATTTAAAACATTACATTATAGTAACATTGTAATTTTAATCATCTTTCTACAGAACAGTAGCCATGGCATAAATTTTGATGGTCCAATGGCCATCACCATCCCACCACAAAGAAATATTCAGAAGGTGCACTTAGAAGTCTTCCTTGCATTGGAAGTAAGGTTCCTTGCAACTTGTGATTGATGACTTGTTGGCGTTGACACCAAGTCTATGGTTTCTCATTTGTCACGAAGTCTTTGGCTTCTCTCTTGCTATATGTTTGGTTGGAAAAATAAAAAATGAAATATAAATTTTTATGGATGAAATCCATCTATAAACAGCTACACGTCCTTGTCTATCTATAAATATAAACTATTCTCAATATTCAATAGTGGCGATTTAGCCAAGGCGCCTGCATAAATTTTGCCGGCATCATCTCTGTTTTGTTCCCTTTGCCGCCATTGAGTCAAAGTCAATACAAACAAAAGGGCATGCAAGAAAATGTTGTCCTTAAGCCGATACATGGCTAATTGCAAAGTTGTGTTATTCAAACATATGAAAAGCAAATACTTTATTATTATTGAATATTATAGGTAAATATAATAAATGGAAACTATCATTATATTTAATGGTGATAATACTGGTATCTTAATATACACCTAATTTTAAAATATTTAAATAATATTTTTAGCTAATTGAGCCATGTTCTTGTAACTCTACTAAAATATAGAATACTTATGATTTTTCTTTCTTCTATTGGATAAATCAGTAGTCTACGTGTTCTATAATCTAGCTTGATTAGTTCATTATGAGAGTAAATAAGTGTCAAATTAATTAATAAATCAATTAAATATTGATAAATACTTATAAAATATTATACATCTATTAAAAAAAAAAACAAGGAAATGAGTTGTAAAGAAAATAAATAGAGTCTGTAAGTTTTGTTTCTTTGTTTTTACATTTTTGTTGAGGCGAAGTATATGAGGAAGAAGTTCATCTCATTCTTGTTTCATTCCAAGGTCAATACCATAGGTATTAACGAGCTGAAGATTCAATCATAATACTTTAAGATTATTTTGTCTGTGTTACTCAATTTTATCAATGAAGTCAAACGACAAGTTTATATATGAAGACCTTGTAAATAAGAGTGCAAAGATAATAGTTTTCCAATAGTTTTCCTCCTAAAATTTTGTGCTTGACAGTAACATGCTTTTCTTTTAGTTTTTTATATGTATATACGATGACAAAATATCTTTATAGTGTTTTAGTTTATTCAACTTTTTATGAGACTTACTATTTCACATAAAACTTGACAGCTATGTTTTTTTTTTTGGCAAAGCTATGTTTCCAAGATTTTTTTGCTCTGGTAAAACAACTGACAAACTCTATCTTCTTTATTTATTTATTTATAATTTGTTTCCTTACTTCTTTAATTCATGTACAAGATTTGAAAAGTATTTATCAGCTTAAGTTCACGTTTTCGTCCTAATAATTTGAGATGGCCTAACCCATCCCACTGAGTTTGGGTTGGTCCATTCAAAAGTTACACAACATGAACTTCTTCCCATAAATTCTAGCTCATATAAGTGATATTTGACTAAACTAATCCAAAGAATTATATTAATAAAATATAAGAGCAAATCACCAATCAAACTAATGCCAACATGTGAGACGAAAAAATGAATGATCGGTATTACATCACTGAGAATTAACTGTATAAAATTTTATAATAATATTTGAATGTCACATTAAGCGAGCACTACAAGGGTAAAGATAAACAGACAATCATATATATGACTAACAATAAGGAGTCTATGACTAACAATAAGTGACTAACAATAAGGAGTGGCTTAACTAATAAAAAAGCTTTAAATTAGCATTTGAGAAGCATATGTCTGAAGTAGTGATATCTTCAAAGTCACTAACTCATTCGCCATCAGTAGTGCAGAGAGATATAAGTATACCTGTGAATTCAAGCCTTCCATTATTCTTCTACCATTCCACTTTGATTACATAATAGAGAACACACATACACACACCAAAAAAAAAAAAAAAATACAACCTGTTGATCACGGTTATGGATTCTATTCTCTCCATGTTAATATTTCTTTTAACTCTCTTTTCCTTAAACCTTGCCTCAACATCCTCTTCACAACCCTCTTACAAAGAACAATGTGCTTCCACAGTCCCAGAATCACCTACCACAAACCTCGTCTTCCCACACATCTTCCCCCTTGGTAATCACCACACAGGTTACTTCACAGGTGGTGATAGGATCATTGATGTTGACAGTACTTCATGGAACAGGTACACCTTCCACCTCCAGGGACGGGGTATGTATGCAACTGAGGCCGCAGGCTTGTTAAAATTCCAAGCCACTGTGTCATTCAGTGGCACCAACACATTTTTCTACCATGATGATGAAAGGGTGAGCTATGGAAATAGACATCATTACCATAGAAACCAAGTGACCTTCAATCTTGAAGGGTTCTGGTCTGGTTCTTCGGGGAAGGTTTGCATGGTTGGCACAGGCAGTGGCTATTCCAAAACAGGTGACTTTCTTGACCTTGATGCTGTGTTTAAGCTTGATGGTGTGTTCAATTCAAGTAATATAAATAGCTTGATCAATGGAAGCTTGGAGAGTTTGGGTTCTGAGAAGGGTGATGGTTACTTTGAACCCTTTCATGTGTTGATGTTTCCAAAAGGAAATTACAACTATACCTTGGACTCCACAGAAGCTGAAAATGAGTGCTCTTCTGGGGGTGATGGTGAGCAAGGCTTATCAACTAATAATTCATTAAGTTTTTGCAATTATCCACTCTCAAGAGCCATTAAAAGACTATGGTTGGAGTACTCTAGTGACTGCAATAATTCTTCTAAGAACTGCACTCCTATTAGTGGGGTGTCTGGTAATTTGCCATCTCTTATGACTTTGAGAGGCATTGAATGTTCTTCAAGTGAGAAACATAGGTTGAGGGTTCTTTTGAGATTCATGAACAACAGTTACTATGAGTATAACCAAGATTACAATCCAAAAACTATGTTGGTAGGGGAAGGGTGGTGGGATGAGAAGAAGAATAGATTGTGTGTAGTGGCTTGCCATGTCATGAGCAATGCATCATCTAATCATGTAAGTGATTGCTCAGTAAGACTAAGATTGAGATTCCCTGCAATTTGGTCAATCAACAGCACTAGCAACATAGTGGGCCAAATTTGGAGCAACAAAGCGGCAAATGATTCAGGGTACTTCAAGAGGATTACATTTAGAAGTCAACAATTGGATGGTTGGGTGGGAGTTCAAGGCATGAAGTATGAGTATAGCTTGCTAGACAGAGTTAAGAAATCATGGCCAACAAACAATGCTGTTAAGCACAAGGGGAGAATGTATCCAGATGCCTATTCAAATGACATGAGATTTGACATGTCAGTTAGAGAGTCCCACAAGAGCAGAGCAGCCTGGGGTTATTCAGCTCCCATATCTGTTGATGATCACGTCTATGGTTCCGATTGGCCTACAGCTTCTGATGTAATTTTGCACAATGGAAGTTTGTTTAACATGAGCTACAAGATTAGCATCATGTTAAATTCAACTTTAGTTGACAAAAATTCCTTGTTTAGTCTGTCATCTCAGATAGTGAAGATTTCTGCAGAAGGGATTTATGACGCAGGAACTGGAACCTTGTGTATGATAGGTTGCCGTGATCTTGTGTCTCACAGTGGCCCACCAAAAGCTCATTCTGTGGACTGTGAGATTCTAGTGAAATTTCAGTTTGCATCATTAAATGCTAAAAGTGGAAGCTACATTAATGGAAGAATTGAAAGCACACGCAAGAACTCATCAGATCCTCTGTACTTCAATCCTGTAGACCTATCTTCAGCTGCATTTTACACAGAAGCAGCAGAAAAAGCTGTTTGGAGGATGGATATGGAGGTCACCATGGTTCTGATATCAACCACTCTAGCATGTGTTTGGGTTGGATTGCAACTCTACCATGTGAAGAGACACCCTAATGTGCTCCCCTTCATCTCACTTACAATGATGTCAATTCTCACTTTGGGTTACATGATACCCCTTGTTCTGAACCTTGAAGCACTTCTTTCCCAAAATCCCAACAACAAAAACTTTGTATTTGGAAATGTTGGATGGCTCGAAGTCAATGAAATATCAATAAGGCTTATCACCATGGTAGCTTTCTTGTTGCAATTCCGTCTCCTGCAGCAAACTTGGTCGTCAAGAAACGCCGTTGAGTGTATCGAAGGCCTCTGGACTGCTGAGAAGAAGGCTGCATATGTCACCTTACCCTTGTATGCGGCTGGTTTATTGATTGCATTGCTCTTCAAGTTGAAGACCTCAAACTACAAGCAGCAGCAGCACCCTTCATCATGGGAGAACTTCAAATCATATGGTGGTTTGGTATTGGATGGCTTTCTCTTGCCACAAATCATTCTAAACCTGTTCTCAAATATGAGGGACAATGTTCTTTCATATGCATTTTACTTTGGAACCACTTTTGTGAGACTTTTGCCACATGCCTATGATCTTTACAGGACTCATAATTATGCTCGAATAGATAATGGTTCATACTTGTATGCAGATCCAAGTGCAGATTTTTACTCCACCGCTTGGGATATTGTCATCCCTTTGGGGGGTATCCTATTTGCTGTCATTATCTACTTGCAGCAACGTTTTGGTGCTCATTATATTCTGCCTCGTAGATTCCAAGGGTCAAAGGTATATGAGAAGGTCCCTGTGATGAATGAATCAGAAGCAGGAGGAGAGAGAACCAACATGTAAAATGCACTTTCTGATGTCAAAGTGAAAATGGCCTTATCATGATGAAGCAAAATTGGGGCGGTTTCTGAGCAGTTCTCTTTATGTATTTTATCAGTTTTGTGTTGTTTGTTGCGATATAGGATACTAAATAAAGTTGTACTGTACAAGACTGTTCATGGGGCCATTACAATTAAATGAAGCTTTAGTCTGTTAACAGATTTTGATGCTAGAATATAAACTCACCTTCAAAGCTTTCGTGTGGATTATATTTTTGAAGAGGAGAAAGTGTGAGACTAGATAGAAAAGAACTTTTTGATTCTTTAATTTTACACCTAAATGTAGGTTTCCATCTTGTATTAGTAGTTTTTGGTTTCTCAAATATTCCCTCACCGCACACAGGCGCCTAAAGGGTCTTATTTTATTAGTTAAACTCTTGCTATGATGACTATGTTACACTGTCTGAACATAATTTTGGAATACATTGTTAGGAAGACGCAAGATACGTGATCTTCTTACTCTGGCTAAATTTCTGCTGTAGCCATGCCTCTTTCTTTTGGGATCTCCTAATCCTATAGTCCTATTGCGCAAAATGGTAGCAAATTTATAGTGTAGGGGTCTGTATTAATGAAATGGGCTCGTTGAGTAATTGGTGAAATACATCTCCACCTAGAAGTGTCAATTTGGCCCTTGTCCATTGGGCTGGCCCCCAAGCCCACATTTTCAGCTCCCATTAATTTAAGTCCACGTATGCTATGGCTTAATAGTGGGCAAGGGTTAAATTGACATAAAGTTAACTTTATTTGTTCTTCTCTTTTTTGTGTTTTTATATTAGTTTTGAGAATTAGATGACAATCTCCTTTCCTCAAATCTCATTTTCTTTTATGTCTCATTAATCATTTTTTATTATGTGAAATATGAGCATACTATTTAAAATTTTAAGATAATTAAATATTTTTTTACGTGGTAAGAAGTGATTTGTGATACAGAGGAGGAGGTGCCATCATTTAAGAACAACTAATTTCCATTGAGAACATAATGTTTCAAAGCACGTTATATCTAACTGGTTGAGGCCAACTTGGCCCTCATTAACGGTTGGGGTGGAAACCACAAAGAAATATTTGGAAGGGTGCACTGAGAAGTTTTCCTTACTTTAACGTGTTCTATGGTTTTGACTCTTTTTCTGGCAACTTGTTCTGGTTTAGACTATAAATATAAATAATGCACAATATGTGATTGGTGACTTGTTATTTGTCTTTGTGGAGGGTTTTGACGCCAAGCCTCTGATTTTTCAATGGAAACAAAGGATACATATATTTGTCAATAAGGTAAAAAAAAAAATGCAATGTTCCCATCGATCTTTAGATATAAATAAGCCATCCAATTATGCAATTTCGTCAAGGTGCGGGCTTTGATATTCAGCCGGCAACACCTTTGATTTGTCCTTCTAGGAGGAAACATCTAAGAAAATGCCTTTTGGTTTCAAACAGATTATGAAGCTAGTCAACAAAATGGGAATGGTGACATTCACTAGGTCCTCACAACTCTTAAAGAAATTAATTGAAAACCAATTAAATAAATAAATAAGATAGAGACTGGGAGCATATTCTGTTTTGTTTATTTTATTTTTCTGAAGTAACGTTTAGAAAAGAAAAGTTGTCTCATTTTAAAGATGGGTCTATCACAAACCCCAAAGTTTACAATGATATTTATGGATGATCTATCAATATAGAGTTAATGTTCGTTTTAGTCTCTCACTTTTTATTATTGAGTCATTTTAGTCCCTAATTTTTAAAATGGGTCAAATTAGTCCCTAACATTACAAAATGTGAGTAATTTTAGTCTCTTAACCCAATTGTAGTTAATTTTCTATCAATTAAATGATAATTGATAACATTAAGTGATACCTTGACATACTATATGTCATCTAAAGTAGAATATATTTTAAAATGACTTATTTTGATATTTAAAATTATATAAAATAAGTCATTTAAATATTCATTATACATCATAAATTGACTCATTTTGTTCAATTTTAGATACCAAAATAAACTATTTTAAACTCTATTATACTTTAGATGACACATGGTATAATAATATGTAACTTAATGTTACATATCATCATCTAATTGATAAAATGTTAAATAAAAGTGGAACAAGGGACTAATTTGACTCACATTTTGTAATGTTAGGGACTGATTTGACTCGTTTTAAAAGTCAAGGACTAAAATGACTCATGAGTGAAAAGTTGAGGACTAAAATAAGCATTAACTCATCAATATAGTACTAAATTCAAACCTAAAATACTTTTATTTATAATATTCAATTGTACCAAACAAACCAACCCTGCTGCGAGTATGTTAGGAACTTGTAAATGAGGTTTTGTGAAGAAACAATTCTCTAACAAAATTTCGTGGAACAGGTTAGTATTATTAAAGATTTTTTTTATTTTAAAACTAATTTCATAATGTTTGAGTCTCACATTGATTAAGGATATGGCCAACATAGTCTTTATAAGAGTTTGGACAATCCTCTTTCGTTAACTTTTAGGATTAAGTTAGGCTCACTCAATTCTTAAGATAGTATTAGAGTTTGTTGTGTAGTTTTTGGGCCACCCACATATATACAGTCCTGCAAACTTCACGTTCTAGATGATCTAGATGTGGCTGATTCTCCCTAGGAAAGTATTCAATTGGTATTTAAGTTATAGTTTTGCAATTAAAGGGTCCTTGAAATGTTAGGAGTTCAGCCTAAAAAATGAAAATAACACTTGCAGGGAGGGACATTAGTGCAAATGAGGAAAAGTATCACAATTAAAGAATGATGAAAGAACCTTCTAAAATATTATTTTACAATAAAAGCTTTGTGACTTCTGCATTACCAAGGGAAGCTATTGTCTCATTTGCCATTCAGTATAGAGCATAGAGATATTATATACCTGTGCCAAACTTCAAACATATAGACTCTATACCTATCTTCACCCGCATTCACAGAAGCAACTCTAAAAAAGAGCCTGCTATTTGGAGAATGGATGTGGAGGAGTTCATTGTTCTGATATCTAGCATTCTATCATGTGTTTTTGTGGGGTTGCAACTCTACCATGTGAAAAAACACCCTAATGTTCTGCCCTTCATGTCAATTACCATGGTATCAATACTTACCTTTGGTCACTTGATACCCCTTATTCTGAACTTTGAAGCCCTTCTTTCTCATCAAAACAATAATAACTATGCATTTGGACCTCTTGGATGGCTTAAAGTTGGCGAAATTGATATAAGGCTAGTCACAATGGTAGCTTTCTGGTTGCACTTTCGTCTCCTGCAGCTTACTTGGTCATCAAGAACCACTGATAATGAAAGCAACAAAGGCCTCTGGGATGCTGAGTTGAAGGTTTCGCTTGCTACTTTATACTTGTATGTAGCAGGGTTATTGTTATTGTTTCCTTTGCTGTTTATGTTTAAGGAGGATGGAGAAGATATTCCTGTGTACCACCACTTAAAATCTTATGGCGGTTCAATAATGGATGGATTTCTCTTGCCCCAGATCATCCTTAATGAGTTCTCAGATGTGACTACTCAGAATGTTCTTTCAATTTCATTTTACTTTGGAACCACTTTTGTGAGACTATTGCCCCATGCATGTGATTTTTTTAGGGCTTTTAATCATCTTTCCCTAGGTAATGGTTCATATGCAGTCCTAAAGGCAGATTTTATCTGCATTATTTGGAACATTGTTATTCCTTTGGTTGGTATTGGATTGGCTGCCATTGTCTCCATACAGCAACATTATGGCCCACATTATATTCTGCCCCAAAGATTAGAAGGGTCAAATGTATATGAAAGGGTGGCTGTGGTTATTGAATCAGAAGCAGAAGCAGAAGCAGAAGTAGAGAAAACCGACATGGAAAATGCAGTTTTTGATGCCAAGGGCAAATTGCCTGATCATGGGGAATCAAATTTGGACGATTCCTAAGCAGTTCTCTTCATATATTCTACCTTTGTAATGTTGTTGCCAATATAGTCTCGGCAGAATAAGTTTGTTAAAGTGCTTATTGAAAGCATCTTATGCTGAATTTCATTGTTCATGAAAACATCACCTTGCATACTAATCCGCTACAACTTTGTAACCTAGTCCTCTGCGCTTTGTATGTTGTATTTTCTTGGCTAATATATTTTAGTTTTTTCTTTTGAAAAAAAAAAGACACCTAGAAAAACCCAAATAAAGATTGATGGTTTACGGGAGGTTAAAATTGGAGTATGATACTATTTATACTTACCAACAAAGTGATTCTGAACAAGAAAATCAACTCTATAAATCAAATTAATTAGATTGTGCAAGTTAATTAGGGAAAAATAAATGGATGCAGCCTTACCTCTGTTTTTTGGAAGAGATTGTTTTAAAGATTTGAACTCATGACTTTCAGATCAGAAGGCAACAAGCAACAACCTTATTATTGTGGCGAAACTCACCCTTTGCAACAAGATTTGAATAATATAAAGGAGTATTTACAAGAAATATTTACAAAGAAACATTATGTGCTCTTCAGTAACCAACTCGTCATCTTTGTCTTTAAGTTATCAGAGACGACACTTTCAACTGGGGTGCTACCACTGCAAATTCATTTTCTCAGCTGCCTTGATTTCTGCTTCAGAAACTTATGTTTCATAGTTTGTAATCAATGCAAAGCATCTTCAAGAGACCAAAAGGGGATTCTTCCAAGCTCAAGTTGTTTCTGATCTGATTTAGTGAAGGGATCCAGAAAAGGCATATTATAAAGATGTGAAGGATCATATTACACATCTTTACATTGTCACATTCTCACAAAATTGAATTCATGCACTTTGCAACTTACTATATGTCTAATAAACAATTTCTACAAACCGGGCATGTGTCATTTTCCTTCAACCAAAGCTCTATGCAATATGAATGGAACATGTGATTGCACAGTGGCAGAGCTTGACAGGACTCACCAATGATAAAGTTCTCCAAACAAATGACACAATCACTACAAAATGATCTGAACTCATCAACTTGTCCATAAACAACATGGGGTGGCAAAAGTTTTTGTGAGTGCCGTCGTTTATGAAATGATCTCATCTCATAAGCTTGTAGAAATGTTTGTAGCCTTTCCCCACTACCCCTTATCTGGTTCAAAGCACCTTGGTATGTCAAGGAAGACCTAACCACCAATGTCCTTACTCTTCCATCTTCAATATCATCATCAAGTGTTTCAAGAAGAGCATCAGATATGTATTCACAAAACTTTAATAGAAGGAGAACAACTATTGTTGAAAGTATGGTGGCCATAAAAAGAGATAATAACAAGATTAAAATCACATTGGTGGTATTGGCAATATAATTTGAAAATGTGAGAGAAGGGTCTGAGGATGCTTGTGGTGCAAAGGTTTGAGAAACCGAACTCATTGTTCAATAATGATCTGAGAACAAATCTTGGCTATCCTGGAGGACTACTTGTAATTTATTTGGTTTCTTCTTGTTAAGTTAGTTGCAGCTTACAGGGTTCAATGTCAAGTCTCCTGAATTTTGTTGAGGAAAAAGATGGAATAATTTAACAGTAACATTGTTAGATTTGTGGCAGATTCTAAATATAGATGCCTAGATTTGCACAAAATCATTGTCTTTAGTAAAATATTATCAGACAAAGGTGGCAGGTTTATAACAGACCGTACGTGTCATGTATTCTTGAGGTGGCATCTTTACGCACATAATCTGGTCACATGCATGATATGTATTGTGGTTGTTGTGATTGCGGGAGCAAAGTAGATTATCTCTGTCAATGGATTTTCTACAATCAACAAAAAGAAATGCATGAGGTGCAATTGTCCTTAATCCAACCATTTTTTAATTTATGTTTTCAGCTATTTTTAGTTATTGCAGTTCATATTTCTTACAGCTAAGATTGTTTGCGGTTTTCATGAAGAGAGAATAGCGTTAGAAGGTCAGAAGTGTATATGATCTTGATCCCAAATGACCTAGGCTATTCAATAGGAAATCAGTGTCCAATTTCTCTACCTTAAGACCCTTAAATTGTTGAAATCAGTACCTCCGTGATGCCATTTAAGTGGCACAAAGATGGAGATAAAGAAGTGAATAATTTGGTCAAGCTTTTTTCATGGTGATTTGTGCTTTTTTTGAGTTAATAATTATTATTAGACACATTTTTGCACATTACATAAGCTGACAGGTTGTCACCATTATTTGAGGAGTGTTACTTTGAACCCTCTGCTCACCTCAACACCCAAAGAGAGGGAAGGGGAAAAAATGGGTTCATTTTATCTCATGAATTTTAAGTCGTGTGCAATTTATACCTTGACTTTTCAAAATGTACATTATGACACCGTGAACTTTTTCTAATTGGTGCAAAAAATATTATACTTTTTAAACAGTGTAAAACTTTAAGTCATAACAAAGTGTCGGGTTGTACATAATAAAAAAATCATGAGGTTAATTGCACATAGTATTCACAGATAAGGTGTCAAGTTGCACAGATTAAAAATATCAGGGGAGTTAAGTCCACATAAACCTTACTTTCATTAGTTAATAAAATTATACTGAGAAGTGTTTTGATAGTTTTGAAAGTTTAAGGTGTCATGATATATATTTTAAAAAGTTAGGGTATAAATTGCATATGAACTTTTTCTAACTAGTTTTGATAGTTAGGGTACAAAATTATACGAATAAAATGTATTTATCCCAAAAAAAATTTACAAAAGAGAAAGAAAAGGATGAAAAGACACGTAAAAGACTAAAAGTAAGAGAAGGTTGGGATTAGGATGTACAAATATTATTTCTCATATTTTTTTAACATAAAAGTCTTATATTATCTCCAATTGATATCTAATTGGGGTATTTAAATAACATTATCTCTCTATCATATTCGTAATATCAAACTACCCAGCCTATAAAACAATACCCTGTTGGGGTAGATGCATCAAGATCAGTGTCCATGTTGAATAATAATGTTATTATTATAGATCATAAATACGATCTATAATCTCCTAATCAAAAGTTAATTTCACATAGAATGGACAATGCAGGCAAAGCTCCTTTAAAATGAGAATGTAACGGTGTATCCAAATTTTTAAGTGTATCATGATCTTAGGATAAATACACCCTTAATTTAACAAAAAGTTCAACCGAGTGGAACCTTGTGGGATTACATATAGAATTTCCCTCAATCTTCTTGCAGATACGTGCATAGCTTAGTAACATGGTTCCTTTGGGCTTGGTTTTGCTTGTTCTCTCATGTACCAAAACATCCTTTGTTAAATAGCGCTTAATTAGTTATAATAACAAAGTAAAAAGTTGATAAAATTAGAAGATATATTCGAATAGCATAAAAAAAGTCATCGTGTTTGCAGAGAGATAATTCGTACAATGTTATTGATATATATAAAATTCTTTACTCAATCAAAAAAAAAAAAAATACAATTCTTTACAGCTATCAATATTACTATACATAAAATTATATCTACATGATGCTACTACGACATATTGGGCAGGTTGATTTCTTCTGCAACCAGTTATCTATACAATCTGAATGAAAAATGTGCTTGCACACAGGAAATACTTGACAAAATTGGCCAGCTTCGAAATTCTCCAAGCAAATGGCACAATCACCACAGGCCCTTTTCATGTTATGCATTCCATAGTTTACCAATGGAGGTAATTTATTTGAAGCTCTAAGCTTTTGGCCTCTTTTCTCATCAAAATCTTCTTCTTCTTCTTCTTCTTCTTCAAGTGTAGCCACCATTGCCCAATTAGCCTCCTCCATATTATTTGCATGGATAGGAGCTTGAAGGATGGTAACATTGTGAGATGATGATACCCCATATCCATACGCACCATAAGCTAGTTGAGTCCCTTCTTCAAGATCATGTAATTCATCATCGGGCCTAATTTCGAAGACCCAAAAGAATAAACCGTTCAAGATTTGATAGAAGATGAAGAAGAACAATGTGATTATGACACAAGATATGACGGAAGTTTTAATATCAAAAGTGATTATATGCTGATACATATGCACCAAGACATCAATTTGTTTGCCTAAGGGGAGCAATTCTGTGAACTCAGCCATATGGTGGTGAAGTTTGTGTGTATTATTCTGGTTAATTAATTAGCGAATCTTTTAGTGTGTGTCACAAATTGGGCACCATTATGGGATTTTATATATGGGTATGAAGTAGGTGTGAATCTATGAAGAAATTGTCATGAATGTAGAATTCATAGGCTGTCCATTCTAATTATAGATAGTAGGCTGGTCTTATAGTTGATCCTTAGTGGTTATATAGCAGAATGCATGTGTCTCCATTCACCGAGAGAGGTTGGCAAATTTGGTAGGAATAGGATATTGTTATTTGTTAAAGCACCTGAATACAGACAAAAGAAAGGGATATTGTTAAATACATGTATTGGAATATTCCTAATGCTTTGTAACCATAGGTGGCCAAATTATGTTTGTCACACTCTTACGTGTCTGCACTACACAACAGATTTTATTGTTACATCTCAAAGGAGTTCTAATGTAAGTGCGACAATAGGAGGGTTGAACATGGAACAACGAAATAAGGACCGTGCATACTTGGATACAAATCTAACGTATGTTTGCATCTCATGTTTGCAATTTTAACAATAAGATTATATATATATATATACCACTTATAACTTTTAATTAAATAATTTTTTTATCAATCCAATCATTGAATTACAATTACCTATCATAAAAATCATTTGTATCAAATTTCATAAAAATTAAACATCAATAGCAATGCAATCATGTAGCTCTTATTTTTGTTCATTTTAAATATATATATTACGATAATTTTGATGTATATAAAAATTATATCAAATAATTTTAAATTAATTTAGAATTTTACAGACTTGATCTATACGATGTGAATTTATAATTCAATTGTAGGTTTTGTAAAAATTTACATCAATAAAAAATTATTTAATTGTGTAATATTTTCTTAAAGTTACACCGATATAAATTGACCATAACACACATGCACTCGCGCGCACACACATATCAGTAACAACAATTAAACTTTTTTTTCTGTTAAGTAGAATCGGTGTAGATCAAACATTATCACAAGATTTTATCCTGAATTATATTTGTAGAAAATTATTAATATTAAATCTATTTTTAATAGTTTTATCTATATCATTTGCTTTTTGTTGTCTTTATATACTTTTAGTTATTTTTTTTTTGGTATTTTTGAAATTACATTAATCATACTAGAGTTTTGAACCTAGAAATTCATGTATTCTACCTAAACCCCTTACTATTAGGCTAATCCTAGTGGTTTTATACTTTTAATTAATAAGTTTATAGAATTTTGATTTCCTAATAAATGTTTTAGAAAATTTATTTAGCAATTTCAGTTAATGTAAAATTTAATACATATTATCAATAACATATAAATTTTATCCAATGGCGGGTTAATTTTGTAAAAAAAATTCTTTAATAAAAATGATCAAATGTGAAAGATATTTACTAAGTCTTACATCAATATAAATAGATAATTTCTCATATACAATCTTATACTTTGGATTGAAAATTTATATATTATACATTATTTCTATAAAATTTCAAATTATTTTAAAGTTATTTAATTCATTTTTTATATCCTTCTAAAATTAGCATAATAAATATTTTCTAAATATATAGGAACAAGAACTATTTAATCAACATCGTATAAGTGTCCGTTTTTCAAATAAAATTTCGTACAATAATCAATATAACATATAGTTATAATCAAACAGTCGGATTCTGAAACTATTTCTTAAAAAAGAAGAAGAAGGAAATATTGAATGTAAATTGTGTTGCAATGAATCCCTCCTCCCACACAATACAAGATGAGAAAGTAATGGAATAATAAGAAAAATGTTGATTGTATATATTAAATAATAGAATATCATGTCAAACTCATATTTGATTTGGCATCTTATTTGAATAGCATCAAATACCTTCTCCGATGATGAAAGAATTATGAACAGTGACGTTGTCGCAAGCATCAAGAACACAATTCATAATGCAAGAATATTACACAGTTGCATCCATAACAAGTTGACAGCACAACACAACCTCGTAATATAACATTACGCAGTTCCGAATTCCAAACCTTGACGGAACCCACCCGCGTTCATTCATTCATCTGTCTTGCTTTGCTTTTTTTTTTTATTTTGTTGTTCTCTTCTTCTCATTCTTCCAATAAACAACGAATCAATCCACCACAACACACACAAGAACAGCAACAACATATTTCAGATTATTATCGACGCTCGTATCGTAAGTCCCTCCAATATCCCTCATCTTTTACTCTCTCTGAAACCCCCCAATTCGTTCTTTCTTTCTTTCTTTGTAACGTGATGCAAGCAAAATTGAGCTATTTTTCGCTTTTGGGTTCTACGATTGATTTTCACTCGTTGAGTTGTTTTCGATTTTCAATAGGAAAAGGGAACATTGCTGTGCTAGTTGTGTATAATTCAAATTCAGGGTCATTTCACTCATTTGTTTCACGCTGCTGCACTAACATATACATATATAGGGGGTAGTAAGTAATTGAGGTAAAACTAGGATTAGAACCTGTGATTTGACATCGAATATATTAATCAATGTACTGAAGTTGTAGTAATACGAGCGAGGTGAGTAGGTGACAAAATTTCTGCTGTGGCTGGATTGGGAAGCTTCAGCTTGAGTTTGGAGCAAAAATTTAGGGCGGGGGTAATGACCAAGCAATTTTAATCGATTTGTTTTTCTCATGTTGGTAATTAACTTGTGCCTTGGAAATAAATGGCTTAAGATAGTTGCCTCATTCAAAAGAGGGTCAATCCATATTCCATAAGCCTCAACTATGGGATATAGCGGTGGTAAGCTTTGATTAATTGGCTGGCTGCAATAATGCGTTTAAAGTTGTGGTTGTGGTATACACAACAAAAATAGTGGTGGGTATGTTTGTGATCGTGGATAATCCAAATTTTTTGTAATGGAATTGGTAGCTCTACCTATACTCTCAGATTTGATCTTTCACTCATTCCTGTCTTTACTTTGATGCCACGATATATCTCTCAGCCCCATTTTCGGGCAGTAGCCACAAGTTTCTCACTTCAGAAAGGGAAAAGATTTAGTTCAGGAGTGAGGTCCTTACCTGATTAACCCCTGCTTTTCCTAGATTCTGCTGAATGCGTGTGCTGTGGTTTGTCTGTTTATTTTGGTTGTATTATATTTCAAAGAAAGGTAAGAGTTTTTTGTTCTTTTTAATTTTCTTTTGTTTTAGTTTCCCAGTAACAGAACCGACAAAGACACTGGCATCAGAAGCTACATGAATAAGTATCTGATTTTACTTCTGTGCATGAAAAGGGAAAGTCATTCCAAAATACATACCTTTAATATCTAACTAGTAATTACTATCTACTAGAAATTAGGGGAAAAAATGAGAACTGGAAATGGCATTTTATTAGTCTGGGACTGAGACACTTGGTGGGGGGCTGCGAGATGACCATTACGTCATAGAAGGAGTTATGGTGCTTTTTCAGATGAAAATGAGAGGTGTCGGATAGTTTTATGGCTGTTTTGAGTTTTCTTTGTGTATTTTCTTCTCTGTCTCTCTGAAAACTTTATAGTGGATGACAGAGAGAAATTTTGCAACTTATGGGTAGGTGATATATCAGTATACTCAGATGTCGGGATGTTTGCTTTTTGTTTTATGTTGCACTCTAAAAGTACAATTTTGATGACTTAGTAAATGTTGTATGTAAAATAGGAGCTTGTCGAGAGATACACAATGGGTTCTGCAAATGGACTAATGACTGTGCAAGGGGGACAACCTCTATTTTCTTTTGGATTGATTTCTGATGTGCAGTATGCTGACATTCCTGATGGGCACTCATTCCTTGGTGTTCCGCGGTATTATAGGCATAGTATTCTTGTGTTGCAGAGAGCTGTTAAAGAATGGAATACACTTCAGAAGCATAAGTTTGTGATGAACTTTGGAGACATTGTTGACGGGTATTGCCCGAAAGACCAATCTCTCGATACTGTGAAGAAGGTTGTGGATGAATTTGAGGTGTTCAGGGGACCCATGTATCATATGATTGGCAACCACTGCCTGTACAATCTTCCTCGCAGCAAGTTACTTCCATTATTGAAGATCCAAACTCTCGATGGCTGTGCTTACTATGATTTTTCACCAGTGCCTGAATATAGACTTGTAGTTCTGGATGGCTATGACATCAGTGCTGTTGGTTGGCCTCAAGATCATCCAAGAACCTTGGAGGCCTTGAAATTGCTGAGGGAGAGGAATCCAAATGAAGATAAGAACAGTCCAACAGGTTTGGTGGGCCTTGAAAGAAGGTTTGTTAAGTTCAATGGAGGTGTTGGAAAGGAACAAATGGAATGGTTGGATGGCGTTCTCCGGGATGCAACAAATATGAAACAGAAGGTGGTGGTCTGTTGCCATCTGCCTCTAGATCCTGGCGCGGCATCCGAGACGACATTGTTGTGGAATTAGGACGAAGTGATGAATTTGATACACAGATACAATTGTGTGAAGGTTTGTCTTGCAGGACATGCTCACAGAGGTGGGTACTCCATTGATTCTCATGGAGTCCACCATAGAGTTCTTGAAGCTGCTCTGGAATGCCCTCCTGGCACAGATGCATTCGGAAACGTCGATGTATATGATGACAGGATATCGCTTGTTGGAACTGACAGAATGGAGAGTACTGACATGCATTTTAATCCTAATGTGGATTTGTAATGATAGGATGTGTTGATGTTTGGAAGAGACATTTTTTTTTTTATAATTGGATTTATGTTTTAGTCCTCCCCACAGGGAAACTTCCATTCAAAGGTGGTGGAATAACTCAGTTGAGCTGGAACTTGGTTCTTGGACCAATTACCTTCCGCTTAACCTTTTCCCCTTGCTTCTGAGAGAGGCAAGGATGTAATGCAACATGCACCACCAGCAGTTACAGGATTGGAGGTTACCTCACACATGATTTACATTTGAAATCTGATTGCTATTGTAAAATTGTTACGGAGTTTTGCTTGAGGTATATATTCAATTGAAAATCTTCATGTAATTGTGACCAAGAGACCTGATCTTACGGATTAGAAATTATAGTTGATTTTAGTGCCTTTTCACACTGAAACTGCAATTTTGACTACTATCACTTTCAACCTACTTGCTTCAGCTGGGGTGGCTCAGCTGTATGCAAGCTCAAAAGCTAGCTCCTCATCCAGACCAAAGTAGCTGGTGAACATAATGGTCCAATTTGTATGAGTATCTCCACTTCGATGAAACCTCTCGATTTGTATGGCTCTCCGTTTTCAATGATATAATAGTAGACGCAATTTTATTGGCAAATATTCTTTCTCTTAATATTAAGGGTGTGATTGGTTAAAGGATAAAAGTGAAATAAAATTTCATGAAAAAATTTACTCATACTTTTACTCTCAAACTAAATAGGCAATACACCCTCAAATGAGATAAACTAAGAGGGAAAAAAAAAAGTCCCTTATAATTATAAATAGGATTTATCTATGGGCACTAGTTAAAAAACAGAAAAAGGAAACTTTCATATTAGAAAGAATTTTTATGTTTTCAAAATATATGCCCCACTAAAAAATTTTGAAACTTGCTTCTTTTCATATCCTTAACCAATGTCAAGATCTTGGTTAGAAAAACCTTTATAAATAATAATTTCCTCGTGATTTTTGTTTCCCATTAATCTATATTTGAATTTTACTTGACTTTAACTAATATGACATTAATTGAGTTGATCCATCATGAGTAGGAATGGAAGTAGGTTAGGCTTTGACTCAAATAGGTCTGGTCTGTATTGCCAAAACATAGCTTGAGTCTGGGCTTATTACTTAATATAGGTCTTTTTTTTTTTTTTGTCACCGTAATCTAGCCTTCGTAAAACCCTGACTTAGCCTGAAAGCCTATTTGATTATAAATTTTTTTTTTACAAATTACACTTACTTCCCTAAGCCAAGGTTTGGTGAAATTCACTCTAGTTCCCCTCTATTTGTCCGAATAACGCGGACCTCCCCTAGTTACATTGTTCATTATATGATAGAGGAAAGATGAGTGTAATAATTTTATAAACTCATAAGAGATCAGTGTTATTTACCCTTTTTATGAAAAAATGTTTTAACTCCTAAATATGTCAAAAAACTTATAAATGTATAAAAAATATATATATTTTTAAATTGACTAAAGGCTTATTAATTAATTTTAAAATATATTTTTAAATAGATTAAAATATTTTTATTATCATTATATTTTAAAATAATAATAATAATATAAGTAGGTCAACCTGTTAGACCTAATAGATTATTTTTATTATCTGGATTCTAGCATATTTAACTAAAAGACTTTTTAAAAAGTTTAAGTCTAATTTGTTTATTAAATAGGGTAAGGCAAGTTAGCCGAATATAGCTCAGACTGAAAGCCCTTAACAAGCTGTTTGGCTTACTTCCAACCCTAATCATGAGATAAAGTTTTGCCCAACTTTAATTTTGCTTTTCCCAATTTGTAAGGCTCGAATTTGATAAGAAGAATAAGTATTGAACTATTTTAACCACTTGCAGTTCCCTTATTATTCAATAATAATAATAATAGTTTCATAAATGATTTCATATCAGAACAATGTGGGATTGTATATCAAAATATGATCAAGCTCATGCGATTATGCAATGAAGAACCTAGCAACATCGATTTAAATTTTACAATTCTTACAAATTATTAAGTAGTCCACCCCAGTTACTTACACAAGGCTAGGTTATTGTTGTTGTTACATGTCATAACATACCCTGAGGGCGCCGCGACGAGAATGACAAACAATTTAAAATAACGGGAGTCGCCATTAATTTTAATTATAGCTAAAATTGGAAAACTATTTTGGTAAACTAGTCATTTGAAAGAGATTTCCAGGTTCAGGAGTCTGATTACGATTAAGGAAGGGTGGAAACTTAATCCCACTGCACCCCTAATACGTCCGTATAAATATGGTTACCTTAGAGTTTATTATGCAAATTAATTATAATTTTAATATGTTTTATTTTTCCCTAAAAATGTAATTATATATTTTACAAAAATGAAACTAAAATTAGTAATTATATATCTACAGAAATAAAGATGAAATTAATAATTACATATTTACAAAAATAAAGATAAAATTAATAATTATATATTTATAAAAATAAAAATAAAAATAAAGCTAAGATTAATAATTATATATTTATAAAAATAAAGCTAAAGTTAAAAATTATATATTTGCAGAGATAAAGCTAAAATTAAAACAGAAATTAAGGAACTAATCTTATGAAAAATTAATTTTGATTTGATAGTTGTTGGCTACGCTGACGTATCCTCTGGTGCAATGAGGAACTCAAAGTTACGTCGTTCTGTAAAAAATGATTGTGTGTTTGATGGATTTTAATTAAAAGAAAAGAACATAAAAAATGTTTTGATTGATTTTAATTGTTGAAAAAGATTTCTCAAATATCAAGCTGTCATAACTAAAACATTCTAGAACATAGAATTAATAAACCGCCACGGCTCAATTAAATCCATAAAAAAAATTAATTAGCTTTTTAAAAAAAAAAGAGAAAGAAAAGAACTAACACCTGAAAATAAGTTTTAGACCCAAATTTTATTGGACACATAAAATAATAATAATAATAATAATAATAGTGAGACCGACTCAAATGCTAACCCTTTAAAACTACAAATTTATTTAAAAGAAAATATATCCTACCTAACCAAACAGAACATGGACTAATCTCAAACAAAGAAATGGCCCAAGCAATGCAGTCCAAGCTGACTAATAACTAAGTCTAAATGCAATCTACACTAACTAAATAATAATAATAATAATAATAATAATAATAAAAGAGCTATTAAAGGCACTAGGTGTAACGTCTGAATAAGTGCAATAATGATCAAGTCTAAATGCAACCTCCACTAACTAATAAAAAAATACAAATAAAAGAACTAACAATGCAAACTATACTAACTAATATAAAAATACAAATAAAATAACTAGCAAAGGCCCTAAGTCCAACTTATGGACAAAGTGCAACAATGATCCAAGTTTAATGCAACCTCCACTAACTAAAAAAAACTATAAATAAAAGAAATAGCAAAGCAACCTACACTAACAAACAAAAGGACTAGCAAAGGCATTATGAGAAACGTCTGGAACAAAGTGAAGTTTGGATTTTATTTCCTTTAGGGAGTGACGCAACAGAGAGCATAAGTTTTGATATGCAAAGTGGTGGCCATCAATGGAGGGAGTAAGGCGTGTGCAGGGGAGGCTCATGGCCGCACAAGAGGGTAACCACGGTGACAATGCTAGAAGTGGCAACAGCCGCGGGATGGATGGCGGTTTAGGTGATGATGGTGGTTGTTTGTGAGTGAAGTGTATGACCTGTAATATAAATGAAAAAGATGAAAACCAGATGACAAGAATAAGCAGGAAAGAAAATATTCCACTCAAGGTTGTTCTGCTCCCTCCTTTTTCAATTTTTCTCAACTTCTATATTTAGTTCCAACTCTCTCAAACTCTCAGTACCAATATAAATTTTTAGAAGATGGAAAAAAAATGGTCCTCGAGAGTCCAGAAAAATCCCCCCCACATCTGTGAACTTTGATCCCCTTTTTATACACATGTGAGCTTGGTTTTTTTTCAAATATAGTTGGTGAAATTTTGATCCGATTGAGGAAATTTTCATTTTAATTATTGACCTTGCACGCCACACCGCTTTCTGCAGATTTTGTTCGTTTGGCGCTCCTCTTCTCTGACTTCCTGTTCTTCATTTTCAAAATGGTGCCCCTTCCTTTGAATTATTGTTCTTCGTTCACATTCAGTGACTTCTGACGGGCACTCCTCTTTTTCTAATTCATTTTCTTAAAACCGACAAAAGAACATTGGTGCATGCAGCTTTTTTTTTTTATTTAATCTCAAGAACAAAATGAAACTAAAAATAAAGTAAAAAGGGTTGAAATTTTTTGTTATACAACAAGCGAAATGGCCTTAAATGAAATAAATTGAGTTTTTTTTTAAAAAAGAAACTGAAAGATAAAATAAGGTGAGAAAGAAAAACCTAACACTTATATTTTGAAAGAAACTTGAATTTTTAATATGAGCCGGACAAAATTGGGTATTCCCATTACGAAGCTTCACACCGATATCATTATTCCTTTTCTTTCCATCTCTGAACATTTTTAATATATGTATGTTTCTTAACTCCCTTGCTTATGCTGATGCCATAGCATCCATCCAAGACACAGAAATAAATAACACTTGATTTCCTCTCTCACTTGTGCTTAATTATAATAAACATGCACTTCCCCGTTTCAAAATAAATGTTTCATTCATTTATTGTGGTCAGATACGTTGATATATGAAAATATAGAGAAATTTATTTTAAAATGAAGGGAGGAAGTAATTAAGTAATTAATGCAGTGATATTCTATGTTAATGTCACGCATTACGAAAAAATATTATTTATATTCATAATATATAAAATATTGTGTCGATTAAATGTGGTATAGATCTCATTTAAATAAAGTCTACACTTCATTTAATAGTGAATGAAATATAAGCTAATATGGTGTCTCATATATCATATCATGAGTACAAACAAAATAGATGAGATGTGAGCTAACACGGTTTTCGATATATCATATGACAAGTATAAACAAGATAAGTCTTCACTCAGTTCACTTGTGGTCCATAGAAGAAGAAGCCTTCCCCTTTCTCTTCTCAACATAGAAGAACACAAAAAGGGCCACGACAGAGAAAGCGCTGAAGCAAATGGAGCATACGTCGAGCGAAGTGTGTCGTCCGCTAATTGCGTTGATCTCAAACAAGTTGCTGCTCTTCTTGCCATCCGTGGTCTGACCGTACCCTACTTCGACGTCGTTTTGATCATGCGCGTATACGCGTACCAGGTACGTGGCAGTGGGCACGTCACGCTCGATGACCCACTCGATGCTCTGACGAGCGTTGGATGAACCATCGTACGGATTTGCGACGATCTTGTGCTGGCAGGTCTTGTCCCTGGAGAGGTTGTCCTCCGTCTTCCTCCACGCGCGGTCTCGTTGGCTTATGGGCGCGTAGCATAGCTTCACCCAGATGCTTTTGTAGCTTGAGTCTGTCCCAGCTGGCACCGTCTTGTTTAGAGCCCATGTCACCGTGATTTTATCTGTGCCAGCTCTGAGAACTGCCTCGTTTTATTATTTTAATACAATAAAGTAGAATTTAATTAGCATTTCACAAAAATAAAAAAAATAAAAACAAAGTACAGTATATATCATTGTTCTCATTTTAGGCATTTCTTATAAGAACACAAAATATTTTCAGAAGCTAAGTCTATTTCAATTTTTCATTATATATCATTGTCGTAATGTAAGAGTTTTTTTTTTTTTTTTGGTGCATTGTTACATTGAAGTTTGAATTTATGATTGAGTAGTGTTGTTTAAACATAAAAAAAGTTTGAATTTAAATGGGCACTCTAACACACCTCCTGCTTCTTTTGGGATTAAAGCATGATTTTGATTTTTATATTCATAATAAGAGATAATAATGATTAAATCCTTGATCGTTCAGTCATAAAGGCTCTGATAGTATATTATAAAATCATTTTTTCCTAAAAACTTAAGTTGATAAGTAAAGGTACATAAATAATTTTTATACTTTAATAGGAACTACCATCACATCCATTGGACACCCATTTTTTTGGATATTCAAATAATATTTTTGTTTATGATTTTAGGTAAATTATCTAAGCCGCCTACTATGGATTCACTCATAGTTTTCATTAAAAAAAAAATGTCTCATAACATGGAGCAAAGTCTTGCTTTGATTCAAAAACTTGTCTCACCAATTTCAAGTAACGAATGTTGTTTCGAACTCAAAAATTAAAATTGAAAGTGAGACAGAGAAAGCCATGAGTATCATGAACCATGTCTACAAAAAAATTTAAGTAAATTGACAGAAGCACATGAATGATTTTACATTTAGCAGTGGGAACGGGGCAAAGCTTATGTGTTTACCTTGCTCCTGCTTGGGGGAAGCGGTGACATCAATGGTTCTTTTCAAGGAAGAGAAGAGAACGCCCCCATAACAAGTTCCGGCTCAGCAGCAAAGAAGGAGTGATGCTACCACAAGATTGAGTGTTGTCATGGTTAATTTCTTTACTCAGCTTCCAACACCAAGAACCCCCTCTTAACGAAATTGGTAATCTCAATTGGATGGACTTTGAGTATAGTCGCTTTTATATTGGGGCCAAACCCATATGACATAAGTTTAAAAAAAAATTAAATTAAATGACACTTGATTTTCGAGTAACGGCAGGGATACTAGTCAAAAGGGCAAAATGGTAGGAAGCTATGTTTGAAGTTAAGAACTTAAAATAATAGCATCAAGTTGTAAAAATGTCCCTTAAGCATGTTAAGGGGACAATCTTATTGATATCCTATCCAGCACAAGCTGATTATACTGATGGAGTTATTAGATTAGGAGGGATATACTTGGCCATTTGCTGAATTGAGTACAATTTTTTATCGGTTGACTTTGTCCTTCCCTAGTTGTTTTCTTCTCTTCCCAAGTGGCTCGGAGTTTGCTATGGATGACTAGCATACGTGCCTTGCATAATTGCATAGGGAATTAGATGAAATTAAATTTGCTGATGAAGGACATGCGGTTTGCAAAGTCTTTGAGACTTATTTTGGTGATGGGGGTTACACGTACGCTCGAGCATTTACAACGTTGTTTAACCTTTTCTAATGAATTTAAATTCTTTTGAATGTATTTAATCATGAAATATATGCCATCTACATTTTTTAAAGTGTCTTAGTAGTTAGTAGATTCTTTAGAGATGATAATATAGAAAAAAATTTCCACTAGATTATTCCGTCATCCAATAGGTAAAAAATAATATAGTATAACGATATTTTTTTTCATATAAATGAATTATCGAATTAAAAAAAAATCTCAAGATTTCATGTTTAAGAGGTATTTGAACCTTTTATACTCAGATTAATACCTTGTCGGTAAAAGAAAATTTTATTTTAAATCAAACCTATCTATAATGAGAAAATGAGAATGTGTTTATTTTTCAATTTAATAAGTTCCAATTGTGATGCATTCTATTAATCTAATCCAAAGTTGGAAGATTGTGTATCATAATAATCAAATATATATAAATAAATAAATAAAAAGCCTCTTTATCAGTTTTAAAATAAATATTTTTATTAGTATTATCAACAAATTTATAATTTTTTAATACTGAATTATTTTAAATTTAAATTAAATTGATGAAAACTAAATTATTTTAACCCACAAACAATATAGAAAATGTATATTATTAATAAATTATGTGCTATCATATATTTTAAAAATGATTGATAATTTAGTTTGAAAATTTTAATGAGAATATTTTTGTGCATCAATAGAATAAATTTTGTAGAAGTCAACCAACAAAAATTCATAATATTTTCATGGAATGTAAATTGGGTTCATATAATTACCAATCTTGATAGTTTTCTAAATTTTAGTCTCATGCTATGTAAAAGTTTCCTAGAGTATCCATTGTCAACAATAGTGACAGAGGCGAAATAAGAAATTTTGAAAGAGGGGGTTAAATTAATTACTATAAATAATATAAAATAAAATAAGTTATGATATAGAACGTATAAAATGAGTTACTATATAGTTTTTTATTCAAATTGTCAATAAGTTAGAGTTAGTTTCATTATCCATTCTTTTTTTTTTTTTAACAAATGAGTCAATAATTTTCTTCTTAGACATATCTTAGGCTCAAATTAAAATAAATGTGAATCAATGTATAAGTTAACATTAAAATAGAGTATCATAAACAAATTAACTAGTAAATAACAACTCTTAAAATTAAGTGGGCCTAACTTAAATACTCAATCCCAAAATATAGTTCAAAGGTTGAGGATTGTCTAAGAATGAAGGTTATCTAGGTCTTATTTCTAGGCGATATAGGACTTTAATAGCAACTCCACTAAGTGAATAAAAAAATTTAATAAGAGAAAAATATTAAAAAAATGTATTATAGAGACATTTACATATTTCATACTTCTATATTATACATGCTACTACACCAAGAGATTTTTATTACTTGTTATGTATACTATATTTAGAGACGACTAACTTCAATTTGTCAAGGAAATCATAATACAAGATATATATATATATATATATATATAAACAATAAAAATACAAAGTTTTGGGGGATTGCGTCACCTGCTAGTCCCCTCTTCCTGCCTTTGCCTCTGAGTAGGGTGTTATGTCTAAGAGGTTAAATATCTTGTCAGGATTCCCTATAAAAGTATACTACTATTTGCTTGTTAGTAGAGAGAGAGAGAGAGAGTTAAGCATAAAAGCTTTTCTGAAACGGCTCCATATATGCGTGTTAGTTAATATAAATGACAAAAAATAACAATGGGTGAAAACTAATTTGACATTTTTAACAATAATATATTTTCTAATAACTGTTCCATTAAAAAAAGAGAGATGGAGAAAAGAAACTCTTGCAGCAAATCTCCTGTTCCTCGCCTCTCATTCTCAGGTCAATATCCAAATTGAGGTTTGTTTTGTCCCCTTACGTCTCCCAAAGGGCAAGCCACGTATTCGTACTGGAGAGTGGCCACAGCCATATATGAGCAAAGCCAACGATCTAAATTATAATTAACTATCTATACAACGGGGCTAGCTTGATTATTCCTTAAATTTGAGCCTTTTTTTTCAACCCGTACCATCTATTGTCGAACATAACCATTAATTCCTTCAAGCCATAATATTCTCTTCACATATATGATTAAGAATCAAATTTTTGACTAGATATTTAAGGAATTTAATTAGTTGTTAATTGTGTTAGGTCTCATATATATTTATATGAGTGTGGATCAATTTATTTTATAAGTAAGTCTTGCACACTTACTCCATTCTATAACTCTTTATTCACATTGAATTTAATCAATTCGACCGTTGATTTATGCTATATTATATTGATGATCATGCATGTTAAATTTTAAAAAAAAAATTGGATAACAATAGTCATATAATTTATTAATCGATATTTACTTGTATTTGTAAAAACATATTATCTGTCAAAATAAAATGAAGTGATTAACTATCAAATTATTTTCAAATTATATCAAACTTTATATACTTGATCTACTTAATAGGAACTTTAAATTCAATGATTAGATTGATGTAATTTCATGTTAAGAAAAAGTTATTAGATAGTGTGTGTGTATATATATATATATATATCAATAGGAACTTGATATACTTGATCTACTCAACTTTATATACTTAATCTACTCAATAAGAACTTTAAATTTAACGATTGAATTGATGTAATTTCATGTCAAGTAGAAACTTTAAATTTAACGATTAGATTGATGTAATTTCATGTCAAGAAAAAGTTATTAGATGGTATATATATATATATATATATATATATATATATATATATTTCATCAATACATAGTTGACACACTATCTCATAAGTTGTTTATCCATGTCCCAGCAACTTGTTTCCAGGGTACGCTATTGCAATCTTATTTAAATAATAATGTTGTATATATATACACGTGGCATCAGTGTCAGAGCCAGAAATTTTATAGAAGATGGGTCAAACTAATTAATATAAAATAAAATATCATATAGAAAGTATAAAATGATTCACTATATAGTATTTTTCATACAAATTATTAGTAAATGGCCAGAGACAAAACTCATATATATCAAGAAAATTAGTCATTATTTTTTATAGTGGATACTTTTAATTCGTGTGTGTATATATATATAAAAGATAAGATTGTGGACCATGGCACCCCGGCCCCCCTCCCTCGGCCTTTGTGTGGCGTGATCAATTAATGCCAATTGAGTTATCTTTTTGCCGAATAGGAAATATGCCTTGCCTAATGCTCCAAATTAAAAGCAGTGGCATTATGTGACGCTAGTAGTTGCTTTTTAGATTCTAAGTAAAATTGGTAGAGAAAATTTAATTTAACTTAATTAAGAAGCTCTAAATGAGGTCTAATCGCGTTCAACATGATTTTCATTTTTGGTAGTCCAACGGGCCCAAGCCCAAAATAGAAGAAAACTAACAAGTCAAAGGGAGGGGCTTTCCAACCAATCAAAGCTAGCTCTCTGGAACAAGACAACAACATACTGTCCCTCTTCTTGCTGTGTATCCTCAACAGCACCACCTCCTCCTCAATTAGACGCCAATATCCCTGGTAAAAGAAAGCAGGCATAACATCCACTATCCAACTAGTTAATCTTTTCAGCAAATACTTGTTCTTGATTAAAAGGGTAAGTGGCAAAGAGATGTAGGAAACACGAATTTCATACCTCTTCCATCTCCTCAGTATCTCTTAACTGTGTAAATCAATCCCTAAAATTTCTTAAATATACAAATTGATCATTCTATTATCCTTTTCCATCTATTCTTAACAAAAATAATATGCATTTAAGAAAGTTTAGGATATCAAGATATATAATGTTTCCTAGTTTAGAATATCATGTTGCACACGATTTAAAGTTCAAGAGGATTTTTTTTTTCTTTAATAGTAGATAGAATTTTAAAAGAAAATTTAAAGTACATATTTATTATTCAATAAAGTCATCATGATCAATTTACATTTTCAAGGTTCTTATAGCATAAAGAACTAAAGATCACATGACCTATAGTTTGAAGGGTAAAATATATATTTTTTTCTTATAAAAAATTACATAAAATTCATCATTTACATACATTTATATTTTTTTTCCTTTCCATTTTATCTTCTAAAGTAGAAAATATATTTTACTCTATATATTTTTTTTATTCCTGTTCATCTCATTTTCTTTATACTTCGAGACGCATACCAATGCTCGTTTCAATTATGGTTTAACTAAGGGTGCACTGGTTTAAGATTTTAAAGCAAATTATTATAAAACTTAAATTTTATATATAATTAAAAAAAATTAAAATTAAAATTTTCAGAAGCTACTCTTTCTGAAAACTAATTTTTTTATTCTAATTATATTTAAAAAGATTATTCAAATATATGAAATATAATTATTTAGAATAAAAAAAGTGATTTTCGCTCAAAAAGTCCCAAACAAACGGACCCGAAATCTTTGTTATTTATTTTACTAAGTGGGCAAAGAAATGATCAATGATTATGACCTAGAGACGTTTGGACTTGGGAAGAGTAGTCAAAATTTTAAATCTTCGAGTTCGTGCTAATAGCACAAAAGTGTAAACCGTAAAAGGAATACAAAAAGAAGTAAAAGAAAGAAAAGAAAAGAAAAGCCAACGAAGGGGAAAAAGTTATACCAGGGAAGGATCATTCAGTGCCATCAACTCAATTAAGTGTGTTTGGACTGTCATCCATTCACTGACCCCCTCAAAAAACAAAAGCCCTTTCCCTTGCATCGATCCATTCTCTTTCCCTTTTGTGAAATGACAAGCATTTCACCATTTGATCATGCCCTTAATTCCACCCCTTAAATTTCACTTCTCCTTCTTGGGAAAAATAAAAGCAAAAGAGAATTAATAATGTAGAACATAAAGTCATGAATTGAGTGAATAAAAACATGCCCCATCTAGATCTAGTTGGGAATATATTTCTATCAAAACAATGATGCTGCCTGCATTTTCACCTTTATTTGGCATTACACATTAAAGCAACCAGCTATTGTCTTTGTATCAACAATCACTTTCCATCAATTCCCAAGCTAAAAAGGCTTCCAAGCAAAATGAGGACTAGGAGTCCATATACATAGAGATAAAAAGTTATTTCCCCCAACAAAGAATAATAATAGTAGTAGGCACGGATGACATCTTTCTACTTTTTTCTTTTGTTCTTCAACTAAAGGAAGATTTTATGTTATGATTTGCCACTGTCAGCTTTCCATGCTTTATTTAAACCTTTTTAACATTCTCATGTACCAACCTCAGTTAATTATGCTAGTCAACAAACAATGTGCGGTTCGTAATTTGCCTTATTATGTTTCCTCACATCTGTATTGGATGTGAGAGTAATCCTACCATTAAGACTGCTCCTCATCAAAAGTGTTTTGCATGAGTTAATTTAAATTTTAATAACTCTTCAATTACCAAATTCAAACATGCTTTCGACTTTCGAGTCCCCCTAACAACAACAACAACAATCCCTAAAAATGGTTGTTAGGAATTTTTAAGCAAAGATTTTTTTTTTTAGAGCTCAAATTTGAAATCTTTAATTAAGGGATTAAGACACCTATCATCTTAACCAATCTCGTATTGTTGATTATATGAGGTGTCCTCTATTATTATATTAGTCATAAACATTTTGTATATTTTGAGTTTAAGCATAACCTTTTTATAGTTTAAATAATTACTAATGCTGTTTTGAATGCAAATGAATACAAAATAAAAGGCTATTTTGAATGAGTTTTGAAAAAAAGTACTTTTTATATTATTTTTCTAAAGGAATATTTTTAAAAAATCAAATTTGATTCATATTTTAAAATAATATTTAAAAGATTTCATCTTTGAAGAAAATTTTATGATGCAAAAAATATTTTAAAAGAATACATTCAAGATATTCAAGGTCTTATCTAAAATAACAATTTCAAAATTTAAACTTTTCGTATTACAAATTACAAATAGAATACAGCACACGCATATAATCACATTCGTTTGTAGTACAAATTAAAGTACTATTCGGTGTGAGTTGAACCATAACTAATCATAACTAATATAGTTCTGTTTTGAAAAATTAAACCGGGGATTGAATGGCTCCGTTAGTTCAACCAGTTAAATTTGAGGCCGAATTGTTGTTAAATTGTTATTAAATCAAAGAGTGCTTAAATAGAAAATGTGAATAATTCAGCACCCAACTAGTTTAACAAAACTATTCACTCTAAGAATTTAATTTTTATGCAATGACAATACAAAAATAAAATTATAGTATTATCCAATTTAATCATATCAGCAAATATAATAAAGTCTCTACTTACTATTTAAAAAATCATATAAATAAAATTATTTAATTAAATAATAATATAAAAATATTTTACAATATCAATATATAGGAATTAAGCTCTTAATATAATTTGAAAAATATAATGTTAACTAAGTATAAGGAAAAATAAAACTATTGTGCGGATGAGCCCATCGTAATGGGGCAGAACCTGATAATCATTGTTTCGATGACTTTTTTGAAAAAGAAAATCTACCTGAACACATTTGAGAACAGTACTGTTAGCTCTATTGTTTCGGCAATTAAATAAGGTACCACTAACTTTATAGTCAAATTTTCATTAATATATCACTCCATTATGATTTGAGTTTGATTTCTAATCCTTTGTTTTATTGATGGGCCATCTTTAAGTATGTTAAAGGTTAGATGAGCCTGAAGGTATCTTATGAGTCTGAATTGAAGCAAACTTTTAGCTTAATTTAATTTTTTGGATAACACGTGTAAACAACCACAATTCCTTCCAAAGTTTATCCATATTTATTCCGTTATAAACAAATTTAAGCAGTGGCAAAATGTATCTAAACAGCGAGTTATATAACTAATAATTTTTCGGAATTTATTAAGAATACTGTTGAGAAATCTAAATCAGAAAATTTTCATTTTTTTTAAATGTATTTTATTTTTTTCAATTTTTTTTTTACTTTTGATTCTTAGTAGAACCCTAATTTTTACTAGATACTCTAATAAATATTTATTTTCATTTATGCACATAGATTAAGTAAATAATTGAATAAGCTTAGATATTCGAAAAATTTAGGAGCACTTTACAAAACTATACTTATTATCATTTAAAGTCCCACTTATTTTCTCTCCTACATATCTATAAAATACCAATATAAAATATGATACAATATGATCTGACATCAATACGGAGATATACTGAAATTCTAAAACTTAAAATGCAGGGATATATGTAGATTTCTTAATGCTGTGTAGATTTTTTTAAAATAAAAAATCAATTATAAAAAAATAAAATTTTGAAAATTGATACTAATTAAAAGAATGAATGTATAGTATTAAAAACCAGTATTACATGTTTCATTTCGTTTCTTTTGATTCATAAATATCATGATTTATTGGTGATGACCAAATTTCATGATTTTTTTTTGGGTAATGACCACAATAGCATGATTAAAGTCATATACTCTAATTTTGTTGATGCAATGTTGTTACCTTAGCAATTGTGTGGGATTGAAATGCATGGTCCATGGACACGTGCAAATGATGGCATTGTCTTGCCATAATGATGTGCTTCCACCGCTTCTTCCACTGTGTGGGTTCCACAGTCCTATCATGCGACCCAACCTTCACTAGTCACTCCGTAGTGTCCTCTCTTCGCCAACCCAAACCCAAACCACCCCTTTTCTTTGACCGACAAGAACACATACACCCCAAATTCAAAATCCTTAACGTTTTCCAAGTTCATGAATTTTCCTAAACGACAAATGTTCCTTACCTCAACGACCACGAGGTCCCATGGCCAGAATAGCAAAGCTATTCATTGAGGTTTCATCAAGTGTCCCACTGATGTGCCCTCTTTCGTTATCTTTAATTTTAGGGATGAAAAGAAAAACAAAACACTGCTGAAGCGGATAGCGCGAAAATTACACCCAATCAGTAGGGGGACGAAAATAAGTTTATTCCCACAACGAGAAGGATGGAGTCCTCGTTTATTAAATAGAACCAGGATAGGAAATAAGATCTTTATTCCATGTAGATCTATGGATACCCCATATATATCAATATGTTCTAAGAAAACCTTAACACAACTCTATTTTTAATTTATCTTTATTAGATTGTATTTTTTTAAAAAATATATTATATTAGTAGTATTTGTTATTTTTGACATTTGTGTTTAGAATTTTCAAAATATTTTTGTGATTTTTCTCATTTTTGAATTTTTTAAATTCTTTTAATGAACCCATAGATACTCGTGGGGATTCAAATCCCCATAGAGAATGGAAAATGGAAAATGGGGACCTGTGATAGAGATGGAGGTGAAGGCGAATGACAGAATTCTAAATGGAAATGGGAGCATATCTCCGCGCATGAATACCTATTATCATCCCTATTTAATTTGCTTCTTTTTTTTTTTGGTTTGAGAGAACATTTTCCATATCTATCACAGGAAAATTGGTACTAGCGTTTAATGATAAAGGTTGGCTATATAACCTATCATTTGTATCATAAATTGGTACTATCATTTGTATCATAAATTTAGTAGTAAAATAAAATAAAATAGAAAGATCTACATTTTTAGAAAAATTCACTTAAAAAGTAACAAATCTACAAATCCAACAAAAATATATCCTCTTTTGAATCAACAACACGACTTACTTTATCTAAACTTATAAGATACGACCCTTTAGGATAGCCACTCCTGTTTACCTATTTACTCTATATATCAATCGCCTTCATTTGCACTATTCCTGAAATTTACTTAAGGTTGTTTTAATAATTAGATTTTTTATTTTTAAAACTACATTAAGAATTGTGTATTCAATTTTGGGAATATATCATATGAGAAAAGTGATTCATTGTGAGAGTGAGATGAGTGAATCTTGAACATCGGATCTTATATAAATGGTCAAAATTAAAACATAAAGTCATGTGACTTTTTTAAATGAGCATATGAGCATTAATTACCATTAATCAAATTTCAATCCTGACCATCCATGTATGGTTATATGGTCTAGATTTGCTCTTCTTACTCTCATAATAAATTATCCTTCTCATGTGATACACTCATTTAGAATCTTAACTATCTATTACCACTTCTTATTAATTAATTATTTTTACTTATGAAATTTTAAAATGTCTTTAATTAATAATTTATCTTGAATTTTTAATTAATATATTGCTACTATTGTAATATACTCGATTTTAGGAAAGCACTAAATATCTGGAATGATATTCTGGACATGACAGAATTAGAGAGAGATAACAAAAACTAACGGTGGGTTTGGTTTCAATTTTCTAGTTTTCAGAATTTCACAAAATAAATACTAAAAAATGACAATGAAAATTGAAAACTAAATTGTATAATTTTCACAGTATTTTATATTTCCTTCACAAAATCCTAAAATTGAAATTGAAAACTAAAATAAAACTCACTTTAAGTTTTTAGGACCACGTTTTGAATTATCAAAATAGTCCAGTGGATGTGAGATAACAACAGTTGAAATGCAACTCTATACAAATAATGTCCAACCTAACCTTTACTCAGTATTTTGACAATATCTTAAGCGACAAACATCCATTTGACATGATTTTAGTAGCATTATGGAAAGCTAACTCGAAAATCTACAATTATTATTTTGAGTCCTAAGCGGTAATATTAATTGTATAAGGAAATAAAGTGCAAAAAATATGCTCATAGTGCACCAAGAATGTTGATCAAGTTTTGGGGCCACACTACAACATAGGAATCCAAAAGCTATGTTGCAGGGTGGCTATCAATATAACAAAAAATAAAAAATAGGTCAACCCTCCATTCCTACAACTTCTTTTCCTTTCTGCAAAAGTGTTTCACTCCTTCTTTCTCTAAAACTCAAAGAGATCTTTCATGTGGGGTTTTGGGTGCAAAACTCACCAAATCCATTCCAAATCTTCTCAATTTCTCCCTTCCCATCACCATAGTCATCATTCTTGTCTCCCAAGTCACTATTGGTGCATCTTTTGTGAAAGAATAATAGTACACATCTAGAAAAAATATATACAGAATCTTTAATAGAAATTATGATGATCTTTCAATGAAATAAAGTGCTATAACTCACCAATTCACATAAAGGTTAATAATTATGCATAAGTTTCTGGCTGTATAGCATTTTCCTTTGTTAAGTTAGGGTTTCATAGGAAGGGCAATTTGATTCCACTACTGCCCACCTTGTCATCTTGGAGGTGTGAGGTAAGGTTTAGGTCAAGTTTCACCTTGTCTTCAATCCTCATGCTTGGAGTCATTTGGGTTGAATTTCTCTAAATCTAGGGTTTTCAGGTACATAAATTTGGGGACCTTGCCTATCTTTTCTTGTAATTTCCTTTGAAAGAAGCAAGACAACGAAGTGTTTCAAAGAAAAGAGAAAAAGATAAACTCTTTGAATCCGGTTTGGATATTTTCAAATTATCCAAGTCGATCTAACAACTGAAAATGTTTCCCTCAACCTAAAACAAATATGGGACGTACACATCATCCAACAATGAGAAGTTGGTCACTTTAATCCAGCGGTTTGCATGCGACCCACAACACCCGCTTAAATGCAAAATGATTGCCCACCATTTGCAACGTGACATGTGTCACCACACTATCTTCCATGAATTGCCATATAGCAATTGAAGGGATTGATCAAAACGCGTGACAAAACTCGGCTTCATCGAGGTTGGCACATAGTACTTGCAGCAAAAATCTCGACATAAATTTAATTCTCGGGGCAAATATCTCGGCCTATAACCAAGCTTGGGGACTATATACTAGTCTAGAAATTAAATATGAACCAGGAACCTCGGTCTACTCACAAAGAGCTCAGGCAAAAGGTCCCACAGGTTGTGGCCTTGTGGCTTGGCATCCCTCTCAGTGATCTCCCACTGATTTAGCCTAGATCATCCCCCACAATTAAGTATAGGTTTGGCTAGATCCTACACAATCTTGCAACAACATAAATTGGGAACATATATCCAAATGATATGGAGCGTATTCACCACCTCCTAAATCCTACGAAAATATCCTTATTCAGGGAAATACATAGAATATCTTCTCCAAATTTATCCACGGGACACCTTGCTACATAGAGGGGCTCTAAATCCCCAGGTATGATCTAAGACACAACTCTCACCTTTACCAATCCATACCTAGCCCCATACTAACATAGGCATTAGAGTATTTTGCATGTATCGTTATTGAATTTTCGGTAAGAACAATATGTCTTTTTTTTTCATAATTCATATTAAAAGTACATATAATTAATTTTAATATTTTATATTATTAACTTTTGGCCCCTGCATTTGTTATTGTCAGGATCCGTCCCTGCCTGCACGTGTTGAGAAGAGAGCTGGACTTTTCACAAATTAATGTTGATTAACACTTGAAAAACTAATATATCTTATATTACATAATATAATACTGATAATTAATGTTCAAAAACTAAATATTTAAAACATGTAGTAGAAGTCATTTTTCTATATGTCTTATGAGAACGGTGTTTTGCCGAAAAACTATTTGCTAAGATGTTGTCGAAGTTGCGAACAAATTATGGAACCAACGATTGGCTACATAACTTTTCATTTTGCAATTTTAATGAAGAACCTTTTTTCTTTTTCCCTAGAGTTGTTAGAAGCAAGTCCTATAGCCAAATTTCATAATTAATTTGTGAAAATCTCACAATACTACTCATACTTTTTTCTAAGTTTGTCACTGCAATAACTAGTTTTATTATTTGTCATGAATTATAAAAAAAAAAAAGGCTTAAGTTAAAGTTACATTTTTTAGAGATATGATTTTATAAATAGTATCAAAGCCAAGAATTCGATTCTTTTTATTTCCTATTTAAAAAATAATAATAATAATTCATATTCAATTCTAAAATAAACATTTACTTAAGCGATTTATATTAAAATATAAAATTATCATGTACCTCAAGTCCAAATCCATCCGTTTAAATTTTCAGAAGTGGTGAAATTTTATGATATGTACAAGAAATCAGTGAAAGACAATAATTGGAGTCATGAATTGACTTGACGTGATGACATGGGTTATAATGCGTTAGCATGTTCGGCTAATTAGAGCACAGGGGCTATCCTACAAATACCTTAAGCCTACAATTAACAAAATTCAAAAATAAAATATTTAGGAGCAAAATCATGAGGGCCTATATATGTACGCAAATAGGCAAGACATTGGCGTAAATTGAAGGAAGAAAAAAAAATAGTGTTGTCGTGATTGATGGGGGATGATATAAATGTGGTGCAATCAGATACGAGATCTGTATATTATTATGTCATGCCAAAAAAACATCGCCTCAAGCTCATAATCTCCAAATTGTCAACTTCGATATCATTATCTCACGATTTTGACGTTCATATGTGGACATTTGCTCAGATCAAAAGGTTAATGCTTCAAAACCAAACTTCTTAATTAGTAGCATGGCCAAAGAATCAAATCGATGGCAGGTATTAACGTGCAATTGATGTTCTGATTCTTATGTAGATTATTATTATTATTATTATTATTATTATTATTATTATTATAATACATTAGCGATAATCGAGTTTAAACCAATAATTACTTGTGAATTACCTAACTCGCTCACTATTACCTCACTTCTTGTAGCTTCTTATCTAGATTATTTAAGAGATTTAATATCTTCACACTAATTTTATATAATAGTTTTTTTGTGGTAAAGTAAGAAAGAAAGAAAGAAAAAAGAATGGAAATCTTTTATACCTAAATTATGTTTTATTTTTTATTCTCTTAATTATTTATTAATATGGAGAAGATAAATATTATATATTTGATAATTTATAAATTTTTTAAATTTTATCTTTTCACTTATTAATAAATAATTGGGTGGCCAAAGGGACTCTATGTGGGGTAAAAGGATCTCCATCCCACCCGATCACACCACAATGAACTCCCCAAGCCAGGCGGCCGAGGCCTCCCCGTTATGAGCTCCTCAAATTGCCACGCTCGTTAAATTTTATATATACTTTTAATTTTGAAGTATTACATCCTATTATCATTTCATTTTGTTTTAATATTTTTTTCTCAATAAAAACTATTGGTACTTGAATCCTATTATTAGAAACCCAATTTGATCTAAGCAAGGTCCCTTGAAGGGGTAGATGTCTCCTAATGAATTTTTATTTTCTTTCTCTGTATTCGAATTTAAGACTTCTAGTTAAAGGAACCAAAGTATATCTATTACTTTAACCAATCACACATTTGTTCTTAGTATATTATTTGAACAACTTTAATTATATCTTATATATATCTAGAATATACTAGATTAAATGTTAATTTCATAACAAGAAATAATTATCTTCTTCAATGACAATAACATTTTTTAAGGTCAATTGGATTTAGGGTGCATTTTTTACTTTCTAAAAAATATTTTTGTTACACAATTCTTAAAACTACTCCTTTTAATGCATTAAAAATAAAATTTTTTTGTTTGCTTTTTTTCAAAAGAAAAATGTTATTTGTACTCATTATGCATCGGATATCGTGCCGATTCACATCACATCCACCATTGGATTAGATATGGATCTCACTTGAATGAGGTCCATACCTCATCTAATGGTGGATGAGATGTGAGTCGGCACGGTGTTTCATGTATAGTGAGTACAAATAACATAACTCTTTTAAAAAATATGTACCTTAATTTTTTTATACATATATTTCAATCCAGCAAATATTTTTCAAATAAAAAATTAAGCAAACAAGCCCTTGACATCAGAAGAAAAGTACGTAATAATAATTAAATTGAAAGAGCGTCTTAATATAATTTTGAGATAAGTCAAACAATATAATCCAAAAAAAGTTAAGAAACTGCCGATATTTTTGGTAACGACTTGAAGACACTGAAAACCTAACAAAGAACAATTACAGAAGAGTTGGTAGAAAGAAGAAGAAAACAAAACAAGCAAAAAAAAAAGGGTGCAGCATCGGGGTACGTTGGTTCAAAGTGAGCTGGTAAAGGGTCGCCTTTTTTTTTTTCCCTCCTTAATTATGTATAATATATACCTTTGAAACATGAGTTACTGATATAAACGAATACTGTGACTCATCCATAAAATTTAGGTAATTGGGTGAAAGATAATACAATAGATATAATAAAAAGTTTAACATCATTTTCACGTTAACGTGGATCAAACTAATCTGATAATGGGGCCAAGATATTTACACACTTATATATCTCTAAAAAAATTTCAAACTCTAGTGGGGGCATGAGCCCCCAACATCTAATAAATATAAGAAATATATGTCTTTTAAAATTATTAGATACAAAATAAATTATATGCCTCTATTCATTAATTTTAATTTAAATTTTGAGAAATGTAGTTTCATGATATAATATTAGAATCACTATGACTAAGAGGTTAGGGTTCAATGCTTGTTATCTTTTATTATAAAAAAAATATTTAAGCTCAAAATCAAAAGAGATATTCATGTATAGGGATATGTCACGTGTCTCTATCTATTAACTAAACTTTTGGGAGAGATAATTTTTACAAAAATAATGTGTATCTAACATTTTTTTAGTAAAAGAAAATAAAGATATTCAGAGTTTAAAGGGCCAAATCAGAATCAGGGGTACGTAGCAATAGAATCATGTATTAATTACATTAAGGGACCGTTGTGTGTATAATATTGGAGGTGACGATCCGAAGGTGTATCTGCAAAGTACAGAAGTGTATTAACAAAGTTAATATTTATTTTATTTCCTAATTTTATATTTATGAGTCATTTTAATTCATAATTTTTAAAATAAGTTAAATTAGTTCCTAATATTATAAAAATACGAGGCATGTTAGTTCATCAATCTATTTTTATTTAACATTATTCTATCAATTAAATGATAATATATATATATATATATATATATATATAATTTTAAATAATACTTTGAAATATATTATATCATTTGAAGTAAAATTAAATTTAAAATAACTCGTTTTGGTATCTAAAATTATATAAATGAGTCATTTAAATATTCTTTTAAGTCATAAGATAACTCATTTTATGCAATTTTAAAAATAAATTATTTTAAATTTCATTAAACTTAAGATGACACATGTATATGTCAATGTATCACTTAACACTACACCATCATTTAATTAAAAAATAATGTTAAATAAAAGTTGAATAAGGAACTAAGTTGACTCACATTTTACAATATTAGAAATTAATTTAGCTCATTTAAAAATTATGAACTAAAATAACTCACAAGTGTAAATTCAGTGACTAAAATAAATATTAACTCGTATAAATTAAATAATATATTTTTATAAGTTTTAGATACCTCTGCTGGCTTTATAATAGTTTCTTTATCAAATTTAGTTTAATCGATTAGCGGTACATGATCTTTTAAAATCATACTGTGCTAAAAAAACTTAAAATCATATTTCACAATACCTTTTTCATATTGGCATACTATAATTTTCAAAACGTCAAATATTCTTAAACAAAGAAAGCAAAAAATTATGCCAATCAAATGAACATGAAAGTCACACTATATTCGCATCACGTATTGGAATCCCCTTTCTGTTACCTTCAAATTTAATTTTTGGTTTAAAGTGATTCTGATATTTGAAAGAGAACCATCTGTGTGTGTGTGTGTGTGTGTCCATCTAAAGAAATAAAAGGTAGAAAGATTAAAGTTAGTGGTGGTTAAGTGTTTTTATCCGCCGCCAGAGCCTTATTCCCTCTCCAGTTGCATGTGCATGAAGATCTTGATATATCTCCACCCTACTATTGTTTTTGATTCAATTTAACATTGTCCGATCCTGAATTAATCATCTTCTTGCAAAAGCTTAAAGTAAAGAGTAAAAACATATAAATATTTTATATCTAATAAACTTCTCATTTAAATGTCTTTTTAATTTTGGGCTAGGGGGTGATAGTTTTCTCACAATGGGAAAACCAAGATCAATCTCTTAACCATTTAATCATAGAAATCATAAATCATGTTATGAATTATTTTCTCCCAAAAATTTATGCTGAAATAATTTTATCTCTAACAATCATAACTGCTTGAATCATACGCTCCAACTTTATGTAACACCCCGTATCTACTTTAGCAACCAAGTTAAGCTAATTATTATTTTTTTTAATTATATCTATTTTTTGGTCTAACTTGAATGCCAATATATTAAATTTATGAGTAGTTGGTAGAAGACTGAAGATTCCTTCAATAATCAATTTGCTTGTGAATCTTGGGAGTTTTTTTGTGTTAAAAAACGAGGGGTGGCTTTAGTTAAATGTTAATTACTACACGACATTATTGCCCCGAACAGAAAAGTTCCTGTTTGGGCAGTCACGTACTTCATTGGATTGGATAGCAAAGTGGCGTTCATAATCATAGCCATAAGAATGAAAAAATAATAATGATGAAATTTTTACATGTGTATTCCATAAAATTACACAATAACTGATTTTAATTAAGTAACTAGGAATGGGCTGATGATTAGGGATTTTGGTACTTTGCATGAAGTTATATGTTCAAATTTTATTATAGTCAATATTAAAAGAAAAAATACTCATTTTAATTTATAGTAATATATAAAAAAAGATATAAAACCTAGAATAAGTTGTTATCCATGCTTATACTTAGGTTTTTTTTAACCAAAAAATAAAATAAAATAAAAAAGATTAATTACCAATCTCCAACATATTTAACATTATTGATCAATATGCATTTTTCTAAATAGCAATATGACTACTAGCCAAATGAATTACTATAGCCAAGCGAATTACTATGCATAATACATTTAGCTAGGAAACATATTACTCACTGATACGTGCATTAACTGACACGTGTCAAAACTTGTGAAACAATTGCCTATCAGTCTTATTAACTTACACACGCATTTTCGAGGCAGCGTCAGAACACTTGAAACGGCCTACTACCAATCATATTACGTGAAAGGGGGGAATCAACCAAGTGCTAGCTATATTAGGCTTCCAAGCGCTATAAAACCAATACGAACCGCAAGTGGTGGAGCACGAAATCTTTTTCTTTTTTTTTTTTTAGTGAAAGAAAGATGGAGAGAAGTGAGAGAAAAGTAGTGAAAAGGACATAGGGGATAACAACCTATATCGTCGGGATCCGTGTCGTGCCTTTATGCAAATCTGAATAGTACACATGCAATTTTTTAAGTTAAATATTCTAATTTTTTTTTATTTTAGCATACAAATTTAATTTAAATAGTGTAGTGGATTTATTTTAGTTTATGTTGCTATAGACAAATTTAGTTTACATAGTTTCCTGAATTTATTTTAGTTTATGTAGTTTAATTAGTATAGAGATTTAAATTTTATTTATTCAACTCACTTTAGAGAAATTTAATTTAATATAGTAGATGTCCATTTTAATTTGAATTTAGTTATTCTAGATATAAATCAATTTAGTTTATGTAAGATAGTAGTTTATAAATTTAGTTTAGTTTATATTATACATGTTTAATTTAGTGTATAAGTTTAGTTTCGGTTCTCTACTTTTCAATTGATTTTGTTTACTTTATATATTTTAATATAATAATTTCATTTCAATGAATAAGATTGCAAAGAATTTAGTAATGTAGTTTAGTTTATTTATTTATATTATGTATGTTTAATTTTAGTTTGTAAGTTTAGTTCAGTTTAGGTTTGTCACTTTTTAATTAATTTGTTTAGTTTAGAATTTTAGTAATGTAGTTTTAGTTTAGTTCAGTTAAGTTTATTTTATATTATTATAGTTTGTAAGTTTAGTTTAAGTTAGGTTGGCTACTTTGTAATTAATTTTGCTTTAGTTTAGAGATTTTAATATAATTTTTCTGAACAAATAAGCTTTATAGGAATTTAGATATTTTGTTTAGTATATATTATGTTTGGTCTTTTTACATTTGTTTTTTATTTTATACTTTTTGAAGCTTTTTTGGTTAAATTTTTTGTTTTTGGTGCAACCCAATCAAATACTGCGTGGTCAATCTAACTTTACGAGTGTTCAGCTAGATCTGCTTATTGAGCCATACCTGATACAGACTAAGTTTTGGCTTGACACACACATTCCCTTTTATGAGTATGATAATGCGTTACTGTCAACCTTTGTGGAGCGATGTCACCCTAAGACGCACATATTACACTTGCCTGGGGGAGAGTGTACCATCAGTTTGCAAGACGTACATCGATTCCCTTAATGCGTGCATTTCCCTTGATATTTTTGTTTGATCTGACTTGTGGATCTTGTGGTCAACATTCCTTCATATGCTATAGTTTTTAACTGTAAGTATCACATATTCTTTATTCAAGAATTGCTGCCCTTCGTGCAAAGGGTGCTCTTTAGATAATTGCACAATATTCTCAGTATTGCCAATGCCCCTAAACCTGACATCCATTGTCATCTGTGTTGCTTTCATATTCAAAATTGAATAGTGACTTACCTGCTGACTTTTGGATCGCACAAGAGATTATGTCAAAGGTTGTAGCTTTGGATAGGAGGCACTACCTCATTGTCATCATCAAATGGCATTTAGGATTTTTAGGTAAAATAAAAATACCAAAATATTAAGAAAATAACCAACACTATCAAATAAGTAGTTACCACATACTTCATAAAAAAATAATAAAATAATTCATTAACATGACTTTAGACAATACTAAAAAATAAATTAACCACATTCATTACAAAAAAGCAAAATAATTATCAATTAACACTGCAAACAAAAATTTTCCATTGTCCGGCTTCTCTTCAAAAATCACCTCATTAAAATACTCATACCCTGCAATTGGATTGGCAAGTGGAAGCTCTCTACCAATCTCGATTACTAATTCTCTCAAGGTTGGGCCACTCATCACATCTTTCTCATTTACTTTTTAAAGGTTTTCATTGCATGTTAGACTTCACATTGAAATTATCCGGGAAAACTGAGCTAGTGACAAACCATGCATCAAAGGCTCAAATAGGAGTGGTTTTATCATAGCTCATCTACAACTCTCCTAGAGTTACAAATACCTCCATAACATAAAGGTTGAAAAACTGGCTATGAAATCAAACATCATCCTTAAATCATTGCGAATATGAATACTGTAACTTCCATTGCACCATACCTTGAGCAATCAACATAGGTAGCCAATAAACTATTTGGATTATTTGTTTGTTTCCTTCACATAACTTGTGAAGAATTTTAGTATGAAGCTCAAAAGGACTCATGCATGAACAGATACTAACAATTACTAGATTTTGATAGCAAAACTAGACTCCATCTTGTGAGTTTTGAATAATCTCAGTTATAGTCAACAAGTATATAATAGATCCCTACTTCTTTTTTCTTCTTAAAGACACACTTAGCAAACAAAAAAAAAAATTCCCACACATTCAAATTTGCTTCTCAACTAGTAAAGATTTGGGATGCCTTTATAGAGAGGTTAATGTGATTAATATGTGTAGCTATAGGCCAAAAAAGAATAAAACATTTGATTGTTAGCTCTTTAATACAATACATAAAACGATTAGCTGCCACCCAAATTAGAGGCCGATATTGGTCATAATACGTTGGGCTGCTAAACATATTATAATAATTAAAATGTTTGGCAGCTAAATATATTGTGAAACAAAAAAGTTTCTATGAACATATATTTCCATATCTAAACACTATTGATAACACTGATATCAATTCTTAACAATCATAATCTTTTCCTATTTTCCCCAAGACATCTATTCTTACATATCTGCTCCATTCCAAAACTATCACCCCATTACCTTCAAACCTGAACTCACCCTCAGCACCTTTAGATTCACATATAACAACACCTCTAGACTTGAACTCTCATGAGAATTCACACATAATAGCACCTTCAAGCCTAAACACACCTTCAGATCCTGTTTCCACAAACACCACACTTGCAATACCCATGTTAGACATATCTAGTCAACCCAAATAGTCTGAACTAGATATTAGAAGACCAAAAAAGGTTAGAAAACCACCTAGTTTCAACATTACCATTGTGCCTTGGCTTCATCAGCTATACCACCATCTACATCAACTAAGTATCCTACATCTAATTACATTTCATATGAATCTCTATCACATAACAACAAAAACTATTCCCTAGCCATTTCAACCAATCCTAAACCTAAAACCTACCAAGAGGCTGTGGTTCATGACTGTTGGAAATAAGCTATTACAGCCAAGGAAGATAAAACCAAACCGGGCATCGAATCGGTCAGGGCACTGGTTCAAAGATTTAGAGGTCCAACCAGTTCAACTGAAGTTCAACCAGAATATAATAAAATATTTATATTTAATTATTTAATTAAATAATTATATTTATTTTCAATGATGAGAAAAAAAAAGCTATACTATAAATAGTCAATTATATAAAAAAAAGTTATTAGTTATTATTTCTTAACTACTAAAGAATTCCAGCTCTTATGTTAAGAAAGAAAAGGACAAAATATTCTTTATTTCCTTTAATTTCATCCATATACGATTTTTTTTTCACTTTTGTTGGTACAGGGCATTAAAGATGAAGAGACCAAAATTGAGTGAGTTGGTCCCATTGCTTTGAAGTCTGAACTCAAAGGAATAGTCCTTTATCTCTCTCTCTCTCTCTCTCTCTCTCCCCCTCACACACACACACACTCACTCACTCAATCTCTCCACCCTTCCTCTTCACAAAATCACACACCGGATCTCTTCCAACATTTATTATTCTTGTTGGAAGTAGCGCGAAGCAAAAGCGCAAAACAGTGTGAAGTAGAGGCAAAAAAACAAAAAGGAGCGAAGCAGCATCAGCTTTGTCGGCAGGAGATTTGATGAGAATTGAGCAGATTTGATGAGCATTTTCAATTTTTGGCCTTTTCTTTTTTTTTTTTCTTGGTCAAAGGCTGAACCGGCCAACCTTAAAAACCAAACCGGTCTACCGGTTTTCCTGATTTTGACCGGTGTTTAACTTCACCAATTTTAGGGGAATAGCTAGGCCGACAAGAGGATTGGTTTTTGGTTAACCCAGTCGGATCGGCCGATTTGGTCCAGTTTTCTCTTCCATGATCACAGCTGAACTTTTAGATTTGAAGGAAAATGCAACCTGTACACCCACTCATCTTCCCCCTGGAAAAAGGGCAATTGGGTGCAAATGGGTTTTCAGAGTGAAATACAAACCTAATGGGACTATTGAGAGACACAAAGGTTGAATTAGTAGCCAAAGGCTACACAAAAATGGAAGGTATTGACTACTTGGAAACTTTCAGTCCAGTAGTAAAAATGACAACTCTACAAATTTTGTTGTCCCTTGCTGCTTCAAAAGGCCGGCACTTATATTAACTTGATATAAATACAACATTCTTATATGGATACTTAAATGAAGAAGTGTACATGAGGGTTCCATGGGGTCTTGATGTCCAAGTTGGTTTGCAAATTGCAAAAGTCACTATATGGCTTGAAACAAGCAAGTCAGCAATGGAATGAGAAGCTAAAGTCAGTTTTAATTTCTTCTGGTTTTCTTCGGTCAAAAGCTAACTATTCTTTGTTCACTACAAGTTCAGCCACGGGTTTTATAACAATCCTAGTATATGTGGATGACCTAATGTAATATCCCAAAAATAGGTGTTATTTCGAATGTCAAGTCTAAGTTATGAAGTGTTAGATAAAGCTTGAGAGAGATTCAAATGCCTTGTATATATATATTTCCCAAAAGAAGAAAATAAATTATAAATTTATAATGAATTTTGTACATGAATGTTTTTATATACTGATATTTAGTTATTATTTAACTTTGATATTTATCCTTTTTATGAAACCTAATATTCAGTTTGTGATATCATGTTTGATTTTTTTTCAAAACTTTGAAAATATTATCTTATCAAATATATTAGATCTAATAGTTTATAAGCACCGTTGATATTTATATTTGTATGAGCATTATGTATTATATATTTTGTTAGAAAATATTTTCTATTCATCGATGAATTATAATGATATTGATTTGAAGATATTAAATATTATTTATATTTAACATGTATTATGAATATGATCCATGACATATTATAGAGAATTATTAGATATTATATAAGAAGCTATTGATGATTAAATTAAGTTTGAAATTTATTGATTTATAAATTATTATTGTTATTATTATTCACATTGATGCACCGTTGCTATATTGACGTTGGTGCACCTTTACACTATGTATATATATATATATATATATATATATATATATATATATATATATGTTACAACAAAATTACATATTATATATAGAATGCTTTTAGCATAGCAAAAAGTAATGTGCACTATCTCCTTGGAATATTTAAATTGTTGAAACACAATGCTTCCGCACTATACAGGGCGCACACTGGACGCGAATAAGTTCAGTTTAGGTTTATATTTGATACTCCTAGTATATATTTGACACACTATAATACTCTTAAACAATCTTCTATGAACCCTAGCCACCCAAAGATTTTTCCTTAGAGAGAAAAACGCAATTTCTCTCAATTTTCTCTAATTAATCTCTTTCGGTAAACGATCTTCATGGAATTTAGTCAGTTTTGCGCTCTTTTCATCTAGTTTATGACTTTGGGCACTGTCAAGCATAGTTTTCTCACAACTTTCTTCCTCCCTACCATCCCAAACTCAGTTTAGGTGATAGGATCAAATTGTTTATGTTTTATCATATTATTTGGCAGTTACCAATCCCATTCTTGCTCCCCATTATCAAGTTGTCAATGGAAGCACACTCTCGGCTATCAGCGATGAGTGGGTAGTTGCTCATGGCTATAATTTAGCCATTAGAAATATTTTATAAATTGATTATTATTGTTATTATCACGAAAATCATATTTTAGAAAACTCATAGGACCATTATTTATTGCATGATTATTAGAATGTGCCACCCGTTCGAGTTATATTATATTTCAAGAATATATGATTTTATATGGCATGATATGAATCTTATCATCAGAGAATAAGTTGACAGTTATAATGATTTCATAGTTAAAAGTATTATTTAATTATCATATATGAACAACAGGCAAGACATCATAGAATCATTTATGCGAATATTAGAAAATATTATTATCTATTTAGCACAATATGACTCAGTTAGCTACTATAAAACAGTTAAGAAGATAAAACAGTTCATAACTACTTGATAGTTACCATATGAATAGTAGTTAGAATAGCAAGAACATAATTGATGTTGTGTAAATTTTAATTATACACATAGAGCTCAGCCTGATATTTGAACTTAGTTAAATAACTAGTACAATGCCCAATTAAAATATGAGATGGTAATGTTTAACTTGATAAGATTTAATCAGTTGACGGAGAATAGTTAATAGCTAAGTTATACAAATAGATTAATATATATACTTATTATTTATTACATGCATAACAGCCAAAATAATAAGAATGTTTAAGTAATAGTTAAAATTTTATTTAAGAATTATTCATGACATAACCCAGTCAATTAATATAAATTAATTAATAGCTTTTGCAGCCTCTACAATTAAATTATGAATTAACTATTAAAGTATAAGAAATGTTCAATATAGCAAGATTAGCTTCAGATTCATGGATATCAGTTAACTATTATCAGTTTCAAAAATTAACTTATTTATATAGTATGAGAGAACCTAATACTTTTTTGGCAATAAATAAATAGGTGAACGATACTTAATAAGTAAATAATGATTAAAGGTTCACAGTTAAATTGTTGTTATTGTTATTAGTATTGCTATAATTATTGCAAGTGGATTAGTAGACAGTATGACACGATAAGTTTTTACGATGTAATACTTAATATCTAAATTATTATTTCATTAGTAGCAAGCAAAATACATAATAAGTTGCAGTGTTGGAATTTATTTTTGATTCAGTTAATTTATGTATGTTGAGATAAGTGTTGTAGAATTACAGCATGTTTTAGAAAAGTCGTTAACTTTGGTGCACCTAACTGCCAAGGAGCCGGTGTACCAAGTGGCCATGAAGATAGTCTTATGAGATATTAACTTTGGTATGCCTAGCTGCCAAGGAGGTAGTATACCAAGCGGCTATAGAGGCAGTCTTATGAGACTTTAACCTTGGTATACCTAGCTGCCAAGGAGGTGGCATACCAAGGGGCCATGGAGGTAGTCTTATGAGACTTTAACCTTGGCATACCTGACTGCCATGGAGACGGTATGTCAAGCGGCCATGGAGGCAGACTTTTCAAAGACCAAAGAAGCTCGGGACCTAGTAAGGTTCCCAAAAAGAACAATTATTTACCGACAGCTATTATCATTCTTGTGTGTGTGTGTGTGTGTGTGTGTGTGTGTGTGTGTGTATTCATCATGTTTAGAGTACTGTTATTTATTATTCAACTATACCACATGATGCGGTCCTTAAGAGCACAAACCCATAAGTAAATGTTTATAATGAAAATGAATGCATATTGAATATGAATTTAGTTTTAAGTTAATTTCCTTTAAGTTGGATTTTATTTAGTTAAGACAAGAGTCGAATTGAATGTCTATAGATATTATTGTTTTTGTTATATAATTATTTACTTGTCCATGTTGTATGTACTATTATTATGTAGTTCCTTGTTGTTTCATGTAAGTTGTGGGTGGCTATCTACTCACTGAGTTTTAATGAACTCACCCCTCATTTTTCCTCTCCTTTACAATTACAGTTGCAGATCCAGTTATTATTTAGATCTAGACTTGGTAACTTTGCAACTGTTCCAGTGGTGATAGTGAAGTTTAAATTACAATCATATTATAATAGAGTGCTCCAGTAGTCTGCAGGTAGGGTCCTTGGACATCATTTAACATGTATTGCTATTTCAAGAATATGTTATGTAATTTTCTTCTAGGAACATGATTTAAGATTGTCTATTTCAACTATAGATTTTTGAACGATTTAGAAGAATTAAATATTTTATGTATTTTATGAATAAAGTTTTCAAGAAGTTTTGAGGAATTTAATTATTTATTTATTTTTATGATTCATTATGAGTATTAATTTAGTAATTTACTATGCATGATTGTATGAAATTAACTCTAGAAGGCTTTCATAAGGGATAATATCAATTATGTGCCGGTCACAATTTTTGGGTCGTGACACCCAGTGCTAGCTGGTAATGATATTGAGGAGATCAATTCCATTAAAAAGTTGTTAGATGATAAGTTTAAGATCAAAGACATTGGAAACCTCATTTTTTCTTGGTATGGAAATAGCAAGGTCAAGCAAGGGTATCATGCTGTATAAAAAGGAAATACACACTGGACTTATTAGAAGATTATGGTATGATGGCTTCCAAACCAGTTTCTACCCTAATGGACTACACTACTAAGCTAAGTAAACTACTAAGCTAAGTAAGGAGCCTGGTACTGCCTTACCCGATTCTTCTTCTTATATAAGATTAGTAGGCAAGCTCCTTTATCTAGCTAACACAATAGCTGACATATCTTAAGCGATTGGCAAATTAGGCCAATTTCTTGATTGTCCCACTACTAGTCATCTTCAAGCTGCAAACCGGGATCTAAGATATCTAAAATCCTCATCTGCTATTGATTTGTTCTTTTCTACAAGTTCAGACCTTAAGCTCAATGGATATACAGATTCTGACTGGGGTACATGCTTAGACACCAGAAAATCCATTAGTGGCTTCTATTTCTTCCTTGGCTCGTGTCTCATTCCACGGAAAAGTTAGAAGCAGAATACAGGGCACTTGCCTTGGCAACCTATGAAGCTCAATGGTTGCTGTATTTGTTGACAGACTTCTAGATTTCTAACACTAAGCCAGTAATTCTGTTTTGTGACAGCCAATCTACAATCCAAATTGCCACAAATCCATTCTTCATTAACAGAGGAAACATATCAAAGTAGACTACCATATTGTACATGATAAGGTTCAACAAGGACTAATCAAGCTCTTGCCCATCTTAACATTAGATCAGATTGTAGATATTTTGACCAAACCTTTGGCTCCATCACCCTTTCAAACTTTGTATTCCAAGCTGGGTATGATTAATGTTCATACTCTAGCTTCAGGGGGTGTTAGCTATGTTAGTTATCTGTTAATTTTTCAGTTTCTAATATGTTCATTTGTTATACACAGTTGATCCAACTAGTTTGTTAGATAGTTTATCCCTGTGAATCCCATATTTTTGTTTTCAATTTATTTTTCTTTTTTGTACATTTGAATTTAAATTTAATTTCAACTGACCAAAAAAAATAAAAAAATCAAAATCGAATCAAAGTCTTAATTGCCTCAATCAAAATCAAATCAAAATCTTAACTGACTCAACACGTACTGCCTCTCAAAATCTCTCCCCTCTACTCTCTATATAATAATCATTCCCATCAGAAAAAAGGAGGCTCAGCAACAGAGAGAGAGAGAGAGATACACACAGTGATAGAAGAAGAGGAAGGTTCAACAAGAGAGTAATACCCATAGTCACGGAGAGAAGGCAAGGCACAACAGCGAAGAGAGTGATACACATTGACGTGGGTCTCAATTAAATTGGAGTGGTTCAACAAGGTAAAGTTTGGGTTTCAGGAATGCATACTCAGCATGATCTCCACATATATTTTTCTTTAACAGTATCATCATCACCTTCGCTCTCTCACATCTCAGCCAGCCATCGTTATGTGACTACCATCTCCCTTACCATTTCCACTACGGAGCCAATCTGAAACGCCATAAAGCCTCTTTCTTCGATATTCTTGTTTTGCATTGTGTCACGGTTTCTGTTTTTTTTTCTTTATTACATGACAATTTGGGATATGCCATCTTGCTTCCTTTTCCTTTTTTTTAATTATTTTTCATTCCTTTTGTGTCAGGTTCTTGTTTTTTTTTTTCATTTTGTTTCGTTTCCTTTGCATCAAATTTTTTATTTATGTTTGTTTTGGTGTCAACTCCTTTTCTTTTATTTCTTTATTCCATTTGAATGTTTCAATTTGAGGACTCAGGTCCTGTCATTTGTATATAGGATGTTCGAATTACTTGGTTAGTCTAGGGTATTTACATTTTTTAACCAAAAAAAAATTAATTATTTTAGAATTTTTGGGTCAAATATTTAATCCACGCAACAACTTGTGATGTTGATGTATGATTTATCATCCTCAAGTTTCACATGAATGTAAGGGTTTATTGTATAGTTTATACTATTCTAAACTCTGTGCAAAAGTGGAATTTTTATTTTGCTTTTAATAAAATCAATCCAATACACACTTATTTTCTACAAGAATAACCTGGCTTTGAATTCCTCATTGCATTAGAGGATACATCGGCATAGTCCACAACTATCAAGCTAAAATTAATTTTCCTTTAAATTTTTTCCCTTATTCATTTTTTCCTTTTTGTTATTTATTCATTTATTTATTTGTATATAATTATTGTATTTTTTGGGAAAAAATAAATATTATTAAAGTTATAAATTAATTTGTAAAATGAACTCTAAGGTAACCGTATTTATACGGATGTATTAGGGGTGCAGTAAGATTAAATTTCTATCCTTCCCTAATCAAGATTAAATTTCTATCATTCCCTAATTATAATTAGACTCCCAAACTCAAATATTTTTCAATTGACCAATTTTGCAAATCAAAAGCTTTTCCAATTTTAACCAAAATTAAAATTTATGGCGACTTCATTTTATTCCTTTTAGGAATAAATTCTTTGTTGTCATTTTGTTATAACACCCTTCGAGGATGTTGTGACAATCCCTTTAGTTACAAATCAGATATTGTATATAAGACAACTGTAAGCTCTTATTCATTTCATAACAAGAGTTTATTCATCAATATGCAAGTTTATTCAATTAACTCTCATCTCTTCTTCCTCTAACTCAAGTTTTCAGTCACAAGAAGTTCATTTTTCTATAGTTTCATAGCTGAACGTATTGCTATTAATATAAAAAGGAAAGTGTATATTAATAAATAATATTTTAAATGGTGGGAATCGGTAATTAATAAAAAAAATTTGGGGGTAAAAATGCCCTTATACTTATGGAGTGGGAATTAATTGCACTGAAAAAGTGCGCCAGTATTTCTCTAATAATTCATGATAGTTCTCGCAGGTGCATGGTTTTGATGATTGGTGATCATGTGTTTTGGCTAACACACGTGTGACGGTGTGTGCACCTCCCCTGCGCCAATTTTAAATGGCACGTGTATAACGTAATTAGATCGATCGGGTCAATGGATTCCTATGCGATGTGATAGCCAAATTATGCCAGCTGCACCCAAAACTCAATCATATGCTATGCGCGGGAAGCGAGAATTATTGGCCATTCCTAGTAGAAAAATGATGTACATCCTCCTACTCTAACATCCTAGAAATCCTACTGATAAATAAGATATAGATTGTATGTATTTTTCCTTTTCTTTTTTCACCGCAATCAATATATTTAGGAAGATTTGTAAAAAAATTATAGGATGATATATCATCACTCTTTTTTATATACGTTTCATCACAATTTTTATGTCACACCCTACATCAACGTAAATGTACATGCGTCACATCCTCTTGTAACATTCTTTGATTTAAATTTAAGAAAAAAAATTGGTCACAGTGTGTTCATTAGAATAACATGAAAAGCTTATTGGATCATATTATTTTATGGACTAACATAAATTAATAATATATTTAATTTTGGAGATAGGTTAATTAGATATAAAAATTGTTAGGGCATATTATTTAAGCCTATTATTGTTGTTAAGCCTTTATTGGACTTATTGTTGTTAAAGCACTGCTTATTGGTGGGTTTGTTGTAACTCTATGTGTATAGACTTAGTCCATTATTTTACCAACAGAAAGAGACCCTCCTCCTATCATATATAGGCACTTGACCCAATTGATCCAGGACTACATTTTCAGCTATACGAGGAATAGTGGGATACCTCTCCCTCCTTTTGGTCTCCTGATCGGTCTCTCCTTCATTTTTGTTTTTATAAATGAAGAAAAACTCAACCTTAACAAGAGGAAGTGATTACAATTTGACACACAAAAACAAAAAACTATATTTCGCAACCAACAATAACAAAAGTAAAAGCATAACAGAAGCAGACTTAAAAAAAAACATAATATCAAGGACAAACAAGTCTAAAGAAGCTACACCTTTCAAAAACTAATCCAACTAAATCCAACGCAAAAGATGCAACTAACAAAGAGGATCTCATGCCATAACAAAAGATTATCATGAACAATTAGCAAAAGTCTATCCAATTTAAGAACCACACAAAGGCTAAATTATATACGATTCCAACTAGAAAAAACCGATGAAATGCAGTTCAAAATCCACAATCCCATACCATATTGCCATTAAGAAAGAGGATTTCGAAGACAATACAATTATAAAGACCGAGCTAACACAAGCTATAGCCGTATACTCTCCATACTGAGTTCGAACAGTGGCCCTTTATCAGCTTCAACACCTGGCATCAAATGATGATCAAAACAAAAAATTCCTAAATGGTGGATCAAGATAGATATTCCTACATACGATCAACAACCGGTCTTTCCTTCACATGTGAGGATTTATGGATAATGGATCAATGTTTTTCTTCAATCAATTATGATAATCCCTACCCAGGCCAATTTTGTTTACCATTTTTCTTTATTGATTTGTATGTTGTAATCAGAATCAAATCTAAGATTTGTGGGCTAAAATATCAAAACTATTTTTTCTAGGGTCAGTTGTAGCTTTGTTTTCTTAGACTTGGCTTCTCCAATTGGCTCCTCTCGTGATTTGGAGTTTGTTGAGCTACTTTTAATTTTATATATATATATATATATATATTAATGAAAAAAAAACAAAAAAAGTAGCGAAGATATTTTATTTTCTTGTTTGTGAAGTTAATACTGTTATTAGGAAGGGAGAATACAACTCAGGGAGAATAATTATTTACTTTTTTTTTTGTCAAAAATTATTATTATTTCTTTAAAACTGAGATGGAATGAGGAGAATTGAAAATCTAAAATGTTATTCCATTCCATTTTTTAAATTTTTTTTCTATACACATGAATATATGATCAAACTCAGAACCTTATGCTTAAGGGATCTGAGCCCCTTCCACTCAGACTAACATCTCATTGGTCCATTTTATTTTTTTATTATATAATTTTTAAACACATAATTAATGAATTTTTTATATGTTTTCTTATTAAGTCTTTCATCAAATAGGCATGAATGTAACTTTTTTTTGCCTTCATTTTCCTTCCTTTCCAAATATTTTTTACCAGTTATGATCCGTTCAGCTAATTAAAAATATCCAATCACGATGTAAAAGTGAATTTGTCTCTAGAATAAAAAAGTAAAGCGATGCTCACCTTAGATCATTTATTAGGGTTCACATAATATATTTTATTATTGTGAACATTAATACTTACTTGCTCACTTTAAAGATAAACTCATTTTAATGAGTCTAATTCTTAATACATGGACACCTCCAAAATTATTTAAAGGATTTAAGTTGGATTTCAATTCATTTTTACTTGTTTAATACAAATATACATATAGAGTTATATTTCAATATAATTTTTGGTCTGAGATTATAATTTAAACAATATAAAAATAATTATTTTTTGGATTAATTAAATGATAACTTATATACTATATATAAACCAATGGAATTGGGAGCACTGTACATGCATGGCTGCATTTGTCTGAGATTATAAAATACACCGAGAGATATAATTAAAAATATATATAAAATACACCGAGAGATATAATTTGGACCAAAGTTGAATGGGGTGACAAAATACAATGGAGCTAAGATCAACGATGCTCACCTTAGATCATTTATTAGGGTTCACACATAATATATTTTATTATTGTGATCGTTAATACTTACTAGCTCACTTTAAAGATAAACTCATTTTAATGAGTCTAATTCTAAATATATGGACACCTCCAAAAATGATTTAAAGGATTTAAGTTGGATTTCAATTCATTTTTACTTGTTTAATACAATATATAGAGTTATATTTGAATATAATTTTTGGTCTGAGATTATAATTTAAACAATATAAAAATAATTATTTTTTGGATTAATTAAATGATAACTTATATACTATATATAAACCAATGGAATTGGGAGCACTGTACATGCATGGCTGCATTTATCAGTCTCAACTCTCAATTAAAACAAATATGTAAAATACACCGAGGGATATAATTTGGACAAAAGTTGAATGGGGCGACAAAATACAATGGATTCTAAGATCATGAGGTTGCATGGTCTGGCCTATAAAATATGTATGGTACCAAATGGAGTATAAAGTAGTTGGGAAACTGGAGCTACATTTTCCAAAGGAAAGGAATGGATATTGTGTTTGTGTGTGTTAATTCTTCAAACTGTTCAACATTATATATTCTCTACCACTTCAAAAAGACAAAGACGGCATTCACCATATATGTCCGCAATTTTATTTATAAAAAAATTTCCGTATCTTGGAAAAGCAGAGATCAAAGGGGCTTTGCATTTTCAAGTTTTGGGATTGGAGGAATCTCTTTTGTTTTTGTTTTTTTTTCCTTTTTTTCTTTTTAATCATTCCTCAATTCATTCGCTTTAATTGATGAGGCAAATGCTTTGAAAGAGAGAGAGCCAGAGAGGCCACCGAAAAGCAAGGACACCTTATCATGAAAGCAAGAAAAACACAACCCGATTTGACGGGCCAACACACACCCACATTCATGATCTATATCTCTCCACAATCACATGCTCATATCCCATTCAGAAACAAAGTAAATTCAAACCGCGATTTCTAATACTATAGATAGTTAGCTAGGTTTTATAAATATTTAGTTAAGAATTTAATTTCTGATGATAAATATGAAAAGGGTTCATAGCAGCTTCATACCTTGAAGAAATTAATTAATAATTGTTATTAGTGACAAATACTTTGAGAAATAAAAAAGAAACAAATTAACTGATCACTGTATGTTGTTAGAATTTTTTTTTAATCTAAGTTTGATATGTTCACATATTTCAACATATATTCTTTTGAATAAAAAATAATGATAGAAAACTTTTAAGATTTTAAATCTAGTAGGAACTAAATTAGTATAAATTAAATTCAATGCACTCTAAATGCCAGTAATTAAGATAAAAAAAGTATTTTCCTTCATATATATATATATATTTATTTATTTATATTTATATATGATTATTCCATACAAGGAGGTGAACAAACACGAAAACTTTAAAATAAGTTAAGTTATTTTTAAGCATATGAAACCTAATTAATTTAAAATACTTTTGTATCTTTTGGGTTAATTTTGATATTTTGTCTGTGTAAGTTTTTAGATGATTATATATGATGTTATTTGGCTGACTTTTGATATACATAATTGTTAAAATTAAATATTGTTATCAATGAATTAATATATAATTTCTTATAATCGAATGACTCTAACTTACCTTAAAAATTAGCTCATTCAAAAGATTGTCTTCTTATAAAGGATATCTAGGCCAAGTGACGTGGGATACTCTAAACATAATCGAATAATTCGATGAAAAAAATTATTGATAATTTATTAAAATTAAATAATTTTCCAGATGAAGTTGTTATATGAATATGGAATAAGCTAGAATGCTTTCTTCGATTACCGTGAGTTTTTGTTTTGTAATTTTAATTGTTCTGTAGATGATTTGATGAATGGGATCACCTTTTGGTTTAATTTACAAGAGGAAATTCCCAAGTCAACCGCACATCATCATTTGGTCTTGGTTCTTGCAGGCATACACCTCATTTCCCACTTCGTCCACTTTACCATATATCCTTAGCTTTAGAATTCCATCATCATCCCTCTCTATATAATCATCCTCTTCTCCACCATGGGAAGCAGCATAATGAAGGTTCATCAGTTCACACGTGGAATATGGGAGCATGAACCCTCCCTCACACTTGGGTGCAAGCGCTTACGCCCTCTTGCTCCCAAGCTTTCCAACACCACTGAAACTACTACTCCTCCTCCACCTCCTCCTTCTCTTGCAACCTTCGATCTCAAGAGCTTCATCAAACCTCAAAGTGGATTCAGAAAACTTGGATCCTCTAATGATGATGATGATAATAATAATAATAGGAGAGATCCTCCATCACCACGAGGCCAGGTCCATAATCTATTCCCTGTTAATTTGCATTTTTGATTAATTTCCTCCATATTCAATTCTTCCATCCATGCATAATGATAAGTCACGTGGACATATGATATACATGATGATACAAAAGAATGAATTAAAATTGATGTGCAAAAATTGTATTATCAACGGTTAAAATAGACCAATCCGTTTTAAGAAAAAGCAAGTTTATTATGTGGAATATTATTAGTAATTGCAAAATATCCTATAGTTAGCTCTTTTTTGTTTACAGAATTTGTTTAGCGGTATTAGATATAAAATTATTAACATGTCTTTATTTATCAGCATAAAACTTTTAAAAGGTATGATTTATATATAATATTGTATTAGAATTTTTGTGACTAAGTGATTTAAGTTAAATTTTTATTTTTGCAATTCTTTTAAATTGTTCAAGCTTCCTATCTAAAGTTATTGGGTTAGGTTTTTATGATAAATGGTTCATGACAATCAAACGCAATGATGTACATGCATATTTAAGCTACTATTTTTTTTTTTTTTGGCTATTTGTGTAAGATTGGTTTATGATTAGGGTCTTATATTAGATTCTTATTTTCTGTCTACTATCACTATCGATGTGATTAATAATTTTGTATATTATTACAATTTAATTTATACAGGTGGAAACGCATCCAGGAGGGACAAGGTGGAATCCAACGCAAGAACAGATAGGGATACTGGAGATGCTGTACAAAGGAGGGATGCGAACCCCAAATGCTCAGCAGATAGAGCATATCACAGCTCAGCTTGGGAAATACGGCAAGATCGAAGGGAAGAATGTGTTCTATTGGTTCCAAAACCACAAAGCACGCGAGAGGCAAAAGCAGAAGCGCAGTAGCCTTGGCCTTGCTCATAGCCCTCGAACTTCCACCACTACAATAGTGGTGTCACCCACCTTTACTAATAGTTTACATTTTGAGACAACAACAAGGGTATGTTACAGATTCCAAACACGATATATATGCTAACTCTTATTATATTTAAGTTCTTAACTTTTCATCCCAAAAAAAAAAAAAAAGAGGTCCTGAGTAATTGCGAAATTTGCATGGTATATACGCTTTCGTGTAGTTGGTTTAACTAATTTGGGCTGATATGACTCAGATTAGATTAATATTTTAATATTGGTAGTTTAGGCAAATAAACAAAATATATATGTATCATTTATAATATCTCAAGGTCGAGATTTTTTATAAAAGTTAAAAATATTTTTTTGTTATGACATTTTTAATTTGATATTAATTTAATCTTAATAATATTTGTGACATCAATTTTGTTTGAAATTTTTTAACGTTGATATCAATTCGGTCTTAAGATTTTTTATTCTGATATCGTTTTAGTCATTTTATCAAAGTGAGAATTCAACAAAATGCATAAATTTATATTGAAATTAAAAATGTTACGACTAAATTGATGTCAAAAAATTTATTAGGATAAAATTAATGTCAAATTGAAAATGTTGGAAATTAAATTACTATTTACCCTTTTAATTATGATAGAAAGATTATTGCAATTATTGATTGTTATACGAAAGAAAATTAAACTTACGGATGTTTATGTTACATTCTTCTTTTGTAGGGGGAAGTAGTAGAAAGAGATCGGGAAGATAGTCCGTTCAAGAAGTGTAGGAACTGGGTATTTGAGTATACGGAAGACCAAAGTTGGTCATCTAGCAATGAGGAGGAACATAAAACCCTGGAGCTCTTCCCATTGCACCCGGAAGGCAAATGAAAGGGTTCGATCATTCGTGACGAGTTTGGTACATATAGGTCGTTGGGGGTAAAAATAGGAGAGAAATGTTCATGAGTTTATCATTCGCGATGAGTTTGGTATATATATCGGTCAGAGTGAAAACAGGAGAGAAATGTTCATGACATAAAGTTTATAATTATCGGTTTTCCTCCTATTTTTACTCTATATCAAATTCACTCTTAACACATGTTTGGTTATGAGGTAAAGATGAGGTGCTAATTTTCATATTTGAGTTTCATATGTAAAATTATATGTGAAACTCATTAATGAAAATTTTATCTTTTATTTTCACTTCCCAACCAAAATATATCTCCAGAAAGAAATTCTTAGCTTTTTGTTCAGAATCCAGCTCTCATTGAATGAATGTGCTTTTAATTTGTCTTAGTTCTAATTTCTTCTTTCATTGTGTGGGGAAATTGATGAAGAAGAAAGACAAATTAGTTGTCCACCATCTGTACTCTTCCACTGGATGCTATTCCTGACTTTGGAACCAAATTAACCAAAGCTATTAATTTGTCTCCCTTTTCTTGTTACCTAGCTTGTTGATTTCAGCAGGGTGGGTATGACTTTGAAATCGATATAAAACGCTTTTGACTTCTGAAGTTTGTGAATCAAAGCCTTTTAGGTTAAAAGAAGATGCTATGGACACTGAAGTCCACGCACCTACTTCTATACTTTCTTCTTCGCTTAAATCTTAAGCCTAAAACCCTTTCACGTCTTAAGTTTCAATTTGAAAAAAGCATAATAGTTAGTGTACTCCTCGATCTAGCCGAAATCTTTAATAATAATCACACTGGATACTCCACTCACCATCTCAGATCTGACTTTCATAAAGTGTAGGGCACATCAAGTGTCAAAGTGTACATGTGCATTCATTTATTTTTTCATCATTGGCATGCAAATTTCTTTCTATCACATACTGTTGGTAGGGCTACAAGGTAACCCCACCACGAGGATTAGGAATTGGGAGGGAAAGGGAGATCCACAATTTGAAATATTAATTCATTATCACCAAAACGTCCTTTCCTAATTTTTGGATTTTGCAATTAATTTAATTCTGACTTTTTTTTTTTCAAGGTTCAATTATGTAGTTTAGTTACATGTTTCTGACGTTGGGGAATGTTCTCCATTATTTAATGTCACATCTGACATCACTGACACTGACAATTTTTTTTCTTACTGACAATTCTGCTCTCTTTTTTTGTTTAGCAAACAAAATATTAAACTTATTACCAAAAAAAAAAACAAAATATTAACCTTATTACCAAAAAAAACAAAATATTAACCTTTTTTGCCAATTTAAATAAGCTTTAAACTTTTTTTTTAATAACAATTTTTCAATTGAGAGTTAAGAGGTTGATCACCTAGGAAAATTCTTGGATGAATATAAATTTATCACCTAATTATATTATTGGATACATTTATAATAAAATTAATGAAACTCACAAATTAAATGATGTGTAGTCAATTTTTATTATGAGTGTAGGTAAAAATGAGGTGGTGAATTTGTGCTCACATAAAAATCTCTCTAATTTCAATGATAGAAATTACAATCGTAAGGTGATATATAGCAAAATGTTGATCACATTTTGAAAGAATTATTGACATGAAATAGGAAAGTTTGAATACGAACAGGCTAACAGAAAACATACATTACTATGAAATTTTTTTGCATGTTATTACCATAACATATTTAATATGCGCTAATCACATATGCATGCACAGCCAAAATTTTATGAAGTTATGGCTATAGTGTTGGTGTAGGTCATATTTGAAGGCTTGAATCTCGCTACCTGTGGTTAATTTTGTCAACCAACAGATTCAAAAGTTGCATGCCACGTTCATGATGCTACACTTGGAATTTGGAAGGCCTCAGGGCCAGATAATTAATATTTGTAGACTTAGAAAGCCGAAAGAATTGAATGAGTTGTTCATTACTGGAGAAAGTACAATGAGTTCCACGTTTTTGTAATTCAGTAGCAACTATCTTTCAAACCAATTATATGGTATATATAAGATTGTTTTTCAATCATAACCAAGGATATTATCAAATTATTTGTTTAACTAAATGATGCTCGCTTTTATTGTTGGATTATATTAATAACATTCAATTGATCTTGCTTACAGGCAATACTTACTCGACACTTTGATATCATTATCGATTAATGATATGGATCGGGGAATTTTTTTTTTTTTTTCTCTTTTCGGTGTAAGATTTGGATGGGATTTAGCTCTTCTACATACAAGATACAATTTTTAAAGAAGTAATTAAAGAGTAAAATTTCACATCATCCATGCCTCTAAGGAGTACAAGATACATCCTAGTTAAGCTTGGACCACGATTAGGATATGGTACTCTCACCATATCAATGCCTCTAATTAACTACCATGAAGAAAACGTCTTGTCCACAACATTCCACGCCTCCAGCCAACACCAATGTCTAACATGATAGAATCAGATGTGTGAACCCATCGAGGGTGTACCCAATTCGCAAGCCCTTCTTTAAAACATGAATTCAACCTCATTTCCATGTCCATCCTTAAAAAATCAACCTTGAAGACAACTAATCATGGAATTTCGTGTAGAACATAGAATCAAGCACAAATTAAAATTAACCAAAAAAAAAAAAAAAACAATGGCATGCTTCATAAAATAAGTTGGAGACGTACTACTTCTCTTAGGTCGAACTCCATGTAGAACACACGATAAAAACTTATCCTCCACTTTCAGTTCAGACATTGAAAAACAACTCATCCTTTTTACACCAAACAAATTAAATATAATTGGATGAGACAACATACAAAGATTAATTAATATGAAACTAAAGAATAAACGGAGAAGTATCATCTCACAGAACCAAACACAAAGAATTCAAATTTCAAAATGGAGAAAGTGAACATGTTACTAACAATGATGAAGAGAAGCAGATGGTGTAAGGAAATACACAACACTAGGACAACATATGTAAGGTGTTACGGGTAGAATATATGAACCCAACACCAAGTGGGCCAATTAGTGGCTTAAGCCCCATTACCATCTTTATATCACCATTTAAGGCATAGAGCAGCCCAAGGAAAGGTATGCGTCTTTTCTTATTACGTTGACATCTTTTGAGCACCCTCCAACTTGAGAGTTGGAGTCTTTACGGGTACCCCACCTCCGGTGGATTTTGGAGCCAGGAGGAGGAGGAAGATCAATAGTGTTCTCGTGCCTCTCACACCATGTATACTCGATCCCTATTGCAACATAAGGAAATACACAACACTAGGACAACATATGTATTAGTATAACTCTGTTTCACTCCCATGCGCGCTAGGCTGCCCTGATGACTTCATCAACATTTCAAATAACATACAATTAAGCAATGCATTAATGAAGAAGTGTTTCTTTGGCGATTTAAACATGTTAACGGGGACCTACAAAAGCATTAATAATAAATGAGTTAGATAAGAGTACAATCTTCCTTACATCTTTTATCTCTTTTATCTCTTATACTCACATTGCTAAATGAATTTTTTCACATTAGAACATATGTGGGTGAAGAACACAGAATATCCAATATGAAGACACGTCAGCCATTCCACTTGTTGCATAACCGGATTTTAGAATATAATTATAAGATTATACGATAAGATCATAAGATATATGATATATGGTTTGGAATGGCCGAGTCATGGCCAGAGAAAATTTGAATTCTCATTTGTTAGGTTTGTTTCAAACTGTTCTGGAGCCATTTACTTCTCTTCTTGAAATAATAAGGGCCCAAAGCTTATGTTTGGGTTTTCGAAGCAAGCCCATTAATATGATTGACCTTGATTTGGGTATGAAACAGAGCTTCCCTTAAATAAAGCTGATGTTGATGACCCATGCTTTTGAGACCTACAAGCTTCACCTTCCCCTTCGTTTGCTGTTTCTTGCTTCTTTATTACATGGTAATTATTTTTAATTACTTTGTTCGATGATTTTTTTTCCCCCTAATGATTAACAATGTTTACACTTTGCAATTTTCACTATCTATAACACCTGTCATATCTAGGTAACCCTTATGAATTTGCTCTTTCTCCTCTCTTGAGGGGAAAATGCATGTGTATGGAGAATATATCCACATCCTTATAAGACATACTCCATTCCCCTTCTCAATCAATATAGGACTAGTTTCACCCCTTCAAGTGGGAGCCCAGCATCCTCACTGACTGGGACACTGATCTCGAGACTAAGTCTGATATTATCTATAACATCTATCACATCTGGATGCGCTAAGTATCGTCATCCCTATAGAGTATAACACTAACATGTGGATATTGTCTGCTTTGGAGCCTAATTGAGCGTCCCTCATGAATTTGCTCTTCCGAAAAAATGTGTTTGCATAGAGGAGGTATCCATACCCTTATAAGACATGCTTTGTTCCTTTCCCCAACCGATATGGATGCCTCTCCACATACACAACCTCCCTTGAGTCTATTGTTCAACATACAATGGTAGAAAGCAATACATTGTACATAATTTTATAAACTCATAGGGTTAGTGTAATAATTTCACAAATTTAAGGATAACTTAAAAAATTTTGACAAATAGAGAGGAGTCGAGATGAATTTCACCAAATCTCAAAAGAAATTAATGTAATTTGTCCTTCCTCTTTTGAATAAACCAAATCAGCTCAATAGGAGTACATTATACAAACTGGGTTGCAAATTAAATGTTCATTTTGATGCCTAGCTAAAATTGCGTTCTCTCAATCATTAGTCTCTGGAATATTGAAATTAATTTTTTATTCCCTAGCTAAAATTGCATTCTCTCAATCCTTGTAATCTCTGGTTAAATAAATGTTATTCAGTTGTTACTATTTTGATTATGTGTCATGTTGAACCATAAACTAAAGTTACCAATGAAATGCAATTTTAAGAGTCTAAAAGTTAGTTTCAAAATTTCATGGACCGAAGTCAAGTAGATATGCTTACAAGAGGCTAAAGCAAACATTTACTCCAAGATGCACGAAACGTTAGGTGCTCGCAGTTTTATTCTCCTTCGTTTTACCATCGGAATAATGCCTCACCCATCAATTGTCGATACATGATGATAGTATCTCACAGTATCGTATATTCATATATAAAAATATTGAATTAAACCTTTTCCCTTTTGGGTTAATACCTGCCGTACGGAATGGCATCACATATAAACACCGACGGATTGAAACAACTAGAAGAAGACATCAATAGTTACCACATCGCCGGCACCAAAACACCAAGTCAAACTGATATTTTCTATGCATCATATTAATTAACTAATTATTCTATATATATTACTGCTACTATAGTCTAATTATGAACCATCTCAGATATTAACTAAGGCGTCAAATCACACATTCCCCGGCCCATACACTATTTTTGGTTACTTTCATTATCAACACACTCTTTTTCGGTGCAGCAGTGCATGCTAGCTTGCTTGTGCATGACTGACTCAATAATGGATCGAAGGTTGAGCAGAGAAATTAACAAATCAGGGTCAGTAGGGTTTCAAAAGAAGATGGTGGGCGCAGATCATCAGACACGGCGGCGCAGGAGCTGGAAAGCGCAGCAGGTGCCGGACCTGACGGATTTCATGAACGACATGTTCTTTGGGACAGCAGACATGGACAAAAAAACCTATAACCTTACAGGAGGTTGTGATGGTGGAAGAGGATACGTAGTAATGGATGATGATGATGATTTTGGTTTTGACGACAGCACAAGGAGTAACAGCGGAAGGTTGACGCAAGGGTGGTTGGAAGAGGCACGCCTGGTTTTGGCGTCGTCTCCTTCTTCGAACTATAATTCTGGGTCGTCTCATTCTCCGGGGCGCCGAGTAGGCTCCCCGAGGTTCGCTGCAGCTTCATCACTCCTGGCCTTGGACCGAAGGGACCCTCTCTCTAGGTCTGCTAGAAGGTACGTACTGATTGATGATGCTATGTATATATATATATATATATATATATATATATATACACGTATGCCGCTAGGTTGGAGATTCTGATACCATAATATGGATTATATATCTCTCATCATCCTCTCCCAAAAATTTTAGTCTTGGATACAGAGACGTGTAAATGCATGATTTTTTATGTAGTTTTACTTCAGTTTCTCACTGAAAATTTAATTGAATTGAAGGAGGCCATGAAGTATAGTTGAACATGCTTGCTTGTGTGCTAGTATGGGAAGTGAATGCTATATACTCTTTCTTTTTCCCCTTTCTCCAAGACTTGACTCAATTCTAACATAAGAAAAGAATTGTTCATCCTTTTATAAAAGGCTATCATCTGATCACACATTTGGACGATACGAGACTCTAAGAATGTTTGAATAAATAAATATATAAATAACAATGGATTCTTTTATGGGAAAGAAGTGTGGATATTATATGTACAGATTAGGGTGTTTTAAAAATGAGTTGGCCACGTTGGATGAAACTTGAATTTGTATTTTTAAATTAGATTAACTTTTAGAATCCAAAAGCTGAGAATCGAGTCGTTTCTTTCAATAATAGAAGAGAATTTTGGCATTATATATTATAAAATTATTAAATTTTATAAATAAAAATAAAATTTAAGAGATATTTTATAATATATATTTTAAAATAAATTATATCAATATAAAAATAATATTAAGTTGCATAAAATATATTAATTAAATTATAAAATCTTATATTTTCACTAATTATTATAAAAAATATATATATTTTAGATTATTATATAATTTCATATTAGGGTGGGTAAACTTAAAATATGACCCAAAATTTAGCTCAAAAAATACATTAGGTTAAATTTAAAGCTCCCATCTCAAACCAAAATAATAATGACTTGAGCAGTATTATGGGTTAAAAAAGAAAAAAAAGGTATTACCAAAGGCATTGATTGTATTAAAAAAAAAATTGGTATTACTATTGCATGCCAAGTAAGCTAACAAAGCAAAATTAAGGCAACACACAGTAACGTAACATGCCAGTGCATGTGGATAGCAGGAACAAAGCAGCGGAAGGTTTGGGCGAGGAGATACTCTCAAAATCATCCAAGCACGCAAGCAACAAATCCGACACCACCTTCACTCCTCCTCCACTCTCACCTTCCTCCTCCCCTTCCCACCACTACCATCATGGGGGGTATGGATCCCCTATTACGCCGCCCCACACCAACACCAACACCAACCCCCCTCGCCCCCGCAAATCCCGCTTCCAAGCCCAACCAAAGCCCAACCCGAGCCCGGCCCAACAAACCCCTCCCCGGCGATCCTTCTCCCACTCCCTCCCACTCTCTCCGCCCCGACAACACCCTACCGAATCATCTCACCGTCGATCCACGTCCTCCTCTACCTGCTCCCTCGAAATTATCGCCGACTCCATCGCCAACGGAACCGTAGATCACCGCACGCTCAACGCTTTCCTCAAACACCAGAGGTCTTCGCTCCTCAATAGGGAACTCGCCGGCGGCGCCAAGGTCACCATCGTGCTCTCTGGTCATTCCAACAGTTAAGTAATTTTGATTTTGATTTTTCGTTTTGTTATTGTGGAGAGTGATTGATCACTGGATTGGATTTTTTTCTTTTTTGTTGGAGCAGGTGTGGCGTCGATGGTGGCGGCGATATGCCACGCGTGGCTGTTGAGTTGCAGGCAGAGGGAGGACAAGGGAGCCGCGGCGGCGGCGGTGGTGCCTGTGATGAACGTGAGGCGCGGCGCGATGTGGAAGCTGAGGCAGGCGGCTTGGCTTTTTCACCATGCAGGTCTCGATGCCGCCGCGTTGCTCTTCTCTGATGAGGTGATTGATTTTGTTATTATTCCTGCTTGATTTGAGTCACTCGCAAGTTTAATTGTTACATGATTTGGTTATGCAATTGTTGACTGTGCCTGTGTGATGATGATACTAACTTGACATCAATGCTGTTGCTGGTTAGGTTAGGTGTTATCTTTACTTAATGTATGGTTTGACAATTGGATAGCATTGAAAACTGTCTCCCAATCTTCTCTCTTATGATCACTTATCCTGAACTTGTTTGAAATCTGTTCGGCAAATATTAGAATGGGTGAGTTTTTGCTTGTTTGGTGGCGGCAGAGTTGGATTAAAATCCTTTCTGTCCCCAACTACTTGCCCTTTCACTATTCACTCACTTAAAATTTGATACTTGGAAAAGAGAAATGCCAATAAGCATGACAACGAAATATACGAAAAAGGTTTCAAAACACATGGCATCTTGTTATTGGTGTTTTTATTTTCTTCACTCCATCCATGACCCATGATTTCCACTGGTGCATCAAGTCACAACTCAAGGAATATGGCATTCGTCGGTTTTTCGTGCAAATGTCTTTCGAGCCATTTATCATTGCTCAATCTATTTTCATAACCCTAGCATATTGAAATCCTCTATCCCCATTTACCGACCTTTTTTATGCCCCATTGCTTAAAATTTGATGCATGTAAAAAATTCTAGAGATTTCAAGGTTGGTGGAAACCATGATGTGTAACATTTTTTCCAAGCAGCAATGCTATATGGCTCGAAAGCCATTTGCATGAAAATCGATGAATGTCACCATGCTAAACACTCTAATGATAAGGGAAATAAAAATTACATGGAAGGACAAAAGGCTTTCACTTTAGGGAAGAGAATTATCACTTCTCTCCAGAGTTCATAATAAAACAATAACATCTCCCTAGAGTTAGGAAGATAAACCTCTTTCTTTAAAATATAAGAAATACTCTCAAAATACTGTATAATTTTGGGTTTTTGACAAAACTGATGCAACTTTGGAAACAATTAACCAAGCTACTGTGGTTTTGAAACATTATACTTGGATGGGGTTGATTTTAATTTTCACCACGATAGCGGTCTTCAATTTTTTATTTTTTCAGTCAATGGTGCCACTATACTGAGTGCCAATGCTGCAGTTGAAAAGCTGTCCAGCTGCCATGCGAACTAGCAAACTAAGATGTAGCTTAATAGTAGAGTAAAATATGCAAGACTTAGGAAGAAAAAATTACCAATTAAAATGGTTAAACATTTAATTTTGATACACTGTTAGTATACAATTTTTTTACACAGTCATCTAATCATATATTATCATATCATTATAAGTTTTTGACCTTTATAGTAACTACTTTGAAGTTTCATATATAATGAGATTTGATTTTGTTGACAATTTAAAATATTTTTACATTTAAAAATATATCAAAATTAACCTCAAAAGTTACATAGGTAAAGTAATACTGTGTAGGAAATGAGGGTTAAAATGGGAGAGAAAATTTCATGAATTAGCTCTATATCTAATTTAGGTGGATTAAATTTTACAGATTGAGCTCATGCATGAAATCTTTTCCCACTTTGTACCCTCATGCCAAACACATTACACACACTAAAGGAAGAAAAAATTACCAGTGAAAAAAAATCAAATGGGTACAATAACACTGTCATGATTTTTGGCTTTACTCTTGTATTAACCTGCATTTAGTTTGATACTTCAGCTTCAGGTGAATGATTCTAGTTCAAGTAGCATCATTCACCAGAAGCTGGCACATGGTAGTGGACAACTTTTGAGCCTCATTCTTGGTGTTTGATGGAGTAGCGCCATTGACTAAAAGAAAAAAAAATTGAGAATTACCCTCAATGTGGATAAAATAAACCCAGACAAATATATTGTTTCAAATCTACACTAGTTTAATAAATTGTTTCCATAGTTGCACTACTTTAATAAAAAAATCCATATAATTTCCCTCTCCGAATGGTGCGTGGAATGTATTGGAGGAGGTCTCTATTATAGGAGAACCTCCCCCTCAGTATGTTGCTCTACCAAAAAGAGAGCAGGAAATTTTCTTCATTCTTCCTCATTTTCTAACTTGCAAGTTAGAAAGAAGAGATAATTTCATCTCCTTTTCATAGGCTAGGTTTGGATCGATGAAAAATGATAGAATGGAGTGGAATGAAAATGATAATAGGCATCATTGTTTGGATACTTTAAAATAGGATGGAATGGAATGGTTTTTGATGGAACTCATTCCATGCAATTCCATTTTATACTCCATTTTTTCTTCCCTCCAATTTAGGCAGAATCGAATGATGGACTTGGGAGTAAATTATTTTGTATTATCTCCGTTCATTCCCTTCCACTATATTTCTAAAGAATGGTGTGGAAATTTCTCTCCATTTCTTCCTTTGGTATCAAAAAATGGTATGAGATTTTTATTTCATTCCATGACATTCCATTCTACTCATCTTGTTTTTCTTCTCCAAACAAAGCCTAAATGCACTGTAAATTAGCCCCTAGTTTTTGCTCTTGTAAAGCCAAGAGTGGCTTTATCATGTTCACAATCTCTCACTTAAATTCACTTTTGATAAGCTTTCAAAAGTGACTTTAAGTGGGAGATTGTGGACATGGTAAGGCGACTTTTGGTTTTACATTGCATAGTTTGATGATCGGGTACCCAAGCTTGTTTTGCAGGTTGACCTGGAAAAACTTATGATGACAGGCCAACTGAGTGTCCTCGTGGTTGGACAAGATATTTTATGCGCTAATGGCAAGGTTGGTTTGTCCGGATTATTAATGAGTTTCAGAATGGAAGTTTACAAACAAGTGTTTTCCTAAGGAAATGCACCTAGAGCATGAGGCATGGGGTTGAATTTTACAATGACTTGGGTGACTTATTTTGTTATCCTAGGTTGCATCTCAGTGCACCATTCTTACAGATAATTTTTGTCAAGATGCATATGATCTACTTCAAGACCCTGTGCTGAAGAAACTCTTGGTAAGTTGCAATGCTAGTGATCCTTAATTTCTAGGCAAATTTTGGTGCTATAATTTAAGTGTTTTGTTTTCCCGTTGCATGAGATAACTGCAGGAAAATTATATAGGACTGGCTTTAGGGGACTTAGTGTGTGTTTGGATGTCACGACCCACCTACGGAGTGTGACCGGCACGTGAGGATTTGGTTCCCCACGGAAGCCTCTGGTAACGTAACTGACTAATATGCATAAATAATCCAAATTTATTCAAAATATCTCAAGTTCAACTAAAACTTCAATAATATGAAATTGTTCTCAAAACATAAATTTTGAACATAAATTTGCATAAAATCCATATTCTAGGCCAAAGCCAAACATAACAAAACAATTAACAGAAATTCTGAAAATATATCATGCATGTTCGGGGATCCTGCCTACACAATTTATTGGAGCACTACTAGACTGACATAATTGACAATAAGCTCCACTCCAAAGTGAAGCTCACCAACGAAGCTGTAGCACAACTACTGAGGATCCTGTGGTACAATTGAAACTGTAGCTGTATCTGTAGGGAAAGGAAAAGAGAGGGGTGAGTTCATCAAAACTCAGTGAGCGAGCCTCCACTCACAACCTATACGGGACAATAACAAAATACATAACATATACATGCAACTGATGTGAAATATATTACATATATAATTACATATAAATTAACTAAATCTATGACAATAACTAGTAGAGAAACATGAATTATTCTATACATAATTATCTGGGCTGAATAGCTAAATCTGAGCCAATGGCTAATCTGATGGGCACCTAACTAGGTCCCATAAATGGACACCTTACTAGGTTCCTTATTGTGGGTGAGCTAGTCCTCTAGCGGACCACTTGGTACCAAGGTTAACGATCAATCCTGCAGCCGTTAACTCGCTGATCTGTTTCTCACTAATTAATATAAAATAATTTGTTCATAAATCAAATAAATATAAAAGCTCTGAATTCATATAATTCTAACAATTTGACTGTAGCATAACTGAGATTCTAAAATCATGCTCAAGGGATCACCAGCTTGTAGACATAATGATTTCAGTAATCAATAGAATATGTATCTGACAATTGTTATGAATTATACTTTATTCAATACTTTCAATAAATCATATCTAATATTCTAAAATCTTCATAGGAAATACATAGTCTGAAAACATGATAATCAATATTTCTACTATAAACATTAAACTAAGGTCTCACAATTTCATAAACTAGGAAAAAGATATTCTATAACACGCAAGGTATCAATTATGGTCCCATGAGTTTTGCTAAAATGATTAATTTTCATGATAACTGTAAAAGTAATAATATTTCTAAAACATGCATAATTATAACAATATATTCTCTTGACATAAATCATTCTAAAATTTCATAAATAATTTATATAATATGGAAAAATATTAATAATGACCAAAAGTATGATCATGAGCTTAAACCCACTCACCGTTGGTAGTCGTGAGTGTGCTTCTACTAATAACTTTACTCTGAAGTATTTGAATGGTACAAATAACTAATCTCATAGATTAAAAGAAAGGAGCATCACAACATCCCAAGAGAGGATTAGCTAGGCTCACTAAAGCTAGGCCATGAAGATCGTGATCTTGACAAGAGATGAGTTCGGTCAAGAAGAAGTTTGGTTTAGAGGAGGTGTGACTTAGAGGAGGTGTAAACAAAACTTAGCAAAATGAAACTAAACATTTCTTACACATACACACTCCTACATTCATATATTTATACACAAATATAATAATCATGAATAATATTAGTGCTATTTGTCTACACTTAATAATAATAAATATTAATAATGTTTACTACACTTAGTAATTATAATGTTAAATAATAATAATGCTAACTATACTTAGTAATAATAATTATATTGCTAGCTACACTTAGTAATTATAATGTTAAATAATAATAATGGTAGGTACACTTAATAATAATAATACTAATGCTAGCTACACTTAGTAATAATAATGTTAAATAATAATAATGCTAGGTACACTTAATTATAATAATTATAATGCTAGTTACACTTAGTAATAATAATGTTAAATAATAATAATGCTAGGTACACTTAATAATAATAATGCTAATGCTAGCTACACTTAGTAATATTAATTATTATTAATATTAGTGGCATATATCTAGACTTAATAATAGTAATAACTAATATTAATGCTAACTACACTTAGTTATTATAATGTTAAATAATATTAGTGTTAGGTGCACTTGATAATAATAATAAATAATAATAATAATAATAATTCATAATAATTATAATTTCTTTATTTGGGATATCACATTGGAAGAGCTAAAAGATTAAAATTATTTCAATAATTGCTTTTTTATATAATCACTTTTTAATATAATCAATTATTTGATAATCAATTTGTGTTTGGATATTTTGGCTAAGAAGTGATTTTAACTTTTAAGATAATTTGTTTTGTTTGAGTTGTATGAAAAATATTACTTTTGTGCAGTAAATAACTAAAATGGGTATGAAATAATTTGTTTATATTGCTATATTTGATATATAGGGTTAATTTGGTTAAAATATTATGATTATAAAATAATCAGCTTCTATTTATAATCAAAAGATTCAAAAAATTGCTTATGATTACAAGTTTTTTTTTTTCAGCTTAAAATTTTTTTTTTTATCATAATCTATTTTCACTTGATTGCCAAACCTATTTGATTCTCTAAAAACAGCCTTTTTAATATATTTATTATTATTTTCTTTTTGTAAAAAAAAAAAACTGTTTTAGAGATGTTACCAAACAAGCTCTTAGATTACTCCCTGCTTCTGTATTATTTTGCAGCTTGCTGGTATTCTGCTAGACACTGAGAATCTAAAGGCACCTGCTTCAACAACAATGACAAGAGATGCAGAGGCAGTCCGGTTGCTATTGGTTGGGTCAGCCCCAAATTACAGATATGCTCTATTTGATCAATGTGAGGTCTATGCTTCTCATAAGTAAAATTGCTCTATGGGAGTTTATTGTATCAAGTTTGATGTATGAAATTGTTCTTGTTCCAATAAAGTGATGCAAGACCAAAAGGCCAATTCTTTTGTTGAAGTTTTGAGCCACAACTATGGCAAGCCTCCTGATGAAGGTACGTATTATCTATGCACATTATTGGATGCTTATTTTGAATTGCATAATGCAAGGACCTTGTCCCTGGTTCTGGGGCAGTGTGGCTGTGAATCATTCATGGCTACCTTGTTATTTGGATTGTGCAATGTGAGAACCTTACTAGTTGGTCATTCTTGTAAACTAACCGTGTCCAGACTTTTGTCACTAAACTGAAATCCTCGGTAATAACAGCAATGACTCTTGCCTTTCATTTCAATCAGTGTTATCTTGACCCGTTTTTAGCAAAATGAATTAAGACTCAGGAGGTTTTTAATTTTAAATTTCAGCCATGTCAAATCCACCCTCAATACAGCTTTGTTTTTATCCAAGTAGAGAGTAAGATTAAAATGAAAATGAGATTTTTTTTTTGTTTTAGTTTTTATAGGTAGTCTACATCATTGCTCAGAGGGTGGTATTCCAACTTAAGAAGATTCTTTTGCCTTTGCACAGAGACTTATCTGACCAGACTTTTAAGCACCATGGATCTTAAATTTCAGTTTGTAAATGGAAATGCAGTAGTAAATGTATTTTGAACATAACAGAATAATGAACCTTTGAAGAGTAGTAGGTTCCGTAGTTTCAATGACACATGACATCTGATATTATGATAGCTTGTTGAGACTTTGCTCGGACTAGTCCCTAGTGATATTTTACAGTTCTTCATTTCTTCCCTCAACAGTTTCAGAGTTTCCTTTATTCTTGTGGCAATTACAGGCGAAAACAGAGAAGGAAACGTGGTGCATAAAATTGGCGAGGGAATGAAAACCTTTACATCTGGCAATGAACCTATCATGTCTAGCCCCAAAAGGAATTATGTTGGCAAGAATGTCGCTAAAACTAACAATATTTCACCAAAATCAGGTTGTATTTCATTGTCTATCCTTTTTATTCCTATTAGAATTAGATTAGATTTCATAGATAGATCAAGGTTTCAGCTATTCTTAATTTATATGGATAATCTCAACCAGTATGTTTTTACTTCTTCTTCTTACCATCTCCTCCAGTAGCTGCACGTGCAGAAATGGATTCTTCTAGTGGGAAAAGCAAGTTCTTCTTAGCAAAGTGGTTTGGCTTTGGTTCAAAATAAACAAATCTCCTTGCACCTATTGGTAATGGTAACCCAAATATCCAAAATTAAAGCGGTATCACATTAGAAGCACACCAAGAATAGTCTCACTTTGCCAATTACATTATTCCCTTTATGCCGTGCACTAGCGTGACTGAGGGACTACCAAGGTTTTTATTTGGCAAATCAGCCAGGGGCTTGTGCCTGTGCCTTTGAATCTTTCATGGCGACCTCCTTATTGTTTTGAGTTATGTTATTTGTATATAACGTGTATGGACCCTGAGCCATCCCATACTCTATCGCCCACTTGCTTACATCGTTGAGTTTTGACCAACCAGCATATAACGAATCTACTATAAATATTCTTGCAACAATTGATGCCGTCATTTTTGTTCATTGAGTTTTGGTACTTGTAGGTTTGGTTTGGTATTGTATGGCCCTCAAAAAGTGGTAGTAGTATTGTTTAATAAAATAATATAAAAGTTGCTCTTAATAAGGATGAGTCATTGAATTAGTATTTGATAAAGATATTAGATTTACTTTTAAAATATAAAATGACTATAATTGGTATAAATATTTGTGGGAAGAGTAAAAACCTGTAAGACTTAATTAACGGAATGATAAAGTTGGATTTTATTAAAATTTATGTGTTATATTAGTCTTTTGAATTTTTTTGAATTTTGGAGGGTAAAGTTAGCTCTAAAAAGCATTCTGTAAGCTACTCTGCAGAGCACTTCTAGCCTTTAAAAGTTGGAAATAAAAACACCCTAATTTTTTTATTTATCAAATAAAAAAAATTGACTTATATTTTTCATAAGTTAAATTACGATCGCAGATTATTATCAAATCCATCTTAGTGGTACCGTGTTAGTTGTACTTTCCAAACTGTATTTCCTTGTTTAATTTTCGATGGAGCAAAAGTTTTTTGCAGAATCCTTTTTGAAGATATTAATTCTCTAAACCTAAAAAGAAAAAAGAATAATTGAGTAATGCAATTATATATACTAGTGAAATTGATATCAAATAGCAATCCACTTGTGAGTAACACTGTGCATATCATGGAAAAGATAAAAATTGTGAACCAACAGGTGGTTAAAGAGGAATTTTTTTTAATATATAGTATAGATAAACTTGGATGACCGGGACGTGTTACTGGAATGAATCAGCTAAGAAACATTAACGAATAACAATGATATCAGTAAGCTAACCGAAAGAGAACAATGTGTATTATTAATAAGCGTGATTTGTGAGGTGCATACACATTCATTAAATTAATGCACTCTTTTATTTTATGTTATTTTTTTGTTTTTTGGGTTTAATTTACGTTAATATAATTGCACATTAGGAGGAAAAATAATTTATATATGGTATTGGTACAGGTGATTTGCACTAATATGATAAAATGGACAAATTTACTTGTATATGGTGTTTTAGAATTCGCCAATGGCGGATTCAATAAAAAAATATTATTTTGGTAGATTATGAAATCGATTTTGGAGGCGGGATTTTATTTTAATATTATTTTATTGAATCCGCCATTGGCGGATTCAATAAAATAATATTTTTTACACTGAATTCGATGTGAATTCAATACATTAATATTATTTTATTGAATCCGCCTTTGGCGGATTCAATAAAATAATATTAAAACAAAGTGTTGAATCCGCCTTTGGCGGATTCTATACTGAAAATACCATATTGTGTGAATTTTTTTCAAAACACCATATTGATGTAAATACACCACTCAAAAACCATATAGAAAAAAAAGACCCCTGAATTAGGATGCAAAAATTATTTCATTATAAAATAAAAATAAGGTGGACGCCTTTGACGATTTTTCTAATCAACCTTCATTACTACTAGCTAACCCCTTGGGATTTTTCCCTTGTGTTTCTAATCTCGATTTCATCGCCAAAGACCTGTAGCCGTAGGTCTCTCCCCGGGACACCACCTCTGAGTCACATGCATGAGCTTTTTATGGGCAAACACAGACATTCAATTCAGTAATCGATTGTGTATGTTTCTGTTGTACGTACATGTATATATATATATATATATCGATTGTGTATGTTTCTGTTGTACGTATATATATATATATATAAACTCGCTTCTCAACATCAGATCAAGAACTTTATATTCTATAAAGTTACGCATTCAATAGTTGTCTTTTACCCCTCTTCTACTTTATAGCTTTTGCCAATGCAACGTTGAACTATGACCACATATTATGCGTTTGTAAAAATTAATTGCATATTATATCGATTATTTATGTTAAATTTTATAAAATTCGAACATGTATAAGATTGTAATAAAAAATAGTTCTTATTTGCATTATTGCATATAAGTATATTAAACAGTTTCAGATTAATGTAAAATTTTACAAAAATAATTTATATAATATAAACTTTCAATTCAATTGCTGCTTTTGTGAAAAAAAAAATTTCAATAAAAAATTATTGAAAATGTAAGATATGTACCAAGTCATAACTGATGTTAATGGATCATTTCTATCTACATATAAGGTTATGATGGGTCAAGTTCGAGTTTTGCTCCCTCTAAAACCCAACCCAAGACCAATATTTTCACAGGATGTTTATAATTCTGTCCAACCCACTAACTCGACCTAACCTAAATTTTATTGGATTGAGTTTGAGTCTCACTGTTTAGAAATTGAACCAATGCACTTAGAAGTGTAAATAGATTGGTTCGGATTGGATTTGAAGGAAAACTGAACCCGAACTAGTCACTTTCTAATTGATTTGAATTCATTATTTTACTTTGCAAAATTTAAACTAAACCGATCCTATCAATATTTAATTAGTTCATACTGGGTTATTGGATTTAATTGTTTATAATTTTTATTCAATTTTTACCCAAAATTTTATAAAAGTAAATTTTCATATATTAAGATGCTATATTCTAATATGATATAAGTGTACAATGATAATGAGGTGAGGTTTGTTTGAGTCTCAAATTCTATATTAATGATAGTAAATAATGATAGTAAATGATAAATAAATAATGAACATAAGTAAATATTATAATCATTAGCTCGATAATCGAACCAATATGTGATTGATTCTAATTGAATCTGAGCCGATTAACACATTTTACATAACTTAGATTTTATTTTTATATTGGTACGATTTGTTTTGAAACATATATTGTAAAATATATTTTGAATATTGTTTCTTATCAACAAAATTTTATAACTTTAAAATATATAATATTTAAATATTTATATATCATTTGAAGTCAAGTTGAATCGATTTTATCCGATCATTATGGGGTTAAATTTGGGGTCAAATAAATGACCAAATATAAAAGTAGAGTCAGATATGAGCTTGTTGCTCGAGCCCAAATACCCAATCCAATTTGAAAAAGTTTGCATACCCCTAATTTTCAAGAGTCCATGGGATGAGTATCACGTGCCGTCCTTAATTTTCAAGACCATAAAACAAATGAAAATCCCGAGCCGAGCCGGGAGCGACTAGTTTGGTGTATTTTCTTTCTTTCATCTTCAACATTACTACTACGCGGTCGCGTCACCCAAACAAAAGCCCTAACTAATAAAAACCCTAATTTCGAGTACGGTGGACCCAATTGAAAATAATAATAATAATAATTTCCATCACCATCTTCAAATTCCTCTACCATTCTTCATCCTCCTCTGTTCAAAACCTTTAAAAAAAACTCTTCAATGGAGGAGGAGCAGGTGCAGGAGCACCCTCCCATCCCCGAAACCTTCCTATACGAAACCCTCAGCCCTCTCTCCCTCTCCGCCTCCGCCGCCGACGACGGAGCCGGCCCCCACTCTCCTCTCTCCGACACCGCCGAGCCCTACTCTGTCTTCCGCAACGAGATCTCCGTCTCCGAGCTCCCTTGCGCCTCGTCGGATTCCGCCGCTGCCGATTTCTTCTCCCTCGACGTTGCCTCCGAGGCCTTGCCGCCGGTTGTCGCGGCGGAGGAGCCGAAGACGCCGGCGCTTGCACCGGAGCCGAAGCTCGAGAGCGGTTGGTTCCGCGGGAATTGCAAGTTCAGGAGCCCCATGCTTCAGCTGCACAAAGGTAACCGAATTTATTTGAACTTGAATGTCTAGTTCACGATATGAAAACGTGTGTTTTGCTGTGTTAGATTCTTAGTTCGTGTTTGGATTAGTTCATCCATTCTCCGAAACAGTTTATAATCGAAATATTTTATTTATTGAACTTTCGGCCACAAAAAAAAAAAGCAGTTTTGCTCTGAATTTTAATCTAAGCCAAGCATTAACTTTTATAGTGTGTTAGAATTTGATTATTTTACGATAAAAAAAATGTATAATCAAATTATTAGTGAAAGAGTATCCCCCCCTCCTCTCTTTTTCTTAAAACTGAAAATTAATGAAAACCAAGCAGGCATTAAGGGGGGGTTTGGATGACAACATCACTTTTCTTATATTTGGAATTTTTTTAAAAAAATAATTAGAATCCTGAAAAAAAAAAAATCAGTTTTCTACTTTTTTTTTTTAGACGCCAGAAAGTAGCTTTAAAAAAAAAAAATAAATCAGTTTTTAGCTTTTTCAGTTATATAAATCTAAGTTCATAATCACTTTTTTAAAATATGAAACAAACACACTCTAAATGCTAGTGACTTGATGCTCGGTGGGTGCATGTGTGTTTCTTTGGCAGAAATCATTCAGAGCCAAAAAAACAAAAAAAAAGATCAATGAAGTTTTGTTTAAACACTGTAGATGTTTTTCTGTAATGTGTCTTGTGATGCTTGATATATGCAGAGATAGTGGATTTCTGTGAGTTTTTGTCCCCAACTGCAGAAGAGCAAGCTGCACGCGACCTGGCGATAGAATCTGTGTTTGAAGTTATAAAACATATATGGCCTCACTGCCAGGTATTATTTAGGTCCTGTTCGGGTAAACAACGTATTTAAGCACCTATACAAAAGTAACTTTTATATTCAAATACATGATAATAAAACTGATTGTTTTTAGTGTTTTAGAAAGTGTTTCTTAAGAAGCTAGATGTTTTAACTTTTCGAAAAGCACTAAGAATAATATCTACAGAAATAATAAGTTGTTTAGCCAAATAGGAAAAAAAAGTAAAAATATGACTTTTGATTTATGGAAAGTTAAAAAAAAATCATAAGTTGTACTGTCCAAACGGACCTTTAGTTGTTGCAAAGCTTTCAATCTCATCTTTTTATTGTAGAATTTTGAGTTTCAGTAAGGGTATATTTTTATGGCTTTCAGGTAGAAGTATTTGGGTCTTTCAGGACAGGGCTTTATCTTCCAACTAGCGATATTGATGTAAGTCTTGTTGATATCGTGATATTGATCCTTATGAATATGTTTGCATGTGGTTTATTGATACATTGTTGTTAAAATTCTAAGTCTAGTTCTTCAACAAATCCTTGAACTGCAGGTTGTGATTCTGAAATCAGGCTTGCCAAACCCACAGATTGGCTTGAATGCACTTTCTAGAGCATTGTCACAAAGAGGCATGGCTAAAAGGATACAGGTATGGTCAGACTACTTGAATAAACAATATGCAGGGAAAAATGTAATATTTGTTGCCAAAATTTCGTGATGTTTTGCCGATGAATTTTCTGCAGGTCATTGGAAAGGCTCGTGTGCCTATTATTAAATTTGTTGAAAAGAAAAGTGGTGTTGCATTTGATGTAAGGTATAACATTCTTCCGTTGGATTTTGGGTTTTCAAATTTATTGTGCTTGAATTTGTTTTTCCATTTTTGTTTTCTTGCTTTTTTTTTTTTTATTGTTATATGTTTACGTGACCTTATTAAAGATCACCTATCATCTACTATGTCTTTAGTTTACAAATACTTAATTGCATGTGATCTTGGATGAGTAGTTCAACTTGCATGCCTTTGCATTGGTTAGTTGTGTAAATGCATGGTTTGCACCTAGTCTTTATTTTGGATTATCATTTTTTTTTTTATCAATATCAATATTGTGCATAAGAACAATTGAAAACCTATTTCAGTATCAAGTATTTGTTGATATCATTAATCCGTTGAGGAATTATCCTATGTTTCAGTTTTGACATTGACAATGGACCCAAAGCTGCTGAGTATATTCAGGTTTGTTTTATTTTTTTTCCACTCGTTTCAAGATGTATTTTTCTAATTTTTTATTCTTGACTCTGTTATGAGTATCCAAACTTTTAATCCTTGTAGAGGATGCATTGTAGTTTTCAAAAACACAAATTACTAGCTTGTTTGTGGCACATACATTGAGTGCTTTTATTTTTATGACACAATAATGTTATATATCTAATTATTGTGCTTGGTTTTAGACTTCTAATGTTGAAGTCTTTGGAATGAATATTTGTATTAGCTTCGGTTTTCAAGTATGGAATGTGAACCCACTGTGGTCAATATGTATTGACTGTTAGAATATCTACAGTGCCTTCAAAAGTAAAATTCCAATTGACCTTGCAAAAGACTGCTTTTAAAGACAATCATTTCAAAACTGCACCCACACACCCAATTTTTTCGAAAAAATAAAAGTGGAAGAAAAGAAAATGAAACTTAAAAAAAAATTCTCTGAAAGTTTAATATCCTGTGCTGTATTGAACATTATGTATGGCCTTGGTCATGGTTGAATACTTGATTTTGCAGGAAGCAGTGGCTAAGTGGCCACCACTACGGCCATTGTGTTTGATCTTGAAAGTGTTTTTGCAACAAAGAGAGCTAAACGAGGTATGGGTTTTTCTTGACTGTATTATATCCTTATCTTCTAATGGTTTGGATGCCAGTCCTGCTTAATTGAAGATTCTTATAAAGTATGCAGGTTTATTCTGGTGGGATTGGTTCTTATGCCCTCCTTACCATGCTGATGGCAGTGTTGCGGGTTAGTGATTTTTAAATATGCTTTCAATTTTCATACTGTTTGTCCACTATTTTCTTTATGCATTTTGAACTTTAGCATTGCATAAAACTAGCACTTTTTGTTTTTTTTTTGGTTTCGCAATGGCATGCTCTTAATTTGTGCCCATTGTGTTTCAGAATCTACGTGAGAGTCAACCTTTTGCAGAGCACAATTTAGGTGTCCTTCTGGTCTGTATCTTCTGATCAACAGTTCTGCATATTTGTTTGGGAAATTAGAGGGGCCTTCTTGCGTTATTAGGGTGTTATTTTATTTTATTTTTATGTACTATTTCTGAACTTTTAATAAAGAGAAACATGTGCTGTCCTCGTATATTTCTTGCCTTTATTTGTCCAAATCTCTCACTTTTTGGATTTAATAGAAATATCAACTTTTCCATTCTGATATTGTGTGTTCTTTTTTCCCCAAAAATAATTAGGTGCATTTTCTTGATTTCTATGGACGCAAATTGAACACTTCAGATGTTGGTGTGTCATGTAATGGGACAGGAACCTTTTTCTTAAAGAGTAGTAAAGGGTACTGAAGAGGAATGTGGATATATTTGTGAAGAACTCTTATTTTTAATTGTGTTGTATATTGATTTTGAAGTTATTAATGTTTCCCCTTTTCATATGCCAGGTTTCTAAACAAAGCACGACCTTTTCTTCTTGGCATTGAGGATCCACAGGTTTTTCTTGTTGACATGCCTTTTGCTTTTGCAAGCTAAATATTTTCTATTTGACTGATTAAGCAAAGCAAGAAAGTACAATTTCTTAAGATGGAGGTTTCAAAATTTTCCTCCAGCTTTTGTTTGCCTTTATCTATTGAACTAGAATATCGTAAGCATTATTTAGAATTCCAGCATTATCAAAATTTGGAGCAATTTTTTTACTGTGTGGGTGGGGATTCAGATTAGATGTGTTGGATTCTCTCTGATCCTCTGCTTAGTTTCTTTTAGTGGAGTCTCCTTTTGGATACAGAGAATCAGAGATTGAGGTACATTGTGATATTGTTGAGCTTCTTAAGATGTTGTTTTTGCTTTCTACCTCTTTATGTTGGAGGATATTTGGTAATGTTCGCTAGGCATCTGTTGTTTATCTATTTTCCCTCCCCCTTGTTTTAAATGTTGCATTCTTTTCCACCCTTGGTCACCCTTTGTTTGGGCTATCTACTTTTCAGAGCAATGAATGTTTTGAGTTACTATTTCCATATTCAGAGCAATGGTCTGAGATTTTTCGGAGCAATTGCAGAATTAAGAAGGAATAGTTTAAAACTAGAGATTGAATATATTTACCTATAGAAATGCCAGTTAATATTATTATCTGTTTGTAGAGAACTAGAGCTCTCTAGGCAGGAGTTTGTATCTGGTCTTACAACTTTCTGTATTTTCTTACATAAAAAAACTCTATATTCTCCATTGCATATAATAAGTGGATTGACTCATCTATTATGAAGACACATTATCATCTGTGTAGGTGATTGACTAGAATTTTTTTTTCTGGCTGAATCAGGCACCAGAGAATGACATTGGAAAGAACTCCTTCAATTATTTCCAGGTTTGTCATTATCTAATATTAGTAAATGATGTTTTTGCTAATATTCATGGAAAATATTATCTCAAGGCCTAAAGTGTGGAGACACCAATGCAAGTGTGTTTTATTTTGTTGCAACTGTTGCTTTGAGTCTCCTGTTTCTTTATCCATGACTTTAATTCTGTTGATCTGAGTTTTGTGTGTCATGTAAATTGTCTTTTGTGAAATTTGATATTCATTGATAGAATAGGCAATGTGTCATTTTCTGAAATCATGTTCCGGCATGTCATATTTCTGGAAGATGCTTTTATCTTATCATTCATCTATGACATCTTTTTGCTTCCGTTGTGATAGCACTAACTTCATGATTCATTGCACAATTGTTTAGAAAATTTAAACGGCCGCTTAAGAAGTGCTGGCCTGGACTAGCTTCTGATTTTTGTTAATTTAGCTTATTGTCTCTTGTCCTATTGGGTTAGGAGGGATAGATCATTATTCATTACCCTTTATTTCTTCCCTCCTCTTACCGTTTTCTTTCTAATGATAACATCATGTGTTTTTGTTATTTTGAGTGCTAATCTGCTTTCAAGAGTGGCTAAAACACAATTGTATGTAATTTCTCACAGATTAGGTCAGCTTTTTCAACGGCTTACACTACCTTGACAAACCCCAAGATCATCATGAACTTGGGACCCAACAGGAGCATTCTTGGCACTATAATTAGACCAGATCCTGTATTGTTGGAGCGCAAAGGAGGATTGAATGGGGATGTAACTTTTAATAGCTTGCTTCCTGGTGCTGGTGATCCATTACAAAAACAATATGGAGATCAGGATATGTTATGCAATTGGCAGTTTGATTATGAAGAAGAACCTCTACCTCGTGGAAATGATTCTAGTGCGGAGCCTAGCGCACGCTCTTCTACAAGTAAGAGGAAGTCTGCATCTAAGGAGAAGTCCAGCAAGAAACCAAAGGAAAATGGGGACTATATGGTCACGAATGAGGAGAATGGCTCGAGGAAAGAGAATGGTATAAAGAAGAAACATAGGAGAAAACCATGGTGACATCAGTTATATTTATTAAGCCAAAGGCCAGTTAGTTAGGTTTTACAGATAAAAAGACACTTGTCCCTGTGTTTTTCATCAATGGATTAAAAATGCAGGGACAAGGCTGCACAATCGTATAGGCAAATTTCAAGGCCTGAAAATCCTTACCAGATGAACCAAAGGTGTGAGCATTATGCTTGCCCATAGAGGGGTGTCCTCAGAGTATTGGGGTTACATCCATGATTTGTTAATTTTTAATTTTTTTTTTTCAGACATTCATGTTAGAGTTGCCTTATGTCCAATTTTGTTAGAGAAGCTGCTACGGAAACCCTGAACCAAGGTGTGGAAAAAACACAGGACACGAGAGTGGGAAAAGATGAGTATGTTTAATTGTCTCAATATGAATGCACTTATTTAGCTGATTTCTGATGGTCTCGGCGTCTTTGTTATAATGCACTGTCCCCAGTGGTCCAACAATCGTATTAAGTTTTGACCGAATTATGATCAAAACTGAATGCAGCTGTTCCTCTTTACTATATTATTATAAATAAAGAAATGTTGCGTCGGAACTCTGTAATTTTGCCGTAATTGGTGCAGGTTTCTCAAGGAAAAAAAATTGGTAATTTTAATTTTTCTGCCATGTACAGTGTTGAATGTGAATGCCAACCACGGATTGAGAGTTCAGTCAAAAAGGTTGGGAATTGTATATGGCTCAATTGCCGCTGAATAATGTTGACTTAAGTAAAAGCAAGTTTGTCTAATTACTACTTATTCAAAAGATTAATAATAAAACAAATATAGAAGAAATCATGGAGATTTGTCACCCACAGATTAGGGGAAACCTGAGTTAACTAAAGTGGTACTAAAGTATATTGTTTTGAACATTTGGTTTTGGATGTTAATGTTGCTCATCTAATAGGATGTTTGTTAGTTCGTTTGAATAGCTTCAAACCATGGTATATTTCGGGGGTAATAGACACTAGCATATTTGTTTTGTCTGATTGCACAGCTCCAAGTTATAGAAGGGGATGGGCCCAAACCATGGTTTTGGAGCTACAAGCAGAAGTCCAAACATGCAGTCAACATTTTCCTTATAATGCAATACGAACTATATTCGTTAGTTAACCAAAAAAAGGCCATGCTCGTTACTTTCCAGAGATGGAGTTTTACTTTTAAATTTAGAAGAATAATTCGGCAGTTCACATTGAACTACTTTATCCAACATGTCTAGCCTTGTAGGGAAACAAGCATAATAAGATGTAAACAAAAGTCAGAAATGCTGGACCCGAAGACCAAATCAGTGTAATAAATTCATAACGAGGAATGCAAAATGAAACCGGAGAAGAAAATTTTGAGGAAAGTACAAGTGAAAAGCATGAAATAAAATCCGACTAAAGTTGAAAAGGTTTCAGTTGACTCAGTATATAAGGTGCAAATTCAAAAAGTGAGGCCTATATTTTCAAAAAATGTTTATTATATAATAAAATTATACAACAAATACACACTATACACCTTATAATTATCAGATGTGATGAGTGATCTCCACTTATCCCACTCACTCATTACAAATAATATGATGTGCATTTGTTGTGTAATTTTATTGTTCACCCGACATTACTCTATGTATCCGTAAGACAACCACTAGAGTTTATCATGGTTGGTGTTTTGGTAACTTGTGATTGTGACCACTAGCTATATATAGAGCATTATATAACGTATACTGTTCATTTTGAGGCTTCACTTCTGTTAATCAAACTATGAAGCCAATGCACCTCCATAAACAATCATGTTTCATAAGGAAATCGTCAGCCTTCAAGAAGGTAGCATGATCATATGTCTTAAACCCAAAACCATAGGATTTAGGATTTATTTGATTTCGAAGAATTGTTTTTGGTTTATTTTTTAAGTCAGTTTCATATTTTCAGTATTCTATAAAGAAATTAATAAAAAATGAAAATTGAAATTTCCAGCTTTCACACTTTCATTCCTAAAATCCTAAGGAACATGAGGGTACATTTATTTCAAATTTTAAAAAAAGTGATTATGAAATTTAAATTTTATATTTAATTGAAAAAGCTGAAATTTTTTTTTTTTCAGAAGCTATTCTTTTTAACTCCTATAAAAATAGTTAAAGATTTATTTTTTTTAGATTCTAATAATTTTTTAAAAATTATTCAAATATACAGAAAATGATTTTTTTAATGAAAAAAAAATTATTTTAGAGCTCCAGAATTCAAACAAATCCACCTTAAATCTATTGGAAATGAGCGATGAAAACTTAAAATGGCTTTATGAAACCTTTCAACCGACAATTCTTATCAAGGAGAAGACAAAACGAAGGACACTAACTCTTGAGTTGTTATTGGAAATTAAGAAAAGTAGATTATAGGATATATATATATATGCATATACGTCTAAGATCAGAGTATATCACAATAATAAGCCTAAAAAAAAAAAAAACTCCATAAAATGGTATAAGATAGGTGGGAATCTCGTGTACTGGGCAAGCTTTCTCAAGGAGGAGCTGGTGGCGTGACCAAATGAACCTCCGTTTTGAAGAGAAGAACAGAAAGCGAGTCAATGGAGAAGTAGAAGAACCCGCCACCCGTGTGACTTACATAAGACCCGAAACTCGTCCCTATCACGCAGTGCCACGCTGGTCCATAAACCGAATCAAACTCCTGAAAATCGAATAATGACATATATGATAATAAGCAATAACACGTAGCAATGGGCAATGAAGATGATCACTCATGGTGAAAAAGGAGGAGCATGATATTTCGAATTATTTTACATAAAACAAGATAATCATTATCGAATAAAGATTAACATATATATAATATATGTGTACCGTTTGACAAATAAATTCAGACAAAGATTCTGACCGCATCATTTACAAGAAACACAAAAGAGAAAAAATAATAATGGATACCTTTTTGAGTGATCTTGCTAAGTGAGAGTGTGAGGGCTTGTTGGAATTAGGATCATGGGTGATGAGTGATCTTGTGTAGCGGAGAGCATGTTCCTGCATGTGTGCGGGCATGTCAGATGATCTCAACCTCACGTTGAAGCTGATAGCGAGTGCAGCCAATTTCATGACTGCCTCAGATGATGATGACTTGATCATATTGTAACCATGCATGGCTTTGATCTTCTCTTTGGAGCCATGCCTATTAATAGTCACCTTTGGTTCTTGTTCCTCCATGGTTTAGAGAAGAAGGGTATTTTGAAATTAAGCCAAAGAAGAAGAAGAAGAAGAAGTGGTTGGTGTTTGGTACGTTATATGGGGTTAGAAAACTTTGACCAGCTGACTCTGTTGTATTGGGCATGACAATAAGGACAATGTGGATTTCATGCATCCAGTACCCCAAAGGAAGGGAAATATCAGTCAGTGGTTAGAAGGGACGCGTTGGTGAGAGCGTGTTTGTCACGGCCCTTTAAGATTTTGACATTTCAATTTGGTGCTAAGAAATAATGTACTATTATATCATATGTGAGTCTTTTGCAAGCGGGGTTTAATTTGAGTGCCTTTTTGGTTTGGGAAACTAGCTAGGGAGAAAGGATGGAAGGAAGCATGGGAATGGGCTTTGACAGACAGAAGCAGAATTCACACCGAATGGAAGGGATATATCTATCAGGTTGACCCAACAGGAAGGGTTAGGTGAGGTGAGTTTTGCTTGCCATCCAATTGAATGGTACTGTCAGGAATCACTGCTATATTGCTTGCCTCTTGTGCCTTTCTCAATGTTGGTTCCTTCTAATTTTGAAATCTCAATCCAACTTCAGTTGTTTGCATGGCAGCCCAAAAATTTTACAATTTTTATCTGTTTTTAGATTCTCAAATATGTCAGATTGCTGCTTATACGGGCCGGCCCATTTATTTCACAAGCCAATACGGGTTGGACCTAAATGGATGGGCCTCGCCCATTTGACACCCATCCTGCTCACAAGACCCTATTTATATATATTAACATGGTTTAAACTCCTTACTAAATACTTGTGAACCTAACTATCAACTGCATTATGACTCACGATTTATTTATTTATTTTGATTTTCTAGGATATTCATTTTGAATATAATGACTAATCTCTTCATGTACTATAAGCTAATTTAAAGAGTAGATGATAGTGGATTAAATAAGAAGGGAGCCCTTATATGATAATATGACACGTTATTTTTCAAAATAAATGCTAAATTAATCATTGAAATAATTACAAGATGCCTGTTTATTAATTATAAAAAATAAAAAATCGATTATTCGAAAATCAAACTGACTTCACAAACTTTTCCCTATTGAATTGATATTCTCAACTCTTTTGAGTGCCAATTTAAATCGAACCAGGTAAAGATAAAAATGTGATAATGATTAAAGTTTTTTTTTAAAAAAATTAGAATTATAAGAGGCAATGATGCATAAATTTCGATGGGCCACATCACTTGATGATGATGCGACTGCAACGGAAAAAGCACCAGACGTTCATTTCCACCAACAACATTCAGTGGCACCTCATCCACACAAAAAATTAATAATATCCAAACAAAAATAAATAAATACAAATAAAAAAATAAATAACAACAAAAGTAAAAAAATTGCAACACACACTTTTCACTTCTCTTCACTTTCCACATTCTCTCTCTTTCTGGTGCTGCGATCCTCTGCATCCAATGGCCACCGTACAACTCCAATCCCTCACCCTCTCTCGCTCCTCCGCCCTCTCACCTCCGACCACCGCCTCCTCCCTCTCCGACCGCCGGAGCTCCATCAAGCTGCCGCGCTACGCCGGACTCAAGGTCAGGGTCGCCGCCGCGACTCGATTTTCCGGTTTACCGAGTCGCGCCGGGTCGAGAATCGCCACTCCCGTTGGGGGACGCGTCGTCTGTGAGGCTCAAGACACTGCCGCCGTTCAAGGTAAGGTTTCGATTTCGTGGTCGTTTATTTTATTTTATTTTGGGAAACTTGAAAGTGGTGATATTGGTGAAAGTAATTTTGGGGAAAAGATACCCTTTTGGCTCGCGTGGCTTTATCTGAAGGAAAAATTTGAACTTGCTTTTTTTTTTTTGTGTTGGTTTGTTGTTTTGCTTATTTGTGAATTTTTTTATTTTGATTTCTTTTTTTTGTGTGGTGAATTATCTTAATTAGTTGTGGGGATTAGCTTCTTGGAGTTGCTGTGAATGAGTTTAATGTGTTCAGAATGATCTTTAATTGTTTGATGACTGAAGCTAAGCAAACAAAACTGTTTTTATTTGATTTTATTTTGTTCCATGGGTCCTTCATGTGGGTTAATTTGTGAGTTTTATTCGGCTAAGTTCTAGATTTAGACTTGTAGTATATTTATTTATTTATTTTTGTTATTTCTCCCAATTTTTGCCTTTCTTCTTCTTGTTTGTGTGCAACTGTGCTTTACTAGGCACATTTCTTCTTGTTAATAATTTTACAGTATCGTGTATCCTGATTCCTGATTTGGTCAAATTTATACCGAGCAATTGTAGTATATCTCCCTTTGTTGCAGTGTGGAAGCAAGATGCAGGGTTTAGGGTATGTCTGCATGAGTTTTAAATATTTTGTGTATGCTTATATGCAATCCATATTACTTATAATCTGGTTTGTATTTAAAAGTTGGGCTTCATTTTTTCGAACACAGAAAATGTCCCTTGTGATAGTGTTACTTGGAAGGAACAAGTTGTTTGTGTTATTTCATTTGTCCTTTTAGTTCTTCAGGGCTTTACATCATTGAACATCAGCATAAAGTGGGTGTTGGGAGAGTTTAATGTTTCCCTGATCAATTGAGTGTATGATAAAGTTATTTGATTAATTTGTTTAGCATATTTATACTTGCCCAGAAGAGTCTTACGAAATGGAGTGTACAAATAGTGGAAGGGTTTGTGTGAAGTGATATTACTCTGATGTATGGAATTCATGCCAAAATTGATGAAATTGAACTTCAGTATAACGAGGATGATACTACCCTCAAGGGGGGAGAGAGAGCAAAGAAAGTATATTAGTGTTCTAAAGTTAAAACTCTGAGAAATAGAGGAATTGAATGTCGGATGTATAGCCCAATTTCAATTTTCAGAGGAGGTCTTTTTCTTGTCATTGTCTCTAATCTAAGGAGGGGAGTCCATAGCTATTAAATTCCTTTCTAGCTTTCATCTTCTGCTTGTTTTTGCGTTAATTTTTGTGCTAGGCCTCACCATCTTTGGGACAATTGTGAAGGTATGAAGATTTTACACATTAAAGTGATTTAGCCTTCTCCAGACTACCACTTTAGTGTTCGTGATAGTCTCAATATAAGTCTTAAATCTAATTACTTTAGCAGCATTCAGGATTGATGGAGCACCTACTATAGTTGTTGATATGATGCATTTGCAGTGACATACACTGGCATGCCCATGACCAATGTATTTTGTGTATTGAGTGAACTAACTAAACGTATGGTATTTTACTTTTCTTATAACTAGTTACATGGTAGAAAATAGAAAATATACCATTTAAATCTTTTATCAAACAATCCAAAATAAACATGGATTGTTCATTTGTAGTAGCATTTTGCTAGTTTGTGCTCAATTTTGTGTATCTTTTGCTTAATGTTCCCTGACATTCGTTGCATGTCTAAGCCTTGAGGGAAATACTTATTTTGTATTGTTGGATATTACAGTGGCTCCTATTACTGATGCAAATTGGCAATCACTTGTTCTTGACTCCGACACTCCTGTCTTGGTCGAATTCTGGGCCCCATGGTGCGGCCCCTGCCGTATGATCCACCCAATAATCGACGAGCTAGCAAAGGAATATGCTGGGAAGCTCAAGTGCTACAAACTCAACACTGATGAGAGCCCCTCAACTGCTACCCGATATGGGATTAGGAGCATCCCAACTGTGATCATATTCAAGAGTGGGGAGAAGAAAGATGCGGTTATTGGTGCTGTGCCAAAGACCACATTGACCACAAGCATAGAAAAATTCTTGTGAGATGGTAAAAGCAAAGTAAAGGAGGCTTCGGCTGGATGTAAAGCTATTTTTCCCATCAGCTTCCTCTCATCATAAGCCAAAATCTCGACTTTGGATAATTTGTTTTCTTAAATAATCAATTTATGGTACTGTATAGTTGTGGGATGTAACCATATTCTCTGTTCTTAGTTACGTGTAGTTAACAATATGCTGCGTAAATTTGCCATCTAGTTATAGCACTTTCGAATTCCATTTTGGATTACATGTCTGGCTTTTATTTCTTATCACCTTTCACAGAACCGGCAGAGTGAGATTCAAGAGCTAAGTGAGTGTTGTCGATTTCTATTGTGGGTAAGGAATCAGTGGCTGCGGTTGGATTAAAGTCACCGCAAAAACTATATAGGTTCTGAATCAATGGCACGGATTAAAGTCACCGTAATTTATTTGACGACAAATAGATTGTTAAATGTTTTTTCCTTAGTTAATCTTGACCATTAGTTGCCACTTAATAAAGATCTGCTAACTGTTTCTGCCAAAGTGAAAGTCTAACAAAATAGTTAAATTGATGTCAAAATTAAAATATTATAATTAAATTAATGTAAAATAACTTATTCACACCAAATTGATGTTAAATTAAAAACATCACATTGAAGTTGATACTTGATACATTAAAACTAAAATTAGAAAGAAAAAATAATTAATATTTTTAAAATTCTCAAATAGAAAATAATTTAAGATATAATTTTTTTCCTAAAGGACAAAAATTAACAGGAGGGATCAACTGTATGATTACATTCATTCGATGATATTTACAATTACATATGGCAGCTATTAAATCAGCATTTTCGTGTGACAGGTTATATTGCATTTGAAAACCATAAATGCTCCTATCCTTTTAATAAATTGTATGATACAACAATAATTGTAGAGTGAAGTATGTTTAACTATTCATGTACTAATATATAATTGGATTACAAAATAAAGTATTAAAGTTATATATATTCATAACTTAATTTCAATAATCACGTTTACTTAATTTGAATTGTCCAATGATGCATTACTACATTTACTGATTTACACAGCAGTTTCAATCCATGCCCTTATATATATATGAATATCTTCTCATTCACTATCGCATACGCAGATTCAGAGTTCTCGTCTGATATGGCTAAGATTTCATTCGCAGGCATTTTCCTACTACTCGTCGTTTCAGGTAAACAAATTCTTCATGGATATATACCTTATATTTAACGCTTAACAATTAACATCTATATGCTAGTGTTTTTTGCTTTCTTTTATATAATCTTCTGGTCAATGTTTCCTTCAATCACTAAATTTCTTTTCAAATAATTTAGAAGATGCATCCCCATGGTTCAAGTTAAAATAATCAAGACAGATAACACTAGGGCACATCTCTCTAATCACTGAACCAAATTATTGAATTTTACATCTACCTAAGCCGCATAGTGTTATTATTATATTTTGTTCTAGACTAAGTTCGCCAATTTGAAAGTCTCACCGTTGGGTCAATCGGCTTAGGCTACTTGGCTTTTTAGTGCTAGGTTGAAGGCAGGTTACGTTGGAACATATCCTGGGGATTGAAAGGTAGATCATATATTTTCCCATAAAATGAAAAAAGGCATATCATATATGTAGGGCTAGCCGGCAAGTATATTTAACTCTTGGTTGCGTAACCCAATAGTTGAATATAAACGAGAAATGTAACGTGTTGGCAACTAATTATAGTGTCATAAACACCGATGGGTTACACAAAACACTTTTTGAAGAGAAGAGCTTTTTGATTGGGTGGTGTTCGTATTTTAATTTACAGAAATATTGTTTGAACATTCAAAAATAGATGAAGTGTCGAGTGGTGTTGGACCCTGACAACTGCGATGTGTGGAAGTGCATGGGTCAATGTTACAAGAAATATGGTTCTGTTGACGGGGGAGAGTGCGATCCCAAGCCAAATCAGAAAATTTTTTATCAGTGTGTTTGCGTCTATGATTGCCCATGAATTTTTTTTTCTTTTACTTTTCATGTTTAGTTCAGCTAAAAACTAAACTCACCATGCTTAGTCACAATTGTGCCCTTGAATAAAACTATAAGCAAACCAGACCAATACATTTCTGATTTCTCCTCCTTCTTGATACAAATTATATATTTTTTCGGGTACATTCCTTGATACAAATCATAAATGTGACAACATCAATTGGGGTTCGCAGTAAGTGGGTTGAGGCTTCCCCACCTAATCTTTTTACCTCAAATAATGTAATATTACATAAAAGAATTATATATTTGTGCATTAAAAAACATATAAAATGTCAATTTTCTTTTTTTAGTCAAAATGTCAAAATATATTTAATAAGACCAAATCAGGACAAAACCACATCAAACTAGGCCGGACCAAAGCAAGCAAACCCATATCAAACAGGACGAGATTGGACCAAACTAGACCATATCAAAGCGTACCTTCAACCAAAAATTATCATACCAAAACAAACCAATCTTTTTGATCAAAAACAAAAAACATGCAAACCTAGATTGGATTAGATCAATTTACATTAAAGATTAGGGTGTACAAGGAGCGGGTTGGGCTGGGTTGGACAAAACATGAATCTGACCAGATTTCTAGACTGACTCAATTTTTTAAACCTAAACCCAATCCGATAATAACCCAACTATATATCAAGTCATACTAGATCAACCAGACATTCGAATAATATATGAGAATTTGAACATTATATATAGTAAAATTATAATATTTTATAAGTAAGAGATATTTTACAATATAAATTTCAAAACAAATAATATCAATATAAAAATAATATTAAGCTGTATAAAATATATTAATAATTGAATTTTATAATCTTATAATTTTTTACAAATTATTATAAAAATATATATATCTTAAAAAATTATTTGACTTCGAGCTGGGCGAGCCAACTTGATATATGACTCAAACTCGACTTAAAAAATGTATCAGGTTAAATTTTAAGACCTGAGCTCATCCCAATGAGTTTAGGGCTGGGTGGGTTACAAACATCTATACTAAAAATCAGACCAGCCAAATCAGGTTGAATAACAATGAATCAATTATCTGAAAAAAAAAATTATGAATGAATCAATTCGGACCAATTAACCATACCAAAACTAGAGAATATGTATCGTATATCATATTTCCTCCCAAAATTTCACCACCCACAATGCCCAGTAAAATTTCACCGCCAATGATATCCAACTGGTTTTATTCATTCATTTTATTTCATCTATATATAAAAGGTTTCATGATACTGGAATTGATGAGATAACATTATATGATGCTTTTAATTTCTCTCAAAAAATTTCATCATCACCCATTATGCTATATCACAAAATTCCACCGCCAATGGCACCCAATTATATTTATTGATTATTTGTTTTGTTTTACTTCATTTTCTATTAATTTATCTAAATTCTTGCAAAAAAAAAATTTATTATTGCTTATTTTATTTGTCAATATATGAAGTCGTTTCCTTTAATATGAATATGTAAATAATATAAATTATTATTAATTAATTTCTTTTAACGTTACAATACTTAATTATAAGTCAACATCTTCTAAGCCTATTTATTAGATTAAAAACCTCAAACTCCAATAAGCAGTGCTATTTATTTTTTTATCAATAAAAATACTAATAATTTAGTGGTTCAAACAAATCATATATCTATATATAAAAAAAGAAGGTCTCACAATAAATCACAACTCTTACTTGAGTCACACTACATATATTTATGTTTGCATTGTATATCTTATAACATATCATTTTTTTAACTTTATCAAGAAAATAGAAACAATTTAATTATTATTAATTGAATCTTACAATGCTAATTGTATATCTGTATTTTACAATTATATCTATCAGATTATATCCTTTAAATTTTAAAACGCAATATAATGTTATTTACTTTTTTTTAATGAAAATACGATGGATTTAATGATTTGAATAATCAAGGATGAGAAATTCTAAAAGGTTTTTACAACTTAATGATAACTGTTTAATGAAAATTATTGTTTGTTTAATTTTCCCTTCACAAGTGTTGTTACGACACTCTTAACAGCCAAAAAGGTTTTTCTAAAAGGGATTCTAAAATATGCATAGTTTATAATTTATAAACTTTTTCATGTATCACATATTTTGAAAATTTAACATTTTTAAATCCTTTACTAGTACCTTAGACAAACAAAAAAAAACCAAGAAAATAGATACCAAACTTCTTGCAAATAGCTTCTCATAAAAAGAAAATATATATACATACACACACACTCCTAAGGAAGCAAATGTGAAATAAAGGTGATTATTTATGGAAAATTGACATTCATGCTCCTAGTCCTACTCTAAATGAGAAGATATAGAGACAAGTGTGAGCAAGAAGAATGATCCAACCGATGAGATTGGAACCGACAGATGATTCAATTCGAAGAGTGTGTGGGCTCTGATTTGAATGCTAACCAAGCAGACCATACTCCATATATTAATTCAAATATGTCTTCATGATCTGTTTCCACTTGCTCTCGGCATTGTCACAATGGGCAACTGTGGTCTTCCTTAAATATTAATACTTGTGTTCCAGAGAAGGTATACATATACACAGAGACTTTACCTCTAATCACATATAATTAATATAATTGAAAGCAATCTGTGCTAGTAGCACTGTAGCACATAAGTGAATAGCAAGTTTATGAAAATAACAACGTTATTTGCACCACTAAAAGTGAATGTTTAATTGAGACACACATCATCATTGAATGTGATGGTAGGATGAGTGGAAACTATCATCTCATCCAATGATAATAGTATGAGCGTTCCAATTAAACACCCAATTTTAATTGTACTTATAATATTTTTTGTTATGAAAAAGATGTAGATGGGTAGCAGAGACATTCAAAAATGAAATTAAAGAAAAAAGTTGTATAAAAAGATTTGTTTTTACATTAATTATATATCATACCATTAATATATAGATAGTTATTAGTATCATCCAGTAGATGCGTTATATACACTCTTTTTTTCAAAAAAAAAAAGACTTAAGTAAGATACATTTTAATGATTAAGAAGTAACATAGATTGAAAAATGTGTGAGACACATTTCATCATTAAAAAAAAGACCCCATCTACATATCCTTGTATATGAGATATGCTTTCATGGAATGTAATGACTAATGAGACAGATCGATCTTAATGTCATTCAAGACTCATAATGAGAGTCATGTCAATTGATATAGATCTATCTGTCTAGATGTGGATATATGCGAAGAGGAGAGAAACACGGAAGGGAAAAGAAACTCCTGCCAATACATATATATTTAGATGAATTTTAAAGAGAAAAATGAAGGGTTAAGAATTAAGGGAAGTGTTAATTACCCTTCCTTTTCCCAAATTCTCTAGAATTCTTTCCCATCAAATTATTTGAACAAGCTAATCAAGGGACATTTCATTAAACAATTTGTCAAACACTTTATTTGGCGCAGTGAAATCCAATATGTTTTTCACATCAATAGATCATCTCATGAAGAAAATTTACATAATTATATCGTATGTGAATTTTTACTGTTGATTAACTGTTTTGTGAGATCATATCATATCATGAGTATGGCCTACCTTATTAATTAGTTGTGAAAATTTATACATGATCTCATATGGAATTTTTAGATAGATATGAAATAACAACGAAAATGTAAATAAAGTTGATGTGTTGATGAATTGAGTACACGCAAACAATGTGTTGACAACAAGGTTATATTGTGTTTGTGGTATCTACCAACAGAATCAGTAACCAGCCTATATAACAGGAAAGAAACTTTCCATAACAGAAATAACTAACCAATCATTCTAATCCGATTTATACCTTATCAGAGCCCTCAAATTCACGAGGTGAGAAATTAGGCTCAACTCTGAGTTTGTTAAGTAAACATGGAAACCGAGAATTAGACATTGGTTTGGTTAAAACATCAACAGTTTGCTCCTCGGCTGGAATATGATAAACTCGGACTTAGTTTCGTAAGATCTTGCTGCAAGCAAAGTGTAGTTCAGTTTCAAAATGCTTAGTAGGTTGATGAGAAGGATGGGATAGAGAGAAGAACAACACTCGGATTATATTGTCGTACACTCGAGCAATTGCATAAAAAGAAATCTGTAACTCAGAAAGTAGTGTTTTTGTCCAGGAAATTTCAGCGGTAACAACAGCAATAGATTGGTATTGATCTAAACCGGTATTCAATTTCAGCGACAGAGAAAAGACACTCTCAAAAGGATATCTTTAAAATAATAATAATAAAATTCCTTTGATATTCATGATAGTTTTAAGGGTACTAATAGATCAAACAAGCGTTTCTTATTTAACAATGAACCCCACAATTTTCAAATACTTTTTTTACACCTTCTTTTAGATGAACATATAATATTTACCACCAGAAGCATTGAATAAACCTTTCGAGCCATAGAGCTTACATAAGTGAATTTTATCAATGGTCACAAAACTTTCTCTATATATACCATCATGAATAGACTCCAATTCGAAATCAATTGTACTAGACTTCATTTTTTAAAAAGATTTTACACTTCCTTATTTCTTACAAGGTTGTAAATATGGTTATCTAAAAGTTACACCATTATTTTAAAATGTTATATAATTTTATATTTGAATCTTTATTGATATTATTTATGTAATATATTCAACAGACAAGTTAATTGCTCTCGTCACTCACAGTTAACCATTTAACTCAGGTAATATACTTTCTATGCATAACATGACAAAAAAAAAGGGTAATTACGAACAATTGGAATATCCAGAATCCAAATTGAAGTTTGCAAAGTTTCAAATATCAAGAAGCCATTATATTGACTAACAAGCAACAACCGAAAGAAAAAGCTGTCATATTTGTATTCTAGCCATTTACTATCTTGATAAGCTTTGTTGGGCGCTGCTTGACTTTTCTTCAAGATGATATACACAATTGACAATTGAATTCTTGTGTCATCGGTTTCTTATTCTACTTACGTCTCTCTTGTGCACCAACTTTCGTTATCCGAAACTGTGATCCCTGCATTGATACATCCCCTGAGGGCTATAAATAGATCTAACACACACCCCTTATTCATCTATAACACTACACAAATCTCAGTTAGTAGCTAGCTAGATAAGTGAGTCATCATTAATCAAAACCATGGAGAAGAAAACACTGGCTGGATTCTGCATCTTCTTCCTCGTTCTCTTTGTTGCTAGTATGTCAGCACACATATGCATCACTCTTAATGAATGTTAATTCTATTGCATTATCTCCAGCTATATTTATTTATATGTGTAACCCTTCAGGAATATGTAGAATGTTAATTACCTTACACCACATACATGTATTGTTAACTATCAGCAGAACAAGAAATAATTCAATGCATCGAGCACAGAAGATAACACTTGCTCTGATCCATTTATTAATTGACATATATAAATTTTGTAAGTCATTATTGTCTTCCACCTCCCCTACATTTTTAATAAAATAAATAATTTGTCAATTACTAAATGGAACAGAGCAAACGTTTTATCTTGTTCTAAGAGTACTTAAGAATTTCTCCGGTAGAACAAGGGTTACTAATTGTCACTATAAATCAGCATTAACTTGCTTATGTAGCTAGCGTATAGCCTTTGATTTCATCCCTCTCTAATTAATTAATCAATCAATTGCTATGCAGAGGAAGTTGTGGTGCAAACCGAGGCAAAGACTTGCGAGCACCTGGCTGATACTTACAGGGGTCCATGCTTCACCACAGCCAGCTGCGATGATCATTGTAAGAATAAAGAGCACTTGGTTAGCGGCAGGTGCAAATCCTTTGCCTGTTGGTGCTCCAAAACCTGTTAAATGGATATTATCGATCTCCATCACATGATTAAATAAGACAGCAATATATATGAATAAGATCACTACCTAGAAGCTACTATGCATTGTGTTGTCACTCTACATACTGTCTGTATATGGGGTACATGATGAGTTATATATGTACTTCATCTCTAAACAACGTGTATATGTAATGTGTACATAACATATGAGTTATGTACCTTATGTTATAGAATAAATGGGAGTTGCTACAGCAAATGACTTTTCGTAGCCATCTATTTCGTCCTTTTTGTCTTTCTTGTTTTGGTGAGTTGTTGGATTTCTGGAACTGTGAACTTATGTTGGTCTATGAGGCCCAGGGCTTTTACCCTCACCAATCTTTCCTTTGAGATCTTTTTGTGAGTGTTTATCTATCTTAAAAAAATTAAAAGAGTTTAACTCTTAAGGAGAGAAACTAAAAATATAACATTTAAGATCATATTTAATTGGAGGATAAAAATGAGAATAAATTATTCATAATTAAGCTTTAGATATAATTTTACATATAAAATTTAATTCTAAAAAATTTATCCATATTTTTACTCTCAAATCAAACGTATCCGTGTTAACAAAACAAAAAATCAACTTGATACATGATCATTTCAATTCTTTTAGTCAAAATCAATTATTTAACTATTTTCAATCAATTTTAAATCAATCTGATTTTGTTTATTGAATTTTTATTCTTTTTTAATTGACTTTGTTTCAATATATGATTAATCAATGCTTTAGTTCTTTGATTAATTAAAGATCAATATTTGATCAATTTTAATGATAAATAATTTTAATCAATTAAAAATTTATAATTATTTTAATTATTTGATAACATTTTAAACAAATCAAATAAAATATGTCAAAAGAATCAAAATAATATTGATGACTAATTTCATTTTCAAATCAACATAGTGTAAAGTATTAAAAAGAAATCAGCTATAATATTATATAAAACGAAGATATGGTATCTTAATGTCATAAAAAATGGATATAATATTTTTTTATTTTAAAACACATATAATATTAAAGATTAAGAATTGCGAAAAATAATTAGTACTGTAATATTACAAAACGGAAATAAAAGTAAAGATTAGTTTAAAATGGACATATGATGTAAATTTTTTTTTGTTTCCCAAAGTATCCACCGCAATGACTAATGCATTTGTATATTGTATGCTTATTTAAGGGAATAGACGCTAGTCGTGAATTTTAAAACTGCTTCATTTTCAAGATGAGAATCAAATCCTCAAAATTTGGTTAATGAATAAGAGAGCTCTTATCATCTTATCTCAGCCCCGTGATTACATACTTATATATGCTGTAATTTCAAATAATATTAATCTAAGATGATAATATTACGAAATTGATATCAAATAATAATAATGATAGCAAAATTTCTTAATATATAAATGATATTAGGAAGGAAAAAGCTCTTATTATCTCACTTCCACCCTGCATTTTGGCCAACCCATATTGGACCTGTCCCACCCTGTTTGCCACTTCTATATGTAAATGACAGTAGTGATGAAATCAACAAATATTATTTCTTATGGAAAACTTATTCAAAAAAATACTCACAACAACCTATTAGGTAAAATTAAGATGTGATTATCTAAATTAAGAAAATGATTGATTGCCGTGAGAATAAATTGTCATGTCGAACAAATTTTATTGCACAAAGATTGAATATCATTATTGTTATTTTAAAAGAAAGTTTTATCTATTTAATATAATATAGTTTTTGGCTTAAAATTATATTTATAATCAAAATAAATAAATTATTTAAAAGTTACATTGTTATTTTAAAAATTTATATAATTTAACATTTTAATCTTTATTATTTATATAATATTTAACAGTCAATTAATTACTCTTCTTATTCACAAATCACAATTAACCATTTAACTCAGGCGATATACTTTCTATACGATATATATACATACCATGAGAGGAGGAAAAAAAAAATTACTAGGAACAATTTGAATATCCAGAATCCAAATTGAAGTTTGCAAGGTTTCAAATATCAAGAAGCTAAGCCATTGACTACCGAAAGAAAAAGGTTTGTCATCATATCTATATATTCTAGCATTAATTATGTTGATAAGCTCTGGTGGGAGCTGCTGACTTTTCTTCAAGATGGTACCCACTTGACAATTGAAATCTTGTGCCATATCCGTTTGATTTCTTCTAGTTTGCACTTGCGTCTCTCTTCTGCAACTTCCATTTTCCGAAACTGTGATCCCTAGCCATTAAGTTCCCCCGGGGGCTATAAATAGATCTAACACACACCCCTTATATGATCACGGCTCACCAGTCACCAGATTCGTCACACACTACACATATTATATTGCAGTTAGAAACTAGATAATTAAGTGAGTCATCATTAAAAAAAAACCATGGAGAAGAAAACACTGGCTGGATTCTGCATCTTCTTCCTTGTTCTCTTTGTTGCTGGTATGTCATCACTCACTCTTATAATTAATATTAATTCTATTGCATTATATCTCTAGCTATATTTATTTATACATATAACCTTCAGGATATATGCATAATATGTTACATTATATACTACACATGCATTATTATTAATTAATTAATTAATTAATTATCAGCACTATAAGAGACCAAGTTCATTGCTGATGACGCTACTATTAATCTACTTATTTATAATTCCTAGTTCAGTCTTCATTACTCACACTATATATATATATATATACACACTTCAATTTCATTTCTTTCTTCTTTTGTTTTTAAATGTTATATGAGTTATGATTGACATATATATTAATTATCTCCAATAATTAATCGATCAACTGGTACGTGCAGAGGAAGTTGTGGTGCAAACAGAGGCAAAGACTTGTGAGAACCTGGCTGGTACGTTCAAGGGTCCATGCTTTTCGACGACTGGCTGCAATAATCATTGCAAGAAAAACGAGCACTTGGTCAGTGGCAGGTGCAGGGACGATTTTCGCTGCTGGTGCACCAGAAACTGTTAAATGGATTATATCATCTACAACTCATATATAAATAAGACAACAAAAATGAATAAGACTATAGCTAGAATACATTGTTGTCATCTCTAGTCTACATCTCTACTATGGGCGTGCATAACATGATGAGTTATGTACTTAAATAAATATGGGTGTTTGTTGTAAAACATGAGTTGATGATGATAACTTTGTTTTCCAACATTTTCATATATTGTTCGATCTCAAGTACAATAACTTACATTAATTGTCCCATATATAATCGCTCTATGTATCATGTTTAATTGTTGGGAACATACTAACGTAATTATATATGTTGAAATCCGAAATAATTTATAGAGATTGAAATGAAAATTTTACTAATGATCAATATTGTGAAATGATATAAATGTAAACACCTTTATATAGAGTAAGAGTCATAACAAATTTCTAACTAATATCTAACTAACTAAATTAACTTCAACTAATTTCTAGTTACAATTATATCCTCTAACACCCTCCGCAAGCTGGAAGATACGTAATTTTCGTTTCTCCAACTTGGGATGAAAGTGTAATACAACTAAATGGAAAAATACAATGTAATCAGAAAGTACAATGTAATCATGTGAACAATGTAGGATGAATGCAAATGGCGGTGGTGCCTAGTCCCTTTTCGACGTCTCCACAGTGCTCGTTGCAAGAGAAATCATCAACTATCCCAAACCGGGAACAATATCAACAAATGCTTAGCCACTTGGCAGAAGCAACCAATCCCAACATGGGAAAAACATCAATCAATGCTTAACCACCTCAAATCAAAAGGCAGAAGCTAATACCAAATCAAAGGTTATAGTCAATAAGACTTTCAATCAAAGGTTATAGTCAATAAGACTGTCAATGAAAGGTTAATGTCATAAGACGAGCCATATGGCTAAAACTAAAATTGAATCAATGCTTAACTACCTCTTAAAGGACAGAAGCTAATATGAAATGCTTAACCATCAAGATGATCATCAAGATTACATCAAGACAGAAGTAAGAACAAATCTAATATGAACATAATTTAATCAATAATGCTTAACCACCACTATAGGCAGAAGCTACAAATGAAGGCTTATACAAGGCTAACAAAATCAAAAACAATTCTTGACACAATGTCATGTAGAATGATCTTAATCAAAGATAGAAAATATCAACAAAGGAACAAATTCTGAGCATGTGCACAAACATACCCAAATATGAAACCAACATAATCTGTTCTCCATGAAGGCTAGAAGAACCAAATTTGATCCACAAATGCTTGAAGGTTGAACCACAAACTTCAACAACAATATTCAACAACAATGTCGCGGCATCAAGAAACAGAACCAAAATGAGGGCAACGTATCGAAGCAAAATCTTGGACCAAATCACTTTCAGAACCAAATCACAATGAAGCAAAAAGCAAAGAAATTGCAATGCCTAGCTTTTAGACCAATGTTTAGAAATCACCAAATCTTAAACAAAAAAATTCTTGAATCTTAAACAACAAAACTTGAGCACAAGCATCATAATGGTGAAACCTGGAGCAATATTGTAGGAATCGTGAAAAGAAGACGAATTTGACTATGAAAAAGATGAACATGAGGGCGGATCTGAAGCATAGAAGGAAGAACAATGCCGGAAAGATAGATCGGCGATGGAGAACATGCTTCGCCAGAAAACACCAAGCGGATATGATGAAAACGCGAACCACCGGATCTAATGAATCACCAACCACAATGGAGAACGACGCCGGAGAACACAAAACTAATGAACACGTAGCGACAAAGATGATAGAGACAGATTTGGACAGAGAGAACACGAAGATGAAGTAGATCGGCAACAGAGAATCGTCGTGGCCATGCTAGATCGAAGGCAGAGGACATTGATCAAAAGAAACACTGGAACCGATGCGAAGAAGACTAGATCAAAGCTAGAAGGAAGAACCAGCAGCGAAGGTGAAACCATGATCTGACGAAGCCTTCATTAAATGATTTTGGTAATAGTAAGAGTTAAAGTAGTTTTAGCAAAATATTCATATAATGAATTTAAAATCTTGTTAAATTGTCTCTAAGTTGCAAGTAACCATAATCAATGTAAGGATAAAATTTTAACCATTTATGTAAGATCTAATAGTCAAGATTCACTCCTCCTACTCTCACAATAAATTACCTCTCTCATATGATACGCTCCATAATGATCTACATAGTATAACATATCACACATTATATTTATCTTACATATAACTCTGGTCAACTACTTGAAAAAGATAGGAGGTGAAATCGAAACTGAAAGGAAGAAAAACAAAGATTCGAAAAATGGAGGATCTAGTAATTGTTGCAGATCCGAAAACGAGAAAAGAAATGAGAAATGAAAGAGTATTTTCTGGAAGAAGAAAACTGTTTGGAGAATGAGAAAGTAATGGAAAGTGAAGGAAAATAAAGGAGTGAGTTCTTGGAACTCAGAAAACACAGCGATAAGAAGCTTCAAGATGGGTGAAAAAGCTCTGATACCATGTTGAAATTCATGGTATTCAAAGAAAAGAGACAAATAATTGATAGAGATTGAAATGAAAATTTTACTAATGATCAATATTGTGAAATGATACAAGTGTAAACACCCTTATATAGAGTAAGAGCCATAACAAATTTCTAACTAAAATCTAACTAACTAAACTAACTTCAACTAATTTCTAGTTACAATTATATCCTCTAACAATATATTATATTCATATTTTATAGAGGAGAGTTAGTTAGAATTTTCAGACAGGAAATGGAAAAGAAGATATGATTGAATTCAAAGCACAAAGCTTTTACTATTTTACAATTGAAAAAACAGTTTAGTTACCCCGCACGTTTAATTTGTACGTTATCGCACGATTTTCACATAATAAGAAAGTACAGATTTTGTAGTCTACATGAATAAATAGGGAGTAAAAAGGATTTAAATATCAATAAAATTTATAGATGCAATTTACATGATAAGATGAAGTTTCCACAGCTTTGGTTAATAAAAAAACTTCAATGTTAATTTTAATTAAACGCAATATTTTTTTTTCTTCATCTTTTGGAGCTGTAATGATTTAATTTAGAGTTTTGTTATTTACACACACTACTTTTACTTTAGAGACACTATAGACACAGAAAAGTGAGTCTTCGCTATTTTATCATTGTGATATTATACTTCTTCAACTCGCTTGAATCTAAAAGTGAGATTCAAATATTTTCTCTATACTTTACGCCATACGTATAATAAATGTAACTTATATTTCTGATTTCTTTATATGATACTGATAATTTAAAGGATTAAATAATTAATTGATAATTCATATACACATAAGACAGGTCGCTAAGAATGAGTACAAGTTTGTCATGTCATTTTTTCAAACAGGGACAACGTTAGGCTGTAATTTTTGGAGAAACCTATAATAGTTAATAGTTAATTTTACTTTAAGTATATATATATTTTATAAATAAAATTCAAGAGAAGCACGTATATAAAATTTCATCATATATATATATATATATAAAATAAATATTTTACAAATAACATTCAAGAGAAACAGATATATATGCATAACATGCATGCTATTTATTAGAATATTTAAACATACGGTTAAATAAAAAGTCAATAAAAATCAATAAATAAAATTTTTAGAGGAAGTCAAATAAGGAAAATAAAAATTGTATTAAAGAAACAAAAATTTTAGGGGGCATTGCCCCCTTCTAATACACAAGGAGAGAGATGCCCCTGCTTATAAACACTCACAATAAAAATAGATTTTACTAATTTTATGCAAGATATATTCTCTTATCTGTAGAGTACCATCAATTTTATTGTGATTTTGTGAATATGTACAAAGTAATTTGGGCTCAAATAGCCACTTTTAAAACTGGTCAATGAGAACAAGGAGGAAATAATTATTAAATTGAATTAATAATTCAAAAATGTTTAATGTATAACGTATTTTTACAACAACTTTATATTTTAAAGTAAGATACAAATAACATTATAGCCTATTTTGATTTGTGAGGCACAAGAGAAAAAGGGCTACAACATTATTTGTATCACACTTCAAGGTGTAAGATTGAAGATATTGTATCTCAAATCTATATTATACGGATACTTTAAAATAATCGATATAATTTATATTGAATAGTATCATATTATATCAATGTGATATTTTTTAGGTACTTTTAGTTATATTTTATATGTTTTTATTTAATTTATAATATATCTGCGTTCCTTACCGCAATTAGCGTCAAACATTCCACTTAATAATCAGTTGGCATCAAGTCTATTCGCATGACAGATACGCTCACACACACAACATAAAGAGGCTACGTACAAAGCATGTATACGAAAAAGAAACTTTGTCTTTATTGAGTTGTAGTGCGTGAATAAGAGACTGATAAACACGAGAAATATACTTCCATGAACCTAAAGCGTTCAACTGCACTTAGGTGTAATAGTTGATCAACAAATTTTTCAATATCTATGATTTCAAAGAGAAGATTTCCATCCCCAATTTTTGCATGCCTATATGCCATCAGAAGTGCAGAAAACCTGGTCTTAATTTGAAAGCATCTAAAAAACAACTAATTAGATCATAATTAATATTGGTATTAGATGCAGTTTGCTGGTTTGTAGGAGGAGTTATTTGAAAGAATTGATGTGTGTTAGCAACGTATGTTATTAGCGTTCTCTCATGTGATAGTGTTCTCTCATGCTCTTTTTGTTCGTATTTCTCTCGATTAATGTATTTAATTTGTTTGCTCCTATTCTGTCATGAGGATCTGTTTGGAGCCACTTCATAATTTGTTAATTATTGTCGGAAAGAAAAAATAACACGTTATTAGTTCGCTAACTAATTTACATTTAATTTTTATGCCTTGACGCCAGTAAAATCTCGTGGAATAAACTTTTTGTCAAAATTAACATTACAGAATTCTTTATTCGTACATTAAAATTAAATTATCAGTATATTAAAATTAAATTTTTTATTAATTAATAATTAGATCTCATGTGGAATAAACTTTTTTTTTTGGGGGATGGAATAAACATTTCTATTTTCCCTTTATATTCGCAATATCTTTTAATTGAACTAGACAACAGGAACAAAAAATACGAAAAATCAGCTCAATTGTCTAAAAATCAGAGAAGTTGAGGGATTTTGCATGAGAAGTCAATGCATGACGTAAAAATAATGCTGCAAATTAATTTAAATCAGTGGGAGAATTAATTAAGTTGAAGGATTTTGCACAATAGTATTTAGAAGACAACACCTGTGCTGAGATTATGACAGTTGTTGCCTTCAGGGCTTCGTGTTAAAACACGTGCTCCTTTACTTTTGCGTTCGGTGTGGGAAAATGCAAGCAAACGTTCGATTCTCGTCCGAGTCATGACACCGTCTACCGTCAAACTCACAGAAGTCTTTGTTAGTGGGTATCCCTGAATTGCACTTTGCAGAGGATACACGACTCTGCGTAGGAAAGCAACTAGTTTACATGATCAGTCTATCTTAAAAGTCTTTGCAGCGGATTTTGACTGTTGCGTTAAGGGCTGCAGCATAAAAGTTTTTAAATATATTATCGTTCAAAATAAAATAAAATGAGATAATAAATTATTAAATTATTTTTAAATTATATAAAATTTTATATACTTAATTTATTTAATAAAAAATTTTATATTTAACAGTTGAATTGATATAATTTATGTTAAATAAATAAATTATTAGATAAAGTAAATATATCAAATTTACTTCAAAAATAAATACATCCCCACTCTATAATAATTGGCATAATAAAATCAAAAAATTCACACTAATAGAGTTAACTTATAATGGGTCATGTTATTTTTCAGTACGTCCATCTTTCTTTCTTTTTTTTTTTTTTTTGTTCCTTACTCCGAGTTATCGACTCAACCCATACACGACTCGCATTCTGAGCAAAACGCATATTGAGATTGAAAATCTGAAGTCATTATTTATATGGTGGTACTATTTCTACAGTTAAAAAATGGGTGTCCATAGATATTTAATTAAATTTAAAAATAAAAATTTAAAGTTTGTATTTATAAGTAGAGATCAAATAAAATTTGCAAGTAATAAATTGAGTATTGACCTAATCTAAAATGTGGGTGATTGAAAAATCATTTCCCTTATTTTTAACTTATATGCTAGGTTAATATCCTCCAATAAACCTATTTCAAGAGAACAGCAAAAAAAATCCAAGATCTTTATTTTCAGCTCATTCTTACCATACGCCTTTAACAATTTTTGTTGCAAAGTAGATTTTAGCATATGCCCCATGCTCAAATAAAATTTGGTTATTATTAGAGGAAAAAATCTTCTCAAGTGAAAATTGTACATGATGATGTGTGCTATCTCTATTGGTAATTTGATTAATGATGGAGATGTGCACACATAATTGAAAGGATCTTCTTCCATTATTTGATTGGAAGGAATATAATTATTTTTTATGGAACATTTATTCGGGAAGACGCTGACAACTAATCATGTGGTAAAATTAATATCTATTAAGAAAAAAAAATGCACCATCAAATTGCAGTTTCGACTTTTTTTTTAATTCATTTTTCTTATTTTTATTAATTTTTCACTATTTAAAAACAGATGACTGCAATAGCGGTAAATTATGATTTTAAACATTGAAATCGCCATTTAAAAAGAGTTTTATCTATCTAATACTCTTGAATTGGATATATGTTGCTTAATGTTACGAGTGTATACATATATTATCCATAAAATATCGTAACTTTATTTACATTTATTTTGAACTAGCTAGATTAATCCTAGTTTGCTAACTTCCAAATATCATTAAAGCGTGATTGACTAAGAAGTAACGAACGAAAGAAAATGTTGTCACATACTCATATATTAATCTTGCATTTTATCTTGATAAGCTTTGTTGTCATGGGCTGCTGCTGACTTTTCTCCAAGAGAATACACACTCAACATTTGATCTAGAATTGAAATCCTGTGCCATATGTTTCTCTTAGTTTCTAATTACGTCTCTCTTCGGCAACTTTCATTTGTACGAAACTGCTGATCCCTCTTACTTGTCAAGCCCCCTGATGGCTATAAATAGACCCAACTTACACCCCCTTTTGCTCACCACCAGATTCATCACTACACATACAGCAGTTATTAGTAGATAATTGATTAAGTGAATCACTAATAATTAAGCCATGGAGAAGAAAACACTAGCTGGATTCTGCATTTTCTTCCTCGTTCTCTTTGTTGCGCGTAAGTCATTACTCTAAATGTTAATTCTATTACATTATCTCTGGCAATGTTATTTATTTATGTAACCTAGAGGATGCATATGTGATGTTACATCATATGTTACACATGCATTAAGCCACTATAATTGGTATAGTGAGGAGAGATTTGAGTAATATGTATAAGGTCCTAAATTCAAATTTATTATGACTAATATAATTTTCGAAGTATAAATATGCATTCTGCCCATATAGTCTTTAACAATTATATATATGTAGTTGCTACTTGCTAGTTCAATCTGCATTACTTTATCGTTTATACTTAGCTTTCTTCTTTGGTTTATAAACGTTATGAGTTATGAAGGACATATATATATATATATATATAAATCTTTAATTAATGATATTGGTACATGCAGAGGAAGTTGTGGTGCAAACTGAGGCAAAGACTTGTGAGAACCTGGCTGATACGTATAAGGGACCATGCTTCACCACAGGCAGCTGCGATGATCATTGCAAGAACAAAGAGCACTTGATCAGTGGCAGGTGCAGGGACGATTTTCGCTGTTGGTGCACCAGAAACTGTTAAATTATGGATTTTCTCCATTCATACGAAGATGAAGGCGCATATATATAATAAATAAGACAACAGTGTCAATAAGACTATTGCACCTCATCTATATATGTATCTTTATATATCTCGACCGTATCTGTATGGGGTACATATATACACTATATGTACTTCATCCCTATACTACACCTATATGTTCTGTGTCCATAACCAATGAGTTATGTACTTTATGTTACAGAATAAATAATGGTGGTGTTGCAAAACACGAGTTGGTATTTTAATTTTTGTTTCCAACATCTTCGTATTGTTCTCAAGTTCGATCTCACTTCAATTAATAATTGTGGCATGATCGCTTTATGTACGTATAATGTTTAATTGTTGGGGAATTATCAGTAACTTAGATATGCGATGATGCATATTTATAGAGGAGAGAGACATGCGTGGCTGAGTTTGTTATACTTAGCTTTGTCAGAATTTTTAGAAAAAGAAATGGAAAAGAAAGAATTCAGACAAAAAAACATACAGCGTAAAATTGCCCTGTATAGATTCATGAATTTGTAAATGTATAAAATACATGCAATTACATGTTCATTTGTACATTATCACTATCATCATATGAAAGAACAGTTTTTTATTTAACAGATATATGGAAAGTTAAATAAAATTTATAGATTAATCTATATGATAAGATGAAATATTCAAAGCTTTTGTTGATAAAACGTTAAAATTAACTTATTTTTTTATGGGTTAATTTAATTTAATTTACGCATGATATATATACATATATAATAAATAAAGCAAATTTAAAATACATAAAATATGAATGATTTTGATGCATTGTATATGATACTCAATCAAGAGATTAATTAATGAATAATTCATATCATATATCACTAAGTGAGTGAGCAACGTTTAAAAGTGGTCAAAGACAATTTGAGAGCAAGAAAATTATTAAATTGAATTAATCAGCTGACATCAAGTCTACTGTCATGACAGATACACTCAACACAAAGGCTCCGTACAAACCATATATGGGGAGCTGAAGGTTTTTTATTTATTTATTTTTGTCTTGTTGAGTTGTGCATGGGGGCAGCAATTTTTGTCTTGATGAGTTGTGCTTGTGCATAAGGACCTACAAATACCAAAAACACATACTTCCATAAGCCTGAAGCTCTGAACTGGATCGGCTTAAGTTTAGAGTATTCGTTGACCAAAAAAATAGGTGTATCAAAATAATCATATTATTAACTACTTATAATAATTAAATTATTAGTTTTGGTACTGTAATAAATTGATTTAATCTTGTGTATTGTTCCAAGTCGAATAATCACCTAATTATATTATAGAATCCTATTAAGAATTAGTAAAAACGATGAACAATTTTTTCAAAAAATGTTTTGTGCATAAAAGGGTAGCTAGATACTCATATTTACATGTCGGAGTTGCTTTATTTTTATTCCCTAGTATATTGACAATCCTTACGAGATGACTATCCCACTGCCACTCTATATTGTTTGGATATTTTTTATTTCATCTCATTTCTCTTAATCTGGGAAAGAAAATTGGGAGGAACCGATGGAATTAAAAGGAATAGTCTATCCATCTCAATTTCATTCCGGCTTTGACAAATCTAATAATGAATCAACAAATAAAAATGCCACTTTACTTTATCCAACTCCATCAATTCAAACATACCCTAAAGTAAAACACCCACTAATTACGCAAGACAAAAAAAAAAAGGGAAGGCCAGCTTGAATTCTATCTCCTATAATTATTATTATTATTTAGATTGAGATGAAAATTCACTCTAATATATCTAGGATCACGATATGTCTCTAATTCATCGAGTGTTTATAAAGGTACTTATAAATCATTGTCAACAAGAGATACCTAAAAATCAAATCCAAATTATAATGATACATGAGCAGAAGGTCAATTAGATGAGTTAATATCTTCTACTCCTATTATTGACATGATGGGTTATCATGTTGGTCTCTTTTTTTCCATAATTAAAATTGCTTTAACTCTCAAGGACAGAAGCAAAAGAGATCACACCGTGTGTTCATCAGTATATAAAGACATAGAAAACAGTAATGGAAAACGAGACTACTACAATAGAATAGTGTAAATCTAACTCTCAGACACATTATCACAAGACACCACAAAAAAACTCTCACCGAACAATAAAACTGGATAAAGTATTGTAGCTATTGCCTTTCATGTCCGGAAACTTGAGCCTTTATCAAAGTTAAGTCACCACCACAACTTATAACATCACATATAGGAGAACAAAAATCATCTTTCTCCTTTTACTGTCCCACTCCATATCCTTCAATCAAATTTTGTTATATGTAAAAGTTATAAGTAGTTAAAAAAAATATAATTGGATAAGAAATTATGAATAATATTATTATTAATTATGTGTCAAATTTTTATTTGGGAGATAGATGGTGAAATTTACTTCAATTTTCTTTTACTTGTAGAACTTGTTTAGAAGACTCTGAATTTATGAAATTATTATATCAGTCTCTCATTAATTTATAAAATCATTATATTTTCTTTATCTCTATTGCACAATATATTCAATGGCGGTAAGTGTAATTTACCCATGCTAAAAACACTATAAGGCTAAGTCAAGGTCAGTTTAACACATGCAATATAATCTAGTAAGATTGATAGCACAAGAGCCACCATAATCATACACGTTGTTTCGTCGAGTTGGGATTCCTCCTCCTTGGCGTTGGTTGGGTTCCCCAGGTGGAGTCTCGGTGCTTCCATGTAGGCATGCGTTAGGAATAACCAATTAGTTGAAAAAATATATGAATTAGTTAATAATGACTTAATTTTGTTGGTAATGACTAGTGAATTGATAATATTAGTATGTTATTAGCTTGTTAGTTAATCCTTAATCAAGTCTCATTCATGTGGAATAAACATTTCTGTTTCTTTTATTCGCAATATATTTTAAATGAATTTTCCAACTAATTCACGAGAGTTAGGATGAAAATACGAAAAATAAGTGTAGTTTGGTGACTATCTACTAAAATTAAAAGTCCATGCATGACGTATGATGGAATAATAGTGTGATATAAGTTAAAGAATTTGCCCCAATAGAAGACAACACCGGTGCTGTGATTTTGACAGTTGTTGCCGCCAGGTCTTCATGTTTTAACATGTGCCCCTTCAATTCTGCCCAGAGTGCCGCATAATGCACACTTTCTCCGTTCTCATCCGAGTAGTTTTGACACGGTCTTCTGTCAATAGTTTTTGCTTTTTGTTAGCATATAGCCATCTTTGAATTATATTTTCCCATGAAAACACGACTCTGCGGGAAGAGGATAAAAACCAACACAGACGAAAAAATCAGTTACACATGTACTGATCCTTGATACGATTCAGAGCGATCTATCACCTTTGCAGTGATTTTGACTGTCATTGCCCTCACAGATGAAGCTGTTCGTTGGCACCTTACAAAGGCGACGCGTGGTGGGTTGATAATGTCAACTTTTCTTCTACGTTGTCGTTAATCACGGCATAAATCCCCTGATTAAAACAAGCTCACTTTTTCAAACACAGCATACTTGTGTAACTGTGTGAAATACGATGTTTTATTTAAGTTGGTCGGAGCCCTATCTTTTCCTGGGAAAAGTCAAGCCTTTTATCGGAGTCCTTTAATGGCAACCACCGATCGACTGCCGATGCTCCGTTAGCGTTTTGCAGCCATTAATGAGGTGATTATCATGGATGGTAATTTTTTTATATCTTGTATCTAACCCGCAGACATCAAAACATAGTGAAGCGAGCCCTCTGGTATAATTAATGGACTAAATGAGAGTACCATAATACCGGGTCGAACGCCACATCTTGACATAAAACCTTAAAGCAATGAGTCATGGCTCCTCCTCTCATTATATACTACTCACTTAATTCATTCTCAACCGATGTGAGACTTCACTTCTCACACTTAACCCCAACAGTACGCGTATCCGCCTTAAACATTTTTACAAATTTTACATTGATCTTGCTTGGACTTCATTAATTTTTACACTGATCACTCCTGGACATAACACTGTTTGCAAAGTTGACAGGAAACAAATAATTTGTGTAATCCATAGATTTTTAATGGTGAAATGCAATTAGTTGCGAAAAAAAAAATACAAAATGATACCGAAACCCATGGCTTGGGTGGGTTAAGATATGGTGAATAAGATATAAAGAACTAGCTAAATTGACACTTGTCATTGGTGCAAATGAAAATGAAAGTTCTTTACAAACATGATGAAACGGAGAGTTTGGCTTATAAGATAGATATCAGTGCTTAGTGTGACAATATCCTCTCAAAAATGGAGTTAACTTCCATTTGCTATAAGGATAGATTATTGTAAGGTTGTCAAATGGAGAGGAGTCAAGTACAAATCATAAACTTCACAGGAGATGAATTTTCTCTTAGACAAGTATAGTTGTCACACGTAACAAAAATTGGTAACCTTTGGAGAATTATTTTGTATTATTTTCTTTTGGTCAAGGGAGAACTACTTTGTATGAATCTTATTTTTCACCATGGGCCCATCTTTTATCAAGAAAATGCCCACCAAAAACGTTAGAGGAGTCAAGTATTAATCATAAACTTCACGTGAGATGAATTTTCTCTTAGACAAGTATAGTTGTCATAGATAACGTAACCTTTGGAGAATTATTTTGTATTATTTGTTTTTGGTCAAGGGAGAACTATTTTGTATGAATCTCATTTTTCACCATTGGCCCATCATTTATCTAGAACAGGCCCACCAAAAAATGCCAAAGTCCACCATTGGGCTTGAGCCTAAGCCCATCTAACAAGAACCCACTAGATAGCCCCTCCCTCCTCCTTCGGACTCCGAGTCATCGACTCACCTCGTTCTGCACAAGTCGACTCACTGCGAAACCAGAAGCTCGAAGGAGCCGAACGACCAAAAACAAAAAAAAATGTCGTCGAGAGATGGCAGCGACGTCGCTCCACCGAAGAAGGTCGCAAACTCAGAGAGAGACGACGACGAAGCTCTTCCTTCGAAGCGAGATTCGCGGAAAGCGCGGGAAAATTCGGAACCAGATTCGAGGAGAAAATCGCGAGGAGAGAGTTCGGATTCGGAGGGGGAGAAATCGCACAGGAGGAAGAGGAAATCGAGGAGGCGATACAGCAGCGACGAAGATTCCGGTTCGGATTCGGATTCGGAGGAGGAAGAGTCCGAGAGCTCAGGTTCGGGTTCCGAGTATTCGGATTCGGATTCGGAGTCGGAGAGCGAGGGACAGAGGAGGGAGAGGAAGAGGAAGGAGAGGAGGAGGAGAGAGAAGGAGGAAGAAAGGAAGAGGAGGAAGAGAGAGAAAGAGCGGAAGAGGAGGAAGAAGGAGAAGCTGAAGAAGAAGAAGAAAAAGGAGAAGAAGAAAGAGAGAGGGAAGAAAGGAGCAGTGACGAATTTATGGGGGAAGTATGGTGTTATTAGAGAAACTGATATGTGGTAAGTGATTTGTGCTTTTTTTTTCCCTTCCTTTTTGTTCTTTTCATATTTGCATTACTTATTGAATAATTTGATTCAAATGTGAGATATGAATGTGTCAGTATTTTGTTGCTTAGGTTTTGCATGTGAAATTATGTCTGATTTGCATGAGGATAGATAGGACTTGAGCATGTGGATAGGAGGCTTGAAATTAGACAAGGCTGTGGAATTTATTTGATAGGTGATGATGAATTTGAGCGTGGAAAGCTTAAAACTGATCAGTGACCGTTGTTGGTGTTTCTCTGCATATATATATATATATATATATGGTCATGGAGAGAGAGCTGCCTATGTGTGTAAAAGAAAAATTAAATTCGACACTGCCCTCTTTTAACAGAACTTCAGTTGGACTACAATCTGAATACATGCCGAAAACATGGAATCTTTGGAAGAGGCAATGGCTGTTGTGAACTTTTGTAGGATTCACTGACAGTAGGCGATAATTTAATCTCCTGATTATTTGAAATTTTGAAATTTACTGTCCAATGTTGTCATGCCACAATTTCTTGATTCTGGAACCTTGGAAGTCAAAAGTGTTGTTAGAAGCCAGGTGGCTTGTTCTTTCTCTGTATTTTATTTTACATAGGTCTTTGGTTGGGCAGAAAGCAGCAGAAATTTCAGACAAGAGGTTATTGTTGAAAGGGTTGAAACATAGCAATTTGGACTTTCTATTGTTGGTTTCATTTTAGCTGACATTGTTTCTTGATGGACACTTTATCCGGCTTTTAATCTTTCATTACTGGGAAAGCTGTACTTCACTATTTAGAAGCCATAGTAACTGAAAACGCACTTAAACTTGTTAGCATGTTGACTGCATATTATTTTTGTTTCCTTTATATGCTTATGGAAGGTCTTTGGTTCGTGGCCTTAGTTACCAAAGCTTACCAATAGATTTTTAAGTAATAAAGGATTTGTTGAAGTAAATAACTAGCTTAAATTTTCAGTTGAGTCTAAAGTTAATAACTACCTAATTTAGCTTTTACATCTTGTGAATTAAGGTTCTCGTCTTCCCTTCTGTGAGTGATGTTATGAATATTACAGGACCAAACGACCAGAGTTCACTGCATGGTTGGCAGAAGTAAAGCAGGTTGGTGATATTTTGGTCTACTTTCTATTCTTAATGCATTCTAATTTCCAACAATCTATATGATATTTACTCTTCCTTTTCGTTCGTTGTTTTCTTCTCACCAAAAGTTAGGTTGGTGACTTTTTAACATTTTCTAGGGAAATGTTTTCTATGTATTCTTCACATGAGCTTTTGACTTGGTTTCCAGTACAGTAGTGAAATTGAGAAAGTGGTTTTTCATAATAAACTAGATCACATTTCTTTCTTACCTGTTGGACTTGGCCAAAGCTAGTTGTTCTACATTTTTTTTTTCGTCCTTGAAAAGCAAGCGCGGAAAATTTATTTTTTCCTTCATCTGTAGTTCGCCCAATTTATATGCATGTCATGGTTGTGTGTTGCATACACTGTTACTTTACTGTAATGATTGTGGTTTTTTGACAGGTGAATATGGAGAATCTGTCTAATTGGGAAGAAAAGCAGATGTTCAAAGAGTAAGCACATATACTTGCCAGTTGCTACTCAGAAAAGAAAAAGAAAGAATGGTGTATGGGTTTGTGAAGGGAAAAAAAGAGAAAAACAAGAAGGAAAATCACTTAAACTTGATGTGTGTTAAGTTTATTCTTAGGGTGTGTTTGGTTAAGGAGTAAAATGGGGGTTAAGATGTCCTAAATGAACTTCATGTGAAATTTTACCCCCACTTTTACTCCCCAACCAAACATACTCTTAAGGTTGAACCATATGATAAAAAGAACTACTCACATTAACTTATTTCATTCTCACCTTAAGTAGACTTATTTATTCACTGATCCTTTATATATTAAGTGTTACATTACATTCAATTCTGTGTTCTTTGTTTCTAATTTCTGCTGTGCAGATTCATGGAGGATCACAACACAGCTACCTTCCCTTCCAAGAAGTAAGCTAATGCAGAGTTATAGTTTATTTGACTTAAATTTGTACAGACTTTGTGCTCATTTTTGTAGGTAAGAACTAATCTATGGGGGAATGGATCTTCTCATGTCAAAATTCCACATGACAAAGTCATATGTAATCTCTCACCTTTAAATCTTTTATGTCACATCTTTTCTGGGCCTTTGAAATCAATGGTGAGAGATCAAACTTGACCTTTCCATGTTGAATTTTGAAATGAGAGGATCCATTCTCTAATCTATGGCCATGTATCTTTTGTTTGTTATCTGACAATATTTTAGGGGCTGTTTGCTTTCAGTTTCCAGTTTTCAGTTTTCCGGTAGTTTTCAGTATTTTTTTCACAAAATCTGGAAAAATGAAAATAAAAACTGAAAACTGAAAGCAAACAGCTCCTTATCATCCAATTTATGGTGCCATGCTCGGCGATGTAAACTCCTTGTTCTGCCATGTTGACTTGGATTTAAGACCTTGACTAAATCATTTTTATATATTTATTTATTGGGATTGACAAATGGTTCACTGTTTACGTGGCAGGTACTACAACCTTGATGCTTACTACAGGCATCAAATGGAAAAAGATATGAAGAAGGGTATTAAGAAGGTCCAGGCAACTGAACGTACTGTTTTTAATGATGAAGAACAGCGCAGGTATATCATTGTGCAAGCTGGTTTTGCTATTCTCATTTTTAATTGATTCTCTTCTGGCAACCTTTTTCCTTTGAACTGACGCAATGCCTTCTGTTATTTGATTTAAGAAGCAAATATTTTGACTATCTTCCTGTTTCAGTTTTTGATATGTAGGATTTTTCAATACCTCCTTATCTTTTTCACTCTGTCAACTGTGTTCCATTTGCACAAAAATGTTACTTGAAGTTTTCATTACTAGTGTCAGAATATGACCTTTAAAACACTATCCATGCACAGAGTGGTTTATATAATTTTACATCAAATTCTTAACTTTTAGTACTCTTGCAAATGGAGCTGACGAACAGTTGTACACATGGCAAGCATTTTTGTTGACTCAAATTGTTTCACCCCCTTCATAATCATTTTCATTCCACTTGTAGGCAAGAATTGTTGCAAGCACGTGAAAAGCATAAGGAAGAGCAAGTGATTGCTTTGAAGCGCTCTATGGAAAGTGGAATGGTTAGTTCTTACCAGATTGCTTCTATGGCAATTCAACTATTATTCTAGTCATTTTGTTAATGACAGGGTTCCTTTTCTTCTCCTCTCACATTTCTGTGCTCTGATTTACAGGCACAAGCAATGAAAGAGCAAGCTCAACTCAGGGAAGAGATGGCTTACCAGTACAAGCTTGGAAACTTTGAGGTGAGAATTACAAATTAAACTCTATTCGGAGCTTGGGTTTTAGTTTTTATGTCTCTGCTCAGTTTGCTGCAATATTACCACTATAGGCTGCTGCTGCTATCCAGAGGAGGTTGGACCCTGATGCTGCTGTATAGTTGGCGACAACAACTTCCGTTCTGTGAATCAGTTTCTAGGGAATAAAAACGAAGCTTCCGTGAATCGAAGAATTTGATGATAGTTTCATGGTGATCATATCCTCATGACAAGCATAATTTATGTTCATTGTGGATCTTTTCGCTTTTAGGGATGGCATATGCTGTGGATGGGTTTTGTTTGTTTCAAGGTCTCTATATAGTTCTATATATAGCTAGCTAATGGAAGATGTTATTGCATTTCCCCATGAGGAAGTCTGGTTTTGTGTATTGTTGACGGAGTTAGCATTTAAAAGCAAGGGGAATGCACAAGAGAGAACATTAGCATTTTCGTATTTATATGTGATCAAATTAAGGAGGAAAAAAAAATCATAGTTAACATAACCTGGCTTTAACCAACGGAATCCTTTTGGGCTCGCAATTAAAGTCTGATAATTACAAACTTTCTAAATCACATAAACTTGCGTGATAAATAGTGCAGCTTGTGTACTTTCACCTGTGTTAATCTACGTATTTGATCTCAAATGTATGAGAATTATGAATTCATGGTCAAAGTTTTAATTCTTCTGGACACAGAGAAAATACTTATCTCGATTATGTAACCCCTAGTTCATAAAATAGTCGTATGTATGTGTTGTTTAGATAATAATCTAAATAGGTAAGAAAGAAACAAGTTGCATAAGTGGCTTTTCAATATATTACAGTAAAGTTAAGATAGTACTTGTTTAATTGTATGCTCTATGAGCTATGCAATAGAATGCGCAGTCTAAATATAATAGCTTGCTACACAAACACAAAGGAAGAATTTTTTTTTTTTTTTTGAAGCCTAAACATGTGGGCTTCCTAAATGCAGTTGCATTTGCACATAAGTAGCTGCTGGTCACCAACCTGCCACTTAATTTCACGACATCTAGCGAAGATCTTGTTAATTAAGAGCTTATCTCCATTCATAACATAATGCCATCTATGTTGTGAAGCAAGGAAGTCTCCTGCAGATGTATTTTGGAAAGATAGATCGTATCTTAAAAAAATGTTCCTTTGCATTAATATTTATATTTAGAGTAAATTAATCCGACTTCTATTCTTAAAAATATTTTAAGAATATTTTTTTGATGTTTAGAAATATCACTATCTAACAATTGGACTAATACCACAAAGGGCAAAAACAAACATTTTTGAAAAAACAATAAAAAAAAATTTCAGGAATCAAAATCAAAATTGATTGTATTTATAAATACTAGAAAATATATTTAAATCTTCATTTTCATTTTTAGCAAAGATAGCTTCCATCTATGAATATTCAACTTCCTACTAACAACAGGTCATGGAACGCAAATAGTTTGTTTTTGAACTTTGGTCATGGGAAAGATCCCAACTCTCATTGTCTTAAAAAAATTTGTGGTCCTCAAAATAAGCTGTACGCCCCAGCCCATTTCTAGAGCCTCTCTATCCTTTAAATGTAAACCTGGTAAGGTGTGATGAAAGACAATCAGGAACACTTGTTGGCTCTATCCAAAGTGTTTCATCACGATAAAAAAAAACATCCTATGAACAAGGGACACTACTACTCAAAATGTGTTAACAAAGAAAAACTATACATAACAAAATTAAACATTTACATTACTTAATTAAACAAACCTTCTGAACGACAAGGAACTTCAAGCTTGGGGCTCTTTTGAAGCGATCTTACCAATGAACCGCAGTCACAACAAGAAGTGGTGATCTCTAGGCGGACCTAATTGCCAAATTTTGGAAGATCCACCAGATTATTAGAAAATTTAGTAAAGGCCTGCAGCACATGTGAATGAAAATTTATAACAAGACATTCATACACTACGTACCCTCCAAAATGCACCTTATAGAAACAATGAAAAATGAAAATATCAAGATTTTGCCTGGAGATTCTTAATGCCCCAAAAATAAGAAAAGATTGTTACACCATACCATTTTATTTGAACAACCTGAGAAGCAATTAATATTAAAAATATTGTTAAAGTATGAAACGAGATAACAAAGATAGCCAATATGGTAGCTATTGAATAATACATAACAAGAATTCTACAAGTATAATCACTTTGTTGTATCAATAGCATATAGAGAAATGATATGCGCACATAATTTTTCTACAATACACTTACAACATAGGAATAAGACGAACAAAGTGGTGGATCCAAGGAAATTGTTCTGCAATTTCCCACGATCACAGTAATTAAAGCGCAGCCGCACCATGGTACTACCACACAATTTAAAACCATGGGGTTCTGATGATGTCTCCAGTTAGTCAACATCCTAAGCTATTGATTAACTTGCACTTGTGTGCGATGAACATACAAACTAAAGTACTTAAAAAGTATTTGGATGAAGCACGTCAACTTTGTCGTTAAGAACCATATCCCCATCACGGGTCCCTATTATCACTCCCTATACGGGTTTAAATCTCCACAATATATTTCAAAAAATTAAAAAAATATTAAAAAGAGAAAAATATTTAAAAATGCTTTTGAACATGAATAAAACACATATACTTATGTATCCATAATCTATTGATCATTATAACATAATTCAGTATAGTAAAAATTAAAAATAAAATACATTATGTAAATCTATTTTGAAAACAGTTAGAAAAATGAGAGTTGAGAGAATATATACATATAAAAATACATTTACATAACTTATACTTATGTGGACATTTGGCCAGTCTCCATAGGATGGGGTCTTAATGCCCCTCTCGCTCCATTTAATAAATGGGGACCCTATTCTTTTCCTCGTGGAAACCAAATTAGTTCTCGTACTCGATCCCCATCGTGGGTAATCTCTATGGGTATATTTTGTCATCCCTAATTTTCATTGAGAATGGGGACAGGGAGGGAGTGAGGATACCACTAGGAAAAGTTTATTTTGACAGCTGAATTAAGTTATTGAGTTATATATACTCACTCATTTTCATTCATAAAGAAGAGTTTCATAATTCAAAATACATTCATAAGAATTACAAGTTTTCTTCCCCGAAAATTGCTGCAAATGGCCTAAAAAGGACAATGCCTAGAGCTAGTTTCAACGGAGATGATGTTTTCTTTATATTTCTAGGAGGTAATTTCATGTGATTTCAATATAAAAATAAAATTTCATTATTATATTACTCTTGATAATGGAGGTTATAAAGATTCTATTTGTTTTGACTATATACTTCTCACCGCTGTATGGTTACGTCATGACAACTTAAATCTTGTCCAAACAAGCAATCAGTTGTTGCTGACTAATACTCATAAAAGGGATGAGCCTCTTCTCCGGTGGGTGTTATATAAAAAATATTATTACATACCGAATTCTCTATACATAATATTATTAAAGATGATTAAATAAGAATGAAAATAGTTAATCAAAGACACCCTGAGTTTTGCCTCATTCTCCACATGGCAATGAGTATTAATCACCGTAGTCTTTAAAACACTAGCACTTCTTAGAATGTACTATGCATACACTAGTTCATATCCACGAGACTAGTTTTGATCCATACTTGAATGTAGATATAATTTTTTTTATAGGATGAAAACAAATCTTCATTATATTTTTGTAAAGATTATATAAAATATATTTAAGATAAACAACAACTTAAAAACAAATAAAAGCAATGAGATGTTTTAAGAACATAGCTTTAATATTCGTTTTAGCTTTTACTAAAAAGCTAAAAACTATTTTTTTTTTAATTTTCAAAAATTTATCTAAATATATAGAAAATATTTTTTTTTAGTGTGAAAAAGTGATTTTGGACCCCAAAATTCTACGCAAACAGACCCTAATTGGCGCTTGTCCAGTTATTTACAATCAGCAGTCTCTCACCGTCCGATGGTTCTCGAGTAAAGATCCTCACAATGCCATCCAACGACCCTAATTGGTCCATATCAGTCACACAGTCTACTCAGCTGGACCAAGGAAGGTCCACATTTATTAATTAAATCACTATCAGTAGTCCTCATCACTATAGCGGCGCCATCATTTGATTTGATTATAACCTAAAGTAATTTCTTTGTAATTTTTCAAATGATGCCCATGTCATGTATCAATAAAAAAAAAACAAAAAAATGTGATGCCCATGTCGGCTTGTCTTTTTAGTTATCGGCTCATTCTTCGTTCCATGCTCTAAAATAATTCATAAAATTAATAATTTAATTTAAACTCCTATGGTTTACTCGGATGCAGCTCAGTATTAGTGTTATTAGATGCATGCAAATTTTCTTATGAACATTACGCAAACTTTACTGGTCACGATTTTATTTTTCTCCCTTTCAACGTTAACGTCACCAACAAGGCGCTAGTAAATTATCCAAGTTTAAATCGTTGAGAAAATAATTATTATACATATCTTTTGATAAAAAAGATATATCATAATTGTTGTTAATTTTTCTACTAATAATTGAAATTGTGTATTATACTCACCTTTTGGTGTTACTAGATTCTAGAAATTCACCTAAACTATTGATACTTCTAATAAGTATCATAGTCTTGAATAATCTATCAAAAAATCATAGTCTTGAATAAGAGTGCACATATTTAGTGTTGACCATAGAAAAATGTAACATATTTCGCTTTTGATATTATTAGTTGATGCTCATTTTGTATAGGAAAATACGTTGAAAATTTGGTGTGAACTATTATGAGATTACTATCAGAGTTTTTGAAAATGAGTATTAATTAAAGAATTAAGAGAAGGAAAAATTAAATCAAAAGGTTAACATTTTTAATTTTTCAATTGATTAAATAACTTTCTTATTAAAGCCGACACAGCCAAGGCTCAGCTCAGTTGTCATAGTGGATCCACTGAACAAGACGACAAACCTTAAAAAAAACAGCCCCTAATAGAATATCTTTGCCTTAATTAAAAAAAAAAATCTTTGTCTGAAGATGGAATGAAAATTATATTAATTTATTATTAGTTAATATAGATATTCCAAAGCTAAACCCCTTTCTCTTTCTTCAGTATTGAAGCTTTCACACTGTCCTAGCTTCTACTCCACTTTTGCTTTTGTCCCTCATTATCTCTCTCTCTCTCTCTCTGTCCTAGAACTAGAATGTTGAACTGAGCTAAAGCCTGTTTTTGGTAGAAGAGACACAACAAAGCTAAGCCTTTGAGAATGAGGGGTCCTTTGGGTGCAGTCATTGGGAGGTATCCATCAAGTGATGGAACCACCCCAGTTGGTGGGATCATAAGGCGCAACAGAAAATGCAGGGACATAACTGTTCTTGTCATTTTTATAGCATTCTGGGTTGCCATGATTGTCAACTCCAGCTTTGGTTTCAACCAAGGGAACCCTTTGAGGTAAGAATCTTAAAAAGTTCCCAACTTTATCTGATTCAGCATTGTTTTTTATGTGTGCTTGTGTGATTGGAAATGGAAAGTTGTGGTTTTGAAGAGTGAGGTTGAGAAATGAGATCCTATTTGTAAATGGGATTCTTTTGTGACAGTTTTTTTTTTTCTTTAAGGAAGTTCTTGTAATGGATGTCTAACTTTTCACAATTTATGCGTTTTGTTGAGTTGTTCATTTTTTCCTTGAGGTCCAAGAGTTTATACTTTCCCTGTTTTTTTAACCTATTCCGGGTCTTAAATTTGTATAATTTTTCTATAAATCTTCGGCATTTATTCCTTTCTCTGCAATAGTAGAAATGCTATGTTTGTTGGATCTGTCATTATATGTTTTCCTCTGTGTACCAAATAACTAATAGAGGTGCACGTTTGGCTTCTGCGGAACTGAAAGGTCTGTAAGTAAGAAGCGGGACTTGGTTGTATTGTAACATGAAGCCTGTAATTTTGTTCTCCTTTTTGTTGTTATTGTTGTGTAGTTTGTAATTCCACATCTAGTGGACTAGGCACCTAGTGAGACAAGGTTTGCTTCTTGTTTTTGTTGTTGTTGTGTTGTGGTTTGTGATCAATGCTACTATGGCTTACTAGGCTTACTTATGGGCTGGATTACAAAGGAAATGTGTGTGGGGACAAGCATGCTGGCCTTCGCGAAGTGGAGCTATTATACTGGCTAAATCCTAATCAGGTTTATCAAAGTGGATTGAAGGATAGCAAATTCAAACTGGCTGACGCCCACAGCATATGCTTGTTGGACTGCCCCATACCTTCTGAAGATTCACTCAATTGGGTGTGTGATTATCCTGAAGGCGATATTCGTCTTAGTATGGATGATTGGATTGATAGTAACTACAATTATTATGAGTACCTTACACCAGAAATGAGAAACTCCTCTCTTCAACTTCAAGGCCCTTGTTATCCTGTCATATTTCCTAGTGTAAATGGTAAGCAAACTTTTCCAATTCCAATGCATTCATAAATGTCATGTGATGTAACTGGTGTTGTGTGCCTACTAATGGCTGTGCCTTGTGCGGTTGGAAATTATGCTCCTTGCAGAAAGGCATTTTTTTTTAAAAGTTTTTTTTTTTTTTGGGGGGGGGGGGGGGAGGGTGCTAAGGGAATTGTCAATATCCTACATATTATGAGTTTTTTAAATACCTGATTCTTAAACCAATCCTTTTTGTCTAGTTTACTGGAGTTGCCAATACATTGCCCGGGCATCAAATGTGTCTTTAAAGCATTGGCAGGAGATGGGTGGAGTTAGCATCAATGAAGACATTGTTATTGATAATTCCATTCACAAGTATATCAACTCTCGGTCAGCTGTCCTAAAGGTTAACTTTTTCAACCATCTATATTCTTTTATTTATTTTATGGTAGTCATATTGTCGGGGAAAGCATAAATACTTAACATTCCTTCTATGTTGTGTATAACTCAGCATGTCAATTTTAACTTTTAACATAAGAAATTATCAATTAAAAGAAGTAATTTTGCGGGCAAGCAAGCACTTAAACATCGGAGCATTCTGCTGCAAAAGATATACTGGTAGGATAGCAAAGACAGCACGCACCCAATGCTCTGTGCAAACAGAGTTAAACATTCAATTGGTTAATACTCAGAAAATATCCTTGGCTGGATGAAAATGCAGGAGTAGAAGACAGCGAGTGTAAATTATTATTTATCAGTTCTTATTGATATATATCATGTTTAGAATCTTGATACCAAATCTATTTTCACTTATCCTCCATCCTTTTTCACATTTTTGCTCTTACTAACTGCACTTGTATTAAGCTTTTAGTTGCACTGTTTCATATGTCCTGTCATTGAGCACTATGTACAATGTGCAATAGGATTTTTAAGTTTCATAATTACTTATTTACTTTTATTTGCAGAGATACATGGCTGACATAGGAAAGGCATGGCCTGTGCTGATTGTTTGTGGAGGGGTCGTACCTTTGTTTCTATCTGTGATTTGGCTGCTGATGATTCGACATTTTGTTGCTGCAATGCCTTGGATAACAGTGGCTTTTTTTAATATTCTAATAATATCTGTCACAATGTTTTACTACCTGAAAGGTTAGGATTTGTGCTGAACTTTTTTGTAAAGCAAGTTACTGTTTTTTCTTGGAAATATATAACCATACAGAAGACGACAAAATATGATTAACTTTTTGATTAATTTCAATTTCTTTTTCTCTACCCTATGTATTTAATGTTTGATTCCTTGTCAACTGCATGGCATATTCATCTTTGAGATCACCATTTTCTTGAATACCCTTGCACCAACTGTATGTCTGTGTCCTCTTGATAAATCCAATTAAGCTCATAGATACTTCTCTCATTGTATGTTCCAGTTTGACCCTTGTTGCAAACCTATTGTTAGATGCTTAATGTGGACCTTTTTGTGATATAACTTGCTAGAAAAAATTTAAAAGAAATTCCTGGGCCAGACACAAGCTAAAAGTGTACCAAACATGTTTCTGGTAAAATATATGACTCCTAGTATGAGGCAGGGCCAATTTGAAAGCATTAAACAATTTAATTGTAATATATTTTCTGTCATAAAATAGAATTTGGAATGCCAAAAATTGCTGGATAACATGGCCTAATGTGTTAATTCTTTGAGTTTGTATTTTGATATAAGATTCATTCATTGGGACTTGAAACCAATCCAGGATTCCAGATATTATGCTTGTTCTTCTTTGCATTTTGTGCATTGGAAACAATGAACAAAATTGTTTGCTTGTGTAGCATGCAGCTGGTAAAATAATTAATATTTGATGACTGAATGTGTATAAGTTAGTACACATAGTATACTTTGCTTGGCTGTACTAGTTGAAACCTATTATAATTGTGTATATAACTTTTGAGTCTTCTAGCCAAATATTTATTTTTCTATCTTTTTTCTACATTTTGAACCAACACCAATCAAACAATAAAGCTGAGTTAATATTGTCTTCGTGACTTTCAGTTGGATGGATAGGAAATGATGCTATTTCCCCCATCATTGGTGAGCATGATCCTTACATTCATGTATTTGGGAGGGTAAGTATTGTTGTGACTGAGTCCTTATATATCTATTTTGTGATCTCCCTGTGTTGGTGACTTTTATCATGTACATCTTACAGACAGATTTTATTTTCAGGAGTTGACTCATCTACATGTTGTCACTGTATTGATGACCTTTATCATGGTTGTTGCCATTCTTACATCTATTGCTATTGTTCGACGCATCCTTATGGGAACTAATGTCCTTAAGGCAAGCAACCTTTTGTTACATGGAATGATAAATTATGATTTTTGATGTTCTCGTTTGTTGCATTGATATTTGATAGCAATTACTTATATTATTAACATTAAACTTCCTTCATTGATCTTCCAATCATGGCCAGATTTGTCATGCATTTTTAATTACCTCTTCGCAATTTATATACATCCCATGCTTGATAATGTTGCTTGACATCGAGATACATTCTCCCTTTCTTTTTTTAACTGTGAAATGATGTTGCTGCATTGTTTCCACTATGACAGTCAATCAATTTGATTGATTATAATGCAAATTTTGCTCACAGGTTGCTGCAAAAGTGATAGGAGAAGTTCAAGCACTTATCACTTTTCCAATCATACCATATTGTATCCTTGCAGTGTTTTACATGTTCTGGATTTCTGCTGCTCTCCATTTGTTCAGCTCTGGTCAGGTTGTTCAGAATAACTGCAACTCTAACTGCTGCGCATATGATCTCTTGGAAAAAAAGGTGAACTGTGACCATTGTTGCGGGTATAGCATTCGTTACACACCACATATTGGAGTTGCTATCCTTTTTCACCTATTTGGGTGTTATTGGGCTACACAATTTTTCATAGCGTGCTCATCAACAGTGATTGCTGGATCTGTTGCTTCTTATTATTGGGCCCGTGGGGAAACTTCTGTAAGTCACGGTACCTTGTTCATAAATGAAATGAATTATAAAATTCAAAGGATTCAATGGGTTTTAATGCAGAGAACTCTACTAAACTTTGATAACAATAACATTGAATTTTGGTAGCTACAAAATTCCTTTTTTTTTTTTTTTTTTGTTATTAAGTATAATTCATCTTTCTCAATGCAGCAAGAAATTCCTCTTCTTTCAGTCATTTCCTCTATGAAGAGGCTTATGCGTTACAGTCTTGGTTCTGTGGCTCTTGGCTCCCTGACTGTATCATTTGTAGAGTCAATCCGCTTTTTGCTTGAATCTATTCGCCGCAAACTAAAAGTCTCCAGTCACGTGCCCGACAACTGGATTGGCAAGGCTGCATATCAATCTTCTCAATTCTTTCGAAGGTGTATTGAGTGGACCATCAAATCAGTGAACCGAAATGCATATATCATGGTAAATTTTATTAATCTACCATAAAGCAAATTTTATGCATGCATTAGTACACCTTTCCTTGTGATCATCAAGTTCAGGGGATACTCAATCTCATCTAGGTCTTTGTTTTGTTTCTGTAGAGTATACTTCAAAATAAGGGGGCAAAACATTTTTTTTATTTGTTTAAATATTTTATACACTTGCATGATTACCATAAAGGCATAAAAAGACAGCTGTCTCTTGTACTTCTAATAACATTCTTTTGGGTACTTGTACGTCAAATATAGTGCCAGCAAAGTGTTATCTACTTCCTGGAGGTGCAGTATGGCACAGGTTGCATAGAGAAAATGTGTGTATAAATCTGACCACATAGAAAATAGATGATAAATAGAGTTAAGGCGTAGTAAAATATTATCTACCAAGTAATTGTGCCATTAAAATGTTTCCAGTCAATTTCCCAAACACTAGAACAATGAATTTGCTTTAAACTTTGCTGCCAGAAGTATTGTTAGAATTTTTTTCACTTACTTTTAAAAAGTCTTTCTGCATTTTATTTAGTATATTACCTTTGCATACTTTATTTTTATATATTTCTCTTCCTGTGTTTAACTAATTGTGTATCTGCTTGACAACTTCAGATTGCTATAACGGGTGAAAGTTTCTGTAGAGCTTCTGCTATTGCAACAGAGTTGATCATGAATAACATCCTACGCATTGGACGTGTCAATGTGATTGGTGATGTTATTTTGTTCCTTGGAAAACTGTGTGTCAGCCTCTCAAGTGCTGTATTTGCATTCCTTATGTTGGACACACACAAGTATAAATCTGCACATAACAAGATCGCTTCTCCACTCTTGCCTGTCATGGTAGGTTTTCTATGATACACTTAAAAGAGTAGTGGTTGAAGATCACTTTTGGGTTTGGCCAAACTATAAAATATAGTAATTAAATTCTAGTTGATAAATGGTGGTCTCTCATACGAAGGAATATTGTTCAAAATATTTTATCTGCGTAAGTTGTGTGCACTAAGCCAATTGGCATTAAGTAATTACATTAATATTTGTGCCACACAAATATTTGATACTTTAGTTGTAATATATTAATTATTCATTGGCGCAGCTTAGTGCAACTAAATGTGTACTCAAGGTGTGCACAAGAATCTCTCCTTAAAGACTTGAATCTATGGCTCTGTAATCTGCACCACTGAGTGAAACATTAACCTTATGCTTTCAACATTACCATAATAGATAACATGCTAACTAGAAGGATGAAGAGCTGGACAACAGTTTGCGGCAAATAAGCATACTTATTCACAATTTCATGTTGATTTGTAGCCGATTAAACGATTATCAGAACCTCATTTTGGATTTTGTGCAATAATGCAGGTTTGCTGGGGTCTAGGCTATATTGTTGCAACTCTTTTCTTTGCAGTTGTAGAGATGTCAATTGACACCATCATTCTCTCATACTGCCAGGATTCTGAAGAGCATGGGACAGCACAGTATGCTCCACCCCTTCTCATTGAAACACTCAATGACCAAAATGAGATGCAAAGACTTACACAAGGACCCCTATGAAACATGTCTCATGTTTTATTTTTATCAGTGATGACCTTCAACAGAGCTTCAAGATTTAGAATTTTAAGGTGCTTATTTTTGCCACCTGAGTTCTGTTCTTTCCCTCTGTATATATGTTATATGCAAAGCTGGACAAAGGTTCCTCTGGTTGGGTAGCTGTTTAAGCAAGTTTAGTTTTTGACAAAATGGTTTATGCTAGGATGATATGTTATGGCCACAAACAAAACATTAAGTGGCAGTTCTTATATAATTTTAGTCTTTCTCGAAAGTGTCCTGTAATGAATTACAAGAGCATGGCTGTGGTAGCTTATTGATTGCCAGTTCTTTAAGTTTATTATATATTGTAAATCTAGCAAATATATAGGGGCATATTAATATTTTGTAAGAGCAACGATTAATTATGAGAGTGAGAAAATCAAATCTTGGCCATTAAATCATCCATGTGAAGATTAAGAAGTTATTTTAAGTCACAATTACTTAAAGAGAGTAGTTATTTGACTCTGAAATAAGTTTTAAGTAATTATGTGATTGCTTTATTAATTTTTAATTGACTATCCATGTCTGATTTAGTAATCAAGATTTGTTTCTCTCGTTTTCACAATTAGTCCTTTTTTCATTGGATATGTTCACTAAATAGGCCTCCATGTAAAGAGCATGTAAAATGAGTTATTTTTCCATAATAAGTTAAAGGAACAATATTAATCATTAAATTATAAATTAATGGCCAAAACTACAAGTTATTTAAGTTTTATGATCATTTAAAATTATATGACCTTATATTTGAATCATGATATATTCTCTCTATAAAATTAGAATTCAATATCTTTAAAATTTTCTAATTCAGTTTTTAATATATAAATTATTTTTAAGTCTCAATACATTTTAAGAATATTCGAAAAGATCCTTATGTAAAAGATTGCATGAGTCTCTATAACAATTATATAATAAAACTTTAACAGAAACTCAATCGTGAACTTTTTATGATTACAATAAACCAATCACAAACTCTTAAAATATATAAACTTTTTTTTGGCAAAAAAAAAAGAAAAGAAATACCGGACTATTAAAGTACTTAATTAACCCCAATAATTACTGTCATGGGTTCCTTATCCAGATACTTTCTTTTTCATTATTTGGCAGATCCTTCAAACATTAATTTGATATAAAGATTAACATAAACTTAATAATAAAAAAGAGAAATAAAAAAGCTAATATATATATAGACACACGCGCACGCGCATGCGCATATATATATATATATATATATATATATATATATATATGTAGGGTGATCTATGTGTGATCTATTTACTTAAAGAGTATGTTATACTTATTCCATAATATGAAATCTCATCAGTCTAGTTGTTAAATACTTTCTGTCAAATAGATTATATACATAAAAATTTATAATTTAAAAATAATTTGGCACTTCAGCATATCATTTTATTTTGATGGATAATCTATTTTTGAAAATATAAATAAATATCAATTGCTAGAATACATGCCTATTGTTGTATACTTTTTTTGAAATTTAGTATGCTGGACCATCAATATAATATCACATAATTCAACAGTTGAATCAATCAAATTCAATTTCTATAAAGAGTTATTGATATCAAAGTGTAGGGCTAGTGGTGAGAGGACTTGGATAGCATCATGAGGTGATAAGTTCAAATCTCATTGTCTTTAAATTCCGATATACCATAAAAAATGTATCTTTTTAGAGTAAATTCTCAAAATGATCCCTTTTATGAATTTTTATATAAGACAAATTAGTCCTTAAAAAAAGGACAATTTGGTTCCTAACCTTCTAAACATTAAGATAATTTAGTCCCTTCATAAAGTTCTTTCATTAGACATTATGATATGATTCACTAAAAAATTGATATACGTTATTATTTTTCACCTTGTCATCTTAGTCACTCGATAATAAAATGTCATTTTTTGGGTGTAGAGTGCATTGATAGGAAAACTAGTGAATAAAATGTGGCTTTTGAATGTTAGAATGAGACAAAAAAAAAAAGTCATTTTCTAATTGGAGTGACTAAAAATACATGATGATGAAACGAGATTACAGTATCCCATTAATAAAATAACTCTACTTAATGACTTATGTCATAGTATTTTAATATAGAGATATAATGGGGGACTAAATTGTCTGATATTTTAAAAAGTCAAGGACATCAATTTCTTTTTTGTCAGAAACTAATTTGTCCTATTAAAAAATTGTTAGGGACCATTTTCGCAATATTGTGAGTTTACTCATTTTCAAAGGACCAAAATGGCAAAATCAGCATTCAAAAGCATCAATTCTTTTGTGCAAAACTCAAGCTCCTCGGATCAATGACGTCCACTTGGAGGCGTAAGGCCCGACCATTGTCCTCCTCTGTCCACTGAATGGAATTTTTCTCGAGCTGCCTTATAATCTGCAACAAAAATTAGGAACGTCTTCAACTTCGATCTTAGTCAATTTCAATATCAGTGTTCTAAACAATTAAGGAAGCGTTTGGTGCACGAGCTCTCAAAATGTGGATACCAGGATAAGATTTGCATGTTTCACCCATGGATATGAGATGATCATATGCACTTTCGTGCCCATATATGTTGGGCAAGTGATGTAATTTCTAATTTGAGTAGGATATAATTTATATATACTGTCAGTGAAAAAACAAAAACTTTATATAAACATCTAATTATTTATCACTACATCACTAAGCTAATTTTAATCATTCACTACCTTGAAAGTCCTACAGATATAAACATATAAGTGAATATAAGTGTATCAAAATTAAACTCAGAAGAATATGATATCATATTAATTTTTTTTCTTTTGTATACAGTAATAAAATTAAACTCTTCAAGAATTATCAGTATTATACCCAAGTATCTTTATCAATTTGTTAATGTTAACAATTATAGCAGATAAATTAACGTATTAGTCCACACATTATCTGTTAAGACACTAATGTGTTAATGTTGATCATAAGTGTGTCCTTACCAGTCTTTTCTTTGTTCCTTTCCTATCTTCATCTCCTGTCCCAACTATTACTCGAATGTACTTGAATGCTGGAAATGCAAAAATACGAATTAATTTTGTAAGCACGATATACGTTGAAGCAATTCCTTTCCATGATCAAATCAAATAACTTGCACGGAAATAGTTTATAGTTGCCTACCATGAATGCCACAGAGAGAAGTTAAATGAATCTTGAGAAGACTAAGGGCATCCTTTGGCTCATGCTCGCTCAAGTCAAGAGGTATTTCATTGTCATTGTCACTGCAATCAAAATCAAATTCAAGTAATGCTTTTCAATGAGACACAGACAGAGGGAAGCACATCGTTTAAAAAACACGGCATTTCTTTCTTTTGGCTACTTACTTGGTTTGAAGAAGCTTTTGGGAAGATTTTTCATCCGCTTCTCGAGCCTTTCTGTTGTAAAAGCGTCCCTGTATGTTACAGAAGATTGTAAACAGTAAAAAAACATCGACAAAATGGGTTGTAAGTAACAAAAGATCTTCTAAACTGGCATATAGGTCTTTTGAACCCATTATTTTGAGCCTCAACAGCATATAAACCTGATTGCCTTAAGATAGCCACCATAGGAAAACACAACTAAACACCATGACGATAAAGAACAAGACCAAAAGTATCACCCTAGGAACGTCTGTTCAATGTTGGTAGGAAATAATTGTACATTCAGACAAACTAGTACATTAAAATATTAAAGCAAAAACTCTAATTATCATCAAGCTTTCGATTTACTTCCAAAATTTTTATTTTTTAATTTATTTACGTTTCTAGCATTTTCAAAATATAAATGAAGTCTAAATTATGATTGACTTGACATTTTATGTCTTGTTTTGATCTCTAATATCGTAACATGACATTTTATGTCTTATTATGATTTTCTAACATTATAATTTGACCTTTACTTTAAATTTTTCTTGTTTATAATTTGGGTACATTAAATAAAAGGATAAATATTGAAACATCTTGAAAACATGAAGGGTGTAAATAAAATAAAAAAACTTTCAGGGCTAAATTGAACATTGGTAAAACTTAAGGTAATAAAATGGAGTTTTACTCAAAAATCAATGTATTCAGGTACATTATTTTTTATTGTACCAACTTGTCCAAATGGCCATTTGGACAAACATTACACTTGCACTTAAAAGTCCAAACACCTTGAAAATTCAAACTAAATCAGTAACAGGAAGATGTCTGAAAATACGAAATACGCTAAAGATAGCCCACTTCAACCAAGATTAATGAAAAATGAAGGGAACCAAAAAAAAAAAAAAAAAACAACAACAACAACAAATCAGACGATTCATAAATACCTGTTCTAGAAGTCTATCAGCCCGGGCATAATCACCCTTAGCAAATGCATCAACAGCCTGCAAAGAAGATGAGATAATTAACACTTATCAACCACATTCAGCATTGGCTACGGAAAATAGCAAAGAAGGTCATGATATCTCCCTGTCCCTAATTAATGCAACACAACTATCGATTATGACAAGTTTCATAAGTTTCCTTTCATACAAAAACTTTTTTATGCTGTACAGAAACATCAAGGAAAACAAAGGAAGGCATCTTACAGCCTTGTAGTATTCTTTCATGGTAGTCCAATGTTCCTTCACTGCTCTACGTAGCACCTTATAGCTATTCTCATCATCATCACTCTCTACATTCAAAAAAATGCGCCAACGAGTATAAATAACAGAAAAAATACATTTAAATGGAGTTCAGAAAGTTTAGTCAATGAATAATCGAAATGTGCTTTGTGAAGGATGGAAGGCTAAAAGTAAAACAAAAAGAAACAAAAGAAACTGATGATTCATGTCTTGACTTCTTGGGGCAGTACAGGAAAGGATTTTGCATAAAGAGATTATTTCCTGAATTACAGCAATGTGACAAACTCACATTGACACTGCCCAAAGTAAACAGTAAGTTTAGTCAAGATCTTGGCAACACAATTTTACTTCTATGAGTGGCATGTGACTTTAGGGATACAAGATTATTTTTGGAGACTAAAGTTCAATCTGTGAAAATTTACCAGCTAATCATATTAGTAAGTATCAATTTCATAAATTAGTTGTATTTCAGGAAAAGTGGTTGACGTTGCTAGATAGAAGACAACACCTGGAAATTTATTGTTGTAATTGCTTGAAAACTCTTTGTCACAGAGATAATAATGGCAGTTAAGAAAAAGCCGAGGAATATGCTTATGAAAACAGCTATCTCGATCCCAGCCTTAGGAAAAGAAAGAACATTGAACTGCTAAAATCTAGATACCAGATTGTTTTTTGTTGAGAATAAAACCATTCCTATGAGTCTATGTACATGCTTCAAACTTTTAGGAGAGATAATTTATGACATGATATCAAAGCTTCTATCACTGATTGAAAAGTGATTGTATGCATTGTTCATGCTTTAAGCTCAAAGAGAGGCTCTTGCGTGGGGAGGTGCATTAAAGTGTAACACCATTTATATATCTCTACCCAACAACTTTAAGTTTTTGAAAACTATGGATCATACATTCTTATATATCCCTAACAATTTGTTCACACACAATCGATGGGATAAATAACTTAGTCTCTACTTTGGTAAAGCATGTGTCTGACACGTACCTTCCGCAACAATTTTTGATTCTACAACAGTACTTCTCTGAGCTGTTGGGGTATCTTCTGGCTTTCTCACAACAGCTAAACCATACGGTGTTGCTCTTACTGGACGCCTAAGTTTTGGCACTTCTACAGACCTTTGTGGAAAACTAAATAATGTCTCTAGAATTTCTTTTTGAATTCCAACTCTATATTCGTCTCCTTTTGACAAATCAATTGGATTTAATCCTTCCTCACTGCAAAATAGTATCCACATAAAATGAAGTACTTAACTTAGAACATGAAAAAGATAAAAGCAGAATGAAGTTACGTAAGATGAATCAGTATGCAAGGCATTAACAATGATGCACCTGGATTCGCTGCTGGCATCTGGAAGCTGGTCTCTTGACTGTTATCAGAGAAGAAAAACAGTGACAAGAAAACATAAGGAAACCAGATCGAATGTTACAACATTAGAATTGAACATACACGTGGAATAACAGGTGTTGGCCCAGTACATGGGCTGTTGCTTAGATGTGTACTACAGTGGCAATCACAATAAATTATGCAGAAAATACAAGTTAGAATAGCTCCAAAATAATCTGAACTGATAATTTTTTATTTTCATCTGAGGCCTTACATTTTCACCATCCTGGCCATGAACGTCATCACATTTCTCCAAAGTGGAAGCTGACATGTCAAGCAGCTTCTCCATTGTCTGCATAATGACTCTAAATCAATTCTTGTACATTATAGATACAAGTTTGAAGAAATTTTTTTAAGTGATTATGATAGAGAGGATTTTCGGAAGGAAAGTGGTGTAAATACTTAGACACTTCATAATGATATTTGATTCCCGACCGACCAAAGATGGAAAAAATATTTGGACCCAGGATTTCTCTATCTCCAGCTATTGCTCAACTAATACTTATCATAGACATAAGCTGCCACTCATTCAATCCAGAAATCATTTCCTATACACATCCTTTTTTATCAATGTCATCAAAAGGTTGGCTGATTCGTCAAAAATATTCTGGTATAATTGTTCTTTTAAGTGATCAATAACCAGAAAAGGAAAACAGTTTTGTGGTGCGTTTTTTCCTATCATGTTTGGTTGCAAACAGTACTAACGGCATTAAATATTGTTTTTCAACCTTATAGATCTGACACATACACTTAAGAAGCTTATGCTCTTTGCAATATACTAAATAGCGACCGACTGAAAGTTGATGTGGCAACAGCAACAATCACAAAAAATGTAGTACTTATTCATGTAATTTAAGCCCAAAAGTAATAACACTAGCAAAATATTAAAAATGTTAATAGGTAAAAGTAACTGTACCTGCTGCACATCATATCCACAGAACCCTGCAAGTGCAAGGGATCGCCTTATCAAGCCACATTTTCAAACAAATATTAAGTGTATTAATAACATAAACATGAGTGCAATCCCACACCCCACCACCGTCCCAATGTTACTTGTAAAATCATTGGTCTAATGCATGATGTGACATAAAATTGGGATAATTTAGTATGGGCAATTCTAGAACTAACAAGGAATTAGCATCAAGAGTCACAGGCCAAATTATACGACAAAAAGGCAGCTATTTTCAGTATGTAACTCACTCCTCATGCAAAATTCACTATACTGATTAATTTTTTTTTTTTCGAAAAATACATATGATACCTTGTAACCCATTTTTCAAATAGAATCACTTCAATTCATCAAAGATGAGTAAAGGTTTACCAAGAACTCCATGTATCTTATTCTTGTCAAGCTCAAAGCCATCTCCAAGCATCTTAAAGAGGAAGTTGACAACATCATCCCTCATGCTGACCTTTCCTGCTGCTGCAGCACTCACTGAATTCCTTTCACCCCATATCTCTGATGCTGGCAGCTCCTTTGCATCTAGCTTCAAGGGCTTGTTCTTCACTTCCTGGTAAGGCACAGTCAATGTCTTGTGCTGAATGTAGTCCTTTCCAACAACACCAGAAACAACGCCAAATGATGCAGAGTGAGGCTTTGATTTCACTGCACGAGAATTCCTTTTCCCGTTTAAGGGCTTTGGGAATTCACTTGCGGATGATGACACTATAGCATGCTCTGCAATCCTGTTTGGTGGTGCAGATGATGACATACCAAAATTCCATTTCCCGTTTAAGGGCTTTGGGAATTCACTTGCAGATGATGACACTTTAGCATGCTCTGCAATCCTGTTTGGTGGTGCAGATGATGACAGTGTTATTGGCTCACTTGCACCCTTCAATTCATCACTAGAGGCACAGAGAATCTCAGCAGCCATATCAACTTTGCCATTCGCCTCACAATATGCACTTGCTATGTCATCCAAGGAAAATGAAGAAGCAAAGGATTCAAGCAAAGCCATCAGGTTCCTTTCTTCAATATCAGAGCTTGGTTGCATTTTCAATTATTCTTCTCAGCACAAACAAAAGTCTTAAAAAATGGGGAAAAAAAATCAGAAAAAAGAGAATGCATGTTAGACTGTGTGTTAAGAACATCATGAACAGCACATAACAAATGCTTTTACAATGAAGCTACGCAGCACAGATACAGATACGAGTATCTAGTACGATAAACAGGTACAATATAAATCAAATTAAAAAACATATAAAATATAATTAGTAGTATCTAGAAATATTAATAAAGTATCTGATACAGGTATACGACAACTTTTTTGAAGTATTCGTGCATTATAGTTGTAAAGAGAAAATTTTCCTAAAAAACTGTAATTAATGAAAAAAAAAAAGATTACAATGATTATTAACAGCTAAGTAAGGCCTCTTAATGTCATGATTTCATCAAATGTTTCTAACTTCACTTTTGCTTAACTTTTCTCAGCAACCAAACAAGCGAAATGAAGAATGTAACAATGACTATAAAAAAAAAAAAAGAACAGACAACAGGGATTACGTTGCAAACTATCATGTAGGAGCCTTATTCTTCACGTAAAATTGACAATGTTGAAGACTGTGTGTTAAGTGAATGAGAGTGTTTCTATCACTTAGGCATTGATTTCAATCAAATGTTTCTTACTTCAGTTTTTTCACTTTCTCCTTTGCTTTCTTGGCAACCAAACAAGCGACCATAACAATGCGAGTTCATATTACAATTTCAAGAAGGGGATAAGAAAAAAAATGAAAGACGATGGAAACGGTAGCGTTTGAATGAAGAAGAACCTGATGATGAGAAGTAGAATCGATGTGAAGGGATTAGCGGAGCGAGCTTGTGTGTGATGCTCCCGGCGGATGCATGATGATGCATGTTATGTGTGAGGCATGTATCTATGTATGTATTGTGTAGCGCGTGTTTAGAGAGTATAGAACTGTATTGCCTACATTTGAAATTGGACCAAAGTATGGTTATTGTCTTGTTAAAATTAGGAACGAAGACCATTTTAAAGTCAGGATCATTTTTTGGATTAGGGTCATTTACTTTGTCTTTGGATCGGTATGAAGTAGTGAATTACAGTAAAATGAAATAAAATAAGAGTTTAATTTCAATATACTGATAATGTAAAAAAAATTTATATTGTCATCCAGTTTTATCTATTTTTTTATTTAATTTTTTAAGTAGTAGGAATTGAAAGTAATTCTATATGCTAATATATTATTATATGATTAGATGAATGTGTAAAATTTCTTTACACTGAGTATATTTCAATTAAATCCATAAAATAAAATAAATTGAAAAGGAATGATGTAATTATTTCATTACATTCTCTTAAATAACTTGCATTCTATTTCATTTTTTCGATTTGACCGGAAAAAAAAATGTGTGTGTGTGTGAGAGAGAGAGAGAGAGAGAGAGAGAGAGAGAAATGTAGTAATGTTTATCCTAAAGAGTTATACATATCTATATTCCACTCCAAAGAAATTTTTTATAATTTCATTCTCACGAATTCCGCTTGATCATATATATTTCATCTATCCAAAGATAACCGGATAAAAATAGGGCTTCCATTGAATGATTCAATGTCCAATTTTTCACTCTACATCCACGCGGAAGCAAATCCTTAGATTACACGCTGTATGATGCAAAAGTAACTGGCTTAAAGGAACCAAATTTCGTTTTGTACATAGATTAGATGATTATGAACTCTAAAGCTATAATTTCCTGGATACTCGCACTTAAATCCATGGTCACCAACCAACCACTCCTAATGGTATATTTAACCAAAGTGATGGATGATGAGTCGATTCAACGTGCATTGCTGATTGACTGCTGACATTGTCACTATGCAAAACAAAACCTATACCTATTCATTAGGCATAGGTTTTGTTTTGTTTTTTTTTTTTTTATCTTTTTTCAGTAAACTAAGCTTAGACTTTTTCTAAAATAATAAAAGATAAATATATTTCCTTTTTAATCCATGCAAATTTTATTTTAAGTTTTAAGCCTAAATAAACTTTAAAATTGTTTGATGTTATTCTTTTAAGTTTGGTATATTTTGATTAGGTATTGAGTTGGCTAATGTGATATCATATTGTGCAATTCTATATGCAAGATGGTAACACACCATTATCTTATATGTGAAAACCACAATCTCACTCTAATTAAAATGAGTTATTCGGCTAAGTCCAATATGTTATTCAATATGGAATTTGATACGTAGAATTATAATATATCATGAAGGTTATCGAATATCAAATAAAAATGAATGACATGACATTTCATTAGCCAACTCAATATTTATCATAAACAAAAATAGAAACATATATTTTAAGGAACCAACACAGAATTTCGCTTATTCTATCAAAGATAGCAAACTTAATATTTATCATAAACAAAAATGAAAAACATATATTTTAAGTAACCAACACAAAATTTCACTTATTCTATCAAAGATAAAAATATATTTTAACCTTTAAACTATTATGCTATTATTTAATTTTGCAAGTATTTTTATTTAGTTATGGAGATATTTGTGATTATTATACTTTTTCATAAAAAAATACTTATATAATTTTTTTACATGTTTGGTTGTACTTTTTACGAGAAAGTAGAAGTAGAAAATTATTTTTTTTTATTTTTTTTTCCCCATAACAAGATAGGAAGATGTTTCTCCTAAAATCATAAGCAAAAGAATCGAAAGAAAGTGTGTAGAATAAATGAGTTGATTATATTTTTGAAAATATACTTTGACATTTTTCCAAAGAGACAAAATATATTCTGGCATCCTTCTTTTTGTTATCCTCGCATCTCTTTTAGTACTAAAAACTATATAATATGAAATGCTCACACATAATAATAATAATAATAATAATATACTCTTTATCTATAAATCTAATCATCTTTTATTAAAATAATTATTTTTTTATTTTAATTTTTATTATATTTTTAATTAAATGATTTTAAATTAAAACATTAAATATAAATTAATTTTAATTTTTAAAATATTTATTATGCATAATTTTTTTTATCTATCCATATTTTATTAAATAATGAATTTTCGTATATTTAATTGTAATTTTATAAAAAAAATTATATTTTTCATATCCGAACAAAAATCTCAAAGCAAAAAATTGAAAATAGGGATGGAGAGTAATAATAGCCCATTTACTTTGCATCCCTATGGAAAAATTCACACCTTTAAAAGTAATATCACACTTTCCAAATTAATTACTATTTCTAGATACAACACTAGCTTTCTTTAATCAATGCACGTTGGTATAATTGACACGGATCTAAATAGCATGAAGACTTTGTTTGCAAACGAAAAATTAAATAAAATAAGGAAAATAAAAAAATAACTAAAAGGAAGAATAAATGAAAAATATGTATTTTATTTTTCATTGTTTAATTGAATAAAAGATAAAAATAATAATAAGTTTATAAAAATAGTTTTTATAATTAAAATTATAATGAATAAATTTAATTTCAATTCCATTTTTTTAATTAGAATTGATATAGGATTTTTAAACTTTATGTTTTGATCCACTAAAGAATTGTCAGTAGATCAATGAATTGGAGAAAAAATTATATAGATTTTAATGTGTAGATAGATATTTGATAAGTTTTAGAATTGATAATTTGTAGAGTATAATTTATGTATAAAAAAGAGTCTATTTTAATTATTTTTAAATTTTGTAGAATTAGGTTGTAGAATTATAATTTCAATTCTATTTATTACCCTAAACATAAAAATTGAAATAGATACATCTAATTTCAATTTTAAATTTATGCTCAATTTCATACGCTAAATGAGACATAATAGTTATTTTTATAATAAACAAGTTTATGAAGATAAAATTGATAATTCATAAACAAATGTCACTCTTTTTTTTAATTTTCTTCTCATGTGAGGAAAAAAAAATAGTTAATGTATGTCTTACACCCAATTTTTGCTGTCTAGTTTTTTGTTCTTTCATCTTCCTAAGAAGTTTTCTTTGATTTTTCTGCTTTTACTCCTTTTTCAAATGAGTTGAAAATGTGTGAAGATTGTCTGAAAAAAGAAAAGAAAAGAAAAGAAACTGTGTGAAGACTTTGACAAAGGATGGGAAGGTATTTCATCATTATTTCACTCTACCCCTCTCTTTGGACCAATAGAAATATGAACCAAAGAAAATGAGGGAACAGAAAATGGAGAGAAGAAGATTTTTTGTTGTTTGGATCAAGAGAAAAGTGAGAAGAGATAATGGATAGGATGGTGGGATTAGTCTAAGAGTTTTCTTTTCTAAATTGAAGAGAAAATGGAATTTTGAATGTTTAGTTGGTACATTTACATATATATTATTGTATTTTTCTCCATCATTATAAAAGACAAATATCATAAAAGTTATTTATATACAATCGTATTTTCTTTCTTCCCATTTTTCTATCTAACCAAACAACATGATAGAGAATGCACTTTTCTCATCATATCCTTTTCTCTTTTTATCCAAACAAATCATACACATATGTTTGATTTTGGGAGGGGGGATTGGGGGATTTTGGAATTAAAATTTTACTCCTAACCAAACACATCCGAAGTGCCATCCCTATCAATCCACACAATAGTATTATAAATTGAATTATGGTTAGATAAATACTAATGAGTATTTTGTAGGGATCAAACATCAAATTACACCATGAATTTTTAGAAAATCTTAAAACATTTTCAATAGATGTTCATGAAATGCATTAATCCTTAAATGTTACGAGTCTTAAATGTTTTTCAATTTTTTTTAAATTGTGAAAAAAAAATCTTAGTCAATTAAAATAGTTTGATTATGTGTATCAAATACTAACTCAAACTATTAAAACTTTATAACATTGAAAACTACTTTTGAAATCTGTCATTAACACGATTGTCAAATCAAGATTCAAATCTTGAATCCAACAGTTTATTCCTTGAATCAATAATCGAATCGTATCATGAATCATATTGTCAACTTCAAATTGTTTTTTAATATGAACTATTTACACAAACAAAACATATTAACATAGACAACAAATAAAAGGAATAACAGTAATGGAGGGTAGGGGTGAGTACCTGCAGAGAGGCGACTAGTCGAACCTTCAACGACAAAGTAATAAAACAGTAGGCAACAAGATACAAGGGAACAAAAAACACATGCAGTGTTTGACGGCAAAGAGTTAGAGACAAGAACCATTAGAATAGGGTTTCTCTTAAATATTATGAGTCGATATCATTTGTAAGGGTACTTTCGTCACTTTCTCTCCACATTTGTAAAAAAAGTGAAATAAATTAAAAATTAGGTTTTTTTTTCCTTTGTTAACTAAGTTGTACATGACCCGACCCAATTATTCAAATATCCCAATTGGCGATAATCACATAAAACAATTCATAGTGTGTTTAATTATGTTTTTGTAGAATTGATGATTTTGTATAAGTTGATTCAGATAAAATGATTTACGTTTGGTTGTTTGATATGAGAAGTAATTTTACCAAAGATTAAAAGAGTTATTACTTCTAATAGAATTGATTTTCAGCTCCATAATCGATTATGGAGCTCTGTTTATCAGAAAACTAGGGTCTATTTGGTTTATTATTTTTAGTTTTAATTTTTATGAAAGAAAAACTGAAAAAACTGAAAACTGAAAATTAAAAACAGCAAATCAAATAGGTTCTAAACATCCCTTTTCTCGTAAGGGATCGATTCCGAGCCAATTTGTTAAGCCTCCACATTGTAAACCTAAACACAGTTTCAGTAATTCAAAGAACTGACACACAATTTGTTATGTGATTTTGTGTGTGTGTATATATATATATATATATAATTGATCAAAACCCAGAAAGATCTTCGATCGGTTGGAGCTGTCCATGACCTATTCCACCCTCGAAACCAGTAACTCCACAAGAACCATTCGCATTCACATGTGAAAAACAGATGGACAACACCCTCATCGACTTTTTCTTCTGCAGAAAATACGTCAACTAGTCTTCGTGCACAATTATGAGCCTGCATAATCTATCCTCATACTCATGAACCATGCAAAAGTCTCAGCTCGAGGAGGAACTAAACCCTTCCATACAGCTTTGGAAAAACAGAATGTGGCTATCTACACCTTCCTCTGTGTCCTTCGACTCCAGTACCTTCTCACAAACAGATTTTGCTGAGAAGGCACCTTTACTATCAAATTCCCACACACACAAGCCAATAGCTCTCTTCTCCACTGAGTTCTATATCCACTCCATGCCATCCCAGAACCCATACTCACTAACCAACCCAGCCTTCTATTGTCAATAATCTTTCATCCCCAAAGTCAATACTACATATGAATAACAACAGATATATCAAAATTGATGCTCAAGCCTTACATTCTTCCATGATTTGTTATTAAACCTATTGAATATGATTTAATTCATGGGATCTAGGAGCAACATCTGTTCGATTAGAGTATTTGATTCCTTGAAGAATCCAATTTCAGTAATTCTACCGGGAGCTAAAAATAGTCTCGTACTAACCATGAGGCCTAATATAGTTGGTAACTAATTAGACTTCTTAATCATCTAGTCAGGATTCGACTCATAACAATGTGTATAGAAAGAGTCTCGTAGCTAGAGATTTACCCCTCCCTCCTCAAAGAGATTAATGACAACTGCGAACAGTGGATATCCTAGAAAACCTTAAAAAAAAAAAAAAAAAGGGTCCTATACTAAACTGCTCCTTAAGCATGAAGAATTCTACATGCAGGGTACAAACATCGATCATTTTATGTCTATTCAAGTTTAATTTACACTGCTTCAAGAACCAGAAAAAATAAAGGTTAAATTTACAATACACTTGGTCCATAAAGTTACAACATGGAATCAAGAGACGCAAGTGTGTCCCATTATCCAATTGTCCCACATAAAGTAGTAATGGCCAAAAGCATTGTTAAGATCCATAGACCTAGTATCTAACTGTCTAATTGTATTTTTGTTTCGCATTTGACTTCTTTAAAATGAGGAAGTTGGTAAACGACCTAATGGTGATTACCTCCTCACTTTATCATTTTTCCAACTTTCTCACTCTAGAGGAGCCAAACTCTGTCTTCTAAAAGAGAACCAAAAAAGTAGTCACCTTATAATATAGCTTCTGAAAATAATACAACAAGTCCATCGTTATCAATGTACCATTTTGCTTGTTTCATTTTCTTCAATAGCTCATTACGTCCCAGTTGGCATAGAAGAGCATCTCGCCTCTGCTTGTGCTCTAGAACTGAATGGTACTGATGAAGAAGATACTGAGGCCGAGGGTCGAAGGAGGGGCGTGACGGCCCTACTTGAAGCTTCATTTGCAGCTGGTGAAGGTGTAGCTGTAACAGCTGTTACTGGTTGTAATTCTACTACTGTACCACTGGCATGGTCAGGACCAGTTCCCAGGGTATCAATTGTATGATCATCCTCTTCAAGAGACAGTACAGTGCTTGTGTCCGTGTGAACGGTTGAATCATCAGTGAACATACCATGTCTTCTCTTTCTCCTAGCTGCCTTACCCCATCCATGGATTGTCTCCCTTATCCTTTGTGGAATTAATGCAGCCTTATAGTTTGTTCCCATCTGAAATAAACATAGGAAATTTGCATGAGATATATAAGCAGCATAAAGCCTTCAGTGAAATGTTTCAACTTGATGCAACTCCGTTCCTTAAGCAAACACATCACACATTATTCATTATGAAGCCCGGGAATAAGATGTGCCATTCATGACTGAGACGTCCAAAACATGTCATTTAGTCACACAATTTAACAGGGCTGTGTAGTTTCAAAAAAAAAAAAATCTGTTTCTAGTTTCTATTTTCAATATTAAACAAAATGATGAAATCAGGAAATAAAATGAAAATAAGATGACACTATTTTATTAATACTGAAAACAGAAAACATTTTCTTTTAACCAAACAGGCCCTTGTGTTTCCTTTTTAACAATCCACGTCCTAGAATACCTGTGTAACAAGTGCATAGAGTGGCAAGGTGCTGTAACTGCAGAGAAACTGTCCCGCAAACCTACAAAATTATTACAAGAAAACATTAAAGGCACATGGCTGATTTAACATCCCAAATAGTTAAGGCTATAATGATTTCTGCATACCCCAAGATTAGCCTCAGGTACAGGAGCATATGATTCCTAATAAAGCAGGAATTGTACCCGAACTGCCACTGCAGTAAAAAGAAAGACATTTTAGCAAATGTGGAAATGTATATTTTCCCTGCTGTTCAGTATCTTGCTCTATGGAGTAATTCATCATATCCAAGGTAAACATGAAAAAATAGCCATCCTACAATTTACATTAAAAAGGATGGCCATCAATGACCAAAAGAAGTCAAAAGATTTCAATATGACTATCATGTTTCCTTGTCAGAATCACAAAGATACAGTTAATCTTATTTGATTTGAACTCCCTCATTGTTTCTTGGTTTACATTTTGGATCAATTGCTAGTGAAAATACATCTCCCTTCTATGATTCAAGGTTCAGTTTGGAACTTAAAAATATTATTATGACTTCTGCAAGGAATAATGCTACATCTTAACATGGATAAGGAAGTACCCAAAACCAAAAGAATGAAGCCAATTCAAATGCATTCTGCAAAAACAAAAAAGAATGCGTCAGAAGTAGAAAATGAAATAACAACAAATTTCACTAAGAACTATGCACAACTAGACAAATGATTGCAAACCTGGAAGAGAATGAAATGGATCAAGGACAGTAATAGTTCAGGCTTATTAAACCAGAAAAGTTCATCACGTGGTCTCAACTTTGTTCCTGATAAGAAACCAGTGATTCCAGCATTCTCCAGTGCCAAGGTTGCAATAATATGCTGTAGCTTTGTTCCGACCAAAAGAACAAGCTGCGCTTGAACACAAAAAGAAATAAAATGACACAGTAATAGAATATATGGCCATATGAGAAATTCAAGAGAAGGCAAGGTTTAGATAGTCTTCTGGAATTCCCCACACCATAATGGCATAATCAAGGAATACCATATCAAGGCAGTATATAGGATAGTCAAGAAACAAATACAAATCAAATAAAAAAATAGAAAAATAGAAAAATATAATATGAATGGTTGTAGTGTAGATTTATATGAGATCTAGTCTACTTTACATATGGAAAAATATACCATTTCAGTGAAAAAGAGAAAGTTCATTTTATGCGGGTTTTTCAATAGGCATTTTGTTCTTATCATTTTTCCAAAGAAAGCTGAAAAGAACCCAATGACTACCTGGCACAGACCCACCCACATGCCACTGACAAAATGTCAAAATCTAAATGGCTCAGGAACCAATGTAATAAACCTCAATTATCACACAAGTATTTGACCAAATAAGATAACTAAAAGAAAGGAAGGAAATATCAAAGGTAACTTACAGACACGGGAATGATAGCTATCCAGAAATAAAGATTAGATCCTGTAGTACACAAAAAAATGTAATTGTAAGATACTAATAGTATGCAAAACCAAGTAACCTGACCACAACAATACAATAGCAAAAACAACAAAGCCTTTCCCTATTGAGTGGGCTGGCTACATGGATAACTTGACCACAATGTTTCAGGTAATCTTACAGAGAAAAGGAAGTGAAGTGGAAGCTTTACCCAAAACACAGATTCATAACCATGCACTTTTTTTCAGGAAAGGGGCAAGTATAGTATTAAAAATCAAGATAAAAAAAATGAGCCTATACCTTTAATGTTGAAAAGCATGAAAGCGACAACAAATCCCCAGAGTAGGCCACTGCAAGAGATTTTGCAAACAGACAGTATTAGCTATCAACTTCTCCATGAGAATCAATTTGTGAAAAACAAAAGCAATAACAATATACATTCTTAATGTGATACACCACATAATTAATACAACATGTATTCTTTCCTCCTCATATTGATTATATACTATAAATGTAGAATAGAAAAGTGGAACTGCTTGCCTCTTAAAAAAGCTGAATGTAAAAGATTTTTATTTTCAGCAATTCATTAACACATGGTATGGTACTGTTGTAAATTAAGATCATGCAGAATTAGCAAAGTTCATATGATCTTTTACTAAATAAACAGAAAGTCAGAAACTGACTTCCATATGAGATAGTCAGGGAGCTGCAATGACAGTTACTGCTGAATTTCAACTATTACTAACCTCACACCAACTATCATTTGGAATTCCTCTTCCATAGATCGAACCATATAGCTGTGAAAATCATATTTCAATGTGAGGTTGTGATTCTGCCATGAATAAGGAAACAGACTGAGTAAAGTAGTAAACATTCAAAAATTAGTGGTACAAGCATACACAAAATTCAGAGAAATCAGACATCCAAGTACTATGGTGGATTGTAACAAATGAAACCAGAGGGAATACATGATTGCAATCAGCACCAGGGAATACATAATTGCAGTATGAGTTAGACACGTGTTTAAATAACAAATTACCAATATAGGAATTCAATGGACACAGAGGAATAAGATCCATATTAGGTAGCTTTTGAACCAAAACCATTTAGACCCAGATAAAATATATTGCATTATTACATACCAAGATGAACCCTTTCCGGAGTGTAAGGTAGTCAGCACGAACCACGGAATGCCCAAATTGTCGGAAAAAACATGTCTACAATTTGATTAAACTTGGAATTAGATATATATACTATTACACTGAATAAGTGGTCCAAAATGAAACCTTGATTTATCAAGTCAGTACTTCTTAAAACTATATGTGTGATGACACAAGTAGATTGTCAAAATGATATATAATTTGAGGAGGAGACAATATCAAGTGAAAATCAAAGTTTCATATAAAGACAGTTCGGCCTGACAAAATGCTAAACTATAAGAGATTTATGCAATTAGCCCACATCTATTATTAACATTTAGTATTTGCAGAACCAAAATGTTTTACCTCTTTGAAAAATAATCATTAAATTTTTATTCTATTTGATTCAAAAATATTAACATCTGCAAGAGATAAATTCTGTAATGCTTTAGTCAACTTCATTTGCCATAGCAACAGCATAATATATTTAGGAAGCAAATTGATCAGAAGGTAAGGATTCTAGACTAGCTAACCATCCAGAGATGTAAGCTCTTTTCTTCTGATCATATTTTGTTATTTAAAATATTCTTCAGATATGTCTTTTTCATCAAATAAATTCAAGAAATTAAAGGTGGGCATGGAATAAAAAAATTTAAATGAAATCAAATGTAAACGAGGAAACAAAATGGAGTTGGTAATTACCACCCAAATGAGGAAACTGTTTCTGACCAATGGATTCGATGCATGAGACTTGACAAAGGTTGATTGCCTTCTCATTGTCAACTCTCTTGTTATTACTGTGGCAATACAAGAACATGGTCAATATACTAGAATATAGTTTCAAAATGAACTTAGGTAGAGGTATATAAATGTGTCTTCACTAACATATTATGATCAATTTGAGGTAAATTTGGAATCAAGTTGAGGTATATAAATGTTAATAATTCATGTGGGCTAATTGCATAAATGTCATTACATTACTAACATATTATGTTCATCCTTGGGAATTTTAAGTCTTGAATGTTCAAGATGCTTGTTTTGTAGTGCATAGGTGAGAAAAGAGATGCCTCGTAAAATAAAAAATCAAATTGTGGTACCGTGTATAGTCGATTAAACAAGTGGCAACAACATTTCACAGGACCGATCAGAACTACAGAGGATACACAAAGAAAATGGCTTATGACCAAAGATACATTGAGAATTATTGAGCTTACCTGCCAAAGAGTTATGCCTATCCATATGAGCCTCATCTTCCCACACTCTCCAACTGTGAATCTGGTTTAGACTATGGTGTTATTAATTTGTTATGTCAAACAGAAATCCAAAATTATAACACTAAAATGTTTTACTGTATACATTGATACAAAGACACCAAAATAAATAAATAAATTTATCTCAATGATATTGTTTCATACTATTAAATTTCAACTTAATAAAATAAAATTTCAAATTAATTTGATATGCTGAACAGTACATTTGACCCTCATTGACAAAGAGTCAAATGTAACTACATAACAATTGGTTTTAATAATAATTAAGCACAAATCATTTCCACATTTTACTTAATTTCAATGGACTCAAACTACTCCATATCATTGCTCCATTACTGTTTAAACATAGAAGAAAACAAGAACATTCAACAAGGCAAACCCAAGCATGTTGAAACAGAACAATAATATTTGGCTCCTTTTTTTTTCCTTAGCAATAATGATAAATGTGTTGCAGTTCTCATCTATGTATAAAAACAATATCTTACCTTCACAATTGTTAACAACATTGTTAGGCAACTGTAAGATATATGCGTTACCGCCATGACGAAAATGAACCGGTGCAGCTGCTCTAGACCTTCATATGATACAAATGGTTCATAACCCTGAGCAACATATCAAATTACAAACTGACCAACGTTTGTAGCAGTAAAAATAATAATGATAGTCAAACATGAAACATGAGGTATATCAATCATGCCTTTTTGCAGGAATTTCTACTTATGCCATTCAACATCCTCCTAAGTAAGCTTGGGTAAGCAGAAGCCATCAATAGTTTACGGCCTTGGGAGCCATCCTCTTCCATTTCTTCATCAATCTCGGATCTAGTGCAAGGTGCAAAAGCATTATTGTAGAACTTCGATGATATGCAAATGTTGGCTATCAGTCTTAAGGTTGCTGTTAATAGGAGTGATATGAATCCAAGCAACATCAATTCTGAAAATAGAATTGTGCAATAATGAGAGTTGATCAGTAAAACAAGACATGTTACAAAAAAATTAGATGAAAAGAAGTCAGAAAGGACTAACAGAAAAAAATAATAATCTTGTTTGTGTTTGGAATGATTTCCATATAAACTTAATGCATAGTACCTTCTTTCATCTTCTCCAAAGCTGCAAGCAAGGGTTTTCTATTAGTTTTCCGCAGCCACTGCAGCCACAAAGAAACACAACCACACGTCAGGTTCATACCAAATGCCCTGAAAATAGAACAGGCTTCCAACTACATGGTTTTAAATGCAGTTGCAGACAGCACTGCAACAGCAACATTGGCCGCAATTGTGGTTGTGGACCGCAATTTAAAACCATGAACCATGCAATTTGTTGTTACACACTTACACTACCGGGATTAACATTAGAACCCAACAAAGCTCAATGAAGATTCTAACAACAATTACATGGCTTAAACGGTGAATGGAGCGCTCCACAAGCAAAGAGACAGCAACGAAGACGGTCAACACAGTGGCAACAGACCATGTAGGAGTCAAGGCCAGTGACCGTGTTTCTTGTACCATTTCTGACATTTTGAAGTAACCAAAACACAGACCAAACCTTATATATATATGACTATATCTTAAAAAATCTCGGGCCAACCTCTTCAATGACTTAAAATATGGGTTTAACTGAAAACCAACCATGAAAAGTGTACAAACATAACTTGTAGTTGAGGGCTTAATCAACGTATAACTTAGTGGGATAATCCTGAATCCATAAATAGAAATCCTAGTGCCTAATAGTGATAACTTTGATCAACAAATATCAGCAATTAGTGAGCTTGATTCCTAATTTACATACAAAAAATACAACAAAAACAATAGATGTGTAGTAGGGCCCCCAAAAGGATGCTCCTAGTGATTCCAAGCTCTTCACATAATGCCCTCTCCAACACAAATGCTCTAAAACACCATTAAGTCCCAGGTTTGACCACTAGCACTAGCCAACAAAGAGAACCTTGGCAAAGCCCCCAAATATAAGACCTTGTGGTTCCTCACTACATACCAAATCTTCCACAGAAGTGTGAGTATGACTATCAAAGTTTACTCCACAAGAAGAGAAAATTAAGAAACACAAATCACCCCAACAGCTTTTCCCAATAGAGAAAAAGATGGGGAAAAAGGAATCCCTTTGGCTACAAAAAAAAGATCTTTTTTCTTCCTCCAGAAAGCTCTTTTAAGACTCTTTAGACCAACCCCATTTTCAAATCAAGCTCACATTTCACAGATACATGCAAACACACATTAGTGGCTCAGAAAAGAAGCTCATTCCCCTTTTGTCATGCTTCAACAACCGTGCCAAGCAGATTCAGGCGTTCTCAAGTCAGGGTTAAAAAGGTAACAGCCTTTTTTTTTTTACCAACATGTAACACCCCACCACCTTAAACACTGTCAGGAATCTAGGAAACCCAAGGAAGGGAAGCTGTCCTGCTATTACAAGTGAACACAGAACAGTGAAGACTGAACAGATCTCTCTCTCTCTCTCTCCCTCTCTGTCAGTCACAAAAACAACCTTGAGAAAGTGAAACAAACCAACCCAAACCAAACCGGGTATACCTAACTAAAATACAATGAATGAGTTCACCAAGAAACTACACTACTAAGATTCCAAAGCATTCCAACATAAACAGCAACAGCAAAATAAAATGTGGTATAGACCTTAAGCATAGAAACATTATTTTGATGCACATTTTATAAAGCATCGTGTTGATACATTTATATTTATTATTAGATAATGTGTGAAATCTAAGTTAAGGAAAACCCATATTCAAATCAATAATAAATAAAAATATATCAATATAATGTCGCACTTTAATGAGTACTTTATGAGTTTTTTTTATATTATAAATTAAAATAAATAATTATATGCGTGTTCTATCTCATATATATTAAATACATTCAAGGAGAATATAATTTCTACAACTGCATGGAGGCAGAGCGCGTGCTTTCCAGCTGCATTGCCAATGCATTCACTGTATCATGCATCGTCTCTTTCCTACTGCTTCACTGGGCTATAGGTGCTTGCCACCTCGCACTAGCGAACTGTGTATGACAATAACATGCAGTGAAAAAATAAATCAGAAACCTTTTTTCGTTACATTACTGTATTTAAGATTTATTAGGCTTTAATTGATTTAATTTAATTAGGAAGAAGTACTATTTTGCCGGAAAAAATTATGTATCGGACATAGTGGCCCTCAATGGAAATAACATTCACTCATAATCCTTAAAAGGTCCATCACATTTGACTTATTCATCTAAATATCAATTTATCTCTTTTTGGTTAATTGAAGTAATTTTTTTAAGGACTATTTTGCCAAAGACATAATCTTTTAAGATATGTTTGTGAGTTTGAATTTTAGAGAAGAAGGAAAAAAATGGGAAGACTTATAATATAATTTTACACTACAACTTCTTCCTCCCCTTCCTTCCTCTTTAAAATTCAAACTCACAAACATATTTTAAGGGGTTAAAGTGGTGATTTTACAGTACAAATTTGATATAAAAAAGCCTATATTTTTTCAAAAATATAATCTTTTAAGACTAAAGTAATGATTTTACGATATAAATTTGACATAAAATATGACATGCAATGCCTTCTATTAACTGGAAATAAAATTTGAAATTTGAATTTCATAAATTTTATTGTTTCCATTACCTAGTTATGAAAATATTAAATAAGTTAAAAAGATAAAAACAAAAAAATATTTTTTGAAAACAAATATGCCTTGATCTGTTGTTAGTTTTAAATTTTGCTATATTTTAGTGTAACAATTGAGATACTAAATTTCGAAAACTACTTTTTTTCATCTTTTAAAAGCATATATATATATAAGATATTCTCAAAATAATCATAAACCAAATCTTCATGCAGCAAGCACGTGTTTCCTTGTTATTTTTTTACTTTTGTATAATCCAACTTGTTCTTGCTGCCAGCAATAGCATCAACGAATCTATATTGGTACTCATCTATCAAATAAATAAATAAAAATCTATATTGGTACTTCTATTTTACGTTTTATTTTTATTAAGATTTTTTGTAATTTGTTCTGCTAATTGAAAATGGACTTTTAAACACTAAATGAACAAGAAAAATATCTGGGAGTTGCGACTCACATTTTCATTTGACTAAATTAATACTCTCTTACTTTCACAATAATGGTAAAAATCAAATAAAACACATCAAGAAAAATAAAAAAAAAATATCTTGATAACCGTAATACGAATTAATAAAATTATTTTTATATAATTATTATTACTCTTTTTAATAAACATATTGAATACTTAACTAACACATTTATATTAAGAGTATAAATAGAAAAATAATTGATATTACTATATATTGTAAACGAATGAATATTCTAAAATATTTAAAACTTAAAAATCAATGGCTATCATAAAATCGGGGAGTATATTTTTAAATTTTAATAAATGAGTCTTTTTTTTTTCAAATTTGGTTAAATGAATTGAAGATTTAGGAAGCTATATATTCTAATTAAATTCAATTAAAAAGTGTTGATTGTGTATTATTTTCCAATTAATATAAATATTGTGAAGACATTACACATGAAATCAACTGTATTGATGTTCGCAAATTATCATCGACGTCAATTTTGTGATAAGACTCCCACTGGCTAGTAGGTGATTTTAGGGTATTTAGGTTTCGTCAAAATCTAAGTCTCATTCAAATATGTCGGTGTCACATATCACATGAAAAGTTAGAATATGATTTTATTTTATTTTTTCTTCTCCCCCACGGGAGTGTGCCTTTATTCATGATGCGTAGGACCTAGCTAGGATTAGTTTCACTCGGATGTTTGATAACATAATTTTAATTACAATACTTTTAATGATATTTAAATTTTTATATTACAAATAAAAAAAATTATGCATAATGCAGTATTATTATTTTTTTTAGTGAAAATGGCATAATACTGTATTATTAATTGAGTTACACCTTACAATAATTCAACATTAATTAGATGCAATATGTAATTGTCACAAACAATTATCCGTAAGATTGGATTTGGAAAACTTAATTCATAAAGATAGCTTTTATTAATGAAACAATAACTTAGTTTAATTTCATAATAATCGTTCACCTTCGAGTTTCCCTTGAATACATAAGACGAAAGTATGTTCATGTTTATTTATTCATTCATAATTCTAATGACAACACTATATGACGTTAATCTAGGAAACAGTAACAAGATAAAATTACATTATGTTTAAGAACATATAGTTGCGGCAGTACAGTGCTAGAATAAACAAGAATAAATAAATTCCAACATGAAGGCAAAAGCATACAGTAGCATATAGTAGTATGCAAAAGATTTGGCCCCCAAACCCCTTGCGTAAAAGCTCGGAACTCTGGAATATTTCAAAATCACGATCGAGCGCCGACCACAGTAAGGCTAAAAAGCCTAAAAGGATGGAATAAAAGAAAGATAGAATAATGAAGCGGCGCAATTTATGTCGACTTAATTCTTATATATTATTAAGTAGGACGTAGATTCTATTTAAATATGATTTATATTCTATTTAATAAAAAATAAAAAAGTGAATTGGTATGATATTTTATATCAAATGAATGCGTATATCTTACCTTTTTTTTGTTTAATGGCTTTGCTGCTTGCCAGTCTAGCACATTGGAGATGTCACTTAGCTGCCACAAAAAGCTAGTGACTATACCTAACACTGGTGACTTCTTTGCATAGCATAGCTAATACATGCCAAATTTATCGCCGGCGGTGACGGCTTCTTGGTGTTGGCAAAAATAAAGGATAATGTTACACTAATCTATGTCCTGGAATCATCTTTCTAGCCTCGAGAAATCCTAGTGTGCTTATGAAGTCTTAGGTGAATATGCTCCAAATCTAATACACCCTCAGTATGGGATAACTACAGATAAATTAATACATTAAAAAGTTACTCTATTCCTTTTAAAATATTGATAACTCTTGAATAAATACAAGTATTAAAAAAGATAATAAATATAATAAAAATAAGGTAAAATATAGTAAATAAATTAATATACCCCTATTTAATGAAGTAATTTTGGAAACTAATAATTAGTAAGTGAAATTACTTAGAGATACTACTGGAAAAATAAGCAAATACTGTATTAGTGAAATTGAGAGTGAACAAATTTTATTTAAAAGTGAACAAATATTTTAATAGGTAAAATTGTCTAAAAATAAATAAATATTCTGAAAGGGAAAAGTAATTATGTGATTATAATTGAGAGTTATTTTTGTATGGATGCAATTAAAATGGATATTTCAATTAAGACCAACCTTTAATTTCAATTTTTAATTACTTCATTTATCCTATAATATTAGTCACTTTAAACAAATTGATTTATTTAAAAAGTCAATATATTTAACTAACCAATTTGTCAAAAACTAATAACGTTATGAAACAAAGACGGTAAAATTTTATTTTATTAGTAGACATAAAACATATTCATGTAAATCTTTGACTGTATGTAAAAGTTTCTCGAGATAATGATTTTTCCCCCTAATTTCCTGTAATTTCAACATCAATCTTCAATGTACTGCTTTGAAGATCCACCATTGATGGATTAGAGATTCGTCAAGCTAAAGACTAATATATACCATCAACTTCAAATCTAACGCTGCCCTGCTAAGACCATGGTCAGGTCCAGGCTGTGTAAATTAGGCGTTGGCCTACATTTCCGAAATGTTTTCCTTAATTATTGCACCCCACTTAAATCTTAGCTGCAGTTGCGCTTTGTAGTTTCTATTGAATAATTAACACACAAATCACATCAATGCTGCTACTTAGAATATATTTATAAATTTAAATTTTGAAAGAAAAAGTAGGAGAGTACCTGTAGTTAGTGTCAAGTCATTAGACCATCAATTTTAGACGATATTCTACATCAAGCCAGCTTTGGGCCATAAGGAACATGGGCTATAAGCAACCTCCGGTGCATCATTTGGCAGGCAGGGACAGTATATTTATTAGGACAGAGACATAAAATTTTGTAGCTTATGGCTTTTATGAGGATAGAGCATAGACCCTTGACTCAACGCACTATGACAAAAGAAGCCGATTTGGAGGAGGTGGTGTAAGTTTATGCTATATATCACACAGATTCGTCATTTATCATTGTCAAAATTTATCACTACTAGTTTCTGAAAACGGCTTCTGTTTTCATTTCCTATTTTTCAGATTTTTTTTTTTTAATTTTCAAAATTAATGAATTAAAAAAATACAATTTTAAATTTCCAATTCTTGCTATTTCTTTTATAGAATCCCAAAAATAGAAAACTAACTGAAAAGGAAAAAAAAAAACACTGAATTTTCTAAAACCACACGTTTTTAAAACAGATTCCAGAAAATATGTGGCTAGCAAGTGATAAACTCACTTCACATTACTTCGACATTTAAATCAAATACAATTGCACATCATCCGAAACCTAACCCCCAGGATGGCAAAATAATAGTATTAAAGAAGACAAATATTCTATATTTCCTCGCTAGTAATTAGAACAGTAAGCATGCGACTAAAAAAACAATTTCCATTATAGTGCAGACTATTCTCTCTAAAAACAATGCTCAACAGATCAAAATCTAGCACGTTTTTATCTCCATAAATAGTATATTCCCTCAACCTCGTCCGCCTCCAAAGATCAGTCGATGACCTTATGCTTCATTTACATAGCAAAACAGAACGGCTGAGAGCAAAATTGATGCATTTGACATGCGTAGCTGTGAAGCCAATGATGCCCCAACATGTGAACTAGCCTCTGGCGGAGAACATACGAACTAAACCAATGCATAATTTACATAGAACTCAACAAAGGCAAGGCTTGCAACCAAAACTTATGACTCACTTGTTGAGACTGGCTCAGCGGAAAGAAGCTGCTCAGATGGAAAGATTAATCACTGGATCCTACTCAGACGGGTCACTATCAGAGGTTGGATTCTCTTCGTCTAAATTGTCATCCCCCATGTTTGGATTCTCTTCGTCTGAATTGTCCCCCGTGTTTGGAAGTTGGTCAGTGGTTTCTTCTCCCTTCAACTCAGTCTCGCTGTATAAATCCCTTTGAACAGGGACCCTTCTTTGTTGCTGGGATGAAAGAACATTTGCAATAGCTTTAATAGCTGCAGATGCCTGGGTGCCATCAACTGCTTCATCTATGTCTACACCATTGACATTGGGTTCCTCAGGCGAGTCATCTTGCCGTGGAGGGGGAACAAAAAAGGGGATTCTACCCCTCTGCCAGTCATGAAGTACCATCTTTGCTGCTGTCATCAGGTCAGGCTCACCCCCCTGCAAACGGCCATTTCAAGTAACAGTCACACCAAAGTCTGTGTCACTTTCTTCCCAAAGTAAGAAGCTTCAAGAAGAAGCATTGCAGGAATACCCGAATGAAACAATTTGACATTCTATTGTCCTATAAGGGACATAAAGGTCATTGAACTACACCACTATCTCCTTAAACAGGAGACCTCTAAAGAGATGAAATAGGTGTTGCTTTGGTTCATATATTTCAACAGTACATAGAAAGCATACTAATCTACTCTTGGCAATACTGATTAAAGCTATAATATATCAATAAAGCAGATGATCAGCCATCATAACAATGCTATAAAGAAATATAACTTTCAAATAACTGAAAATCAAGATCAACTCAAGAAGTATACCTTCAGAAGTTTGCCAGTTGATTTGCAAAGCTGGAGCAGGAAGTCATTTTCATCAACCCTGAAGACAAGAAAATGATATTGTTGACAACCAATAGTTCTGTACATAATCCATAATAGCACATACAGATAAGTAAATCAAGGTGAATAATTTATAAACCGCATGCAATAATCACATGTAAAACAATCATGTCATCGCCACCTTATTGTGCATAATCCGCCAATTATGCCTAAAACTATGATCAAAATCTTGTCAGATTTCTGCACAAAAGAATATGATAAAATTCTACGGAGAACCTTCAGATCAACTGAACAAGAAAGTTGCTGCCTCGTATACCCACATATATTAGCTTCAGCTTTGATCCTCTTCTGTTACTACAAATCGACTGAAGTATTCACCTGGGTTGATGACATGATAACATTGTTCTCTATAAACTATAAATAGCGTGCATCTAGTCCATGCCAGATATCAATTCACAAACTTAGGTTGTTTTCACAAACAAGCATATAAAAATGGGGACAAATTTCACAGAACTACATTGTTACCAATAAGGTCAGGAGACGAACCATACCACTCTTTTATTCTATATGCTCTTTCAAGGTGCTCCTTCTTCACACGTTTCAAAACTTCACCTATATGGTCAGAAGCATCTTGCAAGTTTGTTACACGTACCTGGAAATAAATCAAGTATTTAGCATCGCTGCAATATATTTACCAACTAAAATGCAGAAAACAAAATGTCATATCAACCTCTACTACCATAAATAGCAGGAGTCAATTATCATTGGACAAGTAAAACAGTTCAAAAAAAACATTTCTTACTAAAGTGCATGACAACCAAAAGAGGAAACCTACCACACCCTTCAGCACCACATCTGTTTCAGAATCATTGTTGTGGTAGACAACACCAGGACAATCAATCAAAAAGATCCTCTTTGTAAGTGTTATATACTGCCAGACTTTTGTTTCCCCTGGAATTGGAGCAACCTTGCAGACCTTTGAAACAATAAATGGACATAAGTCAATAAAGATGCTAAAATACTTATTCCACAAAACACAAATTTTAAACTTCACTCTGAAGATTTGGGAAAATATGTTTTCCTACTTCAACACTTTTATTGATCTCTACTTAAAAGTCATTAGAAACATATCAGGCAGAAAATCAGCAGCAGTAAAGGAGGAAGAACTATTACATTCTTTGTACGCAATGTATTGATCACTGATGATTTCCCAACATTTGGATATCCAATAAATCCAACAGATATAGCTTGCTTATCACTTTTCAATCGAGAAAATTGTCTCAGAACTGATAGAAGTGAACCCTAAACACAAAAATGATCAATAAGAAAATAGCAAATAACCACAGATACAGAATGGTTATTTTAAAGGAGAGGAAAGAAAGATGCCATATCTCCAACCTCAGATATTTATTTATTTATTCATAAAGCAACATACATTACAACAAATTGGCAGATAAATAAGACAAAGCAAATAAAAATCACATATATCGCACATACCTTTCCAAAGGACTTGTTAATGCTTGCATGGAATGCTAGAGTCGGATATTCTTTTGACAAAACTCTAAGCCATCCTTTTGTTGCCCAAGCAGGAACTAGATCACACTGGGAAAAAAATTGAGGATTTAAAATGTTTGATATTGAATAATGGCAATTTAAGGGTATTTAGTAGCACTTCAGAGCTACTAAATGCAAATGATGGAACTAACCTTGTTCAGTAAAAGAACCATGTGTTTGTGCTTGCAATTTTCCTTCAAATGCTTCTCTAAATGGAAACATCTTGTGCCTTGTGGGTCCCTCGCATCTAGAACCTGCATTAGGAGACATAAAATATTCAAACTTCAAAGGGGAGAAGATGAATGTGTGGGAGGACTTCAACTGCAAGCAGTTATTGAAGTCAAAAGAAATCTGACCCACCATGGGCTGTTCAGCTTTAAAAAAGCATGAACCACAATAATGAATAATGCTTAAAAGGTATAACAAATTAGCTTCCAACGTTTTATACCTTTGCCCTTACATAGCATGACAAACTTTTGTTAATTCAATACCAAAAGTGCAGATTTGCAACACCAATGGCCACCATAAAGCACATTTTCTTAACCTTACGAAATAAACCTATGATATCTAATTTAAACACACATGCATGTGATGTCAGAATCAATCATCTTACATATTTTGTAATGTGATAAGTTCAACAAAGAAATCTGAGCAAAAGCTGAAACTCTACCTGGACAACAACATCCGAGGAATCTATCACCTTGTAGAGCTCACCCCAAATACGTTTACTCTGACCTTTTTCAAACATAGTATGACGAACTAAATCCCTGAAACCATCCCCTTCATTAGCTTCTGAAGATCCACTAGCACCAAACTTCTGTTCAAAAGCCTCTGCAAGCAATGCATGTGATTCAAAACATGATCAACCACACAAACCAAGCATCCCCACAGAAAAGAACCAAAAAACAGTATCCTTCACTTTCACAAACAAAAAAAAAAACAAGTAACAGATTAAGCACATAATGACAACTACACAGTAATACACTAAATCAAAGAGAAAATCATCATCATAGCTTAATACCTTGAGATCCATCGGCTTTCTTAGCCAAGGACTCATAATCAGCTGCCAAGAGGGTAGGACGCTTTCTCTTAGTCTTAGGCCCAAACGCATCCGTGAAAGGCTCTCTATCAAGAAGGTGAACCCTTGCTTGCTGCATTCATACATAATGATAAATTTAATTAAAAAGACATGAATACAAAAAATTAAGATGAAACCAAAATCGACAAAAGAAAAAAAAAACAGTTTTAATACTTTTATAACTAGTTAGATAAAAATTCAGAAAATAAATTCATAACAGAACATTTTAAGCTTAAAAAATGTCTAAAATTACCAAAAACAACCACAAAAAAAAGGAAATCATTTTCGAATAAAACAAATCCATAATTGCTTGAAGATCTAAGGATTATTTGGTTTCATAAAACAGTTGACAGTTTTCATTTTTTGATTTAAGTAAGATTCATGTTTTTCAGGATTTCACTAAAGTGAAAAAAAAAATACAAATTTCAATTTTCAGCTTTCACCATTTCCTTAAAAAAAAAAAACAAGAAACTGATTGAAAACAGAACTGAACTGTTTGCTGAACAAACCAAACAGACCCCAATCAGCTTAACAAACCTTCTGCCGATCGTTGAGGAGCGACAAGGGAAGCTTCTTCTCCTTGAGAATAACATTGTAATTGCTGGACATTCGGCTCTGCAGCTCTTCCCTGAAGAACTCCAGCTCCTTCTGATTCACAACACGAGTGTTCCCTGCGCCCCATCATCACGCAAACACAAAACAAGAAGATGATAAACGTCAAAGCCCTCAAAAAAAAAAAAAAAGGAAGAAGAAAAACTGACGAGCTCGAATTTGAAGAACAAGCAAGAGTTGTTGTTGGGAGTTACTGACCGAACCAGCGGCGGTCAGGCTGGATGCGGGTGGCGGGCAGGTCCTTGGACTGGAACTCGTGGGAGAGGATCTTGCCCTTGCGGTCGCGGACGGGCCTTGTGTTGTACATCTTGAGGCGGCGGACGGTGGCGGCGGAGCGGGTGTCGTTCTTGGAGGAGTCATTGCTGCGGTTCACGTCCAGGGAGTGCTTTGGCTTCCCTGACACGTTCACCTTCTTCTCCTTCTTCTTCCCCATTCTCTCTTCCTTCCTTGCTTGATTTCACAAAGAGAGAGTTGGTTGGTTGTTACAACTGAAGGCAAACGTTGCCGCCAAGAGCAATTGAGGATTAGGGTTTTGGCCGAGACAAACGTGAAACGCTGATGGCAACTTTTTTTTTTTAATCGTTTTTAATTTTGGGGTAAAGGATTGAACCGGGGGCCCAAAGTTAAGATGATGGACATGGGAGCCCAATTATGTTTTTGTGGTTTTCGATTAGGTGTGTTTGGTTTCAATTTTTATTTTTTGTTTTTAATTTTTTAGTTTTTAATATTGTATGAAGGAAATACTAAATTTTGATCTGTTTGGTTTCAGTTTTCATTTTCAGTCTTTCAGGTTTTAATATTTTGTGAAGAAAATACTGAAAACTACATAGTTTTCCATTTTCATTTCTAATTTTTAGTATTTTCTTCATAAAATCTTGATAATTAAAAAATTAAAGCTAAAAAATGAAAGCAAACTGGTCCTATGTATTGACCAAAAAATAGAAAAATAAAGTGGTTAATCATCATTGAATTATTTGATGAGATCCACTCACAAGTTAGGTTGCAAATTATTGATCTAATAATGACTAATGTCTCGCTATCTCACTTTACAACTTTTTCCAATTCAGAGAATCTACCTCTTAGGAAATTTGAGCGAGTCAACTTTCAAAAAATCAAGCATTCTGATCCAATTCAACTCAATTTAAAAATGGGTTGGATTGAGTTCACTGGGCAAACAAGACCTTGCCTTAATGCCAGTGGTAACTTCCTAACTCTAGCAACCCATGAATCACAAGGAATCATTTTGATTTCCCAAGTGATCAAAGTATATATAATGGGATACAATTGCTTCAATATTCTGATTATTCTATAAAATTGAATAACTGACATTGGTTAATTTCTTTGGTTTAGGATTTTGGTGTGTGTTCTAACTAAATTTTTGTCTATATTTTATACTTAGACTTTAAACGGATGTTTATTAATCGATGAATATATTTGAGAAAAAAACTGTAACCTCACCCTCAAAAGACGGATAAAAAGATTTGATTGGATTTTACTAAAACGAACCCAATTATAAGAATTAATTAAAAGACTTATAATTGAATTAGGTTAGTTGGTTGAGTAGTTGACTCATGCACATTCCTAAATTTTTATTTTTTAAAGATATTAAGGCTAAGAATTCATATTAGAAGGTATAGGGTAGGGAAAGGTAGGAGTCGAATATGGAACCATCCATTCAAAGGTGTAGAAACCAAAGACAATGACTAGACTATAGGCATAATAAGCTAAATCCAACTATTTATACTAAGGTACATCATAACATAAACAAGATCAATTCCTGAAATAAAACATGAATTCAAAATTATTGTTCCCATATATATAGCTCCTTGCATTCCATATTTCTCAAGTAAAAATTGTAATTGCCTTTTCCTTGAGGTAATTTTTTTTAAATGAAATTGAGGTATGCTATTTAGCTTGAAAGGAATTGCAAGATGCAGTAACGAATACTTAATCACCTTTAAATCAAGGAAAATACTTATCTTCTCATTTAACATCATAGGCATCACGACCCGATTTTCAAAAATGTGACTGATATGTGAGAAATCTCATTCCCACACTAGTCTCGTGACCTGTTGACTGTCCTGTCACGACCCGACTTGGGCACATGACTGGCACATGAGAAGTTCTGGTCCTATGTGTAAGTCTCGTGACCTGAATTCCTATATATGCACAGTAGATCACAAAATAATTCAAATCATAAAATCTTTTCTACATACAAATCAACTACCTTTAAAACATGTGGCTAGTATTTTCCAAACTGCAGTCTTATATTCTACTATCTAAAGTCTAAATTCATAGTGTCAACAAGTGTAATTAAAGTCTATCATGTATAAAACCTTTATAAGTAGTAAAATCATATAATACAATCCAACATAACATTACATATGAAAAACATAAATAATGGACTATGGTCCAGGATCCTGTCTATATCTACATTAGAGCACACTACTCTATACCTAAGGGCTTCACCTATGTAAAGCTTATCAGATGATACTCTAATGCTACTGCAGGGAGAAAGGCTGAGAAGATTTTGCGACAGCTACTCTATCTATAAAAAATAAATGAAATAGTGAGGTGAGTTTTGCAACAAAAATTCAGTAAGTGAATCCTTATTTAAAACCCCCTTTCATGGGACACCAAATAAACAGTGCAAGAAATTATAATAACAGTAACAATTTTCAGTGTCTTACATAATCAAGTACACATACATAGATATATATCAGTCATCATTTCCAAACTAAATCCAATTTTCTCAATTCACTTTCATATCTGAAACTATATTAGCTCATTGTGTTATAGCTACTAGCGAAACAGTAATCTCAACTCTGACATGTGGGTGCCCAGTTCCTCATGAACAAAAGCCCCTAATTGAAATTATAATAGTTCCTCGTGAACCACGTCCCTTGTAGACTAATTTATTCTTTGAATAAATTGCCCCTTATAAACTTTGGTACCAAGGTTAACGATTAATACTAACCGTTAACTCACTGGTTGTTTCTCTATAACTACTGTCTAAACCAATTAAATAAATCCATATAAATATAAAAACCTTTAAAACAGTTTAGTTCTCTGTGAGCTTTGAATGTATCTAATTCTAATAATATGATATTAGCATAACTGTGGCTATGAAATCATGCTCAAGGAATCAGCCTTTACAGACATTAGTGATTTCAAAAGCCCACAGAATATATAGCCGTCAACTATTTTGAATCTTATGAATATTCAAGTTCTAAAACCTTTTGATTAGTCTTCTAAAACATAATTCAAACCATTAAGTTTTTCATAACTAGAAAACTCAATATCATATTTCCAAAATAGAAAAGTTGTAATCACGATTCCATTCTTTCCTCTAAATAGCATTTACAATCTAAAACTATTTCATATACATAAACCAGTTTCAGAATCGACTGAAACAATCACAAAAGTCTCTAACCATTACACATACTATCAATTCTATATAAAATTAGTGTAACAAACATGGTCCTATGAGTTTTATCAAAAACAAGTTTCATGCTCTAAAGTCAGGAGTTCTAAAACATATAAACTAATAGTAACTTCAAATCCTTAAACAATAATCTCTAAAATCAAATCGTAAGTTGTATTTTTATGAAAATAACATCTAATGCACAATATAGAGATCACATGTGCGAACTCACTCACCTAGAGGGGTAGGATGCATAGACACAGCACCAACAAGACTCTTGGAAGTAGAAATGACAGTAATATCTAATATAGAGTCAATAAAACTCTAAATCAACCTCTAAAACCTTTAAATACCCAATAATTCATCTCTAACAAGATAGAAACTTCTTTCCTTTAAAAGGCATGGAGAATCGCCTTAATAACAAGAAGGAAATTGAGAAAATAGAGCAAAACTAACAGAATAACATACCTTAAAATTTTAGGAATAAAATATTGGAGTTAAAATTGAGAGAAATGGAGTTTGGAGGGTGAAGAGAGGTTGGGGACGGAGTTTTTAGTGTTTGGGGGGTGGAGGGTCGTGTTTGTAGTGTTTAGAACCCGAAATAGGAGGTTTTTTATAAAGATTTTGACCGTTGTAGTGCTCACTAGAAAGCATCAAATTCGTTCTTGTCACGACCCACCTACGGAGTGTGATCGGCACGTGAGGATTTGGGTCCCCACTAAGTTCTGCAGTAACGTGAATCGACTAATATGCATAAATAATCCAAATTTATTCAAAATATCTCAAGTTCAACTAAAACTTCAATAATATGAAATTGTTCTCAAAACATAAATTCGGAACATAAATTTGCATAAAATCCATATTCTAGGCCAAAGCCAAACATAACAAAACAATTAACAGAAATTCTGAAAATATATCATGCATGTCTGGGGATCCTGCCTACACAATTTATTGGAGCACTACTAGACTGACATAATTGACAATACGCTCCACTCCAAAGCGAAGCTCACCAAGGAAGCTGTAGCACAACTACTGAGGATCCTGTGGTACAATTGAAACTGTAGCTGTATCTGTAGGGAAAGGAAAAGAAAGGGGTGAGTTCATCAAAACTCAGTGAGCGAGCCTCCACTCACAACCCACATGGGACAATAACAAAATACATAATATATACATGCAACTGATGTGAAATATATTACATATATAATTACATATAAATTAACTGAATCTATGGCAATAACTAGTAGAGAAACATGAATTATTCTGTACATAATTATCTGAGCTGAATAGCTAAATCTGAGCCAATGGCTAATCTGATGGGCACCTAACTAGGTCCCATAAATGGACACCTCACTAGGTTCCTTATTGTGGGTGAGCTAGTCCTCTAGCGGACCACTTGATACCAAAGTTAACGATCAATTCTGCCGCCGTTAACTCGCTGATCTGTTTCTCACTAATTAATATAAAATAATTTGTTCATAAACCAAATAAATATAAAAGCTCTGAATTCATATAATTCTAACAATTTGACTGTAGCATAACTGAAATTCTAAAATCATGCCCAAGGGATCAGAAGCTTGTAGACATAGTGATTTCAGTAATCAATAGAATATGTATCTGACAATTGTTATGAATTATACTTTATTCAATACTTTCAATAAATCATATCTAATATTCTAAAATCTTCATAGGAAATACATAGTCTGAAAACATGATAATCAATATTTCTACTGTAAACATTAAACTAAGGTCTCACAATTTCATAAGCTAGGAAAAAGATATTTTATAACACGCAAGGTATCAATTATGGTCCCACGAGTTTTGCTAAAATGATTAATTTTCATGATAACTGTAAAAGTAATAATATTTCTAAAACAGGCATAATTATAACAATATATTCTCTTGACATAAATCATTTTAAAATTTCATAATTAATTTATATAATATGAAAAAATATTAATAATGACCAAAAGTATGATTATGAGCTTAATCCCACTCACCGTTGATAGTCGTGAGTGTGCTTCTACTAATAACTTTACTCTGAAGTATTGAAATGGTACAAATAATCAATCTCACAGATTAAAAGAAAGGAGCATCACAACATCCCAAGAGAGGATTAGCTAGGCTCACTGAAGCTCGGCCATGAAGATCATGAGCTTGACAAGAGATGAGTTCGGCCAAGAAGAGATTTGGTTTAGAAGAAGTGTGACTTAGAGGAAGGTGGAAGCAAAACTTAGCAAAATGAAACTAAACATTTCTTACACATACACACTCCTACACTCATATATTTATACACAAATATAATAATCATGAATAATATTAGTGCTATTTGTCTACACTTAATAATAATAATAAATATTAATAATGCTTACTACACTTAGTAATTATAATGTTAAATAATAATAATGCTAGGTACACTTAATAATAATAATGCTAATGCTAGCTACACTTAGTAATAATAATGTTAAATAATAATAATGCTAGGTACACTTAATAATAATAATGTTAATGCTAGCTACACTTAGTAATAATAATTATTATTAATATTAGTGGCATATATCTAGACTTAATAATAGTAATAACTAATATTAATGCTAACCACACTTAGTTATTATAATGTTAAATAATATTAGTGTTAGGTGCACTTGATAATAATAATAATAATAAATAATAATAATAATAATAATAATTCATAATAATTATAATTTCTTTATTTTGGGATATCACAGTTCTTGCACTGCCTTACTGAGCACTGTAGCACTCACCAGAATAGTTTTCACTCCCCCAGAATGGTTTCTCACTCCTCAGAATGATCTCTCACTCTCCAAAACTCACTTATTTACTCATTTATTTTACTCTTCATTAACTTTAAAATATAAATGTAAATAAGGGAATACCCCCATTTGAATTTAGATAAAATATAAAAAAAAAAAAATCAAAATCTCAACAAATCAAAATCCAAATTTTGAATTTTAGTTCCAATTTGGGAATTCTCACATTTTTATAAACTTGTGGATTAAAAATGAAATGTTTAAAGATTTCATAAAATTCATTCAAAATCACTCTTTAACTTATTTTTCTATAAGGAACAGTTATCGGGACTTTTGATCCAAGAATATAGCTCTATCATATGGCCTTCCAAGGGCATGTAGGGTCCAAACTTGGTAAAATTCGAGACCCGGAACAATATGTAAGGATAACTGACACCATTTTTAGTCTGAATTTTTTTTTTACCTTTTTATTTAAAATTTGGGATATTACATATCCCTACATGCATGCTCTACTCATAGAAATTCATTTAAAACATAATTTCATCCCCACAGTTAAATAACTTGTTCTCTGAAAACAAGATAATCATATATGAAGTTATGTAATAAATCTTCAAAGTCCAAAATCATAAAATCATATCATATATATATATATATATATATGTATATATAAACGTCAAGATACACACATTCCTAAATCTAACTATTTGAACTAAGGATAAATTGTAGCATAAATAAGATCAATTCCTGAAATGACACCTGAATTCAAAATTATTGTTGCCATATATAGCTCCCTGTAATTGCGTTTTCCATGAGGTATGCTATTTAGCTTGAAAGGAATTGCACAAAGCAATAAAGAAAGCTTAATCATCTTTAAATTAAGCAAAATGCTAATCTTTTTCTTTTAACATCTTCCCCTTCATTACAATTATTTTATCACCAATATGCTTACATAAATGCTTGTTCAAATAGCTTCGAAACCAGCCATGGTCACATCTTTGCTTCTAAGATATTGCTCGCTCAACTGCTGTTTCTTTGAGTGACTGGTGTTGTTGAGGAAACTCGTTAACCAGTGTACAGAACATTTGGGAATTCGCTTCAGAGTATGTCTATCCACATAATAAAGCCCAAATCTTGCGCCATAGCCACTTACCCATTCAAAGTTGTCCATCAGTGACCATATAAAATATCCTCTTACATCTGCACCTTTCCTGCACATCATAAATTTCAATTAGCCCTTGTCAACATAAGTAATTGTAAATAAGCCTATATAAAAAAAAAAAATCAGTTTTGATACATTATCGTTGAAAAAATATTTTATACCTAAACCTGTTATATACTGTCATACCATTAAAAATGTTTAGTTCGACCACTCACCGTTTTAAAAATTTTATAAAGAAAAAATATGATTAAATAACAATGCTAAAAACTCTTTTACATTGACAATGTATTAAAAATAATCCCAAAATAACAAAAGGTTGCTACTTTATATTTCGTTAGTCCTCATCACTCACCTTATGGCTCTAAGTAGAGCTGCAAGGTAGGCTTTATGATACTCTATTCGTTTAAAATCTTGCAGTAAATCATCCATTGTCTCATCCTCTTTGGCAGGGGAAGAATATCCTGAAACAAATTTTGGGTAGCCATCCATAATTTCAAGGTAAATATTTGGTGTTGTAATAGTTGAGAATGATAATGATTACTCAATTAATCAAGCAACAAAGCTAGCATAAGAGAAAAAAAAGGGGTATAAGCGAGATCTCCAATGTATTCACCCACCATTTTCCGTAATATACATGGGCATGTTGTGGTATCTTATCCTAATGTGGTCCACAATATCCTCCATGCCTCGTGGAACCACAAAGAACCTGGGCATTCCTGTCTGTTTAAAATCAAACAAATAATAAAAAAGTAAAGATCATATCAAACATTATGTTGATTAAGTTCAATCCAATACAAAATCCTTTATCAAATATTTGAGTAACCAATGTAACACAACAATGAGAGTCGCTACCACATCACCAATTGGAATGCCATCTCTCATTCCAGTTGTTTCAACAAAGCCTCTTATTGGATGATCAGCTCCAAGAGGGCATGAAGAGTGGGAGCAGTCCTTGGCATAGAGAACTCCATAGTGGTTGACGCCAATGAAGTCCACACTACCTTTTAAGAGAGTCTTCTCCTCATGAGAGAACCTTGGCAACTGGCTCCCAAGAATAGAACGCATCACTGCAGGGTAGTCACCAAAAACCACCGGATCCAACAACCTGCATGTCACAAAAAAAAGGCAGAAAAAAGTTGAAGGAAAAAACAAATGAAAGGAAAGTGCATTGCCTGTTCTTCACATCAATAATGTTGTAATACACTTAGTAATTTATGAGTTTAATTTTAATACTGTTATGCAAGTATAGTGTTTGAGTCATATAATAACTAAAAAAGTCACACAAATAGTAAGAGAACATTTTAGATGCTCCCGAGTCAAGAAATGGGGTCTTGCTCTACATTATTTATAGCTCAACATTTCTACTTCTTGTGTTATCATAGTCTCCCATTTTATTTGAGTATAAAATAATAGTAGATGTATAAAATAATATCACTTTACGCTAACTGTACACCACGACTAAATCCATTGTTTTATATGCAGGCACGATTGTCATGAGCAAAATTCTTCGTGTTTTTGTTCATTTGATAAGGCTATTGGAGGTATTGACTAAGAAGAGGAAATGGAACTTCTTATCAACTTACCAGCCTATGACAAAAGCCAGGGCCCTATTTGCAGCTTGTCTATCAGCTTCTTCATCTCTAAGAGGTTCATACATAAAGGTATGCGCAACTATGCCAATAGTTCCACCTTGCTTTGTCTGGATTAGAATCAATGTATGCTAATTAAGACCCCATTTTGCTTTCAATGTTCTTTCCCCTAACCGAGAAAATGTGACAACCAATGACCTCACTCTTCAGTTTAGGCCCTTTTTTTTGTTACCTGGAATTTCTTGCGGTACAATTCAACAGCTTTGGCATGTGACAGTAACATATTATGCATGGCTATGAGAGGCTCAACATCAGAGTTACCAGTATGGCAATATCCAAAAGGAGGGGAACAGTGACCAGGGGGGTATGTTCCCCTTATATAGGCCATATCTGCAAACAGATTTGGCTCATTGATGGTGACCCAGTACTTCACCCTGTCTCCAAAGCTCTTAAAACAAATTTCAGCAAAATGAACAAAATCTCTCCTACAACAAAGGAAAAACACAATTGTCAAAATCTCATTGTGATCTTAGCTTAAACTTGTGGAGTTAGATTAAGCATGAGAATTCATCACCTTATAGGACAATTTATTAAAGAGTGATGTTAAAATAGACTGTCTTTCATGATGACTTCTAAACGTGATAACATATTTATCATTCAAAACATAGATTAAAATTATAAATATGCAGATATTATAAATATCCATATAACATATAAGATTTACCATGATATTGAATCTATATTAAAAAAGTGATAAACTTCAAATTCTTTAGCATTATATAATATAGGACTACAACAATGAGACTGGTGGATTTACTGTATTAGGGGACTCAGCCGACCGCCATATCTTTCTTCCAATTCTAGTGGCAAGTCATGATGGTGAATTGTGACAAATGGATGTATCCCTATATTAAGCACACCATGTCCAGATTTAGGCACAGTAAAGGAAAATGTCACAGCAAGTGTAGATTGTTACTTCACCTCTAAGCAGCAGATTGTCTATGATCTTGTTATAGAACTTAATCCCACTTGGATTTATGTCTCCATATATCCCTCCTGTTACAACTCATGGAGAATTGAACAAATTGAGCAGTTAATTTGAAGGACAAGATTTATGGGAAGTTAAGAACTAGTTATCTGAAACTTACTAGGTAGAATCCTTGTCCATGAAATAGAGAATCTATATACATTTATCCCAAGAGAAGACATCAATTCTATGTCTTCCTGCCAAGTGTTAAGGACAATGGTTAATACTTAGAGTCAATAAACACTAGTTATGCTATAGTAAATGTTGGTAAAATGTGAAGCTGATATCAGATTCTAATTACCAAATAGCGATGATAATGATCATTTGCTATGTCCCCATTCTCATTATTCTTGATATTTCCTGAAAATTTATCAAATTGCATAGAGATCACTCATGTTTCATCATTACAATTCCATAGATGTATGCACAACAAACAATCAAGATAGACTGAAATGAGATCACTATTTACCTGGTCTATGACTAAAATCATCCCAGTTGCTCAAACCCTTACCGTCTTCAAGATATGCTCCTTCGATCTTTTTTGGTGGAGAAGAAAATAAAATGGAGAATCTCATTAACAAAAACACCAAACTTTTATATATTTCATAATAGATATTAATTTCTATTCACTCAAGGTTATTTTATCCCGTTACTCTGTCAGTGTATAAAAATTAAATCCTTTCATAATATATATCAAGAGGATTTAATTTCTATGCATCTTCAATATAGAAATTTTTTACACATTCATCAAATCATGTATTATAGTATCATCCATAATAGCTAACTCTTTCTTCTATTATTTGAAAAGTCAATCAAAAGAAATATTTTGATGAGATGACAATGCCTCATTGCATCACAACCAAACTCTATATCAAATAGCTATGATTCATTCCTCCTACATTCTTAATTAAGCCATCTTTTCACTTGATAGGATCCCAATATATATGACTCCAACAAATTTGATATATGTAAGGGAAAACGAGCTATGAAGTGTTTGGAAGCAGATAAAGCAAAAGTAAACAAGCAGTACCTGGTAAGAGGAAGTGCTTGTTCCGAAGAGGAATCCTTCTGGAAATTGAGACCTGCTGATTCCATCTTCAACTTCATTGGAGCTTTGGACATGAAGAAAATGAACACACCAAAGCAGTGTCAAGGCAAGGCGCAGCTGCCTCCTTTCCAACATTGGCTTCTTGTTTGGCATATGAATTTGCAAGTGAGTGATGTTCATGCGTCAAACACGTGTGAAAAAGCAGATACCACAAGTGAATTATGCTATGTTGCGTAGGTATGGTTCAGGATACGAAAATTTTTTGAGAACTAGGACATGGAGATGGATATATTATATAAAATTATAATTAATAAAATAATTATATCATAAAATAAATTATTTTCTTATAATATTTATATAAAAGTATGAAAAAATAATATTTAAAATGATAAAATAATTATTTAATACATCTAATTATAAAATTTAATTTATAATTAAATAATATTTATTTATTATAACTATTAATTAATAAGTACTTAAAATATCTAATAAATACTGATATTGGACACGTATCAAAGTATGGATACGATAACTATTTTTGAGCATCCTTCGTTCATGACCGAGAGGTACCATGTACCATGTGTTAGGTGTTCCTGACATTAGCTGGTTGATTCTTCTTTGGTTTCACTTTATCAGTAATAACAACAGAAAAAATACAAAACACACATATCAATAAAAACAATAAATAAATCTTGGTGCGGTAATATTATATACTTCTTTGGTTTCACCTTATCCATAGCAAAAACACATTAATACCCAAAAAAAACAATAAATAAATCTTGGTGATGTAATAGTATAAAATTGGGTAAGTGGATAAAAATATCTTTTTTTTAAAAAAAAAAGTAAGTAAATATAATTAATTACATTAAATATGTGTTTGGTTGAATTGAAAATTGGGTAAAAATTCTCATACATAAATTTTATATATAAATTTATACAATAAACTTGCCTATGAAAATTTATATGTTATCTTTTTACTTCTCAATCATATAATTCACCCTAAGGTTGTGTTGGTGAAAAAAGAAATTAGTACTTCTTTTATACAAATGGACAAATGTTTTTTCAAAAAAAAATTACAAATGAACTGAAACGGTTGGAATGCTAAGATGATATCCATATACTTTGTGCAATGGATTCAAACAAGCCACGCATTCCTAAAGCATTTATTCCTATTTAATGGGTAATAAGAAGAGATGGTTGATTAAGGGGCCTACTATACCGAAGCATTTATGATTTTATTCTCGGAATTCTGGGAGTGTTATTCAGTACAGTACGTGTTTGATTATGTGTGGTTCATATGGTATCATTAGTCATGGGTTGCAACTGTCGTGATGTTTATAATGTGCAGAAAGTAGTATAGTGGGCTCCCTACTGACTGAATTGTGGTATATAAGGAGAAATGGGTGACTGGCTACGATTAATCAAGCTTCCTAATTTTTTTAAAACGGATAAAATTTACCTTTTATTTTCAGCAATTTTCAGAAAATTTTGCTTATCTTTTATTAAATTAATGAAATATTAATTATCTTGTAAATTTTATTCTTGATTTTAAGAAAGAAAATAATAATATTTAAGTATTTAAACAAAAATTACTTAATGACTTATTAAACTTACTTATACTAATATAATAACGACCTATTGTACAAAACTATTGTTAGAAGTTTTTATACTAATAAAATTACCGTGAAAAAAAAAAGACGACATTATAAAAAATCTTTGTGCAAATAATATGAATAACATTTCTTACCACCTAATATTTCTCGAGGATATAAAGCTTTGTTTTATTTTAATATTTTTCAGTTTTATTTCTTATTTTAAATTTTAATTAAAAATGTCATTTTTTCAATTTATTTTAATTTGAAGAATTTTATGGGAAAGCCAGTAACTATAAGATTTGTTTTGCTCTCTCCGTTTTCTTTAAAAATAACAACAAAATCATATGACATTTTTATAATTAGAATAAAACCAAAAAATTAATAAAAATATTTTCTGAATTTAAATGTGTTTTAATATTTTATCTAGTCCAAAAAATAAGTTATTTTAAAGCTATTTTTAGATTTCAAAATATAAATTATTTTAAAGTTTTTTTGTAAACATAAGTTGTTTTTACATTTTAATAAATTATTAAGTATTTTATACTCATTTTACAAAAATGAAAAAAAAAAGTGATATTGGAGAAAAAATGAATATATGTATAGAGCTTATAAATGTAAATACTGGCTTAGCCATAAGACTTTTTTCATAACACTATCATAAATCGAATTATGACTAAATATTTAAAGAATTCAACTAATTATTAAGTATCAATTGTAAACTAAGTCTCATAGTTTGATAAAAGAATATTTTTTATTTTTATTTTTCAGAATATAAATGAGATCAAATCATTATTTTCATTCTTGTATATAACTCAAAAGATGGCTCATATTTTGAAATAAATAATAATTTCTATAATAAATAATAATTTCTACCAATGACACGTTGAACATGAGGAATTAGACACTGACAAATTAATAAGACATAAAGACAAGATCATATATATATATTGAAATCACCTATTGGCACCAAGTTGTAATTATCGTACGTGTATAGTGGTATATATATTTTTTTTGGTGACGCACAATAGTGTGAATTAGCTGGAGTTTTAAATGCGCGTATAAAAGAAATGATTGAAAAAAAAATTAATGTTAAAAATTTAGGACTATTTTATAAAATTATGCTTATTAATTGATTACTTTCACTTTTTCTCTTCTCATTTACTCTTTTTTTTTTTCTTACTACTATCTCTTCTTAATTTAATTCACAAGAGTATAACTGAAAAAAAATCATGAGATCGAGTACAGTTGGTAGCTAGTTAGGCTCCTTAAACATCTAGTCAGGGTTCGATTTCTGACGGTGGATACCCTTAGTTCATAAAAAAAAGAGTAATTGAAAAAATAATAATTAATATTATCTAAATTTTTAAATGTATAATTATTTGTAAAAAAATTAAAAATAAATAATTATTGGATGATGCAAGTAATGCTTACTTTTGCAAATAAAAGTCAGAATTGCTGATCACATAACGTCAACAAAAAGGAAATCACAAAAGTTTATATTATAATGGGAAAAAAATTGTAACATGTTGATATGGGATTTCTTTTTGCACCCTTAAGTATCAATATCCTTTTGCAAAATAGATTCATACATAAAAAATCAATAACATATCGGTTTTGAGTATAGGAAACTTTTAACATTTGATTTAAGATTTTTTTAGGCGGATTTAGGATTTAATTTTTACATACTAATATTGTATAGTTATTTTACAAAGTTAATAGTCTTTTTATTGATATTAATTTCTATATATTGACATATTTCATACTTTGATTAATAAAATTTAAAATTTAATTTTGATATATTGACATTATAAAACTTTTTATACAATTATCCAATTATATATGAGTATTAATATATCAACAAAATAGCTTTGATTCTCATTCCACTATTTAAAAAATATGCATAAGAGAAAATTTTGATTGAATAACAGTGTAAGAATACTTCACACTTTCAACATATTTAAATTAAATACTAAAATTTTTCAAAAAAATAATCAAACAAGTAATTATTATATTAATAGTTTTACTCACTACTATCATTTAATATTTCTTAAAAAAATTTTATTAACTGATAATATAAAATCGTTTGGCTCAAATATGCTTTTAATTCCCAAAAGAATAAATGAATTTTGATTTTGATTCTTGAAAATACTTTTGCTTGGTTTCAATCAAAATAATTCTAAAATTATTTAATTTTAGTTTCTATTATTAGACTATCAATGTCAAATGTTGAACTGATTAATCCTACATGACTAGTAGCGTTCATACTTGACAAAACTAAAACTATATAATTTAAATATTTAGATCGAAACTAAATAAAATAAATTCCAGCTAAAAGTGCAAATTACTTATTTTTGAAGTATCAAAGCGTATTCCAGCCAAATAATTTTATATTGACTCTATAAAAATCAAACTTAATTTAATTGCAATATAAAGACAATATAAAATTTTTTTACATTCTCCTCTAATTAAAGTCTTCTACTTGTATACTCTTTTCAAGAATGAATGTAAAAATATAATCATACTTGTCGATATAATAATGTGAATCTAAATTTAGTATCTTAAAATTATATTCATTTTAATGGTATGACATTGATGTGCACAAAATATTATTCTCACTACGCCACCTTTAGCATTCTCAAAACACTTAAAAGTCATAAGCGCTTCCATTTTCTCCGCAAGAATCAAGTCACGTTGTAATGTTCAATTATTCAAATATAGTAAAAGTAAGTTATATGACACAGCACACGTGAAAGACATGAAGCACAATCACATAAACGAGAAAGGAAGGAAAGAAAAGTATGACTGTATTGCGCATATACTATTGCTCAGGCAATTTGTCCTTCAAATATTTCAGAACAGCTTTAGTTCCTTTATCCAAGACAGTCCTCCGAATGCTGCAACAAATGAAGAAAAAATATTAGTACAAGACATGATCCTCAAACATTGATGCAGATGCATAATATGCATTGTTCTTTAATTGGCTAATTTATCCGACATCATTCCAGATGCCAAAGAAATGGTCAAATTTCCACAACAACACCACCTTAAGTCTTGTCCCACTAAATGGGATCGGCTACATGCATCAAGCGATGCCATAGAGTTGCTGCTCCTTTTGACCCAGTAAATCACATTCTATGAAGAATAGCCACCTTAGAGAAGCAGAAGTCGATTTTGAACAGGCTAATCACATCTTTGTCAGGACGCACGGCATTCTAACTTATGCAGGAGTGCATTAGGTCAAATGAAATCTTAACTTTCAACTAGTAAGGTACCTTAGTAGCACAATGTTAAATATACAAAAACAACATTTTTAAAGCATTTAATTCAACCACGGATCATCCACTACCTTAAAATTCTTATAAATAAAAACATATACTTGGATGACAATATAAAACTGACAATACATCAAAATTAATCTCTAATATTTGTGACAAAAAAGCATTTTGACTCCATCCACTTGAAGGAGTACAAAGTTTGGCAATCCTAGTTAGAAGAAAGGAGGAATGAGCTTCAAATATACTTGTTGACAGTGATACTGATCTTTTGTGTTAACCTCTCCCAATTTGAAAATTTGTAACATAACAAAGATATAGAAACCTTTTATAGAATATAGAAAAATGTCAAATAAGTTCTCCATTTTGAGAGAGCATATGAAAAGGTTCGGCCAGGAGAAAGTTACCTTCTAAGCGGATTCCCATCAAGTCTTAATGCTTGAAGGCTTGGTTCCAGTAATCCCTGATCAAATCAATTTCTCAGAATAATGTAGTCATGTAGTGAAATAAGTCTGGAATAACAAGCCGTTGCTTTCACAAAAGTAGATGTTCCAAATGATAGCAAGGAGACTCGGTCAGGAATTTTTCATTTTTATCTATTATCATGTGGCAGACCTAACACCTATTGCGAATAAGCTTGGTGGTTTTTTTTTTTTTTTCCTCTTATTTTTTTCTAGCTAATAGTTTTTACATGCCCCAACATTGATAGGTATAGCCAGACCTCTTTCTCAAACTTTGTGTGAAACACTATAATCGCAATAAAGAAATAAACTAAGTTACAAAATGAAAACCCCTCTCCCCTTTACGAGAAAGGGCCAATGTTTGTTTCTCACCAGCTCAGGCGGAAGGGCAGAGATGTTGTTATCAGACAAATCAAGCTCCGTGAGAGAGGTGAGATTTTTTATCCCCTGAAAGCAAGTTAAAGATAAGCAAGGGAAAAAAGATAAACGACAAGAACAGCAAATTTCACTCCTTTTTAGATAGAATCTTGTGTCTATCAGACAGGTTTTATAAGCTGAGTTTTGGAGTGCATATGCATGTTACAGCCTCAGCACTTAAAAGGTCAATTACAAATGTCTCCTTTCTGACCATTCACAATTTAGGGAAATATGATTAGTAATTCAACTGAGGTGTCTTTCTTCAATAATCAATCTTTTGTAGACAGAAATCTGAGTTCTTTCAAGAAAGCAATTGGAAAAATACATTGTCTAGCATAGAAAAGAACATGACATAACAACACATTGAAATGAAGACACCCAAAAGAAAGACAAGACAATATTCAAAGTTAAGAAGCAAAATTAGAAGATTATTAACGTTCCTCTCAACCCAATAAAGATCGTATGCAAACTTTGATAAGATCCAAGATTCTAAATCAAAGAGGCATATATTCGAAGAGCTGGACCCTAGGTTATAGTCATTGTTAAATCAATATGAATATTAGGGCTATTTTCACAAGTCTTCACAGGACCTGAATTAAAAAGATGCACAGACGCAAGACTAATTCTTGTTTTCTACAGAAAAAAAAGAGAGAAAAGGAAAGAAAGACAAGTTACCGCAGGAATTGATTGAAGGGAATTCTGACTCAAACCAAGGATCCGTAGTTGATGCAACCTCAGTATATCTGATGGGAATTCACCAAGCTGCATTCTCCTGTTAATATTGTGATGCGCAAGTTAATCATAAGCTCCCAAGAATATAAAGGTATATTTGTGAGTTTGTATTTTGAAGGAGAAGAGAGGGGAAAAACTACAAGTCCTCCTCTCCCCTCCCTTTCCCTCCAAAATCCAAACTCACAAACATACCCTTAAAGTATCTAAACGGTGAATCTGTGTATGTGATAGTGTCTTCTACTCACACAAACCATAGCTTTTAGTAACCAACCTCAGGTAAAGCTCTTGAAGACATGGCAAACAAGAAAACGGAGGACCATCAAGTAATGAAGCTGCGTTACCACTTAGATCCAGGATCTGAAGCATAGGCACTGCTTCAAAACCATCCAAAGGTATCTATTATCAAGTTACAAAAATTGTCAGCATATTACCCTTCTGATTGAAATTTATAGCAGACAATAAAGCATATGGACAAGAATTTATATTACTGCTAGGATTCCTGCATCTTATAATGTTCCATTACATACAGCAGACTCACTGCCAATGCGGAAGGAGTTACTTATGTCATTGGAAACAAAGAGTGGCAGAGTATAGTATCACAAGGAAAGAAAAGCTTCAACTTGTCAATGAGCTATTTATAAATTTTATAGTATAAATGAATTAAAACATATACTGTCTTTATGTCTAATTTATCTTAAGATGACTCTGTAAGCCATAGGCCCATAGCTAACAGTAACTGCCAACAATGAGAAGGGAGGAAAAATTATACGGATTTTACAATTGGAAAAACCATCTTAGCAATTTATAAGACGTTATTTTCTGCAATGGTTCTATATACATGTTGATACCATTCATTTCACAGGATAAGGAAAAGAGAGAAGCTTCCAAATCATTAGTCATTACCTGTCTGAGAGGATTGTAGTCCAGTTTCAAACATGACAGACTCGAAAGTGATTTGAGAATTGAACCTGGCCAGTCTTTAATTTGATTCTTAGATAAAAGCAACGTCTGGAAAGTACAAGAACATACAAATGAATTAAAAGGATAGTTTCAGATCTGCATCATGAGTAAATAGTTTTCCCCAGCCCCAGTCCATAAAAAATAATGATTACCAAAATGTATAGCAAAAAATCAAGCAACTAGTTGCAGGTTGATTCCACGGAAAATTAACCCAATTTATAAGCTTTTCTTCCTTAAAGGCAAGTTGTCCTTTACAGATCAAAGGTGAAGGGGTCTTTTGTGCCAAACATATTTCAGATATTGATCAAACTGCAAAATTTTATCAAAACCAGTATACAGTATCCTCAAATTTTAATTTTTACAGACACTTGTCTCTTTTTTAAGCCTTACTGCAGGGTTTATTTTCCAAAGCATTCACTCATATAATTACTACTCAACCAACATGCTGAGTCAGATTCTTGAAACAGCATCCTGGAGGAAATACGAACAGAAGAAAAAGTTTAACCTGAAGGTAAGCACAGGAAGAAAGTTCAACTGGCAACTCCTGGATGGAGTTTTTGGAAAGATCAAGTTTTATGACCTCCCCTGATTCCCATACTTCTGATGGAACAGCATTCAACCCCAGCCCTCCCATGGAAAGCTCCTGAACATAATTTCAAAACAGAACTGCAATTGGTGACAAATTGAATTTCATGCTAAATAAATCGAACTGGAAACAAGAACACAGCATAGAATAAAAGTGTCTGAATTGATTTAATGAATATCAAACCCAGTTAAGAATCAAGTATCAACATGATATTATTAATGAGCCCATTGTCATACTCACTATGTTAGCAACTTGTATGTTATATGATTGATAGATAACTAGACAAACATATTCAACTTTTGTTATTTTGATCCCAAACAGATTCTAAAATTTACACCAGTCAAACTGAATTATCTTTCCAAAATAATTAAAACAAAAACAAAAAACAGCATACTTAATTTTTGTTCCTTTGTGCATATTTAGCATTATTCAGTACGCCATGTGCCTGACTATGAAAATAGTTAGTTATTGCAAGCAACTAGTTGGCTTTAGCATTGTAGCGTATGCACTTATGCTATACATACTACATAGTGTCTTTCTGATCCTATTGAAGCAACTAATGCACATATAACTACTGATACACCGATACCATTGACTATCCTCATGACCAAAAAGACATCTATGAAATCTATGGAATGACTATTTTCCTTTTCAAAAGATGCAACACCTTTGAAGTGATAGACAATCGGGTAGCCATCGCAATTACATCCTCTTTTGTTGGGGTTACCACTTCAGAATCTGCAGAAGAATTTCAAAATCTTTTAAACCTAAAATAAGTATCAGATTCAAGCTTGTTATATGCATTTAACATTGTAACATACCTTCACCTTCAGAAAGTCTACTTCGGAGATATTTCAGCAATGTTGGTGTAGGTCCAGAGACTAATGAACTGTTAGAAAAAGCATCAGTTGAAACAATTACAAATACAAATATTGACCATAGAAAGGACCAAACCATTTGCTGTACCTTCGAAGAGTTCGCAAAGTATTTCCAGTAAGCAGAAGTTTCCTCAAGGTAATCATATTGCCTAAACAAGATAAAAGACCAAGGCAATTATCTCTTCACTCGTGCTAAATTATTTCCATATTACTCTCTAACTGCTTCAGCATATGGATAGAGCATCATACTGAAGTCTGAAAGGAAGTTGAGATGTGCTATGGCCCAAAGAGCAAATGTTCAGGAACAATATACAATTTGACATAATGCTAGATTCTTTCAGGTAACAGTATCCATTGAATTGACTCAAAGAAATTGCTGGAAAGATTACCCTAAGACCCTTAAAAGAGACCATAAAATTGGTGAAGATGCCGAATGGCTAACTCTATTTACAACTGTGATTTGTGAGAATCCCAGGTATCACATTCGTATGTCTTGGTTGAAAATGTGACTTTACAATTATGTCATTTATCAGTGTCTTTGCAATTCTTTTGGAAACTGATATTAGTACATTGATGATGTACCACTTGTTGAGATACAGATTTGTATTCCTTAATATTTTCTGTAGAAACTTGTATACTTTTCTTATTAATTACACACATCTGTTTTCTTTCTAAAACATGACAACCTAGACCTATCAAAGTACCAAAACTTGCTGACCTTACCCATTTCAGGGGGTAACCCACTCAATGAATTATTTGAAAGATCCAAGACTAAAAGATTCAATTTGCATGCCTCTACTGGATACTCCTTCAGCTGTGATTGCAAAGAATCAGTAAGCAACTGAGTTAGTAATCTTTAAGTCAAAGGAGAAGACTCAGAAGATAAAGAATGGCAATATGCTAATTATTGCTGTTTTTTCAACAAAATTATATGAACAAGAACAAGAGTTCTAATCTGACATAATAAATGTAATTACAAACAATCATTTCAGTCCTAGCTACCTGGTTAGAGTGAAGATCCAATGTCCCTAGATGAGAAAGGGCCCCTATCTCCACAGGTACTGTAGAAAGATTGTTATTCCTGAATTGAGTTTTAAGGCAAAAATTACACTGTGTCAGAAGTGCAGAGGTTTTAAGTAGAAGAAACCAAGTGCATAGTATGCTCTTAATAATATGAAGACTTGCATCTTCATAGGTTAGAATTTGACCCCAAATAAAGCTCAGCAAGTGAATGGCAACCCATAATTGATGAAGGGATTGATGAGATTCCTGCACAAAACATAGACACATACAAGATCTAAGAGAAGATGAAAAGGAAGATGAAAACTATTGACTTGTTGTTCACAGAACTCACTGTTCTGATGGAGGTCGAGACGAATTAGACGCGAAAGGCCTCCAATACTATCTGGTATGCCCTTCAGCAAGTTTTTTGCTGCAGCAGTGGTAACAACAAAAACAATTTGACAAATTTACATTTAGGAATGAAATAACTGATTGATACCATATATCTATCTATCATTAGAGAACAAAAGCCCTCACATGCATTGAATTCAGTAAGCATGGTCCACGATGAAATGAGATTTTCAGATATCACTGTCAACTTGTTTCCCTGGAAAAGACAAGAAAAAAGACATAATGAGAGCACTGGTTAATACTTGTCAAAGGTCTAGGGAGACATTTGTCCCAATTTAATATACTAAATTTTGGTACTAGTTACTACCTCCATATCTAGCTTAGACAATTTTGAACAATTTGCTAAATCTTCTGGCAAGCTTGCAATAAGATTATTTGACCCCTGCAAGAAGAGTACCATCAGCCCCATTTCATCAAAGAGCATGTACATAACCATATGAATACAGATTAACAAAATACAAATGCAACAAGATAACTCAGCCAATACTTTTTGGTATACTACTGCTACCTTCCTTAAACGTGCACCCCCCACAAAACCATACAACTCACCACTCTTTAAATTGCAGTATGTATTCTGACCTCACGAGTATTTCATCTTTACCAGTCAGCATGTGCTTTATAACAATAGTATACTCTCACAACCAAATTCCATTTATACACATCAGGAAAGATAAACTCAACAACATTCCAAGGTTGAGTTCATGATAATCACACGCAAAATTTGAGCAACCCTTCTTTCATGTTGGATATAAGCAAGCTTAAGCTAATGACATGACTTAGACCCACACTTGGCAGTTTCAGCAAGACTAGGCATTACCTTAAGGTCGGACAACTCTAAGCATCTGCCAAGTGAGCTTGGAAATTGCTTGAGCTGATTGTTTGCACAATCAAGCCTAAAAAGAATCACACAAAAGTTTACTGATTCACCCAACAAAGCTAGACTACGTACAAAAGAGAGTCACAAGATAGATGAGTCAACATTCTCATCGCTGCATAAGGAAAATGGACTTGGAACACAGCATACTTAACAAGCGATGCAGCCGATCCAATCTCCTCTGGTAATTCACAAATCGAATTGAACGAAACGTCCAACATCTTCAACTGAGACAGCCTGTCAAGTACAAACAATAGCCGAATTTGAAAATTGAAAATCATGCACACTTAAACACAATCTAACTAACTGGAAAAAAATAACTAAAGGGGAAGGTATCCACTTACGCTAAACAAGTAAGTCTTGTACATTTATGATTAAGCAGACTAGAGTTCAGGAAAACTAAACATTAACAGGTATATAACCTAATAGCAGACACATAATGATAATCTAGTAGCAAACATTTACTTATATCTCGAAAAGTACATTATTACATGTCAAAATAAAGTGAAACGACGAAGCATTAAACCGCTTTTAAATTATTATAATATGAGACTTTAAACAAATGATCTACTTAGTAAAAACTTTGAATTTAAATGTGGAGTTGATGAAATTAAACGTTTTCCGTAAAAGATTATCGGACGGAATGAGTGGGCCAAGCATGAAAATGTTGGAATGAGGACGACTCACTCTCCTATAGCAGCAGGGAGGTGGGAGAGGCAGTTGTGGCAGAGATTCAAGACAGCGAGACAAGGCAAATTCCTGATGTCTTCCTTCAAGGACTCAATGCTATTGTGAGCCAAAATGAGCTTCTGAAGCTCCACAGCCTGCAAGTGTAATGGAACCACATGAAAACCCAAAAAAAAAAAAAAACGCGAACCGAATCGCACAAAACGACATTTCAAACAAAGCTGCTGCACAAAAGAGAAAAAGTGAGTGAGTAGTGAGTGATTGATTAGTGATTACCTCCCACCACTTATCATCAGCACCAAGCCCTTCGAGATTGCGGTAAACCTCATCGGGAACATGTCTTCGATTCAGCACAAGAATGGATCAGTGAGAACGAATAAACGAACGGAGAGTTAGTTAGTTGGTTGGTTGGTTGGTTAATTTGTTAGATACCTGAGGGAGCGATTGGAGAGGTTGAGAGAACCAGAAGCTCGCGCCGCTTTCAGCACCCGTTCCATTTTCTTCAGATCCGATCCTTCACCAGCCACATCACAAGCTAAGTAAGACTAGAGAGAGACTAGAGGGTGCTCCATTACCACATTGGTAGTGCAGTTAGGCATCTATGGTTGCAGGGTCGTTAAACTACTCCGTACTCTCACTACTACCACCCCTTCTGGCTGGAACTGAGCCGTTTGGGCCGGGTCGACCGGGTTTTAATTTTGATTAAAAAAAAAAAAGCGGGTTGGGTTCTCCTCTCACCTCACTTCAGAGTTCAGACTTCACGTTTCCCTTTCCAGCTTATGCATTTCACCGCCCTATATAACAGCTCCACCACGACGACGCCGCTTACTAATTTTCCCTCTTCTTTCTTTCCCCTCTCCCCACTTTTCTCTGTCGTATAATTTAGGGTTCGAAATCTCAACTCTTATTATCTTTTCTAGTTTTCATAAACCGCTTTGATTTTGCTATGGATTGTCATTTTTAAATTTTTTTTTTTCACTTCCAATATATGCACAGGGATATTGATATGGAGGCAAATGTAAGAGCACCCCATGATCGTCATGAGGAGGAGGAGGATCAAGAAGAGTATGTTTTGATTGACTTGGATGCTGTCTTTGGCCTAGTTGACATCCCACCAAATGCTAATTATGTTCTCACTGTAAGCTATTTATTTATTTACAGCACTTATTTCAACTTTGCGAATTTTTTTAAGGACTAGACCATTGTTTCTTTTCTTCCATCTACATGATTATTATTTTATCCTGATTCAAATGTTGCATTACCATGTAGCATGCACCATATAGGCTTTCTAAACGTGTTTGAACTCATGTGGTTACGAATTGTGTATTCTCTGAACTTTTAGGATATCAATTCCATTATATATAATATCAGCTAGATAATCACTGGGACTTCTAATTTCATTATGGGGTGCTTTCTTTCTTTTTCTTTTTCCTTTTGTTTTTTGGCTACTTGCATTGTTCTTGTAATTGTTCATGTGTAAGCCACCTTTAGTTTTTGTTGGTTTATTCTGTTATGCTATGGTGAAGTATGCTTATATTGTTTAATGTTGATTGTAGGGCCTTGACACTTTAAACCCAGTATTGATCATTGACCACAAATTGAAGCTGGTAAGTTATCTACTTTTAAAAATGTCCTGGCCCTATAGAAGTTTGATATTCGTAATCTATGGGTTAAGTGGTATTTTGGTGCTCTCATGTGAATCTGATGACGCTATTTGGAAATAGTCATGAAACCCCACCATGTGTTTGGATGCACCTGTCTTTAATGCTATATATGGACTGATACTGATGGTGTTGTTCGGCTGGAATTTAGACTTCCAGCACAGTAAAAGTTATTTCTATTCATTTTGTTACTTTTTCCTTTTAATTATTTGAATTAAAGAAGGGGGTGCTTGAATTGCTTGTGTCCCCCCCCCCCCCCCGCGGGGCGTCTCTCTTGCCAAATGGATGATGACCATCATAAGGATTGTTATAGTTCATGGTTGTTTATTACAAATGCAGATTGGGGAATATGAGGAGACAATTGGCACATGCATTGCCTTTACAGAACGAGGTGAGTTACAATTTTTGTGCATTGCTTTGAATTTAAGATTAGTGTGCCAAGATACTCTGTGCTCTTGGATTTTAAAACTTAAAATGTTTTTATATTGTTTGCTTCTAAGAGGAAACTGCTTTTGAAAAGGTGATTCTTCGTCCGTGTTTCCTCCAAGTGACAATCTTTCAATGTTTGGACTACTGTGTTCATCATGAATGAAAAAACCATTGTTCTTTACTTGAATGATGCTGTTGGTATTTATCCTATCGAACAATTTGCTCAATTGAATGATGCGGTTAATTTGTTCCTCACAGCTACTCTATCTGTCTGCATACTTAGTAGCGTCCGTCGGAGGCTCAAACAGACCCAAAATAAACTAGTATAATTCAGCCTGTGAGGAACATCATCTGCTTCATTTAATTGGTGAATTAGATGTGTCGGCAAAAGAATAGATAACCTGTAACTACTTGATGGTTATGCCTATAAAATTATACAGTTAAGGTACTCATCATGAGCAAGTAGTCCCTCCATGGAACTATTTCTGATTTCATTTGTTTCCCACTTATAAGTTATGACAACTTCTCAATATGATTTGTGTGATAAAAGAGCCCTTTGTGCTGTTGTCCAGATACCCCCGTGGTTCATGAAGAGACTGGACCATCTGACGCTAACCTTTTCTCTGGAACAAGAATAATTGATTCAAGTCAACCTCCGACAAAGCAAGTGAAACCTCTCTGCCAGCTTCATAAGGTTCTCAAGTTTAAAATATCACCTGACTCTGAAATCCGTGCAACAGCTGAAGAGGCCAAATGAATTTAAAGCCTAGTATAATATCGCATTTCCCCATCATTTTCTGATAGCTGGTTTGAACATCGAACTGGGAGAATTGATGCCAGTTGCATTGTACTTTGGAGAACCAAAGACTCGCTGGAGATGTTGTTTTGCATTGTATAGCAGTAGCCATGCTGAGAACTAATTCCCTTTTATTTCCCCCTAGATATATGTACAGAGAACTTTCTTTTTCCCCTTGAATAGGTATGTCTTTTTAATTTATTTGTTGTGTTAAAGTATCATGTATCCTAATATGGGTTCAATGTATTTTCCCCCTTATTACGGGTAAGTAATTGGATTCAAATTGCTGAATTAGATTATTTGAATTTTTACTTACAATTTTCACTGGCGTTATTGAGTAAGTTAATTAGATTATTTGTATTATAAGTTGAGGAGACTGATAAATGCTCTTCAGATCACTTACAATGATCTCTGTTCCTCTCTTGCAGCATTATTGAGTATGTTGTTAAGAGTAGGATATCTACTTTCATGCATGTAAGATTGATTGCAAACCATCCATCAGTTTTACCTGTTGATGGGTTCTTGCTTGGTTTTGTTTGTCTTTTATAGTCAGTCTCCGGGGTAATCTATCCAAGCATTATATCCTTCCCCGCTTTCTAGTTACCTGATAAAGAGGATGGAAAGTGAAAACTGAGAAGGCACATATTTTTTTTTCAACCAAGCCTTATTCACTGTGCCAACAATTATAAAGTGGTTTGCATCCCTTCCCAAATTGTTTGCTAGGATCCTATCCATTTCCCATTTTCCCAGAAATGTACAGATAACATTTGTTTCAATAGCTGTACCTTTTTCTTTGATGTGTTTGAGGATCATGCCTTGTCAATCAATACCTTAACATGGGTTCAATTATTTTCCCTACTAATTATTTCGTGTAAGTTATTGTATTCAAATTGTTGAATTAGATTATTTGAATGTTTCAACTTACAATTCTCGGGGGCATTAAAAAAAACTGATTTATATAAAATCTTAGTACCAAACAAGTATTTTTTTAGTTTTGTATTTTTAAAAACTGAATTATTTTGTAAAACCACTTTCCAAACATCCCTTTAACTTCTTTTTTGGTTGCATAGGTTTGCCAAATGACTCAGAAAAGATACTGCAATATGATATATTTTATTTTTTAATAGTCTTTTCTGTCTGTAGAGATGGATTTGGATATAATGATAAGGTTCATGTCTTATAATATATGAAGCTTATGGGTTTAAATTTTAAAAATGAACTCTTTACAAAGCAACAGTAACACTGCGAATCCCAAATCCAACCGGTTGATCGTCTCATATATCCTTTTTTATATGTAATGTAGTCGCAAATCAGTAACAGGAACAAAGACACGAGCTCTTCACGGGTCAGGACAAAGGCAGACCCAAGTCTAGTAGGCTAGAAGGAGCCATGTGAGGAATTCCTTTTCCTTCTTTTAGCTAATGGAGGACCATTTTTTTAGGGGATAAAATGGAGAACCTTTTCAACCTATAAAAATTGATCGCAAGTGTATATATACACCGTTAAGTTTCTATATTATAAGTTGAAAGACGTGCGTGGGTTAAAAATCTTTCTTTCGGTGGCTGTCTTTTCTCTTTGATTATATATGCTATAAAGGTTCAAACTAACCCAATGTAATTATATAATGTTGTGTGATCACCACCTTTTTTTTTTTCAAATATTGTATTTAATATAATTCATTTGGAATACTGGAAGGTTCCAAATTCGTATTTATAGTTGGCATTGGCGTATTGTTTCATGCAAAGTGTTCTGCCCATTTTCCTTAATTGTTAAGGTATCTTGGCTGGACAAAGACAACCTATATGAATGATGTTAGGTGGCATGAAACAAGATGTTAGGTGGCATTGAGTATCTGCGTGTTAGCATGTGGAACATTTGTGGCTTTGAGCTGTGGCCTAATAAGAAAAGAGTGATGCAATGCAACCTATATGAATGCAGCATTGAGCATTAGCATTATCTTTAATGCATGATTGAGCATGTGACTGTGTTTCATTTTGGGTGACTTTCATTCTTTATTTTGTCTCCATTGAATGTTGAAAACCCATTTCGAATTTTGAATGATCTTATTTATTTATTTATTTTTTTCTAACGTGGTTGAATGATCTTCGTATTAAATAATTGTGAAAATTACAATTGTACGCGATTATTTGTTTATTACCAAATTCAAAAATGCTCGTGACGTAAGTAGTATATTAATAACTTTAATAATTATAATTATATAGTACATTATGTCTGTATCGTTTGTATTTCTTTATTTTTGGTGAAATGTATCTTTTGTATTTATACCTTGAAACATATTCGTTCTAAAATTTATCTATTAATAGTCTGTTTAAGTTAAACATATAAAAAAAAAGTATTTTAAATTTTCAATGAAAGAAGAGCGTTATGGCAGAAATAATTAAATTTTGAAATTTCACTCCAATGCAGATGGAATTGGAATGTAGAATTTCAATTCCAATTCTAAAAGGATTTCTTTAGAATTGAAATTGTAATATAATTTTTAGGATATTAAATTCCATGTTCAGAATTATAATATAATTGTTAGAAAATAAATGAATTTAATGAGAAGGGGGATATTTAATGAGTTTTGGAATTAATAATTTATAGAGTATCGATTATGAATTAAGAAGAATTTATTTCAATTATTTTTTAATTATATGAAATTAGATTGTGGGATTGTAATTTCAATTCCATATGTTACTTTAAATATGAAAATTAGAATTGAGTTATCTAATTCTAGTTTCAAGTTTCAATTTCATACTGAATTCCAAACATCAAACAGGATGTTATAAATTTTCAAAATGTTGCAGTTATTTTTCTTATCTCTTATTTTTTCTCATATTAATTTTTTAGTTTTCTTGTTAATCTCGTTTATAACTTCTTCTTCTTCTTTTTTATTGAAATCGCAGATCCACCGCCAAGAATAAATGACTAATCCCCTCGTCATGACAATGGAAATGCCACCACCCCACACCTTATGGTTATCTCGTTTATAAGTATTCTTTAGGCATATAAAACATTTCCACAACTTTAAACACGTCATCATTTACAACGACTCTCTCTTTTTATTGTTTAGAATTCAATCTGTCAATGTAATAATCTATAAGGATTATGATTCTTGCATCTTATTATTTATAAAAGGACCAATTTAAAAACGAGAATGGACAAGAAGTGGAACAGACAAGCACTTCAAACTCCCGATTTTCAGATCTTCTACTATTGGATTCTTTAATTTTTTCCAAAAAATGACTTCCCTGCGAAGATTTTCTTTGATTGTGTTTATAAATTTGAAAGCAACATAGCCGGATTGCTAATATAGTTCATACCCAGCGATGAAAGAAGTTTTTACACAGATACAAATCTGTCCCATTATGTTTTAGGTATATTATAAAAGGAGATTTCATCCATTTTATTCTATATATAGACATATATAGGTCGTATCACATGAGAATGAGTTTGTTATGTGAAAAATAAAAAAGAAATTTTTAACCATTAAATTAAATTATACAACAAAGATTACATCATATATTAAGAAGGGGTATTGGTTTGTTAAAGAGGAGAGAGAAGTAGCATGTGAGTTTTTTAATTTATGGATGTAATTTTAGTAAGATAATTTAATCTAATAATTAAAAATGTTTTTCTCACTTCTCATATAATAAATACATTCTCATATGAAATGTCCCTATATGTATTGTTACAAATGGAGAACAAAGTCCAACAAATAGTCTAAAACAAAAGGCCCGAGGCCTAAAGGAAGAATCCATGAATAATGGACCATACCGAGACACATGGCAGCGAGTCTCGATATCCCACTCCCCCACTACCATGAATGTGGGACGTAGAAGTGAGCACTCCGGTTTCTAATAACTGCTCCACTGGTTTTCCTATAAATACCATATGAACTCCAGGTACGATCTAGTTCTGAGGATAATACTTACTCCCTACTAAAAATACACACTCATCCTTTAGGTGGAGTTCTTGTAGGTACCCCACCATTACTAACTGCATTCAAAGGCTATCAAGAAGGACTTGGATCAAAGAGCTCCGAGATACTTTAGTGACGAGGTAATTCAATCATTCCATCTCTGCCATTACATGTACATATTATTTATACTTATAATTTATGAGATATGATGTCTATAAACTCTCATTTATTATTCAATGGGTTGTGGACCCAGTTTAGTTTGGATCTCACATCTCATTCAAGAATAAATAAAAGTGTGTCCACTCGACACAAGGTTTCATATGTTTTAATTCATGAAAGATCCATTATGCTTAACAAATTCATGCAGACATCTCTTCATTTTCATTAACAAAAGCAATTACATGTCATATTTTGTGATAAGATGACACAATAGAACAATCATTTTGATCTCTAAGAGATCAAATAGTTAATAAAATAGCCTTTGAAAAAATCAATTCTGCTGTCAGGGAAATGAAGACAAGTTATAAAATGGAATGGATCTTTTAAGGGTAGTGAATATAATTTCTTTGTATGACTATTTTGTAGTCAAAATAGTCTTTCGACTTCAAAATTGTAATCTCCCATCTAAAACAGAAAAAGAAAAAATGTAGGCACATATACATAAAAAAAATAAAGAAGGAAAAAAAAAAAAAGACCTGCATGAAATAATTGGACAAGTGTCTCACTCACCGAAAGGCAAGGTTCCTTGTCAGTGGACACTCGCGCAACTCCAACATAGCCAACAGCCAAAGGCCCTGTGACGCGCCAAATGCTAACGTGGCACTCTCAAAGAGCGGCGCGTGTTACAACCTCCACGGCCAAAGCACATCTCATCACAGACGCGCACACACACAAAACAGAACACAACGAAAAACAGAGCATAACAGAACAGAGAAAGAAAAGGAAAAGGAATGTACAACACAAACGCCACTCTGTTTTTTCACTTTCATCTTTTTTAATTTAATTTAATTTATTTTTAACCCTTTCTTTTCAATGCTTCCAGAAGTAGAACCCATGAAATTCCACGCTCTCTCCTCACTCTCAGATTCCTCAACACACTCACACACTCTCTCTCTCTCTCTCTCTTCCTCTCTCTGCGCAGAGACATTCAAAATCCCCCTTCTCTAGAGAGACAATAGAAGGGCAAGAAAATATAGGAAAATTAAAATTCGCCACACACAAACCCGGCTCACAAAACCCTAATTTTTTTCCCTTTTCTCTTGTGATGTTTGCTGGATTCTCAAAGATCCACCAAACAAATCGACACCCTCGATTCGTCTCTTAATTTTAATTCGATCTCTCAAGCTTTCGCTCTTTATTTTTTGGGCTATTCAATTTTGAATTTCAATCTCTCTGCAAAAAGCTAGCTCCTTTACCTCTTTTTTCACTGCTTGTTTTCACTTGCTTCCATTCTGATCTCGAAAACCCATTTCTGATTTTTTGTCAGAATTTTCTTACCCAATCCGTTGGATCAGCGTTCGGTTCGAATTCGATCTGATTTTTTGGGCTTTATTGTTTGTTTTGCTTACGAAAATTCACTCTTTCTTAAATAGGGTCCGCGTGTGTTTTTTGTGTTTGTTGTAAGTTTCATGTGAAAAGGGTCTTATTTGATCTTCTATTTCTTTTCTTTTTTTTCCTTCAGTGGTGAATTTTATTTCGTGTTGTGGGAAGGGTGTGATTAAGATTCTCTTTCTGATGTTTTGTTTCCAATCACTGTTTCAACCATCACACGCTAACTACCCATCTAGACCCCCTCTTTGTTATTCAATCTCCCATGTTTTTCTTCTTCCTTCCGATGTGTTCTTCATATGCTGCTTCAATTGCCTGAGATTTCGTCTCAAAATTTGATTTTGATGCTTTCCCTTCAAGAGGGGTTGTTTTGAATCACACTTAGTTTTTCTTTGGAGGGACTAAAAAGGAGAAAGTGTGTGTGTGAGTGTAAAAGGATTGTTTTGTCAAAGACTGTTAAGGATGGTGGATCGTTTTAGGCCTGTTTCCATTGAGGAATTGCCTTCACATTTGATCCTAGAAGTTCTGTGCTCAGGAAGGCTAAGTGCATTAGACCTTGTTTGTTTGGAATTGACTTCAAAAACCTTTGGTGGTGGTCATTTCTTGTACCCTTTCAAGTTTAAGTCCTTGGTGGACTTTGCAGCATTTCAGCTGTGTGCCTCCCATGTTATCTACTCTAGTATGGGCTTGAATTCTCAGAAGGAGTTGTATGATCGGTGCGGCGCGAATTGGAAGCGGGTCCTGAGGTTCTTGCAGTCTGTGGAACAGTCATCTGAGACGGTGGAAACGTCATCAGGCAATGTACTACTTTTTGGTTGTGTCAATGGCTTTGCTGTTGGGGAAATTGATGTTTTGTTAATGATTTGTCGTTTTCTTAGTTGAATTAAGAGTTGCCATTTTTTAATTTGATCATATAAGAAGTAAGTTTCTGAAGGGTGGGGATATTTTCTCATTGCATGGTTTAGCACCATTCTTAAACTTTCTCTCTCAATGTCACTATTGTGATAACTGATAGGTGATGTAATAATGCATTTGTCAAACAATTAGAACAGAATAAAGAGAAGGAAATGAAGTTGAAGTTTTAAATGTTACAGACATTTTTCATAGCACTGACAAACATTGTAATAATTTTTAAAGAACAAACCTTAGTTTGGATAGTTATGTTATTATTATTAATTATTATCGTTTCTACTTGCATTTGTTTTAGTCTTCTTATTGACCATTTTAAAGTAAAATTGTAGAGCTATAAATAATGATGAAATGCATTTTATGGGCAGATGCAAATTACAACTGGAAAGTATCACACCCTTTTGATCAGCAATTCCTCTGTCTACTCTTGTGGTTCTGGTTTGTGTGGTGTACTTGGTCAAGGGCCTGAAACAACACAATGTGTAGCATTTACCCGGATAGGCTTCCCAACTTTGGCACGTGTGGTTCACGTTTCAGCTTCCTTTAATCATGCAGCCTTTGTTATGCAATCTGGAGAGGTTTGTTACAGCTTAACCTCTATTTAATTAGTTATGATTCCTGGAACATAAAATATTTTTAATTGCTTGTGGTAGCAAATGATGCAGCAGCCTTAAGAATGTCATGTATATAATTAAAACCATTATTAAGCTTGCACTTAACATCTTAAGCGTATGGGTTAGTTGGTATTTTTCTCGTTACATCATATCATAGCCTCATAATAAGTGTTCAAGAGTTTGATACCTGCATCCCCAATTTCCTGCGTATATACAGCATGACAGCATGAGTTCAGGATAGGCTTGTCCCTATTCACACTTCAAGCCCAAAAGGCTTTCACATGGTAAGGGGAGCATATTATTGATGTAATTGAAACCGTTCTTGAGCTTGCACCAAAAAGCCTAGGTGTTTTTGGATAATTCTTGACAAAGAAACAATTATGCTTGCCTTAGAAATGTATTTTTCATTTTAAATAAAGTGTTTTACTTAAGGTGGGAACAGGATATTGGGAATCCTGTGTCCATCAGTAAAATTCGTAACCGTCAGTATACCCTCGGTATCGTGCGCAAATCTTGGTGTGATTAAGATGATTATTAATTATAAAAAAACAAACTATTTGTGAAAATAATTACCTAATAGTATTAAAAAAAAATTATATTGAAAACTCTATTAAAATTAAATTCATCTTGTCTTGTGCACAATTTGCCTGCATCTTTATAGACATGGATGGTTTTGTATTGTAAAATGGTTAATAGTAGATTCCATTATTAATACAAGACTTCGCCTTTTGGCTTTGACTGATGCAGGTATTCACATGTGGGGATAATTCATCTTCTTGCTGTGGGCACAGGGATACAATCCGGCCAATTTTCAGGCCACGTCTTGTTGAATCCCTGAAGGGGATTCCTTGCAAGCAGGTAAACTGCAAATCATCATCACCATAATCTAGATTGTTGGTCATAATTGTTGGCTGAGTTGAAGGATAATGACTGTAGCCTAGTAACTGCAAATATTAATCTGGTGAGATCACTTGTCCCACTGTTGTCAAATGAATTCCTCATCCCTAATGTATCTTTTTGTTTTGCTTTTTTCTTTGTTTGGTATATTTCAAGATTGCCTGTCAAGTCTTCACCTGAAGTAAAGCATTTCTAGTTTTATCTACCGATATTATTAATCTATTTCCAAGTTTTTTCAATGGGTTTTTTTTCTTTCAGATGAAGGTGGATTATTTATTAATATATTTGAGAAATTTTGTTGTTTCAAGTTATACCATAGCAAGTCTTGTGTTGAGTCTCAACTGCACATGCTAATAGGCACGAGGTGTTCCACCAGTTTGCTATAATGTGCTGTTTTGTAGCCATACCATACTGTTTTGGTTGTATTTAATGTCTCCATGAACGGGGTAGCCCTATTGATAGGGTTTAGCGTCTGCCTCTCTTACGCATTTCTTCAACTCTCTAATTTTTGTTTAGTTCCATGGAGTCTGCTTTGCTAAGTTCCCCTGCAAAAATATTGAAGTATATGAATGTCTCTCAGGTTTCAGCAGGGCTCAACTTCACAGTCTTCCTCACTAGACAAGGTCATGTCTATACATGCGGAACCAACACACATGGCCAACTTGGTCATGGTGATACTCAGGACAGACCAACCCCCAAAATGATTGAAGTCCTTGGTAACATTGGCTCTGTTGCTCAAGTTGCTGCTGGACCAAGCTATATCTTAGCTGTAACAGAAAATGGAGTCGTATATTCCTTTGGATCAGGTGCAAACTTCTGCCTTGGTCATGGTGAGCAGCATGATGAGCTTCAGCCACGTGCAATACAGAAGTTTAGGAGGAAGGGTATTCATGTTGTGCGTGTGTCCGCAGGGGATGAGCATGCAGTTGCATTTGATTCAAATGGATTCGTGAGTTTCATTAGACAATATAAATCTCCAATTCTATTTGCTATAACTTTTTTGGACTATTGAAGTAAGCGTCTATTATTGATGGTGTCCAGGTATATACATGGGGCAAGGGATACTGTGGTGCTCTAGGCCATGGCGATGAAATTGAGAAGACAACTCCAGAGATCTTGACTAGTCTTAAGAACCACTTGGCTGTCCAGGTATTATTATTACATGCGTAAATATAGTCAATCTGTGTTGTGGTCATGTGGTTTACATCAAGAAAAATAGATTCTTTGCAAGCTGGTGTTCTTAAACTCGAGTCATTTCAATCCTTATATTGCTGTGATACTGCTTAGCCCTGTATAGCCCAAGTGCTTATTGTTGTGTTACTTGTAGGTATGTGCAAGAAAGAGGAAAACTTTTGTGCTAATTGATTCTGGTTCAGTCTATGGCTTTGGTTCCATGGGATTCGGTAGCCTCGGATTTCTGGATAGAAGGGTATCTGATAAAGTCTTGAAACCACGAATCTTAGATACCTTAAGGGCTCACCATGTATCTCAAATTAGCACTGGCTTGTACCACACTGTGGTGATCACTAGCAGAGGACAGATACTTGGCTTTGGAGACAATGAAAGAGCACAGCTTGGTCATGACACACTAAGAGGGTGCCTTGAGCCAACTCAAATTTTCATAAAAGATACATCTGAAGATGTAGATCCAGATTTAGAAAGCAGCATCTGACTCCCCACAAAAAGCAAATAACCTCTTCTTTTTTGTGTCACCTGATTTTTCAAGTCTCAAGATGACTACTGTTTAAAATTCACTGTCTTGTATTATATGGTAAAGAAAATTAAACACGCAAGATATTGTCACCATTTTTCAATACGTTTAAGTTTGGATGAGATTTTAGATTGCTCATAAGCTTCTGGAACTCTTGCAGTCTTGCTTGTTTTCTTGATTTTGTTTATGGTTAATTAACCAACTGTGGTAATTGTCCCCTGAATTTTCTCAGTTACTTTTCAGTTTTTATTTTCCCAGTTATAGATCCGTTGTTGCTGCCATAAGTAAACGGAATTTAAACCCATTTAAAATAAAAAAAAAAATATTATTTATCGGTCTAAATCAAACGAATATTTGCTACACATTGGGACAGCCTTTATATAGGGGTGGATATGCTAAGGCTCTTTGCATCATGTTGGTTTGGGATATCTTCGGTTGTTTGACGTATTTAATGGGAAAACGATGTGTGTAGGGATAGTTAATCATTTGTGGTTAATTTTAGGCTTTTAGTAATCTAAAGGCATGATTATGTTATCGTATGTTTTCATTTTTAAAATCTAAATGTCATGTGATTGGAAGATTCATATTCCTTTCAAAGTGAAAATTTAAGTTTGAAAATTCAAATTTCCTCTTAAAATTTAAAAATTGAACATTATCTATAATATATATAAATCTATAATTTATAATATTCTATAATTATATATAAAGGGAATATCTCCAAAAAAACTGTTATTTAGTGTCCAATTTCATTTTTCCTCTTTTACTGTTCTAACTAAAATTTTACAATTTAGATATATTTAAAAAAACATGGGTAAAATAGTAAACTTATTTGTACCAGTTATTTTTTGCATGGGTAAAAAAAAAATAAGATAGTGACACGTAACATAGTGCAGTCATGACTCACCAAACCCCCTTTTTAAAACTCAACTCCAACGTCAACATTGCACTCTCTGTATCACCACATCACCATGCCACATCAACCGCCCTCCGCCGTTAACAACTTCATGTTCCATTATTTGCTTTGGGACCAGTTTATGTTGCACCATATACTTTTACACCACATAGTTATTCTTAATTATTTAGATATATTGTAACTGATTTTAAGTGGAAATTATTTATCAAAAGGCTTCACTTTTTCTTTTTTTTTATCAGGGCAACTTCAAATTTTGGAGAAAGGTTTCAAATCGCTAAAAATATGAAACCATGAAAAACCTGTTTCAAATGCCCCATTGTGAGTGGTTAATATTCTTTTTTTATCAAGTGCATTTTATACCTCACTGTCCAATGTACCAATGGCATAGATATGATTCAAAGCATACATTTTTTGTGAGGACTTCAGACTAGAGTAAGGATTTTCTCTTCCTGCATCTGCTTTAATTTTTTTTTTTCTTTCTTTATTTTTTTTGTCCTTTTTTTGCCTTTTAAACCAATGCTTTTGTGAAGTCGATAGCAAAATACTGAGTTTTATCATCTTCCATATTTGCATACTACCGGTTTGGGACAAAATAAACACCATAAAATTTTAATATTTTTCTATTTCATCATAGCAAAAAATATTTTCTTAAATCTGTTGCGGCTAATGATACAATAAAATTAAGTTTTGTTTTAAGACAATCATTCTCATTACATCATCTTTTTTATATTTTCTTATTTATATATTAAAACCCAATAAATAAAAATATGACTTGACAAGCATTGTCATGCATGTTTAGTTGCTATTATTTTAGATATCTAACTTTTGTAATAATTATCTTAACCATATTTAATTGTATTATTGCCAAAAAATTAAAAAAGGTGATTTGACGGGCACGATAGTGCCCGGCAAGACACTAGTATGTAGTAATGGAAATATGAATAACATAATGGAGGCAATCAATCAATATAGATTACTAAGAGGGAATTCTAGTGTGTTGAATTTTTAAGTTTTGAGAGGAAATTTAAATTTTCAATTTTAAACTTTAAATTTTTATTTTGGAGGGAATTTAAATTTTCAAAGCACATTACATTTGGATCTTAAAAATAATTAAAAATATCTAATGACATAACCACGTCTTTAAATTACTAAGAGGTTAAAATTAATCATAAATAATTTATTATTCATTAATTAGATAATTAAGATAATTATCCTGCACATATCATTTTCCTATTGAATACGTCTAGCAGTCTTATATGTTCAAAACTAACATGAATATACTAGGACTTGTAATGTATTCATAATAAACATGAATATACTAGGGGCCCTAGCATATTCAACCCCACATAAAAACTCTCCGGATTTGTAGCAAATGTTCATTTGGTTTAGATTGGTAGATAATGTATTTTTTTTATTTTAAATGGATAAATTTTCATAAGTAAACTATTTTTTTTTATTTATTGTATGTTTAGTTGAGGAGTAAAAATAAGAGTAAAGTTTTCATGGATGAAATTTATATATAATTTTACATATAAAGTTTCTCTATGAAAATTTATATGTCATTTTTATCTTGTAACTAAATTTTTCTTTAATGTATTTTTTTACACGTTGCAAAAATACATTATCGTAGCATCTATCCATCATGATAGAGATAGTGTGTCATCCCAACATAACGACAAAAGAGGTTCTAGTCTTTAACTATTACATTACTAAATTTAAGGGTGATCGATAGATAAAATAAATTGCCAAGGGTCAACATGATGAATTATTAAGAATTATTGCACTATGCAGTATAATAGAGAAAGTTACCATTTAAGAGCCAATAATCATGTTGAATTTAATTTATATGAACCATCACATGTTTGTCATGAAAACCTTTATAAATTTAATTTTAATACACTGATAATGTCATTTAATCATATATTGTTGTACTGATAAATATGACTGATTTTTATACCTATTAATTAAAATGTTATGTAAATAGAAAATTTTGATTAAATAATAGTGTAACACGTCAAAATTAAAGGAGAATTTGCACTTTATCTCCCCAAAAGATCTTATGCACTTTACATCAAAACTTTAAAAAAGTGCAAATCCACCACCCCTAACATTCTCTTAATGCGTAAATCAACCATTTTGTTATTTTTTTTTTCTATTGTTGACAAAAATAATAAGCATTCAAGAAAATTTAGTATATGAAATTACACGTTATTTATTAGTTTAAGGTGTGAAGTTACGCCTAACCTAAAATTTGAGGAGGCATAATGCACTTATTTTCCAATACCAGTAAGCAAAAGTTTAATATTGTAACTAAAGTACAAATAAAAAAACATCCGGGTGTCGATTTACACCATTTTAAAATTTTGGGAGTAAAATGCACAATTCCCATAATTCGGGGGAATTGATGTAATTTTTCCAAAACTAAACTAATAATGTTAAATTCCAGCTCGAGGGCAAATTTAGACAGGCACTGTAAGTTCCAAATAAGTAAGTACCTCCACCGCCAATGATGAAGGATGTGAACCGGTCTACAAGTTTGTACGCAAGAGAACATGAACTTATAATGCAATCTGTTACGTAGCAGACCCCACCTTTAGCCGAAAGTGGAAACTGGATTCTTCAATTTGTGTCAATTCTTCTATGCATTGAAAACAGATATATTCAAATCTCTTGACACTGATTAATGATCCTTCAGATTTGGATCTTCTGAAGTAGAATAGGTAAATGAGAAAATAAAAAATCGAATAAACACCATTAGATCATTTGATAGAACTTACTTGCAATGGTAGTTAACTAGTTACTAACCCAAGATTGATTAGCTGCCCAGTTTCTCACTCTACAAAATGAGGATCCTAGTACGTAAAATTTTCAATTACCATCACAGAATCTTTTCTTTTCCTTTATTGAGGGAAGAGCTCCACTAAGTAGTGTGCTCTGTTGGAGGACTTAAACAGAGGCACGGATTCCAACAAGCACATGACATACACGAATCTTCAGAACACTAATGTTCAGAGAAGTTGTAGTTACCAAATAAACTTCTTCAAAAATAAGCCTAGTGCTTCAAACCTTAACCACAAAATCCAATACCAAAATTGGTACACAGATCCCGCTGCTTTCCTACTATGCAATAACCTGATTTGGTTCTATTGACAATAAAAGTCATTGCCCTGGAGATTGGAACACTTTCAAGTATACCTTCAAACAAGACTGAAACAAGATATTGACAAAGAAATGCATGAAAGGGAATCTTATTAGAAAGGAAGTAGACCAAAATAAAGCAAAAACAAACCAAACCAAAACAAACCTCACCAAGGCATATCTCAGCATTCATAAACATAAGGTCCATGTTCATAGACATGATTAATGCTTCTCTATCAACATTCAACCAAAAACTTGGCCGCAATACACCCTCATAATAATCTAGATAGTCTCTAAATGTTCTCTAAACACCTTCAAAATACTAGAAAATGTTACAATGCCGACTAAGCTACAATCATCCTCAATAACCCACAAGTAGTTCACCCTATGAGCAATTGCCTGGATCATCACAGCAACAAGGGAGCTCTTGGGATGACACACTATAGCCTCAGCCTTCCTCACCATCCTGGCCGAGTAGCTCGACGACCTCGAGTACCTTCCGGACCTCATCGGGGTCCTCATCGGCGACTCCTCGTCCGACGACGAGGATGCTGATGAGGCTGACAAGTCGCTAGTCAATGGCGACGAAATCGTGAAATCTTCCAACATTTTCTCCAGATTCTTCTCCTCCAACCTGGCCTTGACCACCCTCACTAGATCCTCCGGGGGGCCGCCACAATCGATGTAGGCCATCAGGTCCCCTGCAGACAAGGTGGCGATGGCAGCCGAGACAGTCTCATCGCAACAAGAGAGCGTGAAGGGCGATATCTCGCCGATAAAGGTGCCATCACTGTCAACAATTGCAACAGACGTCTGTTGAGTGAGGGACTTTGAGATGGCTCCCAATGCAGAATATGCAGGGGAGTAGTAGTCAATGGCAAGCACATCTGTGTTGATGATGCCAAGGGTGTCAATGGAGAGTGCAGGGAGAGGGGTGAAGAGTCCAATGGAGCCAAGCAGGAACCGGATCACATCCTCCTGTGTTAACCAGCAGAACTCACGGCCATTGTGGCTGGTGATTGTTGTTGTTGCCTTCTGAATCTGATGCTGATGCTGTTTTCTCCTTGAAATGCCACTCCTTTTTGGTGATACTATTGGTACCACAAGATTCTGTGCTCCTTGGATTATGAGATCAATTGCTTCCAATAAGCTGAAAATACATCAAAACAAACGAGGTGGAGGGGTTAATACTTATAATTCTGAATCTCAGAATCTCAGCTATGCATAACAAGGACAGCAAACAAGAATTTTTTCAAGTTTCAGCTGGAAAATTCAGATGATTAACCTCCCTTTTTTCATGTGAAATGAAAACCCCAAAACCCCAACAATTATTAAAAAGAAAAAAATCAGATTCAACTAATTCAACACCGGTTACAATTAAAAAACAGGAACAATAAACAAAATTAAAATTAAAAAAGAGAAAAACTCAACCTTATCCATTGCAATCCTCAGCTATATTATAAAATACAATAACTTAAAACAAAATTGACAGCAAAGAAAGAGAGTGTATCAGAATGATTTCACTTTAAGTTGCATCAAGCGAATTCCAGAACTTTTTTTTTTTCCTAAAAACAAAAAGCATATTTCAGATTCAGACAATTCAAGAGTTGTAATAATGAGTAACCAAAGAAGAAAAAAAAAAGCATCCATTACAACTTCCCCAACATAATTCTCAATTTCTCAGATATCACATTTTTTTTACCTCAAAAAAATAAATCTAGACACAGAAAATAAAAGAGAGAGAGAGTAAAATTGATTATTTGATCATGACCATATATACAACGATGAGTCAAATGATCATCAATATCTTTAAAAAAAGAAAGGGTACCTAGAAGAAGGTTCTAGATGCACCACAATCCCAGGAGCCTTAGGAAGAATCTCAGAGAGAGGTGCCTTGAGAGCAGAAGAGGGACACAGGAGACTCTCCTCTCTGCAAAGGTAGCAAACAACGTCCACCATGCACACCTTCCCCAAGCATCCACAGTAGCAACACCCCACTTCTTCCTCGTTTTTGTTGTTGTTGTTGTGGTTGCAGTTCCACACGCTGATGAAGCTTTCCTCAGAGCTCTTGAGAGCAGCCAAGGCCTCAGCGACGGTGGCTGACACGGGGAGGGACCTCAACGGCGGCTTACCAAGGCAGAGGTCGGATACCTCACGCGCCAGAAAGCTCACTGCCATACAAGGATCGAAAAGAAGAAAAGGAGCGAGAGCTTCTGCAAAAATGGTGTTTGTGCTTGTGCTTGTGCTTGTGTTTGTGATGTGTTGGGAGTGTGTTGTTTTGGGACAGCGGTGTCACTATTTATAAAAGGAAACAAGTGGGAACATTACAAGAGCGCGTTATTGTTGTTGTTATTGTGACCGTGGAGTGATTTGGGTTGTGTTTGTGACTTTGTGTTGTGATTACTTAATGTCGTGGCAGAAAGGAAAAGAGGGTACGGTAGTAAGGTACACGAAAAAGTTGTGGGGCTCACGCACCCTGTTTTCCCTTTTTTTTTTTCAAACGAAAAAATGATGTTATTATTTATTTATTTATTAAGTTGCCTAAAGATTTGAGGCCTAATTGTTGAGTTAGTGTGACTGTATGATGACTAATCTCTTTTTTTTATTACTAATTGTATTTAATTCAATAAGGAAAGAAAATGCCAAATAAGAGGCCATGTACATAAAAACAACTTTTGGGAGTTACATGTTTTGATCTTTTTTTTTTATCCCTGGTTTTAGTTATTTTAAAAAATACGTTCAATTCGAAATAACTTTCAGTACATACATTCACTTTAATTTAGTAACTGCTCAGTTAGTTGCTTAAATGAAAAAAATCAAACTTCATAAATATATCCTAATTTTTTTATAGAAGCATTTAGATTTTTTTGCTTCCTTTTACCCTTTGTTGATATATGGAAAAAAGGGTATTTTAAAGTGAACCCATTTTATTAATAATAAAAAGAAAAAATGTATTTGTATTTTAACTTATTTAGTAAATTGTAACTATGGTATGCTTTATTAATTTGATGGATGTATAAGATGGCTGGGCATCCGATTCATTGTTGTGGTTCCATATTTTATTAATTAAAAGTGAACTATGTACCCCATAAATTAAATACAATTTTCAGAATAACAAATCAAAGTTTCTTTTGTCCTAATATATTTTACCTTTTGCTTCAATAAGATGCATTTAACCTCATCCTGTGTCTAATGCATTTCGTTTTTCACCATAGCACTTTTTCCATCCAAATGCGTTTAATTAGATTCAAAATGTATCTCTTCATGAATTATCTTTCTCTAAAATTTGAAATCTTGAATAGAGACCCATAATACATTTGATTCTCTAATAAACTTTTCAAATACTCATTGGAACTCATCAAAAATATATATCCCTTAGATATCTTTTTAAATCACCCATTAACTAAAGCTAATGTAAGGCAACGTTTGGTAAGAGGATTGAATTTTTATTCCTGAAAATCCTACTCTCAAAAATACTATTCCTGGGAATAATTTTGCCAGACATGTACTTTTGAGAGTGTTTGCTAGATAAATTGAATTCCCGAGAATGTTTTGCACATTTTTGAAAATATCCCATGTGGCAATCAAATGGAATAGAACAATGGTGGATGGGAGGATGACAAAGAATGGGAGCCGATGACGAATGGCAATGGATGGTACAATATGAGTAATTTGGTCTCTTCAAATGAGAAAATATTTCGTTGCCATATGAAGGATGATAATATATTGGGGGAATATTCTCGCCTACCAAATGCCCTTTTAAGTACATGAAGTTTAACAGTTAAATATAACATTGACTTACAGATTTTAAGTTTATATGTGTAACCATATCAATTATTTAAAATATAATTAAAAATTACAAATATATAGATATATTATTAATAATGGTGTTATACAAAAAAAATTTTCTATGAACTCAAATCTTTATCAACATTATTTAAAAAACAAAGATGTGAGCATTTACAGTACTTCTTCTTCAATAGAGGTATACAAAGGACGAATCCAGCTAGGTTGGACTGAACAGGAACCCTACTCGATTTGCAAATTGGGCCAATTTTTAGATTTCTAATCCAATATGCGCGATGACTTGATTAATAACTGGGTCTAATCGGATCAAATGCTACTTTTGAAAAACCTATAAAGATTTTAACATTACACATAATAAAGTTATAAAATTTTATAAGAAATAAAATTTAATAAATATTTTGGAATATATATTTCAAAACAATCATATAACTATAAAAATAATGTTAAGTTATCTAAATTGTATTAATTAAAGGATAAAATCTTATACTTTATCACAAATTATTGTTAAAAAAGGTATAATTCTAAAAGAATAGGGTATTCATGACCCAAACATAACTTAAAAAGAGTATCTAGTCAAATTTGAGTACTCGAATATGACCAAAAAGGCTTCGGGCTAAATGATTAGATTGGAAGATTGAGTCAGGTCAGATTACAAACACCTATATTCTTCAGCACCAAGTTTTTTTTTTTCAGTTTCGTATTTTTGTGAGAATTACTTTTTATGTTTTAGGATGAAAAACCAATTCTCAATTAAAATATTAATATTGCTTATTCCACAAGTACCTTTTTATAAGCTGAAACTCCTAATATTAGACAAATCCTCGAGTTATTAAACTTAAGCCCACTCGCCGCATCAGCATTCAATGAGTGGATTTTTAATTTTTTTTTTCAATTTCTTAATTAAATATACAGACATTTTCGGATAGGAAACAAATTGATGCAAAAGTAGAAATTAAACTGTCTAATATTGTATTCTATTGGTTACATGCATCCTCATGATAGCAAAGATTATAATGGCTGTTGAGACCGCGAATTTCTGGATTTAATTAATAGAGTGGAAGATAGCAACTTTTTGGGGGCAAGTGGACCTGCAAAGATGTTAGCCTTTTACTATTTATTATTTATTGAATTTATTTTTATATTTATTTTGTTGAAAATCGGAGGCTTGATTAGGACTTTAGCAGATGGCCAAGACGGCAAAGACCAGGTAAGAAAATGGAGCCTATTACTGTTGGATATGCTGAATGAACCCTGTCTGCCAAGTTGCACGAAGGAACTTGGGAATTTCCCTTTTTCTTCCTACCAATTACGAATGAAAGCTTCACTTCTTGTAATCAAGGTTTAGAATTTCACGTGCTACAAAGAAAAATATGTTGCTTGTTCATCAATATATATATAGGAATCTTGAATCTGTCATTGATGTGGGTTTGTTTGATTAATAGATAGGGCTATAATAAAATATATTTAGAAACTCTAATTAAGTTCTTAGAGGTCAAAACTCACAATTTGGTTCCACAGGCATCTAAGAAAGAGTCAATAGTAGAAGTAGAAACAACACAATGGTTTATGACAAACATTTACATGGCCAAAATCAAATATGATAATTTTCATATTAACCAGGATGTTATGATACATTGTACTCCTAGACGACAACATTAGAGGCATAAACACAAAAAATCAAAAATAAAAAAAAGGCATATTCAAAATATTACACCGAAAACCATTTGAAATGAGGATGACCCTTTTAAACGAAAACAAAAATGATTGGCTTGACGTGCTTGACTTTTTATTCCATTGACATTCTACTTTTAGGCAAAAGAAAATGATATATGGTTTTATTCATATTTGAATAGGTTGGCGACGTGAGAATTGAACAGAAGAAGGTGTGTGTGAATGCTTGATTCTTTTTTTCAAACTTATAATTGGTACCTTCAGGCTGCCATCTTGCTATAATCCAGCCTCCATTTAATCTTGTTCTTTGAAGTCTATCATTTATTAATTAGAATGCACATTTTTGCTGTTGTCGCTATCTGGATATATAATTGCATATTCAAGAACAGGTCTCAAATCTTGAACAGAAATAATGCAGTGAAAATTTAAGTGTGATCATTTCTGTTCTCTGAAAACGTATTGAGAGAAATCATAGAAGACACAATACGAAGGATCCCATAACTATTTCCCTAACAACTCTTGTAGTATATTAACTTGTCGTTGTCAATCCTTCTTTCAAAGTAGGCATATTCTTCATTAAGGAATACCTAGCTAGGGATGGCACAGCAAATAATTTGTATATCCTTTTGAATGCTTTTATAACTTCAAACATTTCTGTTCCAGAAATATCTATATTAAGCAAAAACAAAAATACGATAATATACAAAGAAATTGCAAAGTTTTAGAGCATTGTAATAATTTCTTAAAAATATAAAATATGCAAAATCATTGTATTTGGATTTAAATTATCTGAAAATTACGAAAAGCAAAACTTCTATAAATTCACTAGACACAGCATGCAATACTAATAATAATTAAAATTTCAAAGAGAACATATTTATTTGGACCCAATTAATTGAAAAAAAATATTGCTAAACGAAATTTAGGAACCTTGAACTATGTAATATCTCTTGTTTTAAAACATAAAATAACAAAGAGGTGAAATACTCAGCGTGTATGTCCCTCCTCTCCCTCCAAAACACCCATTTATTCTTTCGGTATATGTTTGGTTAGAGGGTAAAAATTAGAGTAAAATTTTCTTGATTAAATTTCATATATAAAATTATACATAACACTCAATCATAAAAAATTTAGCTCTATTCTTACTCCATAATCAAACATACTTCAGATTGGATATTTACGGGATAAAAAGAGGGAATGGAAAAAGTTTGATAAGAACCACATTCTTTCCTTTGATAATATTTTTTTTTGTCATAATTATTGAAAAACTCTATAAAAAAAAAGACCGTCGAGACAAAATACATTAGCTAGCATGTGACAAAGATATTTTTATTTTAATTATTAAAAAGTACTTAAAACTCTCTCAAAAGAGAAAAAAGAAACAGAAAAAGAACCATCGGGACAAAATACAGTAGCTAGCATGCTACAAAGAAAACACAATACACACTGCATGACAATACGTTACTGATCCTGTTCACTGTAGTCGTCAAGCAAGACACTAGAACAGTCATCCTCACATATTGACCCCACGCTCTCGTGCAGATCCGATCCTCACCAAATTGAAATGAGTAAACTCCAAAATCCTGGATTTTCAATAGGATTATGTCCTTTATCAAAAGATATTGGAGCTATATACCACATTAGGAGCAAGATCAGCTCCAAAACCACTTAAGAAGTGCCCACATGCACCTAATCGACTCACCAGCCATTACAACACACTTGTCCTCATTTATATAGAAAATACTCTAGAAGTAACTCACAATCACCAATAATTAAACAACAGTTCCACCTATGTTTATTTCTCACTTCAGAAAACATACAAAATTGATCATAAAAAGATTGACTCCACTTCTATCTCTGTATCTTACTACACATGTTGCCCATAATTTGTCTCAGAATTCCCAAAAACTCACAATACAAATTCAACATATTGATGAGGGATTTATTAACACCAAATTGAAGAAAAATTCTACCCCATAAGTTAAGAGACGTCAATTTCATTTCAAAACAGTACCCATTTCACATCACACTAATTACCTCCATTATTAGCAGCATGCTCTTCACCCTTTAACTACTTAACTTTTCCCTAAATAAAAAAATAAAGTATCACTATATCTTATCATAATACTCCACCAACATAAGCACACTAGAACTTTCTATCCCCCATTTTTTCGAACGGTATCAATTAGTTAGACTAAACTCGTCTCAAGGCTTCCGTTTCCCTTTTTTATTTTCTCCAATAAATAAAAAAAAAAAATTATGACATGTATTTTTTTCATTCCATTTCTTATCTCTTCATTCTGGATTATTATTAACCATTCTCTTCTATTGTGTTCACATATCTCCTAAACAAATCCTAAGATTGTACCTTAATCAGACCAGTTTAATGAAATACATTCTTAAGACATTCCATTATTAATTTTAAAAGGCAACCAATGCTAGGCTGATTCAAGTATAGTTTGACACTTTTTTTAAAGTAATGTCTTGAATTTGAATATGTAAATGAAAAAAAATAATGTTAATTATTACTCCCTTTATCCATAAATAAGTGTTTACTTTGAGGTTTTTTTTCACAAATAAGTGTTTAGTTTAAAAATTAAGATAATATTAATTAATTTTTTCCAACTATATGTCTATTGATGGAGGAAAGATAAGAAGTGGAAAGAAGAGAGTAATTAATTAAGGGAGAGGAAAATAGTAATGGAAATTCAGTAAAATAAATTTAAATTATTCTAACATTAATGCTGTAATAATCATTTCCTTAATCCATGTATAAGTGGACATTTATTTGTGAATAGGGGGATTAGTAGAGTTTTGCTCTCATAATGAATTGAGTTGGCTTACACCAGATTAAGCTTCTCTGTTTTACTTTTGGAGGCTCTCAAACAGAAGTTTGATCAAAGTAAGAAAATTCTTACTTTCTATAAAAATATATTGGAAGCTGCAATTTCTCATTATCAGGTGAGAAAAATACTATTTAAACAAGCACTTAATTGAGGTGCAATACACTTCAAATAATGCTAATAGTTGAAATAAAACAAATAAATAAGTTTCAAAAAGCAGTTATCGAATTTCAAATTCAGATACTTGGTACTTTCTTAAGCCTTTCCGACTAAAGCACAAGACTATCAACAATCATGTAAAAATATTAAAAATAAAAAATTGTAAAAAGTTTTGGACCAGGATATTTAGTAGCCAATAATAGGCTGCTTAGTTGCTTCGTGACTCTCGTGCTCTAATTGTAAGGCTACTTATAGGTCATAACATGGTTCTTTGTGGGTTAAATAATTGCATCCAGATAAACGCTGACCTTAATCTTAAAGAAAATTCTAGACATTCAAATTTTTTTCTTCAAAAATAAATGTTAGAATAACATGCTATAAGTAATAACATTTAGATGAATAAGTGATTCTTACTCTTATATTTAATCTAATTATTACTGTGTATTCTTTATAAAATTCTAATCATTTTATTATAATTGTATAGCATTGCTCTAATCTTAATAATCACTCATTAGTGGCCCGTCAATTTTGGCCACTCAAATCCCCGTTTGTGGTGTTTAATGCAACACATCATAATCCATCGTGGATATAATATGATGCTTTAACCCTTTTCACTCTATCTTTTGACACACTTTTTACATGGCGTGCAAGTGCCTATAGAAAACTTCATTTCAAGAAAGACGTGCCATATAATCAAACAAAATAAGGGAAGAAGAGATGGTGTTATTAATGCTGAATTCTACGTCTTTGGTTTCACTTATGGGCAACACACACGGAATAGACTATGTACCACTTGTTGATTGCTTACTTTGTTTACGAATAGGACTAGGAAAATAAAATTAGTGCGGGCCGGGGTAACTCCTACGTGGTACAGAGAAGTTTAAAATTAAAAATAGATAAATAATAAAGTGATTAGTATCCAAGTAAGAGACTCATCATACCTATCAACGAAGTGTTATACGAGTGAAAAGCCCATGTGGTCCTGAATTTGATGCTATAATTTATGTATATAAAAAAATATTATTGGGAAGGATCTCGATTAACATACCTGATTGAATAAATATTGAGATTAGTCTCTCACATATTAACTAAAAAGATACTATGAGAAATTAAAATTAGCCACAACTAATCTTTATATATATTTGGTAATAAGTAAGGAAAAAGTTTAAAACTACTTCGTGGTTATGAGAGAAGCAAATTATTCAACTTAGAAGAATCAAGAACAAAGGACATGGGGTTTGTATTTTGAGGGGATCAAATTTCACCAACTGAAAAAAAAAATGCTATAAACAAAAATGTTTCTGTTAAGCAATTTCTAGAAATGAAAGTTTAAGCAGCTTGTAGAATGTTGGAAGTCTTGTGAGGAAGAAAAATGATGCAAGTCCTGTCATCGGTAAGGCGATAGAGTTTGCTATCTATATAGATTGATTTGTAAATCTAGCTCCACTCTTAATCTAGCTCTCGTGAATTAAGACAAATTCATATAAAAATTGAAAAATGAGCATCAAACTTGCTGGTAGTTAGTGTGAATGAAGCTTGCATTACTAGAGTTGATTTTAGCTTTTTAATTATTATTTTTATGATAGTTCTTATAATATTATATGTATTGTCTTTTTATTACCTAATTTCTCTATATTTTAGCTTGAGATGTGATATAAAGCCATGAAGCAAAATTTTTTGCTTAGCTTATAGGATACAAATCTCCTTAGTATTTTAGACATTTTTAGTCTTAAACATAGAGGGATAAAATTAAAAGAAATTTTCTATAAATAAGCTTCGTACGTATATAATTCCACCTATGTGTATAATTTTCAGACTAATTCATAAAAAATTTTCTTTCAATTTTTTCTCTGAACTAAGCACACCATACCATCAACGGTAAAAACAAAACTGAAAAATTTTAGTTTAAATTACCCAAGCAATCAAGGTACTCCTCAACCTATGGAAATAACCACTCTGTTGGACATGTGTTGAGATTTTATTATTTTGTTATTATTTAATAAATAAATTTATTGTGCTCACTGTTTTTTTTACTCCAGATCCTTCCTTTTTCGTGCAGTTTTTCATCATTTGCCGGTAGGCCATACTTTGAAAAATAGATCAATAAATAAAAACACGCACACGTTAGATTAAACCTTATCTGTAAACATGATAGACATCGATCTTCTAATTTGTTTTACATAATGGTTAATTTTAACTTTCAACTTGTTATTATTATTTTCAGTTGTGCTTTTTATTTGTTATTATTATTTTCAGTTGTCATTACACTCAAATTTCAAACGCCAATAGGAAGAGCCCAAGTGGACCTTGGCAGGTAACCACTAATCAGCCACTAATATACATTCAAAGTTCAAACTATTGCTTTGCAAATTTCAAAAGAAATGCAAAGGGGGTGTGGCATAGATGATTATAGAGTCAGCTGATATCTCCTAAGGACATAGATTTAATTTTCATTAACTTTTATGAGGCGTAATCATATAAGAATCAATAAAAGTACTCGAAGAGCTTAAGGACCATGTTATGTATCTGATAAAATAATCAATACCGAACCCACATAAACTTTGCACTGCCAAAGAAAAAGTACAAAAGAAATTAAACATTTGGGTATATATCATTCTTGGTCAGTGCTACCCACCTGTATCCTCACACTACAATTTGGTTAAATTTAATTTGATTTTGCAGCTATACACAGATACGAAGAACCACTGAAAAAAGGAAGATAAAATGTTAAATCTTGCTCCACAAAATCTAACGAAATGGACAACTAATCGTACTACACACAAAAACCTAATTGTTGTGACGCCAGCCATCCACCTCAAAGGGTTAGGCATGAATTATTGGGTGTCAAGATCTGTACCTATATATCTGTCCCAATGAACTCGCCGCTCTGTGATTCCTTCCGTAATTCTTTTCGGTGTACAATTCCTTCCATAATTTGCAAGCAAATGAGGTTTCCTTCCTAACATTATTCAAACTAATAATAATAATATATAAAAGACGGTAGTGCTCAAGAAAATTGTAGGAAAATATTTTAAAAAATATAATCTAAATCTAATGTTGAAATAGAAATAAAAAATAAAAATGCTCGATGATATTAGTTAGATTGTGGAATTGTGGTAGGGTCCACCACGTGAGATGGTCCGAAAGGGGAGTGTTTATCAACGTCCTGAACTCTGTCCTTGTTCTCATCCGTAGCCCCCGACTTTTGTGCCCCTCTCGTACCTAGGAAACCTTTCCTGTCATGGGAAATTTGTGTCATCTCGGAACCTATATATATATATATATATATATATATATAATGATATTAAAGGTAAATTACATTGATTGTCTTTAAAGTTTTTGTTTAATAATATGTTTTACCTTTTTATTTACAAAGCTATTATTAGAGGTTCTTGGGATTAGTTAAAAATTATATTGATCTATTTGTAATTATTGGTTCATTAATTTAAGTGATAAAAAAAATACATGATAAATATGATTATTTATAATGAAACTACAATATTTTTTTTGGTACTATTTGACATATATATTAAGTAAAATACTTTTTCTAATCATAAATTATAATTATAAGGTTTATTTTCACACGATTAAAAAAGATACTCTAGACAATTTATATACCAAATACTTTTAAAATATTATAATTTTATTTAATAATCACATAAATATTACATATTATCTTTTTTATCATTTAAATTAATGAAATAATAACTGCAAGAGAGACCAGTATAATTTTAGTAAAATCAATGAGCAACTGACAAATTTGGAAGTAGAGGAGTATCAGAATAATTGTATTAAAATTGCTAGAATATCAGGACAATTTTCCCTATATTTTATTATACATCATCATCATTATTATTATTATTATGTACATTATATTTATCACATCAATGTCAATCAAAAAATATTTATCACAATGATAAAAATATAATTAAAATATAACACAACAATAATTCAAAAGATTAAAAAATTTAATTTTGATATATTTATAGTGTGAAAATTTTTACATAATCATGCAATCAAATTATTTTATTTGCATGATCTTTCAAGCAAATGATAGAAGAATAAATCATATTTTGTCTATGTAATAGTACATAATCAAATAATTATATAAAAAAATTTTATATTGTCAATATATCTAAATTAAAATAATACATGTCAAAAACTTGCACATAAATTTACTTTCATAACACTTGCTTTTGTTAGGCTGGGGTTAAAAAATCAGTTGATTATTTAGTTGATGAGAAAACAATAAAAGAAAAACCTTGAGTCGAGACTCACGAAAATAATTTTATCTCTTTGATGACCAGAAAATAGAAAAGAAGGAAGACATCATTTAAAGCAAGAATTACATTATTAGTTTAAAATAGCAACTATAATTTTGATGTATTGTTAACATATTTAAATTTTACAATAATTATTTAAAAGTCACACACACACACATATATATAATGCTATGTAATTGAATGAGCATGTAAACTATTTTATATTTTGTATCAGAAGAAAAATATTAAATAACATAGAATAACAAAAAATAATTTTAATAAACTTTTCTTATTTGTCCTCTAATAAAATTATAAAAATATTTTTTTATTGTTAGGATTTAGATTTAAATTGTTATCTCATCATCAATTTTAGATTAACCTTATTATTTTGTTATCCAATAAATTATCATTGTGACTGGTTTTTTATATAATAAACTATCTTATATTACTTATACTTGAGTTCAATCAATCTTTCATCCAAAACCTCATGATGGTATCATAGCCTTTCATGGCTAACGCCAAATTTAACATCAAAATCATTGGTGTCTGTAGTGGAGAAACTCTAATGCCCCTCATCAGCCTTGGTGGCTTTAATAAAGAAACTCTAGTGCTATTCGCAGTGATCCTTCCCCTTGAACGTACATGTCACTTGGCAAGAGGTTTGATAATCTTAACTTTGGCTTTTGCCATTGATGCATCTTTCATCATGTTGTTTGAGAACAAGTCATCTTATTGAAGACCCCTAACTATCTAGCCATCGACGTGAATTTTTTTCAAAAGGTTTGGTTGATACTCGCTTTGTTATCATTCAAAACAAAAGTTACAAAGTTTTTTGAAGGGTCCTGGAGCTGACACCAACTTCAAGAGGTGATAAAATAAGGATAACATTAAAATAGGTTTGTTAGAATTTAAATTTAAATTTAAATTGTCATATTATCATTGGTTTTAGATTAATCTAATATGTTTGTTATCCAATAAGTTACCCTTATAACTGTTTTCTTTATATAATAAACTATCTAGTATAACTCATTAATCTAAGATTGATGAAAAAAATAACAATTTAAATGTTAATCCTAACAAATCTGTTCTAATGTTTTTTTTTTACTTTATCACCCCTTCAAACTTGACATCACCATGCAAAGGTCATGTTTGGATCATGACATCAGTCGGAAGTGAACAGTGAGCCCAAATTGCAGTGATGGTGAATAAATCGATCTTGACAGAGTATATCGTGCTAAACAAGTACAAGATTATCATTGTAACACCCTAAATCTTAACCTAATACCACTAGTATGTATTTAGGTTAATCCTTAGAATATTACCTCTTGGTCTCATTATTTACTTTGAAAATACTTAGCGAAAATATGGGTAAAATTTTTCTTTTTTGGATTAAACCAAAGTGAGAGCCACGCACGATTCTTTGAACGGGAATTCATACAAGTCATATGAGCAAATTATAATAAAACACATAAATAACATGGATACATCAACTGAATATATATAGATAACATGCCTGCCGAATAGGCAAGACTATTCAGTACATAGAAGAACGAAATACAACTGAAAAGCAAATACAAGGAAATCATAAAAGCAACACCCATACCCATGTGCACCTAGGGTAGACAACCTCATATACAAAAGAAGGTTTGTCCTCAACTATGTGGCGTGTGTGCATTAGCTACTACCCATCTTATGCACCTACTCCTGTGTCCGAAATCTTGAGGGGTGGAATCGATCCACTGGCGGATCTCGGCGGGAGTGGTCGTGTGGATCATCGGAGCATGTCCACCGCGGCGAGGGCGCATGGATGGCCTACGAGCCAACCTCGGCTGAACCATCGTCTCCTCACTCCCGGCTCTCATCGATAGGGGAACGGGGCTGGAGCTCCAACTGTACATGTGCGAGGGCGGGTCCTCTAATGGATCCATCTCCGAATATTGAATCCGGGGCACGTACTCCGGGTAGTCACGTACGGCTGACGCCTCGGGCTGCATGTGGAGGATCTGCTCATCGCGTGGTCTAGCTCGCTCGAAAATCGTGTTATGATGGTAGGGGGCAGTCGAGGTGAAGCGATAGCTCCGTACTAGATGTGCGAAGGGTCGTCCCATAAACATGAATACTCTGACTGTGCAGCGACCCTCAAAATGGTATGACCCGAGTGCTGGGTCATGGTGCAGCTCCCACGTCGGGGTGTCGATGAAGAGTACGAAAGTCGCCTTCTGAAAATATGACGGAGAAAAGAGAGGGAATGAGAATCTTCTAAAAGAATTCTCAGTAGGGCAATCCCTAACTAAGTGACGTCATCACATCCTCAGGAACCTTGGGTTTTATTTCTAAAAAGGTGTGTATGCATACAAACTCCTTTTAGGTTAGTTTTCTAAAGCATTAGTTATCCAAGGTTCGTCATATTTTACAATGCGTCTTATGACTAAGCATGGAGTATACTAAGACATGAATGCATCATAAGGATAAACTAATCAACAAAGTCACAAAAATGTTATAATAGTGGCATAAGTTGACGGGTATAAATCTCATAATAACTTTCTTGGTTTTTCATAGCATATGTGACATTTCAACTTTAACTTTATCTCATAGGGCCACCCTAAAACATTTCTAGGTTATGAGCTCATACCTTAACTAGTCGTCATTAGCTCTTACTTACCCTATGATAAGCGTAACATACATAATCCTGACTTAAAGTACGGGCTAGGGGGCAAATTAAGGATCACCTCTTAGGGTCATTTCCTCTTTGAAACGCTCTACTAGCAACTAGTGCATAATAGTATTGTCTGCTTTGGCAAGCTCTGTGTCAATACCCTCACGGATTTGTTTTCTTGAGGGTGATCGGCTAAACCGGTGTCACCCAAGAAGGCGTCTCAGTGTTGTGTCACATTTAAGTTCTCATGATTTTCAAAAAGACCTTTTTCTAAGTTCCTCAAATTTGATGGAAATTCGGTAGCATGACGGCTATAGACCGAATTTCCTCAAATTTGCTTATGCCATGAAAACATATAGGACATACTCAAGCATTCTTCATAAGGTGTTGAATTTATATAAAAACTTCTTCATAACATATATATCGTCACATAATCATTCATCATATAAAACTTCTTTATAGCATATCATCACATAATCATATTTAAACAAAACATTCACACAACTCATAAAGCTTATTATGTTATAAACCTATAGTGTCTTATGCTTCGATCCTTACGAGTCTTTGGACTTATAAACTAATTGTTCTAGTATTCCTCCTTAACCTCTCACACACCTATAGGTTCACAACTAATAAGTTTTACTAATTTTATACTTAAGAACTCATCCAAACAACACTACGCATATTTGGATAGTTTTATGTTCATGTGATTACGGGGTTATAGAAATTACGTTTTAGGCCCTTAAAGTCCTTAACTCACAACCTAGGTTATAAATCATCATAACTTAAGCTCTCGGGGATCTATAGGTTCATATCTAAGTATTCCTCACCTCACACTATGGTCAGAACATCTCTAAACCTCAAGGATGCAGAATTTATAATCTTAATTTTACGGGTACCTAGGAGTCACAACAATGACCCTTTCTAAGTCTAGTTTGCTCCTAAGGCATCAAGATCAAGTCCTAAACCAATTATGAGCCATTCCTAGACCTTTAAACTAATTTAGAGCCATGATTATCAAGTCTAAACCTTGCTGGACAGAATACAGAAAATTCAATAATTAAGGGATCTAGAACTCTCAAATTAATCCCTTTTTAGTCTCTAACTTATCTTATCTTTCACATATGAATCTTAACATTATTTTTACTCAAACATAAGCATATTATCATCATTAAAACAACACATACAGTGGTAAATAAGTAACAAGGCAAAACCAAAATGTGCATCTCCATAAAAGGCATAGAACACAATTTCTAAAGCACATAGAATACTAGTTTCTCTTGGAACCTTTTTAAAACTTTCAAAACTCATTTATGAACACTATTATCCTTTAAAATCATTAAAATACTTAAGAGGGCAGTGACTAAATCATTTTCATCTCAAGAGATCATAAAATTTAATTCTACATATTTCTTATACTCATATAAGCTTAGGATAATTATAAAACATAATTTTCAATACTTGGAAACCTTAAAACCTCTTAGGGCCAAAATCTCAACTATGGAAAATAAATATTTTAGACCTTTGTTTGAGACAACAATGGGCAAGTCCTTGAGCTCTAGGTTCATTACAGTGATGGCATAAAGATAAACATGCTTATGCACTTGTTTTAGCTTTTGTTAGAAAGTAAAGTGAGAGCATAAAATAAATATGAGATGCATCATATTGTTATCTTTGATATTTAGGTGAGAACTTGAAATGTAAACATGATAATACATAGCTTGAAATATAAACATGATAATGCAAGTTCCTTTATTATCTTGGTACTTAGTGATAGCAAGGAAAATAAACATGATATGCAAGACATAAAAGTAAACATGATGCAAGGTTCATTTTATGGTTAGCTAGAGCTCATTCAAGACTTTAACAAGATAACAACCCAACACATATCTCATTACAAAGAGAGCTTTAGAGTTCTTGAACCAAGTTCTCAAAGAAACTATGAGGTTCTTGAACTTCATCACCAAGCTCAAGTAAATCAACTTTCAAAACAAGACAAAATCTCAAAGATCAAGGAATCAAAACCGAAAACCTTACAAAAAGGAAAAAAGATTGAAACTAAGTCAAGTTCTTTATTAAGTACCCAAAACCCAACCCCTATCTAGAGAAAAATCTCTAGAACGTGCCGGCCAACTTTAAGGTTGACAAGGGTAGGCTTGGGCTTTTAAAAATTCTTAGATTAATTTTCTTAAGTTGAAAAACCATGTGAGCTAAATATCATATAGATGAAGTTATAAGAAAAGGAAAACTCAAGCTTTAGAGGTTTCTTTGAGATGAACAGAAGGTCATCATCTAGAAACTCTCATCATCAAGCTATCATGCTCATAATTATGGCCTCATGGCCGAAATGAAAGGAAAACAAAGAACCAAGGAAAAGTTTCAAAAGAAATCCAAGAGAAAGCTAGAGAAACTCATTTTTTTCGAGTAAAACAAAGTTTGAAAAGAAACTCCCTACCAAGTGATGAAGATGAAAGCTTGAACTTGAAAAGGAAAATGAGAAGAGCAACTCCTCCTAAGCTGGTGTGATGGCTTCGGCCAAAGAGAAAGAAAAGGAAAGGAGATGTGTTTTGAGGAAGCTTGTGTTTGAGGTTTAGTGTATAAGAGATTTGATGATGATCTAAGGTTATGATATGGTGGATTGAAGTGGTAAGGTGATAATGTGAAGGGAGGATGAAGATGAAGAGAAAGAACTCTTGGAACTTTGAGAGAAAAGAAAAGAACTAGCAAGATAACTCTATAATTCTAAACTTAGCAAATGCTTCAAGGTGCAACTAAGCTATCACAAGCATCCTATTTATAGAAAAACAAAACCATGGGGCTCACCAAGGGGGGGAAGTGGCCGTAGTTTTTGAGGGGGAAATGGGAGAGAAAAATATCTCTTACACAAGGTCATTCAAGCATGGTTTGAAGTATGGAAGCAATGCTACAAAGTATGGCTTGATGTGAGTTAATTTCCTATCAATTTTTGATGAAATTAGGCTTCTAGAAACTTGACATGGCTGGAACTTTTTCAGCCACAAATAAATGGAAAAAATGGGTTGTTTTAATTATTTATTCATGTGGAAATTCAAGCTTGATTGAAAGTTATGACAAGGTATAGTGTATGTGACTTGAGGTATGGCCTTGGAGTGTTGAAAAATTGAACATGTGAAGCATATGGGAGAGGGAAGTGCACGGCCAGACTAGGGGCAGCATGGGGGAGGTGAGTTTTGATCATCTAATTGGGTGTTAATGGTAGGTTTAAATGTGTATTAGCTTAGGTACAAAGTTAGGAATAATTAAGCTTAAGTTTAGGTAACTAAAAAGGTGTTTTAAGGATTTTATGACAAGATTAAGAGTGCTCATACATCATTAGAGAATTAAAAACTCATTTATGAATAAACAATGTGTAACACAATTCCATGATTTAAGGAATTGGAAAGAGAAAACACTATTCAAGATTCCATGACTATGAGTCTTGAAATTAAAATATGATTTTAAGTTGTAATTAAGCACTTTTAGGTTCTAATTAACTTTAATGATTTATTTTGACTCAAGATTAATTAAGGAAATTAATTAACCTTTGATTAGAGCCTAATATTGTTTAGATTTGCTTAATCACGCGATTAAGTATAAAAACACGAAACTAGGGGCAAAATCATAATTTTGCACTAATTTCTCCTGGGACCTCCAGGAACAAAACTAAAGTCACAGTCTACATAAAAATGCCTTTTAAAATCATCTGGAGAAGTTTCGGGTTCATCCGGCACTTGCAAACGGGTAAAACACCTCAGGGGCGTTTTGGTCATTTTGACCCGAAAACTCGAAAAACGAGATTTTCGATCCTGGGAAGATACTCAAGTCATCCAATCCCCTTCCAATATTGAGTTTGCCCTTCGAGTACTGTCAGACCGGCTTTCCTCGAATTTCAGGCCGAAAATGACCTCAGGGACATTTTGGTCATTTTCACTTTAACAAAAAATCGGGGCGTTACAATCATAGCGGATTTTGAAACACTAATTGTACACATGAAAAGCATTGGAGTATCAATCAAACCTTTTGAAAAAAAAATCATATTGATTCCTAAATAGTGAGAGGCTTTCAATGAGACGAGGTTGTGAGCAATGCTCAAACAGTATGATCAAAGATGTGGTAGTGGCAAAAGCCAAGGGTAAGATGATCGAACCTCTTGTGAAGTGACATGTATGTCCGAGGGAGAGGATCATTGGGAAAGATATTGGAGTCTCTATTAAAGCCACCAATGCTAGGTTTAGATGCCTTGATCTATGGGGTCTATCGAGGTGCTTCCCATCATCTCCCAATGATTTATTTGATGTATGGTGTGGGGAGACTTTCAATAATTTTGATAAAAAAAAAATTATGGATATCACTCATATATATGGTCTACTAGACTATCTGGTAGGTGAGAAATAAAAATTATATTTGAGTCCTTCAATCCAAATTGGGATGATATTTTCCAGTCGATAATGATCAGATTGGCATACTGGGCAAAAATGATGGAATGAGAACTTCTCATTTGATCTGTCATCCTTCTTTGACAATTTAGTGCATATTAGAATATGGAAATTGTTGTGATAGCAACTGTGTGGATTTGTTTTCCCCTCTCTCGACTTTGATGGCAATGTCGAAGGGGTTATAAGAGGGATTGGTTAGGCAAAAAAAGGAGGTTGATTATGTCTCCACATTGCCATGATCCTGCTGCAACTATTTTTTCTTCTGCTTAAATTATTTTTCTGTTTGTGGTTTTCCTGTTTTGTTTTGCTTCTTTGTTATAGCCTATTCGCTGTGTTATGAACTAGACTTGTACGAACTTTGTGATATTATTGTATTACTATATTTTTTTTCTTGCTTCCTTCCTTCCTTGGAAGCTTGAGCTTTGATTAATCGAAAAAAAAAAGCCACCCATGCCAGGGGCATTAGAGTATCTCCATTAAAAGACACACTAATTAGTTTAGTATTAAATTTGGTATTAGCCATGAAATGCTATAAATTTAAGAAGGCTAGCTATACCAACAAGTTGTACATATTCTACGTGTTCGTAATCATTCATAAGCACTAATTAATTAATTCACGTAATTAAAGAACACTAATTAATATCCACTTTGAACACTACCTTGCAATTTAGACAACAAAGTACATATAAAATTTATAAAGTGTAATGTAAAAAGAAAAAAATTGTAGTGTACTCTACAAAATAAAATATATTGAAGCAGCATACCAAACAAAAAGAGCATACATACGGCATCGCTAATAAACTATATCTTAGGTAGATACTTCGATGAATTGATAAATACCACTACCTGACTGCTAGTAGGCAGGACCGAACTGGGTCAATTCACAACAATATCAGATTCCACTCGCAAGCAGTTCGTTCTGTATATAAAATAATTGTAGTTGCGCAGGCGATGATGAAAGGCGAAAATGATGGACACTCTTAATATAGAAAATATTGTTTTTGTGATATGCCTTCCAGATGATAAATCTAAGATAATTCTAAATAAATATTTTCTTATTTCTAAAAGGGGAATAATGAATATAAACTAATAAAAAGAGAAAAGAAGCGAACAGTCTGCGTTAATTAGTTTCCCTAATTTGTTCTTTTGTTTCTTGCTTTTTCACCTATCTCAGGCTTTTTGTTCGATTAGGCCTTGCGCTGAATAACTGCTGATCGCATATCGATCGACACGCAAAAATATCTACTACTTTTATCAGGATTATTTCACATGCTCTCTGACAGAGTTAACGTCTCTACCTTGTCTAACGCCAGTTAATTAGGCAAACGATCAGAAAATTAAATATGACTTCAGTGATTTAATGTGCTCTTAATTAGACGTATGATCAAGTGACCTCACTTTTTCCAATTAACAAAACTTGAAGATATAGAATCCGTGCTCTTACTCTAATTAACCAGCCGTAAGAATTGTGCATCCACACGTGAAGAACATTTCATTTAAATATGTAATTATCAATTATGTATCACATGTATATATGTGCCAGAGTTCGCAATCATAGTTCAAGCAAGAGCTTTTCTCAGCAATATGGTGAATGAAAAGTTTTAAGTATCAATACTTCATGTAAATGCATGCTGAAGAACCAAATAAAAAAAAGAGGGTCAATCACCCAGTTTAGTGATAATTAGTCATAGCATGTTATTTAGACTATAGTAAAAAGATTCTCTAGAATTAACAACTAATCATAATTAATTGATGAGAACAATGGAGAATATTTTTTTGTCCAAGCCGTGATTATTAGTTTATACAAGCAACGGCCAGCGAAGTTTCACGTTACTGATTAATTTTAAATCCTAATTTATGATTTGTCGTACGGTCACTGCTGACATGCATATCCTAAACATGAAACATGTGCATTCAGAGCATGAAATATCCTAATTTTGATTTTAATTATCGAAAAAAAATATAACTTTACATGTGAACGCAAATGTTACATCAAACACGGTAAAAAATAAAAATTGGGTGATTTGAGCGATTGAAAAACATTTTGATGTAAGTTTAATTTTTATGTATTAATAGTGTGAAAAAAGTTTTGTACTATTATTTAATTATATATTATCATATTAATAAACGTGATTAAGTTTCACCATGCTCATTACTTGAATAATTATACTGATAAATATTTAATGTATAAGGTTTTATTTTCCTTATTTAATAAAAAATAATATAATAAATATTTAAACAATTAATAATTATTAAAATGTTAAAACATAAAATAATAATTTTTTTATTAAAATAAATTATTTTAGATAATTATATAAAAATAAAAATAATTATTATAATGAAATCATAAATATTAAATATATAATAATAAATAAATTAATATAATAAATATTTTAAATGAATAAAATAAGAAATAGAAAATAAAATATTAAAATAATAAATAATTACTAAATATTTAAATAAATAATAAATTATATTTAATATAAAAATTTAATTTAATACTTATTATTAAAATTTAAATAATTATAATATAAAGAGTAGAAAATTATTAATTTAATATTTATTTATAGTTAGAATTATTTTTAACAAAAATGATAGTATTATATAATTATTTAATAAATTTAAATAATTAATAAAAATTATTAGTTTACTTTTCATTTAATATTTATATATAATTAAATTTATTTATAAATAAATGATAATATTATATAATATAAAATATAATATCTTATATAATATCATACTAAATGTTGTATAGTATTAAAAATTTATCAAATATTATCTTATCAGGCATGCCAAATATGCCCTAAGTTCAAATGCACCACTTGTCATCATGTTGGACGATAGATCCAATATGATTCCGATTGCTAGCTAGCTAGATGCCATGGTTCTCGTCTAGGAAATAATAATTGAGATGAGGGGTTTTCTTTTGTCATTTTTTGAGTTCAGAAGATGGCTGCCAATCCTATAAATCATTACTTGCGAATTTAAATTTTAAAAGGGAAGGAAGAGCTTGTAATGTAAAATTTTATAACCCAATACTATAAGCCTTTTTTTCCTTTTCCCTCTCTTCCTCTTCAAAATCCAAACTCACAAATATATTTTAAAGCTCTTAATTTGATTAAGATTTAACTTGCGCTATCTTGATTGAGTGTGAACTGTGAAGTAATGAAAATTAATAATATATTCATTATTTGTCATGTCATTAGTCGTCTACAAGGAAGGTCACATGCACATATCAAGAGTCAAACCTTTAATCACTTGATCTTAAAATTTTAATACTATGTTAAGAATCAATTTTTTTAAAAATTTTAAACTTTTAAATAGAGATACATAAATGATTTTATATTTTAATAATATATACAAGGCAAACAAAAAATTGTTAATGTATAATGAAATTACTTATTGAGTAACAAATAGAAGAATAAGGACTTTTTATATTTGTTTTGAGCATGACTATATGCCATTTTGAGAGAGGGATAAATACAAACACTTTAAATAAGTAAAGCCCTTTTAAAATTTATAGGATTCAATTTAAAGAGTTGTGCATATATATCTCTCTCTTAAGGTGTGTTTAACTAGAGGTAAAAAGAAAATGGAGTAAATTTTTCATGGATAAATTTTATATATAAAATTATACATAAAATTTATTCATAATAATTTTTATCATATTTTTTTCCATCCAAATGCACTCTGAACATGGTGTGATCATGTTTGTTGTAAACATTAGGGAATCGAAATCCCAAAAGAAATTACACAACACATAAAAAGAAAAAAGAAGAACCCTCTTTGTTTATTTAATGGATTTAATTGACATGTATTGATAGTGTAAAAATTTTTTATACATGTATCTAATTATATACTATCACATAAGTTATAATAGTTAATTTTTATACTCATTATTTAAAAAGTCATCTAAAATTTTTTTATTAAATAATTATGTAAAATATTTTTATAATATTAATGAATCAAAATTAAATTTTTATTTAATTGCAAACCAAATTTATTATTATTATTTTTTTGCTCCCTTCAACGCGGAACGTAGAACTATACACGTCCACACTTTTAGCGTGAAATGTCAAACAACTAGGACCAACGCGTTGAATTTTCTCATTCCTAGTCGCATCAACTTACTTCCACGTGAAGAACTAGTTCGAAACCGTGCTATGCACGGTTCATTTTTACAAAGGTTTAGTTAAAACAAAATGATTTATTTTCCTATTATATTCTCCTAAACATTCTCCTATATACTATATAAAGTAATAGAAGTCTACTTTTTAAAATCTTAAGATATTGATTTCATCACCTTTTTTTTACCTCCTTTAGTATTTAGGTACACTATTATGAGAATATAGTAAAACTCAAAATAAAAAATGTCCAACTCACCAACATAAAGAGCACAAAAGATTCATTTCACTTGAAACATAATGTTGATTCATCCATTATCTATTTTGAAATAATAAATTTATTATTTTATAATAATTTTCAATGATAAATGATGAATAATAGAAAAATGCATGAGAATTTATTGATAAGTTAAAAAAAGAAATTAACCTTGTCATTTTTCCCTATTTTATTTCCTTCTCCTGATTGTTTAAAACAAAATGGGATAAAAAAATCAATATAAAGAAATATATGAATTCATTTCAGTATAATCAATTTTATTGTTAAATCCAACACCTTCTCATAGATTTTCCCTTTCATTGATCTTGAGTGAGATAAGTGATAGAAAATTCATTAGATCACATGAAAACTTGTAATAAAAGATATATAGACCTATAACTATAATGTCAAGTTTAGGGAGTTGTGCAGGGAATATTTTATTGCGAATTTATTGAAAAAAATTAATTTCAAAAGATATGTAGTTATAAAGTTTTTAAAAGGAACTCAAATCCTCTAAATAGAAGAAAAATATCAATTTCCTCATACAGAGTTCTATGGTATAGTATAATTATATTTCATGTAGAATTTTTTGTTCTCAATTAATTTTATTTCAACCATCGTATTATTGTCAAATTTTGATTGTTAATACCATTTGAATTCAAAAAACAAAATATACAATATAAATTACATTATCATATAATATGCATACCATAATTTACAAATAAATTATAAATTATAGATATGATGTCACTGGTTTCATATAAAAAGTATTTAAGATTGATTTGCTAATTAATATGACCTAAAACATACATCTACAAAATATATATATATATATGCTAACATTTTGTGAGGTATATATAGTTAATAGAGTGACGGAACAAACATACAAACAAACTGCATTGTCTGAGACAACATGTCAATAGCTACACCCAACTAACTATAAATCAAATATAATGTCAAAGCAAGCATAGTCACATTTAGGAATGTAATGCCACCATCTGCTGACTGAACTTCTGCAGCAAATGCAATATGTCGCCACCAAAATTCAGAACTTAGCTTCCATACCCAGCATCGCAACACCTGCATTTCCTACTCCTGTGCACCTTCGAAGCTGAGTAAAAAATCTCTATCCCTGAATCACCATAGTACTCCACACACTCCAATTGAGAAAATTGGAGTGATGTAAATGTATTTTACCTTGTTTAGAGCCATATACTGGGTTACATAACAACAGCAGGTATAACAACATTGATTTAGAAATTTGAAAGAATAATACTCAAGCACTTCGTATCACAGTTAATTTGAAGTAAAAACATAGGATAAACTTAGATTTGTTGTTATTTGCTATGTATTAAGAGACTGAGCTCCAGCATCAATAGTAACATGAAACAGAAAAATCCAATATGATTTTTGTTTATGCAATCATCCATTTCATCCTTTGAGAGGAGTCAATAGATGTTTAAAGAAAAACACCAATCACCATTGGTGATTTGAAGCGAGTTCAGTTCATTGGCCCCTTTGAATCATAAAAAGCACAATCATCCATAGATGGATAAACTTTGTCCAAAATAGAGTGAGTAATGACAGCAATACTTAATAGAGAAAATGATGAGTGAAGGAAAGAGATGACCGACATAATATGTGTAGAGCAAAGACCAAGAGGCTAGTAACAAAGAGAATAAAAAGCCTAACCCAAAAGTTTCTAAAAAACCACCTAAACCTCCTGTGCAATATATTGAGAGACATGACATAACAACCGCAAAGCCACTTGCAACACAAAATTTAGTGGCATAAATACATCCAAATAGATTTAAACACCCTTCATCAGTTTCAAACACCCTTCTACAGGGTTACTAACACACTCATCAATTATAGAAAAGAAATTCAGAAAACATGCATTAATTTTCAAAGGTCAATTTGGTTAAAATATAATAAGCAAGAAACAAATGAAGTTAATAGAAATATTTGAAGAAAAATATGGATCGAGAGAAATCCAGTAATAGCAACTTAGAGGTCACCAATCAACTGAATAAATTAACCAACATAGAACATATATAATTTTAGAAACAAACAAATTTCATAGGAATAGCATAAAAAGAATGGAGAGGTGGTATAACTTCCAGTAAAATGAAAAAACTCCTTAGACATTAGTTTCCCCAATCTAAGAGCTAAGACATCCAAATGCAGACCGTCAGTCAACAATGTCAGAGTTAAACTTCCACAATGTATTATTTCAAGATCCACAAAGTATATAATATAACTATACATTAAAAGCAACAGGAGAACCCCATCAATTTTACCTTTACATCTACTTACTTCCACGTGAAGAATTCAGGAAAATCCCTTACATGCTCCTATTTTTTTTCGAAGATCTGCGATAAATATTACTCATAACTCAAAATTGAGGAAAGTCTCACTAGTCACTAAAATATTTAAATAAATGAATCAGAAGGTGGAAATATTTCCCAAAGCAAAACCTTTCTTTCTCTTCAAGTACAGAATAGAGTTTCTTTAGTTAATTAGTTAAAATAAGATCTTCAACATGGAAACTGATACAATACTTCTGGATTTAGAATTTAGTTTCTCTCCCTCAAATTAGCATCATAACCATTCACTTTTCTTTTACTATTTCTTCTCTTTTTAATTTATTTTTTTCAAATGTTTGATGGCTAGAATTTACTTGGAGGAAAGAAAAAGTTTGAAAAATGGTAGACAGTTAAAATGTTACTAGAATTTTATTACTAGAATATATGATTATTGAAAATGAATTATGCCATTTTATTTCATCTAACAATTGTTATAATTTTTATAGAAAAATTATGATAAATATTCGCGTAGCATTACTCATAAAGTTTTTCCGCCAAGAGCATATAGATATTTTTCTCTAAAGCTTTACCCAAAAATAGATAATTTTCCATAAACTCTAACTTAGTAATTATGTATTCAACCACGAATAAAACGAGCTCGTTGGGTAGGCCGAATGTGTTATTCTAAAGGAACTGTTGTCAATTAGAAAAAGATCACATAATTATAAAGTAATAATATAATAAAGTAGCTAACTGATTTTCTTAAGTATTTAGTTAAGAGTTTGAACCCTCACATATGTATGATGATGGTTTCATAGCCACTGAATTATTTTCTTAACATGACCCCGTTTCAAAAGAATTAATCATAGCTATCAATGGTAGATATCTTAAACAATCAAAATAATAAAGAAATAACATGATGTGGTAGAGCTAGTAATAATGTGGTCGAGACTTCAGCAGGATTGATAAAATGCTGCCTCCCTCTCCCCTAATATGCCCATCGCCAAGATCAAGAACCAAAAAGAAGTAATAATGATAACAATCCATACAATGCTTAATTATAAATAAATAAATTTTGATGCAATATAAAAAGAATTTTATTCTCCCGTTTTATTAAATCTCTTAATTTATATGATTTTTTAAATAATAAAATAAAAGTTAATTATATTTAGTAATATAAAAATTAATTGAAAACTAAAAAAGAACACAAAAGGAGGACGCTCGGATTTCTCAAAGCTCATCCATATAATAAAAAGACGAGATATATTGAGATCCATGAAAGCACAGGGATCCCTATAAAGTGGAAATGAAAAAGCGCAACAAAAGATATACTACTGCGTAGGGAGAGAGGAATAAAAGAAAAAGATAAATATTATTTATATTTATTATTAAATAAAATATGAATCTGATTGCATATAAAATAACATAAAAAAACCAAAGGTCAACAAACGCCGCACAAGGGGGCACATGATTGATTCAGGAGACTGATACCGAAGATGGATCAGTGCCAGCTGCAAACGCACATGAGCTGTAATATTGCTCCGTACGTTTCACATGCGACAGATAAGTACACCACCAGAACAATTCCATAATTCAAGTAGTTGCAACCACATTGTCCTTTTTTTCTTCCAAAAATAATAATAATGTATAGTTATCTTCCATTTATTTTAATTACTTATAAAATCAATGTTTGTTGAACCGCAAAAATATAATAATTATTAGTCTCTCAATTTATAAGTTGCTGGATGAACGATAAACAGCTTATCTCTCATAAAAATGAGAATAAAAATTTAAATTTTAAAAAATATATTTGCCACCAAAATCATCTACACAAAAAGATTTGATTGAATAATTTATTATTTGAGCGCATCAATATTAAACTCTAAGCAAATAATTATGCCGTCTCTCCTCAAAAAATTGTCTTTGTCAATTAATGAATGTCAATGTTATTGTTGCTGTCTGTGGCTATACTTGTTTGATCCAAACACGTCTCTTCTGAAATCTGAGGGCGTGGAGGCTAGAGGGGTGGTACGTGGTCCTAGACGAGTCCTTCCAATGTCCTCTGATCGGTCCAAAATATTATGCTGGCAACGAATCAAATCATATAATAAATTAAGAAAAAAAAACAATAAAACAAGATCTGCAGAATGGTTAACGCTAATGTTCATGGATGGACTGGTGAGCTGAGAATCGAATTGTCAAATACAATGAAAGGGGAGTTGGCTTATCTTATCTACGCCCACAATTGCAACTTTTGTCGCCATTCTTCCTGTGGAATCTCTATCACATGCTCAAGCACTTATGGTGTACACATTATAATCACGAGTATATGCTCTGGTAAAGTTTTATTTTATAAAATACAAGAGGCTTGACACCTCTTACGCCATATACATGTGTACCATTGACATAAAATGATTTAAAATTTGTATGGTAGGTTCCCTATTAATCAGTGAATAGAAAAAAAAAAAGAGAAGTGTTAATTTTTTTGGTTTATGTGTTGAGAATTGCTTATAGTATTTCGTGTTTAGGGTTGTAGTTAGACAAATTGATAAAAGTCATCAAGTTACAAAGTAAGGAGTTCAATACTTGAACACTGGCATTATAATATAGTTGAGTTTGTTTGAGGACATTATATTTCATTTTCATTCTAACCAACTACTTTTTTACCAATAATAAATCTGCTCAAATTAAACTAGACAAGAATAGCGGGGAGCAAACAAAACAAAACCCTGGATAGTATGCATTCAAAACAAACAAAACCAAAGCACTAACAAAACAAGCCACATAGAGCATCTCATGAAAAAGGCAAACGGTCAGAAAAGCAAATCTCTCGACTCAAGCACATGCATGTCAGATCGATTTCCATCAGGCTTGGCATCAAGGTCAATTGTCTTGTAACCAACTACTTTGAATAAAGAAATAAGTTTTATATGTATATATATATATATATAATTTTTATACATTATTAATATAAAATAATTTTATATGTACCGACATTCAATCTGGTGTTGTCATATAAAGAGAATAATTACAAGTTATAAGCTGGCCCATAATTAACTCACTTTCAAACAATACACTAAATAGCATAATATCAATTTTATATTTTTAATATCAGTTTTATTTTTTTATCAAATATAATTATAAATTTCACTTTAGTAATGTGAAGCATATAAAAGCTAAGAACAATATATACACAAAACCATAATATCATAATAGCATGAAGTCTTAATCTAAGGTGGTCGTTGAGCCGAAAATGTAAGTGGCCATGTATTTGAAATAACCTATTAAACTTTTTTTTGGGGTCTGAATTAACCAATTAACTTGAAGTTAGTTTCTCTTAAACGTGGCCCAATTCGAAGACATTAAGCTTTATGTTCTAATATTTTGACATTATATTCATCTCAAGATTATTGTAAATTACATCAATATTTTCATAACAACATGAATTCATAGGTACATGATGATCTTGTACTCTTTTTCTCCCTTCCTTTACCGTGCAAGCAAGGAAGGATTTTGTTAACCCATATGCCATAATGCTTTTCGTCACAGTTTTTATAATGTCATTTAGGACTATATGTACCTATCGTTTGATGAAGTACTGTATTTACGCGAAACGAATATTTGATATATGGATGAATATCTCAAGCCATAAAAAATTCAATTCATAAGTTTTCTAAAGTTTTATGTTTTAATGAGAAATATATATATCGCAATTTTGAGTCTCGCAGATTGGACGAAGTCTAGATATATGATGGCCTTTGTCACATTATGTAATAAGCATTACCCTGATCGAAAAGCTAAATATCATGTTGAAGAGTGACATACCGCAGAGATAATAAAAAGGTGAAATGTAATTTCATTTTTCATATTGTTATCTAATTAAATTATTTTATCTGTATAAATTTTTAAATATTGAGTATGACAATTAATTATTTTTATTGATATAATAGTATATGATTGAATAATAATATAAAAATTATCAATACATAAAAATTAAACTCTGAATTTTTTTTATACTATTTACATATTTTTCAAAATTAATTTGACTTCTTTTTTCGAAAGTGCAATCTTTTAGCCTTTTTATTCACTCAATTATGTAACAATAATAACCTGGAATGGGAGCCATAGTTAACTCTGGCTGGCAGATGGAGTGAAGTAAATGTAAGTTACTTTCACCTGTTTGGTCAGTTCCGACTTCGGAGTAAACATATCCAGTAATTTATACCTGCTCCGTGCAATTATGTAGGGCTGATACACATGAATACTATATGATAGGAGTTGTTGTCATTGGTAAAGAAAAGACTTGACATGTTGCAAAAAATCTTAGTATAAGGACTGTTAAGGGACCTATAACTGGAAATATCTACTCAGGAATTATTATAGATATAATAAATATCAAATTGGGAAATCAAAAAGATAAATATCAAATTGGATAAAGGACTCATCCCAGGAATGTCTATGGTTTGGTGCAGGCATATATAGTAGCAGAGGTCAGCGAGATTGAAGCCCAAGCCCCAACACATACTTCAAGGGAAGATAAAAGTATCTAGTTACGACTTACGAGTAATAATCCTACTGTTTTGTCCTTTTACCACTGTTTAATTAGCATTTAAACATTATTTTAAAGAAAGTGAGAGTCATCTAAGAAACTGCAGCCGTCTTAATTTCACACTTTTAGATGCAGTGCAAGCAAAAACAAGAGTCTGCGAAAATGTTTGAATTTACTTGTTAAAAAAAATAACGACTTATTTTATTTCAATAAAAAAAGCTTGCTTACTCAAATTATTTTGAACGCTGATTAAGTTAATCTAATTGAAATAAACAGTCTGTTTTTCTTAATCAAGTACTTCGATCGCATATGATTTTCTCGCTAATGGCCTCATCCAATGAATAATCTTTCCGTTGAAAGCTTGAATAAATTCAATAAGACCCATTTTTTTCGCTTTGGTCAATGGAATTCGTGATTTTTGTTAGTCAACAATAGAATTCATCATAGCTATGGCGCAAATGCACGCACCTCGTGCTGCCAACTTGGACTTTCTCAGACTAATGTTGGCCCCTTTAAGTGGGCTGCAGCTGCTATCCGAAAGAAGGGCAAATGACTTTTTGACAAAAAACAAATGGACCAATTGGCAATGACTTTAAGCCGAAAAATAAAAGGGAGGATATATATATATATGTTCGAACCCTTTTTTTTTGGGGGGTGAGATAAATTTTAAGTACTTTTATATTCTGTCTGGTCACTTAAATCCTTATGGGTTAGTTTTTGTTTGATTGGTTTCTAATCCAAACAGCTAAAATTATAACTAATTAGCATGATATTTTACGTTTAAATAAAATTTTCTTGATAATCTTCTTCGTGTCTCTCCCTTTTACGATGCAAATTCTTTTCCTTCTTTAATTTTACATTCAGTTCGAAATATATACACTAAGATTGAACACAAATACTATTTAATATTTGAAAGTTAACAGGAAAAAAAAAACCTTTTAGACCAACTATTTATACTTTGAATCTAGTTCAACTATATATAATTTCATGTAACTATTTTAGTTTAAATAGTTTTAAACATGTTTATAAATAGAGTTGGAGTAGGCCAGGCCATTCATGAAGGGCATTCGTCTAAACCTATTTTAAACCTAATTAGGTCTGGTTTATTTAATAAATAAGTTAGGTTAAGATTTTTCAAAAACCCTTTTTAGATAATCAGGATAGGTTAGGTTGCAGGCAATAAAAATAGCCTATCGGACGGTTGGCCTTATTGTTATTGTTATTATTATTATTTAAATATCTAATGCTAATAAAAATATTTTTAATCTTTTTAAAGACATTTTTTAACTTACTTAAACCTTTTAGTCTATTTAAAAATATATTCTTTTTTGACATATTTAATAGTATTTGGACTTTTTTAAGAGTATGTATTTTATTTTCTTCAAAATATTTTATAATTAAATAAACCTCTAGATAAGCTTTTAGGCCAAAGGACTTTTAGGATGGAAAGACTAAAGTCATAAAAAGATCTATTTCAAGTAATAGGTTCATGCTTAGACTAATTTTTTTTTTTTCTGGAATGCAGGTTATTTAAGCTAAAACATAACCTAAGTTAGTCTATTTTCATTACTATTGGTAATTTGCTTAGCATAGTAAGTAGTTTTTGTGAACGCAGCATAGTAAGTTGGCAACGCCCAGAGTCGGGTGATTAATCGTGGGCCTCGTAAAGTGGACCAAATTTACATGGGAAGTAGCTTTTCCAATTTTGGCCCACGACTCTTCCTGGTGTTCACCAATGGGATCCATTTTGTGATGGTTTAAGGCAGCATCAAGTATCATAACAAAAAAAAAAAAGTAGCATCAAGTTCATGACCAAAATAAGGGTAGCATTAAGTATCTCGACCCAATTGACCAAAACTGAAAGCACTTGGGTGCAAAAAAAAGAAGGGTAGGATTAAGGCCATTTCAAGCTCAGCAAGCTTAAAACCCAAACTCTCTTTTCAAGGATTAAACCTATTGTAAAGCTTTTTCTACAGACCCATCATGTGCATGTTCAAGTCAGCGACTAATGTAGAAATATTTGGCTTAACCAAAAAATATGTATAACTATTGGGGGCTGGGTTGTTGCCTGGGGTCTCTGTGGAATGGCCGAATGGGAGAACTTTTTGGGTTTTTTTCTTTTGGGTTGATGTTTTTTGGGGATTTTTATGCGAGAACATCATTATCTATGCTAGTGATGATGGGCCTCGTGTTTCTTTGTCTATGTTTTTCATGTAGATGCTATGATTTACCTTACTAAATAAGGTGCACCATGCACCTCACCTAAAAGTGTGATTAAATATCTTAAATAGGTAAAAAGGGCCAAGAAGTGTCGCTAAATTCATAAGGCTGGATGAACAGCCATTTTTAAAAAAATGTTTCTAAATTCATTTAACGAAAGTTTAGCAAATTTTACCAACACATAAGCATCGGCGGTAAAAGTAAGGTGTGCGGTGCACCTTTGGTGGGTGGAGTGCATGTTAGACAGACCCGGTTTTCTATGACCCGTCGGTTTGCACTTTGCACCTTGCTTCTTCCCCTTTCAATTTATGGAATTGATCTTAGTATACAATACATTTTAAATAAAGTTAAAAAGAAAATCATTTTTATCAACCATTTTGGGATAAAAAAAATTTATCAACAATTTTAAATGCTTGGATATTTTAATTTTATATATTTAAAAAACATCATAATTATAATTTTAATTATCAAATCAGCCAAGATTATATTTAAAGAAAATGTTATCTATGATACGCTAAAATATTATATTTATTGGATACAAATCAAACTATAAATTAATTTTTTTATAAAGAATTGTATGTAACCTTAGGTAAGCCTGGAAATGGCAATCAATGGAGCCATAGATTTAGAGACTAGACCTTACGTACCCAGCAGATTAATCATGAGGTAGGGCGTCCATGGTCCACCAATAAGAAGGAAAAGAGAAAGTTGAGCTAATTTCCCACTTAAAGTTATTGAAGGAATCTTGAAGCTCATATTGGATAAAGAAAAAGATAAGAACAGGAAGTTACGCACCCACAGGATGCTATAAAATACACTGGCTGTGGTGACCTTCTGTCACTCACACTTGTCTGTCCTTTTTGGTAAGTCTAAGAGCTAGCCACCATGCCAAACAGATCGTTTATCAACATTTTCAATTTTTAATAGCTTGTCACATTTCATCTGGTAAATATTATTCATATAAATGGACAAAGTTCTCTCTATCTTGTCTGTGAAAGGTCAAATTAGCCGGCTAATACAAGCAATTCCATCCTGTTAATAACACATAAACCACAAAAGAAGCATAGTAGAAGATAATTATTTTTTCAGAAAAGAAAAATCCAAGTTGAAGTCTCGAAGAAAAATTACTTTGGCCACTTCTTACATAATTAAGTGACTTTGGTGTCGAAACAAGGGAAACTGCGGCCAACCTCCCATGGTAATATACCAAATGGAAAGAAGATTATTATGACAGTGACTACATGGGACCGAAGACTTTGTCTTGAGAAACAAAACAACGGAGACGTTTTTTTTTTTTTTTTCCATTTCTTCCAAATATATATTATTATTATTATTATTATTATTATTATATATATATATATATATATCTTCTTATCTCGTACTTAATTAATTAAGTCTGAATTTTTATTTAAGTGTATATATTTCATAGTTAATATAATAATATTCATTCTTATCAAGTTAATCAAAATAGACGTACAACTAACTAGAAACTTTTACATCATGAATTACTAATATCAGAGCAATCAATTATATATTGTGACATTAATCACACAATACCATTATTAATTAACAATTACACATAATTAATCAGATAATAATAACATGAAAAATACGTATGAGACAAATAAATTTTTGCTTTTCTTATTTATTACTAAATGTGTATGTAGATTATTACTATTATTTAATGATTTCATTCTATTTTTTAAATTTTACCTAAATTATATATATATATATATATATTACACAATAATCTATATAATTATACAAGAAAATAATAGAGAAATGTTGCACAATAAAAAAAAATCATTTTAACGTTTACAGAAAAATATGGTTATTGTTTGATGAAATAAATTAATATGTTCTAATAAATTAAAATAAAAAATCAGTGTTTTAAGCCTTTTTTTTCTTTAAATAAAAAAAAAATCTTTCAGTAAGAGGACATGGGATGAAAGATTAGGAGAATAGCTTGATGCTTATCCATCAAACTAGGACCCACACGCACAACTTGGCGACACGACCACCCTAACAACCAACTCTTTATGTTCACTTTCGGGGTTGGGTACACCATATAAATATTACAATGACCCTCCACAAAAATCCTTGCATTCATCTTTAGCCCTATACATTTGCTAATTACAAACAACTATATGCTTGTTATTATTCCTTTCCTCCCTTTGTCTTTTGAGGCCTAAGAAATTGTTTTGAGAATAAGAAAAAATGTTGGCCATTTTCCACAAGGCCTTTGCCAATCCACCTGAAGAGCTTAACAGCCCTGCATCCTACAAAGGGTCAAAGAAGCCTAAGGTTCCTGAGGAAACTCTCAGAGACTTCCTTTCCCTTCATCCTAATAACACTTGCTCTATGAGCTTTGGCCATGCCGCTGTGCTGGCTTATGTTCGGCCTGATAAGCCCTTCTCTCTCCATCAAAGGTTACTCTTTTTTTTTTCCTGTTATAGTATAAAATCATTTGTGTGTTTGTACTCATTAATTTAAGGATTTAGAGAGATGATTTCATGAACAAAAGATCAATACTATCAATAATTTTTTTTGTCGGTTGTGTTAAAATGAGGTTGTTTATAAAGTAAAAATAAATAAATAAATACATAAATAATTTGATTATTTAATGAACTATGACTATGATATACTTTATTAATCAAGGATGAATATATCTTTATTTCTTCACTTTGGAGATAAATTTACCTTATGGGGCTCCTCTTATGAAGAATTAATTAAAAACTATGTTGATTTGTTATGATTTGCAGGTTATTTTGTGGGTTTGATGACATATACTGCCTGTTCTTGGGGAGCTTGAACAATCTGTCCCTTCTCAACAAGCAGTATGGGTTGTCAAAGAGTACTGATGAGGCCATGCTTGTGATTGAAGCTTACAAGACCCTCCGTGACCGTGGTCCCTACCCAGCTGATCAAGTTGTCAAGGATCTTGATGGCAGCTTTGCCTTTGTTGTCTATGATAGCAAGGTTGGAAGTGTCTTTGCAGCACTGGTATGCATATACATATACTGGTTGATATTTGATAGCTATATCTGACATGTTCCTTTTTATCTTCTTGTTTTTTCAAAAATAAAAAAAAAATTGTCTTGAGAATCTTTAAATTTTCATCGAGGGAACCTAATGAGATGATTTTAATGATGATTTTGCAGGGTTCTGATGGAGGGGTGAAGCTGTATTGGGGCATTGCAGCTGATGGATCTGTTGTGATCTCTGATGATCTAGAAGTCATAAAAGAGGGTTGTGCCAAATCTTTTGCTCCTTTTCCAACAGGCAAGAATTTGATCTACCATTGAATGGTCTATTTATCTTGGGGGTGAAAAAAAAAAAAGGCTTCAAATTGATTATGAATTTTCACTGACCTTTTAAAATAAAAATAAAGGCACAATCATATGATGATATATTCAAGGATAAGTAATAATAGACAACGCATGTTTGGGAATCATTACTTTTTGGGAGAAATGATTTTTTCCCCCCAAAAACTGTCTCAAAGAATCTTTTAATATGAGAATGTTTTGAATAAAAAAAAAGACCAACTCAAACTCACAGTAATAGTATATTTAGACTATAGAGAGCTAATAAGATCCATGATCACATGGTGGTGCTGGAAATGCAGGATGTATGTTTCACAGTGAAGGTGGTCTGATGAGCTTTGAGCATCCAATGAACAAGTTGAAGGCAATGCCTAGGGTAGACAGTGAAGGTGCAATGTGTGGGGCCAACTTCAAGGTTGATAAGTTCTCAAGGGTTAACAGCATCCCTCGAGTGGGAAGCCAATCTAATTGGACAGAATGGAACCAATATTAGCTTAGCTTAGAGTGTAAGTATGTTTGGTTATGGAGTAAAAATGAGAATAAAAATTTCTTCAATTAACGTCATGTGTAAAATTACATATGAAATTCATTTAGGAAAATTTTACCTCTACTTTTATGCCATAACCAAACATATTAATGTTAATAAACCTTATGGTGCATGTAAAACAAAGCAATGTTAATTCATGCTTCTTCCTCAACTTTCCCAATCCCCACCCTCCCTTGCCCCTCTGTGAATTTGTCTTGTTCTATATACTTGGCTTGTAATGTTTTCTTGCTTCCTTAACCCGGTATAAATATATTGAGGTGCTCTTTCCAGACACGTGCCGTCATGTTTAATTGTCCATATATGATGCTAGTGACTGAGGAACATAAACGTGGGTTTGGCCAGCAACTTTTGGGTCACACATTTCCGGATATGATTCTTTGTACATGAATATGCACTTAGTAGGTCCTGAGAATTTTGCTCTCGTGTTATGAATAACATGAAGATGACAGACGTATCAAATATAAATAAATGGATAAGCAAAGTATCAAACAAAGTTAATGTTGTACAAGTAACAATAGACCTGTAAAGTAGCAAAGGCAAACTGATAACAAGTTCTTGCTTGTCATGCATGTTTGAGGGAGAGATTCTTCGTTGGTATAACACTTCATAATTAGGTAAATTTAGCATAAAATTTATTAATTGTATACTAAATATCCAAAATAATTCTTTACAAATATATTGAAAAGATAAATTGATCTTTTATAATTTAACAGTTTCATATTAATTTCTTGTATTTGAAGAAATAAATAAATATTTTCATATAAATTCATAGAGTATTTTTTAAAATTATATGAATTTTCATAGACATTAATTTATCCCATCTTAAAAGTATAAGAGACTAATACAATATTAAATTAAATATATGATTGATAGGTAGATTTGTCTTCATGCGCCATTTTTTTCTTAATTTCATTTTGTGTAAGTCTATGTGACTGACACATATACATCGTATTAAAGAGTTGAGAGGACTCGAGTCACATTGGTGGGTCCTAGCTCTTACCTTGTGTTTATCTTATCCGGTTTTTTCTTCTTTTAAATGGTGGCATTCTTCTAGAGATGAGATGAGATTCAATTGGATTGGATCCTATCCGAACTTTTGCTTACCCAGTCCATAGTTAGAAAAACTCACTTTGTAATTATCTCATCATCATCCCAAATATAAAATGTAATCCTGCAAATACAGCATCTCGATTATTTATTTACTTCAATATATTTCAAAATCGAGAAGTTGTTAAATTTACTTGTTGAATTCTGGATTGGGAAAATCATAATAATTCTTGTTAGCAGAATAACATAAAACGAAAATGAATGGGAAGACAAGAAAATGTGAATGCTTTGAAAGGTGTTGGAAGAGTCTTCACGAAACAAAGAAATGAAAGAAAAGCAGTCACATCATATCACATCACACCGCACTGTCATTCCTTAAATAGCCTCCTAAAAGATATTTCTAACTATGGTTTAAATACTAAATGAGATAAAAAAAAAAATATAGATACAATCAAGGGAAGGGAGGATTTTAAAATTTTAAAAAATAATTAATTCTTTTGTAATTTAATAATCGGGAAGATTTATCAGAGGATAAATCATCATTTATCAATCTATTTTTATGACACATCACATAAATCAAACTCATTGTATTGGCGGCAAACTTGGTAAAAAAAAAAACATTTCATGACATTTATCATGCTTTAAACATCAGTTTAAGAATTAATGGTGTCCAGATAAAGAAAAATGTTGAAAGTTTAAATGTTAAAAACTCGGTTGATATCAAATAAATCTAAACAAAAATATAACTTCACTAGTTCTTCTGAAATTTATTTGATTCCTTTTTTATATATAAAATATAGGTTTTTAAGTATCTATATCATGTTAAATAAGTATATCTTGCACCCCAAAAAAAAGAGCTTTTATTATTAAGTGTTAAGTACGAATCAAGAGGGCTGATGATAGTTGATCCAGTTGATAAGGAATGATTTTATGTTCCATGAAGGCACTACTTCGATGTTCTCAACGTGAATTGTTTCCCACCATGATTTTAAGGTTTTTTTTTTTTTCTAAGGAAACAATGGAGAAATTCAATTTTCAATTTTCAATACTAAAAATAAGGACTCTGAAACTAAACACCCTAGTTCTTCCTTATCAAAACAAAAGGGCAGTTTTTGCGACAAAAACATTAAAATAATATTATACGTATATAATATTTATGATGATTTTAATTTCTACATATTAATCATGTAATAAAAATCTTATATTATTATCTAATTTTTTATTATGATATCATTAAAAGTATTTAATTCTCATACTTACTATTTAAAAAAATCATCTAAATAAAATAATTTGATTACCTATTAAAAAAATTATCCAAAAATATATTAAAATTAAACTTGATTTACAAGTTAGGATTATAATAGAGTATATGAATCTCACTTAATGGAATTCATGTCCCACCAAATGATGGACAACATGAATTGATTGTCAAAATTATACATACAAAATAAAATTAATGTTCATTTTAGTCTTGACTTTATACTCCTGAGTCATTTTAGTTATTGACTTTTAAAATGAATTAAATTAATTCCTGATATTATAAAATATGAATCATATTAGTCCCTTAACCCACTTTTATTTAACATTCTATCAATTAAATAATGATATATAATATTGAATGCTATTTTAGCATATCTTATACCATTTGAAGTAGAATTAAGTTTAAAATGACTTGTTTTAATGTTTAAAATTTACTCAAAATGAGTCATTTAATCTTCTTTTCAAGTCATAAAATGATTCATTTTATGTAATTTTAAATATCAAAATGAGTTATTTTAAATTTTGTTATACTTTATATGACACATGGTATATGAAGATATTACTTAACGTGCATTATCATTTACTTGATAAAATATTAAATAGAAGTGAAATGATGAACTAATTTGACTCATTTTTTTCTCACCTGAAAAAAAGTCTTAATTTTTTTTTGACTCATTTCATACTCTAAGGGTTATAATGACCCGTGAGTGTAAAAATCAATTATTAAAAAATGTTGTTATTTGTAATAATAAGTGGGAGACAACATGTAAATTTATACTCTATCCACTATTGAATGAAATGTAAATCATATTTGAGTAAGTTCATATCTCATTCAATAATTGATGGAATGTGAGTTGACACATACAAATAAGTGGATAACATTTTTCGAAACAAAAATTAAAAAAAATTATTTGTATTCACTTTTTGTATTATATTATACCGACATATTTTTATTTATCATTATTAAATATAAATTTCATTTAATTTAAATTTCACATATCATATAATAGTATAGAATAAAATATAAACTAAATACTCAAACTCATCCCTTGTATAGGGAGACAAGTTAATCCATCAGGTTTTGAAAATCCCAAATTAATCCCTTAGGTTTAAAAGGGGACAAATTGATTACTCCGTATAGTTAAAAAGGGAACAAATTGATCTTTTCATATACTGTATGGATGACTAATTTATCCCATTTTTTAAAACTTGTGAGACTAATTTAAAATTTTTAAAATCTAATAAACTAATTTATCCCGATACAAATTTAATGGAGGAATTTAGATATTTAGCCTAAAATATAAGAGTGTATGTGTCCTATAGCTATAGCTATGGGCACAAATGCCATTTCTCCTAAAATTTGCATCGGCTCGACAAAACAACGCATCTATGAGGTGTTTGTCCTCCATCCTTGGTTCCAGCGAGTTCTAAACTTGTACTTACGAACACTTGCAAGTTGGAGGTGTTTACAGCAGCATCTAGTGCACTCAACACTAAACTCGGCAGTGTTGCAGCTGCAGTTCGGAGGCACTGGCACAGCGACATGGCCGATCGCTTCTTCCCCAACGACATGCCACGCTTCGTGGCAGAGCCAGAGGCCACACTCCAGGAAACTGCTTCGGACTCCCTCACCGCCCTCCTCCATCTTCCTTTCCAAACTCTTATCACTAAGTTCCAAGCTTCAGCCCTCCAACTGAAACAATCGGTACTCAGAACCACGCAACCCCCACATCTCATTTTTTTACTCTTATTATTTTCTTTTCTAAAATACCCATCTTTCTTTTTCTCTAATTTTTATGGGTTTGGTATCAGTTGGCGTTTCTTTTATTCTGGGTAGGCTAAAGTTGGTGGCTTTCATGTTTTTGCTGTTGTGGGTCGGTGTGAATTTGCGTACCAACTGTTTGTGTCTTTGCTTCTTTTTTATTTTATTTTATTTTTGTGATTGGTCAGGTGGTGAGGGAGACATGGGGTAGTAGTGGGAGGCATATGAGGGACTGTACTCTTTACACGGGTCTTCTTGGCACAGCTTACCTCGTTTTCAAGGCCTACCAAGTGACCAAGAACCCGAGTGATCTTAACTTATGCTCGGAGATTGTTAAGGCTTGTGATTCTGCTTCAGAAGATTCTAGGTAACTCTCTCTCTTTCATGCATTAGAGGCCGTCATGATGATCACTTGGCTATTGTAAATGGGACTGGTGCTGAAATTATTTTGATTTGAAGGGTTGGTTTTTAAATGTTGAAATTGGGATCTTCATTGTTAAAGGTTGCTCTGAATGGTTGGATTGAAGTGCAATAGTGTTGCTTGGATATTATAAGCTCACCTGTTGTGAAATTTGCACTTGTATTTGAGCCTTAATGTTTAAGTTTGGGGTTTTACTAGAACCAGAGCTTTGAACTAGTGTTTGGAAGAAGCCTAAACTACACGATTATAGTTTCAGCCCGATATAAAATGTACTATTTAGTTGATTTTAGTGTAATAATATAATTTGCTATTGTATGAGTTGCAGCCGGGTGACATTCATCTGCGGACGTGCTGGTGTTTGTGCTCTTGGTGCTGTCATAGCTAAGCACACTGGTGATGAAAGACTGCTTAGCTATTACCTAAGACAATTCAAAAAGGTATTTTGTTGTATTTACTTACTATTTATTTCTGATCCTCATGATACTTCAAATTTGTTGATGAAACTCAGTTGTTTAGCTGCTTTTCATATTTTTTGCTATGAGAACAGATCAGGATACCTCGTGATTCCCCCTGTGAACTGTTGTATGGAAAAGCAGGTTACTTATGGGCTTGTTCATTCTTAAACAAGCACATTGATAAAGATACAATACCTACTATACATATGGTAAGTCGCATGTGCTTCATGAACCATGACATTATTCATTTGCCATTTATTTTGACAAAATGTCAACACGTCATGAAAATGGGGTTTTAACTTTTATAGAGATCAGTTGTGGATGAAGTTATTACAGCTGGTAGACAATTGGGTCACAAGGGAAGATGTCCTTTGATGTATGAATGGCATGGGAAGAAATACTGGGGGGCTGCGCATGGACTTGCAGGAATTATGAATGTTTTGATGGACATGGAACTCAAGCCAGATGAGGTTGAAGATATCAAGGGTACACTACACTACATGATTAAGAACCGTTTCCCTAGTGGCAATTATCCCTCCAGTGAAGGAAGTGAATCTGACCGGCTTGTGCATTGGTGTCATGGTGCTCCTGGAGTCACTCTTACTCTTGTAAAAGCAGCTGAGGTAAGTTTTTTTTTAATACCAAATTCAAATGCCAACTGCATGCAAAGTCTATAAGATGCAAAGGAACTGCAATTTGATAATGTTCACGAGTTTCTTGCGATGGATTGTGTAGTTTTTGTCTCATTGCAAAAGGAGTGGCCGCTAGTAATTAATGCGTATGATGCTGCTGAAAATGAGAAATGATATAGTCAATTCAGTTTGTAATTCATTTTTAGAACAATTTTATTTCTGGCAGAATGTTACTTGTCATACTCAACTCATGACCCATGTCATGGGTCATATCATGAAACTAAGAACTGCATGTTGCTTTCGTTCATTTCATGTGAATGAATGTATGCAATAACTCTTGAGGGCCCAATATTCACTATTCAGATCTCATGACTAGACTCTTTACTGCAATCAATAGGTTTTTGGGGATAAGGAATTCTTGCAAGCAGCTACAGATGCAGGGGAAGTAGTATGGAAGAGAGGTCTGCTTAAGCGAGTCGGAATCTGCCACGGCATCAGTGGGAACACCTATGTCTTTCTCTCTCTCTACAGATTGACAGGAAATGTGGAGTACTTATACAGGGCTAAAGCATTTGCATGCTTTCTACTTGATAGAGCACAAAGATTGATCTCAGAAGGAAAGATGCATGGAGGGGATCGCCCTTATTCGTTGTTTGAAGGCCTGGGAGGAATGGCATATACCTTCCTAGACATGATTGATCCACAAGAGGCAAAGTTCCCGGGTTATGAACTTTGAGTCACTTGATAGATGATGCATAAGTGTAAACATCCCTCTCCCCATCCTTTTCGTTCTCCAACACCCCAAAAGGAAAATAAATAAAGTACTTTTGGGGTTGATGGGGACATGATGTAGTGTGACAAATTTTGTAAATATGAGAAGAAAAACTGCAACTTCGGAAATGTGTCTTCTATGTGCAATTTGAGACATACAAAGGAGTAGGCTTTGATGCACGGTTTCAGCTTTTGTGTTCTGATACTTTTTCAAAGGAATCAACTCTATGTAGTCTCTTTGGTTTATTCCTGCATCATGCCTTTGCATTTGCGCTGTTGAGCATGTTATGATTTTCACGCCAGGATCTTTGGTAAGTGTGGATGTTAACTTGCTCAGAAGTTGAGTCTATTATAACAAAATCTGTGTTTGAATTTTTATCTTAAAGTGAATTTGACAAAATAAATGTTTGATGATATTAATCAAAATCATTTTTATTTTTGTAATTACTAAAAATGTATATACTACAATGTCAATGTTGTCTTATTTTTTTCCGCCCTTATATTTTTAAAGTGTACTTAAACAATTAATACTCATATTAAAATCGTTTTGGTTGTAAAAATCTTCAATAAATAAATGATACAAAGAAGAAATTACAACATTATTAAAAATCTTGATTTATCCAGTGATAATAATTTTTTACATAATCAATAGAAATACTCATTAATTGACATAATCATTTTTTTATATTTGCACAGGAGGCATTTACTCTCTTAATTTTTCGCATGTATCTTTCCACTTCTACTCGGGTATTGTGGAATATTTTATGATATGGATTTTTTTAAGGAAACGTGCAAGTAAAGGTAATTTATAAAACGAATTAAAATAAAATGAGAATAATAAGTTCGAATAATATTTTAAATTTAAACGCTTAAAATATCAGTAAATAAAATAGAAAGTAAGTAAAAATTGTTATAATGATAAGCTCATATCTTATAGAAAGAGGATAGAAGGTAGCATAAATTGGATTATTCGAGAAATAACAAAAACTTACTATTATTACTTAAACTTTGGTTTCAAACTAAGAATCACATTGAGAACTGACAAATGTTTCTTAACCAAATATTTTCAGTTGATTGTGAACATAAGCATAATTTTGGAAGCCTTAAACTCACATTTGAATTGGCACACACTCAACCACAGTATAGCACATTATTTCCTTTTCCCTTTACTTTGCGGTTCACTTAAGTGACTGTAAATTTTTATGAGCAATCCACGACAAGGTTGAATGTTTTATTGGCATTCTCAATTCAAACAGTCATTGACTCCTACATGAAGACAAAAAAACAAGCGCCTAGCTAACGGAAAGTACAAAACAACACTAGTGCACTCATCATTATAGGAACTTTACTCTTTTGAGACAGCATTTTGCTTCAAGGCAAGATCCCTTCATCAACAAGCATGTTGGGGCTCCAACCACTTAGGCCAAACCAACAAGTTTCTCACTGATCTCCCAAACCTTGCGTGCCTTCTCAGCATCACTAGCTTCCTGAGACAGCTGGTTTTCAAATGAAGCAGATGCCTTATTCCAGCTCCAGTAAACACCAGATTTTGTTAGGCTAGGATCACTCACAACCTAATATCAAAACCAAACAGTTCCATATATCAGAATTGTATGCATTACAATAACACTAACACACACACACACACACACACACACAGTTTTTTTTTTTTTTTTTAAATCACTATCTTCATATAGTGTCATTGCTATTATTACCTGAGCAAGTCTCTTTCCTGCTTCATCTTCTGAGACAAAGCCTTTGGTTATGTACTTTTGGAATGGAGGGAACAGAGTCCTGAACAAGGGAATGTGCTCCCTGAACAAGCCTGTTGTGGCGATGCAACCCGGGTAAAGGGAAGCGAATGTGATTCCGGTTTCCTCATGGTATCTTCTGTGGAACTCTTGCATTGTGAGCATATTGCAGACTTTGCTGTCCTTGTATGCCTTGGCACCATCAAATTCTCCACCATCGATCATGGACGAACTGTTTAGCCCGTTCAAGCCGCCCGCGAATCCCCTCAAGTCACCAAGGTTAGCCTTGGGAGGTACATTTCCAGCCAATGTATTTGTGTTTCCTGTTCAAACTTCACAATCAGCACCAAAATGCAGCCAAAAGCAGGTGATGAGAATTAAGAATTGAGATTCACGACAAAAGATGTTAATGAACTAGACCTGTGATTGAGCCAACGATGATCAAGCGCTTTGAGGGGTAGTCAGATTTGCTCAAGTCCTCCAACAACAGGCGCGAGAGTAGAAAATGGCCAAGATGGTTTGTCCCAACACTAAGTTCAAAGCCTTCAGCAGTGAACCTAGGCTCCTTGGCAGTTGGCAAGTAAACAGCAGCATTGCAGACCAGCACATCCAGCGGCATGCCAGATCGCCTGAAGTTATCTACAAATTGGCGGACACTGTCGAGCGAGGCGAGGTCCAAGTGCATGATGCTGTAGTTTTCCTTAGCAATGCCGGCAGATTTCGCAGCTCTTGCGGCTTTGAGGAAATCCCTGCAGGCCATTATCACATGCCATTTTCCTGTCTCAGCCAAAGCCTTAGCAGTGGCAAGGCCCAATCCAGAGGATGCCCCAGTGATCACAACACTGCCCTTCCGCAATGTTTTCTTGCCTTCTGGTGCAGACTTGCTGACTGCTGGAGTTGCAGTAGCCACTGTCTCAGCCCTCACAACACCAATGCTTCGTTGGAATTCCCTCTTTATAGAGAGGGAGAAAAAGTTTAGAAATTAGACAATTGCACCAAAAGGGGATTACATAATACATTGCATTTTGTAATTAAACTCTGAAATTGTCAAAATGGTAAATATCAATAACCCATTTTCAGTAAGTATAAATATTAATACTGTAATAACACAATCAGAGGTTAATGGATTATCAATCCAACAATCGAATTGTGTTTTGACCAAGTACTAAGTACTGACATTTTACATGAGAAACCTTTGAGTGTATTTGGTTTCAGAAAACAGTTTTCATTGCCTATTTCTCAAGATTTATGAAGAAAACAATAAAAACTATATATTTCGATATTCAGTTTTCATTTTCAATTTTTATAATTTCTTTCACAAAATCCCAAGAACAGAAAACTGACTAAAAACTGCAAATTATTTTCAGAATCCAAGTTTTCCTCTGAAATGAAGTCAAATAAAATATTTCAGCGGGATTAAAGTCCTTAGAAATAACTAGACATGCCTTAACGGAGAATTGATAAGTAAAAAGGCTAAGCTTATGTTGGAGTTACCTTGCACCTCAATGCAGAAGAGCTGAAGTCAGCTCTGAATGATTCTGACAATGAAAGACCAAACAGGGTGGAGTCCTTGAGAGACACACTAGCATTTCCCTGCAAACCCAAGAAACATTTCTCACAAAACTCCAAAAACTCAACCACCACTTTGAAAAGTACACAGCAAGAGCAGAACATGAAGCATATATACCTCTTTAGGAATGGAGAAAGAAGCAGGAACCAAAGAAGCAGCCTGAAGAGCCATTTGAACCTTGGAAAAGTAAAGTACACTCTTTATATTTTTTGGGTTTTAACAAATGTTCCACACTTGGCAAGTAAATCTAGGGAGTGTGTATATATATACCTGAATGAATGAATATATATAGAGTGAAATGTTTCTTATAAGATATGAGTGGATAAGATAATTAGCAGCATGTGCTCCTGCCACGTCCTTTCTAACCAACCAATGGGGTCTTGCGTTGGGATTTCTTATGATATTTCATTATTAATACTCACTTAGGAAAGTGGGGATATTTTGGGGAATAGGAGCCACTACAAGTCCCTTACCACAGCGGAAGTTATGGCTTATGGGCTGTAAATATCAGTAATGAAAGGGACAGGGGAGTGGAGCTGCATTCCGGATAGGATGTGGGGACAAGGATTTTTCTAAAGGATAGGAAATTTTTTGGGTTTGTCTGTGTGGAGATTATTCAATTTTTATTCAGAGAAGAAACTAGAAAGTTTTGGATACTCTATGGTGTGCAAATGTTTTTGTTTTAGTCAACAAGGGCCTATCATGTTGTGGTAATCCAATGACACTCTTCTTTTTGGTCAATTAACCCAATAGGCAGAGCGGATTCTTGAGTGTTGCATTATTGGGCCTAATCAACGGCCATAGTTTGGTTTGTTACAGGCTAAGACCAGGAAGCTGCAGCCTATAGTGAATTGAGAATTTTTTTACCAATTTTTGAACGACTACATTTTTCTAACTAGTGTCATGACTAAGGATTTCAAAATAGTAGGTTTTTAGTGTAAAGTGTGATTTTTAAGTTTTCAAAATGTAGAATTCATTAAAAAAGAGATAAATTATATTAACCTCCTTTGAATTTTGGTGAAATTCAATCTATATCCTCTCTATTTATAAAATTTACTCAGAAGGTTCTTGAGTTTGTGAAATCATTATACCGATCTTCTTTGAATTTATAAAATCATTACATTAACCCCTCTCTATTACACAATTAACAATGTTTCCATAGGAGATTAGTGTCATTTGAATAAATAGAGGGAGTCACAAGTGAATTTTACTAAATATGTGACACTTTCTCCCCAAAAGAAATAGATGATCAGATCAGGTAGCATTGTACAGGAGCCTTGCCCGATCAGATTCGATTGGGTTTGCGTTGATCGATTTGGTATTTAACAGCATCGAATGCACCTGCATTCTTGAATGGAACACCACATTATCTTAATAAATTTGTTGATAACAAATAATAACAAGCTCCCACAAGCAACTTAGCGCTTCAGCCTGGAAACTTTGGAGTGAGATAAATTTTGACTGGACAATGCCCGGTCCATTTTAATTTATCTGTAAAAAATTTTACATATGATTTTTTTTCTAAAATACCTGTTCATTTCTATTATCAAAATAGCATTAATTTTTTCTTCCAATAATACCTTTAATCTAATGAAGTATATTAATTAAAATAGTGTACTACTGGAATACTATATAGTATATTAACTACATTAATAAAAATAGACGCTATTATATAATTTTATATCATTGTCAAAACCAATGTATTGCTGTTCTTAACATGTATATATATATTTTTTAATCTTTTGACAGATAAATTGAAACAAAATGAGTACATTTAGACAAGATATTGAATTCCATGACAAAACTCAAGGTGTAAAAGAATCATGATTTCTAATTTCAATAAGCTTTTCCCATGCGCGCGTTACTCTACATTTCCCGATTACATAAATCCATCGGTTTCTAAATTCCTGGTGTACTTTTTTTTTTCTCTCTCTCTCTCTCTTCTTTTTTTTTTTTTTTGTCTGACAATTTTCCACCCTTTTCCCCCTCAGTGCCTGATTGGAATAGCAACCTATTTTCATCCAATTAACACAATGAACAAGGAAATAAATGGAACCCCAGCACCCCGCTAATATTACAAATCTCACCCATTTCTCTGTACAGGTTTTCGCCAACTAATGGGGAAGGTGGTGGATTCTACTGTGCCTTCTGAGCTGATATATCATCAACTCATTCTCAGCCATGCTTATGGGCAATCCATTTTCTATCACCTCTTATATCCGAAGTGGCAATCCAAAATTTTGGAAAGTCCTAATTTCCCCTCTAAGGCCAGCAGTTACAATCACCATACCCCAGGCTGACATGTTCTGACTTACCCCATTAGAGAAATCCACACTGACACGAGGGCTTCGATTCCTTGTGGCTAGAAGAAGTTTCTCCTCCGGCCATGTCGCAGAAATTCTATCAAAAAAATAACTGTTTGTCGCGCTTGCGATGGTTCCATGACATGGACTGTTGTCGTAAACTGATGACAATCGGGAACCCTCAGTGCCGAAGTTTTCCTCTACTGGGGTAGGAGGATGATTGGCTGATGAGGCCTCATCAGCATTGTTATCAAGCTCAGTTTGCTCTCCAGGAAATGTATCATTCATGTCCCATGCATCACCCATTCCAGGCCAGGGAATGGCCACTGAAACATCTTTACAGTGAAAATGTTCATACGACCGTGTGACAGTGACACCTTTGCTTCTGTTAGGCCCACAATCCGCTTCATTTTTCCATATGTATACATAGGAATCCTCGCTTGCTGAGACAACATATTTACCACTGGCTGTGAGGGAAGCTGAAATTGGGCTTGTTGCATTTCGAAACCCTGCACAAAACATGCATCAGTTTACTCTGAAATGGTGACCATCAATGTAAATGAATACGTTGAGGACCTGTTGGCATTTGAGCGAAGTTGCAAAGCAACCAAGACCAAAATTTATTTTTCCGTATCAGTTCAAACATTTTCAATTCGTCTTTTGGTAGTAAACCGTATCATAGAGAAAGACAATTATTCGTCACTCCAGATATATGACCAAAAACAAATCATTCAAGTTTCTCTTAGACCATAGAATTATCCACAACACCTTTTATGCAGAAGAAAGTAGTTCACCAAACAGTGTATTCATTTGTTATCTTTTTAATAAAATTCAATTGGCTTATAACTAATGTTGGTTACATACCTTTAAACTTGTGAACCAGGTCAGTCCCATCAACAAACCGAATTCGTGAATCAGCAGATGTGATTAGTACTTCTGTTGAACTTCCTGGGGCAAACTGTTCATAAACTTCAGTTAGAAAGACATGCATAAGCATTGTAACTCAGTGAAAGCAAATCCACTATAGTCAAGCACCCTCCTTTTGTTTTAATTCTATCTTTATCCCTGTTTAAGATTTTGGACATGAAAAAAGTATATCTCACATAGCACAGCAGTAAATCATTATATTACCTGGAAACCAGTAATTTTTTTGAGATGCGATTTCTTCTTGTTCTGCAAATTGATCTGACTTTTCTGTTGCAACTTATTGTCTGAAAGAAATATAAAAACATGATAATCAGTGGCCCAGCAATCACCAGAAAAGACTATATATGAATAGAGACAGTCATAAAATATACAAAGAATGTCTCAGTGACGGTACCAGATGTATCATATAAATGGCAGCTACCCTTGTATGAACCAACCAGTGCACCCTGCAGAAACGAGCAAAATTGACCGAGTTGCAACTTAAAAATTGAATTTCTGAATGTTCAAATAGATGCATATTAACATCGGACCAACCTGACCATCTGGTGTATAACAAGCAGCAGTGACCATCTCATGCAAATCGGTCCAATCGACAACTTGCCGCTTAGGAATGCTCCATATGCGAACCTTAGCATCCAAAGATCCGCTAATGAAGTATCTATCATCAACAGGATTAAACTGGATGCAAGTTACTGTGCCAGACAGAAAACAGATCGAAGCAGGGGGTATAATTAGCAAACAACAAAAGGTGGTGGGAGGGAAGAAAGTTGCTTTCATTGCTAAATTTATCCACCATCTAAGAGACATTAAAGAACTATTGTACAATTAGTCCTATATGCAGCAGAAACAGATATTTGGATAAAACTGTGCCTGTGTGCCATAATATGGTTACCCAATGCTCATTTACGGGGTGAATGTCGAGTTAGATTTGATACAGATATGATGGACGGGGAATGTAATTCAATTTTTAATGTGAAGAGGAAGAAAATTTAATATAAACACAGATATATGAGTGCTCTTCCATTTAATCTAATATAGAGCGCTGATATGAAAGGTCTGTATGACATCTACTCAGATTAAGGAAGACCAAAGATGAGAGCATATGTAATTGAATTAACTCACCAAAGTCACTATGTGAAAAAATTTTCAAACAAGACTTGCTAGACAAATGCCACAGCCGCACCGTTTTGTCCATTGAAGATGAGAGCAAGTGCTGAGAAAAATTGGAAAAAACATTACAAGGATGATCTAAAAGCACATGTGCTTTAATTCGTATTTGTTAAGTACACTGCACTGCTTTATGGCAAATACTTGAAGGATAATTCAACAGATACTAAAAATTGAAGATCTCAAAATAAATAAATAGATATAACCCGCATTGACCCTTATCAAAGAAAATCTTATGCATTTGAAATACTATCTGTCATTATTGCACAAAGAATAATGTCATTAAAACTGATTCTTCAAATTTTATTCACTCCAAAAAATGTGCTCATCCAAGTCACAATAGTGTTGCTGACTCTATAAAGTATCACTAAAAAATTGATTTAAAACATTGAAACAATAATTTTGGGTACGCATCCACTAATAGGTAGAAGTTAGGAAACTAAAAAATCCGCTCAAACAGTTAAAGTTAAAAACGGCTCCATAAAACAACACAAATAAGAACTAGTTTCAAATATCTTCAGTCTATCTAAACATTAGGTCTGATTTGGTTCAACAATAAATATTATTTGGTAAACACAAGCAAAACAATTTTAAATTTTTTCAAAAAAAGCAATGGACAATAATTTTTTTTTTAAGGTAAAAAAGATCAGATCACAACCAACTATGGTTAGAATTTGTTGAGTTAGAAACAAACTACATAAGAAATGCTAATTAAAATTTGAATAATTACCAAAACACATGATTTTAAATCTAGCTCTACTAGTCAATAGTTCTCTACTTTAAAAAGTTTAACAAACACCACCTAAAACTTACATAGGGAATAATAAATATTTAACAAGAAGCTAAGCATAAAACAAGATAAAATCTCAATCATTCATCACATATACATCAATAAACCATCTAGTAAGCACCACAAACAAAGCACCCGATGGCAATTTACCAACCTGAACACATTCTTTTTGTCTTACAAACAGCACATTTCAATTTCATTTTCATTATAGCCAAGCCAATTATCTCTCTATCTACTGCTCACTATAATAATTGCTGGAAAATTGGATATACCTATAGAGTATTTAACTATCAAAGCAGACATTAAGTACTATGAAATCTTATTGCATACTGCCATCCAGTTTTTTGGCTAATTAAACTCTAACAAGGCGTTTGGAAACCCTTGGAATTCAATTCTATCAAGAAATTGAATTGAATTCCATAGTTTGGAAGCAACTTAAGTAAAGAAATTGAATTCCCACGGGAATTGAAATCCAACAAAATTAAGGAATTGAAATCAAACCCAAATGGGTGCGATTTGGTATGAAAATTGAATTCCAATAAATGAAAATACCAAAATAACCTTAGTTGAATATAATGTTTTATTCCTAACCTATTAATGAAGGATAAAATAGTAAAAATAATTAAATTAATTCATTTTTAAACCCATTTCAAACTAAGGAACTGAATTCAATTCTTTAATTTACTGACTCATTTCAAACATAAGAATTCAATTCAATTTCTTAGAGAATTCAATTCCTAATAAAATTCAATTCAATTCCATCTCATTAAAAGTTTCCAAACACCCTGTAAATTGATCATTTATAAATGCAATTCCAAGGAAAGCCTAGAATACCATCATAACTCCAGGAAAAATAAATCATGGTAGCCATTAAAATCAAAAGTTCATAACAACGACTTCAATTTGGCATGGAGTAGGGAGGGGGAGAAGAAAGGGAAAAGAAAGATCCAGCAATCTCCACACCAGGAAGGACTAAATCTACGTTTCCCTACAATTCATATTTTAACTTTTTCAGACTACAAAATCTTACCAAAAACTAGAAATTGTCTAGTAGCTAGCGCACTCTGCACAAATGTCTCACAATGGGCTAAACAGAAAACACTAAAAAATGTCTCAGCTCCACCCACAAATAACATAACTATTGTTCCATTAAGATCCATATTTGTCCCTTTAAGCTTATGCAGCCACTTCAAACCCGTCTTATTCAAATCAATTATACAATGTACTGAAATATTTGTGCTGCAGATAGTTACAAAGTAGAAACTCATTCAAACTGTTTAGTATAAGCGTATTCATCAGTTTACAGGGCAATATTGAAAAACCAATAACAACTTCAAGGTGTATATGTATGAGAGTGTATCCAACATAAGATCAACTGATGCCAACGAAAAAGCTGGAATTACAGCAACAGTAACACCTATCTTATATAAACAGTCTTGGAAACTAACCTGAGACTTGGACCAGGAGAGGTCAAGCACATCATGGAGATGGCCTTGGAAGGAGCAAACGGGTTTCTCCGTAAGCGCAAACACGGTCTCCGGCACCACCAATTGGTCCAAGCTCAAAGATTTCCTGCTAACGGACGACCTCCCTTTCCTCTTCCTCTCACTATGGTTGTCCAAGAGAGGCGAAAGCAGGCTCGGTTCCGGCGACGACCCATTAACAACAAACAACATATTAACATTCCCATCATCCTGCTTCTCCATAAGCAGCTCCCCTTTCCTTTCAGATTCCACAACCTGCCACACATGGATCACACAATCCTCACCAGCACTAGCAAGGTATTTCCCATCCAAGCTAAACTTAATGCTCCAAATGGATCCATTGTGAGCCTGAATCTCCTGGCTCTTGTAAAGAGCAGTAAGCTCTTTACAAGACTTTCCATACTGCCTAACCCTAACCCTCTCAGGTCCATGGAAAGTGGCATCCTGGCTGTCATCAGTGGCGGAGCTAGACCTCCTGCCACCCTTCTCCGACGAGGTATCCCTCTCGTCGCTGCTCCGCCGCTCCTTGCTGCCAGCCATGGCGTTCTTTATGCTCTTCAACCAGCTCCCTCTCTTCTTCAACTTGGAACTGTTCCCTCCTCCTCCTCCACCACCGCTGCTTCCACCACCGTTGGAACATGAATCCACATTGATTTTTGCATTGTTCTCTTCAACATTCTGCCTCCTCATGAGCTCTTGGACGATTGGCGAGTGGCCGACCGTCATCTCGAACTCCTCCATTGTCAACTGCCGGCCTGTACCAACCTCCCTGAGCTTGTCCCACATGCCATCCTCCCTAACCTCCTTCACAACGAACTCTTTCCCATTGTCAAGATCCCTTATGGTGCAAACCTCTTCTTCATTGACACTGACACCATTACATTCACCACACTCATTCTCGTCCTCCACCAACGCCACCGCCTCGCCGGTGAAATTCTCCGGCACCAGAGAGCCGCCGCGGCCGAAATCCACGCTTTTGCAGTTCCTCCCTAACGGAGGCTTCCGCGGGGATCCGCCGCCGCCGCCATTGCCACCACCACCAACGCTGCTTCGGCGGTGAAGATTCCGGTTATTTACAGATGTGCCGGCCTCCGGCGCGGCGGAATGAATGGAAAGAATCGAAGAAGAAGAACAAAATCGACAACAACGACCAGAAGGAGAAGAAGAAGAACCACACGAACACGAACAACAAGGCTTGTTGTTATCATTATCATCACAACAATTCTCGCGATCCGCGGCGCCGTCGGACTTCGATCGGAGCATCGCGGCGGCGGAGGCGGCGACGTCACCGGAACCCTTGCGTCGGCCCTTCAAGCGATCCCGCCTGTCCGATCGGGAAGAGTCACCATTCTCACCGGACGGCGAGGGTTCGGCGACGGCGACGATGGAGGAGGAGCAGGAAGCGAGACCGAAGTGGCGGAGGAGGCGGGAGCGGCGCTCGGAGACGGAGGAAGGATGAGAGATCCAGACATCGTAGTTGTTAAGGGCAAGGGCATAATTGTAAGTTCCCTCTTCTCCTTCTTCCTCTTCTTCTTCGTGTTCTCGTTGTTGTTGTTGTCCTTCTTCTTCGGCTTCGGAGGTGGTGGAAGTTGAGCATTCGGAGGAGGAGAGTAGCCTGTCGAGGGACTCGTAGAAGCGCTCGTCGTCGTCGTTGTCGTTGTCGTCGCCGGCGGCGTTGCTCATCGTTCGCCGGGAACCCGCATTCCCATCTCACACACACACACAATGAGGAAAGAAAAAAAAAGCACAAAAACGGTTACGGTTCCTCTTTCTCTTCTTCTTCTCTCTTATTCTCTCTCTTATTATCGATCGGATCAGGCAGTGTGATACCAAAAACGATCGATCCCAGAGAGAGGGAGGGAGAGAGAGAGAGAGAGTGAGGAAGAGGAGGAATTGGGAGGAATGGGAAGTATGTGGTGACTGGTGAGTGTGTTTTGTGTGATTGGGGTTTGGGGAAGTTCAGATCCAATTAGGGATTGGTTTTGGGAACGAAGCCCTATGTTGCTCTCTCTCTCTCTCTCTCTCTCTCTCTTTCTCTTTCTTTCTTTGTTTCTCTTTTTCTCTCTGGTTTGTTTTGTGGTGTTGTGTTGGGTGGGTGTTTTTGTTGTTGTGTTTGTGTGTGTGAGGAGAAGTTTGAGGCTTGCCCAGGGAGCAATGCTCTCTCCTCTCTGTAGAGTTAGAAGAGAAAGGAGGAGAGAGAGGATTTTTACTTTTTTTTCCTTGTTTCGGTTTGGAATAGAAAATTGTCTGAGAAAGTGGAAACGAAATTCCATTTTCTTCCGTTTTTTTTTTTTGTGCCGGATTTCGGATGGAAATCACAGCGCCTACAAAAACAAAAGTATAATTTCTGTTTGATTTTGATGTGAAGTGTAGAAATGTTATACACCTTCATATGAGTTTAATTTATTACGGCGCTTATCATTTTATTTAATCAATTTATTTTACTTATGTGATTTTTTAAATAGTAAATGTAAGAATAATATTTTTTATTTATATAACAATACATAATTTAATGACAGTATAAAAAATTTTATATTGACATCGGTTTATAGAAATTAATCTCTTTTTATTTAATAAAAAAAAATTATTTACATAACTTATAGAGTAATGAATAAGACAATCCCAAAAAAGGAAAAAATAATAGATAAGATAATAAATTATCCGAGTTTAGGTGACAATTTTTTATTGAATAGTTTTGTAAAAAAATTTAGATAAAAATACTTAAATTAGTTCCTTAAAAATGTATTAGACGACAAATTAGTCTACAAAAATTTAAAAATATTAAATTGATTCCTCACATATTAAAAAAAGGACAAAATAGTCCCTTCGTATAGTTTTGCATAACTTCTTTTTAATTGTACAGTCCTTTATAAAGGGACTAATTTATCCCTTTTTTAAATTACGAAAAACCAATTTAAAATTTTTAAATTCTAAAAAATTAATTTTTCCAAATATATTTCTAAGAGATTAATTTAGATATTTAGTCAAAATTTTAAATTGTATTTGCTTTTTCAATGTTCAAAAAGTTTATATAGATATTCAACTATGTGTTGTGATATTAGCAAAATAAAAATTATACTAAATTCCTCACTATCATTAAATTCTTATAAATAAAAATATGTGATCAAATATTAGGGTACAATCTTTTTGTGCATTCAAGTGCATTAAAAATAAGTCTTGTCTATGGCATAGCAAGTAAAGTATGGTGTGCCACACACCAGTTGTTTAATCACATTTACAAAATGCAGCTAAATGTTAAAAAGTGTGACTAAATTCATTTGCTACATTTTTACATATATCTAGTCACACTTTATGAATGTGGCTAAATGTTAGGGGGGTGCACGTGATATACCATACTTCGTTTGGTATGCCAAAGCCTCCACCCTAAAAAATAAGGCCAATCTTATGAAGAGCATGATCAACTATGATGTGCGGTGTACCATTTGAACAAAAACTTGGTGCATCGTGGTGACCCTCTTGCCATCGTTCCTGCCTGGGGTCATTTCCTTCATCTACTCCTCGAGCATCTTCGTCATGAGAGCTCCGGTTCCTCAACAAGTCCGCAACTCGCTCTGCGTTGAGGTCACAATAACGCTTCACAAACCCAAAATTCAAGCCTGTAACTACGATGGAGCGGGATGCAACAACGCTCACTTCTAAGGGCGGCCACAAGAGCTCCTGTTCATCCATCATGTCCCCGGCTCGCTCTGCATCAAGGTTGCGATGATGCTCAGTGAACCTCAAAGTTCGAGCTTGCGACCACGACAAAGTAGGACACGATGGAGGTTGCTCTTGAGAGCGACGGTCACACGACGACTGTAGGTGAAGATGTCTTTGCAATGGTGGTTGGAGGATAATGGTGTGTGGTTTGTGGTTGGGGGTGCTGCTTACAAGGAGAAGAACAATGGTTGTAGGAGCATTGCTCCCACCAATTGTATTTTGCAACATGTCTTAAATGCTTTTACCTACACTTCTAATGTGGCTATTAACTGCTGCACATGGATGGGCTGGGCAGGGGCAGGGAGTATTCCCCCGCTCTTGCCCTGTGCCTCCAAAGTTCCCCATTCCTCATAAATCGTCATCCCCCTCCCCTCCCCCAATTCAGATCCATAGGTAGATGCCTCCAAACAATTAAATTGAAAAAGTTCAACACTAAACATCATTAATAAAACAATCAATATCTTCATAATTGAACTTGAGTTCTTGTTCCACTTGCATACAAAATGAAAAATACATAAACTAATTACAATTCATAAAATTTGCAGCTATAAGGAATGTAATAAATGAATAGACTCTTATCCCAATATCATTATTATCAATAGCCTCAAATATTATACGACTGAGCCCTTTCTTCTAAAATTACCAATATATCTTTGGGCGGATATCCCTATAGGCGGGGGGCATAACCCTCATCCTCATCACCAAAGGTTCTAACTTTTACTCCCATCCCCACGAGGAAATCCCACAACTATAGATATTCACACAGATATCATATTTCCACATATGGATCCCCATTGTCATTCTTAAGTGCACGTGCACCATAGTTATCTGGTGCATAACAGAACTAGTCTATAGTCAAACTCTAAAATTAATATCTTATAAGCTAAAAATGAAAAATGTTAGTTCACGTACTTGGGGAAATAAGCTAGGTGGTCTAACCTTGTATGTAAAAGTTTAGGACAAAGTCAAACCTATTTAAAAGTCTATTTACCTTAGCAGGCCAAGTATAGGCTCATTATAAAGCTTGTTGAGCCTGTCAGGCTGACCTGGATTTATTTTGAAACATATTAATAAAATCAATCAATCATTCAAACTATAACTTTCATAAATAAAAAGGAAATTTAATTTTGTATATCAAATTGATCTTTGTTATGTTTAAGGATATATATAACTTTTCCCTACATTGTTTTAAAACACAATCGGACACAACATACTTAAAATAGCCCTTATAATGACTCACAAACAAGTGATTTAAAAAAAACTCAAATTATACTAATATATGAACAAAAGATTAATCAAATTAGTCAACCTTCTTCAATATTAAGAAATATCAAGAGTAAATAATTTTTTTTCTAATATTTTCAATTTGACATCAACTTGATCATAGCAAAATTGTTTATATCATTTTGATTTTAACAAAAAAATTTATATCAACTTATTAGTCTTAAAATTTTTGGTTTCGACATCAATTTAGTATTAATTTTTTGTATTTCAATATTTATTTAGTCATTTTATTATAGTGAAAATTTAACAAAATGATTAAATTGATGTCAAAATTAAAAAAAATTAGGACTATATTAATGTAAAAAGTTTTGTTATGACCAAATTGACTATACTAGGACCAAAATAGTTATTCACTCAAAAATTAATCTTTTAGTTGTTTTAAATAACCCAAATTTTTCATAATATTGTAAACTTTGTGTTTTCAGAGGTTACTTTATTTTAAAATTACATTTCTTGATAGTACATATTTTTATTGATACTTTCAATATTTTAATTGCTAAAAATACTTATTTTTTTATATTTTAACATCAATTTAGTCATTTCACAAAGTGAAAATTCAATAAATTGACTAAATTAATGTCAAAATTAAAAAAAATAAAGGACTAAATTGATGCTTTCAATTTTTTTTAGCAGCAACAAAAAAAGAAAATACTTATTTTTCTTATAGTGCATGGCGACTCAGCTAATCACACTATCAAGTATGAATTAATTAATGAAAGTAATAATCATGTTATGGTTAAATTTTTTTTGTCAATTTCCTTTGTTATTCGGTTTATATTAAATCAGGCAAACGAATAAAATAAAGTAAATTCGGTTTACTTTGTAAATTTAATTTTGTTGGTAATATTTTCAAATGTTTATAAAAAAGTTAACTGATTAAAATGCTAAATAATCCAAATTCTTTAGAACATAAATACGAATTGAATATAAAAAAATAATTTTCGTAAAAAATGCATAGTATTCATATTCTTTTTTCACTTTTTTGACTTGCAGATAATATTTTAAAAAAATGAATATATAGTTTAATTCTTTAAATAAGTTTAAATAAATAAAGAGTTTAATTTAAATAAACTATCATTACAAAATAATTTTACATAATTATTCAATCACACGTTGTAACATCATATGTTGTTGTATCATCTAGATATATAGAGGGAGAAGTCTATTATTTGGATTCAAATAAACTAGCCTAACCTTCCCATGCTCTAGTGTTTATAAGGGTGGGGGCACTAATCAAGAAGTGGATGGTGGGCAAGAAATTAGTGGTCAAGCTAAGGAGGAGAGGACATTTTCCCCATATATATATAGTGAGAAAGATCTAGGCTGGTTGATGAGAAACCTAGATGGATCACAAGCCCCTACATCGAACTTTAAAGATCCAAGAGGCTTTGGTTGTTGGGCAAGGTTTTCAATCAACTTGAGCACCCAATGTAAGAGGTAGGTAAGCTTTTGGAACAAGAAAATGGAAAACCAAAACAAATTGTAAGCGTTGTTCGCTAATATAGGGATAGAGTGAGAGATGTCTAATGGGTCTGAGTCCGAATAATAGGTATTCTTATCTCTACCTCTAAATGAGACACCAATATTAGTAAATAACGTTTGACTTAATTACCTACCAATTAAAAAGTCTTATAAATAAATATATATGACCGATTGATAATGTGAAACCTTTTATATTATCAGTGAATTAAAATTAAACTCATAAATATGATAAAAATGCTCCATAGTCTAAAATATAAAAGTTGTAATATATGTTCTTCTATATGGTTAACCATGAAATTTTGAAAAGCAGAGTAATATTATTACACTTGATTAAGATAACATGTTTCATACTTGAACATAGATTCCCAATTATCCCATTTGATTCATCGTTTGAAAATTGCGGAATTATGTGCCAGTTTTTCATTTTTCACAAAAATAAAATATGAATATCATAATTGGATATGAGTGGCATTTGTTTCAATGATTCTGTTTGGTGTCTTCTAAACACTTATATTATAAATGCTTTTTTAATAAATGTCCAAAGGCCATTGGACAAGAATTTTGAAATGATGGTGCATCTGGATTTAAAAAACAGTTTCAATTTTCATTTTTAGTTGTCTTGTTTTCAAAATTTTATATGAAGAAAATACTAAACTTAAAAAATAAAAACTGAAATTTAGATTTTATAATTTTAATATTTTTTAATATTTTTTTCATAAAATTCAGAAAATAGAAAATTAAAAATTTAAAAATATTTTCTGAAACTAAACCCACTCTTTTTTTTTATTATAAAGTTTGGTTTTCGAGTTTTTAAGACGTAAACTCCATTAAAAAGTGTATAAATTTGTTATTTGCTGAACCCTTAACCACTGGAATAAGAACACTTGTTAGAAAGACTAATATTATAATAATAATAAACTGCAAAAACATGACTTTCCACAACGATTAAGTTCAAAGTAACAAGGCTGTAGATCTCCAACCAACAAAAGTTTTGGTGTCTTTCAATTTGTCCCTCAAATAGTTGTGCTCTTCAAAGTGTGTTTCGGTTTAGTGAGGCATTATCATTATGTCTGGGATTACCGCTCAACAACATATTTGTTTTGTTTTTGGCAATTCAAAGCTACCATCACAGCAAAGTCATTAAAGATAGCGATTTTAGGGACACTTGATTATGCTAACTGGGGACAAATTAAAAGGTAAAGGTGGGTCATTATGCAATAACTACTGTTACGTTGAAAAGTGGTGACTATAGTACTTCCACCCTCTTTTTCAAGGCTCACCTGAATCATGTATAGGCAGGGATAATTAAGCTTTCTTTATAATTAAGGGTGATGCACTATTTATTTAACCACGTTTGTCTTCCCTTTAACTTTTCAATATTATTCTTATGTCGAATATGATTATAAGTTACTATCGGTTGATGTCTAATTTTTTATTTTCCAAAGCATTCACTTCAAGATGCACTAAGTAAGTGAGTAACTAATCTCGTTGCATATTGTAAGCCCATTTAAAGAGTAGACATCAATCACAAGTTTTAAACTTGTTCCATTCCTAGTAAGATAATCAATCTCTTGATGATGTCTAATTTTAAATTCACACGTAATTAATGAAATGATTAACAAAACTTCAATGTGTTTCTTACTAAATGATTTCATTATTTGCATCTCTCTTTCTTAATTACTACATCTCCTCCACTACTCATTTAAGAGGGATATAGTTAAAAAGATAATTAATATTACCTATGTTTTTAAATTAAACATCTATTCATGAAAAAGTAAAATTTCTAAAATTAACATTTATTTGAGAACGAAATTAATATACCCAAATTATTATAAATTTTGTTTATCTGTTTCATTTTTTTATTTTGACATTTGACATGACTATGTGAAGGGAAAATTGGTTCAAAAGAAATAAAATGCGATCTTTTATTTGAATTGTAAGAAAAATAATAATAACAAAAGGTGCACTTACCTTTATCGTCATTTTTAAATTGCTATATGAATAAATTACTTTTTTTTTTGTCCTGCAATAAATTGCTTTAATCTCATGACAGCTGCATGAGAGAAGTGAAAATAATTAGAGCCATCATATAGGTGAGAGATTAGGAGAATAAGTCTCACTCAATAAATTAAAAATGAAAGAAAATTATTGTTGAAAAAATTGCATGCGTAAGTAATATTTGCGGAAAATCTTGTCATTTCCTTTTAATTAAGTTTACTTTTAGTTTAACATTTGGTGGGGAAAAGGGGCTAAAATGCCAATCAACAACAGCACAAAAATAAAAACACACAAGATATTTCACCTTAAACAAAATGGTATGCAATGCTTCATGAAGGCATCATGTAATAGAGCTCGAATGCTGGCATGAGGCTGACCTCAAAATCACTCAAGGTGTGAATAACTTAAATTTAGTTTCGAACTTTTGATACAATGATCATATTATGTTTTTTACATCTTCAATTAATTATATATTACTTTTTATATTTTTGTAATTGTATATATTATCTTTTTTACGTCTTTTTTAAGTAACTTTTATTAAAATTTGTAACAACTTATGATTTGATAGTAATATAAGAAACGTTTATATGTTAATAATGTATTAAAATTAAATTATTGATTTTATGGGTAATAACTATGATTAATTATATTTTATTTTAATTCCTTAGAACAAATATGGAGCTATTATTGAAAATGAAACATGGGTCGGAATGAGGTGGTAAATGCACTATCATTCTTTAATATTAATTACTGTGTTCGATAATAAATATTTGGAAAGACAAAAATAAGTTCCATTCATAAATATTATAATAATAAGGTTTCAAAGATCCGTCATTAAATAGTCAGTGATTTATCACTTGATTATAGATCCTCTTTGAATGGTAAAAATTTACCGTAATCAATCTGAATTTGCAATGAATGGTAAGGTTATTTAAGAGTTTAATTTCTATATATTAATAGTGTAAATTTTTTACATCAATGTAAAAATTCAACTATATTATATCATTTTTGTGATTTTTTAAATAGTAGGTATGAGATTTCATCACTTTTGTTCACGAGAGAGAAGTTCTTTTATAGGCAAATTTAATACGACCAGCCAATTGACATGGAGATCTTCACTTGATTGGATCATATTAAAAAGGCAAGAAATTTAAAAAATGGAAATAAATAATAATTAATCGATAAAGATATTTTCTATAGCTTACTTTGAATTGTTGTAATTTTTTTTTTTTTGAAAAAAAAATTAGCTAGTCACAAGTCTAGGTTTACATGAATAAAAGATTAAATTTTACAGAATTCAATTGACAGATATTAAATAAAAATATTTTTAAACCTTCAAATCATTTGTTTGTTATTACCCTAATACTCACTACTGATAGTGGTGACTAATCCTCCAAGATGGGAGCTCTCTTAAGGGATATATCTCTGACTGCAAGACTCTCTCTATACACAATCTTCAAATCACTTGATATATATTTCAAATCATACCTTATTTTTTATTTCATATCTCTTACTAAATATTTTTACAACATTCCTAAATAAAATTCAAACTTTCATACTCTTACAACTTTAATTTCTATATATGCACTAAAAATGTAAACTTTCGAAAGCATTTTTTTTCACTGTCATTCAATTACATATTGTCACATTAGTAAAGGTGATTGAGTCTCACACTCACTACTTGAATGTTATATAAATATGAGGATTTGATCGAATGACAGTAATTTTTACATTGTAGTTCATCAAAATTAAACTCATCCAAAACTAAACTCCCGTTTTGGGTGTTTCTATGTTGTGGTCTTAGAGACAAGAGATTGAATCTATTTTGAAATGAGGCATAATATTTAATTCTTTGAATTGTGATACTTCAGTAACAAGAGTTATGTGCAAACTCGACTTATTTAGGTCTAACCTATATTCCCATAAAGTAATTGCAAAGTCTAGGCTTATTACCTGATATATGGCTTTTTTATGCCCTTAGTTTGACCTTTCTAAAAGCTTAACTTGGCCCTAAAGCCTTTTTAGAGTGCTACTTGATTATAATCTTTTTTTTAAAAAAAAAATCTACTCTTAAATAAGCTAAAATGCTGATAAATATGTTAAAAAATATATATTTTTAAATAGATTAAAATATTTCTTAAATAAATTAAAAATTATATATTAAAATATTTCTATTTTCATTATGTTTTAATAATAATAATGTACATAAGCCATTATGTTTGGACCTAATAAGCTATTTTCATTACCCAGAGTCTGATCTGTTTAGTCAAAAATAAACCTTTTGAATAGTCTTAATCTAAATTATTTATTAAATAGACTATGTTAAACTAGTTCGAAAGTAGGCTGAAGGACCCCGTCAAGTAGTCTATGAATTGCACTCCCAAGGAGAGGACAAAGACTCTAAACCTTAGCGAAGCCAATTATTAGGAACGTCTATTTGTTACAGTAGTGCTCAATGGGAGAGATATCTTAACCCCAAAAAGGAAATCGTAACACTATTTCACATTGATTTATGGTGTTTCTTTCCTTTTCATTAAATGTTATGTCGATCAATTTTTTGAAATTGAAAGAACCTCAAGCACCCAAATTTCTAAGCACTCATCAATCTTTGGTGAATGTGTTAGCATGATTTTTTGTTGTATTTTCTGGTTCATAGGACAATTATATGCTGGATTAATTGGAAGATGTTAGACTGAGTGTCCATCTAGAACCTAGACAAAGCAACTAAGTGCCTAGGCATTGAAACAGTAAGAAGAATTTTGCTCCCAGTGTTAGGTCACCTGTAAGATAGACAGGATTTGTTGGGTTTTGGTGTGTTTTTGCACTTATTCGCCCAAATCCTAGTGCCCGGGTGCCCACGACAAAGTGTTTTGGTTCTTTCACATTTTTAAATGTATAGAAAAAATATGTTCTATAGATGAAGAGTTGTTAGAAAATAATAAGAAACACTATCGCTCTGGGAAGGACATAGAGCACATAAAGGAGGAGAGATTGAGGAATCATTACTCCATGAATTGGTAGATTTCTTTTCATGCAAAATGTTTTCCCTTATTTAATTTCTTTTATAGCATGAGTTGCTAGATTTCTTTTGTTAGGCTGAGGCCGATACTGGCTAACTATTTTTTAATTTCCTGTGACTTTAATGTTGGATTTAATGGATTAAGAGTTTATTCTTTGTTTTTATTGCAATTTATGATACGGCCACTAGGGTTTATGCATAAATTGAGAAATTTGTGCATGTTCTAGCTCTGGGATAAAACTGCATGGTTTTCATGATTTAGGAATTTATCTTGTGATTGCATGGAATTTTGGATTGGAAATTGTGCAATTAAACCCACGTTTTACTAAATTATGATCAAAGAATTGATATTTTTTTTTAGAGATGGAGATTCGGTTTCACCAAGAAATTGAGGATCAACCACACTGCTTTTGTAAATTGCCAACTCAATTACACGAGACTTCAATTAATTTAAAGAAATAAGACATACCCACCCTCGAGCTTTTTTTGAACACTTTGTTAGTTTTTATGTTTTTAGTCTTTGTTTTCTTTTATTAGTTGACATTATTCTTGCTTTGAGTTTTAATTTTTAGGATTTTCTTCTATCTAAAAGTTTATTGTTATCTAAATAAAAATTGATTTGATGATAACAGCAATCCTAGTAGGAAGATACTCATTCTCACTATTATATTATTATTTGACTTGCTTAGCAGTTATCATTCAAAAATAAGATGGTAAGAAAAATTAGGTTTCTTTATCTTAACAAAACTAGCTTTTTCAAGTAATATTAAAGGTATGATTGGCTAATTTTTAATCAAAGCACACGTAAAAAAATTAAGATAATTAATATTTTTAAGTCAAACTTAAAAATAATTTAATACTCTTTTCATAAGTAAAAATAGTAACGGAAAATTTGACAATTATATTGTGATAGCATTTTTTTTTTCTAAATTCGAATTCACACACCTTAAATTCATCTACCCAAAATAAAGAAAATTTTGATTATTAGATTTTAATTTTAATGCTGTATTTTTTTTTATATAAATACATTGTGAGTTTATTTTGGTTAATAACGTTATCATTTTAAGAAATACCTATTATTCTCAATTAAGTCATTTTATGTTTTTAAAACACTATATTTGAAATATTAAATACTTTAAAAGTTTTTATTTCTGTTATGTTTCTTCAATAACTATGTTCTAAAAATTTATACATTGTACAATAAAAGTTTATTTTGATGTTTTAGAAAATATTGAGAACTTATATTTTCATTTAGAACTGATCTATATTCTTTCTCTTAACGAAACGCGTTAACAAAACTTATGTGGCAAACTGATTTGGACGTGGTGCAATTTTATGATCGCATAGAAATGGCGACGGCGAAAGACTAGGAATATAATAGGACATCAATCAATCAATATATACAAAGCCATAATGTTAAAAGGATACATTATTATGCCAAACACATTTTATTTATTCCAATGGTTGAATTAGCAAATAGCAACCGTCAAGTAATTTTAAAAATTGAGTAGTAGCTATATCAATCATTCTTATTATTATTCTGATTTTAAGCAGCACTTATTTCTTCCTTCCAATTGAAAAAATTGATATATTTAAGTACTTCGCTTATATAACTTATATTGCCATATAAGTAAAGTCTTGGATTGGCAAGAAAAGTATTGCAAATAGCATTAATTAGTAACTTTACAGATCATCATAACATGGACACATATAATGAGCAATCAAGGCGTAACAAGTGCAAAATACATCTACACATGGAGAAATATTCTTTGGATGACTTCTTTTCATTTTGCTGACATTTATTCTCCTCGATCTCTTCCTCCTCCTCCTCTTTTTTACTTGTGTGATTTGTGATACTTCTATGCTTTACTTAACCCACCTTAAGAATGATCTCTTTTGTTTCTCATAAGTTTTGCAATTACACCGTCGAGAAGAATCTAACTTTGCTCAATAACCCCCCAAAAGAAAATCAGAATCAAGTCAAACACAACCAAACCCGTATGATGTTAAGTTAGACTATTTTTGAGACTTCTCAATATATCCATTGCTGATACTGTATACCCATTTAAATTAGATGCTGACCTAATATACAAGTTTTAAAACTATTTCATTTCCATGAGAAAACTGTCAAATTAGACTATAGATTGGAGGTTTAACAATAGCATGAAAAATATTTTATTATTTCATAATAAATATGAAATATAAATCAATATATAAGAGTTTATTAACTTAACAATTAACATAATCAAATGAGACTTATTTGATTCATCAGCATAATACTAGTAAATTACAACTCAATAACAGGGAAACATGTTGAAGAGAGAGAAAAGCCTGCCTTGCTTTTATTTGGATTTGCATCCTCTTTGCAAATGAAAGCACACAGTCCAAAAGCATTCTGTCCATGGTAAATGGTTAGAAAGGAAAAAAGATGGGCATAGAATATTATTGTCTTAATAGTGACATTCCTTGCATATGTCATGCAATGATTGACTTCATCTTGCAGTGTATGGTCAAACTAATAAACCTTGCATGGCTCACACGCTATGTGTCCCTTAATTTACCTCGTTCTCAGTAGTGTTATTGTTTAATTTCCCTTCTATGTGGTAGGTGCTAAGTGGAAGAGAGCAATTTTTTCCACAAAAAATAAACATCAAACTTTAACGAAACCCAAAGCATAATTAGCTAGAAGTAAGACTTTAAACCAAAGTCACACTTTCCATTTAATATTTAGATGGAATTTAGCCTCTTAAACAAATTAAATAATATAAAAGACAAAACTTTTATGTGTTGGGGGAGTGAACCATAGATTTTAATCCTGCGTAGAAATATGTTTTTCCAGACCAAGTTTGGTTGTTCTTGGTCTTCTATATGAGGTTTTTTTTTTCAATAATTGAATAAAAACTCAAAATATCCAAACAAGAGTGGAGCATGTATATATATATATATAACAGAACAAAAGAAAACATGATAAACTCATGAAAATACAAAATGACAAGAACAAAGTGCAAACAAAAGCAGCACATACGACCCAACAGAAAGAAACGAATAGCGCAACAAGCAAATGAGTACTTCTACGGCCTTTCTTTCTGACCTTTAGCTCAAACATGCTTTGTCCCAACTTCCATTTCCATATATGAGAAATTCTTTTATTCACATAGAATGTCATATGAATATATTTTAGGATTAAATGAATTTTATCCTCTTGTATTTTAAATCATGTAAAATTTAGACCGTAACTTTTTAAAATGTGTAAGCGACTCATTTATAGTTTCCAAACAGTGCAAAAAGTCATTTTGTTAACTTCCTATTCATTTGCACAAAAATATCATGGTAATCATAGGGGGTTGCATTTCATGCTTTAAAATATCATAGCATAAAGTCCAATGAGGTAAAATCCTTTTATTTAAACCTTGTATTTTATATTCACTAACAAAATAACACTTGAACTAAAAGTAAATGCTAAAGGTGTATACTAATTGAAATATCATTTTGCTGATAGATACAGAGCATATCCACTTAATATGATACTCCATATGTATCGAAGAATTTATCATCATGTAGACTGATATACTCACACATACTGTTAGTTTGAAAGAGTTTCCAATTAGAGACATGCTTCAATGCCTGCCATATCTATCTGTGGTGTCGTTGTACCACCTTTAGGGGGTTGGCTCATGGGTTAAGGTGCTTTTGTTTTGACTTTTAAAAAAATAATTATAAAATTTAAATCCTACATTTTGATAAAGTTAAAAATAAATTTTTTTTAGAAGTTACCTTCTTAGTTTTTATAAAACAATAAAAAAATATAGATTTTTTGAAAAATTTATTTTACCAACAAAAATAAAAATTCTTATCCAAACACACCCTTAACATAATAATGAATATGAGTCAATTCATTTTTCTATATAATCGATCCAATATAGTCACATATACATGAATTTTTTTAGTAGCATTAAATTATTTAATACATAAAAAATAGCTCTGAATCTGAGGGGACCAAAAGGGAAAGTAAGCTACAAAATCTGTCATTCCCTCCTCGGGGGCAAAGGCCAAGGGGTTGAAATTGGTGGGGGTTGCTCAAATCACCATTTAAACGTGGATTTTATATATACATAGTCGTCGCTTTCTGGAGTTATTTTCTTCAACGGCAAAAATTTAATCAGCAATATTATACATCCAAAAAAATATAAATATAATTTTTTGGTGAAGTAAAATAGTGTCTACTAATTCATTTAAAAGTTAACAATCATAACACATCATTCCAAATATAATAAGATTCTAACAAATTTTCTGGTCATTTAACTTTTTCCAATTCTAAAAGATTAATTTCGGTACACTTTCAATAAATAAAATCACTTAATTGTATGCTACTATTTTATCAAATATTTTTCACTTTTAAAATGATTATTTCAAAAGTTACTCGTATATGCTGACATATAATTAATACATGATATTAAATATTTACTATAATCAAAATTAATCTTGAATTTTAAACTTATAAGCAGCTAGCAATACTCTTGCTTTATGTTATGAATTCAAGATCTGGGCTTTTCCTTGCATATCCGATAGAGTGAGCCCATGCAGGGGGCAGGTATTAGTGGTGGCAGAAGAGATTAGAAACTAGTGCAGGCTTGCGTATGGCCAACAAGTTATATAGTTACTGTTCTGCCACTACCACATGCACGGTGTCCAGCACCAGCCCATTGTGTTTTACTGTTACTGAAGGCGACGCCATATCTCATGTTTCCAAAGAGAAATATTGTATGCATTCACACTTCGTGGGACATTGCACTGACACATTTTTATATATTATTGAATGAAATGTTAACTGAGTTAACGTGGGCTCCACTTTTTATCTAATGGTACATTGATAGGATGTTCCAAAAACTGTGAGTACAATAAATATTTTTTCCTTTCAAATGCCAATGTGTGAGTGTGTGCCTTTAATTTAGGGACCGTTTTTACTAGTGTCTGCCACTCCCACGATTCTTTTTTATTACCTCTATCTCTCTCTCCCTCAAAAATCACAAAATTCTCCGGTGAATATATTTCTATGGGTTGGTGGACTTGTGGTCCAAGTAACAAACAAGCATAAATGGCCAAGATCTACTACTACCCGTCTTACACTTTTCTTATGAATTTGAATCCTAAATCTCTAGACCTTGTATCTTGTGTATGAGATTGAGATAATAAGATCACAACGCATGACAAGACTTTGTTTGAAAAAACAGCTATATACTGTCTGAAGTTTTTGAGAATGTTCCAATGTTGCTAGTACTAAATATCCAAACTCATTCCTCAGTTTGTATCAGGGGACAAATTAATCTATCAGGTTTTAAAAATTTCAAATTAGTTCCTTAGGTTTCAAAAAAGGGGACAAATTAGTCCTCCGTATAGTTTCTGTACAGTGTACGGAGGGATCAATGTGTTCCTTTTTTAACGATACGGAGAAATCAATTTGTCCCCTTTTGAAACCTGAGGGACTAATTTGAGATTTTCAAAATCTGATGGACGAATTTATCCTCCGATACAAACCTAAGGGATGAGTTTAGGTATTTAATCTTAATTTAATGGTACAAAAACAAATTCCCCTGTGTTTAAGTGACTGAAATTATTTATCTCCAAATTATGCTCATTCTTTGTCCCACCAATTACTTTACATGAAAGATAAATATTTAATAACACGTATAATTTTAAAATAATTACTAAATATATATTATTCTATTTTTTACATGGTAATAAGTGATTAATAAGAAAAGAATTGGATATGATTTGAAGACAAATGATTTAAATATATGTTTAACATGATTTGAATTTATTATTATTATTATTATTATTTAATATATTTACTTAAAATATTAGGATAATTTATAAATAAATGATGTTATTACAGAATATAAAATACAATATCTTATACAATATTATAGCAAACAATGTATAATATTAAAAGTTTATCAGGTCATATCCTATCAAGTATAATACAATTGGTTTTTATCCTATCAGACGTGCTAAATAGACAATTAACTTAAAATATTGTTTAGGAAAACTCTAAATGAAATCATTACATTAGCAACTGCACTCTTTTTCCCCCAATGCTACGATTAAAAACAAATAACAAGCTTATTTATGTGTCAACGTTAAAATATTCCATAAAAAACTGTTTGATTGTGCACTTATTACTAAGTCTGTATCTGGATTAAAGATTGAAAATTGAATTTTGCAAGCTTAATCTTGATAAAAAAAATTATTAGTGAACATTAACGCAATTTATATTTGGCTATATTTATCTAAAAAATAATTTTGATACAATTAATAGATGTAATTCGAATAGTGTTAAAAAAAAATAGTTTAATTTCGCATGTATAATAATCTAAAAGATGTGACTTTATTTCATGGATTATATTAAGAAAAAAACAGTGTTAAAATTTTAATTATATATGAATAACGTTGCAAATAATATTTTTACGAGTAGGTAATACTTCTAGTAAAAATATCAAGCTCCAAACTCTCTAAAAGACAAAATACTTTAAAAACTAAAAAGTTACTTTTAAAAAATACAATTTTGTGGTATTGAATTATTGAATTTATTTATTTAAATGAGATTTAAATGATGTTATAATATTAATATAGGAGCATATTTTTGTTGATATATATTTTAGTGAATTTTTACTCAATACAAAAGTAACAAAATATTATTAAAAATAAAAAAATAAATTTGAAACAAACTGGATTTTATTTCAAATACAAAAGTTTAAACATGTTCATCACAACTTTTACGACCAATTTAAAGACAATTTATGACCTTTAGGATACCTAAGGGTATGTTTGAGAGTTTTAATTTATATATGATGACAAAAAATGAATCATAATAGAATAGAAGAGAAAAGTAATAAATGGTGGAATGGAATAAAACATATGTAACGTTTTTGTTTGGAAACTCAACAAAATAAGAGAAAGGAATTTGAAGGGAAAAATTGAGAGGTTTGACAAGAGAGGAAAAATGTTTGTGTCATCATTAATGATGAGCTTGTTTGGATAAATTTTTTAGAGGAAAATTAATATTTTTTAAATAATTTTTGAAAAAGTACTTCTAGAATTTGTTTGTATGTTTGTTTGTACTTCTCATGAAAAATAGAAATAGAAAATAATTGGTTTTTATTTTTTATTTTTTAGAAACAAGTAAAGACTTGTTTCTACTAGAATCTTAAGCAGTGGAGAAGAGAGAATGTTATTGGTTAATTTTTGAAATAATTTAAATTCTAAATTTATCCTCATAAGTTTTATGAATAGACAAAAAAAAATTCAATTAAATCACATTACATAAAATTAGTTTAATTTTAATAATTTAACAAATCATAACTTAATAATAATAAAAACATAAAGTTAGTTTAATATGCCCAATAAATATTACATTACATAAAATATATAAAATGAAATAGAATTAATTTTATATTTAGTTATTTTTTTAATTAAACTAAACAAAAATAGTTTTATATATATAAAAAAATTATCATATGCAAAAAATACTTTTTATCCAAATATTTTTCTTAAGAAGTAACTCGTCATGCACTTAGTCATAATTTTATCCAAAAAAGTTCTTTTATATCCATTATATTCAAATAGTTTAACAACTTCTTATTCTAATAAAAAGTACTCCTATAATTACATTCAAACGTGTAAAAATATTTTACTTTTACTTATAAAAAGTACTTCTTCTAAAAATTTAACCAAAGCAGCCCTATATGTTTCAATTAATATTATTATTTCACAGTTTAAACAGCGGTTCTTTACGTATTTTAAAATAAAATTTTGGATTTAAATATTATGAATAAAAAATTTAATCCTAAAGTCTAATTTCTAGAGTCTAATATCTTTTAATTTGAAGATTAATTTCCATTCAAGTTAGACTATCTAGAGTATAGTATCTTCTGAAGATTAATTTTGAGTAAAGAAATATTCTCAAACAAACAATGTCTAGTAATTCTATATATTATATTGAGATTTGACCTAAAATTGCACATCAATAAGAAGTTGAAGTTTTGCAAGCGCATTGGCCTATAAATATAATTTTTGGATGTTCTCCAAAAGTGAAACTGATCAATTGTATAAGTAATTTTTAGGAACTGTTTATGTAATGAAATATTTGTAAAGATGATTTATAATTTTAATCATTTAAAAATTATAGATAGTAAAATATTTTACATTGATTTATGAAATTGTAAATATAGATAATAAATATCAAATCACATTAAATTTTGCATACTTATTTTTTATATTTCTTTTACTTTTGTTACCCAACATGTTAGATATTTATTTATAAACAAAATGAAACCTAATGCTGCTGAACAGCCAAAACCTATGTGGCAAGACCTTGAAGGAATTCGAAATTTTGGGTATAAATTACTCTCGTCCAAGCCTAATGACTAGGCCGTAGACCAACTTTTGTCAACTTTTGCATTTAAAGTGAACAAAGTCAAACATTGGCACAGCTTCCATTGCTCTGTTATTACTACACGTATTAGTGTTACCAACACCACTCACTTGTCAAGCATTAACCTTCAATCACGTGTTGCTTGCCAGTGCTACTGGCTTCCCCCTAGCCAAATGAAGAAATAACTAGCCTATGTCAATTATATAAAATTTTTTGTTTGTTTGGGGAAATTTTCCACCGCAACCAAATGGTTGAAAACACCAAAAGAAAAATATATATTAGTAAACTGTATTATATTCCCTCTACATATACCTTGAAATGTGAACCCCTATATCCAAACATGCCAAAATCTATATGTTTTTATTTCTCTTATCCTTTTGGTCATTATAGAACCGTGTAAAAGTGACAACAGTTGGATATGCTTTGGCCAGCTCAAATTGACATTTTTGACCAAGTTCAAAAAAGAGCATTACAATTTACAACTCATTCTTGCAATCTAGGTTTTGTGAACCTCGTGCAACATTGATTATTTTAAGTTCCTTGAGAAGAGGAAGAAGCAAACAAAGAAGAAGAGGGACGGTGGCGACGGTGATAGGATATATATAGAGAGCATTATGGGCCAAAAGATGAAGCAAGTCGTCGTATAATTAGAATTATAATATGGACCAAAATTAAAGTGGTGCTAATATGTCGAAATTTATAAGAGACCATGCATGATAGGAAAACTTAACATCGTATTCTTAATTAGCATTATTATGAAATTTAAAGTCTCTATAAGAGATGGAATTCTAAAGCAATTATGAGATGCTTGGCAGTTTTGGTCAGAATGTCAGGTGAGCTAATCATGTTCTTTGGCCTGGCCATTTATTTTAGGCACCAATTGGTTGATGAAGCACATGGCACAGGAATTGATCTATAAGAGAGTTGCTCATGTGCAAAGCAATTGGCTACCTGTTATATGTTGAGTGGAGCCTAACATGGATTTGGAAATCTTTGGACTAGTTTGGAGATAGTTCCTAGGTGCCAATGTAGATAGCCTAAGGAAGGAAAAGATATAATTATTGCCGTACACGTAGTTGGTTGAAGAATTACACATGATATTTAACGCAACGCAAATTGAAAGGAGTGTGGTAGGTCTTCTTTTTATTGGGGGAATTGAGGGTGAGGCACCAATTTTGGAAGGAACTTGTTTATTACCCCTGCAAAACCAAAGGGATCCACATGTGCATTGCATTGATGTATAAAGGAGGATTCATCTGTTTTCAAAAACCTGAATAACTTGAATCAGCTGAGTTAAACATTTTCCATAAAGTGGAAATTTTTACCATGTGATTGCATTGTCCTTGCAATCTGGGTTTGATCCACTGGTGGGTTTCTTAAATTTTTGTTCTGTATCTAATTTTACTTTTAGATATTATTACTTAGTTATATATCATACGAATGGTTTTTCATATTTTTAATAAATTGAATAATAGTATACAACTTTTATATTAATAATATATCAAAATTAAATTATAAATTTATTTAGGTTACTTTTATTAACTCACATCTATTAATCTATTTTATTTATTTATTGAAAAAAAGATCATGGGTCATATGCCTTTTGGGCTTTGGGTTTAAAGTACACATGAAAATGTGTGAAAACCATGAAGGGTTGTTAAGGAGTTGATTATGGTAAATGATGTTGTGGAGCATCATGAATTTGTCAATACATAATGGTAATGGAAAGTTGTGGAGTTTTTATCATGGGGACTCCACGTTTCGGTTCACCATGCCCTTATCTACTGTCAACCGTTAGATTAGAAAATAAATTAAATAAATGGCTAAGATTAATAATTAACAAATTGAGATTAATTCTTATATATATTATCTGAATAAAAGTATTTTACATTATCATTCAATCATGTGTTATTATTTATTTGTGAGACTTTTATATTAGCGCTTGTGAAAATAAAATATTTTTATTAATGTGAAAATAGTACAGAAAAATATTGATAACTAGTTTTTTTAAAAAAAATTTATCTTGTCACCAACGTAATAATTTTTTTTTATTATGAATCATCTTTTTCATAAGTTTAAATATTTGCACCAAAAAATATAAAAGGTTTTATATCTAATATGTCTCCTTATGTAAGCGAATGCCATCTTTTGAGCTTGATCATGTAAAATGTACAAGTTTATTTTATCTTATGCTAAAAAATAATTATTTTATCTATAAGAATGTGGCAATAATAATCGAATTCTAGATCACTTGATCATAAAGGTCTATATATTATCATGTCATGAGTAATCTCAATTAAAATATTGAGCTATTAGATAGAAACATATAAATGATTTTATATCTTATGGTTTAAATTTTGAACATTGATCATGCATAGTAAAGTCAATCATGAAAGTTTACAAGTTAGAAATAAAGTTCAAATGATATTCTAGAATACATATTTCAAAACAAACTATTTCAATACAAAGCTAGTATGATGTTATGTAAAACATATTATTTCAACTATAAATTAAAAGTCTCATAACCTATCACTAATATTGTTAGAAGTATAGCTTTTAAATAATTATGCACAAAAGTTCGAACATTATACATAGAAATCACGAAATATTAGGTGTTAGGAATTAAATTTAAAAGATATTTAGATCACATGTTTCAATATAAAACTAACATGATATTATGAAAACATATTAATGGACATATAAAAATAGATTTAATTGGAATACACTGACAGTGTGAAATTTTTTTATATATTCATCTAATTATATAATGATACATTAACAAATATAATTATTTTTTTATCCTCATTACTTGAAAAGTCATACAAAAAAAGAAATTTAACTAGATGACAGTGTAAAAGAGTTTTATACTGGTAATGCATCAAAATTAAACTCTATAAAAATATCAAAATGTTTCACTAATCTTTTTTAAAAGTATGACTTTTAAATAATTATTTAACTTCAGCCACAAATCCAAAATTTAATTGAACTCGATTAAACAACGTATTATATCAAAATATTAAATTTTAATTCGACTGAACAAATGTTGGGTCACAATGAATTATAGAGTCAAATGTAGTCAAGGACGGTGAACATAAGACATTGTCGATGGAAAGAGAGATGCAAGGAGCCAAAAAAAAATAAAGAAATGAAATTAAATATGCATTGCAAGTATTTGACTGTATATACTTCATTTAATACCAAAAAAAAATATACTTCATTTGAAACATTAATCTTCAATACATATCATCTTCAAAATATTTTTATTTCGATAAGCTCTTTTTCTTCCATTGAATTGGAGTTTGCATATTTTAAGGCTAAAGAGAATAACTCAATAAATTATTGTGAAATCAAAGAAAGAACTTAAAGAGAAATACTTAATTGTATCATGAACAAGAAAAAATATTTATTTTGATTAATTTATTAATTGATATATAAATTTTATAGATTATTATTATCTCACATTTTTCTTAAATTTTTAATATAATAGAATTTATTAATTAATAAACAAAACACAGCAAACAATTTGTGTTGCCCCGATATGAGTTTCTCGAGCTTAAATACTGTGAGTGAAAAATACTGCATTGGTCGCAAGGAGTTGATCAAGTGGGTGGTGACGTAGACTAGAAGGTGAGCAATGCGCTCATACCACGTCAACCTTGGTCATATCGCTGGCCCTTTTTATTCATCTTGTTAGTGAAACATCAGAATAACCCAATCTTATTTTTTTCACATTAAAAAAGAAGAAGAGATTTTTTAATTCATGCTATGGCTTATGAGTTACTATAATATACAGCTATATTTTTTACTTTAATTTCTATTGTACGGCTAGTGTACACTATCTATTAATAAGATTTCACCAAAATAACAAATCATAGTAAATAGTTATGATAATAAGTAGTTTTTTCATTTACTTTGTCATATTGGTGAGATTTTAATAACTGACAATGTAAAATACTATTCTTTTATATTGTTAGTGTCAGTGTATAAAAATTAAATTATTATTTTTTAAATATGTTGTCTGGTTTTGATTTTTATAAAAATTTTGGTTTCAATCTAAAATTTTCCAATATATGATCTTTTTTTTTATCCATGATATCGAGAGATCTTTGTTGAATGATAACGAGATTGACGGAAAAGTTATAATATAACCATGCTCTGTAGGCATTAGCGTATATTTTTATCTCATTTTTGTTACATATATACCAAGCATATCTTAAGAGCAACAGATTTTTACTTTGGCAGTATCGACAAGCATATATGTTATAAAAACCATATCCTAAATATGACAAAGGGAGGAAGGTTGATTTTGGAGGACAAGTATTTGAGACCCACCTGGCTTTCACTGTCAACTAAGCAAAGCCTTTGGGGGTCATCTTCCATCAACTTCAGAAACATCATTTTCGAAGCATATATAAGGACAAGAGAGCATCAAACTAGCATAAGCAAATCCATAGATGGCCCGGAAGGTAATCAACACATGGCCCTTCATCCTGCCTTATTTCGTTTTCTCTTTTTCAGTTTTCTGGCCGAGAATTCAATGCATTCGGTTGAGAAGGTACATAAATGCATCTTGCAAATCTCATGGAGTTGACTTAACAGAAGAACTCGCTCTGCCCACTTTTAATCTCGATTATATAAAATGTATGACTGTTTAATGATTTTTTTTTAGTATAAATTGTTCTGTTACTTTTGTGATTTTCTACTGGAAGATCTTAAATATTTATAAATTATATTTAATTTAATATTTTTCTTTTGTATAAATTATTCTGTTACACCATTTTATATAATGTAACTTGAAAAGTATGTAGTGGAACAATTTTTTTTGTTTTTTAATAGAAGAAGCACAATGGATCTTAGTCATGTTTATAACTTGCTTCTAAGAGCACTGCTAGTTGGATCAAATTGATTTTCGTGGAGAACAACGAATTGGCTGCACTGCTATTTGGATCAAATTGATTTTCATCGAAAGCAACGAATTGGCTTTTAACTGACCACAAAAAACGTTGTTATTTAACCGAGGAAACAGAAAAACGAAGTATATATCCGAAACAGTATACATGCAGCATGTATAATCACAATTCACACTATTGTTTTATCGAATATACATTTCAAACTTTAACATTTTATCATTTTACCTCAAGCTCTAGATTTTAAAAAACATTGTACTGTCATTCTTAATTAGAATTAATACTAAGGTGGTCCCTTAAATAAAAAATACAGAGTAAAATCTTGTTTTGATTTCCTTGTATGTATTAGTTTCCTTTTTGTTGATTCATAGCCCGCACAGCCCTTGTACTTTATTCCCTTGTTTTGGTTTCCCTCAATTTGAATTTTATTATAAAAAAGTAATTTAAGTATTCTAACATTTAGATGTAAAAAAAGAAAGGGAAAATAACATTTACCTCTCCACAAATTTAATGAAATTTACTATGACTCCTTCTCTATTTATTTAAGTCACACTGCTATCCCTTGAATGTACTATTCAATATACAATAGAGGAGAGATTGATGTAATAATTTTGAATAATGTTGTGTGTATAATGTGATGAGTGAGTGAGATGAGTTGGGACCAATTATCACATCTAATGATGATAAAGTGTGTGGTGCATATTTCTTGTAATTTTATTATACAGTAACATTACTGAATAATTTTACAAAAATTTAATTATTCTGTAGGTCCCTATGATTTTTTCACTTTTCAATTAAGTCACTATAATTTAAAAATTAATAATTAAGTTCATATAATATATGAGATTTTTCAATCAGATCCCTACCGTTATAAAAAATGAAATATTCATGGAATATTTTGCTTCTATGAGAGGGTGAAGAGGGAGATGAAAATGAAATATTTTATTTTTTATAACAATAAATGCTTAATTGATAAATCTTATATACTATAGAGATTAATTATGATTTTTAAAATTATTGGGATCTAATTGAAAATTTAATAAAACTATAAGGATCTGTAAAATAATTAAACTTTTTACGAACTTAGAAAAAATCACTTTAATAATTTCATAAATTTAAAAATCTCTCGAATAAACTTTACAAGCAGAGTAGAACCTGAGTTAATTTTATCAAACTTAAAGAGAAACGTTAACAAAAATTGATAATAAATCGAAGGTAGGGTGACAAAGGAGAAGTCATACTTATTATCCCCACTCCACGGAGGAAGAAAAGGAGCATCTTAGTATTTTATTGCAGATGAGAAAGCAGTGAGAAAAGCAGAGACAGAAGTAATAAAAGGCGGAGATTCCTTTCTGGAGTAAAAATTCTCGTACATTACGGAGGATAAAAGAATTTTCGAAGAGAGGAGACCAAGGATATTCTCATTTTGTGCAGTTTAGGGCCTAATGCATCCTTTCTTTCTTGGATGAATAATTCTATTTTAATGTTCACATGAGTGTAGACGCCTATCTCAGTCTCATGGTGTAAAAAAAGTGATGACAAAAGAATAAGTTGGAAGAAAAAGAAAGTGGTGGAACTCATATTATTTGTGAGCATAATGTTTGAGTATTTGAGAAAGTTGGGTGTTAAAATAGCAAAATCCTTTTTGATAGCATTCCAAATACATAGAACACTTTGTGTCATGCCATTCTTCTTGCAGCTGCAAAATGATCCGTTATTGGATCGAAGTAGTTATTATTCTTATTCTGTTTGGTTACTAAACTTTTTTTTTTATATATATAATGTTTCTGGTAATTTGGTTAATAAACTTTATAGCGCCAGTTTTGCCATACTTGGGGATTAACGGAAAACAATCAGAAATTGAAGATGCCGTTAAACTGGTAGTAATAAACAACTGGAAATGTGTTAAAAAGCAACAAGTGTCATTTAAGGTTTTAATTTCCAATAATAAAAACATCAAATTGCGTCCAAGGCAAATGATGCACAAAGTCAATAAGAAGAAATATGTCCATTTTTTTTTGTAGGAAAAAAGGAAAATAAAATTGTTTCAAAAGCCATGTCACGTTTGATCCAAGTTGTTGCCACTTCCCCAATAATGCTTTAAAATATATATATATATATATATATATATATGAGTGGTTTATTATATATTAATTCACTGTATCAAATGGGTGGTTTATTATACACTAATTCACCATATCTAATGGCTGCCCATCACCTTGGAAGGCCTTTTCCTTTTGCCTTACTCCATATGGACTTCGTAAATATATATTTTTTTTCTTCAAAAAGATACTTAGCTAAAAATACAACCAAATATAAGGGAAATCGGAATCCGATTAACAATTAGAGACAACACATTCACATGTCATGATTCCCAACATCCTGAATCATTATAGAAAATAATTTAAAATTGAAAACGGCAACAACTTAAAGCATGCATGAGAACGCGAAGTAGCAGACATAAGGAGAAAATTGAAGTCGTAATAGTAATGTAACATGCTACGTGTTACGTAGTATGTGCGTTGAACGTGCAATTATTGGTGTAAATTCCCAATTTGATTTCTAATCAATATATCACAGATGAAATAGTTTCTCAAGACTTAAAGGATCCATTCAAAGTCCCTCATTATTCAAAGCGTGAGATGCTTTGGTCTTAAATTAACATACAAATTAAACAGAACACTTTGATCCCTCAATTTTGTATATTCAAGGACCAGAATAATGTCCTACATTTCGAATAATGAACATCTCAAGTGGACTTTCAAATTTAATGAGATATTCTCGGCTTTTATTAAGGACTAAATTGAAAATTTTATCTGTATATTTACTTAAACTCCATCTTCATCAAATTGTCATCAGTGCTTTCAAATTAAAATCCACAAAAGATTAATATATTAATTAAAACACTTTATTAGTCATTTTTGGACTTGATGTGTGAACATCAAACAATTAGAAGAATGGACACGACAAAAATCGAAGTTTGAACAATGTAGGATATATTTGGATTGGGGGTAAAAATTGTATATAAAAATGAATTTTATGTATTATTTTGCACATGTTAAACTTATTTTATGTAAATTTTACTTTCTTTTTCATCCCTCAACCAAACATATCCTTAGTTATAGAAAAACTTCAATATCATGTTATGAATGATCTCTTCCAAACAATTAAGTTATTTGGATTCTTTTTTTTTTTTTACGATTAAAACTTGCTTAACTCTAAGAGAGAGAGAAAAACATATTGCTTCAGTTTCTTTGTTTTTTAATGTGCTGATGTATGCCGTTACAGGCTTATGCACCAACCCCTGAGATTTTTTGGTGCTGTTTGAGTAATTGTTTTTTTTTTTTTCCGAAAAAAAAAAGTGCGGTTTTCTATCTAACTATTGCTTTCTGAGAAGTTCATATCCACATCGCTGATTTTACATTCCTCACTTCATGGCATGAACCCAATATTCTCTCAAGTGGCTGGTGATTCTGGTGACTAACACCGTAACCGTAAATCCAACAACCAAAAAAAATAAACTGACTGGGAACGAATGGGTGTTTCTTTTTATTTTTTATTTTTTTGGAATCTTTATACGAGAATGTAGCCTCCGATCCCATGTTTAATATAAATTTTCCAAAAAAAAAAAAATCACTTTTGAAATTGATTTTCAGAATATAATGTATGCATAACAATTTTGCAATTTTATTTTTTAATAATGTTATTTTAACATTCATTTTTTGGGTGTTCTATCCAGACATCCACTCCCCCACCACCATTAGGTGAGTGGAGATGAGTGTAAATCACAATCTCATCCAATAATAATAAAGTGGATATCTGGATGAGACACTTAAAAATAGATGTTGAAATAGGTTTTATTTTTCCAAGGGAACTAGATATGATTCACTAACTCCCTCCCTAAGTTCAAGCAAGATACATCCTTTATCCTGAATCCTGGACAGAATGTCAACAAGCATATGCTGCATTATCAGCTGTAATCGTGCGGTTGCTGAATTTGGCTATCCTGTGTTGACAATTTTGGCCACTCTCATTGATTTAGGGTATGTTTGGTTTGCTATTTTCATTTTCTAATTTTTAATTTTTATAAAAAAAAAACTAAAATAATTGAAAACTGAAAACAGCAAACTAAATAGGCCATAAGTCACTCCAATCACTAGTCACAAGCATCCGAACCCAAGCAATTATCAGCTAAATATGTTGGAGTCATTTTCTAGAATGATATTAGGTCAACCAAACGTGGAAATCATTATTTCTAAATTCTAATAATGTAATTCCTGGTAATACTACTTTGGACAAGGACAAGATTTATTCATGGGATGGGAATATTCTGAAGAACTTATTTCAAACTCCCCCTTAAAGTACTGTAATTTACTCATTGCAGTTATGGACTTGATGAATTCTATAAGCTCTACAGCTCCGTCCATTGTCAACAACTCCTCAGATGAGCTGTGATCGGTCAGGATAATGTCCAATGCAATGTATGTATAAGTACGTAATACTATTCACGCAGAAGTCTAAATTGAATAAATTGTTGAAATGAACGTTTCAAAAAATTTTATGTGTTACAAATAATTTTATATTAAGTTTTTTGGGTCTTCAAGAATATCAACTACTAAATATATTGACTAATCCTCTTGCATGTAATGATTAGGGAATAAGAGGACTCTTACCCTATTTATCTTGGCCCTATTTCGAATGATATTACTAATATAATCAAAATACAATTAGTAACTAAATCTTAGTTGATATATTTTTCTTTAACTAGTGACGATATATCTTCCTAACAATCAATGTAAACATATTCCTATCTCAAAATCTCCCTCACAATGACATAAGATGTAATTTGCACACCATTTAGTGATTATTCCATGCCTGTGGATGAAAATTCAAATTAGAAGATTTTTCAGACGCACACTAATTAGGAGAATACGTCATTCCTACCCTATTTATAGTTATGTATGACTAGATGTCAGGCATTTTTTTGGTACAGGGAGCAGAGATATTCAATTGATTTAATAATGCACACGATTTATAGGGACAAAAAAATTTAGACAAGAAGTTTTCGTATTCATTTGACTTTTATGCAACGCACCTACTACTATCTTGTACAAAAACAGAACCAGTTTCCAAAAACAAAAACCAAAAAGTAAAAAAAAATGATATGCAGATTCATCTCCCATTGTATATATGCACATGCGTCCAAGTTTGCATTGTCACACCACAATTGTACGAGAATATGCCTTTCCTGCAGGCGCATCTTGATTATATTGTCATGCAAATCAGAGCAAAACTTTCAGATTCGGCCAAGTACTCCGCATTTCAGATCATTGGGCATTTGAGAGTGATAAACTCAAAACGTTGACATCACAGCTTAATAGTAAACTCTCATTATTTTAATCTTTTTCAAATTCAATAACGTCAACCATTTCTGTTCCCTTTTAAAGTTCAACTCTGTGTTTGGCAAGGAGAGAGAAAAGAGAATGGTGAAAAAAGTAAATCAGTTCTTACGTTTGGAATTTTGAATACACATATAGGAAAGGAAAATAGCTCAAGTGAACTATTTCTCAATCTCATTTCCTCTAAAAAGCCCTTTTTTGGTCATTTCCTTTAAAATTGGGATAAAATGAGGAATTTTAACTAAAATTATAATATCCAAACAATATAGATAATTTAGATTTAAATATGTTTTTAGTCCTCATAAATATAAGTTATTTCGGTTTTCGTTCCTCTAAAATTTTTATTTTGGTATTGGTCCTTCTTTTCTCTATCATTATGTTTTTGGCCCTTATCACATAAATTTAATGTTAAATAATGATATTTATAACCATTATGACACAATTCGATTTGGGAATGTGACCGGTACATGAGTAGTCTCATCCCAATGTAAGCCTCGTGATAGCTGAGCCACTATATGCATATTATGCATGTTCTATTCATAAATCCATTCAAATCGTCAACCAATTTTTTTTTTGAAATAATTCAAAGATAAGATCGTTTGATTCCAATCAAAGGAAGCAAAAAGTGAACTACATATACAAAAGACCCAAAGAATCTAAAATAACACTAAACAACATCAAAGTACATCACTCCAAAACCATTGCATCTCTTATGCAAAACATATAGATGCTATAGATTATAAAGATCCCTACTAATTCCGGAACATTGAAATAAGGACAAACACCATAGTTACTAGAGAGTAATCATGCAACCACGGAACATGAAGTTTGCTTGATTACAAGGTTTCTATGAAAACACAAGTTTATTGAGAATATAAAACTATTTTTGTTCCTTAGGAAATTATAAAAAAGAACAGATTATCTATGGATTGTAAGGTGGTGCTCAGTCTTGGTAAACAAAAGCACCTAGCTGAGATCTTAACGGTTCCTAGCGAATCACGTCCTTGGCAAATTGATCTAAATAAGGATAACTTGCCTTTGACAGACATTTGGTATACCAAGGCTAACGATTTAACCTTGTCCCTCATAAACCAATTTGCATAACCAAATCACAAGTATCCCTTTTTCCATAAACTAAATATGAAACTATAGCTGTAATACAACATATACTGAGTTGCACATTTACAAAGAATCATTAATGCTATATCATTTTAAATACAAAGCAAATAACATGATTACTCAAAAAGCTAAATCATGCATGGTTTGGGACCCTGCCCACACTACCACTGGAATACTCTACCAAAAGAAATAATACTCCACAGCAATGTGAAGCTCATGAAAATTGGAAATATACTACTACTGAGGGGAAGGAGGTGAAGGATCCAATGCCACTGCTATATCTGTGAGAAAGAAATGGAAAGAGAGGTGAGTTTTTTTTTTACCCCTAAAAACTCAGTGAGTGAATCCTTACCCATAATCATACATGAGAGAAGAAGGAAAATACATAATAATAATGCAACAATTATAAATCATTTCAATTACAACACATAATAGCTGTGAAAACACAAATTTGTTGAGAGTATAAAACTATCTTTGTTCCTTAGGAAATTACAAAAGAGAACAAATTATCCTAAGACTATAAGGTGGTGCTTAGTCCCTGGCAAACAAGAGCACTTAACTGAGATCTTAACGATCTTTGGCAAACCACGTCCCTAGTAGTCTAATCTGAGTAAGGATAACTTGCCCCTGACGACACTTGGTATATCAAGGTTAACAATTTAATTATCGTTAACTCATATCTCTTTGTCACGACCCGACTTGGGAACGTAACCAGCATGTGAGAAATCTCATCCCCACCTAAGCCTCACGACCTCCGAGTCTCTTTAAATGTTTAAATTTATCATGATATAATAATTATATAATCTTTTTGAAATCTTTAGCATTTTTCTCTAATTAAAACATAATGCTTAATTTCATAAACTAAAAATATTCAATAACTTAATATCTGAAAACTCTTAATCAAAACCGCTGATTTAGAAATCATAAATGTCTCGTGACAAAGAATTAATCTTAAAACTGAAAATCCTTGATATTTGAAAACTAAATTACAAATACATCTCTAGTTCATCACATAAATATGTAATCACAGTCAAAAATTTAATTACATACCTAATTTTTGAAGATACTATAATATATCAGAATATATGCGTGGCTAGGATCCTGCCTGCACATCTATAGAGCACTTTACTCTAACAAAAATCTAACTAAGCTTTACTCCAAAGTAAGACTTACCACAGAGAACAATTGCATCTACCAAATAGGAGGCTGGGTAACATCTACACTTACAACTATGAGGAGAAAATGAGAGGGGTGAGTCAACAGACTCGTGAGCGAGCTCTCACTTATCACTCACATAGGACAACCAAGGAATATATATAATGTAATATTCATGCAACAATCACAAACCATTTGATATCTATATGCATAACTATATAGGAAAAGATATCTCGGTATTTATAAATTCATAGAAAAACATCTATAAATTCTTACTCTAACAAGAGATCATTTTCCATACATATACATAATAACTCTTAAATCAAATATTCTGTGAAAAACATCAACAATTCTTGAAAACATAATAGTAGTACTCTAAGAGAGAAATATGAACCTCTAGTTATGAATTTCATGATAATATATATTTCAGTTGCATGTCAACCATGACATAACGAATTTTCTGCTCTGTAATTCCTCAAGGATCTAAATTGGATAACTAACTAGATTTCATCTCTGTTCTATGAGATCTCCCCTAAGGACAACTTGGTACCAAGGTTAACAATTATTTTTCTCAGTTGTTAATTCACTGTTTGTTTCTCTATAGCTGCTGTATATTCTCTAAATCATACTAATGATTTCTTTAAAACTCTGTTATGGGTTCTTCTCTGAGTTTAAAACTCTGTCATATATTTACTCTACTCTTGAAGTCATAAAATCTTTGGATATATATATAATAATAATAATAATAATAATAATAATAATAACCAAAACTGAAAAGTGGATACTTAGTCCCTGGCAAACAAGAACTCCTCAATTCTTAGTACTCTAAGAGTTTTGGATTCATGTAACTCTAACAATCTGACTTTAGCATAACTGTGACTGTGAAAATTGAGCCCAATGGATCACTACTTGTAGGAATTCCGATTTCAAACCCATAGAATATGTATCCGGTAGTTGCTATGAATCATACTAAATTTCGTATCTCATGGTACCATAAAACTGAAGTTCTAAATTCATATCTTAACTAACATATTTTTCCATATACTTGATAACTCTAAAACCATAGTTCAAACACTGGGGTTAATAGCCATAATAGCTCGAAAATCATATAACATATTTATTCATAAAGTTGAGTCATATTCTTGTTTTACATTTCTCTAACATGTATAAATATATTAATTGGACATTCTAAAAACATAACTTGAAATCTTGAATATATAGTGATATCAAGAAACCCATAAAAACATATTTGATAAAGTAGTCATCTTGCTACAATACATATTCTCTTAATAAAACCTTTCTCAAATATATATGTAAAACATTTTTCATAGTATACAACATAGCAATCATGGTCCCATGGTTTTCTAAAACACCTTTATTTCATGCCATCATTATAAATCAGTTTTTTTTTTTAGCTAGATATAATCATATAAAATCATTTCCTATTTTTTTTTCTTATATCAAACTTCATATTTAACAACCATAATACAAGAACATATTCATAATGGCTAAAATAAGGTCATGAGTTTGAACCAACTCACTGTTTGGACCCAAAAGTATATGGATACCACCAATTTGACTTTGAGAGCTTTGAATGACACCAACAACTGCCATAGAGTGACATTGACTCATGATCAAACTCGAATCACCTCCAGATAACACTAAAACAACTCTAACAACATTGGGGGAGCACCCCCACTTGACAACATTGGTAGAAAACAACAACTCAAATCATACAACATTAAAGAAAGGAGACAAAGGAAGCATAAATTAACAACCAAACTCACCTTGAAGCTTGGAGGAAGTGGATTTGATGGGGGATGAGAGTGGAGGGGAGGAAGAGCTCTAAGGAAATGTTAGGGTTAGGATTTTAGGGGTGAGATCTGAGTAAGAGGGGTATATATATATAGGGGTTGGATTTCATTTCATCAAAACTGCAGCATTCAGCACTGTTTCTGCACCAGAAGGACCACTATGATTGCTATAGCGGTCAAGACATTCTCGTGCCCGCGACATGTCACTTACAAGGCGTTCTCGCACCTGCAACCATGTCACTTACGACTGTTATGGACCGTTATAGTAGCCTCAGACTACTCGACCCTCCTTTCCCATACCTGTGATCGCTATAGCAGTCTTAGGCCATTATAGCAATGACAATTCATCAAAACTGCCAGTAAGAAGGTCTTTCATGCATCTGGATTGTCTCGATATCACTTATTTACATTTACTCTCTATTAACTTTAAAACATAAATGTAAATAAGAAAATACCTCCCATTTGAATTCAAATAAAATATCATAAAAATCAAATTCCCAACAAATCAAAATCCAAAATTTGAGTTTTAGTTCAAATCCGAAAATTTTCAAGATTTTCTAAACTTAGGGGCTAAAAAGGAAACACTTAAAGGTTTCATAAAATTTATTAAAAATTATTCTTTGATTTATTTTCCTCTTAGGAACTATTACCAGGATTTTTGATCCCAAGAATGTGGCTCTATCATATAACTCTCAAAGGAGGTGTAGGATCTAGACTTAGTGAAATTCATGACTCGACAACATGGATGGGTCCCGTGGGATCCTAGGGCTTTACGAAGCTTGTCCACTGACATGTGTCCATGTGGTATCATGCTATTTTCCTCTCAGTAAGTCCTATTCTAGATTCATGATAAAGTCTTAAAAAGGGATTTTATACATTCTAAACTCAACCACTCTTACTTCTCATAAATAAAACATAACATTTCCTTATCAACCAAAAATGACTCTTCTCATAAAACATCAAGTTCAAATCATGGCATAAATCATATAATAGTAATTACATGTCAAATATGGTCCCATGTCATAAATTTTCATGATAAGCAATTCAAAGAAACATTTTCTAATTCTTGCATATGTTTTAAAAAGGGATTTGCATCATGTGGAAATTTAATTCTTGGTCCCTAAGTACTTTATAATGCTAGAAAATATTAATATAGTGACTAACAGAGGGCCATAAGATCCTACTCACTTGAAGGGTAGAATGTGAAGGAACAACTCCAAGAGAGCTCTGACGAGCGAGGATAACACTAATGTTTGTCATAACAATCATAAACTCAAGATTAATATACGGGTATCTCTAACAATCTCTAAATCAACTCTAAGAACATTGGGGAAGCACCCCCCATTTGACAATAATGAGAGAACAATGGCACTCAAACCAAAAACATGAAAGAATGGGATGAAGGAAGGCATAATTTATCAACAAATACATACCTTAAAGCTCGAGAGAGGTAGATCTAAGTGGGGTTGAGAATGAAGGGAGTGGAAGAAAGATTTTAGGATAAGGATTTCAGATTTTGGGGCTTCTCACTAGTGGAGGAAAGGTTTTATAGCGTAGGGGGTTCTATTGAGTGGAACGGTGTTGTTTTGCACTGTTCACATTTCGGGGGCACCGTTATACTGGTCTACCACAAAAACCCCCTCAGGCCCACACACGACTACTATAGTGGTTGACAGAGTGCCTGAAATACTCCAACTTATGCTCATGACCACTATAGCGGCCTTGGATCACGTGTACCTAAAGTATTACAGATCAAATGGAGATTTTTGAAATCTTTAAAGGGCAAAAATAAATTTTTCAATATTTGTTACAACTAAATGTATCTTCAAAAATATTTATCAAGACCAAAATTTAGAAGAATAAAGACCAAAAACAAAGGAAATGAAAGAAAAAGAGACTTTTATTGAAGCAAAAAATTTATAGGGACCAAAATCAAAATAACCTATATATTTAAGGGACTAAAAACATATTTAAGCCAATAATTTATTACGTTATTTTATAATATAACTTCTACCAATACTTGATTGTTTTGAGTGATTAGACACTTATTTATTTTAAACAAGGTCCGTAAATTATATAGAAACTAGTATTAGACCCCATGCGATGTGCAATCATAAATTATCTTAAAAATCAATATGAAAATTTTAACTAATGTTTTTAAAATTTAATAAAAGATAATAAAAAATATCATATACTAAATAAAAATTATTTGAAAAACATAAACTATTCTACATAATTGTCTAAAAGGATTGAATGAGTGGCTTAAATATGGTGTTCTATCAAAATAAATTATTAACATTTTTATTTATTAAATTAGAGTATAAGTTTTTAATTATTTAAATTTTTTTGTCAATTTTCTCTTTAAAAATGTCATATATTAATATTATATTATTTTTTATAAAGCCTTTTAAATATATATTCCATCATATTGATTATGCATATTATTTATGAGTTTAATTTCTATAATAGTGTAAAACTGTTTTACACTATCATCCAATCAAATCATGTCATTTACATGTCTTTTCAAATAATAAGTGTTAGACTTAACTACTTTTACTAATATGACAATAAATGACTGAATAACAGTGTAAAAGGTTTTACACTATTAATGCATAGAAATTACACTCATTATTTATATTGTAATATGAGTTTAATTTTAATGCGCTGACAGTGTAAGATTTTTTATATTGTTTTCAATTAAACTATTCCATTTATATGACTTTTCAAGTAATGAGTATGTAACTTAACCACATATGCTGATGTGGCAATACATCACTGCTAGATGATAGTATAAAAAGTTTTATATATGCATGGAAATTAATCCCTTTAATATATATTTTATTCTAGCAAAATTCTCTATTGCTATGATGTAACAAATAAATGTTAATTATTTAACACAAAACAAATAATTATAAATTAATGTAATAAATATTTTGTTATGTAGCATTATATATATATATATATATATATATATATATATATATATATATATATATATATATATATATATATATATATATATTAAAATGAAAAATAAAGCTATAAATTACTATATCATAGAATTTACATCTAGCCAAATTCTACCTATAATATTATACACAATTAGAATGCATTAAGGCCCTAGGCTCAAAACTTCATTGCAATAAATATAATTTCAGAATTGCCAAAATAATTAGAATGCATTTATTACTTCATACTCTTACATCATTAAATACTTATCCACTAATTACAAAATTGATTTAGAACCCTTATCACCTCACCTCGATCCTGTGGGTGGGTTATATGAGATTTGGGTATTAACATTTTAAAAATTGAATTTCCACCCGACATAAACAATTAACACTTCGCCTATGAAACAAATATGAGAAGGTAGGTAGGATAGTCGGAGCTTCTGTTGTTCAGAGAGTTGGAAATTGGTAAATATATTTATTCTTTAGGTCTCCACTAGTTAGATTAGTTGTCACATATAGTTGAGGGACAATAGACTTTGTAGTTAGCACATGACGTAGTTTGGGGTATATATATATATATATATATATATATATATATATATTAAAAGAGTTAGAGATTGGTAGATATGTTAACATTGAATTCTTGGTTCATAGCCGCAACAAAGTGAATAGAGCTGTCCAAGGAAAAAGACCTAACCTGGGAGCTAGCAGACCCAACTAGAAAGATGGATACATATGTGTTGCAATAAAGTAAGATGTCATCACTACTGTGGAAAGCTGAGGGCATGTGTGTGGCAGCTATTGTCAAAGCTAGATGAGTGAACATGGGGGATCTCTCATTTTTCTAGCTTGTTTAAAGCATGCATGTGCACTGTACTATTTCTCCCATTTAATTTATAAGATAATTAAGAAGAGAAGAGGAAGCCGGACAGGAACATAAATGCAAGGGCTGGCCTCTTCACAATTTTAGAAGAATCATCCTATTATTATTTTTGTAATTATGTTTTAGTTTGTTCAGCAAACCAGAAATGTCCCTGTTCTTTATGAGCAAAGTATCAATGATGTTTTGATTTTTCATTTTTCAGCTAGCTCATAGTGGGATAAAACAATTGCCAAACTAAGACTCAAAGGAAATGATTAATTACACAAAACAGGATGTGGGAATTTTAGCTGGCAGGATCCATGAGTATTAGGTCTATCTGTCTTGGATTTTGCAGGTATTAAATAATTAATTCTTTGAGATCAAATGATGTTAAAAAACAACGGTTACAATTCACACAAGGACGAGAAATTGAATAATTGATGTAGGTAGAAATAGTTTATTTGATTAGATCGCACAGAGGATTGGATACTAGATTGTTCTTAATTATTACTGTGATGGGTTTGGTCCAGATAAAAGCTTGTTCTAATTGTATTTTTACACACAGTGACATATATACATATATAGCCACTCAAATGTGGCTGACAATGGAAAGCATATAATATATGTTAACACAGTTTTTACCCCATTGGTTAAATTTTGAAGAAGATCATTTTTTTAGTAGTTTTGGTCTTTTGGACTTCGGAGCTTAATCGATGGTCAAAATTAATTTTGTTCTCACGTCAATACAGTTAAAGATCAACTTTAAAATATAATCTACTCTTGCCCAATGAACTATGCGCACGAATACCATTATTCTGTATTTGTTCATTTAATAATGAATGACTTGAGTTGACAGATCGACCCCTTCTTGACCTTGATGGGATCAAAACGGCCAAGAAGCAAACATGCAACATGGTACCAAAACTTTAAGATGCCTAACTATACTCTGCTAACACAAAGACAATAGTTTTTTTTTTTTTTTTTTAATATCTTAAGAAAGCTACTAATGTTTGTTTATTTATTTAGTTAGCAATGTTCTTTATATTTATAAAACGTAGGATATCGTGTTGATTCACACCATATTTATTATTAGATAAAATATGAATCCCATTCAAATAAGATTCACGTCTCATTTAATAATAGATGATATATAAGTCGGTACAATATCATACACCTCATAAATACAATCATCATTTCTCTTATTTATATATCTACATACATTTTTTGTAACTAATACGTATCGTCCTTGAACCTATTGGAGTATTATGCCTTTTAGAATGGTTGGAGGATCGTCACTAATTAAACCATCGGATGCTCCTCCACATCTTTTAATAACCCACTTGGGGCTTACCTTTACTACAATATAATTGCGTGGTATAAAACGTGTTGAGTGAATTAGGTCAAAAAAGCTTCTCCAGCCGCTGTCATCTCCGCGACCCAGCCACGGATCCAACAAGACAGCCTCCAGATCGCTTCAACCCAGCTCGGACAAAGCCCCTCGTCCGCGTCTCCACCGTGCCACGAAGAAAAGCTTCTCCATCCGCTCGCGCTTCTCCGCTACTCAGATCGCGTCGTCCACCCTAGCACAGCAGCAAAATCACGATCTACCTCCAGATCTGTAGATCTTGAGCCGTTGCTCTGCCTTCTCACCATCATTCATCTTTATTGTGCATTACCGTCTAATTATGCATGTAACTTGACCCAAGAAGAGAGTTGAGAAAAAGAATGTTTAGAGAGAGAGAGAGCGCGAGAGAGAGGAAGAGAATAGGCCAAAGGCGGCTTGAAGAATCTGCTTTTCATCACCATAGGAGAAGCCAGGTGGATAATGGAAGTATTGACAGGCAAGGGTGTCATTCACGGCAGAATTATGAAGAAGCTTGGAAACGTTTGGAACAAGTTTCCCACACAGTCTTTGTGGATAACTTACCAACGTCAATGACTAAATCTTGGTTATGGCAATTGTTTAGTCATTCGGGGAAGGTACTAGATATCTACATCTCGTGGAAATATAGGAAGACAAACAGAAATCCATTTGCTTTCGTCAGGTATGGTGGATTAAAAGAAGCCCAGGCAGCAATTTTAGATATGAATGGCGTTGAGATAAGAGGGTGCAAAGTTAGTGCATCCATAGCTGAATATAGACGGGGTCAAAGAAAGGATAAAATTCCTGAGACAAGAGGAGGGGTGTTTAATCATATTGATAATCATCAACCTGTTATGCAAGGAAATCAAGGAAAGGCTTTTGCTGGAAGAGTACAACACGGAGTATCCTATAAAGAGGCACTATCAAATCAGGTAAACCAAGTCAATAGTATGATTAGAATAACAGGAGATAGAGCTGATGCATTCAGAAGACTTGACAATGGTGAGTCTGGATCAAACTTGAAACCTACTAAGACTGTTGTTGGGGAGGTTAGTCAAGATATGATGGGTCAACTTGAGAGGTGTGTGGTGGGGGAGTCCCTAGACCCCATAGATATAGAATCAATGTCAGGCAAATTGAGAGAAACTTTCCCATTTATCGAAAGAGTTCGTGAGTTGGGGCCATATAAAGTTCTTATTACTCTTGAATCAAAGGACATGCTGGAGGAGATTATCAATGATGCAGGGCTGTTAGGAGAATTTTTTAATGAAATCAGGAAGTGGTCATTTGCAGAGGTAGTCCGATCTAGAAGAGTTTGGGTGGAGTGTTTTGGCATTCCTCCACATGCTTGGTCTATACAGAACATGGGAAAGATTGTGGAATTGTGGGGTTCAATGATTTGTGTAGATTATCAAACTTCTAATGGTCTAGCATTTTCTTCAGCAAAAATCCTGTTAACTACATCTCAGGTATCTCCTATCCAAGATAGTCTAAGCCTCTCTATTGATGGTGTTAATTATGATATTTTCGTCAAAGAAACAAGCAAGGAGTTTACTCTTTGGCCATCTCAAGTTGCTGGTTGCGATAAAGGCAAATGTACAGTATCACCGAACAGAATTGAATCAGAAGAAGATGAGGAGGTTAGCTTTTCTTCTAGTAGAATAAAAGATGATGTTGGTGTTCAAGATATGGGAACTTGCGCAGAACATAATGATGGCACAGTTGTATTAAAAGGAAGAATTGATCTCTTGATTGACTCACCCAATTCTAATCATTTTGAAAATGAAGATGGGAGAATCGAAATCGTGGTCAATGAACTGTCTAGAACGGTGAGCCTACAAGATGATAGAAGGACAAATGAGATCATTAACAGTTTGGGCCTTAAAAGCCAAAGGCCCAATTTTGAGTTTTCTCCGATTATTGGGATGTCATCTCAAGTTTCTTCCAAACCACCGGGTTATGAAGATTGGGTTTTTTGCCCAGGCGTTAATGGATCTACAAGCAATACTCCCTTGGTTGTCTTGCCTGAGGTTCATGGGAGTTCAAGTGCATGCGAGGAAGGGGACAGCGACGGTGAGGGTGAAAAGATCGTAAATAAGGAAAAAGAACAAACTGGAGTGGACATAGAGCTTGAGCTCCTTCGCAAGGAAGCGGTTGCATCGTGGGAAACTGGATGCAAGATTGGGCTATCACCTCACAATGGGAATGAAGATTTGATTGTTCAAGCTATTTTAGAAGACCGAGATGACGGGAAGACACGAAGTGGAAGGCGATCCAGGAAAAAAGAGGCACTGAAAAAGAAGAAGAAACTGAGAGGTAAACGAAAAGGTGAGTTTTCCCCCAACTTATGAATTTTCTTTGTTGGAACATTAGAGGTGTGGGAAGCAGAACTAAGAGGGGAGTGATTCAAAAATTTGTTCAAAATTATAAATTAGGTTTTGTTGGTCTAATAGAGACCATGAAATCACAATGGTCTGAGTTAGAGATTAGGGGTATGTGGGATTCTGATGATGTGGAGTGGGTAGCATTGGATCCTCAAGGAAAGAGTGGTGGGATTCTTTGTTTGTGGGATTCGTCTGTGTTATCTAGAGTTTCAATTAACAAAGGTGAAAGATGGATTTGTGTCAAAGGTCTCATAAGAGATATTAAAAAGGAGTTTGCTATTGGCGTGGTTTACGGATTCCATGATAGTGAGAGTAAAATTCGCATGTGGAAAGAATTAATGGATCATAAGGAAATGTTAGATATCCCTTTGATGCTCATGGGCGATTTTAATGAAATTAGAGATCCGGTTGAGAGAAAGGGGTGCCTATATAGGTCAAGAAATATGCAGATTTTTTCTGATTGGATTGATAGTATGGGTCTAATTGAGTTACCTCTACCTGGTAGAAGGTTCACCTGGAGAAGAGGTCAATTTTGTAGTAGAATTGATAGGGTGTTTATAGATCAGGAATGGTCTCAACATTTTCATAACTTAAGGCTCTCGGGATTGAGTTGCTCTTTATCAGATCATATCCCGTTATTGATCCAATCAGAGTCTGTTAATTGGGGTTTGAAACCTTTTAGGAGTCTTGACATGTGGTTTTCACACCCGGATTTTGTTAAATTCATTAAAAATGAGTGGGGTGGATATGGTGAGGAGGACCTTTTGCAAAAGTTTAAGTCTTTAACTGTTCCTATTAGGAATTGGAATAAAAATGTTTTTGGCAATTTTGAGATTAAGATAAAACAGTTTGAAGATGAACTGCTGGATGTTTCTAGTAAATTGGATCTTGGCATTGATGAAGAAATTCACTTGGCTAGATTCAATGCTTTAAAGGCTCAAGTTCAGTTTTGGTATGAGAGGAGAAACTCCTATTGGCAACAATTATCTCGGGATAAAGTGCTGAAAGGAAAGGATAAGAACACAAAATATTTTCACACTATTGCATCTATTAGACATAGAAAAAAGTTGATGGTTGAAATTAGGAAAGGCAGGAGAGTGTTTAGATCCCCTAGAGCCATTAAGAAAGAGGTTAGGGAGTTTTTCAAAGAGTTGTACAGTCAAAATGACAGACCAATTATTGATTTTGAGGAAGATTTGGTTGAGAGAATTTCTTTGGAGGATTCGGTAAAGATTGAAAGTTTTCCCACGATTGAGGAAATCAAAAGAGCTGTGTGGGATTGTGATTCTTCTAGGGCTCCCGGGCCGGATGGTTTTAATTTCAATTTTATTAAAAGGTGTTGGGATATTGTAAGTAAGGACTTCCTGAAGTGTGTGTTGGATTTTTTTGAATCTGGAACGATGCCTAGGAAGGCGAACATGACTTGGGTGACCCTCATCCCCAAAAGTGATGAAGCAAAAGAGGTTAGTGACTACAGACCAATTAGTATGATTGGTTGTGTGTACAAGGTGATTTCAAAAATTTTAGCTAACAGAATGAAAGGTGTCATGGACGGTTTGATAGGAGAATCTCAATCAGCTTTTGTCCAGGGTAGACAGATTTTGGATGGAGTTCTTATTGCAAATGAGGTTGTGCATTGGCTGCGAAAGCGTAAAAAGAAAGCTATGATTCTCAAATTAGATTTTCGTAAGGCTTACGATTCAGTTAGATGGATTTTCGTTGATCAGGTTTTAGGAAAAATGGGTTTTGGAGATAAGTGGAGAAAGTGGGTTTGGAGTTGCATTTCTTCAGCTGAGATGTCAATTTTTGTGAATGGATGCCCAACAAAACCGTTTAAGATGGAAAGAGGACTTAGGCAAGGGGACCCACTTTCCCCCTTTTTGTTTGTATTGGTAGCGGATGTTCTAAATAGATTGTTGGTTAGAGCTTTAGACATTGGGTTGATTCATGGGGTTAAAGTAGGTAGGCAAGAAGTTAATGTATCTCACCTTCAATTTGCAGATGATACGATTATTTTTGCTCCTGCGGATAAGGAAGTTCTCGTTAATCTGAGAAGAATTTTAGATTGTTTTGGAGTCATGACAGGGCTTTCCATAAATTATGGCAAGTCTGCCCTGGTGTCTTTGAATTGTGAGGAGACTGTTGTAAATGAGATTAGTGCAATGCTAAAATGTCAAGTTGTCTCCCTCCCTGTTAGGTATCTAGGAATTCCTCTTGGAGCTAACCCTCGTAGTGAGGTTACTTGGGCCCCTGTCCTTGAGAAAGTTAGAAGAAGATTAAGCGGCTGGAAAGGAAATATGCTTTCAAGGGCAGGAAGACTGGTTTTGATTAGAGCTGTTCTAAATAGCTTGCCCATGTATTATTTAGGTATTTTTAAGATGCCTAAAGTGGTTGCGAAAAAGATTATCTCCATTCAAAGTAGCTTCTTTTGCGGTTCTTATGAGAATAGGCGTGCTATTCCTCTTGTTAGTTGGGAGGTCATTCAGAAGCCCAGAAAATGGGGTGGGCTTGGGGTAAGTAATTTGATAATCATGAATGCTGCATTGCTTTTTAAATGGTGGTGGAGGTTTTCTATGGAAGGAAATGCTTTCTGAAAAAAAGTTATTTGCTCATGTCATAATTTGGATGGCTCTAAATCTCTGTTACAACAACAAAGTGTTGTTAAAGGTGGTTTGTGGGGAGCTATTGGGGCCATAGGAGAAGTCAATGAAACTTATAGATCTATTGTCTTTGTTGGAATAAGGAAAATAGTTGGGGACGGTAGTAGAATTTGGTTTTGGGAAGATATTTGGATCGGTGAAAATAAGTTAATGGAGGCTTTTCCAAGGCTTTACTCCATTTCCCTTCAAAAGAGGAAGTTTGTTGCAGAATGTGGTTTTTGGAGCGTTTCTGGTTGGAGTTGGAGTCTAAGATGGCGCAGGAACCTTTTCCAGTGGGAAGTACCTTTGTTAGAGGATCTTCAGTGTAAGTTGAATGGGGTACTCTTAACAGAAAACAACCCTGATGGTTTTGCTTGGTGTTTTCACCCTTCTAATCTTTACGTTGTTAAGTCTTTCATTTCTAAATTTTTCCAGGAAAGCTGCAATATTTCTCAAGTTGACTCATCTTTTTGTACTGTGTGGCATGGTTGTGCCCCACCTAGGGCAAAGCTGTTTGTGTGGTTTGTTCTTCATGGCAGAATTAACACAAAAGTTCGGTTGAATCGTCTAAATATGCTTGCCAATGGTGATATTAAATGTGTTTTTTGCAATGCTTCGGAGGAAACTTTATCGCATTTGTTTTTTACTTGTAATCATACTTGGAAAATTTGGGTTTTTTGTTGTAAGTGGTGGGGAATTAATTGGGTGATGGCTGAAGATCCAAAAATAAATTTTGAAATGTGGAATGTGGAGGTGTTTAAGGGTGGGCAGCAGAGAGGATGGAAAACTTGTTTTTATGCTATCTTGTTATCAATTTGGGAATTAAGAAATAGAGTTATTTTCCAAAATGAACAGATTAATTGGCATCTTTTTCTGTCTAATATCATGTACAGATGTAGATCCTGGTTATATGTTGATTGTTAACAAATGTTTGTTTTGGAGTCTTGCTGTCATTTTGCAGGTGAATCTTCCTTGTGTTTGCTTATTGAGGTGCTCTGGAAATTATTTTCGAGGTTGGTGCTTGGTGGTTTTGGAGTGGTGTTGAGAGAAACATTGAGAGATACACTAATTTGTGGGGGAGTTGTGAGTATAGAGGGAGATTCACAAAATGTTGAGGATTAAGTAGATTAGTGAGGAATTATAATTTAGCCTTTTTATTTGTTATCTTTTTACAGGTTTGCATGGTTTTGCTCTCAGCACATGATTGTAAGGTGACTCGGGGGTACCGGCATGAGTGATACACCGTGAGGTTATTTTTTCAAGATTGAGGGGGAGTCATGGGAGTTGAGGGCGATCTATTATTTCTTTTTGTTGTGAGTATTGTGTTGCCTTGAGTTGGCTTGAGTGATACACTGGTTAGAGAGTTAGTTTTCATATCCTTTTGGCTTGGTTGTATGGTTTGGGTGTATATCTTTTTGGCATGATCCTGGTTCTTGATTGCTTCTTTGTTGGAATCTCTCTTTTGCTTCCTGCTAGTTGTGGCTTTTCTAGAGGTTTTTACTTGCCACAGGATGAAGGAGTACATCTTGCTTGGATATTACGGTTTCGAGCGCTGCTTTTCTCCTCTATTCCTATGAGCTGTTACTTACTTCAAAGATCTATTTGCCTCTTTGTTGGCTTGGGAGGTGTTGTTCATTGCAGTATGTTCTTGGAGGAGATATAGTTCAAGTTAAAAGCTATTTTTTGGGGTATCCTGTCTTTTGCTTATTCTTAGTTTCTGTTGTTGGTCATGTATTTGTTCTGATGTACTACTGCTCCCCCAATTGCGGGGTTTTAAGCCTTATCTGTTACTCTATCAAAAAAAAAAAGGAAGTCTTGCTACAGAAAATGGGCTTTGCAGGAAAGCAAGAGAAAGGGATAACAACGATTCTACAGCAAGAAAAATGAAACTTCCCAGACCAAAACATTAAAATAAAGAAAAAACCTTTTCGACCAAAATAAAAAATAAACAAGAAAAAAAAAACTTTATTTTTCATTTATTAGATCAGAGGAAGTGTCTGGCATCTATTACGAAGACAACAAATAATATCAAATATTCATAACTTGGTCAATATTAGAGTCCATTTGGCACTGATTTAATTGTTTGGGTTAAACTGATGTCAAAATTAAAAATATTTGGATTAAATTCATGTAAAAATTTTTGTTAGGATCAAATTCATATGAAACTGAAAATGATAGTATGCAAAATGAAAATTTACTGAAAAACATAGCATTTTAGGTCTCTATTAATCTCATCGAATAACCTTTTGCCGAAACCAAATTTAATGCATGCGGTTGATGTTTCAATTTTAAAATGGTCTAAACACATCAGGTAATAAAATTGTACACATTTACTTTAACTCAACAAAAAATAACAATATATATATATATATATAATTCTTTGATGATGTTGAAAGAAATTTATCAGAAACATAAATTTCGGTGATCTCATGGCTGAAAATATGAGGTTATAGAAAAAAAGTGTCAATGATTTAACTACGCAAGAGGTGAGAAAGTAGTAATAATTTACTAATCCATAAATTCCTCAAATTCAATAATTATTGTGCCAATAGCCAATCTCATATAATAAAAAGACAAGATATTAGCCGATGAAATTTGGTACAATATATGACATGACATTGGAATGAAGTTTTTTAGTAGCTTCGATTTTTTGAACTTTTTTACCCAAACAAGAATAGTATAATATTTTTAATAATATAACTACGTAAAAGACAATAGCAAACTTTCATCACTAATGGGGCATTTGGTAGGAGGATTAAATTTTCATTCCTGAAAATGCCTTTGGCGGCACAGCAATGGAGGATGGAGGATGGCGGCCGGTGGCCAATGGTAGTGATCTAGTGGATAGCAATAATAGAGGTATTTTGGTTTTTTCACATGAGAAAACATTCACTTCCATGGGAATGTTAGAATTCATGTGGAGGATGAGATTATTTTGGGAATAATACAATAATTAAGTCTTCTCCCATTAAGTGAGATACATGACGTCGTAATGCTTTGTCCCATATCATATTTATGTTTAATTCATTGACATTAAATTCTTAGTAACTATTTTCGTTGTAGTTTTCTTAAGTCTTCTTCTATCTCTTGTTGTAGTATTATATCTTCTATTTAATTCACTCTCCTCCATACTTGTCCGAACCATTTAAAGCGAAATTACACCATCTTCTCTATAATAGATGTTGTCCTAATTTTCTCCCTAATGCAATCATTAATAATTCTAACATGTCCAATTTGACCACTTATCTATCGCAATATCCTCATCCAATGCTAGTCTTACCATTATACAATAGAATTTGCCTTTAAGTCATTCAATGAGAAATTTTTATAGCAAATAAAACTCAAAGTGTTTCTCCACTTTAATTATCCGGCTCTAACCCTAGCTTATGTCTCCCTCTATGCTAAGTTTTATTGCAAAGCTTAGTAAGCCTATTAAAAGAAGAGGGTTGTGTCAGGCAATCAAAATTCTTTTGTCAAATTTTTATGGCATGGATTATTTTCAAATAATATTTTTCTAAATCTTCCATATATCTAACATGGGAATGTTTGGAAATGTAATATTCCCCCCTATCAAACGCTCCAAATGTAATTAGAATTTGGAGATCAACAAATCTCCTGTAATTTTCCTTGCTCACCCATTCCCTTTCCTACCAAACACACAGAAACCTACCTTTACCATACCTACTTTCTGTCAGTTAGCCGCACTTTGTTGTTGTACCTTTCAGAGACATCTTTGTGTTCACTAATCCACAACTCTCATTTTAGTCATGGCCCGGAAAAATTGGGTATTTACTTTATGCATTTTTGTCTTTTGACTCCACATTTAAGCAATGGGCCTTGGCCAAGAATTTGTGTGCAATTCGTTTCAAAAAGTTGTACATATTCTCTTTAAGGATAGGTTTGGTTGAGAATACAAAAGAGTAATGAAATTCTACAAATGAATTTATGCATTAATTTTTGCTTTACTTTTTATATTTTTAATCTCAACTAAATACACCTTACATGTATGCTGAACTACCTTGCTCGTAGTGCAATCAGAGCTCAGCAAAGTGAGAAGATTATTGAAACTTTCAACACACGACATGATAAAAGTGTTATCTTAATTAGTGACGTGATACTAAATATGTGCTGATAAGATAACCTCAGGGCTAGTAGGATTTTCTGTGGCCCTATGTAATCTCTGGAACATGCAGCTTTACTTATATATGATATCACTTTGTGGAGATGCTACAAAACTTTCACAAACCAAAGTCATTCAACTTAATAATGGGCATAGTACAATTATGATCGGTCTATTATCGGCTAGCAGTTTATGGTGACTAGAGTAGGGAGCTGCACAGCCCAATGTACTAAGCTCTAGCTTTGTTTGGTTTCTGCACAACATGATAACAATTGAAGAGGGTCGGTTTGCATTTTCAGATTTTCGATTTTGATTCTGACATTTGGATTGAAATTTGATTAGAGTTGTTGTTCTGATATTTGGATTAGGACAAACAGTGGTGACTGAAAAATTTAATCCGGATTAGCATTCGTCAAAGACATTGTTGTGGGTGTTGTTTCCTATATTTAACTATTGATAGTGATGTTTTGCTAGACTCATGCCAATGGTTTGTGTGAGCCTAGGAGACAAGTATTAAGGTCATTGATAGTCAGTATTAGCTGTATCTTATCCGATAATAGTTGAAGGGATATTTTATAAAAAAATTAAAATAGTCGAGGGGATATGTGGATAAATTCACTTAGTCTCTTTCATTAGTTGTAAATGGATAAAACTCCTTGTTTTTTTTAATCATTGTTAAATATAGTAATAAAGTAAAATCGTATTGCCGTCACTTTGATTAACTCTCTTTACCTGCTGATGACATAAAATCAAAATAATTTTTTGTCGGAGAGATCTTAATTATTTATCCTATGTAACTCATAATTAAATTTAAATAATTGTATGTGAATTCTGTGGATGTTACCAACATTTTAAACGGCTTATAAGTTAAATTGAATATACTAATTTTGACAATGAAAATACTGCATTTAGTTTTATAGTATCAAGATTAATACAATATCAAAATGTTGGGCGTGGGAATGTGTGACATAAAACTTTAAATATGAGCAATAAGAGAGGAATGCAGCCAAGTACTATTAAGGTACTGCATGCTATGATTTTGTCAACCCAAACTTTCTTATTCATTTCATACAGTATGAAACGATAATTTCGAGTCTTCTGTTGGGGTTCGTGCTGCATTGTGAGTGTTTGATTCGATGTTGTTCCTTTGAAATGGTATCTTTATGTTTCAGAGATGCTAAGCACTAGCCATAGCATATGCCACTTTTCTTTTTCGGGAACGAGGATTTGACCCTATGGGATTCGATCCTAGAAACTATACCTATATATACAGGTCCTAAAATGGTCCCGATCCCATGTGAATCAAGTTTAATTTATCTTATTTTATTTTATTTTCTTTCTTACTGTTTTATTTGTACATGTGAAGTTGTGAGTGAACCAAAGGCCTGACAATTTCGGGAAAAAGAGTAGAGCTGCCCTTTGTAATATATATATATAGACTGCCTTTGTTATTTATTATTATATGCAAAGTAATTATATGTAAGCTTAAATAACTCATGAAAGTTTTTTTTTTTAAAAAAAAGTTATCGGAGAATGTTCCTTTTGATCATGACCACAATGCTAATTGTTTGTTTGAAGAGGAAATTCTCAAGACCCAATGATTCACTAATACTATATTTGTTTGAAAGAAAATAGAGAAGAATGATTGAAAAAGGAAGATGAATGGGGGGAAGAAATTGATCTTTTATTATTTGGTACAAAAAAAATTGGGAAGAAAAATATTCAATAGTTTCAAAAAGTACGTGGGGCTCAAAAAAAATTTTCCTTCTCTATAAGAGCAGAAAAGTATGGAAGGAATGTGTCATATTTATATTTTCAAAAATATCCATATTCATTATTTAAATATTTATCCCTAATATTAGTGACTTTAATATTTTTATTTTAAATAAATTTGAATAACTTATTTTTATTAATATTTTCTTATTTATTAACTTGATATTATTCTAAGCTTGTTATAGTAAAAACTGGTTATATTTTCTATTTGATATTAATTAATAAAATTATTAAATATAAAATAAACACATTGACTTGAATGCTTTTATATAAATATGTATAAGGTCAATTTTTATTATATTATTTTGATAAATAAATTTATGATAAAATTGTATCTAATTTTAATTTTTTAATAATTCTTCAGATAGTTCTATAAAAAATAATCTATTATTTTTTTCATAATATAAGAATAAAAAAGTCCTTTGATATAATTGTTTTTTCTTTCCTTTCACTTTTTCATCCAAACAAATAAAATAAATTAATCTTTCTTCTATTCTTTCCTTTCCATTTTCCTTTCATCCAAATATATTTATGAAAAATAAAAATCACCTCATCTTCCTTCTTCTCCATTTATTTCCACTCCATTTCTTTTCTCTCTGTTTCTTTCCTTTCCTTTGCCAAACAATGCCCAAATGCTCAGCAAGACGATTATTCTTCCCTCCGTATTTTCCCATACTTCATCTTTGCATGAAAAATTCTGTTGTGTAGAATCTTTCTTTTGGATGAGTTTCTTTCCCTTGTGTTTTTTTTTTTTTGTGTTTAAAAAATAAATATTGGACTCTGATATCATTTTATAACAATTAAAAAAAAACAATTATTGGCTCAATAATATAGTTAATAATATCTTATGGTGATTCATTGGAGCCCAAAGCTTTCATATTCTACTGCCATAAACCAAGCACCCATTTTTTCAGTCGATTACATATTTTTTTTTTGTGTGTCGGCATAAAAAAATCTAGATACTTTGGCAGCATGACTGTTCGGTTGTAGGTACACATGTCAATTTCTCTCTTCCTCAAATCTTTTCCTATCTATCTACGGATTTGTTCACAGGAATTCGGAATTATTTGTTTGGGCATTTGACTCATACACACACAGTAAGGAAATCTTTTCAGTCTGTTTTGAAAATTTACCATAAAATTTGAACAAAAGATTTATCATGATATAAAAAAGTCCATTTTTTAATACAAAATCACCACTTTTTTCCGTTCAATATCGATTTCTTGATGAGTGGTTCCTTTCATGCAATTATCTCTTTTATATTTTCATGTATAACCCGTAGCTTCAAAGTCAATAAAAGTTAAAAGAGTAATGCCATGAAGCTAGCAAGATATGACCAAAATATTTGATAGAAATCACAATAATTATTGGATAAAATGAAATGGTAGACCCACTTATTCAATCAAAGACTAACAATCATTTTATATTATTCTAGTAACAAATCTGACAAAAATCGTTAATCGTATATTTTATAGTGGTCCAAAACAAAGGCCAGATTTCTATAAGAAAAACAAAGGCACGAGTCAATTCATTTATCGCGTTGCAGCAGTTTGGACTGGACCTCTCAGAATCAACTACGGATTATGGACCCAAAAATTTATTGCATGAATTAGCAAGGCCAATAACATTGGCCCAGGTATCAACTAAAATAATAGTACCTCTGACCACAAAGTCAATGAAGTGGCAGACCCAAAAACTTTTGACAATAGTTGGACCCCAATATATAAAAACTTTTGACAATAAGACTACCAATTGTGAAAACTTATGCCAATGAGCTAGACCCTAAAAGAGGAAAAAAAGTTATTGACAAAAGTAAAGGAAAAAGAAAAAAATTACAAGATTGACCCCACAAAAAATAAAAATTGAAAAAAGACAAATCGCTAGGTGATTAAAATCTAATAGAAGACCCTATTCATGACCTGAAAATAAAAACAGACAATTAGTAACCATAATAGTAAAATTACATAGCCCAGACCCAAACACAAATGGTAAAATCATACAATTACGTTCTTTTATATTCATCATTCTGACTTGACTTCACGCTTTCACCCCTTTTTCAATTCGATAATGATTACCAAGTGTCTTTAAATTAATATTTTAGCTTGGTTCGAATTTTCAAGAATTCCACCAACCTTTCTGACCGACAAGAATAAAAAAAATCTACCAAACACGTAATAGGCTTCCTTTGGTTTTCGTTTTCATTTCTCATTTTTAATTTTACACTTATTCAAATTTTATGAAGAAAATAATAAAATTCTAAATATTGTAAAGATCAGTTTTTAGTTTTCATTTATAGTTTTTAGTATTTCTTTTATAAAATCTAAAAAATTAAAAAATGATGTTGCTTGCCATGATTGTATTACCAATGCTTTCAATGTTTTTTGGAGTTATATCTTTACATACATCTGACTAATCTAACACTCTCTTGAGAGCATTGCAAATAAAGTAATAACACATTTTCTGTTTTAACATTGGTAGAACAACTCTGAACTTTCTAGCTTTGAGCATACTCCTTAAACAATTTGTTGCCTTTTTTCATCCCCGTGAGTTGGTCCCTGTAGATGCAACATTTAATTTGAACTTATCCTATCTGATAAAAGCCAAAGCCAAATCTTCCCGATGCCTTTGCAGGGAAGGAGAGATTGAAGACTAAAGGGATAGAACTCAATAGGGAAGAGGAAATAAACTAAGGATAAAAGAGTCATCATATAACTTAGTCACCATGTGATGACAAAGTTTTCAAGCGTTAAATTAAGCGTGTGGATTAATTTCTTATAAGAAGCCATCCTACGACTCATGAAACTTAAGAATGAAGAACCATATACCAACGTTACAAGGTGTCGTATTGAATAAAAATAAGCGTGTGGATTAATTTTATTTATAAAAATATTTTATAAAGAAATTAAAACTCGATGAAGGTACTGCATGGATTATAAATTATTATTTCTTTCTTTCTTATTCATTGATAAAAATTGAAAATTGGGTTTAAAAATTATCAAAAAAGAAAAAAAAATCAACTCCCCTTTTTTAAAATCCTAAACTAACAATAGTTTTGACCAAACTATGACAGGAGAACCACTAAAACCAAACAAAGAACCCACGTAAAGTGATGAACAAGTTTGAAAAAAGAAAAGAAAGCTAAAAAGACATTGAATAAAAAACTTAACAGCGGGGGTTTATCCACCATCAGGGTGTGCCTTTTAGATAGACGGGGGAGTGGTAGGATTTTGTGAAAGAAAAATATTATGTATACTCATTTAATATGAACCTTGTATCAACTCATTTATACTTATAATTTATCATTAAATAAGATGTGAATTCTACTTAAATGAAATTCACACTTCATCCAATAGTAAACAAGAAGTGAATCGACATGATATCTCATATTAAATAAGTAAAAATATCATAACTCTTTGCAAAATCAATCAAGTTGTTTGGAATGCGTTAACATTGAGTTAGGAATCGATTTTTCAAGCATTTTTTTTTTTTGTCAATTAAGTTGTTTAGATTCAGTTAAGATTGGATTTGTTAGTGTTTCAAGTTAGGGATGTAAATTTATAATTCTACGTTCTATAAACACATACAAAAAAATAGAAAATAAAATAAAATGGAAAAGATAAAATAAAAAAATTCCATTGTCAATAGAAAAGAATAGAAGGAATAAAAAAAATACAACAAAATATAAAATATAGCGTTCACAAGTCACAACAGTGAACTACTAAAAGTAGGTAACAAAATCCAGACTTACTTTAGTTTCCTACATTTGAAATGCTATGATTTTTCAACTTACAAATACGCACTGAAAACAATACAAATCAATTGTCCAGTGAATGGAAGAAACAATTTTCTCTTATTCATATGTATACGGCCAACAGACAAGTAACCCTCCCCACCGAATAAAAAAAAAGGTCAAATAAAATAAAAATGTAATGTAAGAGGCAAATAGGCAACAACTCAATCACCCCATAAAAAAATGGCAATAGGTAACAACCAAAAAAAAAAAATTTACTATAAGATACAACGTATATGATGATGTTCTAGTAAAGTAGCTAACTGTAAATACAAGACATGCAACATAATCCAAGAAAAGGGAAAAAGCAAACATGCTTCAGAATCCTGGGTCCAGATATAGTCACACCTAAGGCTGTATTGTTGGCTGAAAATTTGGTTTAACTAACAAGGCTCATTTGTAGGTTCCCATGCCTACACCAGTCTCAGCACCACCATATGGTTGGAACTTTTCCCTTGCACTTGAGTAGTTGATGTAGTAGAATTCGGAGACTATGGCAGTTAAGAAAATGAAAGCAGCACCACCAGCAAAAACTCCCTTCCTAACTGTCTCACATGAAGGGGGGTTCTCGAAAAAGCGGGTCCTGTACTTGGTGTGGTAGGCATTTTCAACTGATCCAGCTAACAAGCATATCTCCGCTATGACGAAAAACACCCTGGACAAGAAAATTACAAAACAAGTGTTATATGTAATAAAACTGTTACATAGACACACGTCAATGATATTTACATATAACATGCTTCCTCACGCAATAGCTTCTGAGGCTTTGAAGCATGCACAATTTAGAATAATGGGGGACAACACGGATCAAACTTTATACCATTTGATCATAGAAACTCTGAAATCATGTTATAGACCATTACTACAGCACTTGGTTCAGTTAGGTGTATGGAAATTGAAACAAGGTTAACTAGTTTTGCAGAACATGAAAATGTTAGAATATTCTAGATTTAATTGAAACTTAATATAACAGATGCTAATGCAGTGAATACTGATACTGTACCAGCAGATTATGAAGAGGATAACTGCACATGCCCTTGAACCGCCGGGGCTTAGAGGCTTTCCACAACAAAAGCATCGACTTGCCACCATTACGAGGACTTGACTAACCATGAGGAACAAAAATGCACCAACACCATAGCCAGTTGCTATATCTGAGTTATAGACACAGTAATTATAATTCACTTCATTGTCCTGAACAATCCGGGCCTGCCAAATGAAGATAGAAGAGATAACTATTTTGTTAAGTAGGAGGAAAGAATTCAAAATTAGATGCATCCTAAGCATAAAAGGTCAATTCATCACTAAGAGTGAGCAAGTGATCAGACATTATGATAATTTATATGAGATCATAGATTCAAACTTCAATATTGTCAATTTACCACAAAGATGCTACTTTAGTTCTTCAACCAAACGAGTTATGATTACATATCCCCTAGATCTAGTCAAGGGATTGCCATAACATCTTCACAACTACATGGTGCAAGAATTGCAATGTACACCAACCAAGAATGAAAAAAATCTAGTTTAGCTAGTTGTACGATCAACCAAAATTTGAATGTTAATTGATCATAAGGGAACATAGCGATATGCAACTGCACATTTGAAGCTCATACGAACCACATGGCACCTTTGAACCAAACAGATTGGCTAGTCTACCACCAACTCCTGGTTGAATTCCCTTGACGGAATTCTAAATTGAACAATTTCTGGGAATTCGATAGTTGTTCATAGCAAAATGTTGGAGAAAAGGAAAGATCTGAAGTTTTACACCATCCAGAGCATTGTCTTCTTGGATAAAAACATAACAGTATAATATGTATACAGATTAGGAGCTCCATTTGCAAACAGTGCCAAAAATAAATCACCAACAATCATTTTAATGAGGAACTTCATCAACCACGAGACAAAACTTCAATTTTTGTTTTTTTTGTTTTTATTGGGTTGCGGGGAATTAAAATGGCTAAGGAAAATAATCACATACAGAGAAACTATTCCAGATAATTTGATTTCAAGAGTAAATTGATATCACTATGATAGAAAAACCACATTTTCAACCAAAAAAATAAAAATAAAAACAGATCTGGGCATGCTCATATCAGAAGGAATTGGGGGTTCACCCAAGAAAACAGAGTGACCGGTTCTTCGGACCCATTTATGCTAAACCCAAGACCAAAATTTCAAGCTTTAATACACATACAGAAAAAAAGAAGGCCAAAGATTCAAGCTTGAACATTATTTGGTCCACATTTTCCAAGCAATCAAGAAAAATTAAAAAGAAAAGGGCAAAAAAAAAAACTATGCTCTTATCCCCTGCAATGTGCAATGATCTTCTCAACCCAGAAACCAAACCACCATTGAACACATACCCAGATTTTAATATTGAATTTTGAGAAGCAAAGAGCACGGTAGTCAATATGATAGTTGAAAAAAGAAAGAAAAGAAAAGAAAATGTGGGATACTCACAGTGCTTCTTCTCTGTTCTGCAGCCACAGCCAAACCGAAAGCTATCAAGTCAAAAACGAAGACAATGATGAGAATAAGCTTGGAAGCCATGGATATGAGTGTGGATACAGAGAAGGTAGAGGGATCTGTGCCTTCTCTCACTCTCTCTGTATATGTGTCGGTCTCTGCAAGAATGCACTGTGCTCTGTTCTGTTCTCTGTTTTTGTGCCTTCCCTAGCTGAAACTATAAAGCAACCTGGACCCGAAGTAATGCAAGTTAAGCCTTAATAAATTATAAAGATTAAATAATAGTTAAAAAGGTGAGATAAAAAAAAAAATTGGAAATAGAAAAAGACATGGCACCAGTTCACTACACTTGAAAATAGGTATTTTACCTGCTAACATAAGATTACTTACCTAACCTTTAGATTTTTTTTTTGCTGGGGGAAGTGAGCTACGATAATAATAGGTCGCTAGTATGGTATTGTTAGTATAGGGTGATATATGCTAATTTAAATATGTGCATATTAATTAAATTAAAATGGATTTGGATTTGTTTCCTTCTATTTAAGATTATGATCTCATTTCATAATCAAATTAAATTAATTTTTAACTTACAACTTTTCTATGCCTATTTCATAAATTTGATGAGAAAAATTTTACATAAGCAAAATTTTAGTAAAAATTTATTTACCGAAATGATATGATATTTTTTTTTAAAATTTTGAAATGGATAAAGTCTTGTTATTTTATTTTATTTAATAACTCTTTAGTTAAAAGAAAATTGACTATACAAGAGTATGATTTCAGTAATATATTTTAATAATTTTTTTTTGCTATACTAGACTGCTTATTTATTAAATCTATAAGTCTCATGATTGCAAACCATATAATTGTTAATTGTGATTTCACATTTAGTCTAGTTAATTATCACGGGTGTGATCTATTTAGGGGTGTTGTGTTAACATCCTTTGTTTTTTGGTTAGGTGGGAGAGTCGGTGAGAAAGAGATTGCTGTTGAAGAGATGAGAAGGGGCAATGTTGTAATTTTGAGTGCGCGCGTGACGGTGACGTGGTAGCTGTCGGTGAGGGCATAAAGCGGAAACGCAGATTTTCGTTGCAGTGAAGAAAGGAACCAAGGAAATTATAATGAGAAATTCTTCCATGATTAGCACTATCTAAATACATTTATACATGCATTGATTGAGTAATACTTTAATTAGAAATGAAAGTTAAAGTTGAATTCCAGAATGTGTTACTTAATTAATCAAACGTGGATACATGTGCTTCAAAAAATACGTAAGAATTTCTCATTTTCTATAAAATTTAAAGACACCAATAATTTTTAGTTATTTATGAATAAAAATAAGTTACATATTTTATTAATTTAAGTTTTTTAAAATTTATTAAATCAAAGATTAAGGTGAAAATATTGATTACACAATATGTATATATGCATACGGAAACAAAGACCTTATAATAATTATTATGGCTTCAGCAACGCAAAGTAAACCAGCATTTTAATTTTTAATTTCTAAACTTTCTATGATTCCTTCGGCGAAACGGTTCAGACGAATGCACAGATCAGATCTCATAGGTCTTGGCTTGGGTAGTGGAAGCTTGCTCTTATTTTCAACGTTTTGTTTTTGGTTGTCTGTCTCTCTCTGTTTTCGGTTGAATTCTTCTATGGGAAAAGTTGCAACTAATGTTTGCACGTTGTATATATAATGAGCAAGGTTATAAAACTCACTTGAAAATATAATGTTATAAAATTTAATTTTGATCGATTGTATTATTATTATTATTAGTTTTGTACCGGATCGATTGTGTTATTACATTAACAAAAACAATTTATTCCTAATAGAACTCTGACTTTGCGGAGTACTTTGCTAGTTTGATTCACTGTTACTCTAATCCAAAATTGTGTAATGCATGAATTCCTGAGAAAATAAAATAAAATAGAGCTAACAAAATGGATAGGAGGTTTTGAAGCTCACAAGTTGATTTATTTGGCCCCATCAAAATGGCAGATCAAATTACATTTTGCAACTCGATTTTTAATCCGCTCCAAGTAATCCACGATCTAAGGGTATGTTTGATATATGATACATGAGACATGATAGATAATGTCTTCTCAGATCTTATACAAATATAATTCAATTTAATAATATTATCTGAACATTAAAAAGTGTGTGTTCTATTTGAATATGCACTCTATTATCATTAAATAAAATGAATAAACAAAGATGATTAGAAATAATTATTTTATTCAATAATAATAGAATCCATGTCCAACTAAGATATCTTTTCGTAGGTGATCAAATAACATTACTCATACTAAATTAGTAAATTCAATTTACGTGCTAGTGCCACGTTACGTTTAGAATGGATGGTCCCATGTCACGTGCCTCAGAATCATGAACGAATTTTTTGAGTATTTACCCTCATAGATAGCAGCATGGATGGGCACGTAATAATGAGCTGTGATTAGCTTTTAATATCTGTCTGAGGGTACTCTATGCAATAAGCGAATAAAATAATCCTCCTTTGTTTTGGACTTTTTATTGTTTTGGTTTTCTTACAAGCATCATTGGAAACGAAGAGTTGGCTATTACATTTTGGATAAGCTATGCAGGATTTTCGTGTACCTATTCACTAAAATTAAAAATTTGCACATTAAATGTCCATGAAGTATATGGTAGACAGCATCCCAGTAACAAGACATTTTTCTTCAAATTCCTATTGTTTATTGAATTTCGTTTGCGGGAGACATGGTTTGTTGCAATTTGAAATTAGTACTTGTGCACTATTATATTCATTTTCCTTGTGCTCAAGCATCACAATTGTTCAAATCTAAATATCACAACAATGTTTTTAATGAGTTTACATGTAGAGATATACATGTGCTTAATGACATATCAGTCCCAGGCACGGCTAAGCACGGTTCATTTTCCAAGTCTTGTCTCAAGCATGTCCTCATGGTGTTAATTGCTATCAACGTCGTTCTATTGTTGTGGTTCTGGTTCCTCCTTGCAAGTAACAATGTTTTTCTCTCTCTTTCTATCTAATATCAATACAAGGACATTTCTGAACTATAACTATATTTTCTCTATTAACTGTCCGTAGCATGCAGATGGTGGGTAGATGTTCAGCATTCATTGAATTGACAATGTCTTTTTACTGGAATTTGTCCCCAAGTCTCACGTTGATAAGAAATAAATATCTTAATAGAAGTTTGACATATAAATATCACTTTGATTATTTGAATTTAATCGTCCTTCAAAAGTCGGGGTGATCTATATGGGCAACCTTTAGAAGTTATTGATATGATAAAATATTTTGTAAGGATAATTTACAATTTCTTAAAGAAATTACGAATGTAAGCAATTAAAATCAAACCATGTTAAATTTTATCTTTTTTATATTATTTTTATTTTTATGTTGTTTTCTTTGTTTTTGTATTTCTTTTGCTTCCACTTCCAACATATTTCAAAGTGATTTTCCATTTCACGTGCCACAGGACATATAATTTATGTAAGATCATGCAAGATCACATGATATGTTAGGTCCTGTATCATTTAAACATATGGCCTAGATAATTTTAATAGTTGCATAGGCAATCTTTCTACCTTGAGATAAGTATTAGATTATGTTTAGTTAGGGGTAAAAAAGAAGTGTAAATTTTTATGAGTGAACTCTATATAAAATTACATATGAAACTCATTTATGAAAAATTTACTCTGATTTTTACTCCTCAACCAAACATAACCCTAGAGTAAAATTAGAATTAGAACTTCAAATATAAAATGGTTGCATGAGCACATATTCAGTCGTCTAAATATTTGGCCAAAATAGTTTTAATAGTTGTTTAGGCAATATTTCCCTCTTTAGCTAAAGATATGTTTGGTTTGGGGATAAAAAATGGGGAAAAATGTACATTGATGAACTCTATATATAATTTTATATACGAGACTCATGAATGAGAATTTTCCCCTTAATTTTACCCTTCAACCAAACACTCATAATTAGATCTTCAATAATAAGATGGCTCCATAGGCATATGTTCAGTCCTGCGAACTTCAAGCTTCATGTGTGAAGTTTGGGATGGAAATAGACCCTCAATTCTGAATATGCAAGGGACTAAATCTAAGGAAATGGATAAGAATAACTCTAATGTTAGTATGTAACATTGAAGTGATCCTCAAACTACCTTGAAGCTTCATCTTCAATAAATCCTAACTTTAAAACAAGAAAAATTTTCACATTGTAAAAGAATATCAACATGAAATAATATGAAAGAAATACACACAACCAACCGTTATAACTTCCCAAAGTTACAAGGAAACATGTTTTTGGCATCACACGAACTTAAACAAGACAAGCCTATAAGTTCTAACATGGAAAATTTTATTACCTTTGCAATCCTTACTTAGGATATCCCATATTCAGATAATTTACATCATGGATCCCTCACATGCATGACAGCAACTCCAAATCCCATGGCCTTCTTATGTATGGCAAGCTGGAAACTATCTAGAATTTTCCATATGAATGCCATGTCACATGAATGAGTGAGTGTGTTCAAAACCAAAAATATTGTGCCAAACACTTCCTATACTGAGGTAAAGAATGGACAATGTAAAATCATGTTGAAACATTGAATGACCAAAACCATGGATAAAGAGGACTCATAAGTGCTTTGAACACTTCAGCAGATTATTATGGACCAGTTTGCACAAAAGATCAATCCATCAGGGTGCTTCAGCTCCTTCTTCCAAAGAAGAGAAGCTTACGAAACCCTTTCACTGCTTTTGAAGAGTCCTCATCATTGTTCCATTTCTTCCTGGAGTGAACTGGTTCTGGCATCACTTGATCACTAGGAGGAGGGGTAGAAATTTGTTTCTTAGGGACTTCAAATGAGATGGCATTACCTTCAACTATTTCTTGATTAACCTTTGAACGCGGAGCAGAAACAATTAGAGGCTTGATAGGTGATGCTGCTGTAGGATTTATGGGCACATCAGTAACATGTTGAGGTTGATCACCAGGAAGGAAGGTTATCTTGTTCAATGCTTCTTCACTTCTTGACACATTTCCTCCATTTGCATGATCATGATTTGGCAAAGATGAGTTCACGCGATGTTGGCCACCATTTTCATGCCGGTGCTCTCTTTCCGAGATCAAGTATTTAGCATTTTTCTCTGATGATGTCTTGGAGAGCTCTCCAATGTCTTTCAAACCAGAAGGATTGTTGTTTGGTTCAACAGACTGCACTGCGCCAGAGTCCACTGGCAACACTTTTGAGGCTTTCATTTCATTCTTATTATCGCCATTAATGTCAACAAGAACTTCCCCATTAACTTTCTTCATATCTTCTTTTTTATTTGAAGATTTAACTTGTTTTGGCCCTTGTTTCTTCTTTTCTGTGCCAGCAGTCTTTTTCAAAGGTATCCCATTTGCCTTCGAGGATGGTTTCTTGGTTGGACCGGATTTTGATGCAGTTGGTTCTACCTTCTGACTTACTCGAGCAGCTGCAAGGCGATCAATGGTGGAGTTCCTAAGGACTGGTTTGTGCAATTTCTTAGCCTCATCATTGGATGGATGAATCTTTGGCCTCTCTTTCTTTGCAGAACTCAAGGAAGTCTTGGTGTCTGTTCCAGTCTTCTTAGTTGCACTTCTTTCAGCAATTCTCTTCTGCCGCTGAATCAGTAGCTCCTCCTTTCTCCTTCTACTTTCTTCTTCCTGTAAATAGTAGTGAGTGATTTTTTTTGAAAAAAAAGGGTAAACGAATGGGGTACTCCAATTACTAACCACATTGCAACTTAGAGCTATTGAGACCTCTTAGAAAAATAATCAGAGTCATTTAATCAAAGAACTGCCCAAACACATGAAAAGATGAACAACAAACTACTACTTAATGAAAATAAACAGGGAAGTGTTCAAATTCAATGATATTTCAAAATCATTATTAAAATCACTTAAAGTTGATGTATAAACATGTAAGACATAAGTCCACTCCCTTACAAAAGGGTAATAAATTTCAAAGAAATCTATACCTAACATCTCCTATAATACCTTTGTAGTTCATACTAAACTCTCAAATCAAGGACCATGTAGGGATAGGTAATGTTTATTGTATAATTAAATGGTCTTGCACCTAATTTTCAACTCATGAGATCACATCCTTAATTGAGCACAGGATAGACTTTACAGCTCATTTTACTAAATCAACTTCAAAGGTAATACAGCAAACACGTTAGACGGGATCAGAACAGTTAGTATAGATAAAAGTTTTTAGCTCATTTTGTGAAAGATTTTGGCAAAGAAAGAATTTTGCGACCCTCCATTCCCAAATAATGTTTTGGTTGGTTCTGTATCTAATAGACGAAAGTAAGCATACCAAGAGAGAAGAAGATATGTTTAAAATATTCCTTTCATACTTATTCTTTCAGGAAAATAGGCAGTGGAGCCTAGGCAGTTGTTAGTTACCTTCTCAGATTTGCTCTTCATAACTGTAGTTCTGCTTCCAGGGGATGCTTTGGTTCTTGATATGACATCAGATTTGCTCCTTCCAAGAGATGCATTTACAGCCTTAGACTTTGCATCTTTACTTGGAACTTTTCCATTCCCCACTCCAGGAGCTTTAGTATTGGCAACCTCACCATTAAATGGTTGCTTTGTATCCATTCCAACATCAGAACTCTTTCTGTTTGCTTCATTTAATGAAATGTTATTTTCATAATCCATTTCCATACTCCAAGGCGCTGCCGCACTCTGCTCTACAGCCGAATCTCGGTCAAGAACCATGAAGAGATCATCTGGCTCATGGGAATTTGAAGTTGCAGTCTTATTCTGTGAAACCTCTTGTGTGCTCTTAGCAAATTCAGTAGCACCAACAATGTCTGAAACCATACTTAAGTCTGCTGCTGAGTGAGAATTGAATTGGTTGTCTGATGATCGAGATTGAATCATGAAAGAGTCATCAGCCAAAACATTTTTCTTGTTTTTCTCTGATGATGAAACGGAAACGCCATTAAACATACTGAAATTTTTGTTTCCATCCTCATTCGCTGATTTATCAGAATGATTGACAATGAACCAATCCTCTTCTTTCTGGCGTTTAGGGAGGGAAGGTTCCGGGCCACAGCCAGATAGAATTGATGCAGAATAGTGACCTGATCCTTCATTTCTCTGAGAAAACAACAACTCCTCATTTGTGCTTCCTTTCTTCTTCATGAAGGAAGGTGCATCCTTCCCTTCCTTAAAGTATTCATTGAGATTTTGAACCTCACTGTCCAGTTCTCTCCCTGTCACAATAAAGGAGTCATTTGAAACTACTCGAGTTTTAGTAATTTCTTGTTTGTGGTTAAATCCATTTGACCTTCCATCATCAATATTCTTATTCACAATATATTCCTCCTCAAACTTTACAGGCTGTTTTTCTGTATCCGGACTAGACTCATCATCTCTCAAGAGAAGATTCTGAAAAGCATCCCAGTTGTCATTGCCTTTTGCACTATTTGAATCAGCATCGTTTGAACCATTTAGCATGCCAGGGTGCTTTGCATTGTTTTGTTTCTTATGGCGATGAGAGGTTGACTTGTGCTTTCTCTCCAGTGACCCCACAGCTTCCTCTACTTGCTGTTTAAGGGAATCACCATTGATAAATTCTTCGTCATTGGATGAACTCCCCTCTGTGATACTACTACCTTTTTCACCATCTCCTTTAGAGGTTATATAGTTTATATTGCGAATAACTACTTTCCTGGAGGACTTCTTTCCATGCTTCTTTTTGCCTTGCCTTGAATGCTCATCTGAATTACTCTCATAACTAGAGTCAGTGGATGCAGTTGATGCACCTTCTTCGGAGTGCTCCAGTGCTTGAGTGTGTTTCTTCTTCTTCTTCTTCTTCTTCTTGAGGGATGATTTATTATAATCCATTTCAGAGCCCCCCACATGTGCAGGAGGCCATTGCATATTGCCAGGATAATATGAAGAGGGAACTTGCATACCAGGATAGAGGTACCCTTGGAATGGTGGGGGCAGATGTTGAAATGCATGACCCTGAAAATTGTGCATGTACTGAGGAATATGGTTTGGCCAGGGCATTGGTATTTGAGCCCTTCCATCTGGTGGTGGTGTCTGAGCTGATGTTGGCATGCTATTATCTGCAGATTTTCGAGATTAAAGATAAATAGTAAAAGTTGCTGAATCCATCTGTACAAGATTTAAGTTGTTTCATATTAGTAAAGATTTTGTTTGGGAAAATCAGTCACAAATATTTTTCACTGGAAATTCCAGTGAGGCAAGCATAATACCACAACTGACAGGGAATTCATGTATTAATTCTCAATTTTCTCAAAAAAAAAAAAACCTAAATATTCTATTTGTTTAAAAATGAATGAGAATAGACAAGCAAAGGTGAGCTTACAATAGGATACTGTACTTTTATCAAACATGACTATGGCTAAAGAGTAGTGATTCCACAAAATATTTGTTTCATCCATTCTTTGGAACCATGGTACTCGGGGGAAGGGCGCAATGACAAGATACCGAACCAAGTAGCAAAGAAGGATACCTTGACTCATGTCAAAACTTGCATGACTAGGGGTTGACTCAGATATAGAGGCATCAATTAAGCCATTTAGTTTATTGCTGGCATCATCTTCACCAGCAAGTATGATTCCGGAGGTCCTCAAGTATGGCAATACGGCTTGAGCAGATGACTGCATTGCTGCTATCTCATCCATCCAGAGCTTGTCTTCATTCTTCTGTTTGCACAGGTCTAAGAAATTGATGCATGCTTCCCTACATGCGATAGACATTTATATTACATAGCAGAACACTGAAAGTTTTCAGGTGCTATAAGAGTGATGATTTCAGATACATTGAAATTGTGAACCTTACTATATTCTTTTATCAATGAATCTAATGGATATGTTATACTCAATTAATGAATATATGAGTAAAATATTCAAAGTACAAAGAGAACCAACAAAAATTAATAACATCAATGAACTAATGTTAAAAAAAGGAGATACAAAAGCAAATTCAAGTATTGACATAAATTGTAATGTATGTCCTGCATGTAGTGCATCTATTCTTTTTTTAATCCTTATTATTACTTTTAAAGTTCAACCAGTAAAAGGGAACTGATATCATTCCCCTTTTGTAAATATTGAAATTTTGTCTTCTTTTTTCTATGTTATTTTTTGGTGATCTACTTCCTTGTCAAACAAAGCCTGTGATATGAAACATGAAGGAGGAGATGAAGGAGGTAATATTCATGTGTTCTTGAGGTAGATGCCATTCAGGTCAATCAATGATGTCACATGTCATACCTTAGTGACAAAAAAGTAAGATGAAAAAGAAGCATTTAAGACTTACTAAGTTGTGGACAATTATACCAAAACATAAATGTAACTAAGTCTAAATCAAACATAAAAACTAAGTCTAAATCAAATTCAACTCAAGTTAAGTAACAGATTCAATTTCGTTTTCTGGTATGCTTGTGGACCTTAAACGTGAAGCTCCAAAAGCATCAGCAAAACATATAAGATCATCCAGAGACTCTGGATAAAATCCTGCAACTAAAGCACGGGCATAGGCCATCGCTTGCTCTTTGCAAAGCATAGCTTTCCGATTATCTAAAACACGTTGAAGGCGAACCCTGTTCATTAAACAAAGATGAAAAATTACTGCATGATACTATAGATGCTTCTTAAAGAATAAAAACAAGAAATGCATGACTAAATAAGGAAGACACCAAGTACAATACCTGGAATTTTCTTCATGTCCATCGTGATTAGTAGTTGACTTTTTGACACGCCCTTCTACAGATAACAAATTTACTGTCAATCCCAGGTCAGAACATGAATTACATTGATCTAATGCATAAAGCAGAACAAAGAATTCTCTGATCCTATGTTAAAATGGAATTGAAATATAAACCAATAAAAAGATAAGCCCATGGATTCATAGTGCATTCCTTTACTTTCCTTTCTGTTTTTAATAGAAGATTTTGAACTGCAGAGACATTATTTGATAATTTTATATTCACAAGGAACATTTTGGATTGCACAGTTAGCATGCTGACATGAGTTTTCAATGCAACCATCATTTAGTTAGGCCACATAACCAGAAAAAGACAAAGCTCACAGCCTCACACAATAAAGCTGTACAAGTTATTTGGTACTCTTTCAATCAAATTGGTCATGTATAAAGTCATATTTAACATGTCACTTTATTCCATAGCAGTGTCATCAGTACTTTCTCCCAGTTTTAGAAAAGTAATTAAAAAAGAAAAACATTGGCCTTTATGATTGAACAGTAAGAACTAAGAATTTACCACAGGGAAGTTTACTTAAGAATGATAATAGGAGAAAAAAAATAGTTTGAGAAGGAGCTGGATATTCATCAACTGTAAGATAAGGCACCAATGTCAATAACATCTCCCAGCCATACCTTCTGCCTCTGCCACTAAATTGCTGTGCTCATTTGACTGAACCGAACTTTCAATCTGCACAATCTCCTTTTCTATTGTCACAATCCTCTCTAGAACTTCTGGTGTACTCACAAATCTAACAAACCTGTAGAAAATTAACCAATAACAGATAAAACAAGCTCATGCACCTCATCTAGCAAATCATAAGCGGCACTGCATCACCAACATTGCTCCTACAGAATCATTCTAAATGATAATCTGCACACTAAAGGTAAAAAAGTTGCAAGTAATTGATGGAGGGTAGTGGTTGGTCTGATCCAAAGTTCACATGTTTCAACATTCAGAACACTTGTAATCCAATTCATCAAAACCCCAAAATTGCCACATACCAAAAAACCACAAAATCAAAAGAGAGAGAAGAGACCAAACCTCTGTAGGGTGGCTTTGGTAAACCAGGGAGCATGTACACTAGCAGGACGAAGAGTGATGGAATAGCCACCTTTTGAAATCTGATCTTTAGCACTCTTGAGGTGAGAAAGAAACGGTTCTAACAGCCCACAAGCTAGTCTTTCACTCACACCACCAGCAAAAACAACCAGGTCACATCTTCAACACAGAAAAACAAAGTCAAAATCACTAAAGAAAAAAAAAAACAAACCCATGTCGCCATTTTTGGCTAAAACCTTAACACATGTATGTGAATTGTGAAGCCTGCAGAAGAACCTTGTTCGTGTTGGGGTGAGCTGAAAGAGGGCATGATCAAGACGAGTGCTTGGTTCCATAGCTGAAGAGGGTCCAAAAGAGAGAGTGATGCTCAAAAGTTTAAAATCCTCAAAAGTCTAAGACTTAACACTTCATTCATCCACAGTTTTCTGGATCCTTAAGTCTCTCTGCCTCCTCTTCCCTTGGATGCTTCACATGGAATGTAGAAAAGATAGAGGTTTGGCACATGGGATCAGTCAGTTTCTTAGAAGAATGTGGGAATGGAATGGAAGGAAGAGGTGCGGTTTTGTTGAGTTTTGAATGTGGGTCCAACAGAAAATGCTCTCTCTCGCTATCTATGTACCTATCTCTAAGACATGTACCCATTCATTGTAGAAAGAGAATGTGGAGAGAGAGGGAGAGGTACTCAAACTCCAAGGTGACGGTGGTGGTGGTGGTATAATAGAATCATTGAACATAGAAGGGGGTGCGTGTGTGTGTGGTTGAGAGGTCCATTTTTTCCTTTGCATGTTAACTTGTCATCCAAGACCCCATTTCTCATAATAATATTATCTGTACATATTTTACTTGATAAGTCATGTCATATGCTTGTACCAACTCATATTTAAATCAAATTCACATTCTATAAAATGTAACTCGATAGTGTTCCATTAACTATCATTTTCCTTTTTTGTGTGAGGCCTTGTATCTTTGCTTTTAACTTCTTGTCGGTGTCATTCACAGGCGAAGAGTGAGTGAGTGAGCAGCAAAGAATAATTAACAGGTTGTTGTTGCTGTTGCCGTCATTGCCAACCATCAGGTAAAAAAGGTCACCTTTTTGGGCCTTACACTAACATGAATCCACCTCTGTGAAGTGGGTCACAACAAACAGTAATAACTATGCTTCTGTTGTTCGTTTCTTCCTCATAATCTGAAAAGAATCTTTGTTCTGTATTTCACTTACTATTACCCTTTTATTGGAACCATTATAATTTAAAAAATATATTGAATAGCTAAAATTTTTATGTTTAGTATTATTTTAACTTGAATAGATGAGTCTTTCTTTACTTATTTAACTTATCTTGCCATTTCCTTTGAATGATAGCAAACTCTGAAAATAATTTTAACAAATAATTTTAGCTTTACAACATTACTCTTAAAATTTGGAATGTGTTAACTAAAGTAATTAGTCTTTTTGATTATTCATCTTATAATGAAAACAGAATATTGCAACATCTTGAATTGTAATTTTTTTTTCCTTAACTATAATTTTTCATTGCAAAGTAGGAGAGTCTACACATCCTTTTGGCCAACTAATATCAAATGGGAGGGACATCCTCTAACCAAACTACTTTACTCAATACCTAAATGTTTGAATGGATATGCATTATACATTTAATAAACTAATCTAAAATAACATAAATAATGCAGGAATAGCTAGAAAGTCATTCTTAATGTTTGGAGATGCAAGGCTGCTATCTGTGGTTTGGAATTATGATTGGAGTCAATAAACTGGAAGGAGCTAGGCAGCTAAGCTAGCTGTCCATGATTGTGTTGTTGGTACCACCAACAAATATGGTACATCTCCAAAACAAATAAAGCCGACAAATAGGAGTAAGATAACCAAAGCTCACCAATTGACAGAACCAGTTATGGGAAAGATAAAGAATTTTGTGTTCTTGCACTTTTAAAAGAAGACTTTCTAAATGAGATAAATAATTGCTTATTTCATTTCTCCTGAAAAATAAACAGTAGTCTGATTCAGTGAAAAATCTCTATCTCCTTTGTTTCATGGATCATATAGAAGAGTGAGAGCAGAAGAAAGATTTCAAGAGCACAATCTATAAAATGCTAATATAGTAAGAGGATTTCCCTAGTAAACGTTTTGTTCAGCTAAATTATATTTTCTTTCTTTCAATATAATAGATTATGTTTTTATCTTTCAAAGCACCAATTAGAGCCACCGTAAGACTAAACTTTGCAAATGATCTAGGTAATGTGTGGAGAATTGAAATATACCTATTTTATAGTTAGGGACAAGGACTTAGGCACTCGTGGGGCTATGTAATGGTGGTTGGATAATTGATATATAAGAATAAAAAATGTAAAGACACTTGCAATCATGGCCTTGATACTTGCTAATAATCCGTGACTTTTTATCTTAATGTTGGTTCATACATAGCTTTCCGGAACAGAAAATCAAAATGCTTATAGGATTGCTTCACCATGCATTCAGAGTTAGTAGGTCTCTTAATTATTGTCAATTTGATTTGATTCTTCTTTGATATTTTAATTTTTGGACTTTCCCTTGATGATATTACTCTTAGCTCCATAAAAGAATTACCCGAAGAAAGTTATCCAATTCAGCTACTTCCATTCATACCAGTAGATGGTGCAATCATTACTTAATAGCCTTTATATCAGTATAGATGAAATCTCAACGTCTTAAGAAGGAAATAGACAAATAGTTCATGAAAAAGTTCGGAATGTCTTAACCGAAGCTGATGACCGTTCAACAATATTATTATTTGCCATAATATTTGATAGGATAGTAGTATGATTGCAAATATTAGTTTAATTTATTCACTCCTGCAGATCCAATGCGAATTATTTGATCGTGATTAACAGTGTAAATTAAAAGTAATGATTAAGGTGATTTATTCCCAAGAAATTGCAAAACAAGTAATAAATATTGAACATGTTTTATTCTTTATGGACACAGCTATCAAGGTCATTTACCTTCTTTGTCATGTTTTCATTTTATGCTCTTTTTTTAATAAAAAAAAGAAAGAAAAAAAAACTAAGATAGACTTTCCGCTTTTTTATTTTAATTTTTTTTAAGAAAAAAAAAGTGAAAATGTCCACCCAACACTATCTATGTCAAATTTACGTGTGTACCATGTCATCCCTATTTGTGTGACCATGTCAATATTTTTCATTGATTGTGTCAGAAAAAAGTGAAAAAAGACCAAATTAAACACGATTTAGAATATAAGAAACCAAATTAATTAAAAATAATTAAAGATAAGGGTCAAATTAATAAATAAATAAATTAAAAAAAAGGAAGATAAAACCTTTTTTGATTTTTGGAAATAAAGACCTCTTGGTCAAAGTTCAAACTTTCCTTCTTTCGGGATGAAATTGTATAAATAATTTTTTTCTCTGGCGACCATTGCACCCAAGGGGACCCATTCCCAAGAACAGTTGTTTTCTTATAGTATAATCATATCAGGATACTCCCGGGTTACACGTTAACATAAGATGGTTATATTGTTTTCCCTCTTGTATGTTGTGTGGGCTTACATGAGAGGATGATCCATAGCGGGTATGACGCTGGAGAATGTTGGATGCCAAGGTAGTTTTGGCGCCAGGAGTAAGTCAGTAAAGAATTAAAGAGATTGTACTTAAATTTATGGAATATGATAACTTATCTTTTAGGAAAAGTTCTTCCCTATTTATAACCTGAGAATTGAATTAGAGTAAGATTTGCTATCAATGAGCTATTAAGGGATAATTGTTTTTGTTGATTTAGCATTTTTTTGGAATCTTTTGGAAGGAATAGGAATATTTGGGAGGCAAGGTCGGGATTCTGCATTCACTTTGCGATCATGGTCAGAATTCTGCGCTCGCTCTGTGCTCATTGCTCCTAAGTCGAAATCCCTAATAACCCTTCCGATCCAGAGGTCAGGGAAACCCCGTAACTATATATATACTCTTATGTTAGTAGAGTTTAATCCAATTTTACAAAATCAAGAGCAGCCACTTAGATAAGGAGAAAATCACAAGCAAAGTAGAACCAACATATTTTAATCTCCCAATGTGTTCACATTAAGAATATGTTTGGCATTAAGATAAACATTGGGGTGTGACTAACTTGAGATAAAAATAAAGTGAAAACTTTTATAAATGAATTTCATGAAACATGGGTGGAAAAATTTATAGATAAACTCTAAATGCTCACTATGTAATTCTGACCATTCTTTTTTTAAAAAAGAAATTCTATATATAAAAAATTACACGTAGAATTAATTAATAAAGTTTTCATTAAATTTTCATCCTAATTTCAAACACGCCCTATCAGTTAATTTGCGGTCCCTGAAGAATGTTATAACTATCACCGAGAATCAACATGGTAACTATTTTCTTCTGCCTTGGGTTGATATTGTATGTATGCATATATGTGCATTTTGATCTTAAAAAATCAAAATATTGATAAAAGAAAATAAAATAGAAAGTTGCTACTTGGTCTCAAAGATGCTCAAAGGAACAATCATTTACCACATATCTTAGCTGTATACATTATGACATACTGTCCATGATGAAGATGGCGGAACACACTGGCTGAAAAAACATATATATCATACCAAAAAAAAAACATATATATATAACTTGGTCCATGTAAGCTATTTTTAATTCGTTCACACAGTTCACCATTGGCACCTGACATGAAATTTTAACCTACACCACAATGCAAGCAAGCCCTCCTACTCCATCCCCTGACACCGTGACACACAATCTTTCTTCGTGGCATTCAGCCATTTTTAATATTATTTAAATATTTAAAAAATAAATATATATTAAATATTCATTTTAAAATTATTAGAATAATGATGGTCTCCGAACACTCCATCACATTATATCAAAAATTTTGAAGTGGATGTTCAGCTATATTTCGAATGTTTAAATAACACTACTCTTCTACCTTTATCATATCCTTGTAATATTAATCTGAGTATCTTTTCTGTAGAAATAGAACTTTTGTGTTTTTAAAACTAAATTCCATTTAAAAACCTTAAAACTTACAATTTTTATTCCTAGAGCATTCGCCAGCAAACTCCTTACTTAATTGACATTTTCCTAAACTATCACGATCGCGGGGGCTTCTTAATTGACTGTACTAACTGTAGGATGGGGGCAAATGTCACTTCCGCATTAAGTGCATCTTTGGGAAGGGGTAGAACAGTTTTTTTATTAAGAAAAGCTGTTCAGGAAAAATAATTGTGTTTGGGTAGTTTGCTTCAATAGTTTAGAGTAAAATTCTAAATTAGTCGCCTATAAACTAATTTGAGATTTTTAAAATTTGAAAGACTAATTTAGATATTTAGTCAATAGTTTAAGCTATTTTTTAGGAAAAAGCTAAAACTCAAATTTGAGTATTATTTTTCAAAAAAGTTGGTTTTATTAAAAAAACTATTCTTTTCTGGTATTTTTCATGAAAAGCAATTATTTTTTTAGCAATCCAAATAACAAGATTAACTTGAAATCATTTTTTAGCTGAAGTATCCAAACATAAATGAATTTTCAAATAAGTGATTATATAAAAAAAAATTATTGAAATAAGTATAAACTTGCACATTTCCCAAACAGCTCCAAGTCACATTTTAACTTTCTATATTTAATTACTTGGACAACTTGAGAGTAATATATAAGGACTAACATGTCTTCTTTTATGGAAAGTTAAAGAATAGGAAGAGATTTTAAAATCTTGAACGACTAATTTATTTCCTGTCATATTTATCATTGAGGAATTTGGAATTTTATTGAAAAAAGGTTTTGGGATTACTGTAAGTATGATTGATTATATATACACAAAACTACTTTAATTTGTTGCGTTCATTTTTGGATTAGTCTATATTTGGTTCAATTTTGTGGTCCCATCCAAACTGTGGAATATGAGTGTACCCAACCATACATTATTCACTCCCTTCTAGTATGTAGCCGAGCAGGTATTTGTGTGACTATTTTACTTGTGATAAAAGAAAAGATACGAGAAAAGAAAATCAAATTAATAAATAAATAAAATATACATGAGGGATCGAGCATAGTGCAAGATATGTTGACTAAGAAGCATAGTAAAATAATTAGAGAAGCCAATTTTCAGCACCAACGTACCCAAAATTTGAGATGAAACAACGATGGAGCAATAGAATAGGTCTCTTTCACAATAAATGTCACACCAAGTCCAAGTTGTAGGAAACTTACTTTTTTCCAACATATATGAATTAGAGCATAGCCACTCGGCATTAGCTTCGTGGGGCATCTGTTACATCCGATACAAAATTATCATAATGCAAAACAGTAGCGTGATTAAAGCCAGATTAAAATTGAAATAGAAAACCTAGCAGAAACATAAACTCACCGTACAATATGGTATGATCCTCAAATGCCCCTTGATTTTCTCTAGATTACCCTTAGTATGATTTTCAAATGCTCCTATTGCTGGGTTATGGAGTACTTCCACACTATATACTCAAAGGATTTCACTGAAAATTCCTTATTTGGCTGAAATCTCCATGGCAGCTTAATTATCTGGTTCATCTTTGGATAAATTCACTGAGTTCAGTACTTAGCTTGATGCATTTCATACGGCAATGTGTCTTCCCAGGCAAACAGATCTCTCCTCCATTGAAGATTCCACACACATTTTTTGTCCATCCCAGAACCCAACACTTAATTCTTTTTGTGTTGACACAACATATAACCTAACCTGGGGAATTTATCCCTCGGCATGATATCATCCAGTCATTCATCTTCCAAGAACAGCACCTTCTCTTTACTACCAATACAAATATATCTTTATTCTCTTCCTTACTACCTCTCCTACATATGTTGTTCGGATTGGATATAGCAGTATATATGTGTGTGTGTGTGAGTGGGGATCCATTTACTCCAGGAGTAAGTACTACACGCTTGCTCCATTCTATAACTCTTCATCCATATTGAATTTAATCAATCGAACCATTGATTTACGTTATATTATATTGATGATCAAGTATGCCAAATTTCAAAGAAAATTGAACAACAATAGCCATGTAATCTATTAATCGATATTTACTTGTATTTTCAAAAGCATACTATTTGTCAAAATAAAATGAAATGATGAATTATCAAATCATTTTCAAATCGTATGAAACTATATAGGCTTGATCTACTTTGTAAAAACTTTAAATTTAACAGTTGGATTAGTGTTGTTTCATGCTCAAAAAAGGTTATTAAATGGAGCAACTATGTCAAAACTTACTCTAGGAGTAAGTTGATCCCTCCTCTATATATATATTCTACCATGGCCCACCATTTTCCTGAGTTACTCATCCTATTGCAAAATGAGTACATCTCAGTCTAGTTAGCCTGTGCAATATCACACATCCAAAGTATTTTAGCACAAATTAAAAAAGAAATCATTTGCCAATAAGTTTTGGCTTGTAGTTCATGCAAAAATGTTATTTTAACACCCAAAAGTAATGGGTGTCTACTTGGGATGCTCACTTCATCACCATTTAATGTGATGGTGGTCCCCACTTTTTCCACTAATCTATCATATCCAATAGTGATGAAGTGGATGTCCCAATTGGATACTCACTTCATCACCATTTGATGTGATGGTGGCCTTCACTTTTTCCACTAATCCATCATATCTAATAGTGATAGAATAAGTGTCCCAATTGGATACCTACTTTTAGATATTGAAATAGCAATACTCTTAGTTCACGTGACACCTCTTATCCCTATGACAAGGGATGAGTTACTTGCTTTGGATTAGGAGTTTGATTCCTGTTTATCATTCCCTATAGTTACATTCCCTAACTCTACTAAAAAAAATTAGCCTTTTCATGTGATCACTAGATGCTCAAACTTTTTTCATAGGATGTTTGTCTCTTACTCTTTGTGCTCCATGCCACTGGTTAACACCATAATGGAAAACCCAAAATATCCCATAGAGCATCTCCAATGTAGTCACCCATTTTGCATTCAATTATAATCTCACTTTAGATCTTATAATACTTTGCTCACATGGCAAAAGTCAGAATCCGAGTTGGGACCATGCACTGGGAATACTCTATGTGAGCATAATCCTACTAGGTGTGAATTGATCACTTAATAATTTCCCCCTTTATTGTATCTGATAGACTTAAATATTCTTATTCGATATGAAATACACTCGATGCCCAAAAAAGGGCAGAGCAAAGAGGATCAGGATTCAAATAATAACTAGAAATTAGCAATAAAAAGCATCAAATCACCCACGCTAGTCACCTATATATGCAAACCCATTGATACAGCCAATACCTTTCCCTTCAGCTTGGCCATCAAGGATACGAAGGTACGAGACAAAAAACTTGGAAAAGAAAAGTCCCCGGACACCACTACAACTCACCCTACACATGTAAAAATGGCATCCACTCGTGAAAACATAAGATATGCCGCATATGACAAATCCGATCGGTTCCATCTACTACATACTTTCAACCATCTGTATGCATCATGCAATTCGACGAAACTCCTAGAAGTACAAGGACACCATAATCTATTGATCCATAATAGAGATAGTCAAAACCACACACCATTTGCAACTAGGAAACCACCCTTATGCTATTATTGTTGGGTTGGACTCCTTTTTTATGTGGAGAAAAGCCAAAGACTATCCAAGCCCACTTCATTGTCACTCAACTAATGGAGAAGGCTCCTTTTCATTCTGAATGGTTGGATCATCAAGGCAAGGTATGGAGTGTGAGATATTGATCTCTCACAGTGGTTCTATTCTTGTTTGGAGAACTAGTTTTCTTATGCAACATGTCACTGTAAATCGGTGTTTGTGAAGTTGTTCACCGTTGGATTGAGTTGAAACTTTGACAGTAGGTTCTCTTCATTTTGAACGGTTGGATCATCAAGGAAAGGTCTGGAGTGCGAGATATTGATCTCACACAGAGGTTCTGTTTTGGTTTGGAGAATCAGTTTTTCTAATTAAGCTGTTACTATAAATTGGTAGTTGTGAAGTTGTTCACCGTTGACTCAGGCCGAGACTTTGATTGTAGGTTCTCTAGTTCTTCATTCTGAACGGTTGGATCGCTGAGACAAGGTCCAGAGTGTAAGGTACTAACCTCAGACAGCAGCTCCATTTTTTTGGTATTTCTCATCTTCCTTGTTCTCAATTTTAGGTATTAGTATTTGGTTGGTTTAGTTTGTTGTTAGCATGACTTGTGCACTTATTTGAGATTCTCTTGTACCTATTTTGATTATAGTGGAGCTATTTCTTTAGTCTGAACAACCCATGGTTTTTGTCTCTCACATTGAGGGAATTTTTCCACGTTAAAAATTTTGGTGCATTGTTCCTATTATTCTAGTTTATTGTGTGTTAATTGCTGCCATTATTTCGCTACTATAGTTGCTCATCTTGTTCTTACAAATAGGGAATTGTGTGTTTATTTCCCAACAATTATAACAGCATGTATATATATAAAGGAAAGCTCCTTGTTGTGGTATAGTTACCGAGTAAAAGAACGAGTTCAGCAATACCAGCATAAAGAGCCACAAAATGCTCAAATTGGCACCTTATAAAGCAGAAATAAGGAGTCCAGAACTAAGGTGCTGCCGCTGCCTAATCCTAATGCATGCCTTGGTCTTTTTTCCTAACAAACTCCACATACTAGCTAGACCAGAGATGAAAGATTCTTTAAATCAACTCATCCCAGTTCCTTGTAGCATCCTCAAAAGACAACTCATCCCATGTATACTTCAATATAGCCTCCCCTTTTAAGTTGTTATCCCCTTTTCTCTCGAATAATGTCATTTGAACTTAATTTTATTATTATTGTTATTATTATTATTAGGCAGAGATGAAGAAAAGAAGAGATTAAAATAATTTTTTTAGAATAAATATATACATTGAACAAGAGCGTTAGCCCGTAAATTAGTTAGCCATAAAACATTTATAGCGCGTTTATTTCAACGTTTTCTAAAAATAATTATAAAACTTTAACTTTATACACTACAAGAAAAAATGCTGTTACCGACGGATTTTACCGACGGATTTTTTAGTGTTATCGACGGAAATTTCAGTTACCGACGGATTTATCGACGGATTTTGTTAACCGGTAATAACGGAGTCGGTAATTATTACCGGCGGAAAAATCCGTCGATAAATTTTATCGACGGCATTACCGACGGAATTTTATCTGAAAAATCCGTCGGTAAATAGATGACGAAATTCGTCACCAAATTCGTCAGGGCGAAAGGATTACCGACGGATTTTTATTAAATTACCGACGGATTTTTCCGTCGGTAATCTAAATTACCGACGGTTTTTTCCGTCGGTAAAAATTAGAAATTACCGACGGAAAAATCCGTCGGTAATTTTCAAAATTTAATTTATAATTTTATTTATTTTTCACTTTGCCGACGGATAAAACCGTCGGTAATTTTCACGATTTTTTAAAATTTTTAATTTATATATTACCGACGGAAAAATCCGTCGGAAATTTTCAGAATATATTTTTATTTTTCACTTTACCGACGGAAAAATCCGTCGGTAACACATATTTTAATTTTTTGTGTATATTTTACCGACGGAAAAATCCGTCGGTAATTTGAACTTGTTGCCAATAGTTCATTATATAATTCATTAATTCCCTGGATATTGAATAATCAAAAATTCTAAAAAATTACTTAATAAAAACTAAATGCAATAAATTTAAATCCAAAATGTAAAATAGATTAAAATGTCAGAAAGCCTGCAAAGTATATATATAAATAGTCCAACTAAAAGAGAAATAGTTTAACTACAAATAAATAAATAAAAACAATAACTAAAGTCAAGAGAAGTCAAGAAAGATCATCGGCATCATCATCATCGCCAGTGACATCGGCACCACTACCACCACCACCACCATCACCATCATCATAATCATCATCGTGTCTAGTAGTGCAGAGGAGCCTGCTTGCATCTTCTTCCATAAAGAGACCATCTCTTTCTTCATCTGCTTTCTTAGTCTTATCTCCTTCTCCCTCATCTGCTTTCTTATTTCTGTCTGCAAGGCTTTTTCCTTGTCCTCCATCTTCTTTTGCATTTCTTGCAACTGGCGTTGTCTCTCTGCATCTTGCTCTTGCATACGATGAAGTTCTGCGTTGAGGAGGTGAACTTGCTCACGGACCTCATTATCCTCTGCAGTGGATCGATTGCTGTAGATGCCCCAAAGGATGAGGGAGAGGACAAACTACTAGCATAGAATGACCCCATGCCATAGATGCGGTTCTTGTAAGGACCGCCAACTACCTCTTGCCACAACCGATCCTCATCAATCGGTGGGCACTCCTCACCAGCTGCAATCCTCTGCTCTCGTTGGGTCGTAGCCTCCTGATATCACTGCTCATAGTCATTCTATAAGAAAATAAAATTAATTAAACGTCTACCAAATATGTTAAGTAATAAATTAAATATATATACAAACAATGAGTGCTAAGAACATATATACCCAAACATTCTCCGAGCAGTATCGACCCATGTCTTATCTGTCTTCTTGGCGTGTGAGTTTTTACGAACAACACACTCTGTGTGGGTGGTCTCTTCAACTCATTGGCCTGCATTTTGAGTGAAAATTGATAATATTAGTAAGTGAAAATATAAATTCAACAAGAAGAATAAAAGATATTTAAAATAATGACTAAACCATCTGGCGACGCGTAGACTCTATAGTAGCTGAACCACCACAATGAACGGATCCACCCTTTTGACGCTCGCTTGCCTTAGCCTTGAGAGACTTCTCTTTAAATGTCTCACTTCTCCGATTGCCACAAATAGTCTAGGCTAGACTGAGTCATCCACACAGGGGTCTCGTCCAGTTCTCGGATGTCGATGTACATGTCTTGCAGCCTATGAGCTGCCTTAGATTTAAAGAGCTTAAACATATATTCTTCATCTTTGGGATGGATGATGAAGTGGCTCTACACATGGAAAAAAAGTGTAATTGAAAGCAAAAGTAGTTTATAAAGCAAATCACACGTTTTCTAAAAAAATATTTCATTTTACCTTCCACTCATTATACCAACAAGAACTTCTCATCTTTCGACAACTTTCCGAATGACTCAATCGGCCGTTCATACAGTTTTTGGATGGTGTGTGTCACCTCATGCATGGCCCGTGTGGCTGGATGCCAACTACATAGCAAATAGTGAAGTAAAATATAATGCTATTATATATTGTTCAAATTATTACAATAAGATTCATAAATTACTTACCTGTTCTTACCAAGAGGTACAAGGGATACCCGTTGCTCCCCTGTGGACCCATGTCCTGATTGCCCTGCCGAGGAGCCACCAACTGCCCCACTTTCTGCACCCCCTTCTGATTCATGTGTAGGGGTGAGGACAGGATCGGCCGGTGGTGGTGGAGGTGAAGGCACCACTCCGGGCACATTCCCAGGAGTAGGGACCATGGTAAACTCCTGATGGGTACGGGGTGGTGGCATGGAAGGGCTAGAAGTGGATATGTGAGTCTTTGTGGTAGATGCCTGAGTGGGAGGGGAGATTGTCTGATTAATTGGGACACCCTTGCCCTTGTTCTTGCCCTTGTTTTTCACTTTAGGTGCCATATCTGAAAAATATATAATAATATATGAAAAACCAAATAAATAGATAATTTTAAACAAAATGATGCAATAAGTATGAGAAAGTTGAGGACAATCAAACCAAATAATTTTAGACACATCATATTTAATCAGAAAGTTGAGGACTATCTTCATCATTCTCAGTGTCAACATCATCCTCGAAATCATCTTCCTCTTCCTCTTCGTCATCATCATTACCATCGCTTTCGTTGTGCTCACTCAAAAATTGATCATTGGAAGAGTGAATTATCTCAACCTCACCCGAATCGGATCGTAAACTTGGCAATGTTCCTGTATCAATGACTACCCGAGAGGGGATTGGATCATTCACTTGATAAGCATCATCAAGTATTTCTTCGACCTCAAAGCCCCAACCTGACATTCCTAGGATCCGCAGCAAAATCAGGATAAGTTTGGTCAAAGTGTTTCCAAGCTTCACCATGGGAAGGGTGGGTCATGACACCGTCATTTCTCTTATTCTCAAAGTGCCATCTCATATGAGGTGCTGAACTCATTGAAGCATACAACCTTTTTAACCTTGGAATTAGAGGCAAATAGTGCATTCTTTTATAGGGAACATCCTTATATCTTCCATTTCCAGATCTTTTTGGTTTGAATCTAGGACTCTCACAAAATTTGCATTGGGTTAGGTTTGCATCATCTTTGTAGTACAACATACATCCTTTCAAACAACAATCTATTTTTTCTGATTTGAGCCCGAGTTTTGCCACTAGTTTCTTGGCTTGATAGAAATCCTTTGGAACAGAACTAGGTTGTGGACTAATCTCACTCATCAATGTTGCCCACTGGTCAAATGAATTTTGACTTTGGTTAGCTTCTGACTTTATAGCTAACATCCTAACTGCTAAAGACAACTCCGAGTGTATACACCCTTCCCATAAAGGAGCCTTTACAGCCTCTAATATAGAGTAATAATTTTCAGTCTCGGCATTAGGAGCCTCAATAGAAGGTTCATAATCTGCATGAATTTGATGACCAACTGCATCATAAATCATTTCCTCATATCGTCTAGAGTTATCCTCCCAATTAATGTTTCCTGTGACATGCTCACCAATATTAACTCTACTTGCACAACCTCCAACATATGTATTTTCAACACTTTCATGTTCGAAATTTTGTGTGGCAACTTCCCCATGCATAGTCCAAACCGAATAATCCGCCATAAAACCATCCTTATACAAGTGATATCTAATGGTGTCCAGCTCAAAATATTTCCTACATTTACACCTAGCACAGGGACACCTAACTTTTTGCTCATTCATAAATTGCACTGTTTGACAAGCCACATTTACAAACTGATCAACTCCCGCATAAAACTCAGGTTTGATTCCGATTAAACTAGCGTGCACCCTGTCATACATCCATAGTCTATTTGTAGAGCTCATGGTTCTTGAATGTGTAATTCAACCTAACATTTAAAGTTTCTCAAATTAAAATTTTATTTAAAAGAAGTTATTTAAGTAAATATTTTGTCCTATGTAATTTAACAAAATTTTCGACAGCACCCCCCTTTTAAATTAACATTCCACTCTTTTACATTAAAAAAAAATTCGACATAACCTCCTCTGAAAGTAAGACATCCCAAAAAATAAATTTCAATATATACATGTATAGAATCACAATACAATACAGATCAAAAAATTTTCACAATACAATCAAACAAACATTTACAGATCCTAAAACCGTTCTAGAGCACACCCCCTTATAACATCACAACATGCATATCCTGCAATCTCCGTGATACACAATGAATCTCCACAGCAAACAATGCAAACAAATCGGGGAAGGACCGCTACGCCCTTCCCCCCAGTCATGCAATCCCATTTTCCTACAACTCTATCTTAGAAATCATAAGTCTCTATCCTAACAAAAATGCATTTAAAAAGAAGAAACAAGTACTTACCTTAAAAAGACACAAAATAATAATATCCTCCGCCCGCAAAGAAATACTCCTACCGAATTTGACGTTCTGTAACAAAAGCAATTAGTTAGATTAACAACTTCAAAATAAATAAAATGCAGTCACTAATTACTTAAGCAAAACCAATTCTTCTTATGTTACAAGGAGAACAAATTCTAAAGATGACATGCACGAAAAAATTTAGAGAAAAAATTTGTCAAGGATTACATGATGAATTTAGAGAAAAAATTTGTCACGCTTTCAAAACTAGCTCTGTCCTGTATGCATACAGAGAGATGACAGTTTCCTCAGTGCTTTCCCTACACGAATTTTTGTATGGTTATATGCAAAAATATTTCAAAGATGTGCTTATGTGTTCAGTGTTGCATGAGTTGAAACTGTATCCTCATATTATTGGTGTGCTGAAATGATGCTCCAACTGGATAAAGAAACAAAAGAAGTTTTGTCAAATTAACCTTAAACTTAAACTTGGTGTGCTGAAATGATGCTCCAACTGGATTTATTTGACGTTATTTATCCGTCTTGGTATGCAACAATGACAATTGTTCTGCAAGAAATACACCCATCATGATATATAGATAGATAAAGAGTAAGTGTCTTATTAAACACTAAATGCATTGATATAATAAGCACCAAGACGAGAAAAAAAAGCACCAGAAGAGACATACAAATGCAGGGTTGTGGGGGAAATAAATATGCATTATGCATTGATACAAATGCATTGATAAATAAGCATTGATAAATAAGTATAAATGCATTGATACAAATGCATTGATAAATAAGCATTGATATAACTTGAAATAGTGAAATAGACATAAACAAGTTTTGTTGTGGGGGAAAACTTGAAATAGACATAACTTTTGACTCGGGTATCAGAATGGCTATTAATGCATATCAACGGAAAGCCCCAGACGAGAGCATCGACGGCAGAACCGCGCCGGTTTTGCGGTGCTTCTGGGCTCAAAAAAAGCTGTTTAAAGATGTTTTGACTGCTTTAAAAAATTTCTCATGACTTACTCAACATATATTATATCACATAACGATCAAGGTGTACTACTAAATGAAATAATCTATCATAAAAATTAAAGAACATTACATTACCTAACAACAATTACATTACCATAAACAATTACATTACATGATAAAACACGGTTGTGCAAATTAGAAAATTACACGATAACTTTGAAAGTTGGAAATTGGAAAATCATTATCTTTGCAAGTCAGCAACTAATTTCGAATGGCAATCCATATAGTTACCAGTTCAAGTCAGCAAAACACGGTTGTGCTAAGGCGATCATTGTTCCTTTTTCATTTTTACGCTACCAAGCGAGAGATAAAGCAGAGATAGAAGGCATATAACTAAAGAAACCATGACAGAAACCATGATAGAATGGGAGTGGAATGCTTACCTTGCGCAGGTCGCGGAGGAGGAAGGAAGGAGCTGTGATGGTCAAGGAGAAGTGCGCCGCAGAGATGGTCAAGGAGAAGTGCGTCAGAGATGGTGGCGGAGAAGTGCGTCGCAGAGATGGTCAAGGATCTAACGTGGGAGCAATGGATGATGGCGGGCAAGCGGCGGGCGGCGGAGTGGGTGGCCAATCAAGGCACACAAAGAGAGAGGAGCGGCGGGTATACAGAGAGAGAGAGCAGCAAGAGGGATGAGATGAGGGATGAGGGTGTGAGAGATTCTGAAATATCTTTAAAATTACCAACCGACGGATTTTCAAATTTCCGACGGAAATAAATCCGTCGGTAATTAAACACAACGGCGCCCTTTCCTGAAAATTTTCATTATTGTTACCGACGGATTTTTCCGTCGCAAAAATCCATCGGTAACGTTACCGACGGAAAAATCCGTCGGTAAAATTGATTTTTTTAAAAAATAAATTGTAATTATTATCGACGGAAAAATCCGTCGGTAAAATTAATTTTTTAAAATAAAAAATATTTCAAAATTATTGCAAGCGGATTTTAAAGTCGGTAATATCTGCGCCTCATCCAGACTAGTTGGCGCGAATATTACTGACGGAATTACCGACGGAAAAAACCGTCGGTAATGACTGAAACCCAAATTTTCCCAATTCCATGATTTCCGTCGGTATTACCGACGGAAAAAATCCGTCGGTAAAATCCGTCGGTATTACCGACGGAAAAAATCCGTCGGTAAAATCCGTCGGTAACTCGTTATTTTCTTGTAGTGATATATAATTAAAAAAAACTCCAGACAGCAGTTTGAAAAGAAGTCGAAACAAATTTTTTTTCCCCAAAAAACTACTTTTTCTTAATTTCTACCAAAAAATTTGAAGAACAATTTTTTCATATACTGATTATTTTTAAAAAATTATCTAATTATACAAAAGGTGTTTTTTATTTTCAAAAAATTATTCAAACTCATCCTTAATCTGTGAGTTAAATGCATCGAAGTCATCAAACTAAAAACTCCACGTCTAAACAGGCTTCCACGAGCCAACCTTTGAACTACGGCCCATATACTTTCTTACCTCTAGGTGTTTGACATGCCCTGTTGCCCACAGGCAAATATTTCTTTGATTGCACAACAAGGAATTAATTAATTTCAAATTGGACACCCAAGTAAATTAAATTAAATTAAACAAAATCTATGAGCTCCGTTAGAGAACGTGCTTTTATTTGGTGAGAATTAAAGGTTGATTTGCAATCTTAATTGTCATTGAAAATGAAGAAAATATGGAAAAGGTGAACATACATACAGAGGAAAAAATGCTAACATATTCTGACAAGTTTCACAGTAGTTACATGGTAGAAACAACCGAAGACTAATCAATGCACTAATCATTACGTTAGCTAATTAATTACTAAAGTCAAGTTTTTTCCTATGAGTCATATAGCACTGGTTCGATCTGCAATGGATTGAAGACAAACAAGTCAAACTAGGTTGGCTTGCATTGTAAATAGGAAAAAAGCATCATGATCAAAGGTTTGCCCCTTTCTTCATTTGCTGGAAAAAATTTATGTTGGCAACGGGGAGTGAACAGTGACAGAGGGAGGGGATTCAAAGATGGAGGTGGTGAGGCTTTCCTAAACTCTAAAAGCCCTTAGTAATTGTGATGAGTAACAATACCTCCCACATCAGAGTTTCCACTCCTTTCACCATTATGGTTGTTGTTTCTCTTTTGAGTTTTTGTATTTTTTTGAAAAATCATTCTGTTTTATTCTGTTTGAGCCTCGACAGCTTTAGCCAAATTGATGTATTTCCCCCATCATCCTTGATAGAATGACATTTAGTACACTCTGCTCCTCTACGATTTCTTGATCTCCTGAAGCCATATAGTCCTACAAGTGTATAAACAACTCAATATTGAGTTGATCAGGTTCAATTTTGTATAATTAATGCATTGAGAATACTATAAAGCTCAATACTATAAGGCATACGGAGAGAAACATAGGTCATAAATATGCAAATGATAGAGACTCAAAACCCATATATATATATATATAGGATGACTCTAGCGAGATGAGTGATTTATTATGAAAGTGAGAGGAGCAAATTTGGGCTGTATAACTATATATTGAAAGTTAGGATTGAAAATTATTAATGGTAATTAATTATCACATTATCATTTAAAAATGTTACGTGATTTTATGTTTTAATATTGATCATTCATGTAAGATTCAACAACTCACATTTGCTTCTTTCACTCTTATAATAAACTATTCTTCTTACTTAAATCATTCCCTATATATATGCTTAAGAACATGGCTCTAATACCAAAAATGTGGCACCCATTCATACTATAGCTAGTGACATGAATTTATATATGAAGTACATCTAATTAATATCAGTTAACATAAGTACAAACAAGATGTTCAGGCATAAGTACTTAATGTTGCTAAGTATAAATTGAACATTTCAAAAAATCATAATAGAAAATCACAATTTAGTTAAACATAAGTCCATAAGTTCTTAACAGTTGCCTTGCATTTGGCGTTACTCGGCTAATCTGAAATCACCAAAAAATTTTAAAAAAATGAGAATTGAAAAATTCTCAATAGAGAATGAATGGTTTTTTAAAACATTTGAATAGTAGTTGACTTCAGTTGTGTTTGCACAGAAAATACACAAGACTACATTTTCATTATAGAATAAATTATCATAGCATAAATTATAGTAATCATGCAGAACATGTTAAGCAAATCTTATAAAAATTATAAATTTCTTTACTTTAGTTTTTACTTTCATTTGTCCGCTTGTCTCATGCATAGGCAAAAGCCTTTTCTAAGGGAAATCTCATTCTCTGTGTTACTCTTTAACATCATGAGAGGCAAAGTCAGACTTTTACGTCACACTAACTAAGACAGGTAACATAAAAGAACCATACTTCTCTGTTCCTCTATTGTTTGTAGTTAGCGGTAAATTTTTTAAATGTCATATTTTTAATTTACTTGTTATTTTGCATAAATTCTCAATAAGAGTGAGATGTATAAACTAAACCAATAAAATAAACTAAATAAAGTGCACAAAATATAAATTAATGCATAAATTTAAAATAATTAAACTACACCAAAATAATATAAACTTGACCAAATAATAAAGTACTATCTCAATAAAATTTATCAAATCATAGAGTTGTCATTATTAAATTTTCTTTTGACTTTTCATTAAGGTAAGTTTATGATACCTCAAATCCATGTGTTCCTAGATAAGTCTAATATGGTCTTAGAATCCCCCAGAATTCACTTGTGTTACTACTTAGATGAATGAAAAACCCCAAAAATGCAAGGTTGGTGCAACGACAACCTTTGAGGTCCACTAAAGAGACTGCTATAGCAATGGTTTGGTGTGATTCACGGGTTTTTGGCCACTAGAGACTGTTATAACGATCATGTGTGCGTGCTATGGTGATTCTTCCCCAATTAATTGCTATAGTAGTGCCCATAATTCTAGAACATGCCAAAATGACATAGTTTCATTAAGTGATTCCCTAACACTATAAACCCTTCCTCCATGCTTTTCTAACCTAAAAATGCGAATCTTACTCTCTCCTGCTCATCTTTCACCCTTTCACTCTTTTCCTCCTCCAATCCTACCTCCCTTAAGCTTCAAGGTGAGGATTCGTTAATGAGTTATGCAAAGTTTCTCCCTTTTTAGTTCCTTTTCATGTGATTGGGTATTATTGTTCTTGGTTTATTGTCAAGTTTGGGTACTCTCTTAATGTTCATAGAGCTGTATTATTATTATTATGTTTTCTTATGTTTTACACAAAGCTAATATTATTACTATTATTATGTATTATGAATAAAAATAATTTTGACTGTTGCATTACTATCTATGTACTTTCTTTATTGTCTCTTGTATAGTTGTGGGTGTGAATTCATTCATTGAGTTTTAGATGAAACTACCCCCTCTTTTTTCTTTACAAATATAGCTAGTGGTTTAGAGTCTTCCTAGATATCTCCTTCTTAGTAGCTGTTAGTTTTATCTTTTATGAGCTTCAATTTGAAGTGAAGTGATACTATTAAAGATATTAGTAGTGCTCTAATACATTTCAGGCAAGATTCATGGACCATGCATATTTATATTTAATTGTACTTTTTTTTTAAGGATTTATACAATTACAAGTAAAAGATTTTAACCCTTTTGGAACAGTTATTTTATTGTTTGGATAATGCTCATGGATTTTCTTTATGACTTATATGAAAAAATGTTTATCAAGGTTTTATTTAATTTTATGTTTAATTGGAAGTTATGAAGTTTTATGCATCTCATGTCATATAAGGGCTTTTGTAAGGCTAATTTATTACGTATCAGTCACGTTTCCAAATCGAGTCATGACAAAGTTGGTCTTTATAATCATAAAGTCATAATTAATTTAACAAATTCATTTAAGATAGCCTTTACTTATTTTTTTTTGTTTTAGGTTTTAATTATATTTTACCTCTTCTACTTGTATGATAAAATCTAAAATATAAGTATGGTAAAATAATTTGCACAAATAGCAACATAAATAAAAATTTGCATTAAACTAACTTGAATTAAAAAAATTGACAACGTAAGTATAAAGAAAAAACAAAAACAAAAAATCGAAGTGGCAATAGTCCATATTAGATCAGTAAAGAAAGAAGAAAATCAATATAATTAAGTGCTAAAACAAAAAGAAAAAACCAAAGAATGGTAAATCAACATGACCAATGATGAGGAGAGATAAAATCTTTTTAATTAAGTGATTATTATTATTTTAATCAATGTTTAGATTCATAATTATCTATAAATATAAAGGAATGGCAATAATGAGCAACTTTAATATAAAAAGACAGTGTATAAAATGACCGAGTAGTAGTATAATAATAAATATAGGGATATTTTGCATAAAATCAATCCATTTTCTACCTTTAAATTCATAGACAAATGAAAATGGTGTGTACACATTGAACTGCCACTACACTTACATCACTACTTTTTATATCCTCTTTCTTATCTCTCTTTTTTTTTCTTCTAACACACACAAACACTTTTTCTTCTATCTTGCTCTTTTTCATGCCATACACATTCACAATTTCTTTCTCATCTCTCTTTCTTTTCTAACACACACAAACACATTTTCTTCTGTTTCTCTTTCTCTCTTTCACGCCACACACATTCACAATTTCTCTTTCTTTATTTTCTTACAACACCAATCACAATCACACACTACACACTCTATCAAGTATTTGCAAACACAAAAATTACTATGCAAATAAATGACAGAGTGGTAAATGTCGATGGGTAAATGCGCCATTCAACCATCCTTATTTAATTTTCTTTTTGGTTATCTTTATATCTATTAGTGTAAATTTGTAAATTCATACACCTAATTATTAACACTCAACATAATGAACAACATTTTGAAACAAACATCATTATGCTACTTTTATGACTGTGAGTGTTATCGCGAGATTTTATCTATTTCAAAACATGTTTTGTTACCTAGCATATTTAGCACTTTCTCTTGGAGCAATTTGTATTCTTTCTATCATCCAACAATTAATAGCGAAATAAAGAAATGTAAAAAATAAAGAGACATGATCAAGTACAGGAACAATTGGAATGTTCTTACGATGTATTTTGAATTTTAAATTTTCGGTAAGTGAAAATGAACAAAAACAATCAAATCATTTTAAATTTGATTGAAACTCATTTATTACGATTTAAGAAATTAATTGCATACATTTCTATCATTAAATGAATATGTGTTGGTTTACAAAATATTTTAAAATTTAAATTTTAGAAGTGATTATTAGCACAAGTAAATTTAAAAAATGAAAATTATCATGAAATGACACATGAGTATAATTTAATGTTTTGAGATTCCTATACATTATATAAATATAGGAACCTCCAACATGTGTAGCGTTGAGAAGCTCCAATCATGGGTGATATATTCCTTTATTTTAAGTCACATACAAAGTTGTATATTACTCATAAAAATTATCCTTTTTGAAACAATGAATAAAAAAATGTAAATTTATAATTGAAACTCTCATATTTCTCTTTTTCTATTGAAGCCGTGAAAAAGAAAAGAATATATATATATATATATATATATATCAATTTTGGGTAATATAAAATTTCTTAACCCTCAATTATAGTAATGAGTTAATACCTATGAGATTACATCCTTTGAAATGACAAAAATCATGCCAATAAATCTTCTTGTTTATATTCTTCATAAACAAACAAAGACACTTCGCAACAACAGTAGATAAATAAGCACCAACAAATAATCGATTTAAAATGAAAAATCATAGACAAAAGTTTAATAGTGTGGTGTACTATAAATGTACTATTTTATCTCTGTTGCCTCTCCCCTTTAAGCCCCTATTATCAAATTAAGCACCAAGTGAAAATATTTGTTTTTATTTTGAGTAAACTTATTTTCAACCATGCTAGCAAATAGGAGAAATGTAATTACTCAATGAAAATTTTGTTTTAAATTATAGCCAACTCTCATTACCTAACTTTTCTCTTTTATAGTAAGCACAATTGCAGATCAATTTTTGCTACTAACGATGCAAAAGTCTCTCAAGTGGTAGATCGATTTGTCCTTTATCAAGTACCAATCCACCCACCTTGCTTTCTTTCTTTTTTATCAGTTTTATACTATTGCTTCACTAAAACATAACTATTTAAGTTATAGAATGAATTGAAGATTACAGTACATAGCCTGTCATAAAGGCAAGGATGCTCATTCTACCTCTCACTGAAAAACAATCCATTAGCTCCAAAACTTCAATCTTGTGCTCAAAATTAAAAGGGACATGACTGGCAGGACCTCCCACAACTTATTCCTCCGCAGTGAGCTATATATTCTCTATAAACTATATCAATTAATAAAAGAAAATCAAAATCAATAATGTAAAAGAAAGAATAAATAAGGAGGAGGAAGATAGGGAAAATAGAGAAGCTAAAAAAATGAAAAAGGATTAGATAAAGTGATAGTTTTAGCTTTTTAGGATAATGTAAATAGAAAACAAAAACATTATCACTGTTGTCTGTTTATCCTGATTGCCACTACTCTCCTCCAATAGGCGATTCCTGATGTTGCCATTGGCACTATAAAGAAGAAGCTTCTTTTCCTCATTGTCCTCTTTAACATGCCAAACATAAGTAATGGATGAAAAAAATTGAATACCATGAGATAAGAGAAGAAATTGTTAGACCAAAAAAAAAAAAATTCAAAGCATGGATGAGAAGGATTCTTAAAAATGAAGCACAAATTTGGAGGAGTGAATTTTTATAAGTAAAGATTGGAGGAAAGTGAGGAGATGATTCAGTTTGCAATTTAAATATAATTTGTAATACCTGGTGCACATGTGTCAGTGAACAAGCTTCATTTGGCCCTAGAGTCCCCCGGAACCCACCTTTGTTGCCCCGTCCTGAATTTCACTAAATTTGAATCTTAGACGTCCTTGGAGGACTATATCATAGAACCATATTCTTGGTATCAAAAGTCTCGATAATTGTTCCCCAAAGGAAAATAAATTAAAGAGTGTTTTTTAATGAATTTTATGAAAAGTTTCGACATTTCATTTTTAGCCCATAAGTTTATAAAATCTTAAAAATTCCCAAATTTGAACTAAAAGCCAAAATTTGGATTTTGAATGGTAGGGATTTTGATTTTTAGGATATTATATTTAAATTCAAAGGGGGGTATTTCCTTATTTACATTTATGTTATAAAGTTAATGGACAGTAAAATAAATGAAGACATTAACTTAATATAATTAAATAAATGAGTATTGAGACAACTCAGATGCTAAAATGATAGAAGATGCAGTTTGGGTGCTATTGCTATAGAACAACCTCGTTGTAGCGAGTTATGCTCATTGCAGCAAGCCGGCAAGCTAGAAGGCTCGCTGTAGCACCCTATGTTTGCTGCAGCGAGTGTGAGTCTCAATAGGCTCGCTGCAGTGAGTGGACCCAATGTCAGCACAATGCAAAATGATGCAATTTCATTTAATGAGTCTAATATATACCTAGCTCGGGTTCTCCTCTCCTTCCAAACCCTTCTCCACTCTCTTCCACTCAATCCAACATCAAATCCTCTTCCTTCAAGATCCAAGGTAAGTGATTGTTGTTGGTTTATTTTAGTTTCTTCCATGTTCTCCCTCCCCCATGTTATGGGTTATTGTTTTTCTCCATTGTTGTTAAATGGGGATGCTTCCCCAATGTTGTTAGAGTTAGATTAGAGCTCTCTAGAGATTGTTAGAGTTTAATCTAGAGTTTATGGCTTCAATGGTAGATATTCGTGCCATCCTTCCTCCCCGAAGCTCCATTGGTGTTGACACCATCACTTCCTCCCCTCCAGGTGAGTAGGTTCAGATACTATGATCCTTATGTTGATCATTATAGCTATTTTCTTTAATTGGTGGCATGATTTCATGGTTTTAGAGCATATTTCAAAAGATTAGAGATTATGGTTGGTTTTACTAAGTTTATAAAAATGATGAATTGAAACTAGAGCAAGAAATAAATGTTTTAATATAAACACGTGGGACCATTATTGCTAAACTGATTTTACTAAAGAGCTAGAGTATGAATGTATTTTGATTTAGAGATTTATAAATTCTTATGATGATTTCAAGAGTAGAGCATAAGGATATAATAGAGGTTTAAATCCAGAGAAAAGCTTAGCACAAATATTTAGAGAAAATAAGTATTTTATGATTTAGAGACTAGACGGTAGCAATGGAAAAACAGAGAGTGAGTTAATGGTTGAGCCCCGATTATTAACTCTGGTACCAAATTGTCCTGACAGGACAATCTTATAAAGCAGAGAACGGAACCTAATTAAGTGTCCAATTTGGATCCTTAAGGGATCCCAGAGATTCAAGATTTATTGTTATGACATAGCTGACATGTATAACCAGAGATTATTGTTATGTCACATATTTGTGCATAACCAAATATCCTTGTTTCTCTACCAGAGTATTGTTATTTATGTTTTCAAAAAGTATTGATGCTTTTCAGAGAATTTTTTTATTAAGAGTTATTATGTACATGAATAGAAATGATTTTAGAGAAATTTGCATTATTAAGTTTTATGATTATATATATATACATCTTGTTGTTATTCCATGAGAAGGTTATCGGTGAAGGCCTGCTAATTGAGTTTTAGATGAAACTCACTCCTCTCCCTTTTTCCATTATAGATATATTAGCTACTGTGGGTCCTTCTCAGTTATCTCCTCCCCAACAATAAAGGTTTCCAGTTTGTGAGCTTCACTTCAGAGTGAAATGTCTTTTGCATTTTGTTTAGAGATTGAGTGCTCCAGTATGTATTGCGATCAGGGTCCTCGACCATAGAGACATTGCATGTTTTGTATACCATGATTAAATTGTATTTTCATAATTAGAGTTTTCATGGTTTATTTCATATAGAGAGTAACTCATATGTTTTGTATTACAGAGATAATTTAGAGCATAATATAATGTTGACATTAATTATGATGATTTGATTTCTTTAGAGAAAGAGATTTACGACAGAGAGATAGATTTATATTGTTTAGAAATGGATTTTATTATTAAATTATACATATAAAGAGACTCAGAGGTCATGGCGCTTACATGGGATGAGATTTCTTACATTTCGGTCACGTTCCCAAATCAGGTCGTGTCATAATTACAATTGAATAATGATATGAATAATAAGATTAATAATGATGATTTTTTTTAAAATAATGACAAGCATAATGATGATGTTATTACTAATTACTAATTATATATATATCATTATTGAAACTTATCATTATTCAAACATATCATTATTTTTTTCTATCAAATTTTAGATTTGATGTTTTAATACTTTTAAAGAAAAGAACGAGCATGCATTTTTAAATATGAATTTAAATTTAATAATTGCATTAATTATTATAAATGTGCAAAAAAGAATTGATTTAAATATTATTTTGAATTGTAAAATATATCTTCATTTTATAAGAAAAATAAGTTTTAAAATAAAAATTGTAAGAAAATGACACATAGCAATATAGATTTGAGTAGTGTATCAATTTTAAATTTAGTTGCAATTAAAAAATCAAAAAATGATTTGATCACATTTTGTCGACCTTATTGTATCAAATTAGACCAAATTATAGAAATTAGCATTAATATTAGTATTAATTTATAATTATGCCTTATTATATCAAATTAGACCAGATTACATAAATGGATATCAATTTATAATGAGTATGCAAATTGATTATAAATTAGGATTCCAAAAATTTTATAATTACTATTTTTTTTTGCCTAAATTAATTACTTCTGCCTTTTTGGAGTGCTCATATCTCTTCTTTTCGGGAAATGCATTACTTGTTTGTCTTAATTAGATTAAAGTGTTGACTGATCTATATAGATTGATCTAATATCTATTATTGAAACAATCAAAGAAATATTAAATTAAATGCTAATACCTTTCAATGTATTAAATTATCAACATATCAAAATCAATTATGTCTATAATGTTTTAATTATTTATAATAATTTAGGTTTTGATATTTTTCAAAAAACTATTTGTAATTAACGTTATCAAAATTGAGGCCTTAAAAGACTCGACATGTGAAAATTTTTCCCTCAAATGAGTCTTATTTATTAGTAGTATAAATTTATTCCCATTTACTTTCTTTTCTATTAGTAATGGGTGTAATTGGAAAAAAAGATAATACATACTGTTTAAAATTCTTAAATAAACAATTATTTATGCAATAATGCAATTTAAAGATTGGACAATTATTTTCAAATGAAAAGAGTATATAAAATGTCACAGCCCATTTAATATGTTGAAATAACCAAAATAAAATCTATTCCCTCCTTTTTATGCCATCTGTCCATCTTTTATATTGTTTTGTTACAAAACGCCTATCCGTTTATTATACCAGGGAGTATTAAATTATTTTTTTCATTTCTAACCCATAATATAATTGGTTATATCATTATTAATGATAATATTCAAGTCTTTAATAGGGGTGATTTGTTCCATATTCATCATATGTTTTTATCATTATCGAGATACATTTATTATTTTCTTATTCTATATATATATATATATATATATATATATATATATTTTAAAATTTTGGACAAATAGACTAAAAAGGAGGGAATATCATCACTAACTGGAAATAGCTATCTGGTTTTAAAAGTGCATAGAAATTAAAAGAAGAATTGAAATTAAATGTCTCAATTTTAATCTAGTGAGAATTTGTCGTTGATTTTTGTGCTAAATTGTCATTGAAAATAAAGTACATGTGAAGAAGTGAATTAATAAGGTGACATTAATGTAATACACAGTCTAGCAAGTTTCACAATCTCAACAAGTCTAGTTTACATGCGAATAATTATGCAGAAACAGCCAAATACTAATTAATACACTAATTAATTGTTTTGGTAATTAATTGCCTACCTATAGTCAAGTTTTTCCAAGGAATCATGGCATCTAAGTCCATGATGCTGCTTTGAAATATATGCTCCGTGTGACATGCACTAATAACCCACATGAAGGTGCCAACCTATAGAGCACACATAGAATACTCTATCCCTTTCAAAATATATGTTAGTTTCGACTATATATATATATATATATATATTAAGAAAGATAATAAATAATATATGTAATAGAGTAAAGTATAATAAACAGACTAATATATCCATAAATATTAATTAATATAGTACAACATTCAAGATCAATATGAGATGAAATACTTTCAAAATATAAAATTAATTATGGTAATATTGGAAGAATAAAATTAATATTTTATTAAAATATGAAATTGATAAATATTTTGAAATATAAAGTCATCTGAAAGTAGATAAATATTCTAGAGTAAGAATCCTCTAAAGTTAGGACCTCACTTTAGAAGGTAAAGTGAGAGATTTCACCATTGGATTAATAAAATTAGAAGTGAAATTCTCTTTACTTTATTGATCTAATGATAAAATCTATTCACTTTATCCTCTAAAATGAGATTCTCACTTTAGATGATCTAGATCCAATATTCTAATGAGGAAGTACTATTGATCATGCCAGAAACTGCCGTGAATTCGAAAAAAGTTATTGGTTTGTCTCTCTTGATTATAATAATACTTTGATGTCGAATTCTTTGATCAACTAAAGAGATGGAAACTCGCGACAGTTATGACTTGAAATTGTCTATTCAAATTAAAGAGTCAAAAAGGAAGAAGCCTTTGAGTAATTTTGGCAAAATCATAGAGGGGCATTGCCACAGATATATGGTTGACTGATCAAGAAGAAATTCTGTGTGTTTGCGCTTGCAAGCACAAATGGACAAATTGGTCAAACCACAGAATGCAAAATAATAATAGAAAAATTCAAGGCGCAGACAAGACGAAATTGCTTTGAACATGAGAAGAAAATGAAGGGGACATGGCACAGTAGATTTGGTCCTTTTTGTCTCTCAAATGTTTCCTATATTTTTTTTTTCCAATTAATTGTCCAACCCATAATACGGAGAAAGTGCTTGTTCTGTCGTTCAAACGATCAACGTCGTGCTCCACCTTCATCTTGTTCAGTGTTCACATAATGGAATGGGGACATATTTATAATAAAAAAAATAGTATTATATATTATTTGAGATTTTAATTTATTAAGCCGTTTTTGTTACTCACCTAGTTTCATTATTTATATAATAACTGAGACATAAAGTAACAAATGGTACATAACAGTATTTTTTTAAAAATCTGAATGCATAAGAATTTCTCCAGAAATAAAGAGACACACATGAAGCACAAAAGAGACCAACGTGTTTGAAGGGGTAATACTCCTTATAGCATAGAGCCTAGAGGTAGTCAAATTTACTGATTTCCCAGCTGTCAAAATCCAACAAAAATCCCCATGAGATGTTTGAATCTCAATATTTTTTTATTTTCCGTTCTCGCTTTCAAAATCAGTTTCTGTTTTCGCCAAGTAAAACTAGTCTGAATAACGCACCAGGGGGAAATTTAAACAAAGAAGACCAAAAAGGAAAAGGAAACTCCATCACGCACACATCATCATCTATATAAAGGACCTCAAACAACTCTTAGAAACCCATTTCACAATCATCAAATTCATATAGCACATAATACAAAAGCCTAAAAAAAAAAAAAAAGAAACAAAACAATAACCCCATATAGCTAGCTCTATATCTCCTTTTACTTTGTCAATTCCTTCTTCCTCTTTTTGTCCTTCTTTTACAGAAATTAAATCAATTAGCTAGCAGCATGCAACGTGCCATGGCAATGAATTTCTTGCAACGCAGGCTTGCCAGCCAGCAAATTAGGCAAACATCACAACAACACGAGGTGATTAGATTCGCAGCAAAAAGGAGAGTTGTGGAGCCATGTGACGTGTTCCTGAACCATAGGTGCAGGGACACAAAGAAAACAGTGGCAACACTTCTCTATGACCACTTGAGAAGAAACGGGTTCAGCCCTTTCTTGGACAACAAGAACATGAAGCCAGGGGACAAGCTGTTCGACAAGATCAATGCTGCGGTTCTTGAGTGCAAGATTGGTGTTGCCGTGTTCTCGCCCCGGTATTGCGAGTCCTACTTCTGCCTCCATGAGCTGGCGCTTCTGATGGGGTGCAGGAAGAAGGTGATACCGATCTTCTGTGATGTGAAGCCTTCTCAGCTGCGTGTTGTCAACAATGGCAAGTGGTCCGAGGAGGATCTCCGGAGGTTCAGATGGGCTCTTGAGGAGTCCAAGAACATCGTTGGACTCACGTTCAACTCCTCAAAAGGGTAATGATATAATATATATAATATATATTATACGAATTTATTTAACTAATGAATAATGGTTTTTCTTTTAGGGTGAGACTAGTAAATATTTATCTGTTGGATCTCATATGAATGATCAAAGTTAACACACACACATATATATAAGATTAAGTGAATTTTTAAGAAATCATGTGTGATTATTAAATAACTTTTAATTTTGATCATGAATGTATAACTATATGGTCCAAATTTATTTCCCACCTTTTTATAATAAATCACTCATTTTACTTGAGTTATCCCCTTTATTTAACTATATTTGCATGCACAAATATAGAAAATATATCAATTGCGAGAAGTGGATTATCATAAGACTGAAAAAATAAACAAATATTAACTATTAAATTATACTAGTATGAACGGAAACTAAATCAAAACTTGATTTTTCTCGCTTGATATGCTTCTTGTCTTGATATACACACATATATCGAGATATATTAAGTGAGAAGAGTTTTCAATTATAGTTTTCGAACCAGTATATGTGAAGTTCTCAATAAAATTTGAAAGTTGTACCAAAAAAAAAATTTGAAAGTTATGATAATGTTCAATCAATACAAAAGATGTCATCATGCATGGGTGGTATATATACATATTAGAGTTATACGCATATATAAGAGTGAGAATGGTAATATGGTACCTTACAGAGATAATGACATGTTTGAGTTCTAAAATTTCAGATGCATTTGAAGGGTTTCCATACGTTTGCAGCTAATTTAAAGGCTGAAACTTCTTATATTAATTTTTCCTTTTTACTTGCAGGAACTTGTCCGAAATTGTGAACAGTGCTACTGAAATCACCATTGGAAGCATGATAGAGCTTGAGAATGAAAAGCCTCAAAACATGCCAATTGCTCTTTAGAAGCTGACCCCGTATGATAGCTAAAAAAATATACTGCTGACCTGGACCAGTCCTTCCTGATCAGTAAAATGTGGTCAAGATTTGTTGCTCTGTTAATAAGGTCATGAATACCCTAATAATGTAATTCGTTGATAGCTTGATTTAATTTTATTCTTATTTTCAACTAAGTCATAAGAATCAACACACAGTACCATATCAAATTCTTTTATACAATGTAAGATAGGCAAATTGTAAGGTGGACTTTAAGGTTTTAGGTCTATCATAGACCCCTTATATTTAGCCATTGGATAATTACCACTTTTGTTGGATGATTTAATCCAATAGCTAATCATATGAAGTTTATGATGGATCCAAAGATAAGAGGTCTATAATAAACTCCACCATGTAAGATATAACAATGTAAAGTGGTGGATGTTCATAATTTCAGGTGCTTTGTTTCTGTAAATTGTTGGAGTTATGCTGGTAGTGTTGTTGTATTGTTATTAATTAGAATGTAAATAAAAAGGTTATCTATTAACCCCTCATTCACATCTTTTATTGTTTCATTTATTTTGGAATTTATTAGTTCATCTAATCGTTTCATATTTAATGCATGGACGCTTGTATTTGTTTAATGAAAATTTCTTACTATTTGTATTGGTGAAACCATCTAGTATTCAGTCTATTGGCCAACTAATCTAGATTCGAATACTGCAAAGGCCTATTACAGGAACGGTCCTCTCAATCCAATTTATACTATTCCAATTTACACTATTTAAAAATTTCATGATTCGAATCATGGATATTGTTTAACGGATTGAGCGCCTCATCCCACTAGACTAACCATTGATTGGTTTTTCTTACTATAAATATGAAATTTATTCTTTTTTACCGTAGAGTATATTCTTAGAGCTTCGGCCTATTAAAGTTATAAGAGTAATTTTTGTTTAGCTACAAGAGGTAAATTATTAATTGAGTATGCAGTAATCTTTCCATAAAGTTACCTTCTAATAATAGGATTCGAACCAGTTTCTTAGAAGTCAAATATATTGCAATACATGTGAATATAATTATAATTAACATGCCTGAAATAGGAGGTTTTCAATCAAGAATTTTACCATTGTTTTTCATTTTGTGTGTGATGTTGAATTTTTTTCAAGAAAAAATATTCAAGTTGGTCCCTCTTAAATATATAGGGAGACAAATTATCTTCTCAGATTTTGAAAGTGCTATATTAATTCCTTATATTTAAAAAAAAAATAAATTGATCTCTTTATAAAGTTTTTTACAGCATTTTTTTAATCACATAGACATGTACAGAGGGACCAAATAGTCTCATTTTTTAAAATGTGATGGAACAAAAGTTTAGACTTTCAAGATCTGGGAAATTAATTTGTGCTCCCTCATATTTTTAATGGACCAATTTAAATATTTATTCTTTGAGTTTAATTTGTATGACATAATGGTATAAAAAAATTTTACATTGTTATCCAATCAAATCACTCTATTTGCATGACTTTTTAAATAGTGAATGAAAGATTTAACCATTTTTTTTTTTTAGTAAGGATCCTCTAAAGTGATGATTTCACTTGAGAAGGTAAAGTGAGGATCTCACTCTAGAAGGTAAAGTGAGGGATTTTACTATTAGATCAATAAAATTAGAAATGAGATCCTCTTTACTTTATTGATCTAATAGTAAAATCCTTTCACTTTATCCTCGAAAGTGAGATTCTCACTTTAGAGAATCCAAATCCTTTCTTCTGATGTGGTAACATATAATTGGATAACAATGTAAAAAAATTTTACATTGTCAGTGCATGCAAATTAATCTTTTATTTTTTTGGTTATTAATTTAATCAATACTTGAAGGATTAAGATAGAAAGGTGATTGAATAACCTGATTTTTATAGAATAATTTTGTTGTCAATATTGGTTTTTATATGTTTTCTTTCTGTTCTTCCTTCGACAAGGATAATTCTAAAGAAATTAGTGTAGAAATAGAATTAATTCTTTCGAAACGGTTACGGCGATCGATTAAAAAGTTATCTGAACAAATAATATCTTGTCTAAAATTTGAACTCTAATTTGCATTTCAGTACTCGTTTACCAGTCATTAAATTGAGAGGAAAACATGTGGTCCAGCAATTGAAAAAGTAAAAAGCAAAGTATTAAAGCAAAGAAAGAAAGCCATGGATGAAAACGTGAAGCGAGTAATCGCATTAATGGGGGAATGGTGTTTTTCCATGCCATTAGGTGGATGAATGGAAGAGTATCATCTTTTTCAGGTGTGAACGGTGCATACTTTATGTCGAACCAAAATTTTATAGTCTTCTCGCATTTGATGGAACTTCCATAAATAAAAGCAGTTTCATTCATATAATCCACAACAAAGAGGTTAAATCAAGTCGATCGGCAGTGAAAGAAAAAAAAAGGAACCGCGGAAATAAATCTTCAACAATGTAGAGTGTAGGAATAATATATTGAAAAAAAAAATGATCATAGTTACATTATTTTTTTGGTACTTCAATCACAACAATTTTAATCTTCGAATAGGAAGGGTATATCTAAAAATATTGTATTTGCATCTGAGAGAGATTGAAAGAATATACCAATTATTTCAAATAAAGCAAAGTAATTTTCTAAATTTATACCTTGGTATTATATATATTTGTGAACTTTTTTACTTTAAATTTAGTTTTTTCTTTTATATATATATATTTCACACATTCAATATCGTTAAATTATAAATCAGATGCATTTTGTTTTAAATTTATTTTGATACTAATAGCGCGCATATATATATATATTGTATCATTTAATTTAATTATAGTGTGAATTAATTGTTAAACCCAACATGACAAAACATTTTACGGCCAATTAAATTTAATTAATTAATAAAATTTGAAGTACTTGCTTATCATTCTCTATAGCAAACATTGATAACAAATAGAAACTAATATTAATGAGGCAATTTTAAACTAGTGATTGTGGTTACCTCCCATATCATTTGAGTAGATGATCCTGTGTTCAATTCCATCTTCCCATTTCCTCTCTCCTATATTTATTAGAAAGAATTCTTAACCTTTTCTCCTACACATGGTCATCATTATCCTGCTACAATTGATAATAGAAATAATAATATCAAGGCAATTTCATTTAACTAAGGTGAAATACATTCTTGTTATGAAAGCAACCTAAGGTGTATCTCAATTCTCAAGTAAAAGTTGAGTTCCTAATAATATGAGAAGAAATGAAGATGGCCCGTAGCTACGAATTGCACATTTTTGTTTTCTTTTAAAATTACTGAATAAATTATTCATAAATTATTTCAATTGCAAAACAAATTACCTCAACTGCTCAACTAAATAACTTTTCTAAATAGACTTTCTCTTTTCTCATTTGTTCAGCTTTGTAAGTACAATATATTTTTTTTTTGGTCGAAGATTTATGAGTAGACTAACAGATACGAAATGGCAAGGCTATTTAGTTTGGGCTTTGGACCTTTGGTCTTGTCGTGCCGTATGCTGACGAGGTTTGAAATAGATTTCTAAGCCTGTTTGTACCGCTTACAGTACTACTGGTACTATACCCCTTTCTTCTGGTTGGAGAGTGTCACTACTTTTTGGAAGCTCGAGAACGCTACCACTCACACGTGGGCCTAACATGTTTCCAGTCATTTGACCAGAGCCCATTGCTGACTTTGGATCCACCAAAAACATGACACCACTTATTGGAAAATACTCGGGAAAAAAGAAAACAACTTATTAGGAAAAGAGTCATGCTTATAATATGTATGATTTCAAAAAATAGTTTTCTATTTCTATTTTTATTTTTCTTATTTCCATTATTTTGTGAGAAACATTGAAAATTAGAAATAAAACTGAAATTAAATTTTATGGTTTTAGTACTTTCTTCACAATTCAGAAAACAGAAAAACAAGAAATAAAAATTGAAAAACTGATTTCTAAAATCAAATATACTTTATAATGGCTCAAAAAGTTCCCTTTTGTCAATTTGTTATGAAGATGTTAAAAATACTTCATTGTGAGTGCAAGAATCCACCCGAGTCTCCCACCCTGCGGTGGGGGGAGAGAAGCTCATACCAATTTAAACACAACTCAAATACCCATTATGCACTATTTCATTTGCAATTTACAAAGACATTTTTGTAGCTTTTAGCATTAAGCTGGCTGTGTGAAGCCGAGAAGTAAAGAAACTATGAGTCTGACCAAAACAAACAAGATACAAAATGATGAAGTTGATTGTTTTTATTATTTATTGTTTTGAACAACATGAGAGAGATGGGGGGTTTAATCTCCCGAAATTCATTCTCATGAAGATGATATCACATCTAGCTAGTCTAATAAGCAAATATACACAAGAAATTAGAGTTCAACAACTAGTAAATATCGGAGACTTCTAAATGCAATCTAAATGTGAAAAAATATCTATCTATATATCATCATAAGCACAGGCTAGGCTATTGAGTTTACGCCTGCGTCACATAAATTAACTTGATGTTTTAACTACTTGTGGCTACCATAATTGGGACCAAAAGAAATAAAATAGGGGAAACAAGAGTTGTCAAACCAAAATGAAACACGTACAATTTTCTTTTTTGTCGAACACCAAACCTCTGGTTAGTCAAGAATAGCCCCGTCAGCAGATCTACGCAACTCATCTGTCATGAAACACACTTTAATTTGTAGCAAAAGGGTCTCTGCAGTTGTGTTCTATAATGAGTATGGACTATGAATTGATGACTAATTATGGAGCATGCATAGTAGTAGCTATTAGATAGAACCCCAAGTAGCCCTTCCTCTTCTTATAAACCGGTAAATGCCGTATAACATCACTCCCGCCATCTCTGAAGCATACTGGAGCATCATTGGCCGCAGAAACAGTCCCCACAAACCCACCATGGCCATCACTATCTCTCCCATCAAACTCATCACTATATAAGTGTGGATTATTTTAGTTGATATCCCTTTGAAATTTGAGAAAGTCTCTTGCCATTGGTTTATTTATATATATCTCTTACGTCTATGTCATTGGGTTAGGTATAATTGAAGGAAGAAAGACTAGTCAGATTTGTTAAATTAATGTAGGACCCTCTTAGCTTAGTTAAGCTCTTAGTCCTCATGATTTGAAGTTCACTTCCCAGACACAACTAACAGTCTTCGATTAGAGGAGGTTGAGTCATTCATTCCTCTTACTGTCAAATCTGAACAATGGGTGGCTGACTACCTTTGTCACCTATATCGAAGTATATGGAACATTAGAATTTAAATAAGACAATTTTTTTTTTTTTATCCTTTTTGTCAATAAGAAGGTACAGTTGTTTGTTCTTTTGGTCCTGAATAAGGCTTAATGTTAGAAACTGGCTGTGCAGGAATCATTTTCAGCCTCACCCAAATGTGACCACTAGCCCAATTACACAAAATTATCAGAGGTCCTATGAATTTTAGTAATGGACTATATTACCACGTCCAATTTTAGTGAGCTCCTCTAACAGCAATAGCACTGGGCTTGCTCAAAGCAGTTCAATATAGTCAACCGTGTCTTGTACCGGAAAAAAAATTAAAAAGAATCTTGTCCAGCAAGATTAGAAATGTATTTGGAATTGTCTATGTTACTGTTACTTGCCTTGGTAAAATGAGTTGAACTCCCTGAGTTGGCCCGCCATCCAGTCATTTTTTAACAGGGTGGGCTAGATTTTTCAACCCATCTTGCCCCATTTTATGGCTAACTCATCGCGGGTTTGGGGTGGGTCTAAAAATATAGCTAAAATCTAATTAAAAATTGTGGTCTTTAAAGCGGAATATAAGCACAGGATGTTTTTTTTTTTTTTCCTTGCTACCATTTCAATAAGAAGTTTCTGGGTGTTAGTTTGTTTGTTTGAAGAGTTTGAATTTGTGTTATTAGTGGAGGGTCAGCATGTATATGGTGAAGAAAGAAGTCAGCATTGGATCTTTTGTTTTGTAGTTGCTGCGCTGGAAAACAAGGTTTTGGTTATGATGTAAGGTGCATCTATATCAGAGGAATTTTTATTCACTCCAGAATGACTTTTCTAGCTTTGGATCCTCCTCTGTTTGTGATGTTCTTTTGGCTTTTGGTTTTGCTATGTCTCTTAAATTATTAGTTGGTTCTACTTAGTTCTATACTCTTTTGTTTAGTTTTCTACTCCCTCCTACTACGGGGTTTGAGCCTCTTTTTTATCGAAAAAACAAATGGGTTGGCTTGCCAAACCATCAATTTTTTATTGGATAGGTTGATACTTTCAATCCAAAAAATAAAAATGGATCAACCCACAGTGAGTCGAGATGGGTTGATTTGTCCCACCTCATTTGCCACCCCTGCTAGTCTAGAGTATTTGCCTAACCATCCAGCAGATTTGAGCCATCCAGTTGTTCTATAAAATTCTATTGCAATAAATGGATGTACATGGAATAAAATGAATTTCTCCTACTCGAATAATATGAAAAAAAAAAAACTTCAGTGCATGTGGCAATAGACAAGATAGTTTTGTTAACACCAAAAAAAAAAAAGAAAAATATAAAAGGCAAGTCAAAGGACACCAAAGGCCAAGCAATTGGAATTATAACGTAGAATTTCAATTTCAATTCCAATCTTTAGTTCCAATTCTTTTGGTATCAGAATTGATTTAGAATCTTAATTTCATGGTTACGTTTACTGAATATGAAAATTGAAATTGAGCCGCCTAATTCCAATTTCAAGTTATAATTTTATGTTTAATTCCAAATGTCAAACCACAAGTAAATACAAATCCAAGATTGCTGTGTTAGGCCTTTTTTCTACATTTAGCCTGTTGTTTCAGTTAGCTAGACGAGAAGATCAATTAAAGAACTTCATAGATCATAAGCCGTAGCTGATCAAGAAGAAAAATGCTTAATGTTACAAAATTAGACAAATGTCAACTACAATGAATTGCTTTCCAAAACGACTTCATTTTACCGCAACCATTATTGGTTATCAACAAAACCAGAAGGCTATTAGCGGTTCGTCAAAATTCAAATTACAAGTTTTCGTCCCATTTAGACTCTAAAAATTCCTAGTCCACAAACTTTCTTTTGGTCTGAGCCTAGGTCCACAATATTTAGATCTAATGAATCACGGCTTTCATCTTGGGCCAAAAAATATCACCTTGAAAAATGTCATTACCATGACCACAAAACAAAAAAGAAATTACTTTTTGTTAAGCAATCCAAATTAGTACTTAGTGTAAAAATGGTTACACTATTAGTGCATGATAATTGTACTCATTTTAATACACTCACTATTTTAAAAACCTCAATGCTCAATGCTCAATGCTCGATGCAAAAGTTATTATTTTTCATTTCTTAATGAGTACATTTTAAAATATCGTTACTAGCTAGTATAGCCTGATCGGTTTGGTAAAACAAAAAAAGGCATTAACCTAATGGGACCAGTTATTCAAAGTCATATGCATGGAAGATTAATGCACTAAAGATTTTTTCACAGCAAATTAAACGCTTCCGTAAATTGTGATAGTTAGCTGAGTCTAAGTTTATGTTTCTACTTTTTCAGACTTATCCCTTACAGTGTTGTAAAAGGCCAAAAAAATAAATAAATAAATAAATATATCGTGCCAAAAATTGATATAGTATAACCATAATGAATGCAAGAAAGTGGAGAGGTCAAAGATCTTGCAGTACCTTAGATTATTATTATTATTATTTAGACTGTGGCTCACTAACTTCACATTCTGGCCAAGTCTAAAACTGATCCAACAAATATGAAAAAGGAAAAAAGAGTTGATCACAGTCAGCTCATTAATTTATGGAACTGGATAGTCATTAACTTAACCGTTTGACTGAGTCTATGACTAATTCAAATCTAATATTCTGTATTTCATCATATATGTTAGGGTTTTTTATATTTTAAATTATATATTTATTTAGATATTGTGATATTATTTTATCCATTCAATTTTTTTGCTAAATCTTAAATTTTATCCATGCATTTTTAATTTTTGTAAATAAAAAATTTCTCGTTAGTCAAAATGACGAATCATCACTCTAACAAGGTGTATGCTTGGCAACAACACAACTTGTTGAAATGATCAATTCCACTACTCTCTCCCTTTCACTTAGTTTTTCACTTTTTGATATTTTAAAATATCTGTTTATTTACAATATTTAGATAGTATTAATTTTTTTATTTATATCCTTAATATAAATGTGTCAAATATTTAATATATTTATCAAGATAAATAATAATAACTAAACAATGATAATTTTATTAATTCATATAATTTTTTATATTTATTAATATATTTTTTTACTTTGCTTTATGTGTGTATTATTTGATTTTTGACAATTATTGTGAAACAAAAAGAAAAGAGCATTTCAAAAGTTGTCTTAAGCAACTTAACTTTTAATTATAAGCTGTTTTAAACTAAGAATTTATCTAATGAGTGTCCTTATAACACTAGCAGTAGTACCTTGGAAAGAATAACAGATAATTTTTATGATTTTAAAGTCAAGCATCCGGTCAAAGTTCTCAAAACTTACTCTTCCTCTTATCCTTCTTGTTATAATCCATAAATGTTTAATCGTACCCTGACCAAGTTTTGAGAATATGATGATTTTTGTTTTCAGTGCACACATCAAGTTACATTGTTGCAATTTTATTTTAGTACGTATGGATTCTGAATCTGGTCATCCGGGTTGCAGTTTTTACGAGGTGCGTTTATCAAAAACGTCTTGACTTCTGGTCAACCTAATGTAGGTTCCTCCTACCACAAACGGAAGTGTTTGACGACACAATATATATATATATATATATCTTTTTAGTATAAGTAATTGTTATCCAGTCAAATGTAACCTCCATTTGACTTCCACTTAAAAATAAATATGCATCAAAATGGTGTCTATTAGGAAAAGAGAGTCAATTTGATGACAATATTGATCTCTATAGTTACAACCAGATATGCTTAATTTTCCAATGTGCATGAATACCTTTTTTTTTTTCATATGCTTAAATATAGTCCAATTCGTATAGAACACTTCTAAGAATGGTTTCACCAATAATGTGTATATGTGTTCAATTCATAAGCCTACTCTTGTGCTCGTCAAATAATACACTATAAGACGAAAGATATACCTCCGTACAAGTGTAACACAAGTCCATAATATTATGCATGTTGGCTTAAAATGTGCCTGTATATTTATTCACCAGTATAGTGGACCCCGAACACGGAAGTTTAAAAACAGAGTTACAATCAATTTTAAACAAAAAGAAGGAAAGAAGAAAAAAACAAATGTGTTATTAATTTGGTCTTCATATTCGAAGTATATCTTCAAAGTATATCTTCCTCTTTAAGATTCATGTATCGTGTATGAACATAACGCTCGCTCTTTTATTTTGTCCCCATTAATAAAGTGAAAAATATTGTTTACTACTATAATACAATATACAATGATGCACCGCTTCACTCCTTCCATGATTTATGGCAAAGCAGGGTAGCATTTGAAGGAATCATAGTTGCAACACACAAGCATAAGCGCTAGAGATCATCTCTTCTTCCTGTGTCATTGTTGGCTTAAGCTTTATTTTCCTACATTCAAATATCAAGAAGTTTTCAAAGGTTTGTCTCTGAAGGTTGATATGGATCGCGAGATGGTAGACATTGAATCTCAAGCTACCAACCGAGTGCATGAGGAAGTGACTGATGTCTTCCAAAAGAGGAAAACTCCCATAACTCTCAAGGTATATTGTGTTTAACAAAGAAGTAGTTTCTAGCTGTGATTATTATCTTCTTCTATACATGCATTAAAAAGTAACCATTTGTAATTTGCTATGTTTTATTCTTAACCTGTAAATATTTAAAACTCTTTGTATTTCAACTAATTTGATTGAGTTGAATCAGTTTACTAGAGTTTTCTCATGGCTAATTTTTTTTTCCTATTCATAATAATTTTGGATGAAAATGATCGGATCATTTACTGAACCATATCCATATATATTCGTATTCTTGTCAATAATTTTCGCTTCTCTCCTTTTTATTATGGAGGCTTTAAGTTTCGTTTTCTTGTTTTTCATATTCCTGTTTTGTTTATAATGCACATGCTAATAAGGATCAAGCCTGATTTTTTTAATTATTATCAATTATTGTACAGTTTGATGATGTTGTCTACAAAATAAAGTTCGAAAAGGGTGGACTACTTGATAAGAACACAAAGGCAGATGAGAAAGTGATACTGAAAGGGATAACAGGAATTGTTCAACCAGGTGAGATGCTAGCCATGCTAGGTCCCTCAGGGAGTGGCAAAACAACTCTGCTAACAGCCTTAGGAGGCAGGCTTGGGGGTAGGCTCTATGGTAAAATAACCTACAATGGAGAACCCTTCTCAAATTCAATGAAGAGGAACACTGGTTTTGTCACACAGGATGATGTTCTATACCCTCACTTGACTGTAACTGAAACCCTAGTGTTCACTGCCCTCCTCAGGTTGCCCAACACTATCCCCAAAGAAGACAAAATTGCACATGCAAAAGCTGTGATGGAGCAACTTGGTTTGACAAGGTGCAAGGATAGCATCATTGGAGGGCCTGATCTGAGAGGGGTTTCTGGGGGAGAGAGGAAAAGGGTTAGTGTTGGCCAAGAATTGCTCATTAACCCAAGGTTGTTGTTCCTTGATGAGCCTACCTCAGGCTTGGACTCAACCACAGCACTGAGAATTGTGTCTACTTTGTGGGATCTAGCAAGGGGAGGGAGGACTATTGTGATGACAATACACCAACCTTCTAGCAGGCTATACTACATGTTCCATAAGGTGTTACTCCTTTCTGAAGGGAACACTTTGTATTTTGGAAAGGGGGCTGAGGCCATGGATTATTTCTCTAGTATTGGATATGCCCCAGCATTAGCCATGAACCCTTCAGATTTCCTTTTGGATCTTGCAAACGGTATGTTTAATTAATATTGTTTAAAGTCTTTTTCTATGTAATTAAATTAACTTTGGAATATATATATATGAAATGAAACATTTTTAATCTGAATTAAATATTGTGTCTTGCACTACCTACATTTGTTTGGGTTTGGGAATGTACTAATAACTGTACAATGAAATACTCTTTGCTCCTAGAATTGAAGCCTTGACGTGTACCTGATTTTTATGTGTAAGTGAAATCTGGTTAGAATTTATGTATGCTTTGGAACTTTCAACATTAATTCATGCAATTTAATGCTATTGACAAATTCTTTCAGTTAATATGCATAGGGTTCTGTTGCTATTAATATAGTCAAATTACTAACAAAATTACTCTGATAATTCTCTGTACACTTATAAATTTCTCCTAGGAAATTAGTGAAAATTTAATACATTAAAAAATCAATATACCCCCTTTTTGTTCATTTATAAGTGTCTCCTAGAAAAGTATATTGATTTTTTAATACACCAAATTTTTACCAATTTCTAAGTGGCACTTATAACTACAAGGGAGTACTAGACTTTGTTGGTCATGAGCTTTTGTTTTATGTTTCTTTAGAAGAAAATGTTTGATCTTGGATACAGTAACTTGTTTTGCTAATTGGTGACAATTTCCAGGCATCTACACGAATGTATTGAATAAGGACTGCGTCATAGATAAACAGCAATTGGTTAACGCATACAAGAGTCACTTTGATTCCCAATTGAGGCCGATGCTTCAAGAAATCAATGGCTCTGGTGAAGTCAAGGGTAGAGTTGAAGGCACAGGCTATGGAAAATGGCCTACCAGTTGGTGGGAGCAATTCTATGTGCTATTAAGAAGAGACATTAAAGAGAGAAAACACGAAGCATTCTCTTTCTTCCATATGTGTCAGGTCCTCTTGATTGCTATTATTTCAGGACTATTGTGGTATAAGTCTGATACCTCACATTTGCAGGATCAGGTAATGAAAATTTTCAAAAACTAATCTTAATGTCAGATTAACAAATTAATATTGTGATTTAAGGAGCAGTCAGCTTAATTTGGCTCAATCTTTTATGAAGTTGGACCAACCCTATTGTCAGTTATTACACTTGACTTGAATTTAAAAAAAAAAAACACATTATATTAATATAATTAACATTTTATTTTGATACTCTTAATATAAAATTTTGTAAGACAATTATCTAGTCTGGTCATATCATTGAAAATATTTGACTCTTATATTACTATAACATCAAAAGTCATAAAAAGATAAAATATGATTGATTTTCAATATATAAAGTACTTTAGACTATATATGTTGTCAAAATTGATTAATCTCTGAGAGTCATAGCTAATCTAAAAGCATTTAATTATAAATTATGACTAGGGTTATATATGCCTTAATTACTGACTGAATGTAAGCTAATAAACCAATTAACAATCATATTTCAATTGTTGTGTATTTGCAGGTTGGGCTTCTGTTCTTCATATCATCCTTCTGGGGCTTCTTACCTCTCTACAGAGCAATTTTTGTCTTTCCTCAAGAGCGTGTGATGCTGGAGAAAGAGAGATCGTCAGGAATGTATAGGCTCTCCTCATACTACATGTCAAGGATGGTAGCTGATCTTCCAATGGAGCTCATCCTCCCAACAATATTCATGATCATAACATATTGGATGGCAGGGCTCAAAACCAATGTGGCCAATTTCCTATTCACAGTGCTAAGTGTCTTGCTCCTTGTGTTGGTCTCACAAGGACTAGGCCTTGCACTTGGTGCTGTTGTTCAGGAACAAAAATCAGCAACAACACTTGCCTCAGTGGTTGGACTAACCTTCATGTTGGCTAGTGGATTCTATGTTCAGCATGTGCCAAACTTCATAGGGTGGGTGAAGTATGTGTCCATACTCTACCACACAAACCAGCTCTTTATTCTATCGCAGTTTCATGCTGGTGAGACATACGCTTGTCCTAGTGGCCATTGCCTAGTTGAAGAGTTTCCTGCCATAAAGGAAATGGGGTTCAATGTGCACGGGCATTTGAAGGCTTCATTGGCTCTTTTGGCAATGCTAATTGGTTACAGGCTTATAGCTTATCTTGCTCTTATGAGGATTGGGGTGACAAAGAAATTGGCCTAGTGTAATATGATTAAATTATTATATCGCATGTGTCATAGGAATGAGTAAAACAGGTGCATGGAAACAATTTTATTATATGGTGTGGTTGGTGTCACTATTATAATGCAGTTATATGGCATAGCCAGTTGTGGACGGTTGAAGAAGTTATGAGGTGTACCCCCATGAATAAAACGCATGCAAAAAACATCATTTAATACAATTTCTTAATTATTTAATTTCTTCTTTTCTGTAGGTAGCTTATTTATTTTGCATTGTCATAGCTTTTATGTTTTTCAACTGAGTTTCTTTATCCTGTTAAGGGTTACAAAAATTTGTTAGAAGACCTGATGTTATAAAAACAATATATTTAATTTTCAAGGTTAATATTTTATTTGAAAACTTAAATATAGTGTATGTCATAGAACTAGCTATATAATTTTATGCTTTGAGCTCTGTTACTTAATTTTAACATGGGACAATAGACATGCAGGAACACTGAAAAACAAATGGAGTCTACCTTTTTTTTGCCCCCACTTTTTCCCCCCTCTTTCTGCACTTTTCCAACTCTCTTTTCGTATGTGTTTGGGTATAGATACTAAAAATGTGATGTTAAGATAACTTTTTCTATTAAAATAGTATTCTTTTCAATAAAAATTATTAACAAAGTTATTTAATGATTTCAAGAATTTCTAAGTCAAATACTTTTAAAGTTTCTTCTACTATAATATACGTACATAATGTACTATTGGTTCTAGTCAATATTCTACCTTGGTAATACCCAAGCAAAGTTGGGAGTGTGATCGAATTATGCTATTCGGTAGTGAGTTTTAATAAAAACAATAGAGATATCAAAATAGATCTAATCCGCCAAAGCCTTCATTCACTAAAATAAAATCGCAATTTTTAGTGAGTTGAGCTGAACATCTGAGCCTAACTTAACTTGCAGATTTAAATGGACTGAAATGAGATTAGCTCGCAGGCCAAGTCTTTTTTATTTAGAAAAAAAAATCCCAAATTGTTGGTAAAAGACATGAGACTAAGGCACTAAGCACAAACCAAATTAATTATGTTTGAATGTTTCTTACCAAAAAAAAAATAATGATAATAAGAAACTTGTGACAACAAAAAAAAGTAAAATACATACACTCACCAACATAATAACACTATATAGTTGATACTATTCACTCAAAATCAAAACTTAAAAGTAAAGCACGGTCACAACTCACAAAACTATTAATGACAACTTTTTTTTAGTCAAAGTTAGTGCATTGTTATAGACCTTAAAATGTTTTTTAACCCAAACACAACACTATTAACGTTAACATCAATAAGAAAATGTTTTTTAAAAACTGTTTCAAAAAAAATCATCAAATCGTGTTTTTGTAATTTTTTGGCTGATCGTTAATCTGCCCTAAAATGTGATGGGCTAACTGTTTCAGCCCACTTAATTTTTTTAGCAAGTCACCTCATCCTATCCCATTTTTCACAAGCTTTTGGTGGGGATAGAGTCTCATTTTGACGCCTCTAAAAAAAAGTTACTAGCTACTGATAACTAGTAAGCAAAAAGTACCAAATAACATATAAAAGAATAAAATAATTAAAGAAATATGATATTGTTATTAGATAAATAAACTAGACACAGTCCATCTGTTTCACTTTAATGGTCCAAAAAAAAAAAAAAAATTAATAAAGATTGATAATAGTATCAAATTGTGTTAATAGACATGATTCCTATTTATTTGGTAAAACAAAATTAATATCTTCTTGATAATAGTGCAAAATTAAGAATCATAGTAACGGTATAATTGGTTAAAAAACTAATACTTCCTTGATATGATAAATGAACATATGGAGCGAAAAATAAAAGAAAAAAGTAGACGGATGAAGTGGAATAGAGGGAGTAACTTCTAAAAATAATTAATTATTAAATATATTAAATATGTTAGCTAATTTCATTTCAATATTTTAGGATGAGCTAATTTAAAACGTTTAAGATCCAATCAGTTATACATCACGATAATGTATAATCCAAAAACGTGAAAAAATGTTTAAATTATAATTTTCTTTCAACATCGTCTTGAAACAAGAAAATAAGAATATATTGGTTTTTCTCATAATTTTGTCCCCCACTATAAAATTTTAAAGTGCATATTAAGGAGCATAAAAATGTTTCATATACACATTCAGTTACACATCTTTTTTAGATTTGGCATGTAGCATTTGAATGTGTTATTTTTCTTTAATTCTATAGACTATAGTATCAGGTGCAATCAATATTCAATAAAAAAAAATGTGTAGATTTATTCATCAGAAAAAAAATATGGAATGTACATGATGTGAACGAAAATAAGAGCAGTACATCAGGTGAATTATGGCACAGCTTTTAACCAAATACATTTAAAATTGTAGTAAATTTAACTAATTATTTTCTTAAAATAAGCTAACTATATTGGTGTTTAACCATATTTTGAGACATTTATCCATATTAAATAAATATAATTAAAATGTACATTTATTACTATTATTTACAGAAAACAATCTGCTTCTCATTTTTGTCCTCTCAATCCACCACTCTTAGGGTATGTTTAATTGAAGGGTAGAAATGGGTATAAAATTTTTATAGATAATTTTTATGTATAAATTTATAGATAAATGTTATACATAAAAATTTTACCTATACTTTACCTTTCAGCCAAACATACCCGTATTATTAATCAGACAAACTCTTGAGTAGTCTTTTTGTCAAATTCGTGTTTGTTCTTTTTATTGGTTTCATCATAATTCTAGCTAGTTTTGAAGGAAGGATTTGGGTTCCACCAACATTATTAGAAATTTATAACCTAAAGGGATTGAATATATTAAATTTTTTTTGTTGCATTGTCCAACCCATTTTGATATAAGTCAATAAACTTGAAAAAATGGGCAAATAAAATTTGCTTGTTGCTTGCAGCAAAAGATGGGTATTGGCAGTCAAGGTCACTTCAAGGGAGTATAAATTAAGGCTTGACAATTACAATCAAACGGGGGGACACTACCTTTTTAATAGTACAACTAATATGTGATAATTACTCCAAGGAAGAATCATGACTCCTAAATAAAAGTCAAAGCATGGTACGGGGCAATTGGTGGTTCATTACTATTTACTAGTAATTATTCCCTTGATTGCAACATATATGTCAAATTTGAACAAGTATAAATATTAAGAAAGATGATAAATAATATAATAATAAAATATTATTGTACAAAATAATGATATATGAATTAATATACCTTAATGTTCATTAATTTTAAAACATATTAAATGATTGAAAATGAAATGTTACACTAATAGTTATAAATTACTTGGGAATACTATTAGAACAAAAAAATATTCCACTTAGTAAAATATGAAATTAATAAATATTTTAAAAGATAATTTTATTTAAATAAAAGTAAACAGAGTACTTTTAAAATTGTCATGATTAGATAGGCTTGCGTTCACATAAAGATCTTGAATATATCCGAGGTCAAATTCACAATTAGATCATTGTTGGCTTGAAAAAGAGTAAGTAGCTACACAAATTGCACGAGGACATGACTTGATTAACTCTCGCATAGTCAAGATTTTCGCTAAATAATTCGAGTATTGGAGAAAGATGTATTCAAACGCCAACACATTTCAACGTTTTTGGGGTACATATCTCGATCTCTTATTCAATTCAAATGGCATGAGCCAATTAAAAGAGAGTATAAAAGTCAATGACCACGCCAAAAAATTGGAGAGCCCTTTTCATTGGGTTTACAATTCGCACCAGAAAGAGATAAGTCATGGGCGCAAAGGTTTACTCCGACCAAGGAAAAATGCGAAGTTTTGCACTCAACCACGTGCATGATTGTGGCTTATTAGATTTTTTTTTTCTTTTTTTGTCTTCTTGAGAATCTATCGTTAGATGCAGTAACTAATCCTCTCACGTACTATATGTTTATTTTAGAAAATATTGACAGCAGGTTTTTAAAGCTAATACATTAGATTCCTGGTGCAATCAAGGAGTTGACCTTAAATTCACCAACACAGCGCAGCCAATACAGGTTCAAATTCTCTCTCTCTCTCTCTCTCATTCCGGCTTATCAACGATCCCGCAACATGTTCTTGTGCCCGCAGCAGGTCCCAACACACCATGACCATATATCTGCTCATGTTTTGATTTATTGTTTTAGCATTCGTTCCTTTTTGGTTTTGCTGCTGATCAGTGTTAGTAGAACTCGGTCGATCGGGTCCCCTCTTATCATGCATGTTTGAATTGGAAGACAAAACACCCAATTGCTTCACAAAAAAATGTATTTGGAGACAAATTAATCTTTTAAAATTTGAAAGTTTCAAAATGATTCTTTATACTTCAAAAATTAAAGGAATAAATTGATCCATCCATACAATTCTATACAATATTTTTTTAATTGTCTATTATTATATAATACTAAAAAATATTTACTAAAGGGACAGGGATGAGTGGATATCCGAATTAATATGTGCGGCATGAATGCACCATACAAAAAAGAAACATAGCCATGTGTGCTTGCTTTCTTGCTTCCTTTTCCCATTCGGATGAGTTTGCATAAGTGAAAAAACAATTTATTAATCTTCGTTTGGATTAGAAGTCCAAACAATAAATAAATAAAAGAAAATTTGAGTCCGTACGTGTGCACTCAGATTTGGCGAGCTACCAAAATGACTTTCATTTGTTAGGCGCCTACGGGACTTAGAACATAACAGCTGATCAATGAAATGCGTCATGCGGCCCAGCTTTGCACATGCAGTACTGCTTAACCAAATTTGTTCTTGTCCATGCTGCATTCTGACAGCGGTTTGTTTAATTGTTTTTCTTAACCTTCATATACTCCAAAAAGCAAAGCAGCAATGGTTTTTCTTAAAAATGCGAAAAGCAGCAATGCTATTTATACCCACTTTTTTAAGACATTGCATGTTATTAAGAAAATTGTGTATTAATAATTAAGAATTTTAATTACATTATTAGTAAATTTACCTGTTAAAGATACAATGAATTGTGTTGGTATATTAATAGTTAAAGATTTCTATTAGTATCTTATTAGTGATTGAATTAAAACATTTTGTGCATATATTATGACAAATCTACCACATTCATTAATGAGATAACTGAAATTGAAATTTATTATTGCGAATTTTAACAGTAAATGTGAACTCCCTTACCAAAAATAATCACATTTATTAATACATAATTTCTTGTATATGTCCAATAATGGCTAAAAAATTGGATACAGAAGCTTCTCTGAAAAGAAAAATGGCATTTTTTTTATTCTATGATGTATTTATCCATTTTATTTTCTCTTTTCATTAATTTTGTTTTTAAGTGTTTAGTTTTTAAACGGGCAAAAGGATTTCTGTCTTTTTTTTATGAATAAAATTAACTCGTTTAAGTTTTGTTTTTTTTTTTAAATTTTAGATCATACATAACTACAGTAGTACGTAATATTATATAACAAGGTTTATTCGCTAAATCAGTTTGAACTTTTAATAATAAATAATCCCAGTTGACATTAAATAAACCAAATTTAAATGTTACCTTGTTTCTAGATTTCGTTTCACCTAAGTTTTGGCAGGGAATTTCTTTAAGGGTATATTTGTAACTTGAGATTTTAGAAAAAAAAAAGGATTTACAGTATAATTTTACACGACAAACCGTTTGTTCCCCTTACCTCATTTCTAAAATTTCAATTCACAAATATATCCTAAAATAAAGAAGTGCACCCATTTCTAACTAGGAACAGTTAAGTCCGCTATGCACACAACAAAATGATGCTAGCATCGTCAGCCCCTAGCGCCATTTTTTCTAATCCAAAATGGCGCTGAATTATATTATATTTAAAAAATAATATTATACCTAAGAAATGATATTACATAAAAAAAAATCATTATTTGTATATATATTACCCTATTAATCTCTATTAGTACTTCCAATAAATAAGTTTTAGGCTCCTGCGTTGCGAATAAAGCCTACTCACATATGGAACACATGTCGTGATTTGGAAATTATTTTTCTACTTTGTAGTGATCTACCCTATTTGAATTAATGATTTTTTCAAAAAAAAAATTTTAAAAGATAATTTTCGTGCAATCTCTCATTTAGAGGTGGGTGCACGGATCAATTAAATCTGTTTAACCCAGTCTGAATTGAATTACTCTTAAATGGATCAAATCAAGCTAGTCCATCAAACTTGCTTAGATGGGAGTTGAACCTTGATCCTCTACGTTAATACAAAAACTCTTACCATTGAACTGTAACTACAAGCTGAGTCATCGCATCTTATCAATTTAAATATATTTTGGTTATATAAAAAGGTATAAATTTCCTATTTAAATATTAAATAAATAAAATTATCGGATTACAATGGGTTGATCTACTAAACTGAAGGTTAATTAAGACTTAAGCAGAGCTAGCAGGCCAATTATTATCTTCATTATAACTACTTTTATTGAAAATTAAAGTATCTGTTAACATTGCTCTCTACATTGTCCAGCCGCCTTTTCTGCAATTGCAGGTTAATCATGACTTAGATGATTGAATTAATGTACTACTTGATAAGAGAGATCAGAGGTCTGAAACTGAAGTTGTACTCGTCAACTCGTGTTCTCTTCTTACAGCCTTTGGCTATGAGCTTCATTACGCACATGTGATTAACCAAATTGAAGTTTGACACGATCGTCCCGTCTTTGAATTTCAAAAGGATACAAGTCTAATGGGGGAAAAAAAAATCTAAATTTTATAAGACAAAAGTAATTTTACTTTTCAGGAGAAGATCTTACTAGCTAGTCTGTCAGTCCAATATAGTTGTCTTTTGAAATTAAGAAAAAGGCTGTCACGAAATAATAATAATTGGTTACCTTAAATGATGGCTAATTAAGCTAGCTAGTATAATCTTATCATCAACCCCACCATAAACATTTAGTTCTACTATAATTAATTTTCATTTTTCTCACCACTATTTAATTATTGAAAGGCAACAAAAAGAAATCAAACAAACGTTCACACACTTAGCATGACACAAATCTTCAATTCAAAATCAACTTTTATCTCATACTCCCCATCTATGGCAGCCTACGTAATGAACGGAAATAAACTTAATGAGAAACAGGGAAAATGTGGTTGAATATGAAATTGACTAAGCTTTGGGAAATGTATAGAAATTGTATAATCATATCGTCTTGTCAAAATTGGCCGTGCGAATTTCCATTCTTTTCTCCATTTACGCTAGTCAAGCTAAGGGAGGCATGTAAGAAGAGGGGCACGGGAATAATATGAACGAGCAAATATAGATAGAGAAGCAAAATTTGAATTTTAACACTTTTTTAGCAGACTTTGACGAGAGACCACGTTAATTAAGCACTGTATATGAAGTATAGTACTAAGGCCAATTCAAACGCCAATCAATGCTTGCCATCTGGTGCGACGAAATTAGCATAAGAGAAGTAGTAGTAGTAGGTGCCCTGAATCCTTGTCTCTTCCCTCATCATTGTACATGGTCGCTTTTTCCAAACCCGAACCTTCGAACTCTCTTGCTTAACCGTTGAAACCTAAGCCATCTTCTACTCCGAACTGAATTAATGTGCACGTGGCACAAACCCCATTCCCACACATCAAATTATCATCAACCTACAAAACGGATAAATGGAAAACCATATTGACAACACTGCCTCTTCTCAAATCTTCAACCTTCTCCGTGTTACTTGTCAACTTCACGATGCCTCTTTTGCTAGTATAATTGTCAAAACATCACCGCCATCTTTCACATAAACCACACACATCACCAATTCACGTTACACCAAACCCCTCCACCTCCCAATTTCTTCTTCTTTTTTTTTTTTAATCAACAGATCTTCGGTGTTATCTTTTTCTTTTAACATTAATGTATTTTGGCCAAATCAACACACAACCAATAAACCAAAATATGCCGATTCCCCTTTTGTTCCCTTTCCTATCACAAATCCACGTACCATATAACAATAAAACGTCACCAATCAATGAAGAAGAATCGAGTGCATTACACCTCTCTATAAAATTATGTTGACCTTGACTAACCACGTCACCCACCCTATCTTTTACATGAAAAGTACCCAAAAACTTGAGAAGTGAAAGCCACGCCCATAATTTCAAAATACATACTTGTAAGCATGCTTGTGGGGGGTTGTTGATGAGTGAAAGAAACAACTATTGGGATGAAAAAGGAAAAGACGAAAGCACCAAAATACAAAAAAGAGGGGGCACGTGTCGCGCAATGGTGCCAGCCACCGCACGATGATACTACTGCTCTCCTTTTCGCACTTTCCTGTTGTAACAAAATTTCAGCCTAACTCTCAGTCTCTCTCATGGACACGTGCCGGCACGTGTACACCCTCCCGCATCTTCTCTATGCCGACGTTTGATTTGAGCCCACGCGTGAAAAATGACTTCGGCCTACATTATTTAGAGGAGAACAATAATGATAATTAATGCTATAAACCCACAATATTAAAAAGAAAATGTCAAAAGTCTTTAATTATTTATCATGATCTATCATTTCGTTAAAAAATTATTGACTGATAATATAAAAAATTATTAAATTAGTTTAGACTAGATCTGAAAAATAATATCTAAATGTTATATCATGACAAATAAATTTTTAAAATGTGTTTCTACTTTCTAACATTTGGATACGCCCCCAAAACAAAGTGAGTCAGAAACCGCATAGCAAATTATGCTTCTAGAAGCACACTGTTCCTGCATTGACACGTGTCAGTATTATCTTGAAGACTGCACTGAAATTAACTAAACAGTTATATGATCATTTCAATTTTTAATGGTGAACACTTTTGTCGAGACCACTTTAAGGTTGGATTTCAATTAATTTAGTTTCAATTTTTTTGGTATAGAATTTAGTTTCAATTGAGTCAATTTATCGTATAGTAAATTTTTTTAACATTTTTATTTATAAGATTAGAACTTAAGATAAAGTTTAATTTCAATGCGTACAGTGTACAATAAATAACCACAACTAAAAATGTGTAACGAAAGGGATTGTCTTTTTATTGAATTAAAATTAAAATTGATAAGAATTAAAATTGATTTTCAATGAATTTTTAACGAATTAAAAATAACCATTACTAAAATTTTAACGAAAGGGATTGTCTTTTTTTTTTTTGTAATTAAAGGGATTTTATTTTTTATATATTAAAAAATATGACGTATATAGATTTTTAATTTGGCATGCTAACCCAATTTTTAAATTAAGACCACTTAATTTTCATACTTTTTATAGCATGCTCTCCTTTTGGTTTCAACTTTTAAATTAATAGTTATAAGTGCGTACAATCTTTAATCTTATACATATGCTGTATATTTAGAAAGTTTGAATTCAACGACAGGTTTTTGCAGAACTTCCATCCAAAATAATCCAATGGAAAATTATTCAGTTCAACCTTCAAAAGTATGAATCATCACTGGGGGCGGTATTGATCAAAATAATAATATATTTTAAGCGAACAAAGTTCTATTTTTCAAAATGTCTGCCGCACACTATTCTTTCTCCACACATTAATAAGTGCATTCTTTTCACGTGTAATTGACATCACCTTACAGTGTTAAAAAGATAAATACGAGAAAACCAAGGTACATAAATACATTAAAAGTTCTGATAAAACCAGGTATAATAAAAATTTTCAAAATAATAAAACAGTGACATGCATACATATAGATATAGATATGAAAGTAAGGTGGCGTTTATTTAACTTTTACGGCGACATACAATGCACCCACCGAAACGAAGGAACCGTACCGGAAGCAGATAAGGTCGGCCTCAGGATGCTTTATGGAGAGGGTACGTGGCGGTATATGAGAGGAGAGTAACTCAAGTGGTCCCCACTATCCAACACTGTGACAAAGATAACCGTACTTATCTCTCTCCTCTGTCTTTCCTATAAATAATCCCTCTCTCTACCCGTTATTGGAAAAAAAAAAGAAAAAGAAAAGGATTACAAAAAAAGAAGAAAAAAGAAAACTCTCTGGTTTTCGAGAATCTAGGCTTCTAGCAATAGTTAATAGCTTCAGCTGCTACAGCTTCAATTTGTTGTTCTCATCACAAGAGAAAAATTTCTGTTGGGAAAAATGGGAGTTCCTGAGAAAGACCCTCTTTCTCAATTGAGTTTGCCACCGGGTTTCCGATTCTACCCCACCGACGAGGAGCTCCTCGTTCAGTATCTATGCCGCAAGGTTGCTGGCCACCATTTCTCTCTTCAAATCATTGGCGAAATCGACCTGTACAAGTTCGACCCCTGGGTCCTCCCAAGTAATTATCAATCTCATTCATCTCCAGAGCCTTACGAAAAAACCAATTTGTTGTATTTATTCGTCTATTTATTTATTTTGTTCTGAATTGGGAATTGTGTTTGTGCTTGTTGTTCAGGCAAGGCGATTTTCGGTGAGAAAGAGTGGTACTTCTTTAGCCCGAGGGACAGGAAGTACCCGAATGGTTCACGACCCAACAGGGTAGCCGGGTCCGGGTACTGGAAAGCCACAGGAACCGACAAGATCATCACCACTGAAGGCAGAAAAGTTGGCATCAAGAAAGCCCTCGTTTTCTACATTGGGAAAGCCCCAAAAGGCACCAAAACCAATTGGATTATGCATGAGTATCGCCTCCTAGACTCTTCCCGCAAAAATGGCAGCACCAGGGTAATATCCTTGATTCCAATGCTTTACACATTAAAATTCGAAGACATTTATATCTTAGCATTTTTTATTTGGTATCAATCTGATTCTAATTGAATTTTCAATGTCAATTTGATATTAATAAATTTTTTTACGTTAATATAGTACTAATATTCTTAATTTCGACATCAACTTAGTTCTAATATTCATTTAATAAAATGAAATTTTTTTTCTCTATAAGTATGTATTATGTTATGGTAAACTTACATTATGTGGTAATCAATTTATTAAATGATGTTAAATTATAAATAGTTATATGTTACAACGTTTGTCGCTGACGAATCCTTTTGTATGCAGCTTGACGACTGGGTTCTGTGTCGGATATACAAGAAGAACGCGAGCGCGCAGCAGAAGAGCATGGTTCCAACAAACGGCGTCGTTTCGTGCAACGAGTACACACAATACAGCAACGGCTCCCCCTCTTCCTCCTCCTCTCACCTCGACGACGTCCTCGAGTCCCTACCAGAGATCGACGACCACAACTTCGCCCTGCCACGTGTCAACTCCTTGAGGGCCCTGCTACACCACGACGACAAGAAGTTGGGCCAGCAGCACCAGCAGCACCAGGGCCTCGCCGGCGCCGGGAGCTTCATGGAGTGGGCCGGCCCGGGGTTTCTGAACTCCATGGCGGCAGAATTGGGCCAGGCCCAACAAGGGATGGTGAACTTCGCAAATGACCTTTTTGTCCCTTCGATGGAGGAGGAGGTTCAGAGTGGAGTGAAGACCCAGCGGATCGAGAATTCTGGGTTCTATCAACAGGGTCCGAATCAGAATGATTTCACACAAGGATTCTCGAGCCAAGTTGACCCGTATGGGTTTAGGTACCCGGCTCAATCGGTCGGGTTCGGGTTCAGGCAATGAACCGGGTTGGGGGACTAGATGTTAAATAATTAAAAAAAAAAAGAAATTGTATTTGACGAGGTGCATGAATTTGTAGTGTAAATAGGTGGGGATTCTTTGGGCTAACAGTTTGGCTTTTAGATTCCAGAAAAGGAAGGTTTAGATTGCAAAATGTTAGAAAAATTGGAAAGGGGGTTGAAGATGCAAATTTTTTTTGATTTGGTCCTCTTTTTCGGCTGGAAAGAGAGGAGAATACATGCATTCAATGAATCGAAAGTGTGAAAGATAAGAAGGCATGCAAATGATGGCACCATTTTAGTAGTCTTTTGGAAATTTCATTAGCTGGTAAAAAAGGATGTGATTTTTGGGCCGCACCGGCTGCCGTGCTATGTGCCACATGAATCACGTTTTGTACTTTGAAAATTTAGTGGCATATTTATTTAGTGGCATATTTGTTTGCAAATGTTAGGTTTCATCTATCAAATTGATGTGGTCTTTTTAGCTAACAACAGCATTGGTGGCCACCATGGCACTGACAAATAAAGTTCCATCATTCAATAATATATTTTATGTCTTGTTATGAGTTATGAGCGGTACTGCATACATGTGAAATGTGAAATTGTATTAATCTACACTGAAGTGGACAGTACAAATATCTAAATAAAATTGTTCATAATATTGTTTTATCTAGAATGTAAAAATTTTATTCAAATGAAAGATCTTCATCTGGAATTTTGATCCAGAAAGGCAACATTTTCTTCTTAGACATAGTGGATTTGTTTTTGTTTTATTCATAAAAGACTTTAAATTCTAAAATCAGAAGGTCTTATTTGATAGCTAAATTTCACTTGAATTTCATTCATAATGACATTGATAATATATTTATTTTATATGGTCATTCAATTTTTTTACATTAATAATGTATTAACATTGAATTCTTAAAAAATTAGATCAATCTGGATAACATTGTGTTATATAATGGAAACCTTAGAAGGATGGAATATTAATATAATAAAAATGAATATTTTAACTGATTTGTTACACAGATGGATCTCACTGGTGAATATTGAAATGGTCACGTGTAAAATGATCACCATTTGCGGTGTATCCATCCATATTTGGATTGGTTGGTGCATTGGATGCCATTAGATGAAAGCTAGAAAGGGAAAAGGTCTAACTCTGAGATTCCAATGAGCATAAATAATTTTGGAAGTAAAGGGGTCCCGTTGAGATATTTTTCAAACAGATAACAAGAAGAATTAGAGAGGGAAGTGTAGTTCACCAACTTAGTAGACTTCTCTAATTGAAGAAATGTTTAGGCTCAATTAAGCTTATCACTTGGATAAATCAACGAGTTTGACTGCCGAAAATAGTTGAACGTTGAACAATATTTGGTGTCGTAAATATATCAATTAAACATTTGTAATGAAATTTTGCATGAAATCAATTAGGGCTTATTAAGTGCTGGATGGGCGAGTTATTTGAACAAGTTATATTCACAAGAGGAAACAACGTTGATTTTATTGTTATTATGAGTGGAATATCATTTTATTGTTTAACTTTTTACTCTCCCAATTTTAACCTATCGATCTAGTTTTTTATATTTCTTATTTCACAATATCTGTGTCAGTGGTGGCAGAGCCAGGGGAGAGGCCATGCCCCACACATTTAAACTTGTTCATGTATATTTTACTGGATTTATCTAATCAGTGTTGTAAGAATACTCACTAAGAAATTTAAAAAGAGAACTCTCATATTGAAAAGATGCATTTTCATATTTTTAAACCCATTAAAAGATTTTAAAGCTTACTTTTTCTAATTCAGGATACTGATTAGCAAAACTCATATTTATATATTACTATAGTATAAGTTGTTCAGTAAAGTATATATTTAGAGATTAATCATGACCCCATTTCAAAATGCAATCCTGGTTTCGCATCTGAATTGTGCATTTCAAATATCAAGATTACATTAATTTTTTTTCTTTCAACATTTCCGTCAATTTAATCAACTATATCAATGAAAGTAATATACAATTGGAGGGCTATATTAATTATATTAATAGAGGTGCATACAAGTAATTTTTTCTAATTATATAATTTTGTACCCTTATATTTTTTTCTTTATTTATTACATTTAGATTAAAATAGAGGGAGTAATTAACAAGGAAATGCTAGATAAGGCATAATTTTCAGAATCATACCAAACTTGACCACTGCTTGGATAGTCTGAAATTTTTAAAAAAATGCCATGCATGTGCCTCGAACCCAAATCCTGCAAGCATAGAAGTACCTTCTTTACCACTAGGCCAACCATGAGAACATATGTTTTATTTTTTATATATATTATATATCTAGTTGCATTAGGTTGTATTTTCAATGACCCATCAACCCAATATGATAACTAAGTCGATGACCGATCCGATTCTAAAACTATAAGGTAAGAAAATTGATAGATTTACCTAAATTATTACACACTCTAAACCATTAAAAACAAGCAAAAGAATGACAAGTCACTGTTTTGCTTTCCTCGAAAAATGTATACTTTTTAAGTTAAGTGGAAGATTTTTAATTCAATTCCTTTCAATAAACAATCCGCATAAAGAGTTAGACAGGATTTGTGAGGAGCCAAGCTAGGAGAAATATAATTCAATCTTTAAGAATAATCAACAAATCCAAGTTTCATGTATCGTTAAGGTAAAGTTTGTTTTTGTATACAAACATTGAATTCATATATTGTTATATTATTAAAAATGAATGACTAATAGGGAGTTAACAGTTAGAGTTTGGAAGAAAAGAAATTTAGGATTCCTTCTAAGGAGATAGAAATTGAAATTCACGCTTTCAAAACTACAAAATACTTGAATTTTAAATTTTTTTTATATTGTTTTTCAAATAAAATTTTTTATAGCAAGTCAATTAAACTCCTCTAAAAAAGAGAAATATGCATTTTACTCCTTAATTAAGTTACAGGTTTTGTGTGCTTTATCTCCAAAAACTTTGAAAATTGAAAATCATCCATTGAATTTTCCTAAATATGCACTTTAGTCATTCTCTTATATTTTCACTTACTATTAATGAAAAATAGATGCATTATGCCCTTTGAATTTTAGATCAAGTGTAACTCGACAGATATCTAAAACTCGACATGCTGAACTGTCTATTAACAGTAGATGAAAAGTTAGTTGGGGTTGTATTTGCATGGTTAAGAAACATTAGGGGTCAATGTTTCACGTTTTCAAAATTTTGAGAGGAAAATATTATGTGGACTGTAGTTCAAAAAGATAAAGTGAAAATTTTCTAACAATAAATTATTCAATCTAAAAATACTCAATCTAAGCACACTCTTAAAATACCCTCAACACAGTCATAAAAAATATTCAGTCCAAAAGTGACAACAACTATCTAAAATTTTCAAAGGCACTAATTGCGATACACTTGGTAAGTTTAGGTGCACACACTAGGTTATCTAAGGGGGCATCTTGATGGATGGGGTTCATATGGATTTGTGCCTTCTTAGTGCACTCTAGTATCACTACAAATTTTCTTAACTCTTCCTCTTAGTCATCATCCTCTTTCACCGTGATTTTCCATGAGCACCAGCCGCTAAGTCCGCCCTTAGCCACATGCCGTCACACTGGCCCTGGCTCCTCCCACCCCAATTGGTGGTCGGACGCAATAAACATAATCCGAACTTGTAATATCTTAGGACGACGAGTCCCTAGACAAGTCAATGACGACCTCAGGGTCCTTTGAGACCTTCTCGGGTTGCCTGAAAGGCCCTTATGCATGAAAGACCCCACAAGTGCAAAGCATACAATATTCTGATACTGCTATAGCGGTCAGGTGAATTGGGATGGGCAACATTGGTCTTTGGATACCGCTATAGCGGTACCCCCGATATCAGTAAAGTACAAAACAATATAGTTTCGTTTATTGACACTTCTCTCCTTATAAATACTTCTGCATTCACATTTTCGCTCACAAAAATGCAACCTTAACTCTCTTAACTCCTTCTTCCACCCTTCACTTCCTTCATTCATCAATCCTACCTCCTCCAAGCTCCAAGGTAGGGATTGCTCGTGGTTTATATTATGATTTCTCTTTTTCCTTTCTTTTCTCATGTTTGGTTGTTGTTGTTCTTGGTTGTTATCAAGCTTGGATACTCCCCCAATATTCATAGAGTTGTCCTAGTAAGCTTATAGTGTACTTATGTGTCTATGTTGTTCTATGGAAGTTGTTAGTGCCATCCCTAACTTCCAAGGTCTAGTTGGTGGTGATACTTGTCACCCAACCCTTAAATGTGAGTGGGTTTGAACTCAAGACCTTAATTTCAATAATTATGAGTATGTTTTATGTATTATGATTATTAAATATGAAATTAGAGAAGAAAATATGTATAGAATATGATTTTACACATTTTGTCAAGCCAACAAAACTTATGATTTATGATGATGGCATGAAAAATGTGTTTTAAGAAAACCATAGGACCATTTTTTGGATTGTTATATACCATGAAAATGTTTTATACATTCTTAAAAAATTAATGTATTTGGCTACAAAATTTGACCAGAAACTTTGATTTTTTAATGTACCAAATTGGCATGGTTTTCCATCACAATTATTAATAAGGAATACAGGGAGTATAATTTACTGGTTGATATATACTCATCTGTAAAGGTGTCTATCAGCTTAGGTCAACTTATAAACCTATACATTAGTTTCGACCTAAGCTCCAAAATCTTCGAGTTTGGTCGGATTGAAACCTAAGGTATGTGATGCGAATTGTCACTACCTACAACAATTTAAAAATATAGTGAATGTTAAGTTGCACAAAAAATATAGTAAAGAGCACAACCTAGGTCGTCTTTCAAGGAAGAGTTTCTAATTAATTGAGGTTTATTTGGAATTGTTCCAATAATACTAAAAAGAAATAAAGAAAATCAATGAGAAGAATTACCAGCACAAGAAGTTCTTCAGATTAAGAATTGTTCAATCATTGATTCAAATGATTAATTAGTGGTAACAGGTATTTTATTAATTATTTTATTACACAATAATGATGCAATTCTACTTAGCAATCACATAATCACACTACTACTAAGGGTTTGAGTAACATAAGCACTAATAATCCATAATCATAGTTCTATGAGCCTATGGCAATTTAATTACCAATTACAACAACGTAATCTCCTAACGGAGTTAATTCTAATCACTAATCAAATGGATGTAATTTAATCAATTGACCAAATATATCAATGAAATCATAATTATGCATACAACTTACAACGTAGATGAATACACAATCAGGCAGCTCTCAATAATATAATTGCATGAACTCGGCCCATAATAAATATTAAAGAGAGATAAACAAGAGGAAAAGAAAAACCAACCACAAATCGCATTAAAAATTAGAACTTCAAGCACAATTCTCAATCTTCAATTATCCTTGTGCAAAGTTTAAAAAATTACTCCTTCACAGGCAAAGGATCACAATCAATGTTAAGGAACATACAATCACTATTCTAAACGAGAGTCAAAACAATGATGGAGAGCTCCCAAAACCTAGAGATTGTAGAGATATGAACTTGAGAAATGTAGCGAGTAAGTGGAGGTAGCCCTAGAACAAGTGTGAAAGATCCCCCATTAACCTAGGCTAAGGAGGTATATATAATCATAATGCCAAAAATGGGTCCTAAAATAATAAAAGAATGTTATTTTACAAATTAATGTTGTCAACGGGGACTGCTATAGCAATCCAGAACCATTTATTTTGCTAACTTTTGCTTTTTGTTGACCATCATAATGGTCCAGGATTAGAGCTAGATATAGGGGTCGTGATTAGTGGGTTGATCTGTTTAACTTGCAATTAACATGAAAATGGATCAGAAAATTTTTAATCCATCCATGGTCTTTTTTATCCACACTGATTAAACCGTGGGCTAAACATGCCTGGCCCACAAATTTGTAAACTAACTTGATAATCCACATAACTTTTTTAAACTTAAATATATACACTGTGTCTCAAAGGACTAAGCCTAACTAAAAAGCCAAACACCCTAACCTGAGCAAACACGTACACAAGGCACTAAAGGGAACTCATTCAAAGGCCCACTTCCTCACTCTTGTGTTTTAGTCTTTTTTTTTTCCTCTCATTTTGAAAACAATAATGTGATGATCAGTGAAAAGAGAGAGAGAGAGAGAAAGAGAGAGAGACCAATATGACTAAAAAAACTTGAAAGTTGAATTGACACTCAGCCACCACAGTCTCACTTATTCTTTCACTCTTACTCTTGTTCTGTCTCATAGAAGTCTCACTTTCATTTCTCAAGTCTCAACTTACAGCCGTTGCGATGCCATTCCACTTGCCTCTGGCCCTCATTCTTCACAAATCATAGATCTCATGCTCGATCTCTTGGTCTCCTTCAGTCACATCGCGCCGCTTTGATTCCCCTACTATGTCGTGCCATTGTGTTGCCACCAAGTTGCTGCTGAGTTGCCTCCAAGACCTTCGTCGACCGTCACTTCTAAGATCCCAACACCGCCATAATAGTCCATGCTGCCTATGAGTATTCCATTTTTTCTCTCATTTTTATTTTTATTTTTTTAAATATGTTTTGTTTGGTTGAATCAATTATGAGAATTTGAGATTGTTTTTTTTTTTTAATTTATTTTGTATTGTGTATAATATAAGATTTTAAAAGGGTAAAAAAAATGTGAAAAGCCAAAAAAATAAGTGATGTGGACTGGTCTGCGAACTAGCAGGCTTTTGCAAGGCAGACATAGACTAGGCAAAAATGAAGTCCATTTATGGAACAGACCAGGCTAGCTGCATACTTAGCTTTATCTGCTATAATGGTCTGGTACCCGCGCAAATACCGCTTCATACACTTCCAAGCCTATTTTGAGTCCTAAAAGTTAGATTTAGCTCTTGGACCTAAAGCTAGAAGTTTTAAATCCGTGAATAAGATTTCTAACACCGCAAGAATCACCTCAATTGGACACCTATAGCTTTAAATATTGACAAAATACGAACTGGAGGTCAAATTGGATAACATCAGAATATCAACAACATTTAATCTTACAACTCAATTTTCACCAATAGGTTCTTCAAACTGGATTTTATGCTAAACATGAAAATTATAAAGAGCTTTTTGAGCTTTCCAAATCATCTTTATTTGTCTCAATCCAATCTCTGTAGAGAGAGATATGAATTTTTCGATTGCAATACTTCCTGTAAGTATACTCAAATAAGCTACATAACTCTTCTATTTGACTCCCTCAAATTCTACTAAATTGAACACTACTCCAAGCTTCCTACACCTATAGGGTCTCTATATACTAACATGGAAGGTCCCTGCAACAAAATTACACTCACTAAGGAGGACTAAAAAGCACAAGAAATTCCAAAACATATTTACTCATCAAAATGGTGCAATTAATCATGACAATACTCAATGATGTACAATGAAGACTAAACATAAATTAACCAAATATCAACCAATTAAACATATAAATGATACAATATACCTAGAATTATATGGGAAAAGGAGTGTATAAATACAATCCATTAATATATGTATAAGATAGTGGGTTTGGAATATTTTTAACCCAAACAACCCAACCTAGCTCGTCAATTTGCTTTACTTATCTTTAAAAGACCTTGGGGGCATAAGATAAAGACATTTTTGTCCTTTTGTTCGTTTGCTTCCCAGCCTTCCCTAGCAAATAGAGGTACTTTTACATTGTCTTTTGGTTCTAAAGCTTAAAAAGATGCAAATAGAGTCTTATTCAATATGAACATTAAAAATAAACATAAAATATAAATTAATATAAGAATAATATTTTTTAAAGGAAAAATTATACTTTACCTCTTAAATTGTAGGCTATGTATAATTTAGCTCCTCAAGTTTAAAAATGTGCAATTGACCGCTTGAACTTTAAGATTTTAGTCAAAGTAAGGGTACTACAAATTAACTCCTTAAACTTTCTTAAATATGTAACTTGATATTCTAAAATTTTCTTTGTTTTTTCATACTTTTTGTTAGTAATTGATAGACAAAGTAATGGAAATGTCAATTTACATGTTCAAGAAAGTTTAGAAATTGAGCTTCATATTTGAAAATTTTAGAATCTAAAGTCTACCCGATCTATAATTGAGATGAGTAAAGTTAATTTTTCTTTTCTCTTTTTTTCAAAAAAATGACAATATACAGAAAACGGGTAGCATCCCATTCCCAGCAAGGTGACAACGCGCAGAAAAAGACGGAAGCTGAACGTGTGGAGAGGGATGCGGCCAATAGTGAAACGCAGAACCACAAACACAAGATAAGTATCAAGTTATTGAATTTGTACTGGGTTCGGCTTTCCTGGCTGTGAGTAAGCCAGCGTTTGAATCTTGACCCACTTTCAAACCGAGCTTTGAAACTCTACCTAAACTCATCATCATCTTCAAGTCCAGTCAGATTGTTCCTTGGGATAATTCTTTGATTCTTTTGTTTATTCTTTTTGTTTCTTTTCCTTGGTGGAGAAGGTTAGGGGTGTCTTACGAGGTTATGCAATTGCGTCTACAATTAACTTAGTCTTTTAATTTTAATTTTTTTTTATAAAATAAAATTGCTAAGTCTTAAGCCCACGGATTGAGAAATATCTAGTCCGTTTTATCAAATATTTTAATACTATAAAAAAATAAAATTTTGTTTTTTCATTATATTAATATCAAATGTTTTTATTAAGTTGACTTATAACTAGTTTAATTTTTTTTCAGTTTAGTTAGAATTTAATTTGTTTTTGCAGCAAAAAAAATTGATTTTGAAATAAATCTAAAATCATAACCAATTTTATAAAGTTTGATTATATTAAACAACCTTACAGCATCCATCTAAAAAGTTGCTCAGTGCATGTAGCCAAACACCTCATAAACATACGAATATACCATAATACCATAACGACAAACAGGAGTCTCAATTATTATATTTTTGCCGGGTTAAGCTTAATTCTTTGATGCTGGTGGAAAGTGCTTTTTCTTTCTATGAAGCTGTCAATTACTTACGATACGAGGATATTGATGGCCCATCTGATTCTTCATTCGTTTCTTGCACGTGTTTTCAACGTGACAGATTTTTTTATTTTGGTCTACTTTTTCTTATGGCTATTTTCTTAGCTTTGACCAATATCCTTGTCTTTTCCACCCTCTTTCCCCTTCATTCGGAATTATATATGCTCCTTTGGGCTGCTTTTTTTTGCATCCGCCCAATTTAAACAAGTTTGAAACGTGCAAGTCATTGTGTTAGAAGCATTGAATTCGTGCAAATATGTACATAGTATATGTGCCGCTACATCCTTTTCAGCCTTCATAAAAATATCATTGATTGCATGATTCATTGCTTATGAATGAATCCTGATGGACTCTATTTTCCCTTTGATTACTGGATTCTAGTACCCGAGTTGAGCATGTTTGGGTTGTTGCATTACTTAATACTAATGCTTTAATGGCATTTTTCACACATAAATCGAAGCATATCGTAATAATTCATTTTTGCACAAGCTTCGGATGTAGGAACACGCCTACAAGTCAAATATAGTTTCAAGTCTTGAACTAATTTCTCGGTAATAAGCTACAAATTATGATAGTTGTGATATTAGCATAATGGTAGATAATAATATATACATTATTAATCATGATTAAATACTCGATGAGGGTTGACTCAAAGAAAACAGGTTGAGTTCTGGACAAGTTTTATGTCGAAGATTCAAAATCTAGAAAGCTCTTTAAAAAGATTGCACTGTTTACCATTCCAGGTTTCGGGGGTTTAGATTTCTTGGCCAAATCTTTTGCCCATAAAAAAATAAACCATGATTGAATTTGAATAAATTATTCATAAAATTGAAGTTATTTATATAAATGGAACAAGAAATATCATTGATCTTTAAAGAATGTTGTATATGTCATTCTATACGTCATATGATTTAAATGCTAAGTTTTCGGCCAGTAGTCACTCTCAACTTCTGTTTTCAACCAATATTAACTAGCAAGAAGAGGTAAGAATAATGGTTAACTTTCTTTTAAAGTAAATTTTGGTTTAGACACTAGCATATATTCTTTCCCATCAAATTAAATAAAACAAAAATTAATTATAGTGGACCAAGTGTGCACTCGTGTGTAACCATTTGCGAGGAATGATATTTATACATAAAAATTAGATATACACAAAGAGAAAGATATATATTTAATAAGCTTTAGTAGTATACATGAGATCTTATATTTAAACATCGTTACAATCAATGAAATTTTCAAAGTAAAAAATAAAAAAGTATATCTAATACACTTTACCATATTTTCTGTTTTTTGGGTATGCATACTTAAAGATGTTCAATTTTATGTCCAAATTGTTCAGCTTTTTGCGTTGGATTGGGCCTTGCCCATTTAAAAGAAAAATTGGATCATGATGTGTTCGATGGTTCATGTGAATCATAAGTGAGCGGATTTCTAAAATATAGCTCGCAATTACACATACAAATTAAAGCCATGTTCCGGAGTCATTATGCGCGTGATTAAAAAAAAAAAAAAAACTGTCTTTATGTGTAACCATTAGTGCAACTCGTGAACGTGAGAATTTGAGTGTGTTTTATGTGTTTAATGAAAAGAAATTGTGTGAGTGAATTTGTTATGAGGTGGAGAAACTTTATGAGCATAGTGAATAATTTTTTAATTTGCGAAAAATTGTTCTGAGACCGAGTGTATTAAGATTTTGGGTTTAAGAGGGTTTAACAAATTGGTAATTGTGTTTCGCAACCAAAATTAGTAGATTGATTTGTGAAGTTATGAACAGAAGCAATAAAGATAGCCAAATCATGTTAATTTATGTAGTCATTTTGCTTTGTTTAGTTGTTTGACCTGTGTGGATTGCAGACTTTTCTTTTCTAACAGCTAACATCAAATTGGATTCTAGTATGACTTTATGTAATTTTTTTATAGCTAAGATGCAAGGCTTGGGAATGAGTAAATTTGAAGTGAAGCTCTGACGGCAAAAGAAATTTTAGCTTATGACAAAGTAATTTGAAAGACATTTTAGAATAGCAAGAATTGGTTAAAGATCTAAATGGCAAGAAAAATAAGCCTAAAAAGATGGCAAGTGAAGAATGGGAAGAGATGGGAATGAAAACAATTGGTTCGATTTACCTATATGCCTAATATTGAAGGTAAAATATAATGTTTTGAATGAAACTGCTACTATTGGTTTGTAAAAGAAGTTAGAAAATATGTATATATCAAAGTCTTTCACAAATTGTTTGTTTTCAAAGAAAAAATTATACCAATTGGAGATTAATGATGGGGCAGATATTAGAGATATAGTAAATTAATTTGCAAAATTGATTACACAATTATCTAACATTGATGTGAAAAATGATTATGAAGATAAGATATTGATTTTATTGTCATCTTTTTCAAATTATTACATGAGAGTTTATTTAATCACCACATTGCTATTGGAAAAAGAAATATTAAAGTTGATGATGTGACTATTTTGTTAGTAGAAAAAGAGCAATTAAAGAGGTCAAATGATCAATCTGAGGGAAATATTATTGTTGATAAATCTATCAGTGATAAAAGGATATCTGGTGATAGTAATTTTGGTAGAGACAATCAAGATTAATTTTTTTCGCCAAAATCTAACTACAAAGATAGATAGTGTTATTATTGTCATGAGATGAGTTATATTTATAAATCTTATTATAATAAATTTAACGCAAATATTGAAGAATTTGAAAGGAGTGAAGGAAAAGGAAAATAGAACTTTGAAAACGCCATTGTGATTTTACAAGAATTCCCCAAGTTATGATGATATTGAATAGTTGATGGGTGAAAAAAGAAGGAGTGCATATAGTGACTATTGGATTTTAGGTTTTGCTTGTTCTAATAATGTTTGTTGAAGGAAAGAATGGTTTGATACTAATGATGCTTGTGGTGATGAGGTTGTGAGGTTGGTTAATGATGATTGTTTAGATTTTGTTGAAAATGACATTGTAAGAATTGAACTGCATAGCTAATATGTGTGAACATTTGGTGATGTGAGATATGTACCTACTGTTGGAGGGAATTTAATTTCTTTGGGTATATTTGATGCATTGACTTATGGATATTATGCAGGAGATGAACTAATACAAGTTTACAAAGGTTTTTTGAAGATGATGAAGAGTAAAAAAAGTAATGGTAATTTATATAAGTTGATGGGAGAGATTATTGTGATTCAAGATAGTAGTAGAGTATACACTTCAATAATACAAAGAAGGTGAAGAGTATGTGTATGCCGAAGAAAAGAGTAATATTTGCAAGTGGTTTGGTAAGGCCTTCTAACACTTGCTATACTAGCTCATGCAGTTTGTTCCAATCACAAAACTAGGTAAAAATTTGTTAGGTTTTATTGCTTGGATTGAGCCTTGTCCATTTGGAAAAAAAAGATATTCATGATTTATTTGATGGTGCATGTGAATCATAAATGAAGATTTTTATAATAGAGTAAAATGACCCACACTTCTAAATTTATTGATTCAAAAGCAAAATTTTTTTATTTTATTTTTTAAAATGAGATCATCCTGTTAGATAATCATGGGCCATATTTAGGATTATAATGCCACGTGCCCACATCTTGGTCCGCCATTCAGTGCGTGTGAAAAAAAAATGTGTTTGTGCATAGCCAGTGTACAAGCCGTGAGTGTGAGAATTTGAGTGCGAAAGCACTGTAGTACGATTGAGATGAAGTTGCCTTTCAGTGAGGGCCGAAGTAAATAGCATGCATTTTATTTCCACTCAATAGTCCAAATTGAGAGAAAAGAAATGGATTTTCTGATGTGAAAATTTCATATAACTCAGTTATAACTTATATATTGATTTTTATCAATGATCAAGAAAATATGACTAAATATTAAACCCAAAAAATATTCAATTAATGACAAAAGTTAATATATAATCAAGTCATGTAAACTTGTTATACACAAGAAGGTTCATTCTCATGTCAGACTCACCTCTTCCCTCATGCCCCACTTTCTCTCCCTGCCACACAACTCACAAATTATATACTGTGGAAGTTGACAGCGAAATAGAGCATCTTCAACTTTAAGCACTCGTATATATAATTAATGAGTTATAATCTTTCTTAACCAGAGTTGATTTGATGCCAGCACATGCACACTTTATCTACAATGATTCAGATTCCAAATTATAATAATTCTTTGTGGCGAAAGTTAGAAACGTGATTTTAATCATTCCCCATAAGAAATCGTCGAGTTCATGTTTCCTAGGAAAATCTCATGAATCACGTTGAAATGTATCTATTCTTTGTAATTAGCTCACATTTTCAATACCAAAACTGTTTTTTGGATGAAGTTAAAAATTTATGTGAGATAAAAGCAACTCTTAGACCAGAGTTAGGGTATGTCTTAAATGAGTCAAATCTCATCGAGTATTTACAGAGGCATTTACAAATTTGCCCACTAATGGAAAAACTTGAAAATAGAATCCATGTCACATAGTAATGTATGGGCAGATACAATACAAAAACTTTAATACGTTATGAATGTATACTATTTAAATCATGCATATTAAGTATTAATTGTACAAAAAAAAATAAATTTTTAATAGAATTAATTTCAATAAATCATTGAAATTATCGAATATGAAAATGTTTGGAATACGTCTTCATTTCTCCTTGCAACAAGCAGCGGTATTATAAAACAAAAATAGTAAGAGTTTGACCTACTTCTCTGTTGCTATTTGGGTGGCTGTGTGACTTGTCATTTGTCAGTTTCACCAAGCAGCAAGTACAAAAGTTCATGCTGTTATTGGGCCTAAACAGGCTACATCTATAACTGGCATCATTATTTAATTCATGATGTTTTTATTGCTCAGCTATGCAGGACAACATATTCTAAATCCAATTCCTGGCAAAGCCCACCTGAGCCTTTTGTCATGGAAAGCCCAAGAGTTAAGTTAGAACTCTTATTTTCTTGAAAGGCCAATTCATCAAGACCAAGAAAAGCCCCAATTCATAGTGCTCATCGCTTATGGTTTGGTTTGTTGTAAGGGTTGATTAACCCATCACCAAAAAGCAATTTTTACACATAAACTCACCGATAAAAATAATTTCTCTATTTTTATGCCTCAACCTAACATGCCATGCTCTTGGAATTTTACCATAACATATGCAATTGATTTTTTTTTCTTTTTTATTTTGGGTAATTAAGGCCTATATATCGTACCCAGTGTGTTTTACATCGGAGAGCTTCCTATGGATGCACCTGAAATTTTTTTTATCTATATGACACACTTTTTTTTTTCTCCTATATATATATATATATTATTGTCTTATCTTAAGAATATAGATTAATTCCCATTCAAGTGTTTTTGATGGCTTAACCATAAGCACGTGTTTGATGTTTAAAATTTTCATGTCTGTGCTTCTAAATTTTAGTTTTTAATTGCTCAATCACCTCCTTACAAAAAATATATATGGGAAGGATGTGATTGTAAAATGAGTTTGATAATTTCGATATACTACAAGGATAAACTTGTTTTAAACTTTTATTAATTATATGCTGGTACATCACTAAAATTTTAATTATGAAGTCATCATTATCTGACTAATTGGATGAAAGATCGCAGAAGTTTCATAATAAACGTGGAGAAAAAATGAACTTGTATAATTTGGAACTGGAGAACCTGATTAGGTAAATTTTGAAATTTATGGATATGTTCTTGGTACTGTTTTTCCATTCGTAAACCAAGCGTGTAAACTTTAGTACAAGTACTGCAATATGTGTTAGAATTATCTTCTTCAAATTTTTTTTGGTCCACGTGTTAGAATTATCTAATAATACGCAAAATTAGCAATCAGAACTAACAGTCTAAAACAACTCCAGTGTAAAATTTAATAATGAAAGATATATTTCCTGTGGACTCACAGTGGTAACTACTGAACACGTTACATTTGGAATTTTCAGCCATGCACATGAATTTAAGTCTGCATTTATACACGGTTTACATGTATCCTGAATCACTGGCTACCTTGACCGACCTACTTAAGCAAGATAGCATGGTAAGTGAACATCTATTACTTGGTGACGCAGAATTCAATTGTCAAACATGTACAACATCAAATAACTAACCTGATCACACCATTTAACCGGATATCACAATTGTGAATAATTATAAAGTTTTTTCTAGCGATAGTAAGTTTTGAAAGTTTTTAATGTATTAACTGCATTGCAAACTTGAAAAATCCACTTTTCAATGAAAAATTTAGGGCCTGTTTGGTTTTGGATTTCAGTTTTCATTTTCAGTTTTTTAGTTTTCAAGATTTTGCGAAGAAAATACTAAAATCGGAAATAAAAATTGAAAATTGTAGTTTTCAGATTTCAATATTTCCTTCATAAAATCTGAAAAATTGAAAACTGAAACTCAAATCAAACAACCCTTATCTCTTCTTATTTCTTAACGAGTGCCATTCGTTGGAAAATCCTAATTATAATTATCAATACCACATTATTAGATATAGACATATAAAAGAACGTATCAGCATATTAATTGGTCAAAAAGCATCCATGATATAGTCATACACTATGAAATGATCGGTTTATTTAGTAACAACTGGATGCATATATATACATGACTTAACTGGAGCTAAAGCTAATCTGACTAGCTAGTAGCTAGAAGCTAGCAGCTATAGCTGTGACAAAACAAGGGTGCAAGATGATTTAAAACCAGACCATGGATAATCATGTTTTTAATATTTTTGAGAACCTACAGACTCAGACCCTGATCATGCAATATAGAGAGAGGAAGAAAAGGAAAGGGAGCTTTGAATGCACAAAAAAGATGACATTGTCCTCAGTTCACTAGATCACTTTCATGGTTTGGACTTGGTGGCTTAATTTGTGGCTGTGCTTTCTTCTGTGTCCTGTTTATGCATTTGTCCTGTTCCAGAAAATGGCAAGTAATCTGCATTTGGAAACAATGTCACCAAAATTTGACTTAAAAACAGCTATTAGTGAAAGCAACCCTTAAACTCGCTTTTTCTCTCACATTCTGTATAAGGGTAAGCAGCACCAAAGGGCTAATACAACCCTGATTGCCTTTCTTAAGCTCTACTTGATGAGTCACCCAATGACCCTTTTGTTCTGTTCAAGTGTATCTTTCGGATATGAAAAGGAGAGGAAGTTACAAAGTACATTGCATGGAATTTGAGGAGCATTAATTATATGGTAGTACCAGACAGCGAGAATCCGATCCATTTTTCTCTAGCAAAAAGTTGTCAACTAAATCATACCCTATTAAAGGAGTAAGGTTTTAAATTGTGATTGAATTGCAATTCTATTGTGATTACGAAAAATTGTGAAAAAATATGGCTAACACGATCATATATAATTGCAGTCATGATGCGATTGTAGACATCTTCTCCATCGTAACATTGTAGTTGCAATTGTAATTATAAAACTATCGATCAGAGCTGAGAGGAGTAGCAAAGAAATTTTTTTTGAAGATGATTCCTTCAAAATACTGGCCGGCTATGGCATGGTACTTTGTTTGGCCACGAGTGGCTTTTGATTGGTTTCTAATTCAAGCTCAAAACTAGATAAATTCAGGGACTAATCAACACTAGATAAAAGGGAAAAATAAAAGTGAGAGAGTTTATGCATGCATGTAAAAAAAATCTCAATTTGATCTCTTTTGGGAGTGGTAATCTTTAATCCGTGAAAGGAACCAGCATAAATGCATTTATAATTACGACAAGAAAAAATGTATGGAACTAGTGGAGATGATAACTTTGACAAAGAGATATGTCACTGAAGATAAGCATACGGTTTTTTTTTTGTTGTTAAGCGTATTTTAGTATAAATTACATGCCTTATGTACATTTTCGATTTAGATATCCTTTCACTTCTGCCATATCCTCTTATGCGTGCAAGCATCATTTTGCGGCTTTATATCTCAAGGGTCCACGTGCATAAAGAACCCACCTCAACTTTTGATTTGACATAAAATGATAAATAAGAAAGAAAGAGTTCTCTTTTATTTTGTTTTGGTGATTTACTTTCGTCCACACGACTACGTATTTTTTACCATGAATTATTAGATCCTATCCAATATAACATAAATTAATTAGTCACAAGCATTATCTACATTTAGCTTGCATCCGAAAATCAAATGAGCAACACAGTTCGAACATCACCATTATTCTCGCTGTAACTAACAGTCACATGGTAAAAATTCAAATGATGAAATCATGCTGGCAATGCGACCACCACATTTCATTTTTATTAGGCCAGTGAGATATACAATAAGTGATGCATAAGGAAGCCAAGTGAACAAGAAACCGTTAAAGTGATCGCTGTTTATTCCGAATTTAATTCTGAAGAGCAAATCAAATAGGGTATGAAGTTTATTTTTCTCATTATGATGATGATGATACTAAATATTAAAAAACGATTTTCAATAATTGGTTGATTCAAGTAATTCTACTCTTTGTGAATACAAAATCTCAAATTAAATTCTAATTCTGTGAATAGAATGAAACTACGGTAAAAGGGTTTTACTGTTATATATATAGTGCATGCATGAACCAATCAAGCTCAAATTCAAATTTGTTGGGATCTAATTAATAGTGAAATACTTAGGTACATTGAGAACAAGGAAAAACACTTGTTCTGATCTATTTATTAATTGACAAATAGGTTTTATAGATTATTATTGTCTCTCATTTCCCTTATATTTTTAATGCAATAGCTGATTTATCAATAAATAAATGAAACAAGACAAATGATTTTTCTTACTCTAATAACATCTAAGAATTTATATAAATTTTTCCTATTTGTGACTTTAGTAGAGTAAAAAAATCAGCAGTGCTAAATGGATCTAGAGCCATTTGCATGAAAACCGATGAATAAATATTAATGTATTATGACTTAATGCATGAGTGGAAATCATGGATCATTGATGGAGTGGAGGAAAAAAAAAACACCAATAACAATATGCCATGCGTTTTGAAAGCTGTTTCGCATCCTTTGTATTTGCACTAAGTGGCATTTCTCAAAAAGCAATCAAACAAGATTGCATAACAAAGGAGATTTTTTTGTTCTCATTCCCCCATACAATGTGTTCATTTTTAACCGTGGTTAACTTTGGAGAGTTTACAAAAGAGCCTTTGGCATGCTTCGGAATCAGGCGTATGATGCCAAACTTATGGTTCCCTGAGAAGGATGGATAACGCCGCAAGCCAACCGAATTGAAAGGTCTCAATCACATGTGAAAGGGTCATGCAACTGAGGCCCTCTTTAAATCAGTTACAATGGACGAGGGAATTAGGCATTTTTTTTGGTGGGCATTCTCAAGCGGAAGGGCTTTTCTTATAGCATTTGACAAAAAAAAAACTGGAAAAAAAAATTTAAAAAGCGGAACAGAAGGGGTAAAGAAAAAGGTTTTCTAAGAGAAAAGTCAGTAAATATGTCATTCAAAATAGTAAAGCAACGTGTTGAACGCATGCACCTAGTAGCAAATTAAAAGGGACCTTATAATAAAGAATTTCGGCGCCAAGAGAGGGAAAGGTCATGAAAAGCATAACAAGTCGGTGTCTGTCCCCATTAACTCTATATTTCCTACTGAGTTATATGTAAATTAGCAGAGGGAGAGGGCTCCTTCTTTTAGTGTAGTTCCCTGCTGTTATGTACTCAGTATCATCATGAATTTTTCTATTGCACTTTTTATTCTGTTTTATGCATGCAATGCTGCATGATGATCCCCACAATTTTCTTTACGGCCCCCTCCCTCTACATGGTTGAATAACTTCCATGGGGTGTCTCTTAATATAGCTAAATTGGTTGAGGGGTATCCGCAGGATTTAACTATATAAATGCAGCATTAATGAAAGATGGGGATGGTGTACATGATGACACAAATCTACAATCTATTCTAATAAATTCTTACACCTCAGATGAATTTATTATGTGTGATTATTAGTCCAAGATATATTGAATAACTTACGAGCGATTTATTATAAGAGTGACAAATAAATTTGGATCGTATAAGTATATATGGATGATCAAGAATGAAAATTAATTAATTATAATTAATAATTAAATAATAAATTTAAAAAATCACTTAGCTTTATATTTTATTCTTGACTATTCATATAAGATCGAAAGTTGAATGTTTGTTGCTCTTAATCATTTTTCTTATTTGATTCATTCGCTGTACATATATCCTATAGCTGTCCGTGACTTGGTAAAAAAGCCAAGCAAAATTAGAGGGAAAATAAAACAAGAAGAATAGATTAAAAGAGTTACTGTATGGGGGCGACACACAAAGTTACCCTTCATCTGTTTTCTAGTTTAATAAAATAAAGAGGGGGTTACGTGCGTTTTCCAAAATAGAAGGAAATTGATTGATACCATAATCTGGTATCCCGCTTGTATCTTGCTACTATTGACCTTGATGCATGCTTGTGTAATTCACATGCACAACAATTATAATAACCACGCCATGTATATGTCAAATTCTTCAACAACTTGTGAAATGTGAAGCTTCCTTGATGGTGGATTAATCAAAATACTATTTTGCCTTCCTATTCCGTGCATTAATCACATGTGCAACAGTACTTTTTCTTCAATCTTGTTATTAATCACACACGTTTCTTATAATTTCTTACCTATGGTAAAAGAGGGCCATCGTTTTGGAGTTGGACATATTGCAGTTGCAATTACGAGTTGTGGAACGAAATTTAAAATTGACAAGTCTCATCGTTGCTAATTGAATATTCCTATAGAATTGATGAGAGGATTATTAGTACAGAATGATGACAACAGTACGGTGGATGAGTATCCTGTACGTATGAGGCCTCCGCGTGGCAGCAAAACTGGATCCTTGTGTATTGTGTTTTGGGTGCTGTCAAGGTTTCTTTCTACTTGGACTTGCCTTTTGGGAAAATATGGGCTTTAGAAGTGTTTTTATTCTTAAATTTTTTAAAATTGTTTTATAAAATAAGTTTAAGTTTAATTTTTAAAAATAAAAAAGAGAAATTTTGTTTGTCAATTTAATTTTGAAAATAGTTTTATAATGGTAAAAAATGAAAAATTTGTTTGAATAATTTTTTAAGAAAATAACTTTTAAAATTAATAAAACAAAAAATTGTTTGGCAAATTACATTAAAATCAAGACCACAACCACAATTTCAAAGTAAATATCTTCACCAACCACACATTCATCATCATCATCATCATCAATAACACATTTCAATCCCAAAATCTTCAAATCACAATCCAATATAAAAAACACAAAACCCAACCCCAAACCATTCATCATTAGTAACCCATTAAAAAAAAAACAAAAAAAAGATGAGAAGAACCACAACGAACAACCTTGGATCACGGCAAATTGCGGGGCTGGGTCGCAAGTGCTAGGTAGCGGGGTCTTGGTCGCGGGGCTTGGGTCGCCAGGGCTTGGGTCGCGGAGGAGCTTGGTCGAGGGGCTAGGTCGTGGTGGCTTGGTCGCAGGGGTCGCGAGGTCTTGGTTGCAAGGCTTGGGTCCCCAGCGCTTGATCACGGAGGAGCTTGGTGGAGGGGGTGGGTTGAAGAGCTTGGTCACGGGGGCTAGGTCGCTGCAGTGGTTGGTGGAGAAGCTTGGTTTGCTAGGGATTGGGGGCAGCGAAAGTGAGAAGAAGGTTAAAGGTGAGAAGAGATCCAAGAAAATAAAACGAGAAAAAACCTGAGGCAAGATTCAAAGAAGTGACAAGAATCCGAACTCAACAATTTTACAAGTTTGTCACCATGCATGTTTTTCCTTGTTTTTAGAAACAGAAGTGCTGAAAACAGGTCTAAACTATTTTCCATTTTTTGTTTTTAAAATCCTACTTCTATTTTTCAGTTTTTAAAACTTATGTTGAGAAATTATCATGCTAAACAAATTTTTTCATTTTTACTTTTAAAAATAAAAAACAAGTTTTAAAAACATGTGCCAAACAGGCTGATGGATACATAAGTGGTCCTATAGTAGCAGTACACCATATAATATAGATTAAATATCCATGCCATAAAACCAATATGCGAACTATTTTAATTTCTTACTTGGTACTATTCTGTTCACCAAATTTGCGAGAAATTAAACGACTTTGGAGTATAATAATCATGAATGTGCCCACTATCTATATAACAAGTTGGCCTAGTATCAACTGCAAACCTAAATTGAAGGCGAGAGAATAATGGAAATTAATCCATACACATATATAAAGAGAATGCTGGAAGATAACTGCTCTTTTAGTGTCCAAATTTTTATTTTAATTATATCATTCTCCATCTCATCTTAATTTTTTATAACTGTCATTATTAATTATATAATTATCTAAAGAATAAAAAGGTGACTTGACGGGCATGATAATATCAGGCAAGTCACTAGTGTATATAAAGAACATATAATACTATAATTAAGCCTCCTTCCTTTTATTCTAGCCTTCTCATGCTTCACGTTTTATGCGTGGGATTAATTAAATCTTGATAAAGAACCCTTTAGTCTTTTCTTTTAAATAACAACAGAAAATAGTTCTGTGCTAAAATTGGACTACTACACATAACTTTTGAAATTCTCGGTGGTTCTACATGAACATTTTTCAATTATTTTGGATATTGTGATGAATAATTAATCACCTATATTATTGCGAATAATTGTAAATCCGAAGATTATTTTCCAGGCTTGCATTATTTTAACTTTATAGAATCCCTCTATAGTTTTTTAAGAGTAATGGCATAGTCCCAAAAAAATTAACAAATTTCAACCAAAAACCAAATACTTATTTACTAAATACAATCATATGAACTTATTTAGTTTATTTCTCTAAAAGTCACTATGTGCGTTGAATTATTTTCATACAATAAATTGAGACAAAAAATATATCATAACTTTTGCCCCTTTTTTTATTACAAAAAAAAACAAAACAAAACAAAAAGGCAAGAGATCTAAAGCCTTTATCAAGTCGTTGCCATCATTGCAGGAATCCATGGTTCCAGAGTTGCCCTTCTTGCAATTTTATTTTCTCTTTTAATTGCGGAAGATCTTATTCTCCGTTTATACCGTTCGATAGTGCCTGCGAATTACATCAATGTCATTTCTAGAAGACAAGGTGATAAAGTAATCATCTTTTCCTTAAGGATATATACTTTTGTTGTACCTATTGTATCCATAATAAATTAAAGAACGTGAAATTTTTTTTATTTGCTGAAGAAAATAATCCATATCGGTGAACAAAGAGACAAATAAGATCTAACACTTGTTGGAGAATCTTGGATGAATGTATCTGTGAGGCCTGAACTACTAAGAAATATCTGTAAACTATGAGAGCAAAAGAAAACATTTATTCTAATTTATTTATCAATTGATACATTAATTTTATAGATTGTTATTATTTTTTATTTTTCTATTTTTTATACAATAACTTATATATTTATTAATAAATGAAACATAATAAAAAAAAAAAATTTCTTATTCCAAGAGCACCTTAAGATTTGTCGTGAACTACTGCGACTTAAAAATAGGATTTATGTCAATATTATCATCTCCTTTCAACTTTTTGCAGTGGGATTTCTTCAAAAAAAAATCTTATCTTCTTTAACTTTCGGAGAAGTCTATAACAGATTTTTTTCCCTACAGTCAATGATTACTTATATTAAAGTCAGAGTCTGGGAGAGAAACACAAACAAGGGATTACTCCTGCCCGTGTGGAGTCTGCGACTGCCCATGAACTGATTTCCGAGACTTGGATGAGAATGAAGCTTAATAACTGAAAAGTATGATGGCTTTAGGGTCGTAAGCTGCTTTCAAGCCAACCCACTTGCATTTATCAATTGAGGTCTCAACTTTTTTAATTTCCCTTAAAAAAAACAAGTTTCATTTTTTAACGTGTACTTTGATTACAGCCATTTTCCCTTCCCTAAAAATTATACCTTTTCACTGACTTCATATTTACAATATATCTATTAATTAACAATATGGGGGGGGGGGGGGGGGGGGGGGTTAATATTGGTCTGATTAAAAGTGTAATTTTTCTTTTGCTCTCCATGGTCTGTACGTTTGCTCCACTCTATCCTTTCGGTGTTGAGCCTTTCTCCTTTGCCATTTATTGGGGGGAAAAAAGGTTAACAATACCAAAGACTAGCTAGTATGAAAGTATTTTGTCATGAAAAATAAAAATTGCTTAGTTTTGGAAAATGAATTCAATGAAATAAAATCATATAAATTCCCTTTCTCAATTAAAATATAAAAGGATACATTTATGTATATAAAGAAGTTCTTTTAGACGTAAAAAAAACTAGACATCATATTCGTTTGGGGAGTAAAAATAAGGATAAATTTTCTATTGATTAATCTTATGTATAATTTTAATATAAAACTTTTCTATAAAAATTTACATTCTATTTTTACTGTCTAATTAAATATACCAAAAATCATATCTTTTTCCCCAGAGAGTAGAAGGGAATAATAAAAAAAAATCTTTCTTGTAATTTTTTTTCTTAAACCCACATGTTTGATATTTTCTTGATGTCCTAAAGTATATGTTGAAACTTGAAATAACAATCTTCTTAAGCATAATAATCTCTCAAATAATTTCTATATTCTTACGTTATTTTCTAAAGAAAAATCTAGAAACTGAAAAGGAAGAGACAATATTAAAAGAAAAGGAGGTTTGCTCCACATCACAGTCTTATAGGTGTTGTGATCAATAAGCATGGATTTTGTAGGAGGGAACAGTTAGTGAGTGATCTGATGAGCCATACATGCCACAACCATACCCATACACATTCATGATATATACCATCCAAATGCATTGAGGTGTATGTTGATTATGATGGGAGGAGTGCATGGCTTGGGTGACATCTAGGGTTTTTACACCTTCAGCTAGGTAGCTCCACCTGGTGTCAAGTCATGGGCTGTGGCGAGTGACTCCCAATGGGACCCTCTGGTTGGTCATGGAAACAGCATTTGGACCCCATCCACGATTGTGTAGGCCTTTACCCCTTTGAAGAATTTTGCAGCACCATTAGGTCGTTGTAGGAAATATGAATGGGCTTTTTTGTCTTGACGCTTTCTTTCTCTGCATGTGCGGCCATGTACATCACCTCTTTAGGTCAAAGGCATATGGTAGGAAAACTTATAAGAGGTAATATTATCTGTACCTTTATTATTATTAATAGTTTTGAAGCAATATCGATCTCACACTAGAGATTTTTTAAATTTTAATTGAGAGTGAATTTTATTTTGTCTTCATAATTATTGTTTAGAAGACGTCTCTTAAGAAAATGTTTTTTCAAGAATGTTTCAAAAGGTGCTTAAAAAATTTAAAAGCAAAGTTAATATATCAAGTGGCTGTGAATTATTGAATTCCAACTAAACTAGTGTTTTGTTCATAACGATAATATGACTGTAAAACAAAATTATTATTTACATATGAAAATTTATACAACACTTTTATATGAGTTATTAACGTGTGTATAATTAATAATAAATATTATATAATGGTTGAAAATTTCAATCAATTACTACTATTCATAAATATTGATTACGATTCTTAATCATTATATAATATTATGCTAATATAATAAAATTTATAAAAATATATGTGGACAGTAAATTTTAGTGTAATATATGTAAATATGTATTTGTTGTAAAAAGCATTATCAGGGAAAGCAACTTGAAACAAATTATTACAAAGCAGTTACCTGAAACCATCCGTATCGTGTTTGATGAAGACAAACTTTCAATTTCAAATCTCTACAGAAATGGCAAACCTATTATTAAAATAAAATGTTTTTTGTGCTGATCTAAGGTTATTAATGAAATAATGTTAAATGAATTTTTACGGCTCCTAGTTAATTATTTTAATTTAAAAATAAAGGGTCCTAATAGAGTTCTAATATATTTTTATTCCTACAAATCTAATTTATTGTGACAAAATTCAATCAGAGCCACCATATTTGATATGCTAGTAGAAGTTCAATGGTCGATAGTTAAGCTTCTAGAAAATACGAATTAGCAATAGTGAAGTGCCATCAGAGTTAAATTAATTAATCATTTTTTGACGGTTATATTAGCCATTTTTATGTACAGAAGTAAATACCTTTTCTTTCTTTTTTTTTTTGGTGCAAAAATATACTTTGTCATTTATTTTCTTAAAATAATACGCTGAATTATCATATGATCTGTACGATTTGAATGCCAAGTATGTATTCAATTAGAAATATCAAAATGTAATAATAAATTAAACTTAATATTATTTAGCTCAACCGCTTTAATTAGTACTAAAAGTGGACTTGAATTTTTCACCCCAAATATAGTAATGGAGTATTTAAATCAGTAACAAGTGGAATATACACTTCTATAGTAATATATATAGGGTATAACCTATATAGAGATGAAATAGAATAGAAATTAAACAATTTGTATTTTTGGTGTCAAAACACACGTGGTGCATGCCTTTATCGAAAACCCCATTTATTATTTTTGCTTCGCATAAAAAGTTGAGATAAATCGAAAATGCCTTTTCCAGTCCTCAGTAGTTTGTTATATGAATATACGTCGATTTATCTCATCATCAATTTTACAATTAAAAAAATGCACGAAATTGATAATAGAACAAAGAAACTATCTGACTTTTCGTCCTTCTAATTTTTAAACTTGTCTTTTTTCTATTTTTTTTTTCATTCTACTTCCCTCTATACGTACCACAACCAATAAGCTGAAGAACAACTAAAACAATTTCATTATCATTATGATGATCCATGCCATGACTAAATAATGATGTATGTTGTTACTATTCCCGTGATAGAAACTTGAAAAAAAGGTTGATTAATGCGTGGGGCCCAGGTTGTTTAGCATGGTAATTTCATGTTACCTCGATGTTAGTGGTGCTAATTGCGCAGAGCAGGGGGGACTAAAAATCTTATCTTCACTCCCACGCCCCACACTTATCGTTCCATTGTACCCTTCTTTTTCTTTTACAACACAAACCATATACAATTAATATCATTATCAGTGAAAAATAAAAAGGGAAAAGAAATGGCACTGTCCCTCGTGGCCCCCACCCACGTGGCGCCCCTCCATGATTTTGGAATCCCACGTGGCAAGCTCTCAACGGCCAGAATTTCAGTTCACGTCATCATCAGCTACCCATCTCATCCCATGCACCCACATCCACCCATCTCATATTCACACATAAAGAGTCAAGTCAAGACTAAGAGATTTTTAGTCGAGGATTATCTATTTTGTGATTCTTTTTAAGTACTCAAATTATTATTTGACCTATATTTTAAAAGTTGTGAGTAAAACTTCATCTTCAAACACATTATTATTACTAGCAACTGTACATGTCGAGTCGTCTTTTTTATTGGTATTAGTTCGTGAAAATAAAAAGAGAAATAAGGAGGTAAATCAATTTTAGAACAATAAATTTGACCAGTACTGAGTAATTAACCATACATATAAATCCTATATTTCAAATATGTAAAATATATTATTTTATATAAGATTATTTGATATTATATTTAACAAAAATTAAATATTTTTTAATTTTATATTCCTTTTATTATGTTAAAAAAGAGGTTAGTTACATGAAAAAATAAAAACAAAAAAAAATGAAAAAATGGAGGAAAAAATGAGATAGTTATTGGTGAACTTGAAAATAAATTTCAATAGAGTGAGGAGATATCAAAAGGTGGTTACTCACCTCAATACTCTTTATTAATAGTATAAATTATTATTATTATTGTTGTTGTTGTTGTGTTTGGGTGAGTGGTAAGATTAAAATCATTTTTAAAATCACTTATTTACATTATCATTTTTCATATGTAAAATCAAACATGCATAATCAATTTATCTTTAATTAAATATATTAATTAATTTTTTAAGATATTGTATTGTTTTAAAATGGTATAAAAAAGATTATTTTGAATACAGTATTTTACTCAAAACGATATGAAATGATTTGTTTATAAGATTTGCCTCATTTTAAATGAGGAGATTCGTATATTACAAAAGTGATGGGTTAACCATTAACTTGTGGATAACACTAAATGATTAAAGAATGACTAATCTCTTCTTTTTACACTTTATCAATATAAACAATTTCAATCTATTTATTATAGTGAAAAGTTTGAAAAAAACTTGATTATGATTATAAGTTATTTGCCGGTTTAAAATTATTAACCTTGGATTATAATCTATTTTCGTAAAATTAATCCTCTAACATTTGTCCTATATAAAATAATGATCTACATACTTATAATATATCATAAATCATACGAACCAACAATTAATCTTTAATGAAGAGTCTAATCAGCCCCTGAATGTCTGACACGTCATGAGACCACAGGATCCACAAAAAAGTGTTGCTCGCAGGCGATCAACCCCACCCTCCCATGCCCGTATAAATCACAAGCTTCATGACTCATTGCGGGGTAATGAAAATTACAAAATAATACAATCACATTTTCCTCCCTAATATGTTCTTCATTGGAAGCCACAGCCACAGCCACAGCCACAGCCATCGAAACCCATCTCATTGAAACCAAAGGAAAAAAAAAAAAAAAAAAGATAAAAAAAGAAGAACAGAGAGAAAGAAAGAAAGCTCTGTTGAGAGACTAGTGTGTGTGACGACCATGGAGAGCACCGACTCATCCACCGGCACACAACAACCGAACCTTGCACCTGGGTTCAGGTTTCACCCCACCGACGAGGAGCTCGTAGTTCACTACCTCAAGAAGAAAGCCGCATCAGCTCCTATCCCTGTTGCCATCATCGCCGAGGTTGATCTCTACAAGTTTGATCCATGGGAGCTACCAGGTATATAATATAATTTTATTTTTTTCACACCCCAGAAGAGTAAAATTACAAAGTTTGAAACTTTATGTTCCAACTAGAAATGGGTCTGGTTTGTTTTCTCTCTTGTTTTGTTGTCTTTTATGTTTTCTTGCTCCGATGGTGTTGAGTTTTTAATATGGTTTTGGTGTGTGTGTGTGTGTGTTTTTTTTTTTTGGCAGCTAAGGCAACGTTTGGGGAGCATGAGTGGTACTTCTTTAGCCCGAGGGACAGGAAGTATCCAAACGGGGCGAGGCCAAACAGGGCCGCCACGTCCGGGTATTGGAAGGCAACTGGGACTGATAAGCCTGTGTTGACCGCTGGTGGGACTCAGAAGGTTGGTGTGAAGAAAGCTTTGGTCTTCTATGGAGGCAAGCCACCAAGAGGGATCAAGACCAATTGGATCATGCATGAATATAGGCTTGCTGACAACAAGCCTAACAATAGGCCTCCCGGGTGTGACTTGGGCAACAAGAAAAACTCTCTAAGGGTAAAACTCTTCTCTTTCATACAAAATTTACCTTGTTCTCTATTGGTTTTCACTTTTTAGCTCAAAAAATATCGTTTCATGTGTCAATTTTATATCACCTGGTCATGTATTTGTATTTAGTATTTATGTATATTCTCTCATGTGTAAATTTCATATGATCTGATCATGTATATGTATGTATCATTGTTTGGGTAGTTTTTAATTTCTTATGATTCTAACATGATCTCATGGGTGCATGACATGGTCATATCACATATGGGCTAGTTCTCTGTCCATTTGGGTTTCTGATTTTTTCTGTTGCTGTTTGTTTTCCACTTTAATTTGGATTTTGTGTTGGTTATTTTGTGTAGCTTGATGATTGGGTGCTGTGCCGAATCTACAAGAAGAACAACACACATAGGTCCCCTACGGAACATGACAGGGAAGATTCAATGGATGACATGATTGGAGGGATCCCTCCTTCCATCAACGTGGGCCAGATGAATGCTAGATTTCACCACCTTTCCAAGATGTCCACAACCACAAGCTACAGCACTGCATTGTTCGAAGATGACCATCATCACCAGAACACCCTATTGGAAGGGATGATGATAGGAAACAGTTGTGGCGGTGGGATCACCACAAGTGCTCCTGCCAATAACATGTCGTCTCATCATCACTTGGGAGCCTCAAACTCCAAGGTAGAGCTCCCTTTTGTCTCATCCATGACTGCATCTTCCAACAACAATTCTGCCTCTAAGAGAACACTCTCATCACTGTATTGGAATGAGGAGGATGTCGCAGCAGCAGCTGCAGCAGGAACATCCTCATCCAACAAAAGGTTCAATTTGGAAACTGGGGATCATGGAAGTGTTGTGAGGACAGACGAGAATGGCACTGCTAGCTCTATTGCCACTCTGCTGAATCAGCTCCCTCAAACACCTTCATTGCACCAACAGACCATGATGGGATCAATAGGTGATGGGCTAATAATTCGGACACCATACCAAATACCAGGGATGAATTGGTATGGTTAGCCACAATTTCAGCTTTCTAAAAGGGGTATATTAAGATGATGATGATGATTATACTATTGATGCACTTGGAAATATTGATCTTTATTTAGAAGGGGCCGTCCTCATTCAGCTGGTGGTGTATCTTAACTATATAGTCTCTTCTGCCAATTAGATTGTAAAGATTTTAATGGGGTGTTTGAGATTTTGGTTGTTAGAAAGTTGGAAGAAAGTTAGAGTCTGATCAATTAGATGGCCTCAAAAAGAATTTCTTCAACTATTGGATGCAACTGCAGGCAATAACAAACATAGGGTGAGGCCATATATATTTTTAGTTAAACTTAAATATAGCTTTAAACATATATATAGATATTTGCTTGTTTTATTGGTATGTAAAGAAAAAGAAAAATGATGGTGCTCTAGATGTACACATATTCAATAAAGAAAAAAGGGAGTTGAATGAAGAAAAAAAAGAAAAAAGAGGTGTTATGTATGGACTTTGATTTAGGATACAATAGATAACCTTGTTAATGTCATATACTGTAGAACACGATCTATATATTAATGCAAAAATTAAAAAACAATGGTGCATGGCTTTGGTTTGTCTATAACTAATATATATTGTTCTCTTAAGAGCCTGGTTTTAATTTGGTTTAACTTTCATTGGTTTTATCAGTAATTACTAACTATGCTCCTGAAGATCATGTGCTAGCACAATAGTAACTGGATTTAGTTTGTTTAAGCATGTTGTATATGGCAACTAGGTCACTACTGCATGTGACCTAGCTAGCTAGAAGGTTATTAGTCTCATTCGTATCTTTATCCTTTTGCCAAGAACCATCCCCGATAAATCCAAATGACTTAACTAGAACATGTGCATCAGTTCATATATAAACACTTATTAAGTAAGCAAAATTAATGTTTGTTATGAAATAATTTTCAGCACTTCCTATGCGAGGTAGCTACTTTTTTATCATTTTGATATTCTTTTGTTAGGAACTTTTCGGATTTTTATATGCCAGTTCAGTTTATGAATTTTGTAGTAACTGCTCATGTGCTCATCTTTCAAAACCAGAAATTTTTCGTAATTTGTATTCTATATTTGATGTTACGAAATTTTTTTAAATAATTCTTTTTGGATTAATAAAAAATTGTAACTATAAAAAAGTTATAATTAGCAATATTTATTAGTTAAAATTCGTTGGTTTTATGCTTCATCTTAGTCTAGTTACATTCCCCCATATATATGATTTTTGAATTAATAAGGTGAGAACTAACTATATTTTGCTAATATAATAAAATATGATTGAATGATTGGGTCATACTAATACATTAAAATTAAACTTATATTATTTAATATATAATGTTATTATTGGAGCAAATGCTATCTAGGGAGCTATGCTCTTAGTGGATGTTGATGCACTGCCCATACAAAATCGAGTCAAGTTTATCAATTTTTAACCTTAATACTATCAAACAATATTTGTGGCTTGCGATGCCATGATTCCATGATTAACAGGAGCTAGTTTTCATGCTGTCCATTTCTAGTTCCCTATTTTCTCCCTTCTAAAAACGACATTGGCTTGTACAGCCCCATATCTCAGGATACCAATCCCTTTTTTCCTTCACTACTATTCCAATATACATCAAAGTGTTGAGGTTAAGTGTGATAGGTGAAGTCCTACATTGGTTAAGAATGGACTAAATGAATAGTATATAATATGGGAGGAGCCATGACTTATTGCCTTAAGGTTTTGGGTCAAGATGTGGCGTCCGGTCCGGTATTGTGGTGCTCTCATTTAACCCATTGGTTGTACCTCCTCCTGTTGGGCTCCCCTACCCTAACTGCGGGTGGCAGGTGTCGGGAAGAGTGGTTGGGTGATAGGGGAGCTATATGGTGAGTCTCACACTTGAGGGGGAGATTGTTGAGGTTAAGTGTGAGAGGAGCCATGACTTATTGTCTTAAGATTTTGGGTTAAGATATGACGTCCGGCCTAATATTGTGATGCTTTCACTTAGCCGATTGGCTATACCTTCCCGTGTTGGGCTCCCCTGCCCTAACACAAACTATATATAAACTCACAGAAAATTTAAGCATGCATCCTCTGCCCAAAAAAAAATGTCTGACAATTTGCCCTACCTAATCAATTTATCAACATGCAAGAGGCAAATTTCCAGATAGCTTACTCTTAGAAAAAAAATTAAAATAATCAGTGAGAATTCGAGATCCACAACCATATAGTGGATAGAGCATCAGAAAATTTTGAATTTAATTAAATGGCTATATTGTTCCTAGAAATAATAGGTGATATCATAGAAGATTTCAAGAAGAGATCATAGAACATATGTTGGGAGTAGCCCAAAATTCTGAAATATATATCAAGGGACAAAACGAGTTTATGATCCCCTCATGTTATGTGCTCTTTGCTTAATCTATCCTTAACCAGTCAGCTCGATTTCATACTTGAATTCCTAACAATATATACATAGGGCTCTAAGGATAGATTCAAGCTAAGCTGCAAAACAGACAATTTCACATCAGCAAGCCAATCACTGAATACAACTCTTTGATGCATACATCTCTCTCCTGGCAGGTACTCAGATAACTGTCATAACAATTTTTTCAGATATGCTCTTCAATGCATGATTGTAAGCTTGACAAGATCAATAATAGACCATGAGTCATGAATGGAAAAAGTTAATTGTGCACACTATTAGCCAGTAGAAACAAAAGAAATACAACACACAACTGTCTATATATAAGATTTCACAAATCAATCCAAATTTTTAACTATCTGTAACTTTTAAACAGTTAAAGTTGCAAATCGTCATCCTTACAAATCTTTTATCATATGGACAGCTTCTAAAAACTACCTATATAATATATCACTCCCATTTTTTGAGGATGACTAACCCAAATAACCAAATATCATATTCATAAAGCAATATTCTTGTAAAACTTCCACCCCTTCTTAATATGAGACTCCTAGTTAAATCCCAACACAAGGGAGAGTATTGTCATAACAGAAATTAAAAAATCATATAAAATAATATATATATAAGTTGAATATTATTCTTTTGGCTTTCGAGTTTTGCACCCATACCAGCTTTTGATTTAATCTGAAAAGGGTATCGGAGATATTTGAGCATGGGTGTCATTTTCTTTCGTGGAAGTGATAAGACGCAGTTAAGTATATTCCACCACCAAGGTCACACAAATAGACAACAAAGTCGACCTCACTAGCAGCCAACTTTCTCTCTGGCTTGACTCCAAGGGACCATTCTTGCTATAATCTAAAGGAATCATTATCCTAATGCCGCGCAAATTAAATAACCTTTTAAAATTTTTGCATTCCTTTCCGGGGAAAGAATACAAATCAGCTTTATGAAATTTAGCATCATTTGTGCTTCGTTTTGGAATGGATATCATAACGATGGATTGCACTATTATTGCGCTGTTGGTATGCTTGAGTTTTGCATGAGGCTTTCGCATAGCCTAATAAATTAAATCAAATCTGATCTGTGAATTGAGCAAATACACGAAAAAAGAAAAAGGGAAAAAGATAAACCCATGTACCCCAAAAAAGAGTTAAAAAGAAAGATCTGCCGGCATTCTTGTATAATTTAAAGCGGTTTACTGATAATTAAATTAAATTAAACCTCCATTTTAGTAAATAAAAAAAAGTTTTATCTCTATATATTTTTCTCAAAGGAATTTATGTATTAATTTAATTCTTTATTTATAAAAATAACGTTGAGTGTGTGTGTGTGTGTATATATATATATATATATATATATATTACAAGATATTTTAAGACAAATTATGTCATTTTACAATTTTAAAGGACAAAATTTATGATATTTTATTAAAAGCTTAGATTAGATTAGATTAGATCAGATATAATTTTACTGTAAGGCTAGCTTACTTAGTATTATTTTTATTAATAATTATGAATAGATCGCTAAATTGATATTAATGTTTTTTAGGAATCGAAATGATAATGCATATGTCACCTATATGTTTAAGGATTAAAATGAATACTATTTCTTTAATTAATTATAAGGCCATAAAAATTAAAGGACCTGCAAAATTCTTCAAAATATATGTACAATATTGTCTTTATCATCTAAATAAATTCTAGCATTATCTAACCGCAAGCAAAACAAAAAACAAAGAAAACTGAAGAAAAGTTTGAGAGGAGGAGTGGTTTTAATCACGAGGAGAAAGATCTGTTATGGTTTTTGACTTGTTGCATTCAAGTTGATGATAGGGTGGTGCATCAGTGTGTTCCTTTTCATGGATGGAACTTACCGAAAAGAAATTATATAATGAAGGGTTTTCAATCTTGATTGATGAGTTCCCATCCAGCCAGCTACAAAAAACCATGCAAACCATAGAATGTGGGTTTAGGGTCAAAGCAGTCAATTTAGATCAAGTCAAATTTGGCACTGACCCACCACCACAGTGCATGTAGGTCAAGTGCCCCTTCCCCCTCCATCAGAAAAACACTGTTTATGTTAGGCCTCCCCTGCCTTTAGCAACATGCATAACCCTGCATAAGTGTGGAGAAAAGGGCAAAAAAGAAAGAAAGAAAAAGGAAGCAATATAATAACAAGTCACTTTGGGATATAGATAATAGAGTGTGACAATCATTAAAGTTGTAATCTGCCTTCCAATGATTTGCACAAAATCTTAAATAAAGATATTGTAAACAAAAAAGAAAGAAAGAAAGAAATTCATAAATAGAAGCTGCAGCCAGGATGTCCTCTCAAAAAAGATATATGCAAATAAACATCATAACAATAATAATGTAGTAATAATTATAAGACGAAGAAGAAAGTAGGTGGCAATGGGTTGGATCCAAAGAGAAGAATAATGGGCATTTGCAAGTATTGAATTTTTCCCACCCATGACCCAAAGTGCCCAACAATCAACCAACTAAGCTTTTAGATGGGATTTAGCTGTCTCGCGCATTTTGTGATCACAAATTGGTCTCGAATCTAGAGCAGTGTGAATTAAGGCAAGGCAGATATGATATGTGGAGGCTGATTCTCTCACAATTTAAGATTACACAAGTATTCCCCCTGCCATCATGTGGCCTTCATCAATGCCAAGTGGGCCTTGATGACCCATTGCCAGTTATGAATGAAGCCATTGTGATCGTTTTATTTTTGTGAACCTTCTGACGAGCTCCAGCTCCAAAACGTCAGCAAGAAGGAAAGTAAACATTATTACTATTGCACCAAAAAAAAATAAAATTATTACTATGTTATTTATTTATTATTCCAAAGGGAATCAAAAAATCCTCAAACGTTCGAATTTCAAACTTTTGTGTGTGTCAAGCACTAGTAAATTGACCACACGTTCCAAGTTTGAGTGACTAGTACACACATGCCAAATAAGTATTGGTCAAAAAAGTTTGAGTCACTCACTCCTCTTCTCCACCCACTTTTAAAAACTCGGTCTTCCAATCCACACACAACACACCAATTCCATTACCTGGTCTTCCAAACTGGTCAAGGATTCCAAACCCAAAAACTTGAACTAATCTTCATGTACCGTCCTCTTTCCATTCAACCCTTGTTATAAGTCTTCAAATTCCAAATTCTCCTGCAAACCCACAAAGCAAGAGCTTTAGTACGAAAATACACAGTCTTTCATATTTTTTTTCCTTCATATTCTTAGCTTGATCTGAGAAATGCAAGATACCCTTTTGGATCAAACCGAAGAAAGTTTGCAACTTTCACCAAAATTTGAAGTTTCAGCTTCAGGGCACAAGACGGGGGTGTTCAGCGTCGGTCACAAGAAAGATGGTTACTTGGCCAAGGCTCCTAGCCGGTCCAGACCGGCCTGCACGTGCTCGAACCGGCCCGGTTCGGTTAGGTGCGCGCGGCACGGGTATGTGGTGCCAGGGGAGAGGCTGAAGAAGCGTGTGGCAAGCAAAGAGATCTTGAGGAGGGCACTGACACCACCACCAAGGCGTTTGGGCCTTAGATGGTTGAATTTTAGGCCTACCCCTAGCAGGCTCTCTAACATGTCCATGGCTTGATTTTTTTTTTTTTAATTTTGGTTTTAATTTTTCTTTGGATGTGTTTGTACAATTTTGAGTTTTAACAATCCAATGAAATTAGATGGTTATAATTATATATTCGTTTATAAAGTTTCACTTTTGTGTAGTTTGCTCATATCTAGTTTTCGAATTTAGTTAGGCCCCCTTTTTTGTTCTTCTTGATAACGAAATTGGGTACTTTGTATGATGGTTTACTTGGCTATTCATATTGGAAATTTATATATGATTTGCCCTTTTTTTCTGCTAAATTCCAGTGGTGGTGTTTAAGTTGGATAAAATCGATGATTAAGATGTCTTGCTTGGTCTGTATCTCAACTCTTAGCCCTTGATTGTAGTGATTGCAAATGTATGCTTAGTCTTTCTCATGATTATACGAATCAGAAATCCTGAGTTTTGGTTAAATTTTGGGTCCTTAACCAAATTTGATGGCAAATTCAAATGCTGTTGTACAGTGCCGATGCCATTATCTTGTGTAGTGTGTTCATCTCTTGGTTGTTCTGTGTTCAACACAATTTGTGGCAGTAGCAGCTAAAATTGTGTTGCACACACAACAAAATCTCTGTAGTTTAAGGAGCGTTTGATTTTGAATGCTTCACGAAGTTCAGATGTGTTGTGCCTTGTGAAGGTGAGAGAGTGGCGAGAGGAGTGGATGAGAATCTTCTAAGATTAATGGTATCATCATCTCATAGCAATCTCATCTGAACTGGCCTATTAATTAGGCCAATAAACCCCCGATGACAAGAAGGAATTACATAAGCTAAGAGAGGATTTTATTGACAAATGATTATGTTCAAATTCTAAATTCATGTCCAAGACATGTATGTGCATTATACGCACTTGGAACTTGGAAGTCTCTGATAATTTCTTACGCAGCATAAGGCCAGGCTTAGAGACATGTTATTTGTACATACGGTGCATGCATGAAACACCATACTGACATACACGTCATCCACCATCAGATGTGGTGCATACTATGTACCCTCAACATTATTCATAAGCTTAGTATCTAAGCTTTTAGCTGACTAATGTACCCTATAACAAACCAGATGCTGAAGAATTGGTAACAGAGAAAAAAGATGCTTTCCAAGTGGATCTCTTAGCTGTATGGAAGCTCAGCATAGCGCAGAAACAGGTTGACAAAGAAGGATTTGGTTCCTCCAAGTACTCAGAGATCCACTTTAACAGCAAAGTGGTAGTGGTAGACATGGGACAATCAAGGAAGTGAAATGCAAACAATAAAACAGTAAAAATAAAAGTATATTTCTAAATCATCTACAACCCTTTGTGTACACTCAATCAATTCTTTACTCCAGCTAAACAACAGAATCTTCGATCATAGAAAAATAAGAAAGAGCACACTTAGGAATACTACTAACAGATAAACAAATAATTCAACAAAAAAAGTGAAATCTCACATTAAGGCGTTTAACCTTCTCCCACTGTTTCATGGTGCGCGAGAATTCAGAACCGTGGGATCAATCTCCACCACATTCAGAAAAAAACAAGTTCTCTTGCACCATCTCTGCTAGTGATAACCAGGATGTTGTAAACTTGTATGCATAGGAATGGACACAACTTAACAAAAGGGTGGAAATTTCCTTGTGGTGCCACCGGCATACTATTTATTAATTGCCATAGGCAAGAACCAAGGTAAGAATTGTTTTCCATCATAATACGTTATTTATTAATTTTTAATAAATTAATATATGTTTTTAGTAACAATAAATAAGCTAATAAAAGAAAAATGCTAAAAAAATACGAATGTAAAAGATTTTGACATGCGACACTCATAGATTTTATGATGTTGGCTAGTTTAGATAAACTGAGTAAAAACACTTAATTTTGAGAACTATTATAATTTAAAATTTTAATTGAAAGATTTAAAAGTTTTGGAAGTACTAGTACTATTTATAATACGTGGAAAGTTTACGTAGCCCAATGCCTTTTTTCACATTTATTTATCAATAGAAATTACGGGTCTTTTGGCAACTAAACCATTCGAAAAAATAAATTTTTTTATATTAAAAGTACAGGAGATACAGACCACCAAAAAAAAAAAAAAGATGCATGTATATTGTATATGGAAGAAATACTTAGGCTAGTTAGTAGATACAACAAAAGTTTGAATAATAAAAGAGGAGAAAAAGAATTCGGACTGGTTTGACGAAATAGATGAGACGGAACATTTCGATGGGTCAATGATGAAAAGAAAGTGGCATCATGGAACCAACCAAAGTTGAAGCTTCTGTGTCTGTTAGACCAAATAAAAGCGCCTTGCAAGATTGCTTCACACTGCTATTATGTGAGCATTTTTTTTTTGAAGGAAAAAAAAAAAATTCAACATATAAAGTCCTACTTCACATTTTATAAACTCAGTTGAGATTTAAATGTTCACATTAACTCTTGCGTAACTTTGTCTGGGGTGATATGAAGATCAATCCACGTTCTAAATGTGTTACAAACTCACCATTTGATTCTAACGTGATCAAACCAAGAACTCAGCATTGTAATCTCACAATGACTATATAGATCCTGATCTACTGCAATAGTTGGCAGGAAATGTGACCCTAGCAGTAGCTATTTTATTGAGGAGAATGCCTTGTGTTACTTTATTTTTAGTATATTTGATATTCATATTTATTTCTAAAAATGTATGATTAGGTCAAGACTCTTCAAAAAAAGCAGATACGAGATATCAGCGCCATAGGCAACAAGGCAAGTTTTTAACAAGGAAAAACCTTGAATACACTTTGATTACAAAGGGACTAAAGCTATACCATTCCCATGAACCAACAATTCCACCTAGACATTATTAGGGTAGATTCTTTGAAAAAAAAAAAAAAGAAATGGAAAATTTCTGCAAACTTAGTGGTGTTGACTGGTTGTGGAATCATCAAGAGGGTGCCAGTATCTGTTGAATAACCACATGGAATCAGCCTCCACAGCATATTGGTCTTCATTTCTGTGCCAGCTATAGTAAGCATGTGTTCTGTTCTTTATCTCCAAAGTGGCATGCCCAAAACTGGCTTCCCGGAATGCTGAGTACTCTGGCTGTGGCTCTGTCATGCTGTAGTGCAAGAAAAACCATAGTTTAGTGATCAAACCAGACATTGGTATCATTATGATATAGAAGAGGCAATAAGCCATTAATGCTTGGAAGACAAAAACCCTTTAGAGCTTACTTGTTTGCTAAGCCTTCAATGTTCCCTCCATCACCAATTGTTATGTAAACAGGAGCTGACAGATCCTTCACAGGACCACATTGACCATTTACAATGTTGTATGCAATATTTGAGATACGTTCCTGATACGTTAGAGTATCGCAATTTGGTTTAGAAATTAAAAAATAATAATAATAACAACAAAAAAGTTAGATGGAGTTAGTTACATGGATCAGATTAAACAGCATTGTTGTACTGTAAGAAAAGTTAAATTCAATAATGCTATAAACAAATTGATGTTCTTAGGAGACTATTTTGTTCAAATTAATTTTTAGTCTAGCTGAATGCCACCTAATGAAATGGAGTTGGGTGAGCACTTACAGATCTTTCATAGGCATGGACGTGACCAGAAAACACAACATCAACCTTGTACTGCACAAACCATGGTTCATACATTACCCTCATGGTTTCTCCTTCCATATAATGATAGCTGTAGCTATTATACCAAGGGGTATGCACTAGAACAATCAACCATGGAGTCTTGGTCCTGTCAACCTTTGGTAGTTCAGCCTGAAGCCATTCATATTGAGGGGTATATGTACCTGAAAAAAAAATCATTATAGATAAAAGAGATGTCATTGTTACAGCTCTATCTATGGCACAAAATTCAGCATTGAATGGATTTATGGATACGTTAAAAACAATAATCACTTCAGTTCTGTGACACACATTTTTAAGCCATGTCAGGAGAAAGTGACAATTAATATTACCATAAGCTGAATATGAAGACAAGACTATGATGTGTGCTGAAGCTCTCTTGATAGAATACCAGAAAGGTGCAGTACTTCTAGATGCTTTATAAGGGACATGGTAACGGTGTGTGAAAGGCTTGTGAGTTTCAGTTTCACCCTGAAAAAACATCATCAATCAACCTCTTTAGAATTAATTCTGTACTAAAATTTGGAAATTAGTAGAAAGCATAATAACCCGAGGGTCATAATTTCGAATTGAGGAATTAAATATTGAACAAGAAAATTTTAACAGTCACATAATTTAATCCCAACAAATCAAGTGGAAGGCTTTACAATTTCAGGGGCAAAGTCAAGTTCATGGTTCCCTGCAGTCCAAATCCAAGGTTGATAAGCAACACTTCTTTCCACAAACCTTGCCCATGTGTCCCATCTATTGTTATCATGATTTGGGTAGTTATCTGCATAAGAGAGGTCTCCAACAAACAGCACAGCTTGCCCTTTCTTGGGGTTCCTTTCATAGTGATCAAGGGTCTTGTTTGAATCAAAAGTCTGACCCAGATCCCCTGCAAAGAAAAAAAAAAAAAAAAAGCCCCGCATCATTCAAAATTTTAATTTTGTCTAAGCTTGTTCCTCAGTGGCACCAAACATCATAGTTTTGAAAGAAGAAGAAAAAAAACTTGCCTATTAGACCAAATGTGTAGGGAACATCAGGGTGAACTTCAGGAGGGGTCAAGAACCAAAACTGCCTCCTAGAGTGCCCAATTCCAACCTCATAATAATATTTTGTGTCAAACTGAAGAAATAAAGAACATGAAATTAACAACTGAATTGATCTATGATAATAATAAAAAAAAATAAAAATTGCAATGTTCAGTTGATTCAATTCAATGAAGAAATTTCACTATCTATGGAAATTAATGATCCCTTTCTTACCTTTAAGTCTCTAAGGGTGCAGTGATGAATAAAACCAGATGAGTAATTGAAGAACCTATAGGTAACAAGGTGCCCTTTAGCCACCTTCTTATGAGTGGAGCCCTCACTCCAGTAATACACAACACTCTGACCAGGTTCATTCACAGTCACCCATGACACAATCACTGCCTTCCCCTCATGATCACCTTGTGTTATATGAACCTATGAAACACCCAAAAAACATGTTATGAAACACAAATTAATGCATAAATGCAATATATATGTATGTAGGAGAAAAAAAGAGAAAAGAAATATAAAAGGGTACCTGCTGAGGAGCATTATAGCCAGAAGGGGCTTTAAATACATCGCTATCAAGTGGCATGTCACCAGCTTTCTCAGGCTTTCTAACGAATGTGCTTGTCTTGCCTCCATTGCAAAACACTGCCACATTCAGAAGAAGAAAAGAAACAAAGGCCACATGTATTGCAAAACAAGAGTAGTGACTCTTTGCACAAGCCATATCTTTCTAGACTAATAACTATGACGTGCTCAACACAATGTTCATAAGCCTGAGTATTTATAACAGAACAGAAAATTCTGTTAACAAGCAAATAATACGGGGGAATATGCAAATAGTTCAAAAGAATATATATACAAGTTATGCGATTGCTCAAAAAGGAATTAGAATTTCGGTTACAAGATTATCTCTTAGCGCCGGGTAGATTTTTTCCTTTTTTTTTTTAAAACCTTTTTTCTGGATAAAAATTTGATCATAACAAATTAACCATTTAGTGGTAGTTTCTTGTTATATATATATATATATATATATGGCAAGGAGAGCAAGAGAAGCATTATTTGGTAACCAATGGCGGATCTAGAAAATTTTAAGAATGAAGTCAAGGATAATAGATCAACAAAAAGAAAAATGAAATACATTGTATCTTATTATTTTGTCTCATTTAGAATTAGTGTAGAATCAAATTTAATAATAATTGAGATAAAAATACACACATTTTTATAATTATTAAACAAGATTTAAAAATTTTGTGGGGGCATATGCCCCCCACTTCGCATAATGTGGACTGGTGGTAACCTATCAAAAAATAGTCGTGCCTAGAGGCAATGTATGGCCTAAATTTAGCATCCAATCACCACACATATTCACCTCCCTAAAATTATGTATAACCACAATATTACCATCCAAAAATTTCCTAATAATACCAGCTAAAGACTAGTGAGAATGTAATATAGGAACCCCAAAATTAACAAGATTAATCACACAACTGGAGTCTCTCTAATATAATATTCTCAATTTCTAAAGATTGGAAAAAAAGAAAAAAAAAACCGAGTAAACACCCCATAATTCAACTGAGATGGTAGAGCAGAATCAAATATTACAGCTCCAGGCCGCTAAAAGTGTAGTTGTTGTTTTAGATTATCCAAAAGCAACTTACACAAGAAAATGTATTTTAAAATTAATAAAGATATAATTTTAAAAATTTTGAGTTAATCTTTTAAGAAAGAGAATAAAAAATAAAAGGGCATAGACCATTAAAATGCTACATCAGTAAGTAATAGATTAATGATCCATTTGGATAAATGACCTGTTTAAATCATTATATAAAAATAACTTTTAAAAATTAATTTATGAATGAATTATTTTATATTTAAATATATGATAAAAAAATTATTTGTTTTTAGTGCTTTTGGAAAATGTTTTTTGAGAGTAGTGAGCTGTATAGTTAAATAGGATGAATACTATTTTTAAATTTTAGAAAATTTAAAAAAGTTATAAGTAATGTTATTACTATGAGACCTAGAGCAGGCACACGTACACCTTTTACAGATATATTAAAAAATTAATTGTTATTTTATTCTAGTGATATTCGATTTTTACTTTGGAAATAAAAATATTTAAATTATATTATAATTATGTATTAAACATAAACAAGTGATTGTGTTTAATCATAATTAAAAATTAAGAATGATTTAAATGAGAATTTAATTTGATGTAATTTTTTAAAAAAATAAAAATATAATGTCATTCAACTATATTATCATATTATTAAAATATTTGATTGTTATAAAAACTATCGTAAAGGTCATACGTACGACAATATATGATCACTTGGTAATATAAAAAGTTAAAAACTTTACATAGATACTGTACTGTAACGATAGTTTATTGTAACAAAATCTCTAGATAATTATCTTTATGTTTAAATATTTAATTAGTAATAACAATTTTCTATTTTGAACTCATTTCTAAATTATATTTACTATTTTTCTTTTTTGTTTTCAAATTTGAATGTACAACTTATTATAATTTAAATATCTTTTGTGTGTATATTAAATGCACAAATATTTAAAATAAGACTAATTGAAATTTTCTATTTTTGATTATTTTGTATCAATTATTTATATAAAAAAATTATACTCATTCTAGTAATATCATCATTTCACCATAGGGAGAGGTTTTAAGGTGATTCCTAATTAATTTCCCTACCTTCTTTTTTATAGGTAAAATTTCTCCAACTTAATAAGAGAGATTTTAACTTTCTTTTTTTTTTTGGGATGAAAAGATGAGAGAGAGAGAGAGAGATATTTCAACTTCACAGGAATTGCTAATGCAATTTTGGGCAAGTGATAGTTGATTAAAATTATCTGTTAAATGGTGATTCTAGGATAACATTGCAAGTAAAAAGTTCCTTTGGGATTAGAAGTGTCAATGGGGCGAGGATGCGGGATTCTAGGGTGAAAATCTCCCCCTTCCTTGTCCAGGTGCCATCTATGGTACGCTGGTATAAGTCAGGTATACTGCACATCAAATAATCACAACTACTTATCTTTAGTGGAGCGCCTATCCCACCATTCAATAATACTAGATTCTATGACATCATTTAATTTATTATTTAGAGAAATATTATTTATACTCATTATTTATGGAATATCGAATCGATACATTTTTATCTATCATTAGATGAGATATAAACCCCACTTATTTTAGAACTCACATCTCATCTAATGATAAATGAAATTTATTATTTAGAGAAATATTATTTATACTCATTATTTATGGAATATCAAACCGATACATTTTTATCTATCATTAGATGAGATATAAACCCCACTTATTTTAGAACTCACATCTCATCTAATGATAAATGAAAGTGTATTGGTATGATATCCCACAAAGAATGAATATAAATAACATTATTCTATTAATGAGTTATATTATTTGTACTTATAAAGCATTAGACACCGTGCTCACTCACATCTCATCTACCATTGGATAAGATGAAAATCCTATCTAAATAGAGTTCACACCACATTCAATAATGAATGATATATAAATTAGCACGATCTCCCACGTGTTATGAATATATAAAACATTTTTCTTATTTATTCTCTCCCATCCACTCTTCCAGACTCCACTAACCACCACCGGTGACAATCCCCATTCCACTTCCAGCAACCATAGAGGTTATGATCTGCAGGAATGTTGCACATTTGCACACAGAACAAAACACACTACACACAGAATTAAAGAGGTCCTTCTCAGCAACCCTGAACTCTCAAGTCTCAACAACACCCAGACATCTCTCTCTGAAGACCAGATGGACTCCTCAGCACTCTTGTGGTTCATCGTTTCCAAGTGCGTGCAAGGACTCAGTGTTGCTCAGGGTGGAGATGGCGGCGGCAATAGCAGAGGCGGTTAACCGGCTGGCCCAATAAAGTTTAATAACCAGCAAATGATTTATTTTATTCTGATAGAGATAGTTTGCTCCAGTTCTACTGCCCTTTTCACTCCCCGATTTTCGTTTCATTACCTAATTTCTCTGCAATTAATAAGGGATCTATGGTTGCTAGAAGTTGAACGGGGATTGTCGCCGATGGTGATTGATGGTTTGGAAGACTGAAGGGGGGAGAATTATAAAAGGAAGTCCTAGAATGCATTATCATTGAGTGCTGGTATAGGTGCTCCACTAAAGCTAAGTGGTTCTGGTTATCTGATGTGTGGTATACCTGACTTAAGCCAAGGTACCATAGACAGAACCCCTTGTCCAATACTCATATTCGAGAAGTCATCGTTAATTTTTATTTTTTCAAATAAACCCCCCAAATTAGTCTCGAGCAATATTTCTTATGAACAATTTAGTCATTGACAAAAAAGAAAAAAAAATCTTGAGGCTACTCATAATTGCAACATATGAATATATTAGTTTCTTGTCATCTATTATATTTAAATTAGTCGGTAATCATGATCGAAACTGCCATCAATCTCATTCTCACCTAAGGAAGCATTTATTTCAAGGTTTGAAATTATGCTCTTAGGAATCGCATTTCTGAAAATGATATTTTTTATAATATTATTTCTAGGTATGTTTAAAAATTTGTTTTTTAACATTAAATATTCATGAGATTATTTGTTAAGATTTTTGGGAATAAATTTAAAATTTATTTGTTTCATAATCTATATTCCTGAGAATAAATGTCATAATTTTCAAAATACCCTTAACACATTAACTTCTAGAAAAAAAATATAAATTAAGAAATATTATCCAATTAATTTAAAATTAACAATTAACTTTTACAAATTTGTTCATCTCATCCCAATCAAATAATTAAATAAAATGCTAAAAAAATAACAATTATGTCAAATGAAAGTTACACTTCCAACAAAAAAATCATAACGAAAGAAAAAGTCAAATAATTGATAGATGATTTAGTAATTGTGCTTAATAATTATGATTCCCAAGTCATGGGAATTCTTTTCCCACCTTTCAACTTGGGAATGAGATTTCATTAAATCATAGGAAAATATTTTTCTATGGAATAATTAATACTCGAAATTTTTTTTATAAAACTTGTAACAAATGTATGAACACGTCACTCCTAACTACCTATTTTCGGAAATAATTAAATATACCCCAAAACAAACGTCTCATAAGTCATCTACTTTATCATGCTGCTACCCCGAGTAAGGGAAGTATATTTATGTCAAAATCTATTATAGCCAATGGGAGTAAGGGAGATGGGGTTGGCGATGAGGATTGAGCTGAACATGGAGACATGATAAGATTGAGAGTGAAGGTCAAATATTTGAGTGAGGTGGGGTGGGTGAGGATGATGATTTACCAATTAATAATACAAATTGTAACTGACCAGGGACTATTATGTCCATACGTTTACAATTGTGAGGGACTTCAAAGTCAATTTATTTTTATCAATAACCAAACTATTCGTAGATAATATTATCAGAGACTAATTTGAGTGTTTTCTTTTGTTTTTTTTTTTTCATAGATAAATGGAGAGCCAGATGTCCAAACATATCCAACACATAATTACAACTTTTAACAATTTTCTTTAAAAGATAAAAGTAAATTCTAATGTCGTAATTTCCAATAATTTGTCGAATACAATTGAAGTTATCATCCAACTACAATTTAAATAGGTTACGTAAATTAAATCCAACAACTTGCAATAATGTTTAGTTTGATCAATCTAAATAACATTCAATCAGTCTATGTAGCAACATTCAGTCAATCCAAATACAAAATTAATATATTATGAGTATTTTAGACATTTTATATATCGATGGAATACCCATGTATATGGGATAGTGATCCTCGCCTTCCTCCCATTTAGTAAATGTGTATTTAAAATATCCCTCCCGTTAATCATGAGAGAAAACATTTGACTAATATTCGCATTGCCCCATGTGTTATTTGTGGGTTCCCATGCCTAGGAATAAGTTATTAATATTTTGGATTGAAAAATGGTAGACGACCATAATTTTTGTAGTTAGAACTATTTGTCATGAGTGTTAGCCTTTAGATCAATTAATAGGTTATACTATTTTATTTTATTAAATAATCATCAAGATATTTTTTTTGTATATTGGCAACAATAAAATTTAAACTTATAACCTCATGCAAACTATCTAAACTCCTTACTACTAGACCACTTCTAATGGGTTCTAATGATTTTTGCCAAAAATTTTGGATATTGATTTTTCAAGATGTATATATTACTCATTTCGGGTTACTGCCTATTTTCACTACAACCCATCACTTTTAAGTTAGCAGAGAAAATGTAATTCAAAGATAAAATACTTGGATTTAAATAGAAAAAGTAATATGATGAATTAGTTCATTTAATAAGTATTCATATTTAATAGTATGAACAAGCTTTTTTATATGCATATGTTATAATCAAACAGATAAATATTTTTTATTTTTTATTTTTTTTTTGCATTTTCCTTCAATACTTGAATTCTATTTTATCATAATTAATTATTGATCTGATCCACGTTAGAAAAAAAAAGTGGATATACATGCAAGAAAAATATAAATTAGGTTGGTAAAACAAAAACTAAAAGGTAAGATCCGTATCGTTTCAGTTTTTATTTTCTATATTTTTTTATTTTTAGAATGTCGAAGAGTCGAGGCATAAACAACCCCCATTAAACATTAATAAGTTTTGACTTTTGATGATTTTATTTGACTACTTTTGTTGGCCTAGATATGATTTGACTTTGGTGAATTGCCAAAAGTATTGCCTCTTTGTTCCTTTGAAATTATGGTGACTGGTGGGGTTTGAAAGTTACACAGATGGACTTCATAAAATTCTAATTCCTTGAAGTTGTTATAATATCAATAATTGATCATAATGCACGATAAAATGTTATACTTATATAGTTTAATGTGAATAGATCTTATTCAAATTAAAATATCTTCATGATGAGCAATTAGACTCAATCAAAGCCATTAGAAAAGTTTGGAAATCTAAATAGCGTCTTCTTTCTCATCACCTTTCCAAACATAATATTCGTAATGTTTATTTCGTTGTCTCCGTATGTGTCCTCTACATAACCGTTCTAGTTATGAAAAGAGACAATAGGTCCATGATTGGTCTGGGATAAGATTGTAAATAAAATTTTTATGATTGAATTTTATATATAAAATTACACATATAGTTTAATCATAAAAAATTTAAAATAAATAATTATTTTGATCCTAAAATTTTCAATTTAACATCAATTTAAACCTACAAACAAAATTTTGACTCAATTTAGTCAAAACTAAATTGATGTTGAAATAAAAAAATTTATGACTAAATTAATATATATCAAAGCTAAAAGTGTTAAAACTAAATTGATTCAAAAATTTTGTTAAGATCAAATTAATATAAAAAATTTTGACATGACCAAATTGGCATCAAATTAAAAATATTAGAATAAAAAAGGTTGATTAATCAAAAGTTTGCCCTATTTTCAATCCCAAAACAAACATACCCTAACTACTAATTATGTTCTTACTTTTTTTCTTTTAGGGTAAACTTGGATGGTTGAAACAATTTCTTGATCTGCACGTTTCAAAATATTTCTAAGGAGTGCTATTTCTTTTTGAAAACATCCTACTTAGAAAAATTTTACCAAAACTGACAAAAAATCAGTAATTAAAATTATTAGAAAAAATAAAGCAATATCAACCATTTATTCATCTAAAAATTTAATAACATGTAATGTTATTATGTTAGCAATTTAACCTTAGGTTTGCAACAATTTTGATCAAGAGAATGTATACTAATTATAGGTTTTGATAGATGGTATAAAGATGTGAAATTTTTGTGCGAGCTTCATGCTAGAACTTTCAATAAGAAGAACCATGATAAATTTTAGTTGTTACTACAATTGCTAATAGGTTTACAATTACATCCTAAAACCACTCTTGTTAATTTAAGAAATTCGATTCTTTGTATAATATGCTTCGAGTTCTCCAGAATGAGACTTTGACCGGGTTAGAAATTTAACCCATAATATACATAATATACATACATACATGCATATATATATATATATATATATAGAGAGAGAGAGAGAGAGGGAGAGAGAAAGAGAATTTTTGGCCATCAATTAATTGTTTTGACATAAATAAGTAATTAGCTCCATGGAACTGCGGTCGCGAGGAGCATTGCTTTGTTAATTTCGTTGTTGATTTCAAGCTTTCTTCTTCTTCTTCTTCTTCTTTTTAAGTTCTAAATTTAGATATGATCGCCGAGATCAATGTTGCTTGATTTTCTAGTTTAACTTGAAGTCTTGTACCTATTGAAAGATGTGTTGTATAAAGACAAAATACATTTTGTACATTTGTGAGAGAGTAATAATGCATTTAATGTATAATTTTAACATACAAATAACAGTTTTTTTTTTCAAAAAGAAAAACAAAAAAGTTGCACTATCTTGAAGAAAAGTGGCTCCATAGAATTCATTGAGTTACATGCCTCAAGATATGGTAATGATTGATTCCCAATTAGGCCAGATACCACCTAGCTATACCATATTAGTTTGTTGTCATTGGACTTGGTTGGGCAACTATTTGAGAACACTGGTGAGGACTAGGTGGTGGCGGATAAAATGGTCCACACCTGTGGAGCATTGCAAGCTCTACTTTTGTCAACTATTAGATTCAATATTTCATTTAATAAAAATCAACGGATAAGATAATATGTAACATTCCCTGCTGTTTTATGGATTGGCAACTGTCCTCACAAACTAACACGGGTATTTCCAGTATGCTTTGTTCTCACTCACACGCTTCCTAGGAAAACTTCCCAAGAGGTCACCTATCCCAAAATTATTCCAAGTCAAGCACGCTTAACTGTGGAGTTCTTTCAGTTTGGGCTACCGAAAAGAAAATGCATCTTGTTGATATAGGTAGTGCAAATCAATTCATATAAGCCCTCGTCAACTGTATAGTTTCATACCTATACAGTCTCAGGATCCCTCTCATTTGGGTGTGTAACCGGTTTATTCATGTACCCCTCCACTTAGAGAGCCTTGTGAGGAGCCGCTCCTTGTCCGTGCCTTCTTTTGCACCAGCGATTACTCCTCGCCTCGTCCCCGGGCGTTGCATAATATACATGTCTTAGTGGACCTTAATTTAGGAGAGCATGTCAAACCTTTCACTATTATACTCCTGATATCATTTTTGTAGTTCTGTCTCCACTAACACCTTGCCTGCATCAAATTCTCCCTAGTGGTGAACAATCTCTACCCTCAATGGAGGTTTGTCGCACCAAATCTTTGCTCCATAGCACTAACCAACCCCACCTCCTCCTCATCCACCACCAACATGCACCCACAATTAATATGTTGTTCTATTCAATGTGTAGAGAGTGGTTGATTGCCTATAGGTGCAGGTGAAAAATGGATTATTTGAAATAAGAGAATGAAGCAGTCATGCATATCTCCACATTGTATGTGGCTAGCTTTGTTTATGTTCGTGAGATGAATTTGAAAATCAAGTTTGGAAGTGAATAGAAGTGGGTTTGGTTATGTTATGTTGTGGGAAAGAGATGTTACATCAAACAAGTAGCACAAGCCAGAATGGACAGTGATCACATAGTCATGCCCAGAAGTGCTAATCTGATAATAGGATTGTCACATTCTGTCCCTTGTTAATTCTTTCTTTTCGCATACATGATGAAATGAAGATGATAGCCAAGAGAGAGGAAGATGAAGAATGACTTAACATGCTTTGTATCAATTAGAGTCCACTAATACCTAATATTTATCTCATCCATTGATTTTTATTAATCCAAATCTAACAATTTGTAAAGGATGACCATTAAGTGCTTCCAAAGATATAGTGGATCATTTTATCCGCAACCTAGGTTCCCTCAATATTCATAAGTTGTAGGGAAAATAGAGCAAACCCAATCAACAAGTATATATGAATACCAAAAGATTGAAAAGTTTAGCAAAGGTATGACCAGCAGAGGGTTGATGGGTAGGTTTTACAATACTCACCACGTGATGCAATCATGATTTCTTTTATATCAGATTTGGCTATAATCTTCTTGCAATTTGATTTCAAAGATTAATCTGGTAGTCCATTGTCTTGTAATGTATGGAATAGATCCCTTCATGTAGAAATGTACCTTAAGCATAGCATTTAAGCACCTAAGAGTGGAAAGCCAATAAATGCGGGGAACATGAAAAGTCATTGGATGAGCATTTACATAGAAATGATTTGTCCTCCTGTCAAAGCTTTCTAAACATCCTCCTAATTACTAAATGAAGAAATAATCGATTATCTTTTAAGATTCCAAGATATTGAGTATATCTTCTTCTTCTTTTTTATCTCACTTAGTAACTAGAAGGACTTGTAGGAGGCCGTAGCATTTCAAGCATTTATATTGTTTTTTCCAACTTCTAAATCATTTCCATTTATAGGATACATATTATGCAAAAGGTATCCTTTTGCTTCCGTAGTGCCTTCACCAGACATTCATATCCTAAGGATGTTAATAGGTATTTGTAGGATGGGGGCAGGTGCCCCACTCCTTGTCCTTGTTTAGAATCCCCTTGACTCAGTCCCCATCCTCATTCCAGTTTTAGGACTCCATTCTCCATTCCCTATTCCTAACAGGAATTTGAATCCCCATGGGTATCCGTAGGTTTATTTAAAAAAATAAAAAAGAGAAAAATTCTTTTGAAAAAATGCCTAATTGAAAATAAAATATATACATAATGCAAGTCCAATAAAAATAATTTAAAAATAAAAATGTGTTAAAGTTTTTATTGATATGTATATATATAAATATAAAAGTAAATATCACCTCATCTGCATTTAACTTTTTATTATTATTAATATTTTGTGAATATTGTGAGTAGCCATTTTTTTATGTTTTTTTTTGTCGAAAGACAGTGAGTGGCCTGATAGTGATTTGGATCTTTCTTTATTGTGCTCAAGGGCCCCATTGCTGAATCTCTTCAATGAAAATGTACAATGCAATTATACAAGTTGCTGACCCAAAAAAAGGCCTAATAAAGAGTGAGGGAATGCAAGCCTAGTAGATTAGTGGTTTCCTTCCCTTTGAGCCTTCGGCCCTCCAATGTAGATAAAATTATGTTTACAATAGTTAATGAGATGAAAAAGAGTAGAATAGAAGGCATCCATTTGCATGCATTCAATATCAACAAATTGATGTCTAAACACACTTCCTTTTCTGGAAGTTCAAATATATGCTCTTTAGATTGGGAAAGTACGAAGTACATTGTCTTTTTTCAAAAAAGAGTAAAAAATAGCTTTCTTTTTTCATCTAATCATTGTCCTAGGAGTATTGATTAAGAAATGAAGAATGAAAAATTTTGCATTGGAAAGATAAGTTTTTATGTTTTCAATATATAAGTTCCACTCAAAACTTTTGAAACTTATTATTATTATTATTGGTTCCTTAACATTGTCTCTTAGACCCCGTTTGGTTATTGTACTTCGACTAAAAATAAAAAGACATAGAAGCACTAGAGATGAAAATCTCGTGTCTCCACTATCTTCATTTTCTAGGTAGACAAAAATTTGGACAAATTTTATCCTGAGATAGTGACATTTCTAATATTTTTATATATGTCTCTGCCTCCAAATAGATTTGTATCTCTAATATCTCTGTATTTTATGTCCTGAGATGATAATCAAATACTACCTTAGGACAGGCTTAGGAGACATATTAGCAAAATCTTTTTTTTTTTTAGTTAGTGATGGAATGTGCAATTTAATCAAAACCCAAAGCTATTTCTAGGAGCTTTCAATTTAATCAATTATAGCCACTATAGCCCAATTTTTCATAAAGTGAAAATGAAAAACAGGGTTTACTTATTGACAAATGAATTTTAAAGAATGCATCGGAAAAACATATGGAAACTAGAGAATGGCTATTGCTATTCACTCAACTTTTGTTTAACTGACCTAAAATATCCTTTTATTTTCTTTTGTAATTAAAATATTACTTATCATTACTTTTAATTTTAATAAACCATTTCTTACAAGGTTAATAAACCCCATTATTATCAAAATTTAATTTTTTTAATATATTATTACTTTTGTTTTGTCATTTTTATTTTTTAAAAAATCAACGTTTACTCATTCTTTCACAGTAAATATTAAATTAATTTCTCATATTAAAATAAAAATATATAATTATGTCTTAAAATGATAACCCCACATAGCTTTTTTTAAGGATAACAATATTTTTATACTTTTCTATTTTACACAGCATATAATACTTTATTTTTTATCTTAATATTGTATATAAATATAATGAAAAATGAAAATAAATTATATACGATGGATATACAACTGTACATACACACTCAATATTCAACCATATTTAATTTTCGATGGCAATCCTTTTTCCTTTTCTTTGCTGTTCAGAAATATGGAAAGTGAAACTTCGTTTAAGTTGCAATATTTCTCAAAGGATACTAAACAATCCCATACAATCTCTTTTTCAAAGGGGCAAGTTGGATTTTTCAGTAAGATTGGAAAGATTTTGCATTGCTATATTTTGTTTCGTTGAATCATTTTTTAGCGAGTGCAAGTTGAAATAGTAAACATGGAAAAATTGTATTAAAGAAGTTTGTTTTTTTTGTTTGTATTAATAGTCAAGGATGTGTTGTGTGTTCTCTGAATTCCACTTCCAGGAGCTTGTTCAGGAACTTTCACTATTTTCTTTGCAACATGGGTTTTAATGGTAGTTACAAGATCTAGGAATCAACCAACCACAAGGGTATTTTAGACAAATTAAACAAAAATTGAATAGATGAGAGTGACAATAGATTAATTGAGAGCGGCAATAGTAGCTTTTCAACCATGCTACTACAAATTAAATTATCTGCCTACCTACTTTTTCAGTTCAAAAGAAAGCGGAAAAATAGATCAAGGGGATTTATTTAAGCTGGCTTCTCAACTGCCTACGATGAATGGTGCCTATGGTGCCAAAATTAAATGGCTGGCGAACATGTGGCAGTTAAAGGGTCAATAGAAAGCTTTTGGTTTTTTTTTTTCAAACAAGTCAAACAAATTAAAATATCAAATTTACCCTTTTTAACCCATTCTTCTTCCCTTTGTCCGACAACCTATATTCACCACCACCATGGACAGCCATGGATGCAATAAGGAAGTCACACACACAGCGCAGAAAAGGCACATATGGAAATAATAGTCAGGGTAGGTACTTTGCTTCACATAGTTTGGAGGAGTTATAATGCCGATTGCAAATACAGTGGTAGTAGGGCCATCTGCCCTTTGTGCCTTACGAATCTCCTCAACACTCACCACTAACCATTTCTCTCAAAATCCCTCGTTTAATATTCATTTCTTGTTCCTTAGGGATGTGATTGTGGTTGAGGTTAAGGCTTATTCCCCTCTGTCTCCATGTTCCCTCCATCATCTTCTCTATCCTTTCTTATCCCTTAAATCTCAACACAACACAAAAAAAATAAAAGGTAGAAGATTGGATTTATGATGCTGTCTATGATTCCCAAGAAAATTAAATGAAAAAAATCTGAAGAAAAAATTCATATAAAAATTAAAAAATAAAAAGGAAGCAGATTGGATTTGTACAAAAAGTGGGTTTGTTATCTTTTTGTGCAAAAATTGAATATGTGCAAAAAACTAGGTGTTGGCACCAAATTCAATAAGTGTTAGATTGTCGAACCAACGTTCGACTTTGACAAGTTTGAAGATTATTCAGAGGTTTGACACGGCTAAAAGAGTTGACAGTTTGAGTAACAAATTTGACAATTCGAGATTGACAATTCTTTCATTCGAAGTTTGACAAGTCGAAATTGAAGTTTATCATCTGAGACTTAGAAGATTATGGATAGAGTAACTGGAAGCTAGACAACTATCACATTCGAAGTTTAACAAGTCGGACTAATAGTTTATCACTTTAATACTTAGAAAATTTTGAAGATGTTAAAAATACTGTCAGGATAATTGCTTCGCATGTGTTCGTCAAATGGCGGTTATTGATGATTACCAGCGGTTATTGACAGAAGTTTGACAAGAATGTGACAAAGTAATGACAGAGGGCAAATGACAAAGAAAATAACTATCAAAGCCACATGAACAAGATCTAAGGGCAGCCAGAAGACAAGTGTCAAAATTCTAGAATCATAGGATGTCTATAAATACTAGTTCTGTACATATTGTAAAGGGTTAGAATTTTCACTCACACACTCGCTCTAAACGTCTCCATGACTAGACAGAGTCCAGAGTTAACTGAGTATTGTTCTCAACCTTCTCTTTTGCTTTCCTAAGATCATATTTCCTTTGAGTTCTTTATATTTCCTTATACATTCTCTACTTCACTTTCAGTTTGCAATCAATTTGCATTCTGCATTTCTTTTTCTTCTTCTTTAATCTGTCAAGCATTACTTACACACACACAAAACACAAAATCACTTTACGTTCCATCCTCATTCTTAAAAACACAGTTTGACACTTGATTCTTTTGGTGGAGAACCCAAAAAGAGTAGCTTTTTGCTCCTCGAATCGAGATCTTGAAAAGCAAAGGTTGTCATCCAAACTCTTAAAGTTTGTCAATTTATGCCTGATTTAAAGCAGTTTGGCCCCCTACACAAGGAGTTTGTCAATTATTTGCTGTTGACAAGTAAGTGCTAAAACCCACCATAAACACTAGGTTCACAACTGGTTCCCAAGTTGTGATCTTTTTGTGTGAAAACTAGATTTATGACGGGCAAAAAATCTCGAGGAGGATGTTGCCGGTGGCAATGAAGGCAAGGAAGTTGCTGAGCTTAATGCAGAGGAAAGAGAAGGATCACTAGCGACATGGAGGTCAACTGTGAGCTCGGTGTAGTAGAAGATGAGAGAGCAGGGCAGAGAAGCTGAAGGCAACGCAAGAGAGGACGACGATGGGGCCGGCATGGAGGCAGGCCTCCTGGGTAGTGATGGCGAAGATGCTAATTGTTGTTACCGCCCCCAATGATTCAACTTATCTCAATGCCGCCGGCTCTTCATCCTCTTCCGTTGTTGATTAAACTATTTTTTGGTGTTAGAATTAATTTTTGGGCAATGTTTGATTACCCAGGTATACTGTTTTATCCATTCGATAAAATTGCAGTGTGCAATTTCTAACACTAAAAGATATTTTAATCTTTATAAAAGGATAATGTATATCCACTTTGACATAGTGAAAGGCTAAGATTTAATCTTGAATTACAAAATTAAATCGTAGCCATTCATCTATTTTTATTTTGTAAAGAAACTACACTCTATTCACCTAAACACTATATTTATTTCAAGATAAACACAAGCCACCAAACTTCATCTTGAAGACTTATCATTCTTGGCTATATGAACCAGTCACCATTTTAGTTTTCTTGAGCTCTGTTTTGGACTTATACTGCTTGAAAAAAGTCATGACCCGAAATGATACCTATGCTGCCTGAATTATTGAAACTGAAGCTATGAATTTGTTTAATTTTGTTACCATAGCAAATGATTGATTTTTCCTTTCAAATTTTTACATGATGTTGGAAACATCTTAAGGTTCAACCATGATTTTTATCTTGAATTGATTCAATCATTTACTAGGGTTAAAAATTATGAGATTCCGGTTCTAAGCTGAGAGACCACCAAATTTGTAGAATTTTGTTAGTATATTTAGAGAATGTTTCTTCATATGAAATTTTTACAAAACCTTGTGGACACATTGAGGTGTCATGAAAAAATTTTGTAGCCTCAGAATTGGTTGTTTGATGTGCAAATTAAATTATGTTACCAAGATGTAAAATCTACCAATGTACTGTATTTGTAATAATGCATTATATTGGTGACATAATGACATTTTGTTCAAGTCTATTGCATACAAAAGCATGCTAGTGACTTTAAGAATCGGTTTGAGGCATAATTGAATTCACATTGTGAATGAATGCCGATAAAAAGAAAACTGAAAGATACACTGAATTAAATTCTATAGCCATAAGTAGGAAAATGATCCTCTTGACTTGTCAAGAGCAAATAAAAAAACCTAATATCCTCTTCGACTTGTTGAGGTCAAATAAATAAACATGAGATTTTCTTCGACTTGTTGAGGAGAGACGTTGCTAGATTGCGGAGGCTCAGATCGCTAAAAGAAAAAGGGTCATGCCTTGTGTTGGTAATAGGCATTGAAAGGATGATGGTGGAGGGGACGATCTAGCCCATGCACTTGGCCTGTTGGAGCTGGCAGTTGTAGAGCTAGCTGGGCCTGCTTTGGGCTGGCGGCGGTGATGGTGGATATAGGTTACAGGAGAGAAGGAAGAAGAATGGGTATATTTGACAAATCCTAATTTGTTCAGTGCTTTTCTTTTTTAATGAAAAAATCAAAAGGCCACATGTCTCCTCTTCACGAGGCCTTCTAATATTGGCACCATAGGCACCCTTCAATCGTTGGCACATGAGGAGCCACCTTTATTTAAATGTAGAAAAAATTTGATCAGCACAAGTCAGGTCACACATTACCCAAACAGTTGGATGCATTTCTAGGATAATACTTCGTACACTTTAAAATTTTAAATGTTACTTTGAAATTAAACTATCATTACAAACTTACCTTATATTCACGTATCATACCTTAATCTACTTGAAGCATTACTTTGGAGGGGTACAAGATCATATGGTTTTTTCAATGCATGATGATGATGTACAGCTGCTTGGTACCATCAGGTATGATAGGTAGCAACACAGCACAGTTTATCCCCCACTTACGGCTTTGTGACAATCATAGTGGCCTGATCTATTGAAATTTTTTGCCCTACACTTCAACTAACTACTTATTCTTGTCCCGTACAGTTTCTAGCACAGCATTAGAGTCTTGCTTATGGTCCAAAAGTTTCCCATCTCCAAAGCCAACACGTTAGATCAAGCACTTATCATTGGCCAAAATCTATAACAGTTTCTAAAAGTACCACTTTATTTCCTTAAAATTTCTCAAAATCACAAGTTTGAGGGATTGCAACTATTACAAGTGTCATGAGATGGGATATTATGAGAATGACACTAGCCAAATAGAGCCAAAACTATCATTTTAAACTTCTTTTTTTTCCCGTACTCAGATATGTTTCTGGGAGAAAGGGAATATAAGAACTCACAAGCATAGATAGCCAGAGCAACTTTCAAGATAATTATCATGAGAGATCTGCTTATTATCAATTAAACAAATGCCAAGTCAGTTAAGTCACCATCTAGACCAGTTATCATTTTTGTCATATACATGTTTCAAGCAAGACATTTTTGCCGGAGTGAATTCCAACTCAACTAGGTTTTACTACAAACAGTTACCTGCATGCAAGACTTAAAACAATTTTCTATTCATAAAATTTATCAACAATTACAATGTGTATTGCTTACAGGAAAGTTTTGTCACCAAACATAAACTAGTTTCCGAGAGATACAACATATATACATATATAATCAGCTTTTCCCACATACCGCATTATAAATCTATGTCCAAATCAAGGTCCAGACCTTGAACTCTACTCAACTTCAAGTCTTTGAAAATCTGATTTAGGAAAGTCGCCCCCCCTCTCCCCCTTTTCTTCAGAACACATCCCTTCTCGTTACTCCTGATAAATATAAGAGAAGATTAACAAAAAGAAATCCAGATCTTCAATGAAAAGGCTTTTTTTTTTTTTCAAATTTATTAAATATGGGACTAATTATCGATTTATCACGTACCTCAGTGGATTTCACTTCTGAAGGTACCTCAGACTCTGAGCTCCTTGCTTCTGATTTTTCATTTAAATAACTTTTGAGCACAAAAGCCAATGTTAGAACCATTGCAAAGATTTTTGCATCTATAATAACGCAAGAAAAGCTACAAGTATTTTATTATTTAAGACAACTATGATTAATCGGCCTCGGATAAACTATGCGACACTGCATTTCATGAACAAGCATTGACAGAACAGAGGTGAATTTATTAGCCTGCAGTAATACAAAATTGAAAATCCTCCGCTACAACACCCCTCGCCCTCAGGAATTAAACTTTCAGACCTAATTGGTTGAACCTGAGAAGAAATCTTTTAAGCAAGAATACAGTCATGTATGAATTTTATGGGAAAATAGTTTGTAGGGGGCAGGTAACACTGATTTCCACCATTTTGTATTTGATTATATATATTCTAGCAGAGGGATACTTCTACGTCAAATTCACCTTCTCAAAAAAATAATAAAAAATGGAATTACATTATCCATCATTAATGTTCAAATTCTACTAATCAGCAATTCAAAATAAATCCAGAGACATACGTTGAAAGTATGGTCACCCAAATGAGCTCTACACAATCCACCCAAAGAAGTCTTTGCTCAACTGGTATTACACCGTAAGTAATGAGATGAGCAAATGGCCAGAGTTTCCACCCTGCCTGTGTAAGAAAATAAATTTAAGAAAGTATTAGAAGAAACAAGTTGCAAGATATGTTATACTTAAAGATTCTACTATTGTTTCCTAACAGGAGATAGTGGTATATAAGTTGATAACCATAGCATGAATTGTTGAGTTAAAAATTTGTGTGACAAGCAAGATAGAACAAATTTCCTTTAGTAGATGTTGTCACACAGTAGAAAAGCATCTGGGAACAACCCGTATAAACAGCAAAGAGAGGCATTTCATTTTCAAAAGATGTAATTTTGTGGTTCACAAAAGAAACACATGAAATGTTTTCAATGCAAAAAATGAAATAGGAAAAGCCAGAAGGTGCTCTTACTGTCAACATTGGAAAAAAGGTCGCCTTCAATTCGTTAAAAATGGTGATAGGAGAATCAAGCCGCAAGAATCCCACAACGATATAATAAATGCAGTTCCAGGCCGCAGACCATGCAGTTTGATCAACGGCAACTCTGGCAGGAACTACCCACCATTCTTTGTAAGGAAGTAGCTCCTGGTTAAATGAGGGAGCCACTTGTTAACCATGAAGCTAGAAATTGCAGCAACCGAGCAGAACACAGATAACAACATTATTACCTCACAAAACTGATAATAGTAATGAGAAATAGAACCATGTAGGGTAAAACCAACAAGCCCTGATCTGAACATCCGTGCTCGGTCAAACTCAAAAAGAGGCTTTCCTTCAAAGCACTGCAATCATCACGGAATAATTAAACCCCAACACATTGCAAAAAGATTACCCTTGTTCCTAAATTAAGACTCAATTTTACATGAATCACACAGAGACTCACTCACCTGTGCAATCCAGTCCCCTATAGAGTAAACAACCCCACTGATCACCATCTTGGCAAAAACCGGATTTGTCTTGAGAGCTTCCTCATATGCAGACCAGTTGTGCTGAGGTGCATACCTTAGTATCTCAAAAAGCGTCCATCCCTACAAGGCATCTTAAAGCATAAGTCCCAGCACATAATCAAACCCTACAAGGCATCTAAAAGCATAAGTCCCAGTACATAATCAAAACATATATATATATATACAGTGAATTTCATAAAATAGTGAATTTCATTTTATTTCCAAATCAAGAATAGTCATCTTGATTCCAAAATTTCCCTGGCAAGGAGAAATCCACTTCTCTCAAAACAAGATAATCCAATTAAAACGAATATTCTATACTAGCTTATTTAAGTAAATTAACTATTTTTGTTAGAAGCTTTGAGTCCGTTTAGTTTCAGAACACAGTATTCATTTCCAGTTTTCACTCCTTCCTCCACAAAGTCCCAGATGACAGGAAACTAACTGAAAACATGAAACAGAAACTGAAAACTTTCTCTTTTTTTTTTTTTTGAGACGAAAGGCATATTCCTGATTCATAAACACTTTTGAAACAAAAATGAACAAATTTAAACACACCAAACACTGAAGTTCAGATAAAGCATTTTTTAGAAGCGTTGACTTACCTGCCAGTAATCATGATCAATGGTGAGGAGCTTAGTGATGGTGAAGGTTCCAGCAGCAAGCACAATAGCAGCATTGACTGTCCTATCTATAAGCTTCTCCATGCTCTCCTCACTCTCATTCCCCTCCAGAGAAGAAGAACTCAACGAAGAAACTGAAGCAGCCGAAGAAGAAGAAAACCCTTCCAACGATAACAAACCCTCACTCGCTCCGAACCCACTCACCTGAGTCACCAACTCGCCGTCGCCGCCTCCTCCTACATCCATCTCCGCCCTGCTCGCCGCCGCCGCCGCCCCGCCCTCCTGTTGGTCCGTAATGTCGCCGCTCTGCACCGATATCACATCCACTGTCGAATTCACCACAGCCGAGATTTTCCGTTTGTTTCCCCAGAAAACCGGATTCCCGGAGAATCTCGAGGCCGCCAGGAAAACCGGTTTCGTTGTATGAGGGATTTTCGATTTCGAATTCGATTTTCCTTTGGAAATCGATGAGAGGAAGCTGTGTAGAGGGATGGCGCCGTGAACAGACGTCATGGCTGAGTTGGGAGAACGAGTCGCGCCGAGCTGAGCTCCGATTTGAGCCTCTGATCGTTCTTTTATTGTTTTATCTCTCTCTTTCGCCGAGTTCGGTGGGGTGTGAAACGTGCACGTTTATAGTTCATTTGGTGATCCGGTGCTTCGCGGTAGTGCTGGCTATTGGGTATTTTTTCGGCGGTGTTCAGTTTGGGGTCGTCGTGTGATGCTGTGATTGGGTGGGGAGTGAGGGGGTGTAGGATCATATGGTGGAGTGTGGAGCACGTGAGTTTGCGTTTCTGGGTGATTGGGGATGTTGAATGGTGTCCACGTGAGAAAGGTGGATCCATTGGATACCACAAAAATTAATTAAATTGAATTAGGTCTGCCAGGAAAAATAGTAAATTCGCCGCTATTCTCTTTAAATGTACCAACCACATTTTCCTTTTTTTTTTTTTTTTTTTAAGAGTGATGCTATGTCGGTAGAACAATATTTAGACAATTTTTGGGATGAAGTTATGTGGAATGATACCAAACAATTTTTTTTATAATGAAAAGTTTAGGTGAATTAGACACCGACTATCCCACCAGAATCAGGGCACGGCTCCCGGGCTCGATTGAGCCCTTACAGGGATTTTGATGTGATTACCCATCAATGAAGGCCTCACAACAACAAAAAGGATTCGAACCCGTGTCCTTTTAGAGTACATCCCAATCCTTTACCACCCGTGCCACACTTCATTGATATATTTATAAAGTAAAGTTTAATTTTAATTTTATGATCTCATGATAACCTATCAAAATTCTAAGTACCCTAATTCTAGTTATGATCGCTTAACACTTCTCATACTATAATATTGCAATCATTGATATAAAATGTTGTTCAAAATTAACTCTTCACTTTGATTATTTCTTTAAGAAAAAATTCAGAGAGTTGAAATTATTATCCATTAGCCTTCTTTTTATTTTTGTTTTGGTGGATTGTTAAATGTAATTACTAATTAGTAAGTTTGATATTATTATGATAGTAGAATCTGGAGAATCAGAATCTCTGGCCAAGACAGACACAGTCCCCTGCACCAGAAACACATCATCACACATGGGCCACAAATGTGGCTTTCCCTTACCCATAAGCTTTTAGCGTTCGGTTGGAGTAGAATCCATGACTAATAAAAAGCGTTGGACTAGAATCGAAGCAACTCGCTTACCCGCTTGCATTTTTCTGATGGACGTAATGCTCGTGTACGTCAATTTTGTCCTTAGCCATAAAATCTTCTTCACATTCTAGGAATTGATCCTTTAATTAAATATTTAAGAAAGTTAATTAGCTATTAATTGTGTTAAACATCATTATTTTAGCCGCTTGTATTTGAAGTATAAATGTACAAAAGAAAATCATAATAATTTTCTGTCACCGTTAGCTGATTTTATCATAGTTTGTTGACCAACTTAAAACACAAGCCATTAAAATTGTGAAGGGTTATGGCTAAATATAAAATTGATATTTTTGTCTGGTGTTTAATGATTGCTACAAAAATAATTAGACAAATAGTGCCAAAAAAGTAAGTACACAAATAAATGCAAGATGGAATTTTGCTCCGCATGTTGTGGTCCTCGGCGACAGTAGAGCAAGAGATATTCAAGACTATTGATTGGTTACAATCCCTCAACTAAACCAACTCGTGTTAAGAGTATTGTAGTGCATGCTCCATTTATTTTATTTTTTTCGGCTATGTACCGCATGCTCAATTTGTACTACATATTAAGTCACTAAAATTGGTCACAATATGCATGAGGTGAAAAATGGATGACCCGCCATGGATTTGCCATAAAATTAATTTAGTGATAATGGATTTAGATAACGTGTATGAGCTTACAAATGGGATGACTTGCCATAGATTTGCCACAAAATTGGGTTAGTCGGGTTAATTCATGTTGATTATTTTAATTAAAAGTGTCAACACATTTTATCAAAAAATGATAGGTTGGGGAGCCAACCAATTTTTAGTTATTTTCAAGCTATGTTGCCAACTCACCTCGATTCGCTATTGGTTGACTATAAAACAGAGCGGGACAGGCTGACTTGTTTCAGTTGGAAATGCTAACCCGTTTTGCCACCCTAAGTTCAAATCTTATTATAATCAATCTATTTCAAAAACCAATAATCAATATCAATAATCAATCAATATACATATACAAACTTGTAAAGGACACATGCCATTCTATGGTTGATCCATTATCAATTAGTATAAATTGTTAATCAATATCAATAGTTAAAAAAATCAATTAAGGAAAATTATTGCAATCAATATTTTCAGTTTTAAAATAAACAATCAATCAATTTTTTTCAAAACCGAAAGGTAATATGTTTGCAATCATATAATTGATTTGGAAACAAAGCCTACATAAGGTGTTTCAAACACATCAGGGATAACTCTATGGTATTGAAGGAGATTGTCACATTTATTTTGTTGTAGAAATAATTTATCATTTTTTTTGTGAATCTATTTTTTTTATTTCTTTATGACTGACACATATTTCCTAAGTGTTGTTCTTATTTTATTTATTTTCAGTATATCAATTCAATAATGGTTGCATATATTCAAGACTTCTATTGCAAAATGGACTCACATAGGTCGAAATAAACTTCCTCTCAAACACAAGATATTGATCACTGAAAAGCCAAAACTAACAGATATTTGTTTCAAGATTTGGAATTATGTTATCAAGAATTACATTTCTGGGAATGATATTCTTGAAAATATTATTCATATGCATCTTTAAAAAATTATTTGTTTAGCATTCAATGTTTATGAGATTATTTATTAAGATTCCCAATAATAAATTTAAAACTTGTTTGTTTTATAATTTATATTCCTATAAATTTAACAATTAACTTTTTCAAATTTATTCATCTCGAATAATTAAATAAAATGCTAAAAAAATAATTATGTCAAATAAAACTTACACTCCTGACAAAAATAAAAAATAATCATAAAGAGAGAAAAAAATTAAATAATTGAGTGATGATTTAGTAATTATACCTAATAATTATTATTCCCAAGTGATGAGAATTTTTTCCCTGCCCTTCAACTTGGAAATAAAATTTCACTAGATCATAGGAAAATCTTATTTTATAGAATAATTAATACCCATAAATTTTTTTATAAAACTTGTAGCAATGGTATGAACACATTATTCCTATCTACCTATTCCTGAAAATAATTAAATATACTCCAAAATAAACGTCCCATAAAGGTTGAAACTAGAAAGAAAGAATTCAATAGTGAGTGACTTAAAGGAATGAGACGTTTGTCCCTTTACTGTTGTTCCAAGATTGAAAATGGCCATTGAAGTCTCAATTGAAAGAAAAATGAGTTATTCTGATTTTTATTTTTTTTTGTGTGTCCTTCGATGTTGGTTATTATGATACTTTAAGGTTTATTTATATTTCTATGAAACCTATGAATTCAATTACTTTTAAAATTATTTCTCATACGAATTAATTATATAATTTTGATTCATTAATATGTAAATTTGATTCAATTAATTCCATTAGTTTCCGTAATCAATTTCCATAAATTCTAATTTAAGTAATTGTGTAAATTTGATTCAATTATATGTAGCCATAAAAAAATAAATCCGTGAATTTTGATTCAATCAATCAATAATTTGGATCGAATCAATGTTGCTGAAATCATATTTTTACGGCATCAAGGAAAATAGGGAAAGGATTTAATTTTTTTTAATTTAATTAGTCTTTACTTAAAAATAATGAGTGTATATCTTTGTAAAACAAATTATTTTTCAATGACTTATTATATGAAATTCAACCTTATTTTTTTATTTATTTAAAAAAAAACTTCATTATGAGGTTGAAGAATAGACAGGAAGAAAGAAATATAATGTACTTTTTATTGTCGCTAAATGTTAAATGCTTTTCTATTTTTTTATTTACTCTTATATAATTTGGAAAAAAAAAGAAAAAGAGAGGTAAATAAATTAAAATTTTAGTTGTTTGATCAATACTTTAAAATTGAAAAAAAAATTGTTTGTGTGTAACAAATTACATTCTTAGTAAATTGTTACATTGAGTTGATTTATTCAATTTATTCTTCAAAATTATTTTACTAGAAGAAACGAGAGTATGAAAAAAATCAAGAATGTGAGGGTTGAAGTTCTTATGAGAGAATTATAATTATGTATTTTTTGAATTACATATATATTCCTTACTTCAAGGCCAATAAAATGGCGTGATGAAAAATATACATTGAACAAGCATTTTTCCTATGACGAGGTCTTAGTCCCAAATCATGTTAACATTTTTTTATTTGACAAAAGAATTTAGTTATAAAATGATTTTTTTATTAATAATTTTATTAGGTGTTTTTTTATTAATATGTTGATATCTAATAAGAAATGTTAACTATATATATTGCACAAAAATTATTTTTTTCACAACTACACTTTAGCCTCAAAGCAGGTTACTAGTTTTTTAATATGACAAATAAAGTTAGTCATAAATTGATTTTTTTTTTATTAATATTGATACATAACAAGTGATGTTAGATATATACATTACACAAATAGATATCTTTTTTTTCAACTAGGCCGTAACCTAAAAATAGGTTAACAATTTTTTTATAACAAAAGAAATTGGCCATAAAATGAGATATTAGATATATAAATCGCACAGATATTTTCTTACAGCAGGGCTCTAGCCCTTAAACATGTTAACATTTTTTTATATGACAAAAGAAATAAGTTGTAAAATTATTTTTTTTTATTAACATTGATATCTAACAAGTAATATTAGACATATATATATTGCGCGCACGCACACACATAAATAAGTATATCATTGTAAAAGTAATGATTTACGTATTATATAATTATTACTGATTTATATCATTCCTTTTCATTTACTCCATACAAACTTTGTAGATTTTTATTATTATTATTCAAGATGAAAACATAGGACATATGATAATTTTTTTATCATTATTTATTACTTAGAATGTTGGTTTTGATAATATATTGAGTGTAATTTTGATTCATTAATAATGTAAAAGAATTTTACATTGTCGTATAGTCAAACATCTCTTTTTGAATGTTTTTTCAAGTAGTGGTAGTTGAAAGTGACCATATTTGCTAATATGTCATTACATGATTGGATGTATGTGAAATTATTTTACATTGCAAGTGTATTCCAGTTAAATCCTAGAGTTTGAATTTTATGTACTAATAGTGTAAAATTATTTTATATCGTTATTCAATCAATATATTTCATTTGGATGATTTTTCAGGTGGTGGACATAAAATCATCTATCATGACTTATATATTAATACATAATTGAATAGCTATGTAAAATTTTTTTACATTGTCACTATATGGCAATTAAATTGTAAATACAAATATATTTTCATCATTTCGTACCAATAGATTTTGGTAATAAGATCACTATTTTAATGATAATTATTTAAAATTTATTTCACATATCTAATATTAGATATTAGATAAATATTATTATTTAGAGAAATGTTATAATACTCTATTATTCATGTAAATTCGTGCAGGTCAATTTATCAACATTGTAATGCTCTATTATTGCCTATTTCAATTTGGACAAATATTATTGTTTACAATTTCTTTTTTTGCTTCGACTTAAAATTATTATTTATTAGAAAATACTCTATTATTCTATCATTAATATTTTCAAAGAATATTTCATTTAAAATTTATCAAATATAATTTTTTCTATTATATTCTTCACTCAAGAAGAAAAAGGGTGAGCATGGAGGAGAGTATGATGAATTTGTTGTTGTTGTCGTCATTATTGTTATTGTCGTCGTTGTTATTATTATTATTATTATTATTATTTGTTATTGTTATTTGTTATTCATAAAATATGTTATAGTAATACACTATTTATGTAACACTCATTTATATAGAAGCTAATAATATGAATTTACACATGAAGCACAACGGTTAATATTAAGTAAAAAGATTACAAGCAAAAGGTTCTAACATGACTACTTAATGTCATTAATTACAAACTAAATATTTCTATAATTCAAAATATAAAATCACACATTAATTAAATATAAGTTCATAAATTCCTAGTCATTGCCTTTCATTCAGCATTACTCGGCTAATCTAAAACCACCAGAAATAAAAAATAAAGAAAAATAAGAATTTAAAATAAACTAGTTTTTAACCCGTGCGATGCACAGCATTTTGCATTTATAAATTATTAAAAAAATATATTAGAAAATTGGATTATAATATATTAATTTTGTGATTTATCCTAAAAGTAATTTAGGAAGGTTGGTCTTTTTAAGATAAATAATTTATCAAAATGTTATATTTATATGTGTGTGTGTGTGTGTGTGTGTGTTATAACCTACAATTAATTTTAATTGAGCATAAATCAATAATACTTATATTGTAACAAAATTATTACCCATATAATGTATATCTTTATTATCACTCATGTAATATATGAATTTCGTATTATCCAATAATAATAATAATAATAAAACCATTTTATGATTAATTTCTTTTGTCATGGTCAATAATTATATGGTACACTAATTGTTACCCATGCAATTTATACATTTGCATTACCCGTGTAAGATAAATTAATTATTACATGAGTAATATATGTTTGATATCATCACCTATTTAAATTATGAGATAAGATAACCAATGAATAATTTTTATCCTTTTAATTAGAATTTTGAATTATTGTCATATTACAATAAATTAAACTCTGATAGGTAGTTGGGTTTCTTAAACATTTAGCTAAAGATTCGGTACTGGCAGTGTGAATGTAAAGAGCCTCGTCGCTTATGATTAAATTGTCAATTTATAAGAATAAAATAAATTTATAATCATAAAGATAGTAAATATTGAAAAATAAAATTGGAAAGAAGTGAAGAATAAAAGCCCAATTGAGACATTTTTTGAAAGTACAATGTTAATTAAAAATTAAAGAAATATATGCTTAGTGATATGTATGGTAAGGGACTCATAGCTAAAAGTTTAACTAAGCTTTCACCTTAAATAGATTAGTTACTTTTGTCGACATCGGATACCCTGATAATAAAAAAAATAGTAATTTATGTTTAAATAAAAAATCAAATCAATCATGATTGAATCCAATCAAGTAAAAAAAAATCAATAGTCATCAAATCCAAATAAATTTGAAAAGATCTATTCAATTCTCACTAAATCCAATCAAATTTGAAAAAAAATTATTTAGAAAAAATGTGCTCTTTTCTACCTGAAATCTAACAAGAATTGCTAATATAATAATTGAGAAAACTAATAAAATTTGAAAAATAATAGATGAAACATGTTAATTAAAAAATACTTATTAATCAAAGAGTCTTACAGATAAGGAAGGTGTTACGAGTCCATATTTACGTGGGAGACTTTAATTTGTCAAGAAAAATTTTTTTGGTGATAATAGTAACCCACATTTTGCTATTGTTTCCAAAGTTGTCAAGCTCTAATACATAATCTTAATTCTACAAACCGTCACTCAATCCATTATCCAAAAATCATATTATTATATTTTTAGAGAAAAATAACAAATGAAAGAAAAAAAGCAAATCTAAAAATTTGACTTATTAAACAACAAATGACTAATAATATTGAAATATTTCATCAAAGACCAAAAAAAAAAAAGAGAGAAGGTCTATTGAAAAATGATGATGAATGGCGATTTTATAAAAGAATAAACGAATTTGGACATAAAAAAAAACATGTTTGAGTATCGATCAAGTCAAAAGATGAAATTGAAATAGAACCTCTCGAGGTGTTCAATAGATTAGGATGAATAAAATGAAAATTTTTCTTCATGAAGGATCGTTGACGTTGGAAGAAAGAAAGAAATGTAAAACTAAAAAGACATGGCCAATCATAAAAACAATTGGGAAGTATTTATAATATATTTTTAATTTATTTTTCAAACAAATGGGAATATATAAACAAAAACATTCAAACCATTTAAATCTAATTGAAATTCATTTATTACAAATCAATTAATTGATTTTATGCATTTATATTATATTCAAATTTGATTTATATGTAGAGAAAAAAAAATCATTAGTTAGTTCAAAAAAGTTGCATAATAAAATAAATAAATCATCATATACATTTATTATGATAGATGCAAATAAATATGCATTGATTTGAAAATCATTTTGAATCTTATAGCTGATTATATAAGCCAAGAAAAAATATTTATACGTTTTAATAAGTGAGAATAAATTTTTAAAAAATTGATAGACATTAAATTAAAAATAAAAATTGTTAGCCAAAACAAAAACATAATAATGCTCAACGATTGAGGTTCGTAAATTTTGTATAAATTAATTTAAAATGAAATTATATATATAATTGAGATCACAATCATATATTATATTAATTGAGATTTGAATCACTTATTTAGATTTAATCATTTATATTACATTGAATGAAATGATTTTTTAAACTAAGTCAAATATTTTTGTTTAGAAATTTTTTATGGGAAAATGGGTCAAGGATGAATTGCTACGTGACATTTTTCTTATTTGGATAAACTTTCTTTTATATAAATATATTGATTCTCAGTAGAAAATGAATGGTTTAAAATATTTGAATTATGGTTGGTTTCAGCCGTGTCGACACAAAAAATACATAGGGCTATAGTAACGTTATATGAACATAATCCATTATCATATTATAAATAAAATATGCTATGTAGAGCATGTTATGCATATCTTTAGTTTTATTTCCATTTATTTGCTTGTCTCACACAAAGTTGAAAACTGTTTCTTAGGAAATTATCATTCTTTCGTGTTATTCTTTACATCTTAATGACAAAGCAACACTTTTATGCCATTCTAAGCAAGACAGGTAACATAAAAGGATCTTATATATATCCATTTGCCTTGTCAGCGGTTAGCGGCATATTTTAAACAATCATATTCTTTTTAAATTAATTAATAGTTATTGTGCATAAATTCACAATAAGAAATTATACAATTAATCCATAAATAAAGTTTAAATAAAAACTCATAAATTAATCAACAGTTTAAATAGTGAAACATAAACTAAAATAAATTAATATCTCAATAAAATTTATTAAACCATAGAGTTGCCAATCTAAATATTAATTTCAAAGGGACAATATTAAGAAAATCTTTATTAAATTTTCTCTTGCCATTTTATTAGAGTTCATGAGTTGGTCTTTATTATCCTAAGGTCATAATAAGTTTAATATTTCAAATTCAGGTACAATAACCTTCATTTATTCTCAGTATTAGATTTTACCTCTAATTTAGGTCTCTTATAGAAATTACAATAAATATTGACAACTCAAATCAATATAATATTATATAAACAATATGATAAATTCTAAAATAGAAGAATGATGAATTAATATACAATAGATAACAACATAAATAAAAAAGAATATTTAACTGACTTGAATTAAATAATGAATAGTGTAAATATAAAGAAATATTAAAATAAAGGAAGAAATCGAAACAGCGATAGTCCGTAGTGGACCAGTGGGGAGAGAAGAGAATTCTTAAGTAGTAAAATAAAAAGAAGAAATTGAAGCACCATGGATCGATAGGACCGGTGAAGAGAAAAAAAATCTTTGTAATTAAGTGAAAAAATAAAAAAAAGACATCGGAGGGCGTTAACCAACGGGATCGGTAAGAAGAGAAGAGGATCATGTTAATTAGATGATTAGTATTATCTTCATCAATATTTAAGTCCATAATCATCCATAAATATAAAAGAATAAAAAAATAAAATGAGCATGATAAATAATATTGAGCATCTGTATTATAAAATGACAGTATATAAAATAAGTAATAATAATAATAATTGTAGTCATAATTTTATTTTACATAAAATAAATTTATTTTCTACCTATAAATTTCATATGTAAATGATGTGTGTATATAGTACCTCTTTTCTTTCTTGTATACTAAACTCACTACTCTCTCTCTCTTTTTCAACTCACTTTGATTTCTCTCCGTATCTTTCTCAAGTTCTGTCTTTCTTTATTTTCACCATCATTCACTCCATAACATCTCCTATATATAGGCTAGAAAAGTCACATTTTCTCTCTTTTTTTAAAACCCAACCAACCGTTTGACTATATTGTCGATGCATAGCCCCCAATTTTTTTTTTAACTTTTACTTTTTTTTTCCTATGTTACACCTTTTATATTTTTAGTATAAGATTATACATCTAATTATTAATACTCAACTTAATATTACTCATTTCTCTTAATAAAATTTATTCTTATCTTAATGTAATGTATTTTGAATTTATTCCGACCAATTCGCTATTTTATTTTAAACAGTTAATATCTATATTTTAACTTTTTAGTTTAATCTTTAAACTAGATAGTGATATAAAATTATTAAGTAAGAACAATAGATATTTGAATATGATACATGACTTAAAACTGTTACAACACAAATTATTATTTTTCTTTAATTTATTTTAGTTATTTATTTATTTAAAAAAAAAGGATGTTACAATTTATTTGTTAGTTTTACTACAAAATTTATTTTTTAGTTACTATCTTATATATCGACAAACATTTAAATATGTACCTTTTCTATACATTTTAATTGAATGATTTGATTATATATATTTTCAATCATTTGCTTACAAAAAATGTAACATTTTGTACGCACGGCTAATTTTATACTCTTCATTTTTCATGTTGAGAAAGTTCACATGGAGCTAGTTTTTTATATTCATGTTAATGCCTATCAACTGAATTATTATAATTTGTTGAATAAAATACGATGTAAAATGTTCATTTGCTACTTCACTTTTAGTTGCATTTGATTATTTGATAATAATATTTTCTTCACAATGCATATAATATATGTCAAATCAATAATTTCTATGATTTGAAATATGTGTTAGTATAAACAATATTTCAACAAATAAACTAATAGACTCTATGCATCACACAGGTGTTGCACTAGTATGAAAAAAAAGGAGAGAAAAACTTTAGATGGAATTTTCCTTTTTGGTTTCCAATTATTTGTAACTAAAATAAGGGTTTATTTGAATAAATTATTTAATCATTTACATAAGTAATTTTTGAAATATAACTTATGAATAAATTACTTTATATTTAAATATGTGGTAACAATAGTGCTTATTTTGAATAACCCTTTTGTAGTACTAAGAGTTCTATGATAAAAACATAGAAACTATTACTTGCTATGGCACAGAAACATTTCTTGGTTCAACTCCTATAGCACCCTCAATCTTATTAACGCAAGAGTTATAAATAAATCATAGATAATTCACCATATTGTTCTTATACATCTTTTGAAGGGTTTGTCTCAAAGGATCAATGAATAAGAAATAAACATAGCCAATCTAACAAGTTGTAGTAGATGAAGTAAGTAGAGAATGCAGTGAAGGCAAACCAAATGGATGAACGAGGTGATAGAGAAAGAGGTGGGATCAAGAGTCAAGGCCAAATAAATGAAAAGGATAAACAGATAATAGAACATTTTTATTTCTATTATAATAATAGCAGGAACCACATGGTGCCAAACTAACATGAACTCGTATAACAAGTTGCCATATCATCATATATCTTAGCCTAAGATCAGAAACTCGATCACAAATATTTCTAGTCACAACAAGGTAGCAAACGTATATACCAACCATCATAATATTGCTAGAAGAGCTTCTGCCAATATGCATTAAGATGACTAAGAAGAACATGAGAATAATACAAAACTTCACCAATCCAAGAGTCATACGCCACAACAATTACATATTAAAATTGTATAAAGGTTGCATGGGATTAAATAGATTCATAATTTAAGTGGGGAATTTTAATTTGGAAGAACAAAAGTTGGTATTTTCCAAAATAAAATGAAATGGAACCCTTTAAACCATTGGGGTAATTGAGTTCTAATAGGTGGACCAATCTTCGAGATAGATTAGATACCATATACCTTTTTGTAGATTGAGCCTAAGAGGTCATGGATTGTCCAAATAGCTAAACTTCATTGTAAACTTTAAATCCAAAGCCTTTATGCTCTTTGGAGCTTGGGTCTATGAGTTGTGAACTATCTAAGCAATTGATATGAAGGCCTTCTCTTTTCCATGATTGCTTTCTCCCTTTTTCATACTCGCTCACCTCACTACTTGCTTGGTCAATCTACTCTTGCTTGGGAACACCCACACCTCACTACTATAAATAAATATGTTACCAACAGATTTATTGGTGAATTTAAATTAATTACGGGTGAAAAATAAGTTACCGGTAAAGAAAAAATTTGCTAGTAAGTTATTTGCGGCAGATTTTGTGTAAATTCCCCTTGGTAAATGGTTAAAAAAATTTGTCCAAAATTAGTCATGGCTAAAAAAAATGACTGGCATATAGTTGTTATATTACGAGCAGATTTATCCTTTAATAACACATGGAAAAAAAAAAAAGAAAATAGTTTTACGAATGAAAAATCTGGTAATGTGATTGATTCTTTTATTTATTTAATACCTTTATCGGTAGACATTCCACTATTCCACCACCACTCACCATTGTTCACCCCACTACCACCACACATCACCTAAAAAACCCAATACTATTACAGTCAACACCTTCATCCTTCTATTCCTCCTGCACTGCACTCCACAACAAAAACCATAAGTTCCTTCCCATTGTCTTTTTCCATGGAGGCAGCTTCATCCTTGTAATATCTGAGGTACACGTGTCTATGTACTAGTGTCGTACGGTCTCAGGGACCCCCTAGGACCCACCCCTATTGTCAAGATTGCCCCGGATGATAAAAAGCCATAAATATGCTAAAATTTGTATTGCTGTAATCGCTATGCCGGTTGAGGACCACGTAGTAGTCACAGAGGAGGATTTTGCAATTTTTGGTAGTTTATCGATTGCTATAGCGGTCTTGTGTTGGCTGGGGGGGTTGCTGGATACCCCTGACCACTATAATGGTCCCCCATAAGTGTGAACAGTGTAGAACAACATCGTTTCACGTATCATAAAACCTGTGAACACCCAATTTTGTCCGGCCCAAAACAAAAATTTTCAACATGTTTTATTTTATTTTTTCTTTATGGTATTTTTATTTTAAGCCCACTTTGTATGAAAAAGTAAACCTATTTCATTGTGATTTTTTTTTAAAAAAAAAAATTGTTTGTTATCAGCCCATGTCACTTTTAGCCTAAAAAAAAAAACAAAAGTCCAATCTCTCCGTGCATTAAAGAAAAGCAAAATAAAAAAAGAAAAAAGAGGCAAAAGATGCACAGATTGTGTTTAGTTCATTGATGGTGCATTTAATGTTTCCATCACCTCAGAGTTGACAAATTACATCCCAAAAACCTCAATTCAACATTCCAACAGGAAAGGGACAATAATTCCTTGATTACGGATCAAGGTATTTAATGTGGATCATCTTATTCAAAGCTCCAACAGTAAAAAGGAATCAAGGCATTTAATGCCTCAACAGACAGCATATCAAAGCATTGAATTGTCGGACAAAAGCATTTAATTCCGCAGTGTGTATAAATAAGGAAATTAAAACAGAGAAGGGGGACAATCTCGAAGCTTCAACTTTCTTACCAAAAATTATTATCATCAATACTCACTGCTCGTTGCTATTTCATCTAAAAGAGTGATCTGATTTTACACCATAAACCACTTTACAGCCTCATACACCTGCAAATCTCAAATCCAAATCACAATCAAGCATGGATTTTAAAATTTTTTCTTTTAAACAAGAGAAAAAATGCAGAAATAGAAGAAAAGAAAAAAGGAAAGAAGCCGCGGCTGGCTCCTCCCTCCACAGCCGCGACTAGCTGCCATCACCCTACCAAGCCCGCGGCACTTCCCCCTTTCCCTCCATCGAAACAGCAGCACGGACCACCCTTCGTCGTTAAGCGCTGCCGCTCTCCCCTCTTTCTATGCACAGCCCAAACCCTGCCGGCATCCTATTTCCTCCCTCATCGCCGGCAGCTAACCCGATCCAGCCCTCCACCATGGAACCACCGCCGCGGGTAGATCGGCAGCTCCTTTCTTCTTCCTCCACGATCGCAATCATCTTCTGCACTTCATCATATCGTCACTGCCCCTTTGTGTTCCGTGGAGTAGCCATGCATAGAGCTTCCTTTGCTCACGCTGTTATTCTCTCTCTCCCCCTTTCACTTTCATTTTCTCCCCTTTTATGTGTTGACAATGCTGAAAATGAAATCCTAACTAATGTTCCAGATCCTTCATTTTGTTTTTCCCTGCTCTTTTTATTTATATTTCCATTATTCTATGTGAAGCGTAGTGCTGGGGCGTTTGGGCTTGTGGGATGTGTATTTAGAATTGTGGGAGTTCATTTGGGCTCAACTAGTATTAGGCCATATCATTTAGAGTTGTTGTAGTACATGTAAAAATGAAAAAAGGTCTGAATGGTGAGAATGTTAAGTTATTTTAGTCTTTGAAAAAAAAATGATAATAAAGTCTTGAATGGTGGCATGTCAGGGTTATTATTTTTTGTTTTAAACTAAACATGAATGCGAGGATGTTTAGGGAGTTAGGCTATGTTCTTTTTCGGGTTGTGTGTTTATTTTTTCTTGTCTTGTGATCATCTTTTTCTCAAACATATGTCTGTCTTCCATAAAATATCTTTGATTGTGTCTCTAGTTAAAATAATAATAATAAAAGAGTTTGTAATATATTCTTTAGCAATTTGTTTTAAGTAGATTAAGTAAAATAGTTTAGGGAATAATTTGGTTATTGGTTGATGTTCAATACAAATCAAAATACATGTTTAAAATAGTTTTTCATGTAATGATCAATAATGGTAATTGAGTAGCAAATGTTATCTTCACCACTGTTGAATCAGAAAGATTTATTGAGTAGCTGAATGCTAACTTAAATCCTCTTCATGAATGGATTTTGTTTTCAAAGAAAGTGTTCTTTATCGAAAAATGGTTTTAATTAATTAAAATCAACCAACGCACAAGTATTTTTTTTATAGAACTATGTGACTTTGAGTTCCCGATTGCACTAGGGGATACGTAGGAGCAGGCAATCCCTGTCAAGCCAAAATTAATTTTTCTTAATTTATTTATTTTTTAGTTTATGTGTTAAAATTGTAAATATATATTTGTCAAAATCAATTCTTCTTATTTTATTTGTTAAATTGTAAATATATTTGTGTAAATTAATTTATGTGTTTAAATTATAAATATATTTGTGAAAGTTAATTTTCTTAATTTATATGTTGTAAATATGTTTTTTTCTAAATTAATTTTTCTTAATTTATGTGTTGAAATTGTGAATATTTTTCTAAATTAATTATTCTTAATTTATGTGTTTAAATTGTAATTTTTATCTTCCTTTATTGAAATTTTTAAGGATTATTAATTAATTTGCACAATTTTCTAAGGTACTGTCTAAAGGACGGATGTATTAGGGGTGCTATAGGATTAAATTCCTATCCTTTCCTATGCATAATCGACTCCCGAACCCATATTTGGTTTTCAAAGACTATTTTCTAAAAAAGGATGGGTTTTTTTTCCATGTTTTCCCAATTCAAATAAACTTGGTGGCGACTCCAATTTTCAATAAATTCTTTTTCGCCGTCCCATCGCGATCCCGGTTGCGACAAAACCCCTACCCTATAACCCTTCACCCACTTGTTTTTCCTCATTCCTTTCCGAAAAATATCAAACCATAAACCCTTTTCCACCCTTTTCCTCTAAACTCCACTCAAATCTAGCTTATGCAATCATCAAGGTATGCCTTTGATAATAAATTATGTCTTCTTCCTTTCCATTCTTTTATGCTCCTAGTTTGAGTTGTTTTTTTTTTCTCCATTATTGTTAAGTGGGGGTGCTCTTCCAATGTTATTAAGGTTATTTTAGAGTAATATAGAAATACCCATAGATTATTGATGAGTTTTATGGTTGTAATGACAAACATTTGTGTTATCCTCGCTCCCTAGAGCTCCCATGGTGTCAGTTCTCCATATTTCACCCTTCCAGGTGAGTGGATTTGATCTCAAGGCCCTAGTTTGGTCATTATATTATTATTTTTTTAGCATTATACAGTATTTAGAAATTTTTAAAATGGATTCTTATATGATATAATTTTATATAAAAATGTGCCTTAGCTAGAAATGTTCCATTGGAACTTATACATGAAAATTTTGATTTTAGAAACATGTATGAGACCATCTTTGTTCTATAAAAGTTTTGTATGATTTAATTCATGATTGATTATGAACATTGGGATTAGTTATGATTGATGAAATGAAATTTAAAGCTCTATGTTTATTAGGGAAACTGAAATATGTTGAACCTAGAAACATAGAATTCCCCTTTTATGACCTCAGTTGATTTTAGATTATAGAATTACTGAGAGAAATAGAAATGTGAGTTAACGACAGTTATTCTGTTAATTTAGTATACCAAGGACAAGTTATCCTTACTTTAGGTTAGTCCGCTAGGGACGTGATTGGCCAAAGACCGTTAAGATCTCAGCTACGGGCTCATGTTTGCCAAGGACTGAGGACCACTTTATAGTTATGGGTAGTTTGTTCCCTTTTGTAATTCTTGGAAAGATAAAGATGATATTTATTTATGAAATGTTTTATGAATGTTGCATTATTATTATTTATGCATGTTCTTTCTTGTCCCATATATAGTTATGAGTGAGGATCCACTCACTGAGTTTTATAACAAAACTACCCCTCTCTTCCCCCTTTTTCTCACATATACGGTTTTAGCTTTGGATCCTCTTCCTCAGCAGCAGTAACTTTTATTTTTGGGTGAGCTTCATGTTGCTGTGAAATCTTTTGGATAATGTAGAGTGTTCCAGTGATAAGGCGGGCAAGGTCCCTAACATGCATGATAGAACATTAATTTGAATAGCCATGATTCTTTTTTGTATTTACATGATATAGTATTTATGGTGTATTTTGTACATGGAGCATCTCAGTTTGATTAATATTGCAGCTATAGTTTAATATTTTATTTATAGAAAAGGGATGTTCAGTTTATTATGAGTTAGATATGGAACATGATTCATGATATGAAAAGTTACTAATAAAATATGTATATAGTACAGCGCAACGATTGTGAGGCTTACGTGGGAATGAGATTCCTCATGTTCCGGGCACAATCTAAGTCGGGTCGTGACAATCCTCCTTAACACCGTCTTTGCTATTTTCCACAACTTCTGCTTATATCAGTGTCATTGTCGCCTCCTTCAATTACCATCTCACCTCTGAGCACCATCTCCCTGTGGCCTACAACAATGCTAAGGGGGCACTGCACTATATCAAATCCAACCCTTACAAGGTTGAATTAATTGTGTGATACCCATGGTACATGTGTCAATAGGCTTTTCTGTATAGCTTTAGGATCCTTCGGAACCCACCCATGTTGCTGAGTTCTGAATTTCACTAAGTCTGGATCCTACACTTATTCAGAAAGCTATATGATAGAGGTACGTTCTTGGGATTAAAAGTCTCAGTAATTGTTCCCAAAAGGAAAATTGAATTAAAAAGCGATTTTTAATAAATTTTATGAAACCTTTAAATGTTTCATTTTTAGCCCACAAGTTTAGAAAATCTTGAAGGTTCCCAGATTTAAACTAAAACTCAAAATTTGGATTTTAATTGGTTGGGATTTTGATTTTTTTTTATATTTTATTTGAATACAAATAGAGAGTATTTTCTTATTTACATTTATGTTTTAAAGTTAATGAAGAGTAAAATAAATGAGAATATTAGAAATGTAAATAAGTGAATATTGAGACAATTTAGATGCAAAATACCAAAAAACTACAAAAGTTGGGATTACTGTCACCGCTATACTGGTCTAATATCCTATAGCGGTCACAGGGCTGATTTGCACAGATTTTGTTGGTCTGAGAACCATTATAGTAGTCGTAAATGACCAACTTGGGGATGTGCGGATTCCCTGGAGTGTGAACAGTGTCGAAACGGTGTTATTCCACATATAGATCTCTCTTCTTTTTATAAAATGCTTCCCTTACTCCTTCCTTCCCCATTTTTTTAATTAACTAGAACCCTCCCTCACCACTATTCTCTCTTTTTCTCTCAATCCCACTCAAATCTAGCTCCTCCAAATCATCAAGGTATGTTTATGTTGATAGGTTTTGGTCTCTTTTCTTCCCATTCCTTCATATTCTTGGTTTGGGTAGTGGTTTTTCTCCATTGTTATCAAGTGAGGGTGTTCTCCTAATGTTGTTAGAGTTGTTTTAGGGTAATCTAGGGATACCTATAGATCATTGATGAGTTTTATGATTGTAATGATAGACATTGGTATCATTCTTCCTTCTCAGAGCTCCCGTCATGTTAGCTCTTCATGGTCTACCCCTCTAGGTGACTGAATTTAATCTCATGACCTTCGTTTGGTTATTGTATTATTATTTTCTAACATTACGAAATATTTAGAGAGTTGAAAACATATATTTGCTTGATATGATTTATGTATATAACTGTGCTTTAGTTAATAATGGTTCATTTGAACTCATACATGAAAATTATGATTTTTTTTAACATGCATGGGACCATAATTGCTCTATAAAGGTTTTATATGATTTAATTTATGTCTTGGTATTGATTTGAATATTTGGATTAATTACAGTGGATGAAACGAACTACTAGACTTGATGTTTATTATGGAAATTGAGACATGAACTTAGAATTGAGGGAACTTTATTTTATGACTTCAGTTTAATTTGGACTAGAGAATTATTGAGAGGAACAGAGCTGTAAGTTAACGACAGTTAATTTGTTAACCTTGGTACCAAGGCCCGTAAGGGGCACTTTATCCACATGTTATATCAGTCCACGAGGAACGTGATTCCTGAGGGACCGTTAAGATCACATTTAAGGGCTCTTATTTGTGAAGGACAAAGCACCCACTTTCAGTTTGTGGATAATCTATTCTTTTAGTAATTATTGAGAATATAAATAAAACTTCCATGTTTATTGCAAAAAATTTTAGGAATTAATAGCTATTATATTTTTTATTTATAAAAAATTATTTATGAGGTTGCATTATTGATTACATTTATTTCCTTCTTATCCCATTTATGGTTTTGAGTGATAATTCACTCACTGAGTTTTGTAACAAAACTCACCCCTCTTTTCTTTCTTTCCTTACAGATACAGTTGTAGCTTCGGATCTTTCACTTCCTCTCCCTGAGCAATAGATATCTCCATAGCGGGTGAGCTTCACATTGGTGTGAGGCCATAGTATTTTACTTTTTGGCTAAGAGTGCTCCATTGACACTACGGGCAGGGTTTCGGACCATACATTTATTACATTTTGAGTAAAGTATCATTTTCATCCCTGAAATTGCACGCGTGAGTCACTTCCTGAAATTTGGAAATTAACTCTTTAGTCCCTGAAATTGCATTCCGTAGTTCACGTTAGTCCCTGGTCAAACTACCATCAGTCAACCGTCACATTTGATGACGTGGCACGTTAAGTGACACGCATCATGATGACGTGGCATAATGACTACGGAATGCTGACGTGGCATGGCACGTTGACTGACACGTGCCATGCCATGTGGCATGATGGGTACGGAATGCTGATGTGGCATGACACGTGGCATGCTGACATGGCATCAGATCAAAATATGTTCAGATTAGTCCCTGAAATTTTAAATGTGTCAAAATAGTCCCTGAAATTTTTTAAAATGTGTCAAAAAAGTCCTGAATCCCAAATTTCTCCTCTTTTGGTTCATAAATTCTAAATTTTCAATGATTCTTAAACCCACTTATTTTTCTCCCATTTTCAAACCTTATTGAAATAATCCAAATTTTCAAATATCCTAAATATAATTAAGAGCTTGATTAGTCCAAATTTGAGATCTTCTATGTTTAGCTAACATAATCAATTTATTAGCTATTACATTATATTTCTTGAAATAAAATGAGTATTGAAATATTAAAAATAGGATTCAAGGGTATATTATCAAGCGTGGATGGAGTTTATCAAGGGCCTTATTAGAATATTTTAGTAGCAATTTGGGAAGGAATTTAGTATCTAAAGAATCTAGCGTGACCATTGTTAAGAAAACCGACGGACCGCCGGGCCCTGATGGGTTAACCGGGAACCACGCCTGGCCTCCTGGGTTGAGTGGGGAAAACCGGGGCATTTGTAATCAGGTCAAGAAGTCAAACCAGGTCAAACCGAGAAAACCGGCGAACCGGACCGGTCCAACTAGTTCGAAGCTTTTGATTTTTTTTTTTAATTTTTTTTTAGTTTCAAAGCTTAAATACTAATATTTTATAGCAATTACAAAGCAAAAATGAAAAAAATGGGTTATATTTATTTTATATATGAAAAAAATATTAATATCCACGAGCTGCTCATCATAAAATTCGCTATTCATCCAACAAATATTGTTTTCAAATACTTTTATAACCATATTGTGCGACTAAAACTAGAAAAATTTTATATGGATTAGGTTTATTTTTATAAATCTATGAATATATATATATTTTTGTGTTAATTATGTTAATGTTAATGATTTAATATATTTTTTATGTTCTAATTAATTATACATATATATTTATATATATATTTTATTATATTCCGGTTGAACCCCGGTTGAACCGGTTGGACCTCTAAACCTTTGAACCCAAGATTACCTTGGCCAGGTTCGATGCAATCAGGTTTTCTTAACCTTGAGCGTGACAATGAAAAGAAACTCTACCCCCATGTCAAATATACTCGCAAACTATCTCAAATATAAGAGCTTTAATCGAGCTCAAGTAGAGAATTGTGTCTCTTATTCGACCTCAACGATAGTGGGTCATAGGGAATGACTGCCTCTTCAAAATGTTGATACGAATGGAGCAAATATAATAACACCAATTTAGAATAATTTAAAGAAACCCTTGATAAACCCATTTTATTTCAAGAAATATAATGTAATAGCTAATAAATTGATTATGTTAGCTAAACATAGAAGATATCAAATTTGGACTAATCAAGCACTTAATTATATTTAGGATATTTGAAAATTTGGATTATTTAAATAAGGTTTGAAAATGAGAGAAAAATAAGTGGGTTTAAGAATCATCTAGGATTTAGAATTTATGAACCAAAAGAGGAGAAATTTGGGATTCAAGACTTTTTTGACACATTTTAGAAAATTTTAGGGACTATTTTGACACATTTAAAATTTCAGGGACTAATCTGAATCTATTTTGATCTGATATCATGTCAACATTCCGCAACCATCATGCCACGTAGCATGACATGTGTCAGTCAATGTGTCATGCCACATCAGCATGCCACGTGTCAGTCCACGTGGCATATCACGTCATCATGACACGTGTCACTTAACGTGCCACGTTATCAAAATGTGACTGTTGACTACCGGTAGTTTGATCAGGGACTAATGTGAACTACAAAATGCAATTTCAGGGACTAAAGAGTTAATTTCCAAATTTCAGGGATGAAAATGACTCACGCGTGCAATTTCAGGGACGAAAGTTATACTTTACTCATTACATTTTGTATATCATAATTCTTTTGTATTAAAATGATTTAGTTTTCGTGGTTTATTTTATAAATGAACAACTCGGTATGATTTATATTACAGTTACAGTTTTAGATTTCATTTATGGAAAAAGGGATTATTTAGAATTATTATGAGTTAAAGGTAGAATTTAATTTATGATTTAAATTTTTTTTATTGGATAAAGTATGCATATAGTACGATACAACAATCACGAGACTTACGTAGGGATGAGATTCCTCATGTGCATGTCATGATCAAAATCAGGTCATGACAAATTGTTTCTTTCTTTTTTAATTATAAAATATCTTTTTCCTTATTGTTTCCCTTATTTAAATCATTTCACATTCACAAACATAGGTCTTTTTTTATTAACTTCTGTTCAACCCGAAATTCCGGGCGTGTGCGCTACAGATCTAAGGGTAAGGGTGATGGTGAGCGGTGCAATGGAAAAGGAGGCAGCGTAGCGGAGTTGAAGGCAAGGGTGATAATATAGGGGAAGGTGTCCGGAGGTGGAGAGCTTGCGAGGGTAACAATATTTGGTTTAAGGTTTTGGCTGAAGATGGTGGAGAGGAATGATATAAAATAGAAATGTAGTCATTTTATGTTTTCTTAAAATTTCCAAAAATTTAGAATATAGAGATAGGGGGCTATTATAGTAAAATTAAATAAATTAAGCAAGAAGAATGTTAATTAGCTAGTATAGATATAAATTGATAAATCTCATGGAAAGTTCATATAATTTGCCTTGATAATATTAGAAAACACCAGTGTGACTGAGTTGCATAACTATTAACAATTATATTATAAATTTTTTAATTCTAAGAATTGATGTTGTCAAGACTCAGGAGTTACTATTTTTCATTAGCAAACTTCATTGTTTATGGGGGATTTCATAATTCAAAAATATTATTTTAATGTCTAAAACATGAGTGTCCTTTAAGATATTCATGTTATCATCATTAAATATGACGGTAGATTTCACTTCTTTCATTAACTTATTATATCTAATAATAAAAAAAAGTAGATATTTCAATACCCGCCCACTTTCTACGTATTAAAATAATACTTCCCTTTAAAATTAGTGGTACGATCCTCGTCTGTGAATTTTACATCGCAAGCATATTACTCACTTCTTTCTGCAGTGGACTTGGTGTATTCACCAACAAGAAAAGCTCATCATAGTTTATTAAAAAAGAAGAAAGAAAAGAAAAGAAAAGAAATGAAAGAAAGAGGGATGAGGGGTGAGGCAACGGTGTGATGAGGTGTGAGAATAATCATTGCATGTACCGCGAAGCACTAGATCTACGGACCGTGAACCCCAACCCAAAACTGCTTCTCTCTCTCAACTCCAAACTGGAAGGGAGGGGCTCCTCCATCATCACCATCGACGCATAAGCATAAGCGAAGAAGCGCACACTCTCACTGACTCTACTTCCACTCTACTTCCCTCCATTTCCATTTCGATTTGAATGGATCTCTGCTGAGTGCTGATCTTCCAGAACCTTCGATCCACAGATCCAGCCAGCCAGGATGGCCAACTTCCTCGCTCAGTTCCAAACCATCAAAAACACCTCCGATCGCCTCGTCATTTCAGGTATCTCCCCCAATTTCCTCCCTCTTACTATTTTCGCTCTCCAAATGCGGTTCTTCCTTTCTTCGCTCTGAGCTCAAGGATCTGATCTTTTTCCTTCACAATTCGTATTCATCTATAGCTTACTACCAGTTTCGGAATGCATAGTCACATAACAGTTCCTTTTTTTACCTTTTGTTTAAGCGATCAATTTTTTATGATCAAATGCTCCTGAAATGGAGATTTCTTTATATATACTTTGGATTTGGCTCCTTTAAGATGCGGATGGAGTAAAGTGCACGATCTTGTGCACACTCTCAACATTTGACAGGAAAAATTAAGTGTTTGGTTCGAAGTAATTGAATCAAGCTTATGTAACAGTTCAGTTTACAGTGTTTTTTGATTATCAAATGCTTACGAAATGGAGAAAGCAATTTCTTCTGTGATTTGGCTCATCTAATTTTAGACAACAAACTGCACAATCTGAAGACGAAAGGATAATGGTTTAGGGTTTTATATGTGCGATAGTTAGTGTAGTTGTCTTACCTTGTCATACATGAAACAATTATGGACTCGGAAATAGGTTGATGTATTTGGTCAGTAGCTATAGGCATAGCTATCATTGATCTATATGTGAAAGTGTGTTTGTGTTCCTATCCGACGATGCCTCATCAATATATATATATATATATATGGTTTTTTCTTTTTTTTCCAGTGGAGGATGTGAGTGACTTGTGGCCAACTGTCAAGGCTGCTTTCGAGGCACGATTTCCATTCAAACGTGCATCTTTGAATAACAAGACGAGGAACCCTGTGTTTGTTGAGACATTGCCAGCTGAGTTCATATTAACTACAGATTCAAGACTCCGAAGCCGGTTCCCTCAGGAGCAACTGTTATTTTTGTTTCGAGAGCCGTATGCAACTATTGTACTTGTTACTTGTGAGGTAATGTGCATTCTTGTTGATTGCAATTTCTAGGTTCTAGCAGAAAGTTTTCATGCTGTGATAACAAGTGTGGTTAGTTGAGGGGGATATGCTGAGATTTTTATCAGTTTTATAGCTTCTTGTTGAGAATAAGCTCAATGTTGCAGAGGATGTAGAAATGGATGAGCAGACACACTAGACATGATAGAATGTGAATAAATGCATTAGAGACAAAGTTGGGGTGATGCTAAATGTGGAAAAGATGGTAGAATTTTGTCTTCGGTAGTTTGGTCATGTGACAAGAAAATCTATAGAAGGCATAGTAAGAAGAGTAAATTAGATTAAAGGGAGCTTAATAGGCATTGGTAGAGAGAGAGACCGAGAAAAACTATAGAGAAAACCATTAAAAATGGCTTAAACTTTAATGAATTGTCTATGGACACGGTGTATGATTGGATGCAATTGCATCATGTAACCTATGTGGTTGACTCCACTTGGTGGGAGAAAACTTAGTTGTTTTTTTCTCCTCTTTTTTCTAATAAAAGAAGAAATTTCATTGACAAGAAGAGAAGAATAATACAAAGAGTGGAGAGGAAAGAGATCCTCAAAGCAACAAGAAAACAAAAGAAAACATCAAAAGAACAAACCTTTCCAATCTATTATTATATCAGAGATGGAAACTCCTCTAAAAAGGTCATGTGCCTTACACCAACTAGATGCTAGCCGTCTAATCTTATCCCACGAACCTGCTTGTTTGAACGCCTGCTATTAAAAATGCTTTAACTTAATATGCTAAATAGCTGCAAAGACAACACACTATAATAAGGATTTGGCTTCCTTTCTCCTCCCAAGACCAACAAAACTAGTCAATAGAAATTGATCCATGGTGTCAAATATGTTGTTATTGTAGTTGTATTATAGCTTTCTAATACAATGTAATTTGTTAACTTCTCATGGATGCTTTTGTATATTATGTAGTGATGCTGCTTTTTCTGTGACTATATGAAAGAACAGAAATTGGAAAGCATATTGATTCAATTCTTAGCTAGCGGAAAGAGTGGTTTTATTTGGTCCATGAATTACATATAATTGGAGTATATTTGAAATCACTGGTTACACCGAATGATACTTATTTTTATTTTGATTGAAAGAAATTCTAACATCATTTTTTTTTCCCATTGAAAAAAAAAAAAAACTGTCGCTATATCTCTGCTATAGACACATTCTTGGGCTTGTACCTTAAATTTTGGGCTACTAGGATGATTGGTTTGTTACATGGTATCATAGCCTTTTTGATTAGGTGGGCTACAATTTGATCCTAACTGATCCATTGATATGCTTGTATTGTTTTTAAGCTGATAGTAATGGTGGGTCTTTAGTTTGTCCAAGTCTCAAATTCAAAGAGCTTCGATGCAAAGGTGCATATTAAGGAACAACCTCATTTTCAGGCTTGTATCTAACAACTTTAGATTTTAGTACTACTATATCCCTACAACCTATCAGGTCTTTTATTTAAGATTTTTACAACCTTTGCAGCCAAGATAGTCACTATCGTTAATTTATTTTGGTTTATTGGATTGGTCTAACTTTGCTTCAAATTCGTGCTCCTCTTCTTTCTGTTCGGAATTGTTTTTGGGCATATAAAGATTACGATTCAAATCCTGTTTTATAGGTTGAGTGAATGTCCTAATCTAGGGCTATTTTTGTTGCTTTTAAGGAAAAGCCATATTGATATTTCTTTTTGGGAGTTATGCAAATGCTGGAAGGGTAATTATTGGCATAATGATACCCAAGTCCATTATGAGGAGGTTTATTTTGTGGAGTTGATCAACAATCCTGTTGTATTTCAGACCATGATACCATGCTGAGGTTTATTGCATATTTGGGGCTTTTTTTTGTTTTTGTTTTTTTTTTTGTTGGGGGGGGGGTTGCGGAACATATATTAACAATTATTGGGTTGTAAAATTGTTTCATTCATTTTATTTAATCCATTCACTTTTCAATGCTGTTGTACATTCTATTGTGTAGCTTAACTCTCTCATTTTCTCTTACCAGGATCTTGATGAGTTCAAAACCATCCTTAAACCACGCCTGAAATTAATTGTCCAAAATGACGAGAGGGAATGGTTTATTGTATTTGTATCTAGAGCTCATCCAGCAAATGATCAGGCAACTAAAATGGCAAAAAAAGTATATGCGAAAATTGAAGTTGAGTTTAGCTCCAAAAAAAGAGAAAGGTAAGCTGCTTCAAAAATTGGACTTGCATTAATTGTTCTCTCTCCTTCCCCACCAAATAATATGATTTACTTGAGGGTTGATATCTTTCTGAGTTATATTCAAGTCAAGGTTTTGTCAACTATTGTCATAGAGATTTTGGCATACAGTCAATGTATAGGGATTTTAAGAACCATTTGATTTCATATTGTTTTCTTTATTATGAACTTGGTGTGGCAAATTAAAAGCAAAAAATAGAGCTTGGAAATTTAGTTTTAGGAGCCAACCTTGTAGTTGCTTTCAATAAGATTGGTCTTTCTTTTTTTTTTTTTGGGCTAAAAGAAAAAATTTATTGAGATGAAAATAAGAAGTATAAAAGAAGATAGGAGGACAATAGATCCTCTTTACAAGATCAAAAACAAACGAGAACATGTTGTTAATGAAGCAAAGCTTTCCGATCTCTCAACATATATGAGAGGAAAATTCCTCTAAAAAGATCATGTTCTTGGCACCAAATAGTGCCCAATTAACTGTTTATATTCCAAATGCGAGTAGTGAGAATTTGATGGTAGAATTAGGAAGAAACCGTAAGGAGTGATATTTACCAAAACAGAAATAACAACCATTCATGAGAAAAAAGAGTGCTTATTCAAGCTTTTTCTTTCTCATTTGTTTCAGTAGTATAGATTGTCTAGTTTATTGTATTATTGATAAAACTTCTTTTCTTCCCTTTTGATGCTTTTAACACTGGTTCAAACTTTAGATGCTGCAAATATGATATGCATTTCCCTGAAGCAAATTTTTGGGAAGACCTGGAATCAAAGATAATGGAATGCATCAGAAATACACTGGATAAGCGGGTACAATTTTATGAAGATGAGATACGAAAGCTCAGTGAACAGCGTCTCATGCCAGTCTGGAACTTCTGCAATTTTTTCATTCTGAAGGTTGATCCTTTTCTTATGAATTATGGACTTAAGAGTGCAACAAATGGTTCTTTAAGCCCAACCTTTGTTCTTCTTTATTAATTTGTCTCTTTTGTTCATTCTTGGAGCTTATGGCTTCTTTTAACAAATATTTATTCTGTGCTCAGGAAAGCTTGGCATTTATGTTTGAAATGGCACACCTTCATGACGATGCCTTACGGGAATATGATGAACTTGAACTCTGCTATCTTGAAACAGGTGCATCCTGCTTAGCTTTTTTCGCTGTTGTTGCTGTAGTCAAGATGATGTTTAGAATTGCTGTTTTGTGCTTTAGACACCTTTATGGAACATTACAGCTTTTGTGCGTAGTTATCAATGGCGGATGGAGGCTTATGGCATTGGACCAAAAATCCGCCATTTAAGACAGCCATGGCACTGCCATGGCCGCCATTTGACAACTATGATTTTGTGTTAGACTGACAGATCTACCTATGAACAATGAGAGTTAACCCAAATTATGGAATCAATGTAGTTAACAATACTGGCAAACAAAGAGACTTCGGAGGGGCAGACCATGGTGACGATCAAGCAGCATTGCTTAATCCAAGAAACAAAGCATTAACACAGATTGTTCAAGAGGACTCATTTAGGGAGTTTGAATTTCGACAGTATCTATTTGCTTGTCAATCAAAGGTTTGCCCTGGCTGAAGCACTTGTATTTTGCAAAACATGTTGCATATATTAGCATTTAGCACCTTAGTTGCAAAGCAAATTTAGATTGATGTGTCTTTTGTGTGGAACTTGGCTGTCACTTTTATAGTCGAATCAAGGTAGTCAAAGGCAAAAAGTACCTTTAAGACGTTAGGGTTTTATAATGCCTTGAGGCGAGAGGCGCGTGAAGAAAGGGGTTGAAAAACAACAAAATATATAACTATTATGTATAAATTTATCTCATAGATTAAACACTCTATAGTAGAAATTAAACACTAAAATCCTTAAAAAAAATTGATAATAAACAGATAATAAGCTTCAGTTAGAGTTCAAAACCAAAAAACTTTTCATGACAAGCCTGAAATAACAAAAACTTTTAAAGTTAATCAGAAAATAAATGTTGCTTTTTTTATGGCAAGCCTAAAGTTACTTTATGTCTCTGAAAATGCGATGGCCAACAAGGGCTGAGTTGATTGACTCAGAATGAGCAGTGGTGGACCCATTTAAGTTTTATCTTCCTCGTAATTCAGATATTCAAGCAGTGCTGAATTTACATAATGCAGTGCTGCTGCTCTATCTTTTTTGTCTTCTTGCTTCAATCTGTAAAATCAAAGTGGTGACTAACAGGGTTGCTGCCATTGAAGAGTGTTTTTAATTGACCCTAATATTTTAATGGATTGGGAGGTTGGTACCTCAATTAAAATAATTGTATTCACTCTGTAAATTTTAAAACAGAAAACTACAGTGAGGCACTCGATTGACTGTGGTAAACATCAGAAAAAAGCACTATAAGCGCTCGCCTCAGTAAATTCAGCGCTTGAACAGAACAAAGGTGCTGGGGCTCACTCTCGCCCCGCCTCAGCACCTTAGGCGCACTTTTTAGCACCTTGAGTGGAATTTGTTATGTAATTTATGACGTATTTTACAGATCCAAATAAAGCAGTGTATTGATGTCTTTGGAACGTCATTTGGTTGTTTAGTTTTTGTCACACTCCCTCTTTCTCCAACTCTCATGTGCCTGTATGTGAATATTGGATGTGCTCTTTGTAATTACTCTAAGGGTTTGATCATTCTAGTGCTTTAAATAAATTTCAAGATCAGAGAGCCTGCAACCGTCTTTTATACTTGTATGGAAAGCCCTGCTTTTGTATGCAGCAAGCTCATGGTTTCAAATGTGATTTACTTATTTCTGTGTCATACTCCGAGCAACACATTGGCGAATCTACTTCAAGTATTTTTTAAAAAGATGTGTGACATGAAAGTTAATTCCGTTATCTACAAATTTAACAAATATGTGTTGACATGGAAATACTACTATTGCAATATATAAGTGATGTATATAGTCTTCTTCACTTTTTTAATTCAGATTTTTTTGTAATTCATCTTATAATAATTAAATATCAAAACATCTGCCAAGTGCTGAAAAACCAATCTATTTCATGCATACCAACGTGGGCATTTCTTATCATTTTAGAGAAATGTAACAGAGGATTCAAAATTCACGATCTCTTTCCTATTGGCTTTGTGTGAGAGATATCAGATGAAAAATAGAAGCTAAACCATTCACTTTTATATATCTTAAGGGTTAACATAATCAGAAACTAAAAAGATTTTGTGATTAAAGTTCCACACCAATTTTGGCCCCTGAAGTTTTATTGAATTGTTCTTCAGTCACTGATTTAGAGATGCTTTCTTCATTAAAACTTTTTTTTTTTTTGACTCTCTGGGAACTATCTATTTGAGTTCTCATTGACATTTGGGGTTTGTGCTACCATCCTGAGGAGCCATGCCTAATCAGATTCCCATGACATTTATTGACCAATTATTTGCTTAACATCCTATGGTTTACTGCTTTACTGTCTTTTTCAGCTCTTATTCAAGCTAAATCGTCCGATTGAGGTTGCATCACGAGGTTATTCGTTCATAATAAGCTTTTCGAAATCTTTGGCATTGCATGAGGTATTTGATTGTTTGTAATTCATATTTTTTCTCCAGATGCATTTATTTCTAAATTATTTCAGTTGGACCCTATAGGCCTACAGTTCTTTTTTATCTGTCTTATTTTGACTTCTGTATGATGTTTCTTCTCAGCGTATTCTGCCTTTTTGTATGCGTGAAATCTGGGGGATAACTGCTTGCTTGGCTTTAATTGAAGCAACTATTTCTCATTTTAATGATGGACTTGTGGCACCTGACATAGAGAAAGAGTTCTTTCGTCTTCTGGGTGATCTATACTCGTTAGCTAGAGTGAAGGTAGAGTTCTTGTTTCCTGAAGTAGTTAAAAGACTGGATATCTTATTAGGTTTATGCATCTTAAATGAGGCAACAACTCCAGTGACTGAAACTCATCATTGAGTTGGCAATGGAGTTGAATCAGAGGCATCTTGTTCTCCTTTTTGCCTCCCCTTTTTTTTCACTAGGTTGATTACTGGCTACGTTGATATTCTGTGTCATACCATTGTCAACTAGGGTTGCTTTCTGAATTTTATATATGTTGGCAGTTCATGAGGCTTGCCTACTTAATTGGGTATGGAAATGATATTGAAAGAAGTCCTGTTAACAGGTACATTTCATACTTGGAAGACCAATATCCTTTTGCATTATCTTATTCTGATCAATTTTGATTCCATTCATTAATCATTTAAGACTAGTTATACCACATTTGGTTTCAAACTTTCAATCTCTTTGTTTGACAGTTGTTTCTTTCCTTTTGAACAGTGCTTCCCTCAGCTTGCTACCTTGGCCTAAGCCAGCAGTTTGGCCATCAGTTCCTGCAGATGCATCAGCAGAGGTGCTTGAGAAAGAAAAGGTAACTTGTAATCATAATTATGACATCACAGAAGAGTGCACTACCAGACGGATATATTTCAGCAAAATATTATTCATCCTAAATACTTCACTGCATTGCCTTTGGTTAAATATTTTAGTTGAAAGCTTTAGGGCCTGTTTGGTTTGTTGTTTTCAGTTTCCAGTTTTCAATTTTCAGTTTTTGAGAAGGAAAAACTGAAAAAACTGAAAATTGAAAACAGCAAACCAAACAGGCTCTAAATGTGATATTATTAGCAATGGAAAATGTAATTATCCTGTTTAGAGATGATATAATTTAATTTACAACAATCATGGTATTTCAGCTTGCTTGCCTGCCTGACCTCTGTCAATAAACATGAATATAAGTAATTTTAATGTAAACATGCACTTGAGTTATTGAAAGATGTATGTGGCATCAATTCAGTCCCTAAAATTTTTGACATCAAATAGATCCCTGCAGTTAAAAGCGAATCACGTTGGTCTCTGAAAGATGTTTATGACGCCTAATAGATCCTTTTCTTTTCGACATCAATTTATTGAAAAGGAAGGAATCTATTTGATGTTATTATGTAGGGACCAAAACTGATGTCACATTTTTACTTTTAGGGCCTTATTTGATGCCAAAAACTTTCAAGGACTAATGTGATGTCATATTTTAATATTCAGAATCTCTTTGATGTCAAAAACTTTGAGACAAAATTGATGTTGCATGCATCTTTCAGGGAGCGGAGTGTGTGTTTACTGTAATTTTTACTAATGAATCTATTTAAGATCAGAACTCACATTTTACACGAGCCGTAGGCACTAATTCACCAAAGAACAGCATATGCTTATGCCGTCTTTTAAATGTTTCAATTCCGCTTTTCTCACAAATCCCATTCTCTTAATACTTGGGTAGAACTTGGGGGCTCCTTGTTTATTTTATTCCCTTAATAAAAATTTGAAAGAGAAAAAGTGTCTTTTGTTCTCCTTAGTAAAATTAGAATTTTGCTTAAAATAAAAAGAAACACTAATTTATTTAGGAAATATTTTAAGCACATGCTGTATGTTTTGATACTATTATTTTAGTTTTACCCTAGTTTTTAATCCATATAAGTTTCCCATAAATAATATGATCATGTCTCTGCAGCTGATTCTTCAAACAACACCTAGAACCAAGCCCTTTGGTATCCAGAGAAAACCCCTGTCGCTTGAGCCTGCTGTGCTTCTGCGAGAGGCCAACAGGCGGAGGGCTTCACTTTCAGCTGGAAATGTAATTGAAATGTTTGACGGTCGCCAGGGTACAACAGAAGGGTAACGAAATGATATATATTGTTCTAAATGGATTCATTTTCATTAAACTGTTCAGAAATTCTATATTTACTTTTACAATTTCGGTTTTTATCAATCTGATTTATATACTGACAGATCAGGTTTTGATGCATCCACAAGGATGTCGCCATCACAGAAAGTACATGCAAGTTCCATGGCACGTACTAATTCTTCTCCAGGAAACTTTGATGGCTCACTTGACCGACCTATGAGGCTTGCTGAGATTTATGTTGCTGCTGAGCATGCTTTGAAGAAAACAATTTCTAGTCCAGGACTGTTGAAATCATTATCGTCATCCGAGGAATTTGAGGTATCTTCATGGGCTGACAGATCATAATAAGCTCATTGAAATGATTTTTAAGGATCTCTTATAGAGAGTTTCTCATAATTTATATCCATGTCTCTGATTGTTCATTGTATCATTTCGTCTCCTAATGGATAGATAGAGTTCTTTTAAATATTTTTCGTTATCTTTTGTAGTGCCATCTAGATTTCATCTCCATTATTTTTCTTACTTGTCTGTTTCTTATCATTTCCCAGCAAAAATATTTGGAGCTAACTAAAGGTGCTGCTGACAATTACCATCGTTCCTGGTGGAAAAGACATGGAGTTGTCCTTGATGGTGAGATAGCCGCTGTTTCCTTTAAGCATGGACATTTCGATCAAGCTGCAAAATCATATGAGAAGGTTTGCGCACTTTATTCGGGTGAAGGATGGCAGGATTTGTTGGCTGAGGTCCTTCCCAATTTAGCCGAGTGTCAGAAGATACTTAATGATCAAGCTGGCTACTTACTATCTTGTGTGAGGTTACTTTCTCTTGATGAGGGATTATTTTTAACTAAGGAGCGTCAAGCTTTCCAGTCAGAACTTCTCCGTCTTGCTCACAGTGAAATGAAGGACCCTGTACCTCTCGATGTATCATCATTAATAACATTTTCTGGAAATCCTGGGCCGCCATTGGAGTTATGTGATAAGGATCCTGGTATCCTTTCAGTAACCGTTTGGAGTGGCTTTCCAGACGACATAACTCTCGATTCAATTAGTCTTACGTTGGTGGCAACATCTGATACTGATGAGGGTGTGAAGGTATTTGTTGTTAGGCATATTATTTTGCTCATTTCAACAACAGTATGGAAAATTTATGGTTTTCACTTAATTCCTCCCTGAATAATTCAGTTATTTAAATCATTTTAGGCATTGAAGAGTTCTACAGCTATTGTGTTACACCCTGGTCGGAATACTATTACCTTGGATCTACCACCGCAGAAACCAGGATCATATGTTCTTGGAGTTCTTACTGGCCAGATTGGGCAGTTGAGGTTTAGATCTCATAGTTTTTCAAAAGTTGGGCCTGCAGATAGTGATGATTTTATGAGCTACGAAAAGCCAGCTAAACCTATTTTGAAGGTAGCGTCCCTTCTAACTGGATGATAAAATGGAATCTGACAGTTGAATACAATATAGGGATGCCTTTATCCGTATTATATTCCTATTCCTTCCTTTGATGCTTTCCTCTTGTCATACCTGAAGAACATCAGCTTCAATTGATTTTTGACCCTTTTTGGTAAATTAATCTGCAATATTTGTTTTAACAACAAGAGGGTTTGTGTCAATTAATAATTCCTTTTATCTATTTGTAGGTGTTTAGACCTAGAGCCCTTGTTGATCTTGATGCTGCTGTTTCATCCGCTTTGTTAACAAATGAACATCAATGGGTTGGCATTTTAGTTCGACCTATAAATTATTCCCTCAAAGCTGCTGTCTTGCATATTGATACTGGCCCAGGGTTGGAGATTGATGACTCACATGTGATTGAGATGGAAAGCTATTCTGGTGTGCCACAGGACGATGATGACCAGGTGCAGAAGGATGGTGCTCAGATAGGATCTTTAAAATCTGAGAAACAATTTGAATGTTTGTCTCTGTGTGATGGCAAAATTGAGTTTCCGAATTGGGCAAGTGATACTCCTTCTATTATTTGGGTTGTGGTTCGTGCCATCAGCGACACACTTAGCAGAGGATCATCATCAGGTGAAGATGGTGATAGAAAATTTGATGGTTCCATACATGTGCATTTTATATTTGACCATATGTATTTATTTTGGTCGTTTCTTTCCAGTCACAACTAGGAGACAGAGCATTGTAGATGGAATGAGAACAATAGCTCTGAAACTTGAATTTGGAGTATTCCACAATCAGATATTCGAAAGGTACTTCCATCTTCCATCATTCTTATGTTTTAATCATCATAATAGATCATAGAGATGCTGAATTACAAGCATCATGCATCGTTTTTCCTTCAATGCCATTAGTTAGTCAATGATCTGACAATTTGATATCCAGGACCCTAGCAGTGCATTTTACATATCCTTTCTATGTGAGGACACGTGTAACCGATAAATGCAATGATGGTACCTTACTGTTGCAGGTATGGCTCTGTCTTTTGATATTCATTTAATTACTCATGATCATGGACATTAGTCCAACCATTGTCATTGATTTTCAAAAAGAAAAGAATGGGAGCTAAGGTTCCATATATAACTAATAAGTAATACTACAGTTTTCTTTGTCCTTTTTCTTTGGGGAGTTTTAACTCGCTCTTTTCATAATAGCTCACCTAAGTATCTTAATTTTTCATAAAAGACACTTCTCTCTCTACGGAAAAACTCAAACAAACAGGCCATAAAACATTATCCCTTTCATTGCTTTGTCAGTTCTCTTGTGAGGTTGCCAGAATGGAAATAACACATTCATTGGCCTTTTTCATATGAAGTAAGCTCTGGTCACTCACGGAAGAGAGGAAAAAAATATTATAATGATTTTGTACATCTTAAAAAGAGGAATTTTCATATGCTACATCATCTTAAGAGATTCACTTTCAGCACTGAGCCTTGTTTAGATGTTAAATGTCACAATGCCATATTGTCAGTGTTTCGATGAGATTACAATTGGCAGCTCTTCATATGCTTTCCAGAAATTTGGGCCATTATTTACATTCAATTGGCAACAACATACCAAAAGTCTAAGTTGATTTCGAGACTCTACTTATTTGAAGATTTTTATAGGCTTAAATATGTTTTTAGTCCCCATAAATATTGGTTGTTTTGATTTTGGTCCCTCTGAATTTTTTTGGTTTTAGTCCCTCTTTTTTCCTTTTCTTTATTTTTCGTCCCTTTCGCATAACATTTTGATCGTTATAAGTATGATAGAATATGTGTTTGTCATCATAAATGTTGAAAAATATAGTTTTTGCTCGTATAAATATTTTGAAAATATTTTTTGGCTCTTATATATATGTGTGTGTATATATATATATATATATATCATAAATTATCATCAAATCTACATGAAGAGGACCAAAAACATAATAATGAAAAAAGGAAGGACTAAACCAAAACAAAAATTTTAGAGGAACCAAAACCAAAATGATTGATATTTATAGGGACTAAAAATTTAAACCATTTGTATATATCTGTGGAAGAATATAACAATATTTGTTTATGCAAGCGACTTACCATTGAAATTTCTATGACTTTGTGTTGTTCTTTTTTGTTGATAAAATACACAATGGTTCATGTGACTTCTAGGTTATACTTCACTCTGAAGTAAAGGCTACATTGACCATATATGATGCTTGGCTTGATCTTCAAGATGGATTTGTTCATACTGGACAAACTGATGGTAGACCAAATTCAAGCCTCTTCCCACTAGTCATATCTCCAACATCAAAGGCAGGAATTTTGTTTAGCATCTGCCTAGGCAAGACAAATGCCGAAGGTAATCGCATTTTGCCAGAGATCAGTGAAATGATATTATTGTTGCTTTTTAAAATATTCACGCAGAGAGAGAGAGAGAGAAGCATCTGCCTAGGCAAGACAAATGCCAAAGGTAATCGCATTTTGCCAGAGATCAGTGAAACGATATTATTGTTGCTTTTTAAAATATTCACTGAGAGAGAGAGAGAGAGAGAGAGAGAGAGAGAGAGAGAGAGAGAGAGAGATGCCCTAAATATCAAGGGTTTCTAATATAATCAATGAAGAATTTGGGAACTAGTAATCACAGTTAGAACCTAGCTGGATCATTACGTTTAACTGGAACTGTATGTAAAGGATTACTGATTGATTTGACCTGTTCTAGTTCATATTTAATAATGAGGATTGCTGGATAGTACCAAACAATTTTGTACGGAAAAGCACAAATAGAAACGAAGCAGACTATTTTTGCAATTCAGTTAAATTAGTATATAGAGCAAATTATACTTATTCAACCCAACTCATCTCTATTTGTAACATTGCTTACGAGGTTTTTGAATTTGTAAAATTATTACACCGTCCTCTTGAATTTATGAAATCATTACACTATTTTCTCGAGTTGTGAACTCACTACACCCTCCTCTCCTCCTTTTAACATTAGAAGGGAGGTTAGTGTCACTTAGATAAATAGAGAAGAATCAGAATGAATTTCATCAATTCTTAGGGAAATCAGCGTGTTTTGCACTAATAAAAGCCGAGTAGTAGTGAGTATCAACAGGAAAACTTGGGTAGTGAATAGTATGAATTCATTTTCAACTTCTCTTAATAATCTGAACCATTATTGTTCTCACTAACCATTGAAATTGTGCCCTTTATCCTCTAAATGCACCTTGGACTTAAGAGGAGCTAAGCATTTATGGCATAATTTATTTTTATTGTGCAGTCTGGACACATCGCAAGCATTTATGGCATCACTACATATTTTTATCCAATTATTACTGACCTGTCAAAATTATAATACCCTGATTTCTGCAATTATTGAACTAGTTTGATTATTCAAAACAAAAAAAATACATTTATCCCACAAGATTGAAACCCATGACAGCCTCTATCATGGGTTTCAATCTTGTAGACTGGAAGCACTACATATTTTTGTCCCATTAGTATTTTCCTGTCAAAGTTATAATAACCTGATTTCTGCGATTTGATTAGTCAAAACATAAAAAATACATTTATTTCAGAAGAATCCAAGAAGCAGCCAGAAAGCATAATAAATATCAAATATGGAATTTCTGGTGATAGAACAATTGGAGCCCACCCTCCTGTCATGAATGAATCTACTAGAGCTGATGGTGCCAGACAGGAGTTGATCTTCAGGAGTGCAATTACTTTGCAAAGGCCAGTGCTTGATCCATGCTTAGCAGTTGGTTTTCTTCCTCTCCCTTCGGATGGTCTAAGAGTTGGCCAACTAGTTAAGATGCAATGGAGGGTCGAAAGGTTAAAAGATTTGGATGAGAAAGAAGTTTCTGGACCTAATGTAAGTCCCTATAAACAGAAAACAATATGTTCTGTATGTTCGATGTCATTATACTATCTTAATTATCGAATGTATTTGCTCTTGCAGCTTTTGAACTTTGAATTTTAACTTGTTTCTGTGCATAATATTGGCCTTAATGCGGGATCCTTAACCAGTCTCTGATGGTGAATGTCTGGACAGGAACAGAAAGTAGAGCTTATTCTTCCTTTTTCCAAAAAATATAAAGAGGAGTGGTTTTTTGGTTTTTTTGGGATAGAGCATTTTATAAGCCACTGAAGATGTTAGAAGATAATTTTCATTGTTTGGGGACATCAGGCAGTGGAAGAAAGTTTTTGTGGTAGTACAAGCCTTCCCCAGGCTCATATTTGTGTGATTGATTTGAGTGGGTCCAAGATAAAAATCATTGCCCTTCTATTGACTACTTCTGTAATATTCTGTTTAATTTTCCAAACACGCTGATAAAACTTTCTCCTTGGTATTCTGCCCTCGACAATTTATTTCTCCAACCCTCCCAAACCATCAAGTCAAAGCATGTGTGATTTTCCCTATAGGATAATTTCAATATGTTGCATGTCTCTGTGTCTGTATTGTTTTTGGAGAAACAGGAGGGAATTTTGTTAAATATCTGGTTTTTGAAGAGTTTTTTCATCCCTGAATCAATAAATATTGTGCGAGTGTTGTGTGATTCTGTCTACTCTTCCAGTCTTTCTTAATTCTTTTTTTATGCTATAATGCTATTTTTAATTGTGACAGGATGAGGTGCTATATGAGGTAAATGCGAATTCTGGAAATTGGATGATAGCTGGGAGGAAAAGAGGGCATGTATCTCTCTCCCCGAAACAAGGTACTTGGATCCATTAACTGTTTGTTTCAATAAATATTTCTTCAGGTAACTGAGGAAACATATTTTGCAGGAGTTGGTGATAGTTTGCATGAATTACTTTCAACACTCCATGCTTTTGTTGGTATTTAATTTTCTTTTGGGTCATGATAGGTGCAAGGATAATTATCTCAGTCTTATGCATGCCACTGGTGGCTGGATATGTTCATCCCCCTCTACTTGGGCTGCCTGATGTTGATGAGGCCAATATAAGCTGCAAACCTGCTGGGCCACATCTGGTTTGTGTTTTGCCCCCTGCTCTCAGCTCATCCTTCTGCATTCCAGTTAGTTTATGAACATACCACTATCTACCCACTCAAGTTTAATCAAGTTTTTTTTGGTCCTCTTACGAAGTTTGAGAAAATTTTACTTGGTTTCAGATATGTAGGAAAAGTGTAACTTTTTGCCTGTGATCTTCATTCCGTGAAAAAACTTCATAGTTGGATTTGAGTTGCTATTGGCCCTCAGGCATTGTTCAGATTATCAGCATGACTCCTGGTGCATGTACAGTGAAATTTGTGCTCCTTGTACAATATTCTTGTCTCAAATATCAAATTGGTAGGAACCATGAGCATAGAAAAATTTATAAATTTTTACTTCATACAAGATTTGCTACTTCATCACAACAAATTTAGCTTTTCTCAAGCCCAGCAATCATGTTCAATTTTGCCACTTTCTTAACCAACATTATTTTTTTTTTATGACTACCTTTCGCTTTTTCTCCACTCCAGCTTTCACCCTTTATTATTAATAAATTGAGGTATATCAATCCATGTATACAGTACAACTTGGATTCTACTGCTTAAATATATTCTGGGATGCTAAGCTCGATTAATAGAAGCTTTGATTTGTATTATAATCATTCCATGCTCAAAATAGCTAATTTCACCAGCAGTGTATGGATATCATAGGTGATTTGGCATTTAGCCTTCACGTTCACTCTGGTAAGCAATGAGGAGGGGAAAAAAGCAGTGCCTAGGCGGTCACTGCTAGGCAATGAGAAAAATCAATGACATTAAAATTGAATAGCAGTTTTTCCCGAAAAAAAGAAAAATTGAATAGCAAAAGCCTTCAAGTACTGGCAAACATTGCATAGATCATGCGAAAATTAACACGTAAGTGACACCGTCAAATTTTTAGCTCAAAAGCCAATGACACACCCAAATAAAAGAAAAATATTGGATCCTTATTGGGGGAATTCTCTTCCTCCACTTGGATCTTATGCCATTCAAACGCTTTGGAAGTTATAAAAAGAGGTAAACGCATGGCAGAGACTGGAGATACTCTAGCTATAGGGAGGAAGGAAAAGTTTATTCAAGGAGGATGAAAGGATTTACGCAATTAAAAAGACTTTAGGTCCCACCGAGATTTGAACTCGGGTTACTGGATTCAGAGTCCAATGTCCTGACCACTAGACCATGGGACCTGGTTGTGAAAGCAATGATTATATGTTTTATTAGCATAAAACTTTACTCTCTGTTTTTTTTTTGTTGGGTAAAGTACTTCACATTTTATTCTCGACAATAAATACAATAGATCATTTGTTTTTAATGGCAACGCAGATTCGTACAAAGGGAGTCAGAAAATCTTAGGTCCCAGAGCTTGCCCCTTTTTGTTTGTCTAGTTGCATTTTGTAAATTAATTTCTCAAATTTTAAAATATTTATTTTTTAAATAACAAATTATGAATGCTAAGACACTGATGGGATACAAAATATAATATGATAATATAATATTATACTAAATGTATAAAGTAATTTAATGCTATTTATTTCTTATATTATTCCAAAAAGACTCAAAATCTCAATTTTCTTGAGAGAAATTATTTTTTTTTTGCATAAGAGAAATTATTTTTACACCTATCTTTTATTGATAACCATTAATCAACACCCTTTTCAAGGACGGATCCAAGTGGGGTCAGTAGTAGCTGTGCCACCTGCCGCCGGCCACCCCCCCCCCCTTCCTACCTTTTTTCTCCCTATGTTCCTTTCTCCTACTCCTTCCAAGTTTTCTATTTATTTTTAAATATATATATATATATATGTATATAGAGACATAAATTAATATTACTATATAGTATAATATTATACAATGTGTAAAACATACCATAAAGTAGTTGTTTTAATATTTTTTATGATTCTTTTTCAAATATATGGGCCAACAATGTGATATTATTATTTGAGAGAAATTATTCGAGATCAAAGTTAAAGAAAAATGTGCAAGTTAAATCATTAGAATTGTAAATTATTATAAAATTATTATAATTTTTTGACCAACAGAACTAGTATTCCACAAGCCAAGTTCCAATTTAGGTCCAAGACAAATAGAAATATTTCATTTAACCATTAAAGTTTTCTGAAATTCTAGTAGTGGTATTAATATGGGAACTCTCTAAATGCAACAACAATAAAGGTTAAAAATAACTTTTTCTAGCTATAGGTGTAAAAAATGGGCTATCCTCATTTAGATTTTCCAAGTTTTATAATTTTGGTCTCTCCTTAATTGATTTCTGGATACATACCTCGCCCTTTTCGTGTCTTATCACTTTACCTTTCTATTTTTTCTATCTCTCTCTGCGGGGGTGAGTTGTCTGAGCGAGACATTGTTCAAATATCACCACTTTCTATTTATTAATTGAACACTTATTTTTTTTACGTGATTAAGTTATCACCATGAATATATGTGGTAGCTCCCCCATTTGAATCTATATATTATCTTTTTCAAACATTGAAGAATCTTATTTGCAAGTGCCACAAACCAAAAATATTATTGGCTCTCCATCGCATACCAATCGCTTGTAACTCAAATCGTTCAAACAGAATTGGCCATTGTGCGATTGGGACATGGAAGTCACTACTCAAGTCCAAAGAATGAGCTTGCTCTATCCCTCTATTGACTGATCCTTTATTCGGTGGTCTGTGTCGTAGAAGCAATTCAACAAATTTTCAAACAACAACTTGACATAGCCACCTAATTTTGCTTGCTATGTCATAAGGCGACCAACTATACTTAACATAGGCAACTAATTTTTCTTGCGACGCTTTAAATGACATGGCAGACACGTGCAAGTAATGTGATGCATTTGGAGTTCAGGAAAAGCCATGAGTAAGTAACCACATGGGCGAAATGGGGTAGCACGTTGTTATTGGTTCAGCATGGCATGATTAATTGACTCACATGCTTGCTACAAGTCTACAATAAGGTAATAGGTAATAACCTCCCACTTGCCAATAGGTTATAGATCAAGTGACACATGCCTTAATACTTGTGTAAGGGGTTATTTTTACCTTGAGTTGGGAGCTTAATTTGTCATTTGTCTATCCCTTCTCCCCTTCCTCCATTATTCCAATTAAAAAGAAAAAAGCCCGTGCTGCAGCTATGTGATCTAGACCATGGACTTTTTTTTTTTTTTTTTAATGAGGAAAATCTGTGTTGAAAAGTGGATTGTCTATGATTAGGCTAGAGATAATATGGTCCCTCCAATTATATGTGAGTTATTCTACTTATCGAAATTTAAAATATGATAGATTGATCGCAACTTTGTAATTGTGAATTACTTTGATTTCTATCGGGTAAGTCCTAACAAATCATTAGACTTAATTTGAGCCAAAATTATTACTTTTGGGGACTAATTTGATACAACGATATATGTTAAAATGATTGATATGATTTATTTATGATTAATTTACTTATTGTTTCCTTTTGTATGAGTTGAGCCAAATTTACCTATCGAAGGAAAAAAAATGATTCACAATTATAAAATTAAGTATTAGTTAATAATATTTTAAACTTTAGGGACCAAAGTTTCATCTATATATATATATAGTGAGAAAATGAGATTAAAGTAAGCATTAGTTGATTAGGATTTCTCTAAACTTTTTCAACTCTTAAAGTTCAAGGATGAAATCTCAATCATTATAAAAAAGGATGTGGCTCCTCTAAAATAAAAAAATTTATATAATGAGAAAATGAGAGATCTTAAATTATTTGGTGGAATCCATATACAATAGTAGTTAAATGATCCAAGAGTGTTTAATTTCTCATTTTTCACTTTACAAATCTTTTCATTTTAGAGGAGTCAAATTTAAAAAATAAATAAATAAAAGATCAATAAAATGACTCACCCATATTTTTTTTGACAGGGAAAAGAGATTACGAGGTTTGGTTAAAGTTATTTTATAAAACATTCAAATATATTTTCACTCCAGATATATATATACATCACTTGGATTTAATCTCTTAATTCAAAGAATAATAATAATGACTAGTTTCTTTTTTCTTTTTTTTTTTCCAATGTTAGACTTTTAGTCTTTCTCAGTTATCACCTGCTAAATATTATTAAGTGCTAATATTTATGATGATAAAAGAATATTCTTAACAAATTTATAAGGACAAAAGCTAAATTTCCCTATAAAACTAAATATATATTCTAACATACTTATAGAAATGAAAATTTAGAATGATAGAGACCAATAAATTAACACTAAAAAGAGAGAGACATCAAAAGCCCAAAAAACTTTAGACAGATTAAAACTAAAACAACTTGTTACTAAAAATATATTTAAACCTTTTATAAAATTACATTCTCTTTTTCTTTTTTCTACTTAAGTAAATATTCAGAAAGACGATACGTCTTCCCGTTATTTTTCCAAAAAGATAGGATAAAAGACTTGGATTGAAGTTATTCCTCCCCTGCATCACTAGTGTGACACTGACACAGTTTTCAGGTTTAAATGAGGAGAAAGCATGTAATCCGGGATTGTTGCTTGCAGTTGTTAGTGTTCGATCTCATCAAGTTGAACCAAGGAAACACACAGCACTTAATGTGTTGTTTTCTGTAAACGTTTTCATCATAAAAATGTGCTCCATTATCGTTACAACATACTTCATTTTCTAAAAAAATTTATAACTTTTTATAGAGCACATGTAACTGCTGCAAGTTCTGATGAATACACATTGATTACTTAGCAAGTTGCTCAAGGGGCTGATCAGAGACTATTTCATAGAAGGGGCTCGCAGATGGTGTACAGCTGGTTATGCTCACTTAGAGGCCTTGAGTTTGTAGGACCGGATATCTTTGGATGATCCAATAACAATCATAGAATACGCTCTCATACCAACTTAAGAACTGAGTGGGCTTAACTTAACTCCAAAAACTAGTTTATGAGAGAGGATTCTCTGAGTCCTTATAAAGATTATCTTGACTATATCCTTAACCAATGTGAAACTCTATCACTTCCTAGTTAGTATAATCAGTCTCGTAAGATAAAGCATTGATCTCATAGCAAGGTTTATCATCATATTCATGTCTTAGGCTTTAATTTTCTGAACCTTTCATTAATGTTTGAACCGATCATTCATAATTTGGACCCAAGAAACTTTCATTACATTGTCAATTAGATAGATAACATTGTGCAAGCTGAGTTATCTCTGTGACTGCTTGTTTCTACAAGGTTAGAGATTATAATGTTTTATAATACTTCAGATTGTTCTGACATCAGATGTACTCACCTTTGTGTGTATGAACATATTTAGTGTGTTGCAATAGCGTCCATGCTCTGAACATTCTATTAAAGTTGTGTGGTAGTTAGTGGTTAATTTCTAAGCTTAAGGCTTTGATGAGAATACATTTTGTTGTATGGTATACAAATATTTCACTTGATGTTTTGTGGCCAGGTCCTTTATTTATTAACCAATGAACTTTTCAGGGGAAAAGAAAAGGAAAGGCATGACACTGGAATTTAAGTTCTAATCTCTCCGTTTACAAGCTTTATCCTTCACATTAGTTTGCATCTTAGAAACAAGTCAACAAATTTTCAAGTAACAACTTTATATAGCCACCTAATTTTTCTTGCTATGCTATAAGACCAGACAAACTAAGCTTAACATAGGCAACTATTTTTTCCTGCGATGCTATAAGAGACATAGGAGGCACGTGCAAGTAATGTGATGATGCACTTGGAGTTTAGAAAAAGGCTTGAGTAAGCAGCCACATCCCACATGGGGCAAACGGGGCAGCATGTTATGGGTTCAGTTTGGCATTGATTACTTGATACATATGCTCAATGTTTGCCGCAATAAGGTGCTAACTTCTCATCTTCTGCAGCATTGTGATCTCAGACTGAGAAATTCATCCTTTATCCTCTTTAATTTGTTTCACATTTTAGGCACTCCATTTTACTGTAGGAAAATACTTGGACTGAAATTTTGCTCCCATGTCCTACACTGACAAACAGTGACCGGACTGGATCAGAGTTTAAGAAGGGAAAGCATGAAAAATATAAATTTTTTTATTTTAGTTTGTAGAGCAAGAGTAACTGTTGCAGATTTTGATTCAATCCACATAGGTTGCTTAGCAACTTCCTGAAAAAGCTGCTGAGATCTATTTTCAGAGAAGGGCCAGGAGGTGAGGCTGGCAAGTGGAGTACAGCTTATTGTATGCACATGAGGATGAATTTGTACAGGGCCGTCCTGGTTTGTACTGTATAGTATTTGGTAAGTTTAGATTTTAGTAGAATTGTTTTTAAAATAACTGATGTCAAATGAATTGATTTTAAAAGAATTGATTTGAGTTTAAGAAAAATATTAAAAATATAAGTTTAGAAGAATTAATATAAAATAAAAAAATAAAAGCCAATATTTTTAACTTACTAGAGTCAATTATTTTAAAAATGATACACTTCTACAACTAAAAAATCAAAACAAAACACTTTCACTTCGAGCCAAAGTGATTTTATGCACCACAAATCCACAATGTGAAAATAAAGCCAATCCATACAGGCTGACAGATTGTTCACCTTTATAGAATAAATCATTTATCTCATAGCAGAGTTTATCGTTTCCATGCCTAAGGCATTTGTGGCCCTGCCATTAGTGTTTGGACCAATAATTTTTAAATATCAACACAAGACTAGGTACATACTTAACTAGAAGAAATGTTTAGAAGTTTTGAAAATAATAAAAAATATTTATTCTGTTTTATTTATTAATTGATATATTAATTTTGTGAGTTGTTATTATTTTTTATTTTTCATACATTTTAACGCAATAACCAATATATTAATTAATAGATGAAATTGAATAAATTCTTTTTTTTTATCTAAAAGTACCTAAAATCTTTTTTCACAGTAACTAGAAGGGTATGTCTTAGGCTTCATTAGTAATTAAAGAGATATATCTACGGAATCCAAGATCAAATCTACAGTTATTCTTAACCAGTACACATGTTTACCTCATATGTTGGATCATATTATCGTGATTGCTTTTTAAGTGGAAGCAAGCATTTACCAGTCCTTTATGAGGGTCACATCTGACATTGCACCTCTTCACCTCTTCATAGTCTCTAGAATGAAGACCATCACCACTTTTTTTTTTTTTTTGGGTCCAGTTGAGAAAAACTTGAACAAATTAAAGCACTTGTGCAGCTTGGTTCTGATTCTAAAACTGACACACTTTCATGCTACTTATCCTTCAAACTTTTTAGTCCACAAACGGTAAGGATCCCGATTTGTAATTATGATGGAAGAGAGTGTAGTTGCGGAATCCTTATCACAAATTTTTATTTACCATGCAATGCGTCGAACTTTATGCAATAGATTATTCTGAAAAATGTTTTTATCATCTGACCAAGTGAGATTTCTACAATGAACCTAACAAAGGGAGACATGGTGTTGGGTCCCAAATGGTCATTTGCCTCTGGATAACATATAAGGCCCAATACTCTCCCCGTGCCAGGATTAGACCTTAGCGCACATGCACCATGTGCTTCTCCTGGGAGGAAAGCCTGCTATGCTAAACAATCAACATTGTTATGAATGAATTTAATTTATAATTCATTCATCAAACAAACGCTTTTCTCCAGAGTGCATTAAAAAAGGTTATTATAATGTCAATAAAGAAAATAAAACACATGAACCGTATATAATGCTCACTTATTTGATGCTTGGAGTAAGAAGCAAACACAAACACAATCAGCCATGTCAGATAAATAAACACAATAAGTAACAACAACAACATTTGAAAACAAATCTAAGCCTAAAATAAAAAAGACTGAATATTCAACTTTCTCACTAAGAAATATTTCGGACAATAAATTGGTTTTTTGGAAGTATAAAGTCCTTGTCGATTCCTCATTTGAAAAGAGGACGGCATCCGAACAGGTTCATACATTTTTTTTTTTCAATTGTATAAACCTAGATGAAAAGTCTAATTTGTCTATTTTTTTTTTAATGTTAATTGACTAATAGAGGATTTTGAATCCAGAAGAACCAATTTGTCCACCAAAACATTTATTAGGAACAATGTTGGGAATTTAGTGGTTTAAGAACCTAAGGATCGGTTGTGAAACCATTTTAGCGCATTTTGACCGTTAAGTTTTTCTAGCAATTGTCAAAGTGAAGCGACAGGCCCACGAAGACTACGCAAGTAATTGCTCGATTAACAGTTACGTTATTACGTATGATCCAATGCGAGTAACTGAAGGCCGAAGAGGATATGTTGGCTACATGGATTATTAAGCATTTATTATACAAAATCTTCCTAGTTAATTTAATCACTTTTTCTTTTTCTTTTTCTTTTTTTCCTTCTCCCTGCTTCTTTTTTCTCCCTTCAATCAAGGGTCTAGCTCTGATTTGTCTTTGAAACCACAACCTGTGTAGCTATCATTTCCTATTTTGAATATCACCACCAGTTCAGTAGAACAAAACAACGTTGAAATGATTACATCAACCAAAGGTAAAATAAGGCTAATGTAAATTTGTTAGAACCATTTTTGTTCTTTACAATAGGTTTTTAGCTCACACTGCCAACCAATCCCAACCATGTATTGTTTTCTTTTTTCAGAAACCATGAGATGTGAACCGCTAACAAATTCACAGCCAACTAACAAACTCGTGCAGAACATTTTGTTTAAAGCTTCACCATAAAAATTCTACGATTGTGACTCCCCAACAGCTCACCAGTTATAGTCCATGCCTTCATATCAATTTCAAAACCCCCATCTACACCGTTGAATTGTACGGGACAGAAAATATCACTAACTGCTTTTCCCCATCTATCTATTCATCCTCTAGTTAGCTTTCAACTTTTTTTTCAATCGTATCCAACCTCACATGAAGGGAAGAAAATCTAAGCACCAAAATATTAAAGAAAGACAGTGACATCTTTTAAGACTAAAATTCAAAACAAAAGCAACCCATCATCCGGATCCCTCCTCTTCTTCCCTACAATTCAACCACAATTACAGGCTTTTTTCTGCTAGTGCTCATGAAACCGCATTATCAAATGGGTCAAAAAAATTTACTAACATGTAAAATTAAAGTACAAAAGGCATTTACCAACTTAGCCAATCCCCTCTAAGATAACCGTAGGGTATTATTTCAATGTTGTCTATAGAATCATTACCATACACCAATCTTTCACAAAAATCAGGTAACAAGTCTTCTTCTGCTCTTTAATTCAACCACAGGCGGGGCTAAGGATATATAATAAATCTACATCGATCCTCAATTCGGATAAAAATCGTCCAAACATAAACAAAAACATTATATCATATATAAAAGCTAGACACAAACAACAAAAATAAAGCAAGTACTCAAATAAAAAAAAAAGAGTACCAATTTAGCCAATCCATCATAAGTTGCTGTATATAAAAATCATCAACTAATACCATTTTTCTTTACAAAAATCAGTCATCACACCACACTGGTTCCACCATTTTCCTCAGTTGAATGACATCAAGTAACTCCCCCCACACAATATTACATCTCTACCTTCCCTCTTTTTACATAACATTTTTTCTCGTCGTCAGAGACTGAGTAAAATTTTAAAATAACAACTAAAACTACATAATTTATTCCCAAACAAAACCATATCTGGTTCGACTTCGCCTCCCCAGCCACCCAGCTCATCCCTTTCACATACCCATTAAAAAAAAAAAAACAGAGAGTAACAGAACCATCCCTATGTATATATCATTGTAACATATCAATATATCCATATAATATTATTTTTCTGTCACTATGTATAAGCTCAAGACAAGATATTTGTAGCATCCAATTCACTGGTTTACCGAAATACCAATGAACTCCAGCTAATTTGACTCGGCTCAGGCCGGTTTGGTTCCCCCCATTATGCAGGCAACGATCTCCAATCGAGCCGAACCTCATGGGCGGGGCCGCTTACGTGGTGGCTGGGCTTCCTAAACGTGACAATGTGGCTGCTGACCATGAACGCCGTCACGCGCTCCAAAACCCTAACGTCCTCCATCTTCATCTCCTGCAGCCTCGCCACGTACTCCGGCACGTGCACGAGGTCCCACACAACACCCACACCTCCGGGCTTCATAACCCTAACCACCTCCGCCACCGCCCTCATCCTCTCCGCCGCCGCCTCCGCCGTGCGTGCGCCGTGCTCCTTCCCGACCGTGTGCACGAACGCGCCGGACACCACCACGTCGAAGCAGTTGTCCGGGAACGGGAGCCGCCGCGCGTCGCCCTCCCGGCACGTGACGTACTCCGCGACGCCCTCCGCCACGGCGGCTCGGAGCGTGGCAAGCGTAGTACGGCGGTGGCGGTCGATGCCGACGACGCGGCCGGAGCTGCCTTCCTTCTTGAGGCGGGAGGCGACGGCGTTGAGGAGGATGCCGCGGCCGCAGCAGCCGAGGTCAAGGGCGAGACGGACGGAGGACCAGTCGGAGACGGCGGCGACGATGCGGTGGGCCATGCGGTGGTGGAGGGGGACGGCGGAGTAGAAGAAGTTGGCGGCGGCGAAGAAGAGGCAGAGAGCGAGGAGAGCGGTGGCGGAGCCGGTGAGTCCGGCGGCAAACCGAGCGGAGCCGGCGGGGACCGCGGCGGCGGACAGGAGGCGCTCGAATGAGACGCAGATTCGGTCGAAGTAGATTAGGTAAAGCACCGACAGCACCGAGAAAAGGATCGCTTGGCATAGCAATATGATTAGGGTTTGCCATTGCTCCATTCCGTAGATCGCGTAGATCTGCGCCCAATCCTTACCACTCGCTGTTGATTTTCCCATTTTTTTGCCTCTTTTTTCAAATTTTGAGTTTTTTTTTGGTTAATTTTTGAGAATTTTTTTTTTTTTTAATCTTTTTGCTGAATGCTTTCAGTGGTTTCTTCAGCGAGCAGCTGAATTGATGGACAATTCTGCAATTCAGAGGAAAAAGTGTATGTTAGTTAAGAAAGTAGTAGAAGCAGCAGAAGTAGCGAGAAAGAAATTTTCCCCGGAAACAAACAATGGAAAAAAGGTGAAATTCAACTTAATGTGAATGTAATCAAGTACAATTGTTTGTTTGATTCTGCAATTAAGAGCGTGGTTATGCGATAAACTCATAAACAGAGTTAAAAGCAGGTAGCTACCGAGAAATTTTCTCAGCAGCCAAACAACGAAAAGGAAGAAGGCAATGAGTAGTAATGTTTGATTCAGCAATTTCAGTGTGGTATGTGAGAAACCGTGGATTTTTGTAGTGAGAGCAGAGAGTGTGAGAGATTTTCTTGGTAGCCAAACAAGGAAAAGAAACACGGTGAAATTTAAGGTTAAATGTAATATAATCCCAAGTGCCTTTTTTTTTATTATTATTATGAGAAACTAAACGTGTAGTTGAAAAAACAAAAAAAGGAGGAGAAAAAAAGAGGAAAATTGGAATGTGTCACTTACATATCAGAATTGGAAAAGTTGAGCAGAATCAGATCCAATTTCGTGTAGTTATGAAATGGAAGGAGCAAGTAAAAGCCACTGCCACAGTATCATCTTCTTCATGATTCTGCTGCATACACACACACGCAGACACCCCAGCTTTCATGATTGATCATAAGCGTTTAACGCGTTTTGATTCGTCGTTTAGCGTTTTCAAAGAGAGAACACCCAAAAAGCGCGCAAATTTGGGACTGGGAGGAGCAAAACGGCAGCTTCGTTCTGCGTTTCACTCTGTAAATATAAAACTCTCTGTCTCAGACCAGTGACGAGGTTGCACGGATTCCAATAGAGAGAGAGAGAGAGAGAGAGAGGGAAGAGAAGAACAGTGAATGAAACGAAAATGTGACAAGAATGGGACCTCGTTGGCTGTTGTAGCTGTGTTTATGGGTCAAGAGCATTTTATATAGTGTGGTACGGAGGTGGATAGTGGAGAACACTTCTTATTTTTTCTTTTTTTTGAGCTTTGAATAGTTCATCGGCTCACCGGCTTTGAAAGTTGCCGGTCACTTTCTCGTTTCGGCTATGAGCAGAAATGGTTAGTGTGAGAAGGGATTCGGGGAAGGGAAAGGAATTCTTCTGTTTTTGTTTTGTTTTGTGCGTCTGCAGCTTCTGCTTCCAATGTTGGTAACTCTAATTTAATGTGAATAATCCTATGCTTCCAAGATCGGGAGCTCTATTTTTTATTTCTTTTGGTAACTCTAATTGGTAACTCTAATTCATACGAATAATAATTTTCTTGGTTGTGTGATAGACTCTTTCCTTTATGCTTGGGAAAAAAAGAAAGAGGAAAACGACTCTTCATGCATTTGGAAACAGGACATTTATTGGGTGGTAAATTCAGCCTTTGCTTGGCCCGCGAGAGTTACCATTGTTGTGTGCTTTTAATTGTGGGATGGAGTAATTTCGTATGAAATTACTGGCCGTTTGACTGTTGCTCACTTTCCTTTCAGATGAAAATTTATTACCTCATAAGTAAGAAATTCAGTGCAGGGATTTGTGTCTTTCCTAGGATCTGGTCTTCTTATTCTTTTCCTCCTCTCCCCAAAAAAAAAAAAAGGGTATAAACGCATTACTCTTACCATTTGATTGACTCAATTATTTCAAAAATTTACTTTTATTCTGTTATACAATACTCTTATTGATACGCATATTCTTTATTTTGTACCCATGTGATATTGTTAAAGACAATAATAAACCAAAAAAGTAGTCCCTCCGTTTTCCTTTAAGTGTCGGTTTTTATTTTTTTTCATATTTCATAATATTTGTTTATTTACAATATCAAGATAGCATTAAATTTTTTCCTCCACTTATACTCTTATTATAAATGTGTTAGTTAAATTATTAATATATTTTTATCAAAATAAATAATAATGACTATAGAAGGACAATTTTATCAACTCATATAATTTTTTATATTTATTAAGATATTTTTTTATTTTTTTTAACATGTGTATTGTTTGATTTTTTAGTGAAATGAACAGAATAATCATTTCTAAAATTGCAAAACATAGAGTCATTATTGTTGATTTCTTTCCGATGTGAAAATGATTGAGATTTGGGAAACTTATTAGCATACTACTTTCCTTAAGATTTTCATTTTGTAATTTATATTCTAAATTCTGACAACTACTTTATCCTCCCGAGTTATGTTTTAAATCGGTGTTGAATATGATATAACTACTTTTTTATGCTTTAAATTGATTGGATTGATTTGCTGTAAAGATTGGGGATGCTATGCTTCTGCCTCATGAATCATGATCGAGTAATGTTATTCAGTGAAAAAAAAAATTACCGGCATCTGATTAATTCAAATAACTTGATACTTTTTAAGTAAAATTTTAAACTAAAAAATAACATATAAAGAGTTTATTATTATTATATTGAATTAATTTAATTCAAACTAAAGTAGCTAAAATTTTTATTTATAAAAGGAATAGCAGCCATTCACTTGTTCAAAAGTTATCAGCAGGTAGTGCATATTTTTTTAATAAAAAATTTATTTCTTTAACATTTTCAAACTTAACCACTTTACTCTTATGAAAATTACTTTATAATCACTTTTTAAAATTCTTATTATAGTTTATAAGTATTATATAATTAATAAATACTATAAACAATCAATTTTAATATATGTCTAAAAAAATATTTATATTCTCAGCTAATTATATGTTATTATATGTATAAATTACAAAGTAGTTACATAAAAGTCAAATACTTCCAATAAAGTAATGATACATAATTTAATTTTTGTAAAATTATGTAAACTAACATTTATAAAATTAAATCCTATTCTTTTCAAAAAGTTAATAAATGAACAACATACATCGCACCAAAAATGAACAACATGGCCAAAAGCTTGAAACAATTTTATAAGACGCTCTTCGACGTAATTTTATCTCTATATTATTATTGTGTCACATGAATTTAACTTATTTGAGTGACAATTCTTATAATTTGCCATAAAATTTGCCTTTTCATTTTAAGCAAAATCATAATGTCTTTCATTTATCATGGTAAAGCTCGCCAACTTTCATATTTGCTTCAAAATCAAAGTAAGTACTCTACACGTAACCCACTTTATAGATTTTTCTATCTCATCAAAATCTTAAATGGTCTAAGCGACAAAGATGCCTGGTACTGTCCTTTCTTCAAGCTTCACACAGTTCACACTTTTCCTTTTACTTATTCTGTCTCTCTTTTTCTTTTTTTTCATATGAATATTTTGATTAAGTCGTTTAGCAAGATATAAAGTAGAAGCTCAATAAATTACGTCCGTACCGCATTCCCTCGACAATTGGTAAGTAAATAGTAAATACCAAGAAGAGTCCTTTTTTTGGTTCAATATAAATAAGACAATTTTGAAATCAGTACATAGTCCATTGGATCGGGGAGAGTGTCTTACACTTTTTTGACTACGTACATTCAAACCACAAAATAGTATCAGTAGCCTCCCAAAAAAAATTAATTAAAAAAACACAAAATCGTAAGACATTTTCTAAATCCATGAGCATTAAAAAATTAAAAATTCAAATATAAAATTTGTTTCTTTAAAAATAAGCAAATGAAGTCAAAACCTTATTTTAGACTTTTCCTGTTTGTTTAGGTGAAGACTTTTTCCTGCTTCTACTTGAACTCTTGAAGACGTCTGAAAAGGTAAAATGCACCGTCAAGACAAAATCAACAAGAGTTTTCAGAACTAATGCACAACGAATTAATAGGAAAAATTAGTATTTAAGTAATTATTATACTTATATTAAAATGTGGGTAAAATACTAGATATATTGACCTACAAAAAATAAATGCGACATTTTACAGGTTGCGTTGTTGGAATTTTTTTAAATTTTTTTGATGTGTTAGTTGATATTCTTTTTCAAGAGAAAGAAATTTTTTTAACTGATTTATAATTTTTTGTGTAAGATTGTTTTTACAATCACTAAATGATGGATAGATGCATCGTTAAAAAAATGTTTACTTTTATCATAATTATCTCAAAAGGTATATAAAATAAAATTAAATAATAGTGTGAATATAAACAATTCTTGAATTTAATTTTCAGAACAAATTCAATCACGCAGTCAATTTTGAAAGATTATAAATTAAATATATTTATGGGGGGTACACCTGTAGCTATGGTTATCTAGTCTAAATAATCTAATTTACAACCGTGTCAACATGACTGGGTTATTTCCTTCCGCCATACTCTGCGTGAGGGAACCAACTTTGTACTGCTGAGAACATCTTCAGTAACTACTAATTTAAGATAGGTTCATCATATATATGAGACCATCTTCCTCCAGTTCAAAAACCAAAGAATTCGGCAACATTCATTTTTTTTTTTTCATCTGAAAATTCGGCAACATTCATTGGCTGAATTCCATAATGAACTTCTGATATCAACTTTTTCGATCATTTAGGGGAAAAAAATTAAAGCCAATGTGTGTGCTTTTTTTTTTTTCCTGGCATATCTAATAATAACTTGCATATGAATTTATAATAAATTTGTGAGGACAACAATTCTATGCATATTAGTAGTATCTATACTATTAATAAAGGGGATTAGAGTGAGTAACCACCTTTTATCTCCTTACTCTGTTAAAATTTATTTTCAAGTCCATCAATCACAATCTCATTTACCCCAACTTCTCCATATATATTTTTTCTTTTTTTATGTACCCAGCCTTTTTAAAAAAATCTTTAATTTCTGTAAAATATAATATCAAATAATTTCATACAAAATCATATATTTCACAAAATTGATTTATCCACATATTTTTCTCTTCATTTTCATGAACTAACACAAATAAAAAAACGACTCGACAGGCACAAGTATGAATAAATCTTATTGTGTGGTATTTCTTCCCTCCCCAAATGAGAGATTCATTTTAATGTATTCTGCTTATAGCTAATAAATTTAGTTTAGTGAATGATTTTCCTAAGAATGTCGTTAAACACATTAACGTTAAAAATTCATGCTTAAGGAGTTATCAATTATGTAAATTTATCCCTTTCATGACCTCGTATTACATAGCCAGTTAGCATGAACGGTTTTGTTTTAATAAATTAAATTTAAAATTTATTTTTGACATACTGTCATTATAAAAGGATTTTATATTAATATATCAGTAAAAATATTTTAGTTTCATATTTACTATCTTCAAATCCTAAAAAATCAACAATAGAACGATTTGTTGGTGAGTTTGTGGTATAATATTTGGACAAAAATGCAATTAGCTCTCCTGAATTATAGAGTGGGTACACTTTAATCCCTGACTTTTCAAAAGGTACAAATCGGCACCATATACTTTTCAAATAGTGCGAAACACACCTTTTGTTAACTTGCCATTCAATTTCTCAATAAAAATGTCATGTGCCAGTTACATGTATAATTTTATGAATGAAGTTACCTTTTTTAATATTCCTAATTACTATCCCTAAATCCCCAATTTTTTTCCAACCTTAATTAAGAAGCACCCTCTTCTTACTTCTTAGCAATTTCCCCCTTTTTTTAACAAGCTCTTGAACAATGATGATGTTGATGGAGGCCCAATTAGGGCAACGGCCATGGTGTCAGTGCATGGTGACTTCCAGTGGTGCCAAAGATGGATATGAAGCCAGAAAAACAGATTGCTAATGAAGATGAAAGATTGAGAAGACCAGATCTTAGGAAGCACAAGAAAATGAACTCAAAACCACATGGACAAACAACTCAAATAAGCAAACAATAGAAATGAAAAATGTGAACAGAAAACCATCACGATGAACGCGAATGAGCCTAGATCAAATCCACTAGCAAAGCTCGCCGAAAACACGAACGTGAACAGAGCTGCTGATGACAGACAAAAAGAATAGAGATCTGGACCAAGATCAACAAGGTTGAACTAGATCTAATGTTGAAAGCCGAGCAATAGAGACCAAAGCACCACCACGCTTGAGGGTCATGCTTCTGAGTTTGTGTACTGGCAGCGAATTACAATTAAGAGCACAGAGAATTTTATTACTTTTCTGAAAAAATGAAAAAAGAAAGAAATTGAAGAACTATGTTCTATTGTTATTTGCAGATTGAGGGATTTCATAGCGCTTGCAAGGATAAAAAAATAGGAAAGAAAATGGGAAATAAGGAGGGTAAAGGGTATAGGGCATGAGAAGGAGGTTGTGCACAAGAAGTGGTGGGGGAAAATTAAGGATTTAGGGTTAGTAATTAGGAACATAAAAAAAAGGATAGTTTTGTCCATAAAATTATGCATGTGACTAGCTCATGACACTCAATGAAAAAATCAGATGACAAGTTAAAAGAATATGTGTTTTGCATCGTTGGAAAAGTATAGGATATTGAAATGCACATTTTAAAAAGTGAAAAGTTAAATTGTACCTATCCTAAATTTTAGGGATTTAGTTGCACTTTTCCCTAATATTTGAAGACAAAGAAACTTTAACTGGAATAGGAAATAGTAATCCGTTTTAATTGAAACAGAAGCTGTCATAACCCTTCAAGCATTTAAGCCCGCAAGACATCTACCTCCACCAACTTCGAATCATTAAGACCGGGCAGATGGATGTACTCCACCACATACAACCTTTACATATTCTACAACGTAAATGTGTGTGGATTTTGCATGCAACGAAGGAGACAACCTCGACAAGGCTTGCTATGTTTTTCAAGGCAAAATGAGTGATTTTATGGCTAACAAGACAATGAAAGGGGAAGGGACCATGAGATATCACCTCAGGCAATATTCTACAATGAGAGAGGCTTCTCTTTGCCAAAGACATGATTTACTCAAGGCCTGGTGTAATTGGAAAGTGATAACTTAGGGAACTATCAACAGGATTAAAAATGGATCCTCTAACTTGTGAAGACTAAAACCAAGCAAGTGAATAAACCATTTTGATAAATTGTGAAGACTAAAACAACTTAAACAAACTAATATTGTTTTGTATACACAAAATAGTTTTATGAATTTCATTACTATATTGAGAAATTTTTATAGTTAGACTCTATCTTATCATAAAAAGTAAAAAACTTACATGTTTTTGTTTTTCAAATTTATATGAAATCATATTAAATATTTTGCATAAATTGCAAATCAAATGATTAAATTTTCTATTTTTCATAACTGAATTTAACTTTGTTTCTATTATTTATGTGTTTCAAAAATAAAAATATTTAAATTGTCTCCAAAACTTTATTTAGCAATCTATTTGGATCCAATTAAAGTTAACAATGATGAAATTATGAGGTTTTCTCCTATAGTATTACAAAACTTAAGGGTATGTTACCTTTTAATTAATTGTGGCTAATAATTAATGGATTTTTTACCCATATAAAATAAAAAATAATAATTATGGTTTAAAATAGAAAAAAGATTTTTTATGGAATTGAATCATTTTTAATGCATATAAATACGCAAGGAGACCTTATAAATTGCAAACAAGCATGAATACGCAAGGGCCCCATGCATATGTATTCATGCTTGTTTGCAATTCATAGGGCTCCCTTGCATATTCAATTTGTTATATATATATATATAGACATCACCCATCATTTGCTCGTCCCTTTTATGGTTTTCACTTCTTACTATCAAAGAATCTTGTCTTCTTAGCCTCTTAGATAATGGCAAACTTCATATACAGCTTAGATGATAATCATATTAGTGATAGACTCGATTAGCAGGTTTTTTTTATCTCTTTATTATTTGAATTTTCTTTTTATTTTTTATTTCAAAGTTTAATTACTTTTGTTTTGATGTATTTTATCTGGTAATTGATTTAGTTGAACAATTTATTTTATCTAGTAACTAGTTAAATGGAATAATCTATGTTAACTAGTAATTAGTTTAGTTGAGTAATTGATATTAACTAGTAATTATTTTAGTTAAATATTTATTTTATGCAGTAATTATTTTAGTTGAATCAGTTATTTTATCTAGTAATTAGTTTAATTAAATAATTTATTTTATCTGGTAATTAATTTCATTGAAATATTTATTTTTTAAAGTCATTAGTTTAGTTGAATAATTTAATTTATTTAGTTGAATTTTTTATTTTATATAGTCATTTAGTTTAGTTTAGTTGAATAAATTATTTTATCTAGTAATTTATTTATTTGAATTTTTTATTTTATATAGTCATTAGGATTTTTCCCAGTTCCCATAAATCTTAGGAATCACTTTCTGTTTTGCAATCTATACCTTCCTGTATGAAATATTGAATTTGAAAACTAACACCACATGCCCCTACAACTCTCTGATGCAGACTGTTGGATTCACCTCAACCATGGGAAAGATACTGGTACAAATAATATTACTATCCAACTGCCGGTGTTATTCAAGAGCGGAATCATACTCACATGTGTGTCTTCCATTATACTTTCGGATTTCCCATACTTGCCTTTTCTGCTGAAACATAACACGTATGCTCTAATTACATCCATTGCCAATGTAATACCCTAAGTATACTATTACCCAGGAAAACGTTGAGCAACACACGTGTTCTTAGATAAATCCAGGTCATGAATTTCACTAAGTCTGAGACCCTACACGTCCTTGGAGGGCTATATGATAGAGTCATATTTTTGGGATCAAAAGTCTTAGTAATGGTTCCTAATAAAAAAATAAGTCAAATGATGATTTTTAACAAATTTTACGAAAGCTTTAAATATTTCATTTTTAGCCCTCAAGTTTGAAAAATCGTAAGAATTTCTAAATTTGAACTAAAACCCAAAACTTAGATTTTGATTAGTTTGGATTTTGATTTTTTAGATTTGGATTTTGATTTTTTAGATATTTTATTTGAATCCAAATGGGGGGTATTCCCTTATTTACATTTATGTTTAAAAGTTAAATAGGATTAACTTTAATTAAGAAATGTCAATAAGTGAAAACTTATTCTGTTGAGCATTGCAGCGCTGAGAGTACTACAACGGTCAGCAGAATAGTACGTTGGTGCAAGAAGTGAATTTTTATGCTCTCTGGTGAGCACTGCAGCGCTAAATAGAGTAGTAAGTCGATGCGAGATATTCTCTCTAGTGAGCGCTGTAATGCTCTTTAGTGCTGCAACGGTCGACAGCTCACTTATAAACCTCACTTCGGGGTCCAGAACCTTCATTTGGCCAAATCACACCCCTCCCCCTAGGAAACTCGAGAACTCTCATATCTAATCTTTCTCTCACCCATTTCATCAATCAAACATCAATCTTTCACTTCCAAGGCTCAAAGATAAAAGATTCTGCTAGTTCTGCTTCATGTTTCCTTCGTTCTTCTCTTGTTCTTGAGGTTAGATATTGGGTTCCTCTTTGTTATGGTGTCATAGTATTCTTCCACCATTTATGGGGTTAGAATAGAGTTACTCTGAGATTGATCTAGGGTTATTGCTTTACTGGCAGATTGTGGTACTATTACTGCCTCCCAAGGTCCTATTGGTGTCACCTCTATTCATCCTATCACTCCAAGTGAGTGGGTCTAAACTTGTCACCTCTAAATTTGGCATTAGACCTATTTTCATCAAATATGATCCAAACGCACGGTTTTAAAGATTTCTAGTAAGAAATATGAAATTTTGATTGATTGTAATTGATTTGGAACTATGGTTTGAAATAGCATGCATTATATGATTTATGAAAACCGTGGGACTATCATTATTGAAATGAAAAGATTTAAATTGTGATTTTATATATTTAGAAACTGTTGTACTGGCTATATGATCTCTGAATTGTTATATGAGAAAGTTTTAAACCCTAGGATAGATGACTTTGTGTAATGTTGTAATAAGGATTGTTTTTGAATTAAAAACTAGTAAGAGAAACAGAGCTATAAGTTAATAGCAGCTACACCGTTAACCTTGGTATACCAAGGCCCACCAGGGGCAAGCTTATTGATAGCTAAATCAGTCCGCTAGGGACGCGGTTCACTAGGGACCATTAAGATCGCAACTATGGGCTCATGTTCGCCAAGGACTGAGCATTACTTTATAGTTCAGGGATAGTCTGCTCTCTTTTGTAGTGTTTTGAAGATTATAATAGTTTCGTTTCACGTTGCTAGTAAACTTATAGTTTTATACCTATTATGTAAAATGAGTATAAATGTTTTATAACTGTGCATTATGAATTCTTTCTCTTGTCCCATAAAGGGGGTTTCAGGTGAAGATTCACTCACTGAGTTTTTGTATAAAAACTCACCCCCGCTATTTTATTTCATTTTTACAGATAAAGTAGCTGCTACAGACTCTTCTCAACCTTTTTACTCTCAGTAGCATTAGAGTATCAACTGATAAGCTTCACATAGGTGAAGCCCTTGTGTATAGAGTAATGTACTCCATTGTAGATACAAGAAGGATCTCAGACCTTAGTGCATGATATATGTTTGCATGTGTAATGTTAGGTTAGACTATATTATATGATTCTACAACTTACAGAGGTTTTGTATATGAAAGACTTTTATTATACTTGTTGATATTATGAAAATGGACTCCTGAGTAGAGAATATGATATTGTAGTTTGGAAAACACTAGCTATATGTTTTAAAGGTAGCTGATTTACATGTAGAAAAGATTTTATGATTCAAATTATTTTATGATGTACTATGCATACATAGGAATTCAGGTCACGAGGTTTACGTGAGACCAAATTTCTCATGTGCCGGTCACGTGCCTAATCGGGTCGTGACAGCCAAACTTCATACACTTGCACTAGTATTTTGTTTGACCAGGCTTGTAAACCTTGAATTGGACTTTTTTTTTCTGATACTGTAATTCTTGATTGCAAACAACACATCTTTCTTGTCCTGAAATTATTGTCCGACCTCAAACTCACCTTCACGTCCAACCACTCTTGTAGTAGGCCCTGTAAAACTATTTTTAGACAACACATCCAAGTTTATTGAAGAATAATGACTACGATATTCTTGTGATACGGACTAAAATTGGGTCTGCAACCCTATAAATTGAGATTGCCTATCACATATTTCCTTATCACTATCCTCATTACCTTCCCGTCAATACAACCTCATCTCTTCTTCCTTTTCTTTTGCATCTTCTTCATCCCATGTGATCTACATGAACGTCGAAACCTGTAACAGTCAAATGTCTAGTTGATGACCCTGCATCTTGCACCACCATATCTGCAAAGCTAGGATTACGAGCTAGTGGATTCTGAGCCACCTCAGGGTGTGTAGACCCATGTTGCTTCGAGGTTTCATTCACTAATGTATGAGGAGCAAATTAGTAGAGTTCAAATCACAATCTTCTAGAACGATAGAAATTTCCATTACTCGAACCTCCGGAAATTGAGCTCGAAATTTAAACATGAGGCTTATTTCATTGTCACTGTAGATGGGAAAACATTTATATTTGACCACACCACCCCAAATGCTATAGGTACTTTGCAAAACATTTGACTAATCTGTTTGTGAGGACCTAGATGCTCCAGTATTTTGCCTCGCAACTCCAAAAAATTTATATACGGATTAACAATGACATCAATTGGTCTCTGACTAGAAAATTTCACTCTTTCATTTGTTGTGTCTTCCATTTTTTTTTATCATAATGAACAAGTATGAAACACTCCGTCATTTGCTCACAAAAAAACACTTCACACACTAAACGGATTGAGCGACGATTTATATAGAAACGACAACCAAATACGTAAGGATTCAAGGCAAATAGGAAAAACAAAGAATACACAAGAAATCCTTGTGTATCCAATACATGAATGAATACGCAAGGGATCTCTACGTATCTGATACAAACATAAATACACATTTTTGGTCTATTTCGATACCGAATCTTTTTTTTGTTTATTTACATAAATAATTTTTTTTTATTTCGGTGAAAAAGCCATAATTAACCATGTATTTTACTAATTCAATTTATTAAAGTCTATAAAATATGTGATTAAATCATAATCATTAAATATAAAAAAACTATTAGTACCAAAGAAAATCTCTGAAATTATTAGTTAATTTTTAAATATTGTAGTATTTTTCCAATGTCTGCATTTATGAGATTCATCGTATATTTGTGTTGAAGCGTGATAATTTTTGTGAGTTTTTTTTTTTTTTTTGAAAAATTTCACAAACAAGTTTGCTTTTAAAAATAGAGCATGGTGAGTCGAGATAGTATTCTGCCGCTATGAAACAAAAGAAAACGAAAAACACTCTTATTGGCTGTTGGTAGTTGATACCCGCAAATCATGGAGTTCAGTAAACCAAGGCCGAAGCACATTGGGATGAAAATTCGTTTTTTTGAAGACATCTATTGGATTCTTGACCCAGCACCACACTCCCAAGTGCCAAGTAATATTCTCTCTTCATTATTATTATTATTATTATTATTATTATTATTTTTGGGCGTACAAAATATTCTTTCTACTCTCACGCTTTTACCTTCACTTCCCATACATAGCCCTTGATGCTCAATACTTCACTGTGTACCCAGCAAAGCAAATGCGTCCAAAATACTCTCAGAAAACGCCTTTATGTAAACCAAATCCACTCGTTTTTGGGTTTTATCCCCAAATATGCCACTGCCATCGCCGGCACTAGGCCACAAATACAATGTGTAAGGTCATGTGACTTGCTCCTAGCATTTAGCCAACAACTACATTTGACTTTATTATTTTTTGTTTTTTTGAAAAAATATTATTGACACTTATAATACATGGAATATTATATCACTTACAATTCATTTATTATTAAAAGAAATATAAATTTTATTTAAATGAGATTTATATTTCATTCAATAATAAATAAAATATGAATCAGTATATTATTCTATATATTATAAGCATATATTTTTTTTGTTTTTTTAATCTTTGGTCTGACACCGTATTGTTTGGGAACCAGGAAATAGGAATACCCAAGATAGATAAATTATTGGCGTCCGTTAGGTGTGTCTGGCCTTAGCCCACCGAAGTACTTTACATGTCAACGCGCTTCTTACTTTTTTATTATTTTTTTTGACGGGTCGCTTCTCACTTTAATACTAGTGGAAATAACCAAATTAATTAAATCGAAACCTAGTTGGTAAACGAATTTGCCCTCCGCCCTCCCTCTTCGGTGAATCAGTGGTCCATTGTTAATAATACGACTCAGAGATTCTTCAATCATTCAATATGTATAACATTTAATTTTAAATTTATACAAATGGTACGGTCAGTTTCTTTATATATATATATATATATATGAAAATGGTCCATTTAATTCAAGAGTAAGTCTTGATATATTTATTTCATTGAATAATTATTAATAAATATCAAATTTAGTAATTTAACCATTGAATTATAAATTCCCACTGTATAGATTAAGTGTATAAACTTTCAAAAAATAGTTCCCACTTTATCATCTCTTTTTATTTGGACATACACTGTAATTTTAAAAATACATATAAATCTTATATATTAGATAATATATCTATATAACTTTTCTAAAATTTGATATATTTGATCATCAAAACAATATCACATTATTTGATATGATTTTTGAAGTCCAAGAATAATAATTAAATTTATTTAATATAATTAAATAATTATATAAAACAATTTAATATTATCATTATATCATAATTAAACTTTTTTATATATAAAAAAAATCATATATATGAGAAGAGAACCGTCAGAATCATAATCTGCAAACAGGATCGTTTGTTGTATTGTTGAACTGCCGGCCTTATCCAGTGTACGTGTTTACTGATTAACAGTTGCCTATGCTGATATAAAGTAATTGTGGTGAAGACAGCTAAGACCCTTGTCATTTTCAGGAGAGAAATCGCATCTTGATATTTCATGCTCGGATAAAAAATAAAATAAAATTGGTTGGGCATCTCAAATTCTTCCTGCCGCTTCTGGTATTTGAATTTTGAGCATATATTTATCAGTTTAATTTTAATACAGATAATGTAAAAATTTTTAAGTTGTTATTTTATTTATATTACTTTATAAATAATGTGTGTTATACTTAACTGGCTTTATAGATATGACAATACATATTTTGATAATGATGTAAAATAATCTTATGTTGTCGGTATATAGAAATTAAATTGTATATTTATTCCCTTGCTTTTCACAGTTTTTTTTTATGAATATCAATTCATATAATTAGAAACAATTATCGCAAATGCCTTGTTTTGTTAGAAAACTTGTAGTAGTACCAACTTAAAATACAATATTAATTAATGTTGAAAGTGTGATTCTTTGCCCATTCTTGTCCAATCCCTAGACTTTGATTCATCATTCAAACTAAGACTACATTGCATGCCAACATAGTTTAACATTTTCTTGCTTTTTTAAAAGTAAAAGGGGAATTAATTGGAAGAGGGGGGGATTCCCAGAGCATGTTGAAGAAAGGGCAGCAAGTGGGGTCCCTTTTAAGGGAGAAGAACGCGGGAATGATGAAAAGCCAAAACCAATTACGCGTGGAATGAGGCTGGTTTGCACCCACAGCACCACCCATGGAAGGGAAAATCGCACAGTGAGTTCCGCTCATGTTGACGTTTGGCACCATTTATTAAACATGTTAAACCTCACCCTCTCACCGACGTTGTCCCATTGAAAATTACCCAGCCAAAATGGAAAATCCACCTCCTTCAATAAGAATAAAATGTCTTCGTGCCAAGATACGTGGTGTACCTTCTAGATTTGCAACTTATCCACTATAATAGGTCAATAATAAATCCATATCCAATCTAATAATGATCTGAGTCTGAATTGACATATATTTTATGTATAATAAAGCCCTAAAACAATGGTAAAGAGATGTGAATAAAGATACTGTGTCACTCACCTTATATATAATCTCCTTAAAAAATAAATAAAAATACTAATTTTGAGGATTTGACATTTTTTATCCTGTTTTGTTTTTTTCAGTTTGACTTAATTTATCTAAATTCTACCAAGAGAATACAAGAAACTTATGCAATTTCTTCTAAAAGAACTTGTTTGGATTTCATTTTAATATAATTTTAGTACAAATAATTTATATAATGTTATTTAATTATATTTGTTGTTACACTGAAAAAAGTATTAAATTCGTATACTTGCAATCTTAAAATCTACACATTTGACAACTTAATATCAATTTTTTTTCCTTCAAAATAGACAAACCCATTTGAAGAATTGACATTTCACCAAAATCAGAATCACTATCCACAAAAATTGTTAGCACCTGCAAGCGATAGTTAGACTAGGAAAGTGACCACACTAAATTCGTTGACTTAACTAATTATATTATTTGTTAAATTCCCCAATCATTTGCAGCCTAGCGATTGTATATTTCGTCTTAAGGTTGGAGCATGGTGCCTACTTATTTAACCTTTATTTAGGTTCATATTGGTTTCACGTCGACAAAAGAAAAGGTTTATATTGATTTGTATTGCATTTAGAATTTAGAATATCTTCAGTACTTTTTTTTAAATAGAAAAAGTGAATTGCTAACCAACCAACTTTATTGTTGCAATGCAGTTAATTATATGAGTTTGTGCTTATTGAATTAATTACGTAATATCTATTCATTCGATATGTTTTTGGCTAATCAGTTATTTGCAATTTAGCTTCTGATACTTCAATATAGTCATTTCATTGTAATCTGATTTAAAAGAATTGGCTGATTGTATGGGTATAACCCAGACAGAACCATTTTTTTTTTTTTTTTGTTTGGATACAGCTGACAGAAACCCCAACACTGAATTATTTTTTCGTAATTGAGTTTGCTGTGGTCTAATGCCCGGCGTTTATATAAAAATAAAAATAAAAATAAAAATCAAGTATTCATAACAGATTCCGTTCTATAGCAATTGCGATTTTGTTGACTTTGTCACAGTTTATACTTTATACTAATATATACTGTACTCCACATTGAAGTCCATCATGCTAATCAACATGGGATGATGTTATTTTAATATTAGAAAATAGATATTTTATAGATATCTAATTAAATTTAAAAGTAAAAAACTAATATTGACATTTTTAAATAAAAATTATATAAAATTTAAAAGTAATAATTGAGTATCTGTATGATACCCAAGATATAGAAAGTTAAAAAATATTTTCCAATCTGCATTGATTATCATATTCTTCTAGACTTTTAGATCTGTCTAAATACTCTAAATACCTAATCCTAGACTTTTACACTCTTATCCTAGCTGTCAACTCTAGTCAACGATCCATTTCACATGGACTCGACAGGTTTATTCGTGAACAAATTTTACAATATTTATTTATTTTTTAATTTCTGAGAGTATCTCTCCCTCAATACCTAAAATGCAAATACATCAAAATATGATGTAAGAGTTTTTTTTTTTTTTTTTTATGAACTGAGAGTATTTATTGTTAAAAGTAATAATTAATCTTTTTGAAGAGTAAAGTTTACATATATAGATCTTGCTTTAAATTATGAAACATTTTCTATATATATTACTAGAAATTAAACTCCTAATTAAATATTTAAGGAACCTAATTAGTTATCAATTGTGTTGTATCCATCGTTAATGATAATGTGACAGATGCTACATGAACGCACAAACCGGACTCACTAACCTGACTCATTGTGAAATCAACCGTTCAAAAACATTTATTTTTCTTAAAATATTCTTTTGATATAATCTAATGACTCTCGAGTTATGAGTCGCAACACGGGGGTCAACACACCATTTCTGTATGAGTAGACGCTTAACAAAAACCTTTGTTTATTGTCATACTTTTTTTCACGCCCATCTAATTCAATAATCATTTTTAAATTCTTTCAATGTTACGACAATATTAATTAGATAAAACCTATGTAGCCAATAGTTAATGGATTAAAATTAAACTTATACAATTTTATACTTTCAATATTAATTTTAATATATTATATAATCTAATTAGATATTATTATATGAATGAATTTTGAAGTAATAATTATAAAAGTCAAACATTTAAATGATGAATTAATATATAATTAGATAATTGCATGATAAATTTTTGAACAGTGGCATATGCCAAACTGTTTTTTTTTTGTACTTATAGGCACACGCACGTCCACACACACACTATATATATATATATATATAGTGTGTGTATAAGAGTTTAATTTTAATATATTATTAATGGAAAATAATTTCATAAAAATATCTAATCATATATTGTTGTGTCAATAAAAAAATTCAACTACCCATTTATTAAAATTTTGCAAATAAAAACATATAATTGATTGATAGCTACTATCAGTGTATTCAAATTAAGTTTTATATATAGTTTGTTCCTCTGCAATATATATATTTATTGTGATTGCTAGGGAATGAATATGCTCTATTATATGTGAGGAAAAAAAATCTACTAAAAAATCTTTGATTTGTGAGAGAAAAAAGCCCACTAAATTTTTTTTATATTATCATCAAGATATTTTATTTACATATTAGTATCTTAAAATTTATTTAGTTTATATATTTATTGATAAATGATACATCTTTTTAATTGATGTGCATAAAATCCTCCTAATTCAAAATTTTCTTTACATATATTAAATATCTATATCTATTGAACAATGTGTAAATTACAACTCATACAATTGTAAGTTATTAATTCAAATTAATAGAATTGTTAGGTTGATGGTTAGAAAGATATACCATCATTCTAAGTTTGTCCGGTTGTCCCTCCTAATTTTTTGGGCATCTTTTAGCCACTGCTTTTAAATATAACAGTATCTTAAAAATATTTTCTCTTCTTTTGGTTACCAAAGAATAAGATGAAAACCTTCATTTTCATCTTTCACCAAAGTATTGAAAGACAAAATAGTCTCTAAACACTTCAAACTGTATGAGGGATTTTCGTCTTTCAAAGTAGTGGACAGTTTTGTCCCTTGGCTAACCCTTTAGCTCTATGCATTTTATTTGTTTAAAGACTCAGGTGCTTTATATATTAAAGACTCAGGTGTCTTACATTTTAAATGACTAGGAATCGAAAATAGACTTTTGAATTGATGAGTGACTAATTTGATTTCTAATATTTTGGTTGATAAACAAAATAGTATATATTGCATAGATAAGATCTGAGTACGAGTTCGAAGATTTTGTTAAAGCTAGAGTTTTAACAAAATTATAAAATCATATATAATTGTATCATAAAATAGAATTTACTTTTTTCATAACTATTATTTTATAAGTTATATAAAAGATACAATGTAATTAATTGACATCATAAAACACTTTACATGAGAATATTATATAAAAAACAATCTATTTAATTATCTAATAAAGTTTAAGAAAAGCCATCTACACCAAAGTAAGGAAGTAATCAAGATATTTATTTCAAAGGTAATATAGATTTTACAAAAAAGAAAATGTGCTTTTTATATGATAATGAAAACAAAACTATAGGAATATATCACAATTATTTATATCCTTCTAATATTATTACATAAATTGATCAATAATTTTATATTTTTCAAGTATTCGATGATATAAATTTTTATGTGACACACTGTGATTTAGTATTAAAACATTAATAAAAAATGTACTTTTACAACATATATATAACATTACTTGAAATACTTTTCATTTTTCTTATAACATAGAGATTGGAATTTATAGAATGCAAATTATATTGATTTTTCTTAAGATGTAATAAAATTTACAGTTATTTATAAAAAAATTTTAAAAACTTTATAAAATTATTATACTAACTTTTTTTGAGTTTATAAAATTTTTACGCTGATCTTTTCTCTATTACACACTACATATGTGTTCAACGAAGACCGATGTCATCAACTAAATAAAAGAGAAACGTAGGCAAATATTTTACCAAATTCAAGATAAATTAATATAATTTATCTTTTTATTTTGGGACAAATAGATAACGAAAGAGAATTACGTACTCATAATACAGTAAGAATTCGATCATGGGTCTAGAAATCGGTTTCATTATTTATAGGGGTAGAGCAAAATAACAAATAGCATGTTCATGGTTAATTAATTGAAACCTTACCCTTACTCTCCATTTTGAGAAGAATGGTTTTTCACTGATAAAATAATGGTTTTTTTTTAAAGGATTGAAAACATTAAAGCTTTAATTTTCAAGTAAAAATCTTCTATTTTCAAAACCTTAACAATGTACCAACAACACTCATTAGCTAAACTCATAAAAAAATATTACTCCTTCTAGAAGTGTTCATGCTATGATTTGGATCTATTTCAAATTAAAAATAATCAAATCTGAAAAAATTATTTTGTTGCGATTTGGATTGGATCATTTTGATTTTAATCTTGAATCCAATATAATTCTATCTAATCTTTATGGTTTGGATTGGATCAATATGCTATTTTTGATAAAATAAAATCTTTGCTTTAAAATATTATAAAGTATGTAACCTAAGTTAATAAAATAAATAAATAAAAACAACAACCCGTTCAACTTTTTAAAAAATGTATAAATTTTAGGGAACAAAACGTATAAAATTATATTATGTAATATGTTAAAAATTTATTTAATAAAAGTATAAAATTAACTGAAAAATACACATAAGATATTATTATGTGGTTTGGATTAGATTGAATCGATTTTGAAAATTAAATCTAAAATCCAATCAAATTCAAGCGTTTTGTAAAAATGAAAATCCAATTCAATCCAAAATTTTGCGGTTTTGATAAGGTTCGGTTTTGGATTGGATTGTTTTTGTGGTTTAAATTGGGTTGGAATGGATTTAAACACCCCCAAATCCTTTAGTTGACATTTTTTTAGTTGTTGACAATTTTTTTTTTGGTTTTACACTATTTGTCAATTTCTAATATAAAGATAATATTTTTTTGTTCTTTCAATCTAATTAATTATATTGATTACATTAATAAAAGTGGACAACGATAATTTTGTGTAATTATACAATTTTGTGTCATTAACAGGAGGAAAATTAAAGCCGTATTCCAATAAAGTGTATTGCTCCTTTTTTTTTTTCCTTTTAATTTTCTAGTGTGTCCATTGCTAATAGCGGTGATTAATACTCACAAGATGTGGAACTTTTTTAAGAAGATAAACTTTAACAACAAGACCATTTTCTTATCATCAAAAATCAAACTTTTAACTAAAAGTTTAAGAAGCTTAATTAGTTAGTAATTGGGTTAGATCTCATGATTAATGCACTGTTCTTCTTAATATGTATTTTTTTAAAAAAAAATTTGACGGATAAATTGAAACGGGCGAAAAATTAGACCTTATTTACATGGAACAAATCAGAATTAATGAAACTTTAACATCTGCAGTTAAATTTAAGACAACATTTAATGACAACCGCTACCCATAGTTTTTCAATATCCTTTTGTAATTTTCTTCAATATTTTCTTCTCCATCAAACGCAGATGTGGGGCAAGAGAACAAGGGAAAGGGCACTGCTACACACCGAAGAAAATATTATTCCCCATTTTTGAATAATTATCTATTTTAAATCTTTTTATTTAGAAATAATTTTTTATTTTAAAATATAAATAGTACTAATTATTTTTTAATAATATCTCTATTAAATAATATTGACTCATTAGTAAAAAAGAAAAGAGAAATTAGTAGAGAAAGGATAAATTAATAAATAATTTTTAATTTTTTTTAATATTAATATTTTTTCAATCATTTATTTAATTTTAATAAATATTTAAAACTGGACATTTATTTAAAGACGAAGATAGTACCAAAATATTTAACAAAAATTGTAGTAATAGTAAAAAATGGAATGAGATAATATAACTCACGATTTTTTTTATTGAAGTACTAGTATAACTTACTTATTCATATCTTATTTTAAAAATTAAATGATGACAAAGTTTACGAAATTTTTCTTTCTTGATCAAAGATTATAATCTTAATAAATGAATTTAAGTCAAAATCAGAGACCCACATTGATCCAATAATTTGGGACAATTAATGAGCACCGCTACGCTGGTTATCATATTTAAGACAAACAATTGGACTATATATATCATCAATCCCATTTCAATTTTTACTTTCTCCTTCGTGGGTGCCTTTTTTTTTTTTTTTTTTTCCCAGAGCTTGGCCATAATTATCATTGCAGATAGGACACGTCCCCTAGCAGAATGCTCTCTGCCATAAACTTGCAACTTGCGGATAGGCTTGGCCTAACCCTTGCAAGCAGCTTGCAATGTGCAATAATTGTCATAATGGGGTAATATGGTCCCATTAATTAATTATACGCTGCATTCCACTAGTGACTAGAATACACATAGTTCTTCTCATCATTTCTTTTTTCCTTTTCTACCTTTGGATTGTATTGCAGTACTAGCCCGGTATTATTAGACAAGTGCATGTTCAAGGGGATCTTGCTACTTCACCCATAATGAAAGAGTACTCTTTAGTGCTTTAAGAATTCCTTTAACTGCTTTCTCATATTCAGCATCAATTCCGCCATGGACGAAGCTTTGTGTCCACAGCGTCTGATTGAATTAATCACCAGCGAATCAAACTTAGTAATTTATTAAAGACTATGTCGGAACTCAAATCCAGCTATTGCCAATGGCTTTATACGAGTATCCAAAAGAAACGTGACAAGTAACATATAATGTATTCTATGCTTCTAAATAAAGTACTAAAATATTGTCACAAAAAAAAGCGTACTAAAATAGTGTTTGTTGAACATATAAAATGCCATTACAAGGTTGAGCTGTGCTGTGCAATGAATTAGACTGTGCATCGAAAATTGTATTTGAAGTCATCCCATATATCATATGGCATGTGTCACCAGTATAGTTGTGAGGTGGAAGCACTAGGCAAGGTATATCGCATTAAATCCAGCTGACAAGTAATTATAACTTTCAAAAATTAATTACTCCGTACATTTTGAAATCTTTGTTATTTTTAAACAAATAAACATATTAATAAAAATAATAAATATATTACAAATGGAATAAAATATAATGAATAAATTAATATATTTATACTAAATGAAGTGCTTTTAGAAAACTAACAGTAATAGTTAGCAAGTGAAATTAGTTAGGAGTATTATTGAAAAAATAAATATTATATTAGAATATGAAATTGGGTAAAAATGAATAGATATTTTAAAATGTGAAATTATCTGAAAATGAATACATATTCTAAAAGGAAAAAAATATTATTTATTTGTATTAGTGCATTAATTATTCAACAGCTTACTTGAAAAACATTTAAAAATTTAAGCAAAATCCACTAATATACTCTCCTTTCAAAATATCTATCAATTTAAAAAAAAACATAAATATTAAAAAATTAATAAATAATAATTCATCTTTTGTAAAATATCTATTAAATTTGGACAAATATAAGTATAAAAGATATGATAAATAATATAATAATAAAGCATTCCTATGCAAAATAATGGTGTATAAATTAGTATTCCCTAATGGTCATTAATTATTCAGGGACACCATTAAAATAAAAAAAATCTATTTTATTAGAATGTGAAATTGATAGATATTTTGAAAGATGGATTTGTCTCAAAGTGGATAGATATTATGAAAGGAATGGAGTATTGATAATTAAGTAAAATATAATGAATGAATTAATAGATCACTATATATTAATTAATATACCACAATAATCAAAGTTAATATTAAATGGAATACTTTTAAAATATGAAATTCATTACAGGTAGTATTAGAAGAAAAAAAAATTAATGCTTTATTGAAATGAGAAATTGAGAGATATTTTAAAATATGAAGTTATTTGAAAGTGGATAGATATTCTGAAAGGATGAGAGTTGTATTCTCTTAATTCTTTATTATTTTTAAAATTTACAATTGACTAAGTTTATCCAAAAAAAAAAAGCAACTGAGGAAGAAGATCCATCTGAAAACAAGAAGAACTTTATGTATCTACTCAGGTCTTTGTTTATTCTGTAGAAAACAAGAAGATCCATATGAAAAAATTGTGAAGTGTTGCAATGGCTAAGAATTATGCATACGATTATAGTAATAGTAAAAATGGATGTTTATTTGTGTGGGTTACATAATGAATGGTCCAATTGGAGGTAGACAGATACAAGCTTTATTTTTTACTTATCCTATTACCCTTTTCGCATTATAATATAGATCATTTTTAGATTTTTTGTTTGGTTCAAAATATATATAATTTTCACATTTCAAAAAAATATTAATTATTTTTTACCCATTTTATCTCTATATTTATGATTAGTGAGAATGAATAGATATGAGTATGATTATTTAATAAAAAAATAATTTATTATAAGTGATAAATTATATTTTCGCTTTTTACTTTTATTTTTTTAAAAGATCAATGAAATACAATCATCATATTTCTAATGCATAATTTTAAATGATTTATATGATGGACCGAAAGGAATATATAATCTTTGTAGTCCTGGAGAAATAAAATCATAGTTTCTTATTATGTTTAATTAAGGTTGTCTTTGTTCATCAACTTGTTCGCACATTTATTAAGATTTTTTTAAAAAAAGAAAATTTACATTGAAAATATGGGTTTTATTTTTATAATATTTCCAATGCATTCAATGTATCAAAACTTTTAATTTTTTATTTTATTTTTTCCATCCTTAACCAATTCCCTTATAGCACTAAGTAGCAAAATCCTAAACTCAATTAAGGAAATCTTATATTTTAATTGTATGATTATGCTTACCATATCAACTTTAAAGAATGAAAATGAATTGAAATAAACATCATCCACTCTGTTGTTTTGCCAAAATACAAGAATGACAACAATAAATGAATAGGATCAGTTTCGACTGCATGGCACAATGATGAATCAGATGACAAGGATCCAAGTATGTGGAATCAAATTGTTAAACGATTTGTCAAAAACAAGGGGAGGATAAGAGTGAAAAACGTCCATGCATGGCACCCGCAGTTCGCAGTTCATTGAGAGCAACCTTGTCCAAATGGAGACTCGTGATGGTATGAGAATCTGACCAAACCTATTGACTTCTGTTTCATGGGAAACAACTAATTTTAAGGATTTGAAGTTTCTCACGTCTAAAATTTCTCCATAAAATATAAATAATCCATTACTCACACAAAGACTTTTTCTTTTGCTTAGCCAATAAAATTCTCTTGTGGTGTTTCTTAGCCAATACAATTGTATCAACAGGACTTTGTCATCATGACATGGCACTTAGTGGATTATTACGAGTGGAATCGTCAGCCATATCTATTGACATTCATACAATGGATTTTGGTTGGATATATGACCACTTGATGAAGCTTTTCGGCCTAAATTTTGGGTCAGTGGCAAACGAAGACTGCAACCCATCGTTTATTATGTATTAATAAATAGCTCCCTTAGAGGGACCTAGCGTCAAGATATTCTTCCGTAGCTTGATAGTGTTCTTGCACCCAACCAGGGCTGATATATTTTATTCGAATCGATTTAATGATTTAGATTTAATTTTAAAGGCATGTGATATTATATTCGTTTTGTATAAGAGAGGAAAAGCATTTTTTTTTTGGTCAAAAAAGTTACAGTTTGGTAAATAAAGTAAGTTGTAAATGCTGATGGGAAAAATCACCAAGGCAATCCAAATAATTGTGACTTTTTTTCTCATACCAAGGCAATCCAAATAATTGTGACTTTTTTTCTCATAAAAGATTGTCGCTTTTTGGTTTTTGGGTCTGAGGTTATCATTTTGTTTAACCAACTTTGGATGTGATGAAATGGGTCAAATAGGGTTCGGCTTTAGGCTTAACAGGCCCAAGAAGAAGGCCCCTCGGAAATGGGCTATTATCTAAGTGGCAGAGAATGAACTCAATTGACTCCCTAATGTGAGGGTTCACCAGTTTGTAATGAAATGAAAGAAGATCCTCATGTGCTCATTCTCACAATTGAAATAAATCATTTTATAGAGATTAAAACTTGAAAAAAGAAGTATATATACGAGAAATCGATTGCTAAGATGCTACATGATCAGATTATGTGCAAATTTCACATAAGATGATCTCCTCGTATGGAATAGTTCAATCCCTGACTCTAAGATTTGGGCCATCCAACTCGATGGGCCATAGTATATTGTTAACATCTTCTCAACGTTGAGACCACTATTTAAAACCAAAATTCACCTAAGGTAATATTGCTTCTCACAATGTCATACGTATGCTATAAGTTTATTTACTTAAAGAAAAGATAGATAATTGCCGAACTACATACAATTTTGGAGAAAAATGACAACAGATAATGAACCGTTTTGCCTCTACCAAATTTTTGCCTGAAAATGTGTTTGCAAGAGAAAGGAGAAGCCTCATAAATTTGAGGAGTCCCAGCTAGCATAAACAGCACCAATTAGTTTCTCATGCAATGTGAACCCAGAGCATGCAATTATGCCTCGGTCAAGACCTTCTAAGTAAATTCCCTTTGAAAAGTCCAGAGGGCGCCCCCCAGCATCAGTTACCACACCACCTGCCTCTCCCACAATCACAACACCAGCGGCATGATCCCATATCTTCTCCTTGTACCCAGACCTTGCGAATTTCATGAATATCTCAGCATCTCCCCGCGCAATTGCTGCATATTTTACCATGCTGTGGACACGCAAAGGCTGTTTTCTGCACCAGATTTAGATAGGAAAAGACAAGAGACATAAATGTTCGTAGCCCAAGTTTACAACTAATAGCTGAGACAACATTCAAATGGTTTAAATCCATCTCTCCCCATGCTTTACTATATTCTCATGAAAATTGAATGAAAAAGTTTGTAACTAGAAAAACAGTTCAAACCCAATAGTGTTCAAAAGTACCAGCATGGAAAAAATGTACCCCTACCCCCTTTAGGAACCTGAGTTAGGTCGGGTTAGATTAATCCAGTTCTTGGTAATCGGACTTGGATACCGGTAGTTTTATTGAGACATAAAAAAAAAAATCACCAGCATGGATTCATAATCATTGTACAGAGTTTGAAAGAACTGAAAACAACAAATTTGAGTGTAAAGGGACTAAAATATATATCCCCTTTGAAGAATACACATTCTAATAACAATGAACCCATGAAATGACTAAAACAGGCTATCTTTTCAAGCTAAATAGGGTGTCTGGTCCATGACTCCTTTCATATTTTCCTTCCCAGGACATGGCATAACAAAATTGAACTCAGATATATACTAACTTATTCTAATTTCTAATCATCAGTTTACAAATCCAGCTGTCCAGGAATTCTTTACCATGAATTCTTATTTAAGTATCAAGCATTAAAATTTCCCACTCTAATTTTTATTCTTCATTCTTATTCTAATTTTCTATTATAATTAGTTGATATGAAACCAAGTTCTTGCAGTCACCATTTTATATTTCTAATTGCTTCCAATAACATGCTTAATTTCAAAACCTTTTAACACCATCCTTATGTTCTAATGCAGCCTACATTATTGTTCAAAAGGAGATATATTCAGTCAATAAGATGTGCATGAAATAGGCTCAAGTGTTGGACATTTGATAGAAATAACAGAAAAGCTTGTACCTAAGTCCCACGCTATGAGCAAGTCCAGCAGTGAAGGAATGGTTTGAGTTGGCCCTTTCCACTGGTTCACAGAGTGTTGCCAATGCTGGATCATCAATGGAAGAAACCTGAATAAGTCTAGCACAATTCGGCCATTCTAGCATCTTATCTCCAGAAATTAATGGTTGCAACCATGCCTCAGCACTGCCTTTCCTAGCATACAGGACACATCCTTTTCCCCATGTGTCAGAAATTGTCAAAGAAGATTGTGAAATTGTTTCATGATAGTGGTAATGATAATTTAGCCCTTCTGCCTGCAGCGGGTAATTAGGACACCCAAGAACTCCAAGAACAGCATTTCCATCTTCAATCAGGGCTAGAGCAACGGCATACTGATCCCCACGCACAAATCCTAATGTGCCATCAAGTGGGTCAAGTACCCAATGTCTTCCACTGGGGCCTCCAGTTGAGCTGCAGCGGCTAACAGCCTCAAGAACTTCTGAAGTCCCAAGAGATGTTTCTGGACTTTGAAGACCATACATGGATGCTGAAGCTAAGGACTCATTGACAGTGTTCACGACAGCTGCCAGCACATCTGCTGAATCATCCTTGGAGATCGTTTGTATATCTTCTTCAGCAACAATTGACACATTTTGAACCCCAAAAGTTGCTGAAAGTAACCAACTGACAGTTGCTTGAACACTAAAATCTTCTCATGCAGGGATATTAAATACCCAGTCAGTTTAATTTGATCAACATTTTGACCAAAAACAAGTTTTGAGCATCAGACATATAAATGGAACTAAGGAGAAATGGTTCATATATATCACATTAGAACATGAATATCCCCTTTTCTGCTATCAGACCAATTATTTTAGTGCTGAAGTAAAGCTAGTTTGGTTTGAGTGCAAAGTTGTGAAAATTAATAATGAGTACAAGGGAAAGCAACCAAAAGACTTTGGACCTTCACTAGATAACCCAAAGCCTTCACCTTTATAAAGTGAAATCCCACAATACAGATTTAACAGTTTCATGTAGCTCACAACTTGCAAATGATTAGTTCAGTTGACACTCAAACACTCATAATCCAATAATCCATATACACAAAGCAAAATACCAAACTAGAAAATGATCAATCTGACTTCATATTCTGAACTAAGAATAAACAAACCATTGAAACTTTGCTGCCACTACAAAAAAATGATTTCCATTATCTAGAAACTGAGCACCACAAAAGAAGCATACTCTACCAGCAAAAGGACATGGCACCAGTAAAAGTAGGAAAGAAAAGACACTACAAGTGTGCAACATCTCTAAAGAGTAACTTGCAAAGCATAGTCATCTTGATGGATTTTCTTTTGCCAAAGGTTAATATCTTCTAAGATCACAATGAATGTGATGAGATTTTATAATAGGTAAAGTCTATGGTGCAAATATATTTTATTGCACTAGTAAACCTAGCTTTGATGCAATTTTTGGACTACCAGATTGAATTTGAATCCAACAAAACAGTTTTCAACAGATTCAGATTTAATCCAAGACTATAGAAACTGCCAACCATGGGCTGTGCAACAATTGCGTTATACTCAGCATTCTTAATAACAAAATGTCCAAGACAAGAAAGGAATTTTTCAATTGGTAGCAATGGTTTAATTTTTAATGCATTAATTGCATATCCATATGTGAAACACAAACAAATATTTACATACAACAGAATGGCTAATGTAGCTTTACTAAGATAATTGTTACTTATCCATTAAAATGGGGGGAGGGCATGCAATGGGATGTATACGGCCAGCATGTAAAGGTTTCTGGATATGACTCAAGTAAATCTAATACCTTAAGAACTCAATCTTATAAACATCCTATAATATTATATAAAGTTTTTCTTTTTGGATAAAAGATGAAATTTCATTAACAAGAATAGAAGAATATTACATAGAGCGTAGAGGACAATAGATCCTCAATGCAAAAAGAATAAACAAACAAAGACAATGATCATTGCCTTCCAATCTGAGCTATTAAAGATGGATAACCTTCTAAAGAGTTTATGTGTCTTACACCAAATAGACATAGATGTCTAATCCTATTCCACAAAACCCACTTGTTCAAAGGCATGCAGTTAAAAATGCAAGAGCTATACTGTACCAAAATACACCAAACAACTGCAGACAGCACATTGCCACAAGATTTTGGCTTCCTTCCTCCTCCCAAAACAATTCCAATTTCTACAACCACTAAACTCGATATATACACGTGAATATGAGTTCTCAACACTCGAATCTCAAAAATGCAGATTCGGCTATTCTAACTTGTAAGGTACTGCCGAGTGGCCAGTAGAGAGTAAAGTGCACAATGCGTAGTTCCTAACAATCCTAACTATTTATAAGAAAAATCAATGACACACATATGTATGATATATCATGTTAATGTTAATTATCTTATACAATACTAAACTATTAACAGTTGAGATTGTACCAAAAAATGCCAGTGCTTAAAGAAAAAGATATTGCCAAACCCATGTCAATTTTGAAGCTGCATTATAAGACTTCGACACATATCAATTACACAATTCACAACAATCCCCAACAGATTCAATGGATTTAATTAGAAATACCTGCAACAGTGACGGGAGAATCATCGTCCTTGGACAGAACATGGTCATTGCCGGCGGTTGAAAAGAGGCGCTCCTGGACCCTCCTGCAGAGAGCGCATGCCACGTGGACGACTCTCACGGCCACCTCCAATTCCTCGGCGTAGCGGTCATTCTCCATGGCAAGAGAACACTAAAGCCACAAGCTTTTCAGAAACCCACCTTGGGAATCAGGTGATACTCATGGGAAATGGCTTTTCCAAGCAAATGGGAACGAAGGGAGTGAAAGTGGCAAAATGGGGTGGTACTTTTGTTGTTGTTTGGTGTTGCTGCTGTGTATTAAGCATAAAAGAGGGCAATGTTATGCTGTCAATGTATGAAAGCTTATAAGCTCTGAATAGGAGGAATGGGAAAGAGGATCAACAAATGAAAGTGATTCACGGCACAGAGAAAAGAAAGAAGCAAAAGGCAAAAGGCAAAAGAGCATTTGGCAATGGTCTCTCTCCAATCCCATCATGGGCGTCCACTTTTTTCCGATTCTTGGCGATGGGAGCTCCTGCAATGCCACACGAATCTGACACGTCATCATCACGATTTCTCTTACGCTTCAAACTAGTACTAGTTTATCTAACAGAAAAAGTTAGATGTTTTGTTTTTAAAAGAAATTTACAGGGTGCCATCAGACGCAGTGATCACTCTTTTTGCATACTGTAAACCCATTAAAGAAATAAACACACGGGCTGGGCACGAGAAATAATATCTTTCGAAAAAAAATGTATGAGAAATAATTGTTTTCGAAAAAAAAAATGTGTTTTTAGTATTTTTAATTTTTAACTATATTTAAAACTGCATTTGGATATTTTTTTTATAAGAATCACTTTTTCAAAAAAATACTATTGATGTATTTGGATAATTTACTACAAATAATTAAAACCTCACGAAAATTTGTTTTCAATTTTTTTTAAAAAAAAAATCCGAAATTTTTTTAATTATATATAAAATTTAAATCTTATGATATTTTGTTGAAAGCTGAAATAAGCACAACTAAAATTTAGGGTTGCTTAGTTTTAATTTTTAATATTGAAATTTGGGGTACTAGGGAAATGCCCTTTTCTTTATAAAATTTTAAAAATTAAACTACTGAAAATTGAAATCGAACACATCATTTAGTTTTATAATAAATTTTTTTCAAATTTAGAAATCAATGCAGTTTAATCTTTACCCAAACACAATTGTATTTGTTATAACAGCTTTTCTGTGAAATAAGAAAGGCTGATTCACCAATCACCACTATACCTCATGCCTCAACGGCAAGCCAGGCATGTTGAATATTGTTTCAGATTCCAAAGCTAAAGCCAAAAATACCCGCCACTTATTATTCAGTTTCTCCGCACCTACGTAATTAGACTGTGCAGATGGAAGGCCAAGCTTCTTGTAAACGCAGTGGACACGCTGTTGCTGCTGTAAGCATTGTTTTTTCTCTTTATAATTGCTCGATGTTTAAATAGCTTTGCATTGAACTGCTTTTCGCAGTTCTTCTAAGTGATTATTTTGGGCCTTGAATACAAAATAGTTGTGTTTGCCAACTAGTTGCTAAAGCGTCTTATAAAACAAGCCCGAAACAACTTAGATTGAATTCCATTACGCTTGCAAAGTTGCTATCACTTTATTAACAAAATTAACCTTTTTTTTATGAATTTGTTGCTAACATAATTGAATGCAACCCAACTTTTATTAGGTTATAACTCATGAATGCCAAATCATGAGTTCAATTTTGTTAGATCGACAATATAAAAGAGTATTATGCTATCATCCAATTAAATATCTTCTTTTTATATTAGTTTTCAAGTAGTACGGGTGAAAACTAATAATTATATTTACTGATATATTATTCCATGATTGGATAACTATGTTTAATAATTTTATAGAATATCAATGTATTAAAATTAAATACGCCTAATCATAGTTGACTTTTTGTCATTGCTGGGTCTTTTGATACTTTCCTACACAAATAAAGGGATCGGAATTTTCTGTTGTTACTCACTGATACCCCTCACCAGAGCCTCATGTTACGAGAGAGAATACGCATTTTATTGTATTAGGAAGAAACATAATTATTTATACTGACCTATCAATTTTGATTTTATTGTTGCGTCTATCTTTTATATAAGATGAGAGTATCTGATCTCAGTAAATTGAATGTAAATAAATTAGTTCTTATAATATTTTGCAGGTAACAAAAAACTTTCACCTTTTTTTTTTTCCTACTCTAATGCAGCAAGGGAACAACATTTGTGGTGATATTTCTATGAGGTTATTGCCAGATGAGATTGTCTCTCACATCTTTTCCTTTTTAAGCATGAAAGAAGCCTACAAGACCCGTTTGTTGTGTCGTAGATGGAGATAACTCTGCATTCCGGTGCTGAATCTTGAGCTTAATTCTAAGATTATTTCCAAACCTGGCTACTTAACTATGCGGGGTGAAAGTGCTGTTTGGGAATTCGAGATTAACTTCGTTAGAAAAGTGAATCAATATTTGTATAAGTTTACAGGTAAAAAGTTGGTCTCCTTCAGTATTAGCTTCGGTTTCCGTGTTGGGCATGAGTTTGCTTCTGACGTGGATAATTGGATCAGTTTTGCTGTGATAATGGAAGCTGAAAGAATCAATTTCAATATTCTCTTTATGCCATCACGCTATAATTTTCCCCGCCATCTTCTTCCCCTTGGTGGAGGCTCTCACTTGAAGCTTCTACACCTACAAAAATGCAAGCTGAGCCCTCCTCTTGAGCATGTGAATCGACTCAGTTCCTTGAAATTTCTCGAATTGGATGAGGTAAATCTAGAAGAAAGGGATATGGATCTCATCCTCAGTGCTTGTATAAACCCTGAATCATTGATAGTAAGAAGCTGTTATCTCATTTGATGGCTTCGCCTAGAAAGTCATCATGTCCCCAAGTGGCTAGCCGTGCTGGTTTATTCTTACAACATAAGGAGCATTGAGCTTAATGCTGTTGGTCTTGAAAGATTTGAGTATAGAGGTTGGCCAGCAATCGACTTTGTTAAGCTTTCACCACTGACAAAAGTTTATCTGTGGATTAATCCATGTAAGATGGTAATGGAGTTTATGTTCGAATCCCTTCCTAGAGATTTTCCCCTCCTACAAAATTTGACTATATGTTGGATCACTGATACGGTGAGTGATGTTCCACTGTCTATAAAATGAAATATATGTGATATTATATGTAGTTTTAACATAACCTTCTTTTGTCTTTAGTTGGTGGCATTACCTGAAAGCATGACTGCATTTGGTTGTCTCAAGCACTTACGCTTGATTCTGCCTCTGACATCAAAGTTCGACCTCCTCTCACTCTCTTACATATTGAACGCTTCTCCAATTCTGGAAGAATTTCATCTATCTGTATGTCCTACATTGTTTTCAGCTTTCTAATATGATGACACACTCCTAACTTGCACATTCATCTATATTTATTTGTTTATTTCTTCTATAATTAGAAGAAACAGTTGATGCAACCATCAACCATTAAACCTTCACACGATGCTTAGGTTTGTAGGTTTGTACAATCATGTCCTTCTGCATCCTTTTGGGCGTTCTGGTGGATTTTTCACTCATGCATATCAGCATATATGATATGAACTAACTCCACAAGGCAAGTGTGATCAGTCACAAAAACCAAGTTGTTATGGGGACTTCTACCCAAAAGTTAGCTCGGGGGGGAAAGTTGTCCAAGTTTTCATAAACCCTATCTTAACCGGACATTTGTTGATAGTTCTTCAGGATACGTTCTGATACCATATTAAGATTGAGTGCCTATCTCAACCCCAAAAGCTAGCTCATAGGAGAAGGGTTGCCCAAGCGCTAATAAAAGCTAGTTATCTTAACTATATCCTTGAACAATACGAGACTTTAACAATAATAAATACAAAGCTTTTTTTAAGTAGAATTAAAGCTTGTGCTTGAATCTACTTAGCTTAGGTCTTGCTCATGGCTTAAACTTAAAAGAATGAATGATGATTTAATGAAAGAAAGTGTGAAGCAATAGAAGCGGCTAGTTTTGATCAGGCCTGTTCCAAATGATTAGATTGTCTCCACAAATTGTTATGGAATTCTTTGTCAATCCAACTATATTAATTATTTTTAATGATATAGAAAAATGAAGTTTCCCTGCCATATAAAAAGCACGCAACAAAGGAGGGAAATTGTGCTTAAGAACCACAAATTTTTCTTAGTCCTAGAGCTTATGGAATGAAAAGGGGATGATAAGAAGAGCTGAGATATCTTTGGATCTGGATTTATCAACTCTACTCTCAAGTGAAAGCAATCTATTTTTTTCTTGAAAAGTGTCCTGTTTGTAGGTAAAAACTAGTAAAGGATTCTGGCTCTAAACGCTTTACTTTGTTGTCTCTTTTTTTCTAGTTTGGTTGATAAATGATCGATTCAAACTTCCCCATTTACCATCTTGTATGCTATGTGTTTGGTGGTTGTAGTAGCATATGAATCTTTTCCAAGAGATGATATACCAGAGTAAGAGTACTCCAGCAGGCAACATCTACAATTAAAGGTATGCTTGTAAATTTGGATTTTGGAGGGAAAAAAAGGGGAGAGGAGGACTTATAGTATAAAATTATATTATAAGTCCTTATTTTTTCTTTAAAATCCAAACTCACAAACATATCCTAAAAGAAGTTACAATTAGTGGATTTCGGGACAGAGCTAATGCAGTGCAGTTGGCTATATACCTACTCAAGAATGCTATTGCACTTGAGCGGATGATCATAAATCAAAGAACTAAACTGTAGCAAGGGGGTGATGAATGGGAATACTTCAACTTATCAGACTATGGAGGTGAGGTGCAGGAGGCATATTCCCTTTTTCATTAATATCCATTGTTATTCATATTGATGATATATAATTTTGTAAATATATCTATTTATTTTATTTTATTATTCATGAATTTCAACTATCAAAATGTATAAAAAGATCGTAACTATATCCAGTTATTTTATTTTATATGAAATGAATACATCTTGAATATAGACCAGATTGTGTGCATTGTTCTTGATCGGTAACCTTCAATAGTTTCCTATAAAAAAGATAACAATATATTGCCATTAATTTTCATTCGATTTCTCTTAATGACTCAACATTCAAAACATTTTAATGAAAAGATTCTTTTGTTTCTGTTTTTACATAATGTTAACATATTGGATATACAAATGTTTTTCACTATCTGTTCTTGGTAGAGAACGCATAACTGATAACACAATAACAGTGATCGATATCAATTTTGTTTTGCCAAGTATGTCTGAGTAAACAATATGGCTTTCATTCTCACATCTAATTGAATATGGATAATAAATTCGCATAACAATGTTCTAGACATATGATTCTCAATTTTTATAATATATAGTTCACCTTAGCCTAATCTTAAAAATTGTGTGTAACATCGGAGATCGACCAATGACAGCAAACGAGAATTTTACTATTAACCAAAATTAAGTGACTTTACTCTTAATGCCTTCACATGGTAATTCTTAATTATAATCAAACACCTAAATCAGTTCTCTGTAATTGTAAATGATACCAAATTAGTTCTTTAAAGTTTTTGGAAATCAATTTTGTCCCACAATATTTGAAATGAAAATACATTTTGTCATTTAGTGTATACTTTGACATCAATTCGATATTTAATTTGATCGAAATTTTATACTATGATAAACAAAATTGATATATAATATCTTTAAATGATTAATTTGATTCCTTAAGTATCTTAAGGTTCTTGACAATATATATAGAGATTGTCTCATGACCAGATATGTCTTAAGAGAATCAGTTATTCACTAATGATATTTAACACAAAAATGATTCGATAAATGTTGTATGAACAATAATATGTCTCCCATCTTTTACGTCTTTCATTTTTGAAATAGCAACACTTATAAAGTGAAAGAGGATAGTAAAACACTTATTTTTTTGTTTAGGAAAAAGAGGATAGTAAAACTAATATCAAAAGGGGAAAAATATGATGAAATTTGTTTAAATAATGGTCTGCAGCCTTTTGTAAGAGCTCCATTTGTAACGATTAATGGGATGCTGGTTTGGATGATCTTTTTTAGGGTAAGAGAATAGTGCCCCGGTCTAAGATAGGGAAAGTCTTCGGGTATAGAGTACGAGACCCTCTCATGCTCCACTCAACTAACTCGACAATTAATTTGTATATCAATTCAATTCCTATTTTATTTCATTTTATTTAATAATTTCAAAAATCAAATTTAACTTATAAATTAAATCCATTCAAATTGTGTCAAATCAAATCAAGTTATTCCCTAGTCCTAATTTTGATAACAAGAAGACATTATGATCTTTTAAAATTTAACAGGCAGAAGTATACCCACGGTATTTCAAAAGATTTCAGATTGCAAACTCTAAGGATATGCTTGTGAGTTTGGGTTTTGGAGAGGAAGGAAGAGGAAAGGAGGGGAGGGGAGGACTTGTAATATAATTTTGCACTAAGAGTCCTCCCTTTCCTTCTCTTCCAAAATCTAACTCACAAACATACCTAAAGTTATAAATACCCTTTCACTTGTTGTTCAAAGCAAAACAAACAGAAACTTTCACTCAGCAGCTACTCAATAAGATTGCGCTTGAAAGGCCACGCTTCTTCAGAGCAATACCGTGTTTAAAAATTTTGTATTGACTATTGTTTTTTAGAAAACTGTTTTTATTATTGAGACTAATTTTGATATAAAAAAGTTTTAACCTGTGATCCAATTACATGCTTCTAGTGGCACTGCATTTTAGTGGATGATCGAGTCAAACAATTTTAATTGTGTATTAATATATCATTGAATGTCTTAGTGAAACTTTATTTAGTCACTATGCATCAAAATTGTTCATTTCTGTTTTACTTTTATGATTGTCGTATCTTGACACTTGAAGGAAATGTTGTGTTTGCCAAGCGTCTGATAAACAAGGCTGAAATATTTTACATTGAATCCCATTACACTTGCATATAATTAATTTCAAATAACAATTTAAGTTTTCTATGAATTTTGTTGCTGACATAATTGGATAAAACTAAACTTTGAATGCCTAGTCTTAGTTGACTAGTTGCAATTTAGTTTTACTGAATTGATACTTCAGCTTTTAATGATGATGTTGCTCCCAACACAACTTTAAATCTTTGTTTTTTTCTTCTCTTTTTGGAATGAACAGGGGAACATCATTTGTAGTGATGATGATATGAGTGTGTTACCAGACTGGATTGTCGCTTACATCCTGTCGTTTTTATGCATGAAAGAAGCATTCAGGACACGATTGGTGTGTCGCAGGTGGAGAGATCTCCGCGTTCCTTTGTTGAATCTGAAGCTTCACCCTAGAATTATATATTTATATTTAATTCGAAATATGAATACTACACCTCTATCAGGGGATGAAAGTGAGTTGTGGGAATTTGAGAGTGACTTTGTCAGAAAAGCTTATCAATATTCGGATAACTTTCCGGGCAAGAAATTGGTCTCCTTCAATATTAGTTTCGATGCTCGATTCGGGAAGGAGTTTGCTTCTCATGTTGATGATAACTGGATCAGTTTTGCTGTGAGGATGGAGGCAGAGAGAATCGATGTCAACATTCAATCTTTGCCATCACATTATACTTTTCCTTGCCATCTTCTTCCCCTTGGTGGAGGGTCTCACTTGAAGTTTCTATGCCTAGGAAGATGCCTACTAAGGCCTTCTCTTGAGCTTGTGAACCCCTTCAGTTCCTTGAAAACTCTTGCATTGAATACAGTAACTCTAAGAGAAAGGGATATGGATGTCATCCTCTCAGGTTGTCTAAACCTTGAATCATTGATACTGGGAGGATGTCATCCCATCTGGGTGCTTCACCTAGAAGGTCGTGTACCCCGGTTGAAGCGGCTGTACAATATAGAGAACATTAAGCTTGATTCTGCTGGCCTTGAAAGATTTGAGTATGGGGGTCTGATGGGGATATTCAACTTCTATAAGCTTCCCCCACTAACAGAAGTTTCCCTGAGTATTTCCAACAGTAATAATGATTTTTATGGGGCGATAATGGATTTTGTGTTCGAATGCTTTCCTAGAGATTTTTCTCTCGTACAAAATTTGACTTTATGTTGGCACATCATCAGTGATAGGGTAAGTGAAGACATGTTCTGCTATCTATAAAGTGAAATTATGTAATACAATAGTTTTAAATTTTAACGTAACCCTTTTTTTTTTGTCTTTAGTTGGAGACAGTACCTGCAAGGATTGCTGCATTCGGTTGTTGTCTCACGCACTTGAACTTGATTTTGTTTCTGTTATCAAATTCCAACCTCCTCTCAATCACTAACATATTGAATGCTTGTCCAGTGCTGGAGAAATTTACCTTGTCTGTAAGTCCTTGATTGTTTCATCTTTCTGTGATGATGGTACACCCTTAAATGCACTTTCATCGACATCTGTTTGTTTTAGTTGCTGCAACCATCATTTGAAGGGATTGACTACGAAGTATTGACCACTAGTAAAGGATTACTATGTTTATTATACCGATCTAGGAAAAAGAATTCCTACCATATGAATAGTATGCAGCGAAACCACACCACTTCTTAGTTTATGGAATGAAAAGAGGGGATTGTTGGGGTGCCCAGGTTAGTTTATGGTCTAGATTTCTCTGGTTTACTCCATCACTAGTAAAGTAATACGTTAGTAGTATGCTTTATTTTGTTCTAACTTACATTTTTCATCTTGTATGTTATTCAATTTCGTTTGGTGTATGCAGTTACATGCATCTTCATTTATGCGGTGGTGGGGGCTGCCGCAGAAAATAGATTACTCTAGTCAGCAATATCCACAACTAAAAGTAGTTACAATGAATGGATTTCGTAACCATTGGAATGCAGTTCAGTTGGCTAAATACCTACTTAAGAATGCTGCTGCACTTGAGCGGATGATTATAGACTAAAAGAAGCATAGCAAGTGTCATGGAGGTGATAAATGGAGATGTTGCAATGTATCTGACTACAAAGTATTGACCCGAGCTGAGATTCATTATTTGCTCTTCAAAGAAAAGGTTAATCCAACAACAGAGTTGCTTATAACGTGATGCTCAATGTTAAACCATTGTGTTATTGAAGGCAGGTGGTGGCTTTCAAAGTTTGCTATGTTTTTTTTCTTAAAACGCAAATCTCACGAGGTGATTGTACTTTTCTTAATTCTTATACGTCAAGGCTTTATGTTGTGTTAGCCTTTGCTCCATTGTTATCGCCAATTTTAATAAAGTCGAGATTTTTATAATCTTTTAATTTCTTAAAAAAAAAAATGTTAATAGGTACCTTATCTGCTTTAAAATTCTAATCAATTACTACTCGTCACAGAAGACGAATGGTGCAACAATTGCACGGCGATCAAACCTTTCAAGAACAACCCCTCATATATATTGGCTCTAATGACAGGGCACGTGCCTTCTTTTTTTTTCTTTTTTTAATAATTACAGAGCATGTGATTTAAATGTAGAAAACAAATCAAAGGCAAAAAATTGATCTGTGTTTTTTAATTTCCAGATCTGTGTCTTTTTTTTTTTTTCGTTTTTTTTTACATAATAACATTTGCCTGTGTAGTCAATGTCACCTTCGGTTCCATTATAGACGATGAATAGTGACCCCTTTCGCCCCCTCTTTTATGTTTTCTTTTTACTTTTTTAGATATTTCTGATATGAACGATTATTTGGGGCCTTTTACCCATGTGTCAAAACAGTGCAGCAGTGAAAAACGAGCTTGTTTTAAGGAAAGGATTTCCAGTTTATCATCCGGTTAACAACATAATTAGCGACTAAATAGCAGAGAATGACGTTCTCGTGTCGCGTTTGTAAGGCGCCCCTGCACAACTTCATGTGTGAGGCGATTTCAACAGCTTTCACACAAGTATGCACCTTTAATTAATTATTGATATCAATTATCCTTCCTGAAGCGCTTTCAATTAACTCCTCCTGCAAAGCGTTTACACCGTGCAAATTGCTTGCAATTCTCTTGGATAATATTCTGAACTTAGAAGATAATTTCTTTTGGCAGATATTTGTAATTGTCTTTTCATGTCTTGCAGCATGCTCTTAATTAATCTTAACAGTTATATTATATATACTCATAAAGTATAAATACTGCATCTATTCATATCAAATTTATTATTGAATAATATGTGGATTAAATATGAGGTGGTATAGTGTTTCATGTTTCATGAATACAAATAATGTTATTCTAAATTTAACAACTAAGGAGATTTCTAACTTTAATTTGAATTGATACATGGTTCACACAATCACACTTGATAGCAATTGAAATTATATTCCTCCACAAGAATGGTCCTCTTGCTACTTTTTCGAACACTGAATTAATTTGATAATGCAACTTGCCAATGGCATTTAGACACAGGAGGCCTAGCACGTGAAAATAAGAGTATATTTAAAATATATTATAGTATAAAACTTTTACTAAAAAGTTTTATGTACAATTTTTTAGGGACTATTAACATATTAATGCAATCCATAAACCAGCTTCAGATTCAATTCACATCCATAGCAGAGGCATCAGACAACTTTAATTTGTTGCTGCCATCAGCATATTAATGCAATCCATAAACCAGCTTATAGTTACTGCAGCCTTCTAGAAACAAAAAATGCTCATAAACTTAGTAGTATGATAAGGTGGTTTTTCTAGTTTCCTAGCATCACTAGCAACACGCATGCATGCAGAACTTGCTGCTATCTTCTGAAAGTGGAATGTGGAACACTCAGACTCCATGGAAAGTATATATCTTGAGCATTTCCCTATCATATTTAATTTTGGCTTCAAAATTGGGATGTTCTTCATATGTATTTCAACATGTCCTTTTAGTGAAGCTGATCTTTTGTGCATAATAGTTAGTTGGACAGATGGCACTATCACCATGTAGATATCAGTCGATGTCCACATTTTGACCATTAATCAGGCAGAATCGGAGTTTGTTATTAGGAGCTTGTTTTCTTTTTACACTATCATGTGTAAAAAGAAAAAGAGAAGAATAGGTTTAATGTTTTGCACATTATATTATGGCCTATCGCTACATTAATATACTTGCCTCTGGTTATAATTATATTTCATGGGACCTGTGTGCCCTTTCAACAAGTAAAAACAATGCTTAAGTTTGGTCGTAGATTGATGAGATTATCAAATTTTGTACATATATACCTATATGTATATTTTTTTTATACTTCTGGAATTACATAGATCGTTATGAAATTTGAACCTAGAACCTTATGTAACTATTTAAACCCCTCACTATTAGGATTTAGGGTGTATATATATGTGTGTGTGTGTGTGTGTGTGTGGTGTTGATACTTGGAAATAATGGAGGCCATGTGGATTTGATAATAATAATGAGCAAAAAAGACAGAAGGGCCACTTGTCATGATAAAAAGAAAATAAGGACGGAAATTGAAAAGTACATGGACAAGGTAGTAAATAAGAATTGATCAACTGAAAACTTTTGTCCTAATTTCAATTCTCATGTTCTATTTTCATAAAATGTGTAGATGCTCAAAAAGAAATCCATACCCTTGACTAATGAAACTTTGATCGTTAACATAAATAGTAATTCATAAGATAATAAACCAAACATTAATAGATGAAATTCAATTGTCGACAAACGCTTTAAATAACTAAAACATCTAGCTAAAAAAGATTAATTTGTATGTAGCAATGATGAAAACCATTTTATACTGTCAACTAATTAAAACTTAATATATTACTATAATTTTTTAGTAAGTGCATCATTTCCTCCTTATTTCTCTCATCAACTAATTATGTTTCTATTCCCTGAAAAACAACTAAATTTTGCTTTTGGTCCCTGAAAACTTTTTATTTAGTTTCAATTCAAATATTTTAAAAATTGATTGATTTCGGTTTTTGTCACTTATAATTATTGACTGTCATGTAAATTGTAAATTGAATGACCTTACCTTTTATTTGCCCATTTGGCATTTAACATGAACGGTTTAATTTAAAGGACTAAAAACCAAACAATTTTACCAATGTTTGAATTGAAACCAGGCCAAAAAAATTTTATTAGGGACCAAATCCAAATTTTTTTTTTCAAGACAAAAAACATATTTATGTCTTTTTATTACTTACTTTAATATTTAATAATTATTTATTGGTTTAATTGAATATATAATTTAAAAATATATAATACTCTATTTCTTTAAATATCTTTTTACTTGTATATTTAATTTCATCTTATACTATATAAAAAAATAAAATTACATTAAAATAATAATTTTATTGATTATTTAAATTTAATGGGATGGAGTGTAGCTTTTGAATAACAATAGAGTGAAGTGCAATTTAGTCAAGCCTCATAATAATTTGTGGTATTTATTGAAAGAAAAAAAAAATTAAACCATCAATTCATGAGAATTATATTCTTATGGTTTCAAGTTTCAACACATTTCAAATGTTGTTACCCTCATTTATTTACTCCCAAGTCAGTGTTGTCTCCACAAGAACCACTTCGTACTACTCTCATTTCCACATGACTCCAGGTGGCAAAGAATTCACACGATCACCATGATTAGACCAATCGAGAACACACCCCAATGCGCCCATAAGGACCAAAACTTCAAAACAAAAAGGAAAATAACACGCATGACCTAACAACCAGCCTATCTTTGACAACTGTCATTCAACTAACGGTAGATAGCATTACATTTCACTCCCACCCCATTAATTCGGCCCTAGCCGAGTTTCCCACCCCATAAATTCACAAGTTATGCATTGTCACTTTGGGAGAGCACTAACAAACAGTATCTAAAAAACCATAAAGCGACCTTCACACAAGACAAAACAAACCAAAAAAAATAAAAACTCTTTGGGAAGGAAAACCTTAATCTTGAGTGATCGATCAAGATGGTTTGCTTCTGCTTTCTGGTGGATCAGAAGAGAAGAGTGCGGCGGAGCAAGCCGGCGGCGGGGAGCTGCTCACGGTGCGGCTGCGGAGCCAGCGTTGCTGATATGATGACACAAACCAGATTCTGCTACGTTCCCTTCTACTGCAAATCTTGGAAGGCTATTATATGCACTTTCTGTGGTGCCATTCTCAAGTCTTACAGATGAGCTATATATAGAGTTCTATTTTATGTTTATTCCTTTTTGCTCTTTTCCCTATATATATGTATATATATATATATATATAGTTCTACTGTGGCTAGCTAGTAAAGATGTTATCTCTCTATATATATTTTATATTGTATAGCTTTATTCTATTATGTTTTTGTAAGTATGGCATATTTGGATTTGAGGGCTTAGTTATTTCGGTTCATGTCGAGAGGTATACATAGGGGTGATATGTATATTGAATTCTTATATTATGTTAACCTATTATTTGAGTAAATAGTTTAGAATTTGATTTATCAGTAAATAGTTTAGAATTTAATTTTTTGTATTGAATTCTCATCTAATCAATTATTATTATATTAATAAAAATTGTTAAATCTCACGTTCACTATTTAACGAATCAACCAAATGCGATGATTTGAATGAACTATTAATACATAAAAATTAAAATTAATAATTTATTTAGAATTTTATGTGAAAAGAATTTTTAAAAATTAATTTTTAAATATGTTATTTTATATTTAAATGTGTAATAAAAATATTTGTTTGGGGTATTTTAGAAAGTTCGTTTTGAAAAGTTAGATATTTTAAAATTTAAAAAATAAGAGTACAAATGATTTTTTTAAAGAGTAATAAACTATATAATTAAATGGTAAAAAATTGAAAATGTAATTTTTAGCTGCTGAAAAATTTAGAAAATCCAAACATATTACTAATCTGTCCTGTTTGGTTCATTTTTGTGTGAAATTTAAAAAGTTAGACAAGTATATTTACTGTGTATCAAGCAGAAAACTATAGTGTTTCTCTGTTTATGATATGGTTTTAGTAAATTTAGTTAAGGATTTCACCAAAAAAAAAAAAAGACTTGGTTAAGGAAGCAACATGTTTCCTTAAAGGATAGAGATCCAACTCTTGGGTCGTCTTTTTGTGGTGACTAGGGTGTGGATAATAATAAGAAGACGGTTTTCTTATTTTAATATGTCTGTTTCGTTATTTATTGTGGTTCGCGACTTTGCGTACTGATAATGAAGGTCGAAACCTTCGTATCGGTGCCATGTTTTTGTGAACGGGGTAGTGGGAAAATCTATTATAGTTCAGGATTATTAAAACGATTCTCCCTCCGGATGATACTATCTCAACCTTAGCATTTTTTTCTCTCTTTTTCTCTTTCTTTTGCCAAACGACCATAAGGAAGTGTTTATTTACTGTCTTTGGGATAAAAATACAAGGATAGAAACAAAAATATAGAAATAATAGATATATAGACATAAATAATAAATATGTATAAGAGTCTTATTGAAAGATAAAAATATTAAATTTTTGTCTCCATTTTCTGTTCCCAATATCCCTACATTTTGGAGGTACAGAAATTTTATATTTTTCCCCGGGAATAGAGAAATTTTCCATTCCCTATTCTTATCTCCACCACCAAATATATTTGTATCTCCAATATTTCTATATTTTTGTCCTAAAATTAATAAACAAACGCTGCCTAGTGTCCAACATACTCGCATCTTCTTCCCTCCGGAAGTGTGAAAGTTTGGTCGTGGAGTGGTGCTTGTTGTCAATTACTTGGTCCCATTCCCTATTCATATATTTGGAGTCTTCTTGCTGTCAATTAATTTTATAGTTGAATTTCATTAGGCTGATAGGTTACTCTTCCTACTCATCCTAGACACTTATGTAAATAAATTAAGTGTTCTTGTAAAGTATATGTTTGCTTCATATGTGAAGTTTTAAGTAGGATTATTAAAAATGAAATGCATGACACCCAAAAAATGTATTCACTTGGAAAATATTAAAAGGTATTTTTGCTGACGAGTGTGCAAGGTACACTTTATGGAACTAAAAATGAAAAGATCTAAAATTTTTTAATGCATTAAATATATTAGAAACATAAAAATTTTATTTTTCTATCGATGGCCTTCGACTTCAAAATCATTAAAAGAGTGCTCTGTCGACAGAGGTGAAACTTGGGCATGGCGGGGGCACTCCCCTCCAACCCCTCTCAATTTTTTTTTGAAAAATTATATAGTTATATGTAATAATAATACAAAATAATGTTATATATAAAATTAAATTTATATATAACTTTATTCAATAAATATGCTAAGTAACTTTATTTAATAAACATATTAAGTTTGAAAGTGTTATTTTATACAAATGATATTGCCCTATATACAAGAGTTTTTCCAACTGAAAAGTTCATTAACTTATATTTTGATCAAAAAATAAAACCAAAAGATTATATTATATCATACTCGAGCATCATTTTATAGTGATGAAAATATTTTTCTGTTACAATAGAATGAATAGATAAACAATGGAAAGAGTTGAATGGCAGGTTGAACGATTAAATAATGAATTTGTTGATTTTAAGCTCTTATTTGAATTTTAAGGATGCGTACAATTTTTTTTAACACTGTTTGATCTATTTGATAAAAATTTTAAATGGTTAATAAGTAAAAAATATTAATTTTAAGTATTAAATTCACCCATAAGTTAAAGCATACTTTTAAAGCTTTTAATTATAAATTTAAATAAATTCTTTTTGAAGTTTAATTTTTTTTGTCAAGATAATCATTGATATCAAATATTATACAATAAATAAAGTAGTTCAATTTTTTAGCAATTTATTATACAAATTTTTTTTTATATACAATCTAAACAAAACATATTACTTTTAAATTAATGCATTCAAATATTAAATTAATTTTCAAATAACTAATTATAAAAGACAATTATATGTCTACTTAATTATTGAAATAATTTAAACTCATAACTAATCAAAATACACATTAGCATTATTATATTGATTATTTGCTTTAAAGTTTACCTATATCGTATACAATTAATTTTAATATAATTAGCATTTTCTTTTAATTTACATGAAGGCTTTGTGCCCTTGAAATTTTCCTTCACATTTTGCCACGTCTATTAGGATGCTCATTATCAAAACCTTGCTAAAATGACGTGAATAGATATATGAATCATATATAGCATAGTGTTATTGATAAGAAAGTGTAACTCCATTTCTTATTAATAATCATTCTTGAAAAACCATATCTTTATATTTTGGTGTATTGAAAAATTGATGTATTGGACTATAATTTGTAGCGAGATTTTTATGATGATAAAATTGCTTAAGCCCCAAATGGAGCAAGCTAAGGTCGGGAAAATATAGGATATATGACAGCAAAAGGCAAAATAGCAAACCAAACAAACAGCGAAACAACAAAAGACACGGAACGACACCGATCCTAGAAGTAAGAGACTAAAAAGAAATAGAAACCAGCCCAACAGAGAACCTAACAACAGATACATATACGGCGCTACCTTTTCCTTAGATCCAATCCTAAAAAGCCCACAACTAAAGTGTGAACTGTGACGTGTTCCATTACTTGGCCATGATCCTGTTAATCATGCCAAATGCGTCAAGACCTCAAACCGTACCACACTTCTACACGAAAATCATGAACTTCCCACCCCTCGCGCGTAATATCCTACAATGCAACCCTTAGCACACATTGGTTATGATAGAATGGCAGTCAATAAAAGCTTCAGCACCCCTTCATTAAATCATGGGTTCCATTTTCGACGACTTGTGGGTGGACTGCCATTGAAGCAAGAAGTGTTATATTTTTCTTAATATTATTTCAAAGTTTAAAGTTATTATATTAGAATTATTGTTAAGTTTTGTTTTAATTGTGACTTTGACCAAGTCATGCCATATACACGTTGATATTTTATCCGTTGCAAGAGAAATTGGTTACAGCCTCAATGCTTTATTTTCGGGATTCCTTGGTCACGATGAGATTGCTTCTTTTATCTGTTGGAAGCAGTTTGGGTTCCATATATTTTTTTCTATGCAATACTGAAATGGAGGGATACATACAGTTCACAATATTAACTTCTTCTTCATCTACTCTTTTCTGGTTCCCTTGAGCAATCTAATAGAGTTGTTCCTGTAGCCTCACTAGTTCAAGTGCAGAGTTAGTGAGATGTGGTTGTTGTATTCTGAGGAGTATTAGCCTGAAGACCATCTGTATTGACCTTTAAGCTCGTGGTGGCGAAATACTCTTAAGTCCAGTGCCTAGCACGCCTCAGCCATTGATAGCTATAAGCCATCTATTTTGTTCTTTATTATTTATTTATTTGATTTTTTATCTTTTGTTCTTGTATTTAATTGATTTATAATTTACAAGAAATTGTTGTTTATGTCTATCAATCTATTAATGAAGTGTTATTTCAGGTTATTTTTTACCAACAATCTTAAGAGTACTCGTATATTGTCATCGTTGACTACTTAGTGAAATAAAGCTAGTGGTGGTATTCAACGAAAGAAAGGGATAAAAGAAATTAAAGCATTGAAGCCACTTTTGGTCAAATTTATTGGGCTACCCGTGAAAAACAAACTTGCTGGCCATGGTGGACCTTTCTCAAAGGCGTGTCAATATAGCAGATAAGTATTACTCTTCTGAAATATCTATACACTATACTACTCAATATAGATACAAAAATAAATATAATTTTGTCGCTGTTGCTACTCAAAATAATTTTTGACAGAGGAAAAATATTGGGTGGTAGACTCTGGGGGTACCAGGCATATTTGTGCAAACAAAAATACTTTTACCTCCTACAATGACATAGGGGAAAAAGAGGAAATTGTGTATGTAGGTGACTTGAAAAGAGTTATGATTCCAAGTAAAGGAACAATAAATTTAAAACTCTCATATGGGAAAATCCTCTCATTGAATGATGTCCTCTATGTGCCTGAAATGCGACATAATTTGATTTATGTATCTTTATTGAGTAAAGCTGGTGTTAACGTAATTTTTGAGAATGATGAAGTTGTGCTCACTAAATGTGGAAATTTTGTAGGAAAAGGGAATTATAATAATGGTTTATTCCTATTGAATGTTTCTCATGTTATGGATAAAACTGCATGTTCTAATGTTTATTTAATTGACTCCATTGATTTATGGCATGGTAGATTAGGATATGTTAATTTTTCTTATTTGAAGAAAATGAAAGAATTAGGAATTATAAATGATATGTCAGTAACTGTTAATGATAAATGCCCAATATGTGTAGAAGCAAAAAGTATAAAGAAAACATGTAAGCCCGTAGAGTTTCGTGAGGCGGATTTATTAGGCTTAATACACTCTGATATAGGTGATTTAAAATCTACAATGACTAGAGGAGGTAAGAAATTTTACATAACTTTTATAGATGATTTTTCAAGATATTCCTATGTTTATTTACTAAGGAGTAAAGATGAAGCAGGAGAAAAATTTAAAATACATAAAGCTGAAGTAGAGAATACACTGAATAAAAAAAATTAAAAGACTAAAATTTGATAGAGGAGTAGAATATGAATCAAGTTCCCTTAATAATTTTTGTGAACAATATGGAATAATTCATGAGGTAACACCACCTTATTCACCATAATCAAATGGAATAGCTGAAAAAAAATAGAATGCTGAAAAAAATGATGAATGCTATGCTAATAAGTTCTGGTGGATCTCCAAGCTTGTGGGGGAAGCTATTCTTTTTGCATGTCACATACAAAATAGAATAATATTTAAGAAAACAGGAAAAATGCCTTTTGAGCTTTGGGAGAAAAGACTACCTAACTTAAACTATCTTAAAGTGTAGGGGTGTTTAGCAAAAGTTCTGTTACTTGAACCAAAGAAAAGGAAAATTGGATCCAAAACTTGTGATTGCATGTTTATTGGCTATGCTGAAAATAGTGCTGCATATAGATTTTTGGTGTTGAAAAGTGATGTGTTAGATGTAAACACAATAATTGAGTCTAAAAATGTTGAGTTCTTTGAAAATGTGTTTCCTCTAAAAATTACAACAAGAAAACCTTTATATGATCATGCTTATGAACCTAGTAGTTTTGAGAATAAAGAAATTGAGCTTAAAAGAAGTAAAAGAGAAAGAAAAGAAAATAGCTTTGGTAATGATTTCTACACCTTTTTAATGGATAGAGATCCTTTAACATATAAGGAAGCAATATTATCTCTAGATAGTCTCTTATGGAAAGAAGCTATTAATAATGAAATAGAATCAATAATGAGTAATCACACATGGGAAATTGTAGATTTGCCTAATGGTGCAAAACCAATTAGCTATAAGTGGATATTTAAAAAGAAGGTAAGACTTGATGGCTCAGTTGAAAAATATAAAGCTAGATTAATAGCTAAAGGATATACACAAAAGAAAGATTTAGATTATTTTGATACATATTCACCTGTGGCAAGAATTACTTCTATTAGAGTTTTAATAGCATTGGCTTCTATCCATAATTTGTTAATACACCAAATGGATGTTAAGACTGCTTTCCTTAATGGAGATTTAAAGGAAGAAATATATATGACGCAATGTCACGACCCAATTTAGGCACGTGACCGGGACGTGAGAAATCTCATTCTCACGCAAGCCTTTTTGACCTGTTTACTAATTTTGCATGCATACTCTGCTCTAACATTCATGAAAGATAGAAAATTTTCTCTTTTTCTGCATATAAATCATTTGTTCTCTAGAATCAAAATCATTATATTTAAAATCTTGTAATAGTCTCTTGAATCTCAAATCATAAATTATCTATACATACAATCATATACACTTTGTCAAATGACTGGGTCATTATATACAAATCAAAATATAATCTTAATATGCTGAATGCAAAAACAAAACATGCTCTAGGTCCGAGATCCTGCCTGCAATGTACTGGAGCACTCTAACCAAAACACTATATGTTTCACTTACAGACTCATCGACTGGAATCTATGACTGCTGGGAGGTTCACAATAGCTGCTTTATCTGTAAAAATAAGAGAGGGAAGAAAGGGGTGAGTTTTGTAACCAAAACTCAGTGAGTGAATCCTCACCTGAAACCACCTTTCATAGGACATCAAGGAAATAATGCATAATATCATAAAAACATGAATAATATTGATAATCTAACATAACCAGGCATACATATATTTCTAAAAACAACCTTCATAATCATCAGGCTATCACTTAAAAACAATTTCTCTAAATTTATTTTCACGACCAAAACATACAAATAATACAATATAGTAGCTCCTAGAAAAACAGTAATCTCTACTCTATAATTATGTATATCAGTTATGATATAAATGTTTCTCTGCTTTATAGTTCTTATAGAACCGAATTTGGATACCTAACTAGGTTCCATTCTCTGCTCTGCTCTATGAGATTTCCCTTAGACAACTTGGTACCAAGGTTAATGATCATTCAGCCGTTAACTCGCAATCTATTTCTCTATAGCTACCTTCTAAACTAACTAAATGAATCCATTAAAGCTAAAACTTTTAAATCCTTTTAATTCTCTAAGAGCTCTGAATCTGTCTGATTCTAACAGTTTGACTTTAGCATAACTGTGGCTATGAATCATGTCCAAGGGATCACCCTTTGTAGACATTTGTGATTTCAACAGCTCACAGAATATGTAGCCGTCAACTGTCCTGAATCTCATAAAGATTCAAGCTCTAAAACTATTTTGGTTTATTCTCTAAAATATAATTCAACCCATCAAGTTTTCATACTAAAACTCTCAATATCATATTTCAAAATAGATATGTTCACAATCTCAATTCCATTCTCTTCTCTAAATACCATTTTCAAGTATTAAACATTCATAGAAGCTTTCCATAATTATCATTATCATCAAATACATTTAAAATCAATTCAACAAACATGATCCCATGAGTTTTCTCAGAAACAGGTTTCATGCTCTAAAATTTGCTGTTCTAAAACATATAATCAATAGTAAACTTCAATCCTCTTTGCATAAATCTCTAAAATCAAATAATACATTATATCTTTGTGAAAATAACTCTAGTGCAGAACATAGAAGTCACAGATGAAAACCCATTCACCTGGAGGGGTGAACAGTGAAGAATCTATACTGACAAGGCTCCTTGGAGCAGGAACAACTTTAATATTTGATATAGGAGCCATAATACTCTAGATCAACTGCTAGAAAGCACTAAATAACTCATATCTAACTCTAACACCAAGGAGGAACTCCACCTCTGGGGTAATATGGAGGAATAGCAAAACTAACCTCAAGAACAAAGGGGAAATGGAAGAAAATGAGAAGAAACATCAAGATCTCTTACCTTAAAGCCTTGGAAGTGAAAGATTAGAGTTAGATTGAGAGAAATGGAGTAAGAGAGGGTTAGGAGACGAAGCTTTCGCATTTGGGAGAGGAGGGGGTGTATTTTTTATGGTATGAAGGTTCTGGATCCCGAATAGGGGTTTTTAAGTCATCTGTCGAGCGTTGCAGCGCTCTTACCGCTGCGACGCTCACCCGAGAGCATATCATGCACCGCCTTACTGTTCTGTTGAGCGCTGCAGCACTCACTAGAGAGCATATAAATTCACTTCCACTATTCTGTTGACCGCTGTAGCGCTCACCAGAATGGATTTTCACTCTCTAGGATAGTTTCTCACTCCTCAGAATAGTCTCTATAGTCTCCCCCTCTCTAAAACTCACTTATTACATTTCTTAATTAAAGTTAAACTTTTAAACATAAATGTAAATAAGGGAATACCCCCTATTTGGATTCAAATAAAATGTCTAAAAAATCAAACTCCAACCCACTCAAAATTTAAATTTTGGGTTTTAGTTCAAATCTGGAAATTTTCACGGTTTTATGAACTTGTGAATAAAAAATGGAGTATTTAAAGGTTTTATAAAATTCATTAAAAATCACTCTTTGACTTATTATTCTCTAGGGAACCATTATTCTCCAGGGAACCATTACCGGGACTTTTGGTCTCAAGAATATAATTCTATTATATGGCTCTCTAAGGAGGTGTAGGGTCCAGACTTAGTGAAATCCACGACCCGAAATGACAGATAACATTAATTGACACCCTTTTTAGTTTGAAAAAATTTCCTAACTCTTTTATTTAAATTTGGGGTATTACACACAACCTGAAGGTTTTGTGACTCCTGGTAATGAGAACAAAGTGTGTAGATTAATTAAATCTTTATATGGTCTAAAACAAGCACCTAAGTAATGGCATGAAAAATTTGATAATTTGATGTTGTCTGATGGATATAAAGTGAATGATTCTGATAAGTGTATATATAGCAAATTTGATGATAATCTAAATGGTGTTATCTTATGTTTATATGTTGATGATTTGCTTATATTGGGAACCAACATAGATGTGATTAATGAGACCAAATTAATTTTATCATCAAAATTTGAGAAGAAAGATTTAGCAGAAGCTAACTTGATTTTGGGAATTATGTTGGCGAAGTTAAAAAATGGTTTCAGAATACCTCAAGAACATTTTATTGAGCAAATTTGATTTTTATGATTCTAAACTTGTAAGCACTCCATATGATGGTAGTTTACATTTGAAAAAGAATAATGGAAATGCTGTGTCACAAGTTCAATATGCTCAAATAATTAGTAGCCTTATGTACTTAATGAATAGTTCAAGTCCTGACATTGCTTATGCTGTGAATAGATTGAGTAGATATACACATAATCATAATAAGGACCATTGGACTGTTTTGTGTAGAGTTATGAAATACTTTCGAGGTACCACAGACTATGGTCTATGTTATGGGGGATATCCAGAAGTACTTGAAGGGTACTCTGATGCTAATTGGATCTTTGATTCAGATGAGACTAAATCCACAAGCGGATTTATTTTTACCTTTGGTGGTGGTGTTGTCGCTTGGAAATCATCCAAGTAGACTTGTATAGCCAGATCCACTATGGAGGCTGAGTTTATTGCTTTTAACTTAGCGGGATCTAGGCTAAGTGGCTAAGAAATCTCTTAGCAGATATTCCTTTGTGGAAGAAACCTTTGTCTTCCATATCTATACATTGTGACTGCCAAGCGGCAATAGCAAAAGCAAATAATAAAGTATATAATGGGAAATAGAGACATATATGTATACGTCATAATTTTGTGAAGTAGTTGCTACAAGATAGAATTATTTCTTTAAATTATACAAAGTCAGAGATGAATTTGGCAGATCCTCTGACAGCCACTAAGCAGAAAGCTAGTGAACGATACATCGAGGGGGATGAGACTTATGCCCAATTCAGAGATTGAGAGTGATGGTAAACCAACCTAAATTTGGAAATTTCTCAAAGGTTAGATTCATATAGGTACGAACAAGTCACTTGTCGATCAATTGAGACACTATCCAATGTAGTTCATCCCTATGGTGTATAAACATGTGAAGGATAGTGTGGTGACTACAGCGTTAGAGGTTGAGTTTATACTTTTAATGAATTTATAGCTCATGCGTGAGTGGTGTACTTGACTGTAATGTACACTTGATAGATTTACCTATATGAGTGGTCGAGGTGGGGCCATCTCTATGAGAGCTTGGACAAACTCTTTAGAGCCACTTATGATATCCAACTAATAGTGCAAGGCCAAAATGCATCACACTGCGTTGAACAACTTTGGATGAGAAAATAATGTGAGTAATGAGATCACTGAGTCACATATGGAATGAAAGTTCATAGAGGTTATAATCTCACTCGCATTCTAGTGGTTCATATTTCATTTGCTCTATGTACTAGTTCATAGTCCAAAAGACACTAGTTCTTATGCATTGAATTCTTATGCTCTTGGGAACCTTTAATTAATTATTAACTTTGAAATGTGAGGGATTGTTATATTTTTCTTAATATTATTTCAAAGTTTAATGTTATTATATTAGAATTATTGTTAAGTTTTGGTTTATTGTGACTTTGACCAAGTCATGCCATATACACGTTGATATTTTATCCGTTGCAAGAGAAATTGGTTACAGCCTCAATGCTTTATTTTCGGGATTCATTGGTCATGATGAGATTACTTCTTTTATCTGTTGGAAGCAGTTTGGGTTACATATATTTTTTTTCTATGCAATACTGAAACGGAGGGATACATATAGTTCACAAAATTAACTTCTTCTTCATCTACTTTTTTCTGGTTCCCTTGGGCAATCCAAAAGAGTTGTTCCTGTAGCCTCACTAGTTCAAGTGCAGAGTTAGTGGGATGTGGCTGTTGTATCCTGGGGAGTATTAGCCTGAAAACCATCTGCACTGACCTTTAAGCTCGTGGTGGTGAAATACTCTTAAGCCCAATGCCTAGCATGCCTCAGCCATCGATAACTATAAGCCATCTATTTTGTTCTTTATTATTTATTTATTTGATTCTTTATCTTTTGTTCCTATATTGAATTATTTTATAATTTACAAGAAATTGTTGTTTGTGTCTATCAATCTATTAATGAAGTGTTATTTCAGGTTAATTTTTACCAACAAGAAGAAGCTCAAGGAGATGACGGAAAGGGATTGGCGCATCTTCTGGGTAGACTACAGCTTCTCCTACAAGGGTTCCAACTTCAAGCTAGGCAAAGAGCAAGTGCAGCCTTGAGATCTTGAAGGCTGGCTAAAATAACCATTCTCTCATTTAGATGGCTGCCATTTCTCTAGCATAGGGACAATCGATATACACAATGCCCTAGAGTTCTTTTTATTGCTGAAAAGAGGTGCACTAATTATTTGCCCTTTTTTAATTTGGGGTTTTATTTAGAAATCTTATAAGATTGAAAATTTTCATTTGGTGATTTCTGAAGATGTATAAGTGGTAAAATGGGACAAATGTACAGTGATTTCATTCTGGAAGAGGAAAGTTTACAGCATCGTTAGGAACCTTGGCTCAATCAGTGACTACGTGATTTGAAGATTGAAGACAGTGGTGGCAAAGCGGCATCCCTATGGTAATTACAAAGCGACCTGAGGGGTAGCACAACAGTTGATAGTGGCTTACAACAGCAAAGGAAAGGCGGCAGTTCGCAGCAGCTGGAGAGAAAGGTAACATATCATTACCGAGTATATTTGTCTTATTAACATGGCTCCTCAAATTATCTCTGAAGGTAACCACACAAGTTTGAGTAAGCCATGGCCATCCCTCATGATATTGGTGACTCATCAGCATGACTTGAGTCATAGCTCTTTGTTTGGTTAATATTCAATATTTCACCCCCTATAAAGAATAATAGGATGAGTTAACAATCAAAGACAAAGTGATTTTCTTAAGCACAAAATATTTTAATTACTTGGCGTGAAATTAGATATCATCGCATTTTTTACCATATGCTTTGGTAGGGTGCATTAGCCAAACTTACCATGCAATGAGAACACATCCAATCTATACACGCTCATGTAAAACAGAGTTTTTCCCTTTCAATTGAGACCACTTTTTTTTCTTATTATTATTATTGGGCTAACCTTTGTTTTTTTCTTTCTGATTTTGCTTATTTATCTATTCTGTAAAATTTTTTAAATTCATGTAGAAATGAATGATCTTTGAAGGCAACATAATGAGAAAGCAAGCGACAACGGAATTGGCCACATTCTGGCATGAGCAATGGTCTAGAAGAATGGATTAATTGTGACCTTGGAAGATACATGGCAGTTTAGGCAACGTTCATTTGCAAATTATTATCATGGCTGCATTTTTGGAGCATTTTAGGTGATTAATACTTGGGTTGATATCCAAATTATTTGGCATTCTCATGCATGATTATAGGAGATGGCTTTTAACTTTTGATTCTCAATGGTGGTTAGTGTTTTATTTTGATTATGGATGGATGATGTGGCTATTTTTTGTTTGTGTTGTACTTTCCCCATGTTTTTGGCAGGATGAGGTGATATGATCAATTTTCATTAAAAAAAATGTTCCTAATCCTTTCATGAATTAAATCTAATCGATTTGAAACCATTATCCTAGTAATTCGCATGCATAAAGTTTTATTGTTCAAAATGTTGTGGTGAAAAATATACTTCTGCAAGGTCATTGGACATTGGTATCTCTGTGATGGTTGCTGGCACAATTCCATCATATATATAGTTCTAAATTCCTTTGTATGTTTCCATTCATTAGCTTTCTTTAATTTATAACAGGTTGCAGAACGATTTATAGCAGTTGTTAATGAAATTGTAAAAACTCCACTCCAAATAGGATTGTTTATTGATTATAACCCTGATGATATACTAAAAGAAACAAATAAATCGTCTCTTAGATATATAACAGGTATTTTATATCAGCTCAAATCTCAATTTATAAACCAAAAAGACTTGTTTGTCAAACCCACAAATTTGATGAATCCATCTGATAATATTATTGAAACTATGTACTCAACCCTATTCTGATGCTTTTTTGGTGTATACTATGTTTTAGGGGAACCTATCTCTATGCTGGACTGAGTTCCTAATGCTATACCTATACTTTATGTGAGAGTTTGTGAATGGTTTAAGTTTTAGTTGGGTCCTCTTTATGATTTTAGCTTGGATCTCTTTGAGATAGGGACATGGAAACTACACAGTTGAACTCGAATGAACTTATTTTATAGGTTAGGATATTATATGTATCTTTATACCTTTGATTTTCTATTTTTTTCAATTTGTTCTAAATCATGTTATTGTATAGAATATATTTTCCTCTGCTTTATTGATTAGTGGCCAACTTTGCAGGTCTACTCCAGAATTAGTTCATTGGTTTCATTAGCTGTCAAAACTAAATGAGGCACATGATGAGCTTCAATGCATAATTACCCCCTTCTTAAGCAAGGTATTTCCTCCCTCTGAAATTTTTCCTTATCTATTTTTGGGAAAAAAAAAGTGATTAAAACATCGTAACAAGAGTGACCCACAAGGAATATTTAGTATCTGCAACACTTGAACAATGAAATATTGCCTTTTTGTTTGGTCAAGAGAGGGTCATCTTTTTTTTTCGTTGGTTTTGATTGGAAATATATGTGTGTGTGTGTATGTGTGTGTGTATTGAGTGATCTCTAAGTTGCATTTGATGTTTGATCCTAATCTTTTTCTTAATTTCAAATTTATGGCTTTAGTTAATAACCTTGGTTTTTGTACTGGACTAGAAAATATGGGCCTATACCTCGGCCCAAAACACAAGACCTCGGATAAAGGACTCAGACCTTAGTCCAGTCTAGGGGACTTCTTCTATGGGTCGCAGATCTTTCACAAGGAAGACAGTATCCCTTAAAAGATCACATCGCGGATCTAGTTGGGAATATCTCACTATATCCGCACATAATCCGCCTTTATCCTACTATATCTATTATATCCAATAATTATCTCTTATAACTGATCAAATTACGGGAATATCTCCTACATTCAATTCCTAACAGATTCTTGATAGTACCTCAGCTCATATAAAAGGGGCTACCAGGTATGATCATCTTTTTGACACCATAAAACACCTCTCATTCCCTGCACTTTTCTAACTTAAGCATCGAAGTGTTTTTGCAGGTACCCCACCCCCGTTTCCACGGACGTTGGAGCTACTTGCATCCTTACCCCAATTCCTCGGTAAGAACAATTTTGATACTCTCTATGTTGTACTGATCATGTAGATGATGCTTTGCCTAAACCTTGTTCAGCAGGAATGTTATTGGTATGTTGTCTTTGGTGTTCTTTGGACTGTTTTGAAGTGCATGACTATGTGGTTTTGAGCAATAGGATAAGTGTTGAATTTGCATTTGACTTTGCTAGGTATCACAAAGCTTTTGAGAAAAAGAAAAAGACCTTATAACACCTTCTGTTTTATTTTGAATGCATACTTGGTAAAATAATTGACAATAGGTAAGTGTTGCATTTGCATTTGAGTTTGCTAGGTATTAGAGAGCTTTTGAGAGAAAGAAAAAGGTCTTATAACATCTTCTATTTTGTGTTGAATACATATGTGACATTCACTTGTTTCAATATCAAGTCATGCACATTTTTAGGTGGTGGAGACTTTGGCACAATGATGTTAGCCATTAATTGGAAAGACCATGAAGTGGTTGCCTTAAAAGAGCTATTCTTTGATAATGATGAGCTGAAAAAAAGCATGATACGTTAAATGTACCTTCAAATGGAGATGACACATCCAAACATTGTTGATTAGTCTCAAATTTCGAATGATTTTCTATATTTACCTGTTAGCCAATATTCATGCCTCCATTCTTGTAGATTGAAATGTGTCTTCGTTTGACATAAAAAAATGCATATATTTGTTTATGGAATAGTTGGAGACAGATTTGAAATCTCATAGCTAGAAAGCAAAAGATATATTTGAAAGTCCAAGAACCATCAAGGTTTTTTCACTACCGCATATCTGGAGTTCACAATGCCTACCTAGAGTTCACTATTTGTTTCATTTTCTATTCTCTCTCTCTCTCTTTGGGTTGACTTTGAAGCAGATTATTGAGGGTGTTTATCATCTCCATTCACATAGTTATGCATAGGGATTTAAAGCCTGAAAATATGCTAATTGATTATGTGAATGCTAGTTTGAAGATTGGGGGTTCAGGCTGTGCTAGGGCTAATATCCAGGTGAATAACTTCACTCCTAAGGTTAAGTATGCAAACTTTCAATATGTCTATTTTCAAAAAGTGTTGTAACTAACACTAAATTGATTTGTATAGGTCACCACACTTGGTTACAGGGCACCTGAAGTCATTATAAAACAACAATACACAGCTTCAATCAGCATGTGGTCAATTGGGTGTGTATTCTCAGAAGTAGTGACCGGTACTCCGTTGTTTTGTGGAAGAACGAAAAGACAAATCATGGGTGAAGTCTGTAGGTTAGTTTCACTTTTATTGCAAATCTTGTATAAATTTCACAATTTGACATACGGCTTTTTATCAAGTTATTTGGGATTTTGGATTTTGATGCTTGCATTTCAACAATAGAAGTTTTTCCTTTTTCCATGCATTATGAGGTGCTGAATAATTTTTGTTGGAATTTGCTCACGGTAAGTTGATATTAAATTTAAGGAAAGACATATTCTTTGATTTGTTGTGCTAATTAATTTCATTTTAGAAATTGTTGCAATCAAATCCTCAAAGGAAGATATCTATTGAAAAAGCAGTTGAGCATGAGTACTTGAAGAACTAGGTGAAGAGAAACATCCAATGCCACGAGTTCTGCTATATCATTGTCTATTGATATTTGGTTTATTCTTTAACAAATTACCATTTATGTTAAAAGTCCAAATTTCATTCGTTAAGAGTACGGATTCCATCTGAATATTTATAGGCAGGTTTTGCATGTGTCATGAAAATATGATAGGACAAGTAAACTTAGGATAAAAGTTTCATTAGTTGATCCTAATTTCACTTGTCATATCCTATTTTCATGACACATGCAGAAACTGCCTATGAATATTCAGCAAATAATATGTACTCTTAACTAATGAAATATTGATTGTTAACATAAATGGTAATTCATGATAGAATAAACCAAACATCAATAAACAGTGATGCAGTAGAACTTGTGGCATTGGAGGTTTCTCATCATCTAGTTCTTCAAATATCCATGATTGATTGCTTTTTTAGCAGATATCCTTCTTGGAGGATTTAGTTGCAGCAGTTTCTAAAATAAAATTAATTAGCACAACTAATCAAAGAATATGCTTTCCCTTAAATTTAATCTCAACTTACCATGAGTATATCACAACCAGCATTATTTAATACCTCATAATGCACGGAAAAAGGAAAAACAACTTATGCTATTGAAGTGCAAGCATCAGAATCCTCAATTCCAAATATCATGATAAAATGTCATCAGTCAAATTGTAAAATTTAGACATGACTTGCAATAAAAAGTGAAACTAACATGTGGATTTCACTCAAGATTTTTCTTGCCATTCTTCCAAGGAACAATGGAGTATCAATTACAACTTCTGAGAATACACACCCAATCGATCACATGTTGATTGAAGCTGTGTATTATTGTCCCATAATGACTTTAGGTGCCTTGTAACCAAGTGTGGTGACCTGTACAAATCAATTTAGTGTCAGTTACAATACTTTCGAAAATGAGATATTGAAAGCTAGCATATATTTAACCTTAGGACTGAGGTTGTTTATGTGGATATTACCCATAGCATAGCCTAAATCTGTAATCTTCAACCTATCATCAATTAGTATATTTGCGACTTTCAAATCACTATGTATGACTCCATGGAGATGAACACCCTCAATAGTTTGCCCAAAAAAAACATAGTGAACTATAGGTTGTCATGCTGAATCTAGATATGAGGCAGTGAACAAAATAGTTCTTGGATTTTTAGATTTCTCTTTCATTTTCTCCATATGAGATTTCAAATTTGTCTCCGGTTATTATATAACCAAGTATATGCATTTCTTTTCATGTCAAATGAAGATACGTTTCAATCTACAAGAATGGAAACATGGATGTTTGTCAACAGATAAATATAGAAAATCAACTAAAATTTGATACTAACCCAACAATGTTTGGATGTGTCATCTTCGTTTGAAGGTAAATTTCACGTAACATGTTTTTGGTTAGCTCCGCATTGTCACATAATAGCTTTTCTAAGGAAACCACCTCATTGTATTTCCAATCAGTGGCTAACACCATTGTGCGAAAGCTCCACCACTGATAATGTGCGTGATTTGATATTGAAACAAGTGAAAATTAAGGTCGCATATATTTAACACCAATAAGGTGTTATAAGGCCTTTTTCTTTTTATCTTTTAACTAGCAAACTCAAGCGCAACACTTATCCTATTGTCAATTATTTTACCAAGTATTGTCAATTATAAGGCATTTGTCTTTCTCTCAAGTTCTCTGATACCTAACGAATGCAACACTTACCCATTTTCTCATTCGGATGGCCACCATTTCTCTAGCACTGGGAAAATCGATATACATAAAGCCCGAGAGTTCTTTTTATTGTTGAAAATAGGTGCACTAATTCTTTTCCCTTTTTCTAATTTGGGGTTTTATTTAGAAATCTTATAAAATTGAAAATTTTCATTGGTGATTTTTGAAGATGTATAAATGGTAAAAGGGACAAATGTGCAATGATTTCATTCTGGAAGAGGAAAGTTTACAGCATCATTAGGAACCTTGGCTCAATCAGTGACTACGTGGTTTGAAGATTGAAGACAGTGGCGGAAAAGCGGCATCCCTATGGTAATTACAAAGTTACCTGAGGGGTAGCATAACAGTTGATGGTGGCTTATAATAGCAAAGGAAAGGCGGCAGTTTGCAGCGGATGGAGAGAAAGGCGACATATCATTACCAAGTATATTTGTCCTATTAACATGGCTCCTCGAATTATCTCTGAAGGTAACCACACAAGTTTGAGTAAGCCATGGCCATAGCTCTGTGTTTGGTTAATATTCAATATTTCACCCCCTATAAAGAATAATAGGATGAGTTAACAATCAAAGACAAAGTGAATTTCTTAAGCGCAAAATATTTTAATTACTTGGCGTGAAATGAGATATCATCGCATGTTTTACCATATGCTTTGGTAGGGTGCATTAGACAAACTTTCCATGCAATGAGAACACATCCAATCTATACACGCTCATGTAAAATAGAGTTTTTCCCTTTCAATTGAGACCACGTTTTTTCTCTTCTTATTATTATTGGGCTAACCTTTGTTTTTTTCTTTCTAATTTTGCTGATTTATCTTTATTCTTTAAATTTATAGTCTTTTTAAATTCATGCAGAAATGAAAGATCTTTGGAGGCAAGACAATGAGAAAGCAAGTAGCGAAGGAATTGGCCATATTCTGGCATGAGCAGTGGTCTAGAAGATAGGATTAATTGTGACCTTGGAAGATACATGGTAGTTTGGGAAATGTTCATTTGCAAATTATTATCATGGCTGCATTGTAGAAGCATTTTAGGTGATTAATGCTTGGGCTGATATCCAAATTATTAGGCGTTGTCATGCATGATTATAGGAGATGGCTTTTAACTTTTGATTCTCAATGGTGGTTAGTGTTTTATTTTGATTATGGATGGATGATGTGGCTGTTTTTTGTTTGTGTTGTTCTTTCCCCATGTTTTTGGCGGGATGAGGTGATATGATCAATTTTTATTAAAAAAAAAAGTTCCTAATCTTTTTGTGAATTAAATCTAATCCATTTGAACCACTATCTTAGTAATTAGCATGCATAAAATTTTATTCTTCAAAATGTTATGGTGAATAATATACTTCTGCAAGGCCATTGGACATTGGTATCTCTGATGATTGCTAGCACAATGCCATCATATTTATAATTCTAAATTCCTTTGTATGTTTCCATTCATTAGCTTTCATTTAATTTATAACAGGTTGCAGAACGATTTATAGCAGCTGTTAATGAATTTGTAAAAACTCTACTCATTGTTTATTGACTATAACCTTGATGATATACTAAGAGAAGCAAATGAGTCATCACTTAGATATATAACAGGTATTTTATAGCAACTCAAATCTCAATTTATAAACAAAAATGACTTGTTTTTCAAACCCACAAATTTGATGAATCCTTCTGATAATATTATTGAAACTATGTACTCAACCCTATTCTGATTCTCATTTTATGTACTCAACCCTATTGCCTTTTTGTTTGGTCAAGAGAGGATCATCATTTTTTTTTTGTTGGTTTTGATTGGAAATATTATAATATCCTAAAAATTATTTAAAAATTAATTTAAACTTTACTAGTCATAATTTCAAAAATCTAACAGAGATAATAATGTTGAGGACGATTCAACGGATTTGTAAAAAAAAAAGTGAATAGTATTTTGTGGGTCCCATGGACCCACCGGGATAATCGAAACCCTAGAATTAGGGTCCGGAGCTGTCCAAAATTGAGAAATTATAGGATTAAGATTAGAAATGGGTTGGAATAAAAATTTGATACCCAGAATTAATTTTCAGGCAATAGTTGATTACTCGGGTACACTGTTATACCCATTCGATAGAATTTCGGTATGTGGTTTTTGACAGCATAAAAGCTAGTTGGTGGCCAAGTAATCTTAACCAACCTCTTTATGCCAAGTGGATGGCAAGGATTCAAACTTGAAAAGCAAGTTTTGATCTCGACCTTTTGTTTATTATTATTTTACTCGAGTGCCAATATCACATCCGTTTGGTGGGATTTTAGTGTGCAATTTTAGCACCAAAAAATTTACTTGCTCCCTAAATTAAAGAGAGCAACTTACCTTGAGCTAAGTGTATAGCCAAGATTCATTCTTTGACTAAGAAACTAAATCCTAGCCATTTATATTATTTCTTTTCCATAAAAAATGAAAAATCACTTTGACTACATTTATAACAAGATTTACACAAGACCAACCAACCTTATGTCTCCATCATTAATATTTGGGCCAAGAGAGGAGAGAATACAGCCCTATATTATTCTTCCTCTCAAACGTCCATTAACAAGCTTTAAGCTTTAAAAACCCTAGCCTAAAATTACTAAAGCACCAAGCTTCCTTCACAAAACTTGTTCTACTCCTCATAATCTATCAAGCTAACTGATTGGAATTTCATTTTCTCACAATTTCTCACATTGATGCCATATTAGCTTGCTGCCTAAGAAGGGTTTTATGTTGATTTGGTGGCCTTGAAGTGAAGAGAAATAACTTGGAATGTCCTTTGAAGTTAAGAGCCACAAATTTCCAAAAAGTAGGGTTCCTTGTGCCTTGTTGTGAAATTCTATTTTTTTTTTCAGATTTTGCTTGATTTAAATTGATGAATTTTGGTTCTAATATGAGGTAACACCTAGATGTTGATGTATTTGCATGGGTGTGGTAGTTTGGTGTTGTGGGAAAACCAGTTTTGTTAAATAAATGTTGGACGATGCTTGCTAGATTTTCAGTTCTGTTCTAGGTAGTAGTTTTTCATGAATTTTTTGAGGGAATTATGAGTATTTTCATGAGCTAGAAAAAAATATATGTTGAAGTTAACATCCTAGGCTAATTCCACTAATTTTCTTGAGCTTTGTTTTTTATGCCTAACGCATTAAAAAAATAAAAAACTAAGATTATAACTATGCTGCTTGGATTGTGGGAACTGAAGTTTCGATTTTGTATAATTTTGTGACCATAGCAAATGATTAAATTTTCCTTTGAAATTTTTACAGCATATTGGAAACATCTTGAATTTTAATTATCATTTTCATTTTGAGTTTATTTAATCATTTGTTAGGGTTAAAAATTATGAGATTCTGGTTCTGAGCTAAGCTTAGGTGGTCTCTGACCACCGAACTTGTGGAATTTTTTTGATCTAGCTACAGCACTTGTTTTGCTCTGAAATTTTTATAGGACTTAGGGGACAAATTGAGGTGTTGTAGGAAATTTTTATGGACATGGAATCAATTATTTGATATGAGAAATAATTTTTTTTACTTAACTTAAACATCTGTCAAGGTGCTGGAAATGAACTAGAATCTTGATTTGGAAATAAAATAACTTATGACACAAGTATGATGAGTATGAATGCATGGTATATTATTTAGAGATTCATTTATGAGGAATGGATGAAAATTTCATTGTGAATAAATATTTATATGTGACTGAGACATGCATTGGTAACAATGAAAGAATGATGATGAACTATATGTGACAAAAGAGCAAGTAAGGACTTCAATTGTACATGTTCTGGCATATGGACAAAACAGAAACAAGACTTAGATTGGGTAAAGGGGAAGAAGAAAAGGGGAAAGGAAAAGGTATATCCCATTGTAGAGTTTTCCACGACAGATACCGTTTGGTATGAATCACCTCTTTGTGGAGTTATCCACAGTAGATACCATTGGGTATAAAACTAAGTCTTTCTTATATAGATGAAAACAGAAAAATGCACTGAACTGAATTTTATAGCCATAAATAGCATCAGGCCCATTGAAGATAATTTCACTGTAATTGGTACATGCATGGATTATATCATATTGAGTTATGTTGTTTAGCATAGTGTTGAGCTTAATATTACCTGTGAATTAAGTGAGTGAATATGAAAAGCTACCCACTTTGGAAGGACGATTTTAGAACTTTAAAATGAATCTTTAATATGTTTGCATGATCACATTTTCTTAATAAACCGAAGTGGTTGGGACGATGATGATGACATTATGATTGTGTATCTGGGGAGTTGCCTTACTGAGAATTGTATAATTCTCACCCCTATGTGTTTTTTTTGTGTTCCCATGTTGTCTCCAGGTTGATCCAAAGAACTATGGGACTACTAGACAAAGCAACTCGGGATTGCAATAGTTTAGTAGTTGATATTTTAGTTCACTGTATTTAGTTGGAGTCATATATATGTAAATGTAATAAGGATTGTATATGTATATAATCTCATAATCAAGCTTCCTTATGTAATTGATTTTATATTAAATAAATGTTTTATATCTTTATTATATATTTTAATCGAATTATGCTAGTTATTACACGAACCAATTGAGCTTGCTATAGATAATTAAGACAAGTTCGCTAATTAATAAGTAACAACTCTCAAATACGATATCATGACTTAAGGATGAGGTTGTACTTAGGAGAATGTTACAAATATATGTGTGTCTGTGTGTGTATTGAGTGATCTCGAAGTTGCATTTGATGTTTGATCCTAAGCTTTTTCTTAATTTCAAATTTATGGCTTTAGTTATTGTCCTTAGTTTTGATACTATCTATGTTGTACTGATCATGCAGATGATACTTTGCCCAAACCTAGTTTAGCAGTAATGTTATTGGTATACTATCTTTGGTGTTCTTTGGACTGTTTTGAAGTGTATGAATATGTGTTTTTGAGTAATATGATAAGTGTTGAATTTGCATTTGACTTTGCTAGGTATCGCAAAGCTTTTGAGAAAAAGAAAAGACCTTATAACAACTGTTTTATTTTGAATACATAATTGGTAAAATAATTGACAATAGGTAAGTGTTGCATTTGCATTTTAGTTTGTTAGGTATTAGAAAGCTTTTGAGAGAAAGAAAAATGCCTTATAACATCTTCTGTTTTGTGTTGAATACATATGTGACATTCACTTTTACTTGTTTCAATATCAAGTCATACATATTTTTAGGTGGTGGGGCCTTTGGCACAATGGTGTTAGCCATTGATTGGAAAAACAATGAAGTTGTTGCCTTAAAAGAGCTGTTCTTTGATAATGATGAGCTGACCAAAAGCATAATACGTGAAATATACCTTCAAATGGAGATGACACATCCAAACATTGTTGGATAGTCTCAAATTTCAAATGATTTTCTATATTTACCTATTGACCAATATCCATGCTTCCATTCTTATAAATTGAAACATGTCTTCATTTGACATAAAAAGAAATGCATAATCTTTTTTATCGAATAGTTGGAGACAGATTTGGAATCTCATAGGTAGAAAGCAAAACATAAATTTGAATGTCCAAGAACCATCAAGGTTTCTTCGCTGTCGCATATCTGGAGTTCAGCATGCCTACCTAGAGTTCACTGTTTGTTTCTTTTTCTACTCTCTCTCTCTTTCTTGTTCCTTTTTTTTTTTTAGACTTGCTATGAAGCATATTATTGAGGGTGTTCATCATCTCCATTCACATATAGTCATGTATAAAGATTTGAACCCTTAAAATATACTAATTGAATGATAGTTCGAAAATTGTGGATTCAAGCTGTGCTAGAGGTAATATCCACTTGAATAACCTCATTCCTGAGGTTAAGTATGCAAACTTTCAATATGTTATTTTAAAAAATTGTTATAATTGACTCTAAATTGATTTGTATAGGTCACTACACTTGGTTACAAGGCACCTGAAGTCATTATGAGACAACAATACACAGCTTAAATCAGCGTGTGGTCGATTGGGTGTGTATTCTTAGAAGTAGTAACCAGTGCTCCGTTGTTCTGTCGAAGAACGCAAAGACAAATCATGGGTGAAATCCATAGGTTAGTTTCACTTTTTATTGCAAGTCTCGTGTAAATTTCACAATGACTGATGGCTTTCTATCAAGTTATTTGGGATTTTGGATTTTGATGTTTGCATTTCAACAACAAAAGTTTTTCCTTTTTCCATGCATTTTGAGGTGCTAAATAATGCTGGTTGGAATCTACTTATGGTAGGTTGAGATTAAATTTAAGGGAAGACATATTCTTTGATTTGTTGTGCTAATTAATTTCATTTTAGAAATTGTTGCAATCAAATCCTCAAAGGAGGATATTTATTGAAGAAGCAATTGAGCATGAGTATTTGAAGAACTAGGTGACGAGAAGCATCCAATGCCACGAGTTTTGCTATATCACTGTCTATTGATGTTTGGTTTGTTCTATAACGAATTACCATTTATATTAACAACCCAACTTTTATTAGTTAAGAATACGGATTTGTTCTAAATATTTATAAGCAGGTTCTACGCATGTCATGAAAATATGATAGAACAAGTGAAATTAGGACAAATGTTTCATTAGTTGATCTTAATTTCACATGTCATATCCTATTTTCATGACACATGCAGAACCTGCCTATGAATATTCAAAAAGGAATTTGTACTCTTAACTAATGAAATATAGATTGTTAACATAAATGGTAGTTCATGAAAGAATAAACCAAACATCAATAGACAGTGAAGCGGAAGAATTCGTGGCATTGGAGATTTCTTGTCATCTAATTCTTCAAATACTCATGCTTGATTGCTTCTTTAATAGATATCCTTCTTGGAGGATTTGGTTGTAGCAGTTTCCAAAATAAAATTAATTAACACAACTAATCAAAGAATATGTCTTCCCTTAAATTTAATCTCAACTTACCGTGACTAGATCATGACTAGCATTATTCAGCACCTCATAATGCACAAAAAAAGGAAAAGCAACCTCTGTTATTGAAGTGCAAGCATCAGAATCCTCAATTCCACATAACATGATAAAATGTCACCAGTCAAATTGCAAAGTTTACACAAGACTTGCAATAAAAACTAAAACTGACATGTGGATTTCACTCAAGATTTGTCTTGCCATTCTTCTAAGGAATAATGGAGTATCTGTCACTGCTTTTGAAAATGCATACTCAATCGACTACATGTCTGTTGAAGCTGTGTATTGTTGTCCCATGATGACTTCAGGTGCCTTGTAACCAACTGTGGTGACCTGTACAAATTAATTTAGTGTCAGTTACAACACTTCCGAAAATGAGATATTGAAAGTTAGCATATAATAGTGAATTGTAGGCTGTTATGCTGAATCTAGATAGGAAGCAATAAAGAAAATAGTTCTTGGATTTTTAGATTTCTCTTTCGTCTTCTCCATATGAGATTTCAAATTTGTCTCTGGTTATTCTATAACCAAATATATGCATTCCTTTTTATGTCAAACGAAGATACGTTTCAATCTACAAGAATGGAAACATGGATGTTGGTCAACAGAAAAATATAGAAAATCATTTGAAATATGATACTAACCCAACAATGTTTGGATGTGTCATCTCTGTTTGAAGGTAAATTTCATGTATCATGTTTTTTGTCAGCACTTCATTATCACAGGTGAAAGGCTCCACCACCGATAATGTGCGTGACTTGATATTGAAATAAGTAAAAGTGAAGGTCACATATATTTAACCCAAATAAGGTGTTATTAGGCCTTTTTCTTTCTCTCTTACACCTAGCAAACTCAAGTGCAACACTTATCCTATTGTCAATTATAAGGCATTTGTCTTTCTCTCAAAAGTTCTTGGATACCTAGCAAATGCAACACTTACCCATTGTCAATAATTTCAGTGGGAATGTATTCAACATAAAATAGAAGGTGTTATAAGGACTTTTTCTTTCTTTGATACCTAGCAAACTCAAACGCAAATGTAACACTTATCGTATTGTCAATTATTTTAGCAGGTATGTGTTCGACACAAAACAAATAGTGTTATAAGGCTTTTTTTCTTTCTCTGAAAAGCTCTTTGATACCTAGCAAACTAAAATGTAACACTTATCCTATTGTCAATTATGTTACAAATCACGTCTACAATTGCCAAATAGAATTCAAATGCAAAAATTGAATATAAAAAAAACCCTTACTCTATTGTCAAGCATTTTAACAATAATTTCCTCCATTATATCCCTGTCCTTTTAAAAATGACAGATATCGAAGATAGAAATAGCTTAGATACCAAAGAGAGAATTACTGTCGAGAATGTGAAGGAAGCAATGCAAAGAGAACAAATGCCACACAAAACTCTCGAGAGTGGCTTTGGAGGCTGGAGTGAGCTTATTAGTTGTTGTAAATTTCCAGAAGTGATATGGGTGGGAAACTACTAACTACACATGCTTTATTTTTAATAATTGGCTCTTTTGTTGTAATAAAAATTTTAAACATAAAAAAGAAATAACTAAGTAGATCATCATTCTAATCTCATATGCCAAGCTTAATTGAGCAATTCATCATTTTAAACTCCCATTATGATAAATTGTCCACACTTTAAACTCAAAATAGAGACATTCATTTTATGAGATATATTAGATATAAAACAATTTATGTGTCTTTACCCATTAATTTAAACTTTTGGCAAAGATAGTTTTATGACAGTTATTATATAAAAATCAATCTCCATTTTATATATCCAATAGAGCAATATAAATCACTGGTATTGTAATTTGCCAAAAAAAAAAAACACATATACTAATCTCCATTTAATCTCTATTCACATATACTAAACACTATGTTGTAATTTGTAAAAAAAAAATTACAAATTTTTAGAATTTACGAAGGAAAAACTAAAATTTTTGAAAACTACAAATTTTAGTTTTCAAAATTTTCAATTTTTCGTTTACAAATTTTGAAAAACTGAAACATTGAAAATGACAACTGAAAATTGAAAACTCAAACAAACAAGCCCTAAAAGCCCAAAATTGGAAAAGAGAGGAATCTAAAACAATGACAAAACCTGGCCTTTGTATTTCCCAAAAAAAAAATGAAAAACCAAATTCTCTAACCTCAAAGTTCTTGTGTCTTTTTTTTTTAAAAAAAATAAAGCATCAAACTAAGGATTTCCTTTTATTTATTTATTTTGTTAGGATTTCCTTTATTTATTTATTTATTTTGTTTCTTTGTTATAGCTATTTGGTGGCCTCGTCTATGTTTCAGCTATAGCTATTTGGAGGGGTTGGGTTCAGGTTTTATTTTGGTGTTCTCCCTTTGTTTGATCTAGATTTTTCAATTTATGTGAGCACTGCTCCCTCTTTGTCAAAAAAAAAAAGAAAAAAGAAAGAAGTCTTTTGTTTTCTTTAAAATAAAAACTGGTTGATGGGTTTAGGTTTAATCATTTATATATATATATATATATATATATATATATATATATAATGAATGGCTTGTTAGTATTAAAAAGGGATAGAGTTTTTATTTAATTTGGGTTTAAAATAAATTCTTGGGTATTTTGCTTTATTTTCAATAAAAAATAAAAAAATAATAATTACATTACATTTTTTAAAATAGGATTAATTTAGTCGTGATGGTTTGTTAATTCTATGTTTTGGAATATTTTAGCTGTGACAGCTTAATATCATAAAATTCCTTCTCAAAAATAAAATTAACTAACTCACAAATATTTTCTACAAGAACGACGTGACTTTAAGTTTGTCTTTGTACCAGAGGATATGCCGGAAGAACTATCAAGCCAAAAGTTTTTTTTATAAAATTTGTTCTTTAATTTTTGTTTTAATTTTGATTTTTATTTCTTTGTAAATATATAGTTGTTATAATTTTTAGGGAAAAATAAATATTTTAAAGTCATAAATAAATTTTCATAATAAGCTCTAGGGTAAGCATATTTATACGGACATATTAGGGGTGCAATGAGATTAAGTTCTCACACTTCCCTAATCTTAATCAAACTCCCGAACCTCAAAGTCTCTTTCAAAAGATCAATTTGCAAATCAAAAGGTTTTCTAATTTTAAACAAAATTAAAATTGGTGGTGACTCCTATTCATTTTTTTTTCATTGTCATTTTCGTTACGGCACCTTTCAGGGACGTTGTAACAACTATGATATTAAGTTTTATTAAAATATCAAAACTAATATATTATAGCATGTATTATCATATTTTTATTATCAATATTATTACATTAGAATGTGGCAAATTTTATATATTATAATAAATTATATATTATACTAATTAAATCTGACATGCAAAAATAAAATGATATGTCATTAATGTTATTATTTAAAATTTTAATATAAATTTGAGAGTGATTGATTAATTAGAGAGTAAATGATTGATCATATTTATGTGTTAATTTGTGGTATTAAGTTTTTAGTTATAATTTGTTGACCATGATAATATTTACTGTGATTTTAATCAATAAAATATTTTTAAATTAATAAAACTACTATGTGAATGATAGGACAAATTTAAGATTGACTGAATAATATCGATTTGACATCTCTTCTCTAAATTCATGGACCTGTCCAAAGCTAACATAGATTATGATTAAAAGATATATATATATATATATATATATCTCATTAATTTTTACAATATATTTTTTTTAAGGATTTAATTTTAATGTATTGTTAATGTAAAAAGATATTTTAGACAAATATTCAATTATATTAAATTAAAGTATTTAACCGTTAATTACCATATTTAAATGTAATTTGAATATAACAAAGCAAAAAGATTATCATATTTAAACCATATTGAAAACCCTAGAAAATCTCACGAATCCTATTTAAAATAAGTGAATAATTTTCATACTTAAACATATGTGAATTTCTAACAAAATATTCAACCATTAAATAAAGAAAATTCTTTGAATTTAAGTCAGAATAAATATATCATAGTAAATATTTTATTTTTTTAAAAGTAAAAACATATTTCAAAAGGTAAACTAAATTATTCAAATAAGTATTGAATTAATTCTAAAAGATTTTAATTTATTTATGTTGAGAGACATGTTTTCAAATAAAATATAACTTTAAAATATCCATTATTATTTATGATTGATATAATTGTGATAGATTACATTAATTAAAATTGATGATTGCATATTGATTGAAAACTACATTTAAGTTAATTTAAAATTATACATTTGTTGATAATATGATGTAATAAGACGTGTATATAGACAGTTTTGTTTATTTTATGTTTTTCAAAAGATCTAGAGAGTTTTCGGGAAAGAGAAGGAATTAAAAAAAAGATTGTTGATATAACTTTTTAGTAAAGAGATAAATTTGTGAGAAAATATGTAGTGATTTAGCAAATTATATATATATATTATGCAAAAGAAGTCCCAATATATAATAGAAGGAATCTTTTCCAGCATTTAAGTTGAGTGAATTTTAAATTTTTGGTTTGATTTTTTTTTTATGGTAATTTCCAAATATTATATTTATGCAAAGTTGGCTTTTTTCCTTCAAAGATATGAATGTGTTTTTTTTTAATGCTTTTCAATTTTTTTATTTTTTTATTAATAGTATTATAACATTTTAATGTTATAATACCCTTTCATTGAGATGTTGAATATAAGTTATAAAAAATTTCAATTATAATATTTTAAACATTCTAAAGATCTTAAAGCTTGTAATATTTTTCATAAACGTTCTATATTATCTTGAAAACGATTAATAGAATTTTAGCAAGAATCAACATCTTGCACTGTTTAGATGACATAATTTTTGGATTTCATACAGATAATTTTTCTATTATAATTCCCTTTCCGTCATCATAAAATAGTAATCCTCTATTAAAAGATGTTAAAACACTGTATCAATATATAAACTCCCAATAATACTGCATGCACAAAAGAAAGGAAAAAAAAATAGAATAATAGAAATATTATAGCCCTATAATCTTGCCACAACACAAATATGTGTATAAAACCTTGGCCTTACGTGACAGATCTTATACTGAAATTTGTTCAGTATATTTCTTACATACATAAAGAAAATTTTGTTTAGTATGTTTCTTAACAGGGGACCTTCTTAATCTAGTTTTGATAAATAATTCAAATAATATAATCATTAAAAAATTTAAAATATATTAGAATGAAACAAAAACTATTTCATAAATTTAAAATATAGAATAAAAATTTACAAAGTCAATCAATAAAAAAAATTTGTAAAGTGATATAGCTAATAATAGGTTTTGAAATTGAATTATGAAGTAAGAATAATATTATAATTTATAATTGATATCTCATAATTAATAATTAACTATAATTGATATTTATTAATTAAATATAATAAATATAAATTAAAAATTTAAATTTTAAATGAAAAGTATGAACCTAAATCACTCTAAAAGCGATATTTATAAAAGTTTTCATCTTGAGAGTCCAACATATTAGTATTATTATATTATATTGTACATAGATTAACTACCCCCGAGCACAGCATGGGGAATTACGCTAATGTATATGTGTATATATAGTTGACAAATGGCGTTTAGACCTTAGAGACCATAGCCTAATGCGAGACGCCAACTTGTGATCCCTCACCCCAAATGCGTTTGGGGACAACGTAAATCAACTACCACTGGTTTTAATGTTTTTGGTCGATAATTAACTGTGACTTTAGAATTACATTCAAGGAGAATTTTTTTTTGCACGCCACCAAGCCCCCGTTCAAGGCCCTTCAAACTAAAATCGAATAAATCGGCTTCGCCTGCTATTCAGAGCGAAACAAAGGCAAAGAGAATTTACTGAGCAGAGCACCTCCTGCGCTGATGGAAAGCCACCCTTCTTCAAAGCAATACTCTAGTTCTGCACGTCGAAAGGAGAGAAAATACGCTGTTCCTGCGGTAAGTATTATCTTTTCTCTACATAATTATTGGGTGCATAAATAATTATGTGTTGTGACGGGGAGCTAGGCGAGGTCGTACGGAATTGGCTCGTTCAAGCGGGGCGGCGGAGGAGAGAGCAATCTCAGGCTGACCTCATGGCTTCTAGCGGCAGAAGATCATTGGCCGCTAGTGATGTGGCAAAGTTGGGGGGGTTTGCGAAAACTGGGGATCTCGGGATTTTAGGTTGTTGGCATTGATTAGGGCTTTTTTTTTTTTTTTTGCTTCTGGACACTAGCATTTAGGGATTTTTAAGCCCGTTGGCATTGAGGGTTAGAGAAAACCAGTGGGTAGAGATTTAGGGATTTTTTTTTTCTTCAAATGATGGTTTATTGATGTTGCTCCTAACAAATTCTTTTTTTTTTTTGTGTGTGGTTATTTTCCTCTTTTTGGAATGCACAGGGGAACATCATTTGTAGTGATGATGATATGAGTGTATTACCAGATGGCATCGTCTCTTACATCTTGTCGTTTTTAAGCATGGAAGAGGCCTTCAGGACACGATTGGTGTGTCGTAGTTGGAGAGATCTCCGCGTTCCTGTGTTGAACCTGAAGCTTCACCCAAGAATGATATTTAATTCCAAATATAAATACGACTCCTCTTTCGGGGATAAAATTCCCTTGGGCATGCCTATCAAAGATACAAGTGGGTTGTGGGAATTTGAGAATGAATTTGTTAGAAAAGTTGATCTGTATTTGAATAACTTTCCAGGCAAAAAATTGGTCTCCTTCAATATTAGTTTCTGTTTCTACTTTTGGAAGGAGTTTGCTTCTCATGTGGATAAGTGGATCAGTTTTGCTGTGAAGAAGGAGGCTGAAAGGATCAATCTCACTGTTCCATTTTGGTCATCACAATATACTTTTCCTTGCCATCTTCTTCCCGTTGGTGGAGGGTCTCACTTGAAGTCTCTATGCCTAGGAAGTTGCCTACTGAAGCCTTCTCTTGAGCTTGTGAACCGCCTCAATTCCTTGAAGTCTCTTGAATTGGATACTGTAAAAACACTAGATGAAAGGGATATGGATGTCATCCTCTCTGGTTGTCTAAACCTTGAATCATTGATACTGAGAGAATGTCATCCCATTAGCACACTTTGCCTTCGAGGTCATGTTCCCCGGTTGAAGTGGCTGCTTGTGGCTAGCTGTTACAGAATACATACGATTGAGCTTGATTCTGTTGGTCTTGAAAGATTTGAGTATAAGGGTCGGATGGTGAGATTCAACTTTTATAAGCTTCCACCACTAGCAAAAGTTTACCTGTGGCTGTCTAATGCATATTATCAGGAAATGGGTTTTATGTTTGAATGCCTTCCTAGAGATTTTCCTCTCCTACAAAATTTGACTCTGTGTTGGCACACTAATAAGGTAAGTGACACGTTCCCCTATCCATAAAATGAAATTATGTAATAAAATAGCTTTGACATAACCTTCTTTCTGTCTCTAGTTGGTGACAGTACCTGCAAGGATTGCTGCGTTCAGTTGTCTAAAGCACTTGAACGTGATTTTGTATCTGATGTCAGACTTCAACCTCCTCTCAATCACTTACATACTGAATGCTTGTCCAGTGCTGGAGAAATTTCATTTGTCTGTAAGTCCTTGATTGTTTCGACTTTCTAAGATCTTGGCACACTCTTGACATGCACTTTCATCTATGTAACCTTGTTTATTTTTTCTTATTAGAAGACATAGTTGCTGCAACCATCATTAAAATTTCATATGATGTCTAAGTTTTGTAATTTATGTCCTTTTGCAACCATTTGGACCCTTGACTAGAGTTTATAGTTTTGCAAATGACATGCTTGTCCTAATTTGCAATTTTTCATCTTGTATGTTGTATGTTTGGTGTCTGCAGTTACATACATCTTCGGTTGACGATGACGTGCGGGAAATAGATTACTCTAGTCAGCAGTATCTACAGCTGAAAGAAGTTGAAATCAATGGATTTCGTGACTTATGGAATGCAGTTCAGTTGGCTATACACCTACTGAAGAATGCTATTGCACTTGAGCGGATGATTATAAACCAAAGAAGTAAGAGGTGTGACATCGGTGATAAATGGGAATATCGTGAAGCACCTGAGTACAACGTATTGACCCAAGCTGAGATTCATGGTTTGCTCTTCAAAGAAAAGGTTAATCCAACAACAGAGTTGCTTATAATGTGATGCTCCCTGATATACTTCAGTTTCAGTCGAGTTTAATTATTTTTCCCTTATTTACATCATATACTAAATATTATTAGTTTTTCTTTTTTTTTTCACTTTCATTTTAAACAAAATGTGGGATGGTCAAGTGTGGGGGCGTATTTAAAGTACCTCACTCTTTATGTACCTTCTATTGCCAGGTGTAATATTTCGTTATTTAAGGCATCGTTTGAGTTTGGAAACATCTACATGCTTTAATTAGTCATCTTTCAAACCTGCTTTGACATATATCCTATTTGAGTGGGTTTGGTTGAAACAATTTCTAAGATATATAAAACTAAAAAAGTTAACTAACTAAACAATTAAGTTCTGCAAAACATTACTGAATCTTTCGGCTTGCAAACAGTACGGTCTGGAATAGCTTCTCAAGTCTAATAAATGAATGTCGATAGTGAATCCTCAGTGTGTGCTAGAAATAAATGAGCATCCAATTTCGTCTTTCAAAATTTTTGTATCAGACCATTATAATTTGGCAGTCATAGGTAACCTTAATAAAGTCTGTAGGTTAAGAGACGTTAGAACACTGGTATTATAGAGTGGTTTGTGTATGACTACATCAAAACCAAACAAGAATTTATAAAAATTAAAGAGTTAATGCTCATTTTAGTCCCTCACTTTTTACTCATGAGTCATTTTAGTCATTGACTTTTAAAACGAGTCAAATCAGTCCCCAACATTACAAAATGTGAGTCAAATTAGTCCCTTATTCCACTTTTATTTAACATTTTATCAATTAGATGATGATATGTAACATTAAGTTATATATTATCATACTATGTGTCATCTAAAGTAGAATGGAATTTAAAATAATTTATTTTGGTATCTAAAATTGTACAAAATGAATCAATTTAAAATGTATAATAAATATTTAAATGGCTTATTTTATATAATTTTAAACATCAAAATAAGTCATTTTAAAATATATTATACTTTAGATGACATATGGTATGTCAAGGTATCACTTAATGTTATTAATCATCATTTAAATGATAGAAAATTAACTACAATTGGGTTAAAGGACTAAAATGACTCACATTTTGTAATGTTAGGGACTAATTTGACTTATTTTAAAAGTCAGGGACTAAAATGATTCAATAATAAAAAGTAAGAGACTAAAATGAACACTAACTCAAAATTAAAAGCAGTACCTTTATTCAAGAATTAACGTCTTTTACTCCCATTACCGTGGGATGACAGTTAAGCCTAAAAATAACTTCAGGAATTCTCCAACTTTTTCCCTCCCAATAGATTGAAACCTCCTCTTCTCTTTACCAAGGAGATTTAAACAATTCAAGCAAATTTTTCTTCTTTATTTATTTGTTTATTTTTTGACTATTGGAGAAAATTTGACACCTCTAGTTCCATTTGGTTCAAATTCCAAGACGAGAAGGGTTTCTTGTTGGTCGGTCAAAGAGAGATTCCTTTTCATATGGGGGCAATACCAATCCAAATAGGAAAATAACACATCCTCAAATAGGGAAAGCTTACTCATGGCTACGTGACATAGTTGATATAAGCAAAAACATACCCAGATTTTGGTCCCAAAAAGTCTATAATTTCATGAACTTCCTTTCTGTGTGGTAGCAATCTTCGTAAGGACCAAAATTATGTGTTTTCAATGTTTTTGAATTCACAACTAGGCGTGCCATCTAAGCAAATTGCCTCCATCTGTCATGGTTGAACATATTGGAAGGTCAAAAGCTTATGTCATCAATGGAAGGCACAAGGTCAACTATAACTTTCTCTGCTGTAATGTGACTGTTAGAATGTTTACACAACTTAAAAAGTATGCCGCAAGGAATTCAAGGATACCTCCCAGTTCACGTTCCTAGATTTTGAGCTACACAACATTGTGTGTGCCAGATGATAAAATGGTAGGAAAATGGTACTTGCTAAATATTCAGTTCGCATAGAGAAGCCAGAGAGAGCATATAAGGGGAAGCCACTTTGGTCTTCCCTGCCTATCAAAGCGGAATCCATGGGTGTTACAGGTAGCAACAGCTTAGTATGTGTCCTGTTGCTGTTATTTGCATTCTATGTGTGTGATGCATGTTTTCCTAAGAAAGAAAATTTTATTTATAGATATAGTGCCGATTCACATCTCATTCATCATTAGATATGGTATGGACCCTATTTAAGTAAGGCCTACACTTCATTCAATAATAAATGAGATATAAGTCAACACGGTATTTCATATATAATGAGTACAAATAACATAACTCCCTAAGAAAATACCTTACTCTATTGAGTGAATATCAAAGTCACCGTCAATGTCTATGCTAGGTAATTGGCCTAAAGTCAAGTTGTATCTTGGGAATGTAATTTTGACCTATTTAAGTTTATGTCTAACATAACCTAACCTATTTCCACTCAAGTCGTGTGGGCAGCATACTAATGTATATATGTAAATAATAGGTTTTTATGAACTTTTAAATTTCAATTGACGAGAGGTTACGGTTTCTATCCACGGAATTTTGATACTTTTTACACTGCAAACCCCACATCTATAAATAAATAAGCTTTACTTGTAATTCAGGGCCAAAAAAGGAAAATAATAATAATAATCAGCATTTACTCAATGAGACTGGGTATATAGAATGTCACACTCCTTCAGAGCAATACTGTGTTGCTCCACATCAACAAGAAAGAAAATGCTTTGTTGCTCCAGTAAATATAATATTTCCTCTACATAATTGTTGGGGTGCTTAAATGATTGTATATTGGACTAATTTTTTTTTTCCAGTTTTGTCAACGGTAAACCAATTGAAGCGTGGTGGACCACACATATGACATTTAGCCACATTTAAGAAGTGTGGTTAAAGTCATTCACACTATTAAATACATTTAGTTACACTTTACAAATGTAGCTTGCCGCACTTTTTCATGTGTACCATAGCCTTTACCTTTTTTATTTTTTTTTCATCTAATTTTATGACTATTGGGTCTTGAATAAATACTTGTGTCGATTACCTTGCTAAAGTGACTGATAAACAATGCTGAATACTTTATGTTGAATTCATTACAGTTTATAGTTTCTTTCAAATGACAAAATTTGAACTTTCCATGAATTTCTTGCTAATGTAATTGGATAAAAACCAAACTTCGAATGCCCAGCCTTAGTCGACTAGTTGTGATTGCTGAGCCTTTTATATGTTCCTGAATTGATGCTTTATTGATGTTGCTCCTAACACAAATTTATTTTTTGGTTCTTTTCCTCTCTTTCTGTAATGGGGGAACATCATTTGAAGTGATGATGATATGAATGTTATACCAAATGGCATTGTCTCTTGCATCCTATCATTTTTGAGCATGGAAGAGGCCTTCAGGACACGATTGGTGTGTCGTAGTTGGAGAGATCTCCGCGTTCCTGTGTTGAATCTGAAGCTTCACCCTATGAGTATATTTAATTCCAAATATAAATACCACAACCCTTTCCGGAATGAAATTCTCTTGGGCATGCCTATCAAGGATAAAAGTGAGTTGTGGGAATTTGAGAATGACTTTGTTAGAAAAGTTTATCAGTCTTTAAATAACTTTCCAGGCAAAAAACTGGTCTCCTTCAATATTAGTTTCTGTTTCTACTTTTGGAAGAAGTTTGCTTCTCATGTCAATAAGTGGATCAGTTTTTCCGTGAGGATGGAGGCTGAAAGGATCAATCTCAATGTTCCATTTTGGTCATCGCAATATACTTTTCCTTGCCATCTTCTTCCCGTTGGTGGAGGGTCTCACTTGAAGTCTCTATGCCAATGAAGCTGCCTACTGAAGCCTTCTCTTGAGCTTGTGAACCGCCTCAATTCCTTGAAGTCTCTTGAATCGGATACTGTAAAAGCACTAGATGAAGAGATATGGATGTCATCCTCTCTGGGGGTCTAAACCTTGAATCATTGATACTGAGAGAATGTCATCCCATTAGCACACTTCACCTACGAGGTCATGTCCCCCGGTTGAAGTAGCTGTTTGTGGCTAGCTGTTACAGAAGACATAAGGTCGAGCTTGATTCTGTTGGTCTTGAAAGATTTGATTTTCAAGGTCGGATGACGAGATTCAACTTTTATAAGCTTCCACAAATAACAGAAGTTTACCTGTGGATTTATAACTCATTTTATCAGGCAATGGGTTTTATGTTTGAATGCCTTCCTAGAGATTTTCCTCTCCTACAAAATTTGACTGTATATTGTCACAGTAGTAGGGACAGTGACATGTTCCCCCATCCATAAAATGAAATTATGTAATACAACAGTTTTGAAATCACCTTTTTTTGGTCTCTAGTTGGTGACGGTACCTGCAAGGATAACTGCATTCAGTTGTCTCAAGCACTCGAACATGATCCTATTTCTGATGTCAGATTCAACCTCCTCTCAATCACTTACATAATGAATGCTTGTCCGGTGCTGGAGAAATTTGATTTGTCTGCAAGTCCTTCATTGTTTCAACCTCCTAAGATCATGGCGCACACTTGACACGCACTTTCATATATATATATATATATATAGAAGTTTGTTTATTTTTTCTTATTAGAAGAAATAGGTGCTGCAACCATCAATAAATTTTAAATGATGTCTTAGTTTTGTAATATACATCCTTTTGCAACTTTTGGACCCTCAATGAAGTTTATAGTTTTGCAAATGACACGCTCGTTATATTATATCCCTATATTAACTAGTTTTTCATGGGAGAGGTATACAGTCTACATTGAAACCAGTTTGATGTGGGGATTTCTACCAGTAGTTTTCAGAGTTTGTTGTTGATAATTTATAACAAATACTTGGTTATTTTAAAACAGAATTAAAATTTTTTACCTGAACCTAACTAGCTGAAGGCATTCTTCCCTAATCCATAGAGGAAGAATTTTCTATCTCCACTAAACTATCCACCACATATTTTCTGAAATTTATACTTGTGGGTCCCACATAAGCATTCAATATAAAAAATCATTGTGAAGTGAAAAATTGGCTTACTACATGGAGCATAAAAGAATTTTTCCTAATTGAAGTCTTGCTCATGACTTGAACTTAAGAGGATGACATATAATGAGAGAAAGAATGAACCAACAAAACCTTCTGGTTTTCACCTGGCCTTGTCAAAACGATTGTCCATATGTTGTTGGAGTGTGTCTGAGACTTTGCTGTAGACTTCTGTCAGTCTAACTTTGCTGGCCAATTCTCTGATGCACCATACTAAGTATGATGCTCCACGCATCGTTTAAAATTTGATGCATAATATTGAACCCTCACCCCAAAACACAAATAAGAAAACTGTACTTTTGAAACCACACAATTTTTTAAGTTTAGAACTTATGGAATGAAGGTGCTCAGGTCAGTTTATGATCTAGATTTCTCAGGTTTACTCCACCACTAGTAAAGTAATATGTTAGTAATATGCTTTATTTTGTTCTAACTTGGATTTTTTTCATCTTGTATGTTATATGTTTGGTGTCTGCAGTTACATGAATCTTCGTTTAACGGTGGCATGCGGGAAATAGATTACTCTAGTCAGCAGTATCTACGACTGAAAGAAATTGCAATCAATGGATTTCGTGACTTATGGAATGCAGTTCAGTTGGCTATACACCTACTTAAGAATGCTGTTGCACTTAAGCAGATGATTATAGACAAAAAGAAGCATAACAAGGATCACGGAGGTGATGATGATGAATGGAGATGTTGTAAGGTACTTGGCAACGAAGTATTGACCCCGGCTGAGATTCATGGTTTGCTATTCAAATAAAGGGTTAATCCAACTACAGATTTGCTTGTAAGGTGATGCTCAATATTAAACCATTGAGGTGATTGTAGTTTTTCTCATTTTTTATACTTATGGCATTATGTTGTTTTAGCCTTTGCTCCATTGTTATTGCCAATTTTAATAAAGCCAAGATTTTTATAATCTTTTAATTTCTTAGAAAAATGTTAATAGACAAAAAAGTCAATCATTGGTGCACAGCTGTTTATCCTTCCTGAAGCGCTTTCAATTAACTCCTCCTGCAAATTTCTTGCAATTCTCTTGGATAATAATCTGAGCTTTAGAAGTCCTCACTGTGGGTCCAGCCAAAGACAAAAGAGAGGGAGATCAAAGGAAGTTAATGCAGAAGCTGAAAAATTTGCAGAAACAAGGCACTGCATTAAACGTCCACAGTTGCAAGACGAAAATATTGCAACGCGTAAACAAAGTTTGTCTTCAGTGCCGTGATCTGCATTTAATGCACTGATGGCTCTGAGCTGTTATAAATAGAAACATTTCTTCGGCTTCAAAGGCAGAGAGCAACGGAGCACCGGGAGAAAAATAGAGAGAGCTGTCAGTAAAGAAAAAATACAGTGTGCGCTATTTTTTTTTTAGAGTGAGAGAAAAAATAAGGGGTGTAAGTAAATTTTACAGAGTGCAGTGTGTGAGTATATACTCTAAAAATATTTTAGGTATTATTTTTTTTACTCCTTGACACTGTAAAAGATATTTTGTAATTATTCTTTATATAGTGAGATATTTTTCGGAGTTTATCTCATGATTTTTTCCTCCAGTATTAAGGGGTTTTCACGTTAAAAATTTGATTTGCGGTGTAAATAGTACTATTTTGTAAATAGTAACCAGTAAGCCCACAGTGAATAGTGACAAGTGGGTCTCACCATGAATAGTGATAAGTAGGTTATACCATAAAAAAAATACTATTTACCATTAATACTTATTTTGCTATGCTGCGTTGATTGGATTCTATCAAATTTATTTTAGGGCTCGTTGGTACACATTGACATTATTTAATTACACTGTGAATCAGTCTCTGAATCCAATACTTATCATCCTTGCACCACTTATGTATAAATAACAAATCGTGCCAGTCTTGCACAATATATATATATATATATATATGAAGTATATATGAAGTTTATATTTTTTTTTATTTTATATCCGCTAAAAAAACCACGTGGTTGATGTGGCTTCATCTTTTCCTGGCTTAAAGAGGATTTCGCTTGAGGAGGGTGATGGTGGTTATGGAAAATGTGGCGAGGGTGAAAAATGGGATCTGTTTCCTCTCCCCTGTATGCTTGCTCTGTGTTTCTGTTGGATCTCACACTCTCCAAAAATGAAAGTTCTGCTTCTCCTCTCTTTTCTGATTCACCTTTTTCCACTTTTTGTGGTTTTTTGTCAATCCCTCTCTCCTCTCCCTTTTTATGTCGTTCAAATGAACTCTGGCTCTTTCCATATTTGTTGCCAGTTTCCCCAAGGGGACATTGCAACTCTGAAATCAGTTTCTTGCTTATCCTTTTTTTAAGCTCTTAGCATCTCCTCTTTCTCTCTGCATTCTTGTGCTTATCTGTTTTCAGGAATTACCTGTTAGAGTGGCATTACATTTGTGCTTTCCTGTTAAAATCATAGAAGCACGTGCGACCAACACTGTAATGCTGCCCTTGCAGCCTCTTCACTCCTGTTGGCTTCTTGCTTCCTTGTCTCTTTTTCTTTTCATTTTTTCTTTTGTCTTTTTATAACACCAATTAGTTATTTTTGTGGGATGATTATGGATCTAATTTGAAATTAAGAGAAATAATTTTTTTAAACAAAATAGGATAGTTAAATCTTCCACATCAAACAGTAAAAACAAAGAAAAGGATAAAAACAAAGCATGCAAAATGACTTAAACTAAAATGATTAACAATGGATATTACCAAATTGAACTTAAAGAAATTATGCAATCTAAATGGTAAGATTCATGAATTGGTAATTTAATTCCGGAAAGGCAATCAAACATATATTTTTTTTATTTTTGATTGTTTTTGTTTTTGTTAGTTTGTTTTGATAAGAATGAAAAGATAAGAAGAGTCAAATTGGGTTAAAAAAATAATAGTTTTGGAAATAATCCCATCAAAATTAGGTGTTCACAAGTTCGACTAAAAAATAAAAGTTTAATTATTTTACTAGTTCCTATAGATTCACTCAATTACGAATTATGTCTCTATAGTTTAAAAAGTTATAATTATATAATTTTTTAATCAAATCGCTAATGTAACAACAATTAAAAAAAAAAAAAAGAATATCTCTAGTATGTTTCATCTCCATATATTTTCATCTCTTCTTTCTCCATCCATCCTCCCTTCCCCATCACCCAAACCACCAAACAGTCAAAATCCAATAAATCACTAGAAATAAATAAAGATAAGTGTTATTCGTATTTATTATGTATGAAATACTGTACTGACTCACACTTTATTTACTATTGAATGAGTTGTAAACCGTATTCAAATAGGGTTCACAAAACTATGAAGGGAGTCATTATCACTTAATGTCACACATATTCACCTAATTGAAAAAAAATTAAATAAATGTAGACTGAGGAAATAATATGACTCACATTTTATAGTATTAGAAACTAATTTAACTTATTTTAAAAGTTAAGGATTACAATGACTCATAAAAATAAAATTAATAACTAAAATAAATAGCTAATTATTTTATTTGAAATCCTGTATGATGTGGAATGCACTCGAAATATCTAAATGGTCTCGTTCATCGTGATATGTGTACCATCTAAAGTCTAAATAACAAGAAAGGGAAAATCGGACTGAGTATCGAACCGGTCAAGATATTGCTTCAAAGGTTTAGAGGTCCAACCGATTGAACTGGAATATAATAAAAATATATATATAAAAATATATGTATGATTAATTAAAATATAAAAAATATATTAAATCATTAATATTAACATAATCAACACAATACACACACACATATATTCATAGATTTATAAAAATAAACATAATCCATATAAAATTTATCTAGTTTCGACCTCACAACGCTGTCACAAAAGTATTTGAAAACAATATTTGTTAGTGAGCAGTCTGCGAATAACAGAAAAAGAAGAATGATAATCTAACAATCTTTGTTAGTACCCTTCTTTAGTTCCATTTTTTTCATTTTTACTCTATGACTGGCACAAGATACTAATATTTAAGCTTTGAAACAAAAAAATAATCAAAAGATCCAAACCGGTCCAACCAATTCGATTCGCCGGTTTTCCCGATTTTGACTTCTTCCAATTTTTTGGGATTAATTAGACTGACCAGGTGACAGATTTCTAGTCGAACTGGTTGAACCTTTTGATCTAGTCCGATTTTCTCCTCATTGCTAAATAAACATTTAATGGAGCAGTTGCGTTGCCTATATATACCACGAAAATAGTATTGCTAACTATTTCGCTAGCAATATTATGATTGGTCGACGTCTTTAATAATTGAACTAATGAAAAGCTTAACCGAAATAAATGCAATATGGAGTTTTGCAATCGGAAAGTGTGCCTATAGGTATTGTGAATAGTTGTTTGCAAATTGTGTGAAAGAATGAATTCATTCAATTATGTCTGATGAGAGTTTAAAAAGACAATTATACTGATGAATAACTTTTAGTTTTTAACAAAACTTATTATTAGATTAAAAGTCCATGTCATATAGATCATATTTATAAAATCTCAAGTTAATCTAAAATCATTTTATATGATTGTTATGTATATTAAAATCAATGTAATATAAATATTTAAAATAAACAAGAATGAAAGCTTTCTTATTATATTTCTATTTATGTTTAATTTTTATAAAATTTGACATAAATAATATTTATGATAGATAATTGTAACTTAATAATTGGATTAATAAAAAAATTATTTTATAAAAAAGTATCAAGGATGCAAACTTGAGTACCTAACTTCGCTACCTATACTCCTGCTGGTTATTCTAACTGAAACTACTAGCTCATGCTCCACCCTTCTCTTTTACACATGCTTATTTTCAAGGTCAGCTAACCTACAAGAGTGCAAGGGTGCACGTGGTCGATTTGGATTTTAGAAAAACAACAGAAACAAAAAACAACAAATAGTCGAACCGAACCAATTAATTGATTTAGTATACAATGTGTCATTCAATTAATTATGTTTTTTCAGTCTATCCCAACCCAAAACTAAATAATTGGTTTTCAAACAATCCAAGAACATCTTTCAGTGTTTCCATAAGATTCAAGCAGATAATCAATTCCCAAAATACAAAAATCATTCACATCACAGCGCAGCAACCAAAAACGATTTAAAGCAATAAAATAATAATTAGAGCAACCACAAAATAAATGCAAAAAAGGGTTGCCGCCATGGTATTATATTTCCTACCTTTTTTTGGGTCATAGTTCTTTTTTCCCCTTGGGTTTGCCTTTTCGGATGAATGAAATATTAGGATTCTGAGAGCATCAACGACATCACATCCTTCTCAGTATGTTCAGTTTTTTATTTTTTATTTTATTTGGTCTGGCTTCTCAGTACTTTTGGCTTCTGAGCATGTTTCCTACGTGCATAACTCACTAGATTCATTGGTTGGCCGAATGGGCTCAAAAGAAAGTAGTATGATTTTCCTTACTCTCACCATGGGCCTTGGACCAATATGATGCAGCCCTCATATATAGTTCCCGAAGCACATGAAAATATGGTTGGGTTCCGACCAAAAGCAAAAACTAAACACATATGGTTGGCTCATCTAATGGAAGTGTAAGAAGCAACCAACAGTTGCTAGAAGCTCTTCAGAATGTAGAGCTTTAGCTGCAGCCAACTGTGAATCTCAGTGGCTTTCTTTTCTGCTATAAGACCTGCAATGTGCCCCACCAGCTCATATAGTGCTCTTTTTTGACAATAAGTTAGCTATTCACATAGCTACTAATCCCCTTTTTAATGAACGGACCAAACATATAGAGATGGATTGCCACATTGTGCGTGGTAAGATTCAGAGTGATCTTTTTCATCTTCTTCTCATCTCCTTTTCTTATCTCCACAAAGAATTAAACAGCTGATATATTTACTAATAAGGCTCTTCATCCTTGCCCTTGTTCTTCTATGGTCTCCAAGCTCGGCTTACTGGATTTGTACAGCCCAACTCGTGGGGGACTATCATCACCAGACTCAAATCCAAATGGAGAAAGCCCAAGTAAATCACCAGATTCAAGCCAAAGTAGTTACAGCCAAGTTCTAACTCAAGGGACAAGATCAATTAGTGATCATGACAGTTTATACAGCTCATAGGTTAGTTTTGTCAGTTAGGATTGTGTAGTCCTTAAGCCTTATATAAGTTGGTTTGTTAATGTAATATGTAGACTTGCTAATTTTTCCAATAAAATCAATTCAGTTTCATCCATTTCTCTCTACTCTCACACTCATTCTGAGTTTGTTCTTGCTCTTTGTTGCTTGATACTGTAAATTTGTTTGGTTTGGCATGAAACTCTAGAGTTTGCTCCGATTAGTTTTCTTTTTGAAGGTCAATGTAGTGTATGTGGTTAGGAAATGATCTTAGAGGATGTTTGGTATGGGATAATTTGATTAAATTAAATAACTTTTAATTATATGAACTCAGGAAATTGCTTTATTTGATCGGATATCATTATTGAGAATATAAATTTACAAGGTATAATATATTGTCTTCACATGGACAATGTGGATAACCCATGGGAGTGTCTTTGTAGCTGACCACCAATGTGACAATTATTTGACCCAACCATTCTAGATATTAAAAGTCTTGTAAATAGAGATACATTATTGAATAATAATGTAAAAAAAAATTATATTGTTATTATTAGATGTAAAACCATTCATAAGCCTAATGCCTCTACCCATCGTTTTAAGCTTTTTGGAAGAGATGATTTTATGACTTGATATTAAAGTCTCTATGACCAATCGATTAGGGGCTTGAACTCCTATTATGATAAATTGTCCAAATTTTAAACTCAAAAGTAGAGACATTCATTTTATGGGATATATCAGATATAAAATAATTTATGTACCTTTACCCATTAATTTAAATTTTTGTCTAAGATATTTTTATGACAGTTATTATATAAAAATCAATCTCCATTTTATATATCCAATAGAGCAATATAAATCGCTGATATCGTAATTTGCCAAAATAAACACATATACTAATCTCCATTTAATCTCTATTCACATATACTAAACACTGTATTGTAATTTGCAAAAAACAAATTAAAATGTGCCAATTCCTTTTGAGTGGTGATGATTTAGATTACTTCTAATCTTATTAAAAAGATGTGTCAAATGCAATCTTAATCCTTGTGATACTTTCAAAAATTAAAAGTATCACATTGAAAAGTATAATTATTTGCTATTATAACAATTAATAGAGTAAAAAACGTCTAAATAGGATGAAATAATTAGTTAAACACCTTGAGTTAAGTAACAAATGAAAATATGGTGTTTCTTTTTTGGTTACAAGAGAAAGGAAGCAAACAAAAGCAGAGAGCTAAATTCACATGAATCTATGGCCAGTAAAGTCCTCATGCAGCCCACACAACAACTCATAAAGAGGATCAGTCTAGAAAAATGAGTCCATCGACCCAGCATTGCCTTTCTTAGCCATTAAATCCGCATAATGATTTGCTTCATGCAGAACGTGGGTGACGGTCACAACCTATTCACGAGTTAACAAGGAACTAATATCCGCAAGGAGGATAGGACATGTATGGTGGCTATCCCATCTCCTATCCACGATAAGAGTAACCACATGAAGAGAATTACTCTTGCACTAAATGTTACGGAATCTCAAGTCCCAAGCAAGTAGCAATCCTATTTAATTGCCCAAAATTCAGCAAACAAAAGAGAGACATTTCTATGGTGTTTCACTTACTCATCAATAACTTTTTGTAGAAAAGAAACAAGGAAAAAAGAACAACGAATCAAATTGTTATTTATTTATTTAGTTTTTGACAGAAAATCTGGATGTTATTATTAGTGGGGCGATCACAGCAATAAGGTTGACGTCAAGCACATGGCACGATGGTGATTCAGACTTATCTAACGCAATGGGGCAGTGTTCCGTTCTAGTCCAGTTTGACATGGTGGTTGTGGATGTTAAAATATACTATATATTAATGTGAAAAATAAGGGTGAGGCTGTAGTACACCGGGTAAAACTTGGTGTACCACACACCAGGTGACCTAGTGGTTTAGATTAGGTAGACCATCAATACATTAAAAATCATATGATACTTATAAAACCTGTCTCTTTTTTTCTACAATACTCCCCATAACTTTGTGAGTGTGGTACTCTAAGGTGATATGATGGTTTAGATTAGGTGGACTATCAATACATTAAAATCATAGGATACACATAAAACTTGTCTCTTTTTTCTCCTCCTTATATTATTTTTCACAATTCTCTTATTCTATATGTTGTTTTTTGCATTGTGTGACATCTAGTCTAACTTCGTTATCTTAGGGCAAATGATATACCAAGGGTGGGGGTGTTTACAATTTGGTTTGATTTAGCTCGATTTTAAGGTAAAAACCAACGGATCCAATTAAGAAATTTTATTTCAGCTTGGTTTAACTTGATTTAGTTTGGTTCGGTTGGATTTGGTTCAGTTCAGTTTGGTTTCAGTTATGCTCGGCTCGGTTTGATTCGATTCAATTTAGTTTAGTTTTGGTTTGATTCGATTCGACTCAACTCGCTTCGGTTTGATTTGGTTCGATTTGGTTTGGTTCGATTCGATTTTGAGGAAAAAATCAACTGATCCAATTAAGAAAATTTATTTCGACTCGGTTTGACTCGGTTCAGTTTGGTTTGAATTTGGTTCAATTTTTTGATTCAGTTTGCTTCGGTTTGATTTGGTTTGATTCGATTTGGTTCGGTTCGGTCTAATCCGATTCGGTTTGGTTTGGTCCGGTCTGGTTGGTTTGGTTCGGTTCGATCTGATTTGGCCCAGTCCAGCTCGGCTCGGCTTAGTTTGATTTAGTCCGATTTGTTTCGATTCGGTCTGGTTTGGTTTGGTTCAGTTTGACTTGGTTCGATTTGGTCCGATCCAATCCGGTTTGATCTAGTTTAGTCTGGTCCGGTTCAGTTTGGTTTGGTTTGGTTCTATTTGGTTTGGTTCGATTCGATTCAACTCGGTTTCGTTTGATTTGCTTCAATTCGGTTTGATTTGATTCGGTTGGGTTTGGTTAAGTTCAGTTCGCTTGTGTTCGGTTCGGATCGATTTTGTCACGATTCGACTTAAGAACGTGACTAGCACGTGAGAAGCCTCATTCTCACGTAAGTCTTGTGATCTCTGAGTCTTTTTATATGCACATTTTAATAATGAAAACCATTTAAATAAAATGTCATTTCACTTATAATATGAATCTTTCTTTTGGAAACCAAAAACATCATGGATAACAAGTTCATAACCAATCTCTAAATCTAATAACAACAATTCTAATTTTTTACTATGAATGGTTATTTACGCATGCTTGACCCGTATTTTAACCTAGGTTATTTGTATTTTAATGAGATATGGAAGGTCGCGAGTACAACTCTCATTTTTATCCCTACCCTTTATCCCTAATATCTTAAATACAAAAAAAAAAAAAAAAAAGATGGGAACTCTTTCTGTAGTAATGAGGGAAAAGTTCATTGATCGACGATGAGCCTCACATGGTCATGGAAAGCGGAGGGCTGTAGCACTAGTTGACTTGGGCTTGAGAAGACGAAAGGGGTGGCCAAAATTAAACTAATCAAAAAGTGTAAGAAAAAAAAACAAAGGAATCAACGCCTTTACTAGCGGATTCACTTCAACATATGCGGGTGTTTTGTTTCCGCGTTTGATTTCCCCAACCCTGCTTAGTAGTCTTGAACGTAGAGATTTATTGTTTGGATAATTTTTCTTTGGATGAACGTGAACGTATTTCTCATCCAACCCCCCTTCATTCCAAGTGAAAAACTATAGCTTTGGAGCTTTGGCATTCATCAACATGAATGTGTTCTTAGGGGTACCAGGAAAAAGGGAGTCACTGGGACCACCTCACAATATTAACATTTTATTTTTTGAGTAAACCCCTAAAATAGTCTCTAAGGATTTTCAAATCAAATAAAATGGTCCATAAAAAATAAAAATAGATAAATCAGTCCCTTATCTTTTCAAAATCAGCCAAAATGGTCATTGACGAATAAAAATAGACAAATTAGTCTCTCACTTTTTAAAAAACTGGACAAAATGGTCCTTCTATCAACATGAAAATGAAGATTTGTGAGGAAATGTATGACATATAGTTTGGTTTAATAGGAATAATTACGAGTGATATGTCATCCATTTAACAAATAACTAATAGAAAATTTTGACAGGAGGACCATTTTGTCTAATTTTTGAAAAGGTAAAGAACTAATTTGTCTATTTTTATTCGTCTGGAACCATTTTGTCTGATTTAAAAAAGGTGAGGATTGATTTGTCTATTTTTATTCCTTAAGGACTATTTTGGGGTTTACTCTTATTTCTTTTTGTTTTAAAACTTCTTTCTTTTATTTTTTTTTTGTTTAAAGTTTTGCATACTATCTACATAAATTACATGACATCTTATTGTTTGCCTTTCCAAATTATTTTTATACAACATTTTTAAAATAAATTTATATAAATTTTTATACTAATATTAACATGTTTTATTCAAATATGTGAAAAATACAAAATAAGAAAAAATGAGTAATATTAAAAGTATAATATGAAACTCATATCCTTTTGATAATTATACACTCAAAAGTAATTTTCTGACTAATATCATCTAAGCAAAACACATTCTATCATAATCATTTTTGCTATAGAAGTTTCCAATCATAAATCATATTGATACTAACTCACTTTTAATCAAAATCAATTTTACATAATCAAGTTGACCCAAATCCTATTTGCAAACGCTAATCCAAATACCCACTAGGTCAATGGTGCTGTTCTGTTCTGGAGTTGGCTTCACGGACACTAAAAACTACTTCTCTCACGATTAAATTTCATAAGAAATAGGGGTGTTTCCTTTGCTTAGAACATCGATGGCATTAAATAATGCTTTACTCATCTTATCCACAATTAGGGTTCAACTAGCTGTTTTTCTGTTTTTTCTTTTTTTTAGTATATCAGTATCATAGCTTTTTATCAATTTGATATCGTCATAGAAATACTAGAGAATTAAAGTAGAAACTTTAACAAAACTTAATTGATAAAATGATATGATATATTCATTGATCTCTTGATAAATACGTGAATCATATTATTTTACGGTGTGAGTTTTGTATAAGATATTTATTTTTGTTCTGTTATATGCTTTGAATATATACTTGCACAATATTCATTACATGTATAATAAATTAATAAGTCAGTTAAGTTTTCTATAAAATTTGTTCGGGGCAGATGCATAATGAAATTTTATCTGACTTTTAAAACGAACATATTTTGGGGGAAAATGTTTACATTTGCATGAAGATATGCAGATTTTTTTTTAAAATTTCATTTCAGTTTATCCACCTAATGACAACTTTATTTTGTGCGCACACGTTTCTTATGCGTCTGCGTCATCTTTATAAAACAGTAGAAAAAATTAACCATATAACAGTAAAATTACAAGAGGCAGAGACGTCGAAGAACATATAACATTAAAAATAACGAGAGACAAAAACGTTACATTCTTGGTTAATCATCAGATACTATATTGAAATGATTATGACACCGGATAACACATTGAAATTACTAAGAAACTCTTAATCAACCTTTTAGTCCAATTTAGTTAGGGTATAGTGAAAATGACTTTGGATATCTCACAGAAATGGAATGATACATGTTGTCGTCGTTAATAATTGGGTTTTGACCGTCTCCACGTCCAAACGGAAATAAAGTTCTTTGTGAAAATACAGTGAAAGTGGTGCTGCATATTGACTGATGTGGTTGCTTTCGGCTGCTTCATTGATACGAATTTCTATTTTCATTTCTTATTTTTATTTTTTATAATTTTATAAAAGAAATAGTAAAAATAATAAAATTCTATTTCATATTTCCATTTTCTATGTTTACTATTTTTTTTTATAAAATCCTAAAAATAGAAAACACAATAAATAAAAACAGGAAATAAAAATACAAATCAATCATGCCTTTATAAAAGGAGTAAATTATATGAATATTAAGATTCATACACATATAGTGTAAAAATTTCCATAACTCTGTTTTATATTTTCTTATGAAAAAAGGAGCAAATTTTTGGGTTTGTTTGATTTTGAAAATTGATTTTTCATTTTTATTTTTTTATATTATTATATATTATCACTTTATTTTTATTTTTATTTTGTCCCTATCTTCATATTTTTTATAAAGAAAATGGTAAAAATCAAAAAAACATTTTTATTATTTTCTTAATAAATTTCATAAATAAAAATAGGGTGAAAATAAAGTGAAAATTTACAATTAATATTGAAAACAACAAATAAAAACATGTAATATTTTTTGAAATCAAACATGTATGTGTATCTTTTCTTTTCCAAATCAATGTAAAAGGATGTGTGGTGTTGATTTTTTCTTTTTTCATATAAATAACGTTTTCTGACGTGATTTTTTTAATAACATTTTTTATGGTTAAATTGCAAAGCATGTCCACTCAATATACTGCAATGTACTATTTTGAAGGTCAAGTTGTAAGGCTGAGAGATTTTGTTCGAAGAGAATAATAGGTTGGAATAATTAGAAATGTGAGAACTGATACGAGACGTAAGGTGACTGATATTGGATAGAGATGTTGACGTGCAATAGCGAGGCCATGTGCTCCAACGCGGCGTTACTTCAAAATGTCGTGGCAGAGAAAACTATCAAAATGCATTTATGTAATTTTATATATTTATATACGGTACCGGTAATTTTTGGACTCTCTTCTTAACGAGGTTAATGTCATCTGGCAAAGCAACAAAGAAATTTTAAAGCCAAGAAAAATAAAAATTTGAAAGGCAGAGAGCATGGAGGGCTCTGGGTATTTTAGTTCAGTGTTGGTTTAGAGAGTCTTAAAAGGGGTTTTTGGAATGTGCTTTCGCATATTTTGAATTTTGGGTGTTGTTTATTGTTCCATTGTGTTTTAGAGTGTATTTTGTATAGGATTATCGAGCCCAAGATTACATTTTCATTAAAAAAAATATATTTTTCATACATTTAGATCATTTTTTAAAAATAATTAAAATTTAAAAAAATTAAATTTTAATTTTTTAAGTTATATATAAAATTTAAATTTAATAATTATTATTTTTTAAATCTGAAAGAAAAGTATCCTGCACCCTAATGTTTTTACTTTTTAGATGTCCATGTGTTTTAATCTATTTCTCTCACGTTGGAGAGTCTATAGCCTTGTTCAAATAATTATTGAAAAAAATTACTACATAAATAAAAAATAATTAAACTGGCAGAAGCTAAATGGTGCAGAGAAAGAAACTAATTTTATAGAATTGGTTGATAGTGTGCGGGTATATGATGTTATAATATCGAATTGTAATTATATTAGTAGTTGGGACTAAGTTATACCAAGTATTTTTGTGAATTATTTAGTTTTTCCATAAATGAGTACACTTAAGTTGGCCCGAACGCTGACCACAATATTTAAAGGAATTTATTTTTACGCATTATATAATATAATTTATACTGTTAATTAATAGAATTTAAAAAAAAATTAATGTCAAAATATAATGAATATTCACCATGACAAAAATCCATTGTGATTTATCATTTTTTTAATTTTACAATTTTCCAATAAAAAATTATTTTATATTGTCAGTATGTAAAATTAATGTTATATTTTCAAAAACAATTTCTTATGTTATATATATATATATTACTTAAATTTTAATTTAGAGAAATTTATAACTATAAGCTTCCAAGGAAACTTAAAAGAAAAATAAATTTTTCTATAAAGGTAATCAGATACATATACATTTAATCCTATTTCAGTTTCAAAAAATTTCTCTTTTTCATTTATTATTATACCGAAAATCAATCTTCTTTTTTTTCAAAAAAAAATCTTTCTAATATTGTTGACCTCCAATTCAAAAAAATACTATAATTTATTTATCAAGTAATTGTTATTATCATTACATTTTTCAGAAAATCACGTAATTTTCAACACACTTTCGTCCGGAGTTGTAAGGTAAAAAACAAATTTGTGTAATAATTTATTTATTTTAATATAAAAGAAGCCTTTCAGCCATGGTGAGAAGCATATTTTTTTTGGTTAATGGTGAAAAGCATACTTGTTGTCCAGAGCATGATACCCGTCTGTCCAACTTCGTCAACGAAGGCATCGACCACCGCTACCTCTTCGGTCCTGTCCTGTGTATCTTGAAGCCGCGTTAAAGCGGGTCCCACTTATCGTTGAACCCAGCGCAGCAACCATTCCCTTTCCAACCCATGTTCTTTTGTTTTCCCTATGCTTCCTTTTAAGCTCAAAAACTATACATATAAGCTTGCTTGGAATTACCTCTACAAAGAATAATTGGAATAGAAGTATTATTTGTACTCATTATTTATGGGATACTGTATCGATATACTTCTATTTATTATTGAATATAATGTGGATTTTACTTAATTTGAAACTCACATATCATACGATAATAAATGAAACTGTGTCAATATGATGTCCCAAAAAACATAAGTACAAATAACATAACTCTAATTGTAACTAGATTAAAAAAGTTAGGATATAAGATTAAAAAAGTCACGATGATGATATTAAAAATTAAACATCACACGGAGGATTGAATTCTATAACGCATTTTTCAAAAAAGTATTAGCTTTATTATACGTTTCTGAATTCATGTTATAACAAATATTTTTAAAGTTTATAATCTTTAATAATTTAATTTTTATACGTCAATTATCAACAAAATTCTATCAAAGTAACAAACTAAAGAAGATAATATCCATTATCACAATTATCCACTGTTATTTGTCATTGAATTTGATTTTGATATACTGGTATTATAAAAAAAATTTATATTGTTATCTAATTAAATTATCATGTTTTTATAACTTTTCAAATAACATGTGTTAAACTCACTTACCTTTATTGATGTGGCGGTGTATACCGTATGAAATTTTTTTATAATGTCAGTATATAGAAATTAAATTCTTAAATTATTATTTTAGTAAAACTCTATTGATAATGCATAAAAATTATTTTTTAGATATGGATTTCTAAGTTTTTAATCAAACTCCAAATTTTCAAAGACTTTGTTGTATACTAATTTTTTTCAGAAATGGTATTAAGAAATTAATTTTCCTATATTAACTACGTAATTATATGCTATTATTCAATAAAAACAATAAAAAGTATTATGGCACAACAGGTAATTTCTAAAATATGGACCACATCAATACTTCTTTAATTTCATATTGCAGTCTGAAATCACAAAACAAAACCTTTTGAGAATGGTAAACCTCAGCCCCAGAACATTCATTTTTATTTTCTTTTAATTTTTTTTCTTTTAATATCACAACATTGGTGTCAAAGATTCTGAATTTTGAAAACTGCACCACCAAATCTTCAGGAAACAGCTGGTTTTTATAATGGGGGAGTTAGTACATGGTAGTAACTAATAGTTTGAAGTTTCATAAACTTTTCCACATTTTTATTTTAATTTTCTTTCTTTGTGGGGTCCTCTTTTGATGACAGCCTAATCAACAGCCTGGAAAAGGGTGTTTGCAGCCACACTAAAAAGCTCAACTTGATGGGAAGGGTGTTCAGTAACGGGATTTACGTAAACCTTAAACCGGTTCTCATTCTGTTTCAGCTTTGTTCACTTTGGCAATCAGGGTTTTACTTCACATTTCCATTTTTTCCCCCCAGTTTCTCTCCCTCCACAACTACCTCAACAAACAAGGTAAGCACATCAACACAACTCTTTTATTTTTTTCACTGTCCTTGCGTAAGAGAGCTCTAGTAAACTAGATTTAGTACCCTTGTTGCGTGTGTGTGTGTGTGTTTTTGTGTTTGTATTATGTTGTGTTGTGGGCTGTGACGTTAGAATCATCATGGTGTTTTGTCTGCTGCTTGTAACAGAAATGTCTGGTTTTTTGGTGCATTGAATTTGATAGATCTGAGGTTGGTGCAGGTTTTTTGGGTGTGTGCCTTGGGATTGGAAGTTTAAGCTCAAAGGGTGTTTTGCTTACAATCTGTTTATGGACTAGTGGTGAAGAACACTACTACCAATGTTGTTGATGATGAAACTTGTCAAGTGGGTTCCTTCTGTTCTTGTTGTTTTTCTGTTTCTTGGGGTGAATGGGGCATTTGCTGCCTCATACACTCCTCCTGATAATTATCTAATTGCTTGTGGCTCCTCCCAAAACATCACCTTCCAAGGTCGTACTTTTGTTCCTGATTCACAGCATTCTTCACTAGTTTTGAAAACTGGGAATTCTGTTGTTGCTAGTTCCAATTCTAGTGCTGCCCCATTTCCAATCTACCAATCAGCTAGGATTTTCACCAATACAGCTTCTTATAGATTTGAAATTGGGCAAGAGGGTAGGCACTGGATCCGGCTTTATTTCTCTCCGGTTCCCAACTCTGGTCACAATTTGACTTCTGCTTCTGTAACAGTGGTAACTGATGATTTTGTTCTCTTGAGCAATTTCACCTTTAGGGGCTACAATGGTTCTTATATGTTCAGGGAGTATGCCATCAATGTTACCTCTGATACCTTGACTGTCACCTTTATTCCTTCAAATGGTTCAGTTGCCTTTGTTAATGCAATTGAAGTTGTGTCGATGCCTGATGGTTTGTTTGTTGATCAGGCATTGGCACTTAACCCCTCAGCCCCTTTCAGTGGCCTTTCTGAACTTGCTTTCGAAACTGTTTACCGGTTGAACATAGGAGGTCCCTTGCTTACTGCCCTAAATGACACCCTGGGGAGGACTTGGGAGAATGATGTGAAGTACCTCCATGTGAACAGCTCGGTCACTGATGTGTCAGTTGATCCATCCGCCATCAGGTATCCGGCAGGTGTGACGCCTCAGACAGCACCCAATTGGGTCTATGCCACTGCTGAAGCAATGGGGGATCCAAATGTTGCCAATTCCAATTTCAACATTACTTGGGTCTTCCCAGTGGATCCAAGCTTCTCCTATTTTATTCGGGCGCATTTCTGTGATATTATGAGCAAGTCCCTCAACAATCTAGTGTTCAATGTGTTCATAAATTCTGACATAGCTCTTGGAAGCCTTGATCTCTCATCCATAACCAATGCCTTGGCTGTGCCTTACTATAAGGACTTTGTTTCCAATGCCTCAGCAGATTCTAGCACTTTGACAGTGAGTGTTGGTCCAGATACAATGGCAGACATCACAAATGCCACTTTGAATGGACTGGAGGTAATGAAACTCAGCAATGCATTGAGGAGCTTGGATGGGCTTTCTTCAGTTGATAATCTCCTTCCTAGTTCACCATCACACAAGAGCAAGATAGGAATAATAGTTGGTTGTATTGCTGGGGCTGTAGCTGCCATTGCCATGGTTGGTTTGTGCTATTGCTGCTTGGTGGGATGCAAGTCGAAGACTACTCAACAGGGCCATCCATGGCTGCCTTTGCCCTTGTATGGAAACTCTCAGACCATGACAAAAATGTCAACAACTTCGCAGAAGAGTGGAACTGCAAGCTGCATTTCTTTAGCTTCATCAAACCTTGGACGGCTCTTCACTTTCCAAGAAATCCTAGATGCAACCAACAAATTTGATGAGAAGTCACTTCTTGGTGTTGGCGGTTTTGGTAGAGTTTACAAGGGAACTCTTGAGGATGGAACCTATGTAGCTGTTAAGAGAGGGAATCCTAGATCTGAACAAGGTCTTGCTGAATTCCGAACAGAAATTGAAATGTTATCCAAGCTTCGCCATCGCCATCTTGTGTCGCTCATTGGTTATTGTGATGAGAGATCAGAGATGATTCTTGTCTATGAATACATGGCTAATGGACCCCTCAGGAGTCATTTGTATGGAACAGACCTGCCACCTCTATCATGGAAGCAGCGGCTTGAAATTTGCATTGGAGCAGCAAGAGGACTCCATTATCTCCACACTGGTGCATCTCAAAGCATAATTCACAGGGATGTAAAGACAACAAACATCCTCTTAGATGATAACTTTGTTGCTAAAGTTGCTGATTTTGGTCTCTCCAAAACTGGTCCTGCACTAGATCAGACTCATGTGAGCACTGCTGTTAAAGGCAGTTTTGGTTATCTTGATCCCGAATACTTCAGAAGGCAACAACTTACAGAGAAATCAGATGTGTATTCATTTGGAGTTGTTTTAATGGAAGTGCTATGCACAAGACCAGCATTGAACCCTGTCCTTCCCAGGGAGCAGGTTAACATAGCTGAGTGGGCAATGACATGGCAGAAAAAAGGGATGCTTGATCAAATCATGGATCAGAATCTGGTGGGGAAAGTCAACCCCGCTTCTCTTAAGAAGTTTGGGGAGACAGCTGAGAAGTGCTTGGCTGAGTATGGTGTGGACAGGCCATCCATGGGAGATGTCTTGTGGAACCTTGAATATGCTTTGCAGCTGCAAGAAACCTCATCAGCACTCATGGAACCTGAAGATAACAGCACAAACCACATCACTGGTATTCAGTTGACTCGTCTCGAGCAATTTGACAACAGTGTGAGTATGGTTGATGGGGGCATCTCCGGCACTGATGATGATGCAGAAGATGCTGCCACAAGTGCAGTGTTCTCGCAATTGGTGAATCCTCGTGGAAGATGAGTTCTTCTTGTGTAACATTGATTTTGGCCATTGGCCTCTAAGTGCAGTGGCTGTTTTGGCCTTGGACTAATTGAAAAGTCCGGATTGATGAATGAAGGTTATTTCCCATTTCGTTATTGCTTTTGTAATCCATTTTTTCTTTTTGCCCATAAAGCAAGTTACCATGTAATATAGTTGAGTGGTTCTTATGGGTGCCAAGCAGCTAGTTAGAAATTGTATGTAAGGCACTCATAAGATTCTGTTGTACTTCATATAAGCAAATTAGGAGTTCAGCTCCACTAGTTGTTCTTACACGTTACAATAAAAGTTTTTTAAAATATGATTAAACCATAGAGCAAGTGAGGTACTGCTTCTGATCAATTAATTTACTTTCCTTTGTGCTGTTTCTTGTAACTCTGGAGAGTCTGTTCTGCTCTAGACATATTGCTGCTAAATATATTTAAAATTTTTTGGAGACTAAATTTATTGTGCAATCAATATTATACCATTACCCAGTAAATTGAAAAATGACGGTAAATTTTGAGAAATACTTGAATTATTGTTTCTTGGACCATTTTCACAAGGGGATGATTAATTTCCTCCCATAACAGATGAGGGAGCAAAGAAAATGAATTTTAATGACATAAGGACATTTTGGAATTAAGTTGTTTACTACATTCGTTCTCATAGCATTGGAATGTTTCATATAGCTTTCTCTATTATTGTAGGTTGTCTCTGATTTCAAAGTACTTAAGATAAAGCTCTTCTCTTAAACTTATTTTCTCCATGTGAAAGGTTTCTCTACTCTCTTGCCGTACATTGTTGAATACTTTAATATATGTCCAACAATATCTTGAAACTCCCATGCATATGTTATATCTCTATGCGGTAGCAGACTCCAATAGACACTGTTTTCAAACCTGCATGTGTTACTCTCTGACTAGTTGTGAACGCCAGTCATTCCTTAATATTTATGATAAAAAACAAAATAAATGTGACTAATGATCTTGATCTTGAACCTCTGCATGATATTATTAGGGTATGATATGTGAGAACCTTCCATATAATCACACTGTTTGATCATTTATAAGAAACAAAATATTACAATTTTTATTCAACAGGAAATCGTACAAAACACTTTTATTTTTTTTATTTTTTGGCCACTGAGTGCAGAACATATTTTTATCTCAGAATTGCAACGTAAAATCATTATGCGATAGCAATGGAAACATTCAATTTTATCTTCTGCAAACTATTCCATTTCCACTATTGGCACCACCAATGCAATCCAGTATACCATATTCCACGGCTAAGTCCTCCTTCCTTGAACCTTTAGCAGGAGAGAATATACAGACACCACACTCTGCAGAAAGGAGTGACTTGGTTCTATACTTTTCTTCCCCTCTAACTACCGACATCGCCATGCCTGGTTTTGCTGGATTCTGAAAATCTGGCTGATAAGTCCTGCCAAGGACTCCTTCAACTTGGGAGGACAGACCATAGAATTTGAACTGCACCTCCAGGTGAGCAAAACAATCATCATCAGGGATCTGATAGTTATGGATCCTATTGTCTTCCTTGGTGATAGGCACCACATTGATATATATCTCAGCGACATCTAGGAAAGTAACCATAACGCTGTTCTTGTTTAATGTTCTCTCTACTGTAAGTTGATTTTCTTGGCATTTCCATGTAGAGAGGTTCAAATGATCAACTTCATTTGTAAGAGAGCTTCAAATGATCAACTTCATCATCCCAAATTGCTGATGGAAAGGCCTCAATGGAAAAGTTGCGGGAATCAAAGAGGATTCCCAGTGCTTGAATCCAAGAATAGTCCCTTGGTCGCCCTATTGGCCTGAGGCCGACGAAATGGGCGTTGATTTGGAAATTGACATTGGATATTAAGTTGAAATGCTCATTGCGCCTTCCATGGAAGTAGAAAACAATGCCATCTGCACCAACAAAGCGGGGGTCCAAGCATGCAGATCCAAGGCCATTGCAATTTAGTTTGTGCGCTACAATATCAAGGATTGTGATTAATGAATGTGCACGTACATCTTTCTCATGTCATGTGAATGAATATGAAGTTATCTTATTTGTAACATCCCTTACTGCTTTATGGATTGACGATTGTCCCCATAAACCAACACGGGTCTTTTCAGCATGCTTTGTCCTCACTCGCACGCTTTCTAGGAAAACTTCCCAGGAGGTCACCCATCCCAAAATTACCCCAGGTCAAGCACGCTTAACTGTAGAGTTCTTTCAGTTTGGACTACCAAAAAGAAGATGCATAAAGCAGTAAGGGATGGGTGACCTCCTGGGAAGTTTTCCTAGGAAGCGTGCGAGTGAGGACAAAGCATGCTGAAAAGACCGATGTTGGTTTGTGGGGACAGTCGTCAATCCATAAAGCAGTAAGGGATGTTACAAATGGTTTTGTGCAGTTATATGATCAAGCTAGAATGAAAACTTGTTATACTTCCATAACATGGTAACCAAAAGACTATATGAAACCAAAATTGAGAATTTTGTTGCTGCATATAATGCAGCTATATTCTCTCATTTTTCTTGTTTACATGATATGGTCACCTGGGAGATATACACAAACACTTAAATTAAACCTCAGGTTTTTAACAAGGCTTCACTAATTTGAAGTTCTGTATCTAGTTATCTTGGTAGGGTCATGTGAGAGTAAAAAATCGAGAGAGGATCCTAACATGTCAATAAACTTAAAATGATCTTACATTTGCACTGAGTTTTGCATATGGGTGAATCACGGTCAAGATAGCAGACTTTGGCTTTTGGGTTAGCTGGTGATTTTGATGGGCACTCAGCAGGGCAAGGTACTTTCTTGAGAAAACATGGGCTCCTGCGGTTGGTGCAGGTCTGAGCTTCTGCAATAACATGCATCACACAGAATGCAAATAAGAGCATTAGGACACATACTAAGCAGTTGCTGCTTGTGACACCCATGACTTTCCTCTTTGATATGCAGGGAAAGACCATTGTGGCCACCCCTTATATGCTATCTTTGGCTTCTCTAAAGTGAAATGAAAATTTAGCAAGTGGTCATTTTTCTACCTCTTTAACATGTAGCACACACAATGTTGTGCGGCTCAAATCAAGGAATGTGACGGGGCGAATCCTTGAAATTCCCTGTAGCATACTTTTTAACGATTTAACTCTTCATAGCTTTCTAACAATCACATTATAGTAGAGAACTAGAGATAGTTGACCTTGTGCCTTATAGTGATGACATAGGCTTCACGAGCAGCTAATATTGAGTGGGGCATATTGGCCTTCCAACATGTTAATTCAGCCATGAGATATGGAGGCAACTTGCTTGGACGACTTGGCTTCTTGTGGATTCAAAAACATTGAAAACACATGATTTTGGTCCTCATGTAGATTGCTACCGTACACAAAGAAAGTTCAAGAAATTATCAATTTTTTTTTAATCAAAATTTAAGGGTTTGTTTGGTTTCAATTTTAAACTTTAAATTTTCATTTTCAGTTTTCTAGTCTTTTCAGATTTTATGAACAAAATATTGCAAAATTGTAAAAACTACAAAATCCAGTTTTCAGTTTTTCCTTCATAAAATCTTAAAAATTGAAAATGAAAATTGAAAACTGAAAATCAAAACCAAACAGACCCTGTGGCCAAGACCAAGTTTTTCCTATTTGAGAATGGAAAATGAGATATCGTTCCAACTCATATCTCATCTATTATTAGACAGAATGTTAGCATGTCAAAAAGGATAAAACTTCATTTAAGTCTTTTGTAGTATATCAAGGTTATCATGGAAGTACATAATATACATTGAAAACCTTATGTATCACACGTGTATTGGCAAACCGCATCACATTGTTCAGTCGATGAGTTCCAGTTATTACATACTTCCTCACTTTCTGCCCAAAACCTAACTACGAGTAGTCGAAAACCCAGCAAGATTTTTATGTGAGTTTGGTCAGTAGCTGTAACAGCAACAACACGGTATAGAAGAGAATTATTTGAAAAACAAAAACTTTCTTCTTTTCGTAAATGCTTTAATAGTACAGTGGTAGAAGAGTTCCATAACACTTGATTTATTTGATGAAGGGTAGAAAAATAGAAATCGTAACATTTAGCTAGTAGCAATTCAACATAGACATTGCTACAAATAAGAAAACATGAACTTACATAAAGGGACACACATTGTGGAGCCATTATTATATATATGAGGCAAAGGATTCAAGTTTTCACCACTTTAACCACTACACGGATATTAGTTTTCATTTCTTGCAAACGATTCCCATCCCATATGAAAACTTGGTGCAATCAAGTGTGCCATACTCTATCACCTGGGTGGCCTCTTTCGAGAACAAACTTTCTTTCGAGAACACACAAGAACCACAATCTGTGGAGAGCAAGGACTTAGTCCAGTACTTATCTCCTCCACCAACAACAGGCATTGCCACACCAGGCTTTGCAGGGTTCTCAAAATCAAGCCTATAAGTCCTTCCAAGCACACCATCAACCCTAGGGGAGAGTGCAAAGAACCTGAACTGAACCTCCAAGTGTGCAAAGCAGTCATCAGAAGGCACTTGGTAGTTGTGAACCCTGTCATCTTCTTTTGTCACTGGCACAACATTCACCAAGATTTCAGCCACATCCTTAAGTGTAACAATGACACTGTTCTTCCCTGCGACTCTCTCCACTTTCACATCCTTTTCAGGGGAGTGCCAAGTGGAGAGAGAGCCTTCAGGTATGGCCAAATGGTTCCCATTGAAGGTGAATTTGAGGTGGTCAACTTGTTCATCCCATTGGGGTGCCTTGGCGGCCTCAACTGAGAAGGTGGTTTGGGAGTTGAAGAGGATTCCAAGAGCTTGGATCCATGTGTAGTCACGGTCTCTTCCATTAGGCCTGTGTCCAATGAAGCGAGCGTTGATTTGGAGGTTGGAGTCGGAGACTAAGGTGAAATGCTCATTGCTCTTTCCATGGAAGTAGAACACTCTGCCGTCTCCGCCAATGAAACGGGGATCAAAGCATCCTGATCCTGGTGCATTGCAGTTTGGCTTGCGATCTAAAAAGCCATCATGAAAACAATTCAAATACACTCAATTGAATATACATGCGCTCTAGCCAACTTTTTCTTAGTGTATGTATGTATGTATGAATATCAGGTTAGATTTTGATATTGATACAAATTTTATTCCTTATATTTAGGAACATGAGTAATTGTATTTGTCTTTAAATTATGAACATTAAAAGTGGATAGCCAAGAGAAAAGTGACAAAAAGAATTTGATGGTGGTAGAATGAGATCAAGACTTTATGTCACCCCCATCTCATGAATATCTACTCTCAATGTTTCATAATTTATTTATTTACACATGAGATTAGGAACACCACCAACATTAATAAAATTGAGTCTTACAAACTCTTTCAATATTCTCTTATTATTTTTTTCAAGTACTACAAACTTTAGTATAAGTATGATGTAAGGAGATATATAACCTTAGATGCTCCTAGAACAAAATATTTTTTTGCCTAATTCCTTTTGTTACTGGGTACATTGATTATATATAGTTATTAAAAATATGAGCAAAATGAAAATTAATAATCTATAAAGCTGATGTGTTAAGTGTTTAATAGTGTTAAGTTATAAATAGTGTTATGTAACAAAATCTTTTTTCTTACAGAGAGGTCTGCTTCTAACATTTAATTTGCTCATACAAGAATCTTACAGTTTCAACAGCCAAAAAACAATAATAGAAACAAATTAAACATCAAAATAAGCATTAAAATGGTTGATTTAACTATTGGTGAGTCTTATTAATTAAGTATATCATAAACAAAAGCTGAAGAGTTTAGGGATGCTTTATTATCTTACGCCTGCAGACAGCCTTGCATGTAGGCTTGTTGCAATCAATTTGACAAACTTTGGCCTTGGGATCTCTTGACTCACTGCTTGGGCATTCTGCTGGACATTTGATGTACCGTCCATCGCATCGGGTATTGGCACCACATTTGACGGCATAATATGCCTTGGCATGGATCAAACCCGAGACAAAGACTAGAAGGATGATTAGGACGGAACTGCTTTTAGTTATCTCCATATCTTGAATATTATCTATAAGTGAAATCTTGGAAACACACACAAGTTAAAGAACCAATTGATGCATCAACCTCTATGTTCCCCGGCTATTTATAGTTGCATTTCAAGAGTGTTATGTTGCTTCTGTATTGTGAATGTAGCTTTTGCAAACTTGTGGGCTAATCTAAAGCTGACGCAAAATCAAAGTATGAACATGGGCTTCGCTGATTGAATGCTGAATATCAATTCACATAATTATTTCTTCTTATAGAAGGGTACATTTCATGAAGGTGGTTTATGATGCCTTCAATAGCAAAATTGGTGGATGGACTCTGATAAATAATAATATAATATAACTGGCTATATAAATATGAATTGTCGGTAGGATGGCGCACGATTATATGGGGGAGGTAAGGACTAATAAGGGAGCAAAATATGAAGTTGACATAGCTTGCCTTGAGGAAGAAATTAAAACAACAACTATATATATGAGATGGAGTGATCGAGAACTTCGGGCTCTGTATTTTCTCAAATGAAGGTCCATTATTGTTAGTGATAAGATGTGCCTTTTTTAGGGGCTGTAGCCCCTCTGCATATTACAAAAAGAAAAAAAAAATTGTGGGGATTGTAGAATACATGCTAACATATGACAAATAGTAGGGTGTACTGAGATTAAAAGAGAGCATTTGCTTTATTTCATACATTCATTCATTAACATATTAGTTTTGTGATACACTGTTATCTTTTATTTTTCCTTTATTTTGAATGCAATAACTTATATGTTAATTAATAGATAAATATAATATAGCAATTTTTTTTTTAATTCTCATCAGAGCACCAGCTAAGAATTTCCCCTAATATATGTTGCTTCTATATATGTGGTCAACGCTTCACACTTTGTTGGAAGTTGGAAGCTTACTTACTGATCAAATATCTAAATCAAGCCAATCGTGGAAGGTGAACAAATCAAAACCTTGGACTTGGAGTTTGAACTACGTTGCATGGACACAGGAATAAATATCGAATACGAGCCTATACATAAATATGATAATTTTATTAAAAAGAAAATTAAGATACTAATACAACAATATATATATATATATATATATATAATAAAATTTTATAATTAATTAACAAAAAATAAATTATAATTATAACTAAAACGATAAATATAGTACTTACGGTTACTCTCTTTTGATTTCTACTGTTTAAATTTTCATAGTTTTTTAAACCAGCAGAGCTTTAAAGATAGCGCGTATGTGTATATATATATATATATTCTTGGATACTTCAAGTGCTATTCTTTTGTATTTTAAGGATTGTAATTTAATTATAAATTTTATAGATTCTAATAACTTTGATTAATGAGATAGCTAATTTTTTTTTAAAAAAAATTTCTCAGGATATCTATCATCGGTAGCAGATCAGTTAGTAATTCCTTTGAAGTAGGAGCTCTTTTAAGTTGTAAACTGTTGGCTACGAGACCTTTTTGATATACATATCGTCAAGAATTAAACTCCTGACTAGATGTTTAAGAAATCTAACTAATCTATGGGTGAAAGTAGGCTAGGTTACTCGTCCGAAGCCTTTGGCCTAGCTTACATTCATCAATCTAGTTTGGCCTTATTATTTAGTAAACATGCTAGACTTTATCATTTGTAAAAAGTTTTTTTAGCTAAATAGGTCAGGCTCCTAATAATAAAAATAGGTTATTAGGTTCAATAGGCTAGCCTACTTGCATTATTATTATTATTATTATTCATTTTAAAAATATGCTTCTAAATTTAATTAATAAAGTCTTTTAGTTAATTTAATATTTTTTTACATATTTAAGTCCTCTGACTTATTTAAGAATAAATGTTTTGGTTTTTTTTTTAAACAATCATAATCAAATATATCTTTAAATAAACTTTTGAGTCAGGCCAAACTAAACTTTTAAGAAGACTAGGTTAAGGCCATGAAAAAAACCTATGTCAATTAATAGACCCAAGCTAGCTACCTTTTGGGAATACAGGCTAAAGATATTTAAGACAAAACCTACCCTTACTTAGTCTACTTTAATTTCACTTTTACCAGTTAACTATAAATTGTGTTAGGCCGCCTCGTAGTTGAGATAACTAATTCTTAATTATAAATAGATCATGGGTAATAAGTTTTCTTACTTTCAATAAACGAAAGCATATTTTTATTAGCTATAAGAGTGATTAAATTATTATAATTTATTTTAACTTAATGGCCTCTTAAAAATTAATTTTTATCTCCTCAAAAACATGAATTTTATTTGTCCATAAGGACGAATGAAAATTGGTCTTTCAATTCTACTTGCTTTCACTTTTAACTTTATCATTACTTTTTACTTCTTTTTCGCATTTTTGTTTTTGCTTATTATTATTTTTTAATCGATAAATTTTCTTTGGTTTCTTGGATCGTCCTCGAATTTTTTCACTTAGTAATAATCAAGAGCAAAAACATACTTATAAGATCATAACATTTTTTACTTATATTGTGAATGCCACCCTGCCACCCTGCCACGCCGAAACCCGTGACCGCGGCCATACTTTCAGCATATAACCAGATTACGTCCGCGTAAAATATACAGTTTTAAATTATATATGTGTAATAAATAAGTAAATAGTAAAATAAATTATACATATATTATATATAAATCATGGATCAACTTATGATATAGCTTTTAATATATATTTATAAATACTTCTTTATACACAACATGACCAGATTCATTAGTATTCTTTGAATTACCACTGTATTTAAAGATCTCCAATCATCTCTTATTGGTTACTTTAGAAGTTGCAACATATGTGATCATGACTAAAAAAAAAAACAAATAAGCCTCTCCAAAATCAAGCCAACATTTTCTCGAGAATTGTGTATCAATATATTATGAGTAACAAATATTTACGACAAATTAATTAAAAAAATTCATCATCTCATCACCTTAGTATTCTCTTTTCTTCTTGAATAAAAAAATTACTAAGAATTTATATTAAATAAAATAGACTCATAACTATATTTATATTTATTTGAGTGAATATTCATGATGATTTTCATAAAGTAAAAAAATTCATCATTGTTATAATCACTTCTCCTTTTTTTTTCTTGAATAAGAAAATATGGCTTCAAATTCATATTAAATAAAATAAAATTTTAAATTATAATAAAATATGAATTTATGAATATAATAAAATTTAATAAGAGATACATCAATGATTTTAGTGAGAATTTATCCAAAAAAAAAAAATCCATCACCTCATTCTACATAGTATCATATAGCATATACTTAGCTCAAAAAATATTATATAGTTACAAATTATTTTATAAAAGCTAAATACCCACGTCCCAGTAGAAGAAAAATATTGACCTCTTCTTCATACACATAATGTTTTTACAATTAAGTTTTATTACATGCATTTCATGTAAAGTTTTAAATATCATAATAAACAAAAAGGTTATAAAATAATTTTGTAGAATATTTGATATAATAACTTCATTTATTACATTATATTTAAAGTAGTTATATTTTTATTTTGATTTCTACATTTGCAAATAAATAATTAACCTCATATAAGGTAAATATAATTCAAATACTCTACAATATAAACTATATAAAAAAAAAAATCTCCATGATACATTTGAGTTTGATATTGTTGAAAAAGTTTTAGTAAAAAATTATTAAAAAAATTAAAATTTTCACCTCTCGTTTTGCCCCTTCCATTTTTCTTATTAATTAAATAAAGAACAATAATTAAAATTTTCTACTAAATAAAATATAATGAAAAATTCAAAGTAAAATATATTAATATATTATTTATTTGTCTAAATCAAGAGGTGGCATGTGTCAAACACAATAGTGCCTAACAAAGTGTAGTTTTTAGAGAAAAATTTGGTGCTAAATGAGTGCCAATCACTATAGTACATTTTCCTTTGACATAATTTTTCAAGTGGTAGAGTGAAAGTTAACCATATTTTCGATGTGTCACTTCATGATTGGATGACTGTGTAAAAAAAATTTTAAATTATCTATATATTAAAATCAAATCTTTTCTATAATATGAAAAATGTTCAGAAATAAATGAGCATATTTTATTAATACATCCAAACATAAATTAATTTTACATCCAAAGGTAAGAAAATTAAATTCCACTTTTTTAAAAGTGCTTCTTAAAAAAGGTCAATTAAAAAAATCCTTTTTTAGAATTTATAATTTTTTTAGAGAAATATATTTTTTATGAAGTTTAATTTTGATGTATTAACAATATCAAAGAGTTTTATATTATTGCCCAATCAAATTTCTATTTTTTTGCATGACTTTTCATGTAGTGCTAGAAAAAATTAATCATATTTACTAATGTGCTATTATATGATTATATAATTGTATAAAAAAATTATACGCAATCAGTGTCTACAAGTTATTTTTTATAATTATAAAAGAAAAAATGTTTAAAAATAAATGAAAATATTTTACTATTATACCCATATAGATTAACTTGGTTTTATCAAACTTGCACATGTGAACTTGCTTGTGCCATTGAGCATGTGCAATGATAATCAAAACTTGACTCTTAGCAAATTGGATAACCAAAATTTGATGCATGTCTGGGAGGAAAATTTGTATCTAATTGTATGACAAATATAAGTTTATCTATTGAGCTAACTATTCAACTTTTATATATAGATAGAGTAAGCTTATACATATACTTTTACATATAAATATATATTTTATTATATATTGGTTCAACTCTTAATGGGACTGATTGAATCAATGAATCTTTGAATTAATACCTTGTGCAGTTGGATGATTTTCATAGCATTGGATAGTGCATTGGTAGAAGAGCTCCATAACACTTTATTTGATGAGGAGTAGAAATCATTACATTGAACAAGTATTGAACATTCGACATTGCAAGATCAAATAAGAAAATATTAAACATACATAAATGAACACACATTGTGGAGTCATTATTATATATATGAGGCAAAGGATTCAAGTTTTCACCACTTTAACCATTGCACGGATATTAATTTTCATTTCTTGCAAACGATTCCCAACCCATAAGAAAACTTGGTGCAATCAAGTGTGCCATACTCTATCACCTGGGTGGCCTCTTTCTCGAATGAACTTTCTCTCGAGAACACACAAGAACCACAATCTGTGGAGAGCAAGGACTTAGTCTAGTACTTATCTCCTCCACCAACAACAGGCATTGCCACACCAGGCTTTGCAGGGTTCTCAAAATCAAGCCTATAGGTCCTTCCAAGCACACCATCAACCGTAGGGGAAAGTGCAACGAACCTGAACTGAACCTCCAAGTGTGCAAAGCAGTCATCAGAAGGCACTTGGTAATTGTGAACCCTGTCATCTTCTTTTGTCACTGGCACGACATTCACCAAGATTTCAGCCATATCCTTAAGTGTAACAATGACACTGTTCTTCCCTGCGACTCTCTCCACTTTCACATCCTTTTCAGGGGAGTGCCAAGTGGAGAGAGAGCCTTCAGGTATGGCCAAATGGTTCCCATTGAAGGTGAATTTGAGATGGTCAACTTGTTCGTCCCATTGGGGTGCCTTGGCGGCCTCAACTGAGAAGGTGGTTTGGGAGTTGAAGAGGATTCCAAGGGCTTGGATCCATGTGTAGTCACCGTCTCTTCCATCAGGCCTATGTCCAATGAAACGAGCGTTGATTTGGAAGTTGGAGTCAGAGACTAAGGTGAAATGCTCGTTGCTCTTTCCATGAAAGTAGAAGACTCTGCCATCTCCACCAATGAAACAAGGATCAAAGCATCCTGATCCTGGTGCATTGCAGTTTGGCTTGTGATCTGAAAACCATATTGAAAACGTGAACTAAATCAGTTTGTTTTCCTTGAGATTGTTGCAAAAGGATACAAACTATATATACACCTCTTATTTATGAACATTTATAATAAAATTCAGTCCCATGAACTATCTTCAAGATATATATATATCTTTAAAATACCTCTAAATGTGAGGAGTTAGATTTAGATATAAATTTTCTATCTTATATATAGAAATATTATTTGCGCACATACATTGTGAACATAAAGAATTGACATGAGAAAAAGATACACACAAATTAAAGCATTTGATAATGGTAGCTAGGTGGGACTAAGGTTTCACTCTCTCTTTTGAATATTCACTCCTCATATTGCATGATCTATGTGAACATAGCATTAAGGAATAATAACAATAACTTCAGCTCTCTAGTTTTGTTTAAGATAGGCTCATTTGAATAGAGTTCCACTAATTTTATTGCAAATTTATTTGTATACAAGTTAGATAGATTTTATTTTTATACAATAAGAGAGATTTTTAGATGTTCTTAAAATAAGAGAAAGGTTTTGTTGTATAGCATTCTCAGTTGACATATTATATTTAAAATATAAAAATGAAACAATAATTAATATATAATAAGAGGAAAAAAAAACATTTTTTCTTACTGCATGCATGATAGTAGTACTTAACAATTTCTCATATAAGAATTTTACTGAAATTCAACAGTCCAAAACAAGACAAGAAACAAATGTATGTCAAAACAAGCATTAAATGGTTAACTTATATTCAACAAGCACAAAAGGTTAGGGATGCTTTTATCTTACGCCTACATACTGCCTTGCATACAGGTTTGTTGCAGTCAATTTGACAAACTTTGGCCTTGGGATCTCTTGATTCACTACTTTGGCATTCTGCTTGGGCATCAAAATTGTCGAGTAACATGAGGATTCATGGAGTGGTTCTCGATCCAGTTAGCTTACAGTTATCAATTGATTTGAATTGTGGTTATATATGTGATTCCTGATATCACATGGGAGAAAATAAGTTTGAAGAACTGAATTTGGACATTAGCGTGCATGGTGTTGAGTGTTATGGAAGCACACATTATGCCCATAACTAATTTTGGCGATAAGTATTAGAGATATAAAGAATGTGTTGATCTTGGGCTTTTAGGAGTGAAATGCACATGGGCTTAATGTGAATAATAAGGCTTCTGGCGTCATAAGAATTTGTTTTATTATTCCCAGATCTTTTCCAGTTGTTTTGTATTAAAATTTAGGTACTTGTATTAATCAACAAAACCTTTATAGAAAAAATAAAACTTCAAGAATTCATCAATATTTAGAACCAAAATTAATTAACGTGTTAACACAAGGTTAACAGTTAGGAAGCAAAAAAAACCCCTTCATCGAAGGAGGTACAATGTGGGATGACACTTAGGTAGCGTTTGGTTAGTGATACAGGGACAGAAATACGAGGACAATGGCGCAATAAAGACAGAGACACAAAAATAGACTATCTCTGTATCATGTTTGGTTTGGGGGTACAAAACTCAAAATACAAGAACAAAACACATGTTAAAAAACCCTTATACCCCTCATTTAACTACTTAAAAGCAAATTAAAAAAATAAAAAGAAGGGATTCTTGGACTGTAGAACAGAGTGGCCTCCTCCTCCCCTTGAGCCATCATCCTCCATTCTCAGTGATGCTTCCATTCATTCTTGGCGACGCTCCCTTCCATTCTTGGCGGCACTTCCTTCCATTGATAGCTTCTAGGTACGGCTTCAACTTTCCTGCACATCTTTATTTTTTTCGGAGAGGGTAAAGGAGGGGACGGAGGAGTAGGGGAGGTAAGAGCCGATGTCGTCGACGCAGACCTTCTGGTAGGCGAGGAGCTAGACAGGGACGGATTTATTTAGGAGGTACCAGGGGCATGTGCCCCCATAGATGCTTCAAAAGTATTTTAGTAGTATATGTGTGTATATATATTTGCCCCCATTATCTTACTAACCTTCTCTCCATACTAAGATAAAAATTATATTAAGCTTCTTGATATGCACGTGTATTATTTTTGCCCCCATCACTTAAATTTTCTGGATCCGTCATTAGAGCTAGAGGTCGAGGTGGTGGACGGAAGAGGTGAGGCTGGTGACGGTGGTGTCAAGGTGGCAAAAGCTGTCAAGCTAGGATTGGGAGAGGAGCGAGATGTGGTCGTCTTTGAAGAAAAGGGAGGAGGGGTCCGTGGTGGTTGGATCCGGTGGGCAGTGGCATAGGGGAGAGGTGGTGAGGGTGCAGTGGTGGTGTTGGGAAATGGTGGTGGGGAGTGTGCGCAGGGGATTGTTGTTGCTGGTGAGGAGGTGGTGGGCGAAGAAAAGTGTGAGGCATCGATGATGTTGATGATGATGACGATGTATGTTGATGGTTTTTGCTATTGTCTTCAGTTGGTTCTTGTTCTTCTAATTCTGAGGGCATTCATTGATGGCTTTGTTTCCGATTATGAGGAATGGGGGGAAGAAAGGAAGGGGTTAGGTCTATATAGATATATGAAGGGTATATGGTGTAAATATGAAATTATTATGAGGGTATAGTTGGAAGAAAATGTTTTAAAATCCATTGTCTCCTTGTGCAATTTCTGTGTCCCCCTTTCTAGAGTGGACAGAAGCTGCCCAAAACCATATGGAGACAGGGACAAATTTCTTAAATTTGTGCTTGTCTCTGTTTCCAAACACAATTGTGTCCCTCTTGTCTCTGTATTTGTGTCCTGCCCCCCTTTCCAAATGCAGCCTTAGGCAATAAAGTCTTTAAGGAAGGGATTTGTCTATTGGGAACTATGCAAACAAAGTGGATTGACAAGGTTTAAGTATAGAAGAAAGAGTTTTAGCGCAGAAAAGTGGGCAAGGTCTCAAGGAAAGGCAGTATGCTTCCTTGTAGGATACACTGCCACAAGACGCTCGTATGTTCCCAAAACCTCAAAAAACATAGTACCATAATTACACTTGAATGGAAAGACGCTTTACTAGCTTGCAAAACATTTGTTCCTTTTTACTATGCCAATCTCAACAACCCACCCATTGTCAGACAAAAGGTTACCATTTTCCTACCAAAGCACAAACATCTATCCTTATCACCAATTCAAGCACATTTATCTTATCTTACCCCTAACCCATCATAAAACCCCAAGAAGCCAGAGAATTTGGGACTATTAATGACATATGTCTTTTTCATAGTCTTAGTCTGAATTTGGGTCTATTACTGACATTTATCTTTTTTTTTTTATGATTTTAATCTAGACATTTTAAAAGCTTGGCTGACCCAGAAGCCTATTTAAAGGCCTAACTTAATATAATTCTTTTAAAAAAATTAAAATTTTTACTTTCAAATAAGTTAAAAGAGTTCTAAATATGTAAAAAAATATATTTTTAAATTGGTGAAAAGAATTATTAAATAAATTAAAAAGTATGTTTTAAAATAGACTAAAGTATTTTTATTCTCAATAGGTTTTTAGGCTTTTCCCCAGTATATTTTGGGTCAATTTTTCCATATGGATTTTAAACGATGAAAACACTGTATTATTGTGTTTGCACGAAATGAATCTATGAGGGTTTAGGTTACATAATCTGCTAGAAGTGGATATTGAACCACAAGATGGCAGCGAAAAAAAAAAAGGAGGAACAGAATCCGCTGCTAACAGATAATGGGTGAAAATAAAATAAAATTAATAATAAAATTGTATCCCGTAAATGCTAGTGTGATGGTTCAGTGTGTTCTAAATGCCAGTATAGTGACACGAATAATTCATGGAGAGTTGAAAAATAATATGATGTCTTTGTATAATATCGCTCTGTAAAGACAAATCTTCACCCATGTTCTTCTACATTTTCTATGCATCGATGCTGCTCCAACATTGTCCTAGTTTGGAACAATATTTGCTGGCCGCGGATTATGTTTGTATGTTTTTGAATTTTGAAACATAATTTGCTGGGGATAGATTTTTTTTTTTCCTATGCCCATCGTCTAACCAATTTTTACAAAAATTCCTTTTTCTCATACTATGCCTTATCGAAATCCATATGCAAATGGAAATCCCCATATATTTTTAGCTCTTAAAAAGAAGTTGATATAAATAGTTTTTATAAGTAGTTAAATTTCTATACACACTGATAATCATATAATTAAATAATCTCATTTTCATAATTTTTTATTAATAAAACAATATATAATTAGATTCCACTTACGCGGCTATTGCATGCAAATTAAAATCTGTAAAAAATAATTTGTGTTTGGAAAAAAAAAAAAAACAAAAAACGCATCCTTAATCGCACACACGAAACTTTGCCAGGTAGCTCGCAAAATTGTTGTTGGTCTGGCATCTTCTTCTGCCTTCGGGTCTCTTGCTTCCTACTCTGAAATCAATCAATCGATCAATCAGCAGTGACTAACTGTCTGAATAAGTAGCGAAACATGGCGGCGTGGACTGCTGCGGCTCGCCAAGCCTCCAACATCGCCCGCCTCTCCTCTCCGAAGCCTCTTTCCCTCCTTCACCGCCGTGGCATGGCCGGCGGCGGCGGCGGTACTCTTTCCCCCTTTCACAATTTCTCATTTTATCATTTATTCTATGTTAATTGGCGCAAAGGGTTATCTTAACTACTCAAAAGTTTCAATTTTTTTATTTTTCATTTTAATGGAGTCTAGGAAATCAAATAGGGCATCTGAAAAATTGCGACGTAGGCTTATTGGTCATGTACCCTCCTAGTTTCAAGTATTGTTTATCTGATAATAATAATATATGTGTCAACTTAGAACGTTGTAGGAAGAGTGGAATTTAAAAATTTAAAAAAAAAAAAAAAAGTTCTTCATGAATCATGCAGGTTCACAAGTGTTTGTGCAGTATCAATTTTGCATTGACATGCAATCCTGCAGCTCGATCTAATCTCCTAAAAGGATTCAAAATCTTCGTTTTGTAGTTTTTTCACTGTAATTTTTGGAATCATACTAATGCCATGTGTTTGATGTGATCCTAGCTGTGGTCCAGAAAACCAATTCATGATGTTTTAGTAAGAAGTTGTAATTGTAGGCTGTATTTTTTGGAAAGAGTGTTTTATTTTATAGTTTGTTGTGTTGTGCCACTGAGGTATGATTCTGAATGAATGAGGAGATGGTAGCAGGAACAAAGGAAGTTCACAGATTGATAATTTGTATAATGTCGTTTTATGGAGATTAATGTGCTAAAAATTGGGTTAATATTGAATAAAAACCTCTGGTACAAGTGGAGTGATTAATGTAGTGAAATATATTCCCTCTATTTACCAAAGAATCACTTGCCTATATTATTTCAATGCATTGCAGATCATCATGAACCTCCGAAGGTGAACTGTTGGCAGGACCCACTCAGCCCTTCTAAGTGGAAAGAAGAACATGTGAGCCACTTTATATTTTTTTTCAGAGCTCTCTAATATGTTTCTAGTTTAAGATCTTCCTCATTGACCACATCTTGATGCTGAGGCATTTTGGTGTTGGCAACAATATACTGCTGCAATATTATATCTTCTTTGCAGCTTTGCTTGAGTAGTACATCTGAATTGACTTTTGACTTTTTGAGAGAGGAGTGTGGCCTATGATGCATTAAACATGGGCACAAACACTAGACATGAGACGGACATAGACACAGAGACACATCAAATTCTTAGTAGCAAGACATAGATATGGCATGTGGGCGTGCGCATGCACAGGTGTGTCTCCATACAAGTTCATATTGACATTGAAATCTAAGAGAACTTCCCTCTTGTAGAACCCCACACACACACACTCTCTACTAATATAACCCTTCATACATACGCACAGTCACGTACTAATGGGATAGAGAAGATCATACCCTAATATTCAAAGTGTGAAAACTGATTTTCGATTGAACTACTTGCAAGAAGAGGGTTGGGTAGTATCACTTTTGCACATTTTGTCAGACTCCGCGGACTTGTTTCTCTAAGATATGTGCTTGCTAAGATATTGAAGTTTTTCGCTGAATCTTCTGCTGTTGCAGTTTGTGATTGTTTCTTTGGCTGGATGGGGTTTACTCTTCTATGGCGGTTACAAGTTCTTCACCAGAGGGAAGGACAAGACGGAAGAGGTACATAAGTTTATCTTTATGGGAGATTTGAATATGCTTTTGTGGTTGCGCTTACACTCTGGATTGGCAGGGAACACTTACTGCCTTACTGTGATTTTACATGATTAAGCTCATGCTTGTTCATTTTATTTTATATAGTAAGCAAATAGCGGCCAAGATAGCTTTCTGCTGGTCACATCCAAATCTCTACAAATTATTATTTTGGCTTTGATATTCATAGGTTTTTTATTTTTCTTTCTTCAATTCATCGAAACTACCAACCATTCCTTGTATTACAGTTCATTAGGTTCTAAAATTTAGTTAGAGATGCAAAACGTGACTGGCTTGATTAGGGTACATGCATATGCTATTCATGTGTCATTAATAACAAAAACCACAAACAATTAAGCCTTATACCACTATGTGGGGTTGGCTACATAAATCAAACGATGCCATAGTATTCTATCGTATATGATATTTATATTTAAATAATTTATTTCTATGTCTTTTAACAAATTTCCATTTTCGGATACTCTGTGCATTGTAAGTACTTGCTTTGTTGGGTGTTAATTATTTGAGATGACTTATCTTGCATCTTAAAAAATAAGTATGGAACACACTCACCAATTCTAGTTTGCCATGTCTCAATGCAGAAAGTTGGAGAAACACCAAACAAGGCTTGAGGTTGTTAGAAGAAGTAACATGTGCTAATAAGTTGCGCTACTTGATTGTGATATTTATCCTTGTAATGAGACACGCCAGTTTTGGGCAGTTGCAGTAGTGGATTGTACATGACTCATAAAGAATGGTTTAGGAATAAGTACACCTTTTAGAATGACATTGCCGTTATGGTGTTTTTATAATTATGTGTATTATCGTCTAGGGTAGTAGCTTCAAGCATTTCGTGGAGTAGAAGCTTGCCTGCTGATAAATTAGCCCTTCAAATTTGGTTTCGAACTTAATTCCAGTTTCTTTCTTGTTTTCTCACAATGTCAAGTGGTGGTATGATCTTTATAGTTTCCTCATTTAGAAATTCTGGCACTGTTCGTGACTCTTTAGTTTTGAGAAGTGGCTAAATTTAAAGCAAAATGATAGAGAACCAAAATAATATATTGGAATGTAAGTAATAATAATAGAATAATATGATGAGTAATAACTTTTGAATAATCAAATGGGATTTACCATTACATTTTGAGAAATGCTAATTGACCAAAAGTTTATATTCAAAATGATGTGTTATAATTATTAAATTTTAAATAAATTAGTGAATTTTATTACTTTGTTTTATTCAATAATGACCATGAATTTTGTTAAAAATTCTCTATATATGATTCTAAATGGATGGCATTATTCATACCCAACCATAACACGTTCTTTTATTATTTGAGGAGCACGAAAAACCCGTACTCCCAATCTCTCTTCTCTTTGAATTACATGTAAATTGAAGTGAGTACTAAGCTTATGTATTACTTTATATGTGTGATCCATTGGGTTACAAATAATTGAGAAATTGCTGAGACTTGTAACCCTAAACTCTATGTAAGAGTTTTTGCATATTCTAACATTGAAAAGAACTAAGCAACTTCCTTTCCTCCAGATATTATGTACCCAGCAAATTGAAGTATTCTGGTAGACCAAAATCATATAGAGGTGTGACATGAGAAACATCACTGTCAAAACTTATATTACAATTGCAATGTCCTCACCATACTCCTCTCTTGTCTAGAATATCTATAATTCTACACCATTTATTGTGTGTCCAGTACAATTGAAATTGCATGCTGCAGCCACTTCTTTACCTGAGTTCAATGCAAATGCAACTAGGGCCAAGTCCCATCCAATCAAATTGTGTAATTAAGAACAACAGAATAGCCTCCCACTAAAACCTGCATGACCTGAAAAAGTAGGTTACAAACAGCACTACAAGAATGCCATTCTTAGCAACAAGAAGATATACAAGCATTTCAAGAAAGGAACTAACAATTGCCAACACAAGAAGAGAAGAAGAGAGAAGAGGGGGGGGGGGGGGGGAAGAAAGTATAATTTAGATCTAGTACCCTGAAATTTTAATTTTGTCTACTACTACTACCTCTAAATACTTGGGCTTCTTGTGTCATATCTTTTACAAGAGCAGCAGGATCATATCAACTATTCCTCTTTATTGGATTATATAACAGTGCATTTTGACCATAGAAAAATACCTAAGAGTATGTTTGGCTTCAGAAAATAGTTTCAGTTAAGAGTATGTTTGGCTTCAGAAAATAGTTTCAATTAATTTCTGGTTTTTAGTATTTCATGAAAGAAACCATGAAAACTAGAAAGAAAAAAAAAACCAACTATTAGTTTTCATTTCCAACTTTCACTATTTCCTTTATAAAATCTGAAATACAAGAAAACAAAAGGTAAAAACTATTTTATAAAATCAAACGCAACATAAGGGCTTGTTTAGTTTCACTTTTCAGTTTTCATTTTCAATTTTTCAGTTCCAGATTTTATAAAGGAAATGCTAAAAACTACAAAATCCAACTTTCGATTTTCATTTCCAATTTTCTTCATAAAATATTGAAAACTGGAAAACTGAAACCAGAACAAGCCCCTAAAGTGATTTCTAAATATTGCCAAATCGCAGTTCAGCAATAGTTAGTTAAGCCATGCACAAACAGACATACAGATCCTGTTTGATAGGCTAAGTTACTCTGATCATCCCAACATTTGCTTGTTAAACTACACTTACCAACATGTTATGGTTGTGGCATGAGGACTCAGTCTGCATCTTTTACTTCAGCTTCAACATCAATTGCTCTGCCAGAATCTTTTTCTGCCATGATAGCAACAATGGCGCACAGCATCATCAACAAAGATTAAGGATAATAAAGAAAAGGTAGAAAATGAAGGGAGTAACATTTAAACAAAAGGAACATTTATGGGGAAAAAATTGAACATTTATGAGAAAAAAAGCAACAAGTATTGTGAAGGTTACCATTTTTAGAACGGGAGAAATTATTGAATGCTTGTCCAAATGTTGTGGATTGGTTTGAAAACTTCACGGAGTCCTTTACAAACTCATTGCCAACAACTGACATCATAGTAAGTTTTTCAACAGTGAGAAACAAGCACATTCTTTTAAATTGAAATAATCCTAAATAAAAGACAGTACATGATATAAAGCATTCTAATTTTACTATACTTTCAAATTACCAAATGGAAGTTACATTATAGTATCATAGCAATTGGTGGTGGGCAAATCTATGAATCGAAAGGGGTTATCTCATGATGAAGAAAAGGATATCATTATCTCCCAGGCAATGAACTAAAGAACATTAAGGGATAATGAAATAACAGAGTAAACACTCAAGTTAGTTCTCCAAAGATTTCTGCAACATCAAATTAGTCCTCTAAAGATTTTGAATGCCGATTTAGTTCTCCAATATATATTTAGGCAGCAATTTGTTGTTTAAACTGATGGTTATTTTATATGAGAAAGGAGCAAATTGATTTCAAAAATCTTTTTAAGGCCTAATTAATGTATTGTGACCAATTTAACCATTTACTCAAAAACTAAAACAACATATTAGTTGACAGTTAGAAACATAATTTAGGTCAATCAATCATCGTGTTTCAGGGTTGCATGTCTCCTGCAACATGTAGATTTTTCATTCCATTTGACCAAATACAGGACTGGATAAAAAGAACTTACACAAGACGTAACTACCACAGGACTGACCCTTTGAAATGGTTGAAGACAAAAAGAAAAACTAGATATCACTCAATTATTCAAATGGGAAGAAATCCACAGTCATCATAGAGAAGAAACAACAATTGGAGCTAACATTTTATTAATCATATAAAAGATTTAGCTATTTACATATGGAGATCCACAAGAAGATACATTAATAACTAACAAAGGAAGTGGAAAAGACAGTAACTAACAACAGTAACAGTTTTAATTAGAATAGGTTTGAGTGCTGCCATGAAAATAAAAATAGAAATTTATGCCTTGAGATAAAAAAAAAAAAGTCATGAACGCTCATTAATAGCCCTGACTAAAAATTTGGGATAAAACTTGCGTTACTAGAGAGAGTTCAGTGTAATACTGACATAAAGCAGCAAAGACAAGCAAACAAATCCAAGACTTGGCTCTTACCAGAAAAAGGTTGACCACAAAAAGGGCACAGCTGTAAATCATCATTTAGAGAGGATCTGAAACAGATAATTTGAGATTATACTATAAAGGTGGATTGTGTGATTAATACTTATACAAAACAAACAATCTATAAGCATGCTAATTAAGGTGTATTGAGCAAATCTTACTTGAAAACCTGAAAATCATTTCCACAATTCGGACACTGCATTTACAAGGAAACTAAAAATCAATAAAGGTACAAGCCACCTAAGCATAGACCACTTCTCAATATTCCAAGCATATAAGCACTCACAAAAACTGGATAGCAAAAAATTCAGATCATAATAATGAAAAGGCTAATCTGATCTAAAATAACTGTAGTAGTTTGCTTTTCTCTTTAAAATTCCTTACAAATCAATTCCCTACAAATTGGTCAGTTGAGAGCAAATGACTTCAAGTTCAAGCATGGCAACGTGTAAAATCAATAAAATGAAGCAACTGCAGGTCTGCAATATATCCCATAATTTATAAATAGCGAGTAAAGGAAGCTAAAAAAATTCAGAGTGAAATTTAAAAGAAGCCTCACTGTGCCTTGCATAATATCTCGTCCAGCCCACCAGAGGAAGGCACCAAGACCTACTATCGGTATTAACACTGCAAAGATCTGCAAATAGGCAAAGAAAAAGAGAAGAGAAATCAAACCACTCAAATGATATAATTATGCATACAAATTTTGGAGGAATAAGTTTATCAGAGAACATTAGGGACAGCCAACAAACAAAAAGACAATTCTTTTCCAAGGAAAAGTAATTTACAATTTTACATCAAACAGAAAGTAAGTACATCACACAACTATTTTACAAAATATTACAACAAATAATGCTGGCATTTTCACAGGCAACAAATAATGGATGTGAAAGCAGGCAACAATGAGAGCTGATCCCACCTCCCTGGACAAGTAGAATAGACTTGTATTGCAGCATCAAGTTTGTCAGGCATCCTAGACTTAGAAGTAGACACCTATTTAAGCATTTTGGTGTCACATGTTACAAGAATCAAGGATAGTAATTACCAAAATAATCCCAAGAGCTTTTCTTTACAGATTGACAATTCAATTCATTTTTCTGGTTAAACACTTATGACTTAACATGTTGTTTGATCTGCTGATGAACCACTTTTGCTTTGATGAGTGCCTATTCTTTCCACAAAGGCACAGACAACCTAACATATGGAATATTAATTTACTATGCTGCCTATACTGTCCACAAATTGTCCTTCACCTACTCTACATTCAACTGCCACATTGAGTCTACCTTATTTCTTCCTTTTTTGGATATGTTAGACAAGACCTGAATTTATCACAAAAGTTCAATTAGAGGATGGGGAGAACACTAGAATCCAGAATCCTGCACCAGGGAAGTGGAAGATTCTCTGATTGCAAAAGGGTTATATTTGGAAAACCTATATGCATGGCTCTAGTTCAGCCTGCCTCTGCCTCTGCAATGGTAAGTTATATAAATATTCTCAGATTTGATTCTTCTGTTGATCCATTCGTAATTGACCTTGTATGTTGTTACTTTCATCTTCAAAGGTGATGTGCTAAAAGAATTTCATGTATGGTAAAATTCTCACATTTTGCATGATGATAGCAAGAGGGGTGAGCTTGCTACTTTAAGACCAGTAGTCATTGGTTCTAGCTGCAAAAACAGCACTCTCCATTCACGGGGGAAAAGTCTACATAAACCTCAAAACGATGGGGAACCTCATGCTCCATACACTATCTTCATTTTTTTATGATAGTAAAATCCTTGTTTTAATTGACATAAGGAATTAGGGTGACAATTATTGATTAATTATAGAACCTATAACTAAAATAATGGAGCCAAACCATCAATAAAATCGATTAAACATAGACTAATAAATCATTCAGCACGTAAAGACGGATTACTCACAAACAAGATGGAATAGAATATAACATATACATAATCCTTAATCTGCACTACTGAAGTATTGATATTTCATGACAGCTATAAGATGATTAAGCTACTAAATATGACCCTAATTAATTAAACCAAGAGAGAGAACAATACCCAAATGGACACAATAGCATCCAAAATCCAGCCAAGTTGTCCAGTCATTGAAAGATAAGTTAACCCAATAGCTAAAGCAAGATTCCCCAATATCCTAGCAGTGGTACCATCATCTCTTCCACCACCACCACCACCACCACCATTGAAGCCAAACCCTTGATTGTTCTCCACCAAAACCATTCTCTTCTTCTTCTTCCTCTTGCGACACCTCTCATCCAACAAAACCCCATTTCCAAACACTGCTCCACCCAACAAGGACCATCTACTCACCCTGCAAGCTCTCAGCTTGAAGCTGCCCTGATGAAAAGAACCAAACTTTGTGTCCAACTGAGAGAAAGAGAAAGAGGGTCTCTTGCATATGCCACCACCACCACCACCACCATGGAAGGAGGAGTTGGGCCTTCTCAAGTGTGAAAACTTGACGGAGAAGTGCACAAGTGTGGTCATGGGAACAATATAGGAAGCAGGGGAAAATCTAGTATAATGGAATAAGGATGTTGAATTGAGGATTGGACATTGGAACTGGAATCTTGCAGAGCAGATCAACTAGTACTTAGTTGAGTTTATCACTCTTCGTTTTTCCTTCACACACACTCAGAATCCTTGGAAGTGTTTGCGCCACCTGCCACGTTGGCCTCAATTGACCCCTCCAACCACATTATCTTATCTATTTAACTATTAATTAAAAAAAAGGCTTATTATTCTCCAGCTCATAGCATGGTATAACAATATTTTAAAAATTCTCTTAAAAACAATATTGTGAAAAATTAAATTTTAATATTTATTAATATAATAGTAATAAAAAATTATTCAATCATAAATAATTGTGTTATGAAAAATACTTTAAAATTTTACAAGGTTTTTTTAAATTATTAAAAAATATATAATTAATAATATACAAAATTAAAATGACAATGCATAAAAAATAAACTCTTATCTTTACACGAATCTTTACATAACTTTTAGTAACATATAAAGGTCAAAGCATATGGTTTAAATATGATTTGATGATATCAATGCATGACTGATAAAGTGATAAGTGTCTTGATCTAATGGGTTGAATATAAATATAAATAATATTTTTCATTAAATATATTTTAAAATTCAATCAACTTAAAGGTTTTTTTTGTTTGTTTTGCTTCTAGTTTTAATACACTAGGTTCCCTGTCAATTAGCTGATCACAAGTACTTTTATGAATAGTCATTAGTTTATACTAGAAATATGCCATGACTGTGAATTGATGCGAATCTTTTCCTTTACTTATATTTTATTCATTAAAAAATTAAAAGAAATGTCGTAAAATTAATCAAAATTATGCAATACTAACAGTTAGTTAATAACTTAATATAAGTAATTCAACATTGGTTTTCTATAAATAAAATATTGGGTTCATGTATTGTGAATGAAAAAAATTAATATTGAGGAATTTTACTTTTATAATAAGTCAATTCAGCTTAAATAGAGTAGTTATATGACTAGATATATTGATAGTTTATGTTATAATTAAGTGTGAGATGTGGAGTCTTATATTGCTTGATAATGGACTAAGTGAGTAATATGTAATATGGGATAAGTTATAACTCATTACCTTAAGATTTTGGGTCAAGATGTGGATTCCAACCTGATGTTGTAGTGCTCTCATTTAACCCATTCATTGTATCTCCCTCGTTGGGCTCCCCCGGCCTAACAGTGGTATCAGAGTTAATGTTGGGTTCGGTTCTTGAAAAGGCATGGATTGCGGATGGCAAGTGCTAGAAAGAATGGACTAAGTGAGTAGTATATATAATGTGGGAAGAGCCATAATTCATTACCTCAAGGTTTTGAGTTAAAATATGGTCTATAAATATTGATAATAGTATATAATGTAGGAGGAGTTGTCCTTACAAATATTTCAAAATTAAATAACCAAAGCTAAAATTATAGACCAAATTACTAACAATACTTCTATTTCTTATTTATGTGGGACTTTGGGTTAAATTCTAGCACCTGGCAATAATTTGTTACACTAAAATATTTTATATTTAACCTAAACAAATATTTTTGGTAAATATTTCACCCGAACAAAAATGAATAACCTTATGAATATGGACATACACATACAAGGTAATCGGAAATTGTCATGAATATGATAGAAGATGTAAAAACAGAGAGCATATATAGAATATAGTTACCACTTGCACTACTTTGAAACTGTTTCCTTTCTGGGTCAGACACTACGTACTATGAAACTAAAGAGGAATTTATGAAGAACCCTCCAACGATGAGTAAAACAGGAAACTGATGATTGCAGGCAACCGGTTCATCGTTCTCATTTTTTCATGAACTGCGGCCTACTTGGATTGAGGAACTTTTTTTTTGTATTCACATTTGAAAAATAAATAGCAGAATAAAAGTTTTATGGAAATTAGTTTTGTCGAAATCTATACTTCTGCAATTAATATATATCTGCTTCTTTTTAGATTAGCATAAATACAAAAGGAGTCACAACAAGAAGTAAAAAGACAAAGAAAGGAAAATTGGTCAAAAGAAATTAGCCTCCATTTTTGCTATGATTAGAATAATTTACTTAAAATGATTAGACAGCAGCATGATAGCAATCAATTATATAAACTTTGATTTGCATTTTCCTAAACACATTGGTTTCTTTCTTACCATCTCCATAATGAAAGCAATCAAGCAACAGATAGTAGCATGATTAAGACTGGCTAAAAGAATTGAAATCCATTAGCATGCAGATGTATCTTTTCTATATACTTTTGCAAATGGAAACAGAAGGGCGCAGAGAGGCCAAGAGAGTTCCAGCCATATGGTGTCACATGGGCCTCTTGAGTGACTTTTATCCCATCCCATTTGTTATTAAGTGGACTAATAGATTCCTATCTTTTCATTGGTGCAATTCATATATCAGAAAAGTGCATGTATAAATGAAATAAGTGCAGTTTGGTCACATGATTCCTTTTATCCTTCAATTCAGCCTTCAAAGATTGTAAGATCTCCACCAGAAACTATCTTTTATATTGACCTTCATCTACATATGGAATACGGATGAGTTTAGTTTAATACGTGCACATTTTTATTCTTATTGGCTAAAACTTTCATTGGGCCAATTTATTATATTGGAATTATTTGTTTAGACTTGTGGTACATTGTGATTTTTGAATGTGGGAATCTCCTTCCCGTCAAAGGAAAAACTTTAATATGCCTAAAACAGCAGTGCAATAATATTCAAACGTATGCAACAACCATTAAGCCTTGTTTCTAGGTGATATATAAGATCAAACGATGTTATGATGTTTTGTCATAAATTAAGCTTTTATAATATATATATATACACACACACATCAAACAGCTTTTCTTTTTTCGTCTGACAATTGTTTTTGGACAATAACCTAACTTCGACACTATCACATCTCTAATCTGTGTTAATTGGACAAAGTTTTATGTTAGTTATAGATAGATTTTCTAATACTACTCTCTTCTTTTATTTGGCTCAAGACCAGTTATGAAAAAATTTGTAATAAAATAAAACATTGACAGAGTTAATAATATTTAAAATTATATTTCTAAAAAAGTCAAATTTAAAAATTCATAAATAAACCAATTAAAACATGTATAAAATAAAATATTTAAATAAGCAGAAAGGTTCTTTTAATAAATATTATCAATGGGATATGTGTGGCACAAGGATAAAAATAAGATGAAAGTTTTAATTAATGAGATTCATGTATAAAATTATATATGGGACAAATCCTTCATTTTGATCCTACTAATTTACCTTATACTTTTGGCTGGGTATCCTGATGTCTATGGTTTTTTGGTTGCTACGGGTCTGTTTAGTTTTAGTTTTCAGTTTTCTAGATTTTGTGAAAGAAATACTGAAAATTCGAAAAACTGTAAGTTTCAGTTTTCAATTTTCATTTCCAGTTTTCAGTTTTTCCTTCACAAATTCCTGAAAACTGGAAAATTGAAAATGAAAACTGAATATTAGAAACTGAAACTAATCATGCCCTACGTTTTTCTTATGATAGGGGTTTTTTGAAGCATCTGTGAATGTTAAAGCAACTTTTAGTGGCTAATAATAAAAAAAAAGAGGTCAAAGAAGATGGATGAATCCATGTAAAGGATATGAAAATTTCAAACATGCAAAGTAGAATTTCTACTATGTACACGTGAAGAGAGGTGAAACGTGCACAATAAATTTTACTTTGCACGGTTAGCTAGGTGCTGTGATGTGTAGATCGCATACACACTGTAGGAAATCTCTATAAATAGAGGGTGCTTTGAATCAGTTTTTGCATCACAGAACCAAAGAGCATCCATAGTAGAGAGAATATATATATATATATATATATATATATATATATATATATATATATATAGTGTCTTTCGAGAGTTTTCCTATTTTTATAGTGATAGGTGTATTCTCTTAGTATAAGATAGAGTGTTATTGTTCTCTCCTTATATTTAGAGAGATGAATAATTTTATCTTCCACATAGTAAAAGTTTTTCTTAGTCTTGCCCGTGGTTTTTCCCTCGTCATTAGGGGATTTTCATGTAAATATTTTGTATCAGTTCCAATCTATTTTAGTTGAGTTGATCTACTTCTATAACTCTACTACCCAACAGTGGTATCAGAACCACTGGTTATAGTCCACGTTGCAGGTTACTATTCATGATCGTTGTTCATACATGTAGTTATATACTTTTGCAATATTGTTAATGTATATTGAATTTGTTCCATATATGGTATAAATATATGGTATTGTTCATGTATATGATACTATTCATGGTGATAAAGTGAGAATCGGTTTAGTAGAGAAATTCGTATTCGTGTACTGAATTTGTTGCATATATGTGTATTGTACTATTTACAGTTGAAAAAAAAAAGGTGATCGGTCTAGTAGAAAAACAGACCTCGGTAAACACTTTGGCAACAAAATTTGAGTTTAAGAAGTTCAATGGGAATAACTTTCCTTATTGAAGCTGAAGATAAAGGCATTATTGAGGAAGGGTAATTACTTACCAACAATTGAAGGCAGACCAGCCGAAGTTACTGATGAACAATTGCCGATTGAGGCCAATGATACAAAAGTTAGGCGATCAACAAGCCAGACAAAGCCACAATTATGGCATTCAGACTATGTTATGGCAACCCACGATGCATTTTGTCTTCTAACAGAAAAAAAAGAGAACCATTAATGTTTCAAGAAGCTTTGAGTAGTCCAGATACTTCTTTGTGGATGACAGCAATGCAGGAAGAAATGGAGGTCTTGTATAGGAACAAGACATGGGAACTTGTTGCACATCCAAAAGATCAAAAAGCCATTGGTAATAAATGGGTCTATAAGATCAAACGAGATGACAATGATCGAATGGAATGATATCGTGCAAGACTGGTGGTAAAAGGATTTGCTCAGAAGGAAGGTATTGATTTCAACGAAATATTTTCTCCAGTTGTCAGACTTACCACTATCAAAGTAGTATTGGCTATGCGTACTGCATTTGGTTTACATCTTGAGCAGTTAGATGTAAAAAATGATTTTCTTCACGGAGAACTTGAAGAGGAGATATATATACTCCAACCATAAGGCTTTGAGGAAAAAGGAAAAGAAAACATGGTTTGTAGGTAGATCAAATCTCTATACGGTCTAAAGCAGGTGCGAAGTTGTTAGTATAGCAGATTTGATTCCTTCATAATTCACCTCAGATACAACAGACCGAGTCATTGTACATACTACAAGAGGTTTGGTAACAATGTTTTCATCATTCTATTGTTGTATGTGGATGACATGTTGGTGGTAAGCCCTAACAAAGATCGAATCCAAGAATTGAAGGCACAGTTAGCTAGGAAGTTTGATATGAAGGCTGGGACCCGCAAACAAGATTTTAGGGATTCAAATTTACCGAGATAGAAAGGACAAGAAGATTTGGCTTTCACAGAAGAATTATTTGATGAAAATCTTGCAGCGCTTCAACATGCAAGATTATAAACCAATATCAACCTCACTTCTTGTGAATTACAAATTATCCTCAAGTATGTGTCCTAGCAGTGAAGCTGAGAGGATGGAAATGTCTTGAGTACCATATACATTAGCGGTGGGAAGCCTTATGTAAGCCATGATTTGTACCAGGTCAGATATTGCCCAAGCAGTTGAATTGATTAGTTGGTTTATGGCAACCCAGGAAATGAGCATTAGACTGTTGTGAAGAGGATCTTGAGATATATTAAAGGAACCTCAGGTGCTTCACTATAGTTTGGAGGATCAAAGTTCGTTGTCAGAGGATATGTTGATTCAAATTTTGCAAGTGATCTTGACAAAAGAAAATCTACTATAGACTATGTGTTCACACTTGTAGGTGGAGCTGTGAGCTAGTTATCTAAGTTACAAACTGTTGTAGCTTTGTCTACTATAGAAGCTGAATATATGGCAGCTACACAAGCTTGCAAGGAAGCTATTTGGATTCAAAGGTTAATGGAGGAACTTGGGCACAAACAGTTAAATATTATTGTGTATTGTGACAATCAGAGTGTCTTGCACATTGCAAGGAATCCAGCCTTTCATTCCAGGACGAAGCACATAGGTGTTCAATATCACAGTTCGAGAAGTAGTAGAGGGAATGTGGATATGCAAAAGATTCACATGAAAGACAACATAGCAGATGTCATGACAAAGTCAATTAATAGTGATAAGTTTAAATGATGTAGATCTTTTTATGGCCTATTAGAAACATAGACAATATGGAACTGATAAGATGAGAAAAGATTTTGAAAGCTCACCGAAAGTGACTTTAAGTGGGAAATTATAAGTGGTAAAGCCACTTTCAATGGCTAATTAAAAAAAAAAAAACAGAGGTCAAAGAAGGTGGATGAATCACATGCAAAGAATATGAAAATTTCAAACATGCATGCATAAAAAGAGGCGAAATTTTCAAATGTGTACAATAAATTTTACTATGCACGCCTTAGGTGTCGTGATGCGCAAATCGCATACACACTTTAGGAAACCTCTATAAATAGAGGGTGGCTTGAATAAGTTTTTGCATAACAAAAACATAGAGCATCCATAGTAGAGAGAGAAAAATATGCATAGTATCTTTTGAAAGTTTCTCATATTTTTATATAAAGAGGATGTTATTGTTCATTCCTTTAATTTAGAGAGAGGTGTAATTTTATCTTCCACATAATGAAAATTTTTCTCAGCCTTGTCCATGATTTTTCCTTCATCATTAAAAGGTTTTCTATATAAATATTTTTCATTAATTTCAATTTTCTCAACTCTATTTTAGTTGCATTAATCTATTTCCATAATTTTGATACCCAATAGCATCTAATTTCAATTTTCTCGGTCTAGTGGATGGGCTTGACGATTTGACTTTTTTATTTTCTATCTGTGCCATATATTTGGTCTTCTTTCTTTTAGTTTGGCTGTGTGTGTATGGGGATCTTTTATGCTTGCATGTACTGCTTTGTGACTATGCTCCTCCTATTTGAGTGGAGTATTTTTATACCCATCATATATATATGTGTGACACTTGATGAGAAAAAAATGAACACTCCAAGAGAAAGTGGTTTTCAGTTTTCACTAGTGGAGTTGTAAAGTTTGGTGATGAAAACAAAATGTAATGAGAATGTTGCCTCATTTTTATTTTCTTAATCATATTTCTTTGGAAATTAATGCTTCAATAGTTGAGAATGGTCAAATTGTTGTCCACTTTAACCAGAGACTACAGGTGAGCCAAATACACATTGTTGGACTTTTTTTTCTTTAATATAATAAACTTTAGTTAGTCAATACCTATTCTTGGTATTAACTACATATGAAAGACGATGCTTACTGCTTACGATCTTGATTCTCAAATGAAATTATTGTGATGATTTGGACAAATCCCTGACGTTGATTCAATTATGCAATAGTTCCCCCCGCCCCCCCTTTTCAATTTCCAAGCAATTTATATGCAATCAGCAGCACATCTCCAATAAGAGGGCATGTGCTAATATATTTTTTGGAATTGCAATAATTAATAGTTCATGAATTTTATTTTCATGAATTTTATTCAACATTACTCATAAAGAATCGGTTTCTCATACAGAACCGGTTTAATTTAGTTTTTATTCAATTATTTGGTATCAATTAAGTGTGCGAGAATTTAACTGTTACATAATTTAGTAAGAGAATCAATTTTGATGGAGAACAGTATGTAAATTAGATTTGTTTATCATCTAAGAAAATAGTTACTAATACTTAATTGATTTAAGTGATTAAGTAAGTTATGAGTCTTTCGAAAAAATAATTAAAAATAGTACTGTGGAACTTCCATTAAATTATCGAAAGATTTTTTTTTTTTTATGAGGGCATATTTTTAAATTATCATTTTTTTTTTGGGTTCCTTTAATGAAAATTAGAAGGTAAAAAAAGGAAAAGAAAAAGCTGAACCTTGCTTCTAAAATGGGCCACCTATCATCAACCAGATAGTTAAGAGTAATGATGAATAAACTGAAGTCTTAAAGAAAGGTTTCATATTTAAATGTATAAAAAAGAAAATTGTTAAAAGAATTTCTTAGTAGTAAAGTCAAAAATAAAAAATGAAGCAACCTCTTTTGATGCCCACATTTGTAAAAGTTTGCTTCACTTTATTTTTAAGGATATGGAACACAAGTTAAACTCGGAATTTATTTACATAGGGCTATAGACAAATTTATCATTATTGAATTATTTATCTATCTAATTACTAGTATATCAACCACACTTTATGTCATATTGGGATAGCAAAACCCGGCCCCTTCGAGTAGATTAAATCCCCATTTCCAAAATACATTTACTTATTACAATACCATGTGAAATTAAAAAAAAAAAAAATCAGATGTAGGTGTATCAAACTTATAGTATGATTATTCCAATTTTTGGTTTAACTCTATATCACCCAAAAGCTGAAAATGACTGGTTTCTTTTTTTTCTCGTTAGCATTGACATTTTAGAAAAAATAAGAACACCTTGAAAGAAATGTTCTAGCAGTGATAATAATAATGTTAATAAAGAATAATCTGCGTGCTACTGCCAATCATGCTGAGGTCCAGCAAGAGTCCATACCAATAAAAAATGGTCACTCCTTCCTCCTTTTGTCCATCTATGTAATTCTCAAAATTCCTCCTATTCCTTCTAGTATATAACTGTAAAATTAATTTCTCAAATCATACGTAATAAGCAAAATCTCTTTTCTTTAAACAGTGGGATTTCAGATTTTAAATTACGATACAATAAACAAAATTTAATTAAATTTACAATATAACTTTTATATCAAATCACAAAATATTTTGTTTTGTTTGATTTTTAAAATTTTTTTAAAAAATAAAATTGCATCCATAATTATTAAATACCAATGCTTCGTTAGCACGTTTAACTGGTTAGACACCTATTTTTATTTAAAAAAAATGATATTCGATATTTTATTGAAAAACTAACGTAGACAAAACTAGTGTTAACAAAAAAAAAAATTACCTTTAAAATTAGGCAACTAGCCGAACTAGCAAAAATCAGATTAATTACTAATTTGCTACTAGACTCAAATTCGTGTTCTTATAGAACAAAAAAATCCATACACATTTACAGTTACTTGCCACCTTAAAATTGCCCTAATACACCCAGATAAATTGGCTTGTTTTTGTTGGTAGATTAGAATATATTTGTGAGTTGAGATTTTGGAGTAGAAGAAAAAAATGAGAGATTTGTAGTGTAAGATTATACTGCAAATTCTTCCCTCCTATTCTTTTTCATCTTAAAATCTTAACTCACAATCGTTGGAGAGTAAAAATGGAAATAAATTTTTTATGAATGAGGTTTATGTGTAATTCTACATATAGAGCTCATCCATAAAAATTTATAACATATTTTTACCTCCTAACAAGGCATATCACAAAAATGAGATTTCAACATATAACTTCTCATCATTTTCCCAATCCTAATGACTTGTATCCACCTATTAAATTGTGGATAAATTTTGCATGTTGGTATCATTATATATTTTCGTCAGGGCTAATAAATATATAATTAATTGGTTAATTGATAAATAAATAAATAATTCACACAAATAAAAAAAAAAAAAGACAACAAAAAGGTCAAAACGCAGAAAATAAAAGTCAAGCAAGGAGGGCGTCTCTATTTCGATCATTCTTTTTTCTTTTTTCTTCTTCACATTCACTTCTCCGGTTTACTTGGCCGCGTGTTAATATTCCCAGACGCGGTAGGAGTTTCACAGAGAGAGAGAGAGAGAGAGAGAGAGGGAGGGAGGAGAGAGAAAGTGGCGCATAAAAAGACCAAATTGACCTTACGAGCTTCATCTTCCCCTCTCTCGCTTCGATTCTGCTTCTAGCTGTTAACTCCTCCTCCGATTCGCTTTTCTTTCGTTGTTGTTGTCGTCGAAGCTGTCACCATGAACGAGAAGGCCAACGTTACCAAGGAACTCAACGCCAAGCACAAGAAGGTTCCACACCTTCTTTTTTTTTTTACGATTTTGTTTCCATTTTTTATTTTTCGATGATGATGATGATGTACGATGATGTATTCGCAAAATTGCATCCGATCAATAATCGTTATTCGTTCGATTTGAAACAATCATTGTCCCGGATGTGTAAATCGCGAAATTTTGAATGTATAAAAAGTTTATTTTAGCTGTTTTTTGTTTGTTATTGTTTCCTTTTTTATTTTTTCTTTCTTTAGCTGTGGGAAAATGAATTATAGGTGGGCTGGGTTTTGATCTGCTTCTTCTGATAGTTGGTTTGATTGATTGATCGATCGATTGATCTTTTGTGATTTAGCATTTTGGAGGGGATTAACTAATCAGGGTATTGTGTTTTGGTAGTTTTGATGCCTTTTCTGGAGCTATTGGAATCTCCTGTAATGAGAATTTTTTTTTTAAAAAAAAAAAACTGGTTTTTTAGCTGTTTGTTTGAGTAATTGTGAATTTCTAACGTTAAGGAGGATTTAATCTGTGATACCTGAAGTGGTGGGTTTTAGTCATATAGATTGGTGGTGAGAAAGGAAAGGATATTGTGGGGGATCTTATTTGGTTTTCTAAGAAAAATGATGGCATTCTATTTGATTCCATTGAATGGAGAGGAGTTATCCTTCCAGTTACAAGAGTCTAAATTCTTGACATATCTTTGAATATGTTTGAGATCCTCCTTTTTGTTTCTTTTTCAAGTTATGGACTTAATTCGAATTTTGGCCTACATTGGGTGTGGTTGTGTTTGAAACTCGTTGCATTTTCTGTTTTCCTTTTCTCTTTTGATCACACTTTTTCTTCCTTTACTCTCAATATGCAGATACTGGAAGGGCTTCTTAAATTATCAGAGAATAGGGAATGTGCTGACTGTAAAGCTAAGTATGTTTCTTGCTGGATCTGAAATTCTTAATGACCATATCTGTATCTCATGTCAAGCAAAGTGATGGGAATTGATTCATGATGGATTTACCTTTGAATTATGCATTTTCAGTATCTTTTTGTTAAAAAAAAAAAAAAGTGGTTGACGATGTTCATCAAATTTCTGTGATAATTTACTTTGCAGGGGTCCAAGATGGGCTAGTGTAAATCTTGGCATCTTTATATGCATGCAATGTTCTGGAATACATCGAAGTTTGGGGGTACATATATCAAAGGTGATGTTATGTTCCTTGGTGCCGTGCATCTGTTTGTGTGTAGAATATTTACAAGTGGGTGTGATCTGTGGACTCTCTTTATGTTGATGCTAAAAGGTTTAGTTAGATCTGTCATACACTCATACTCATAAAACGAATCATACGAGAGAAATTTTGTATTATGGTGACTCACATAAATAGAATCTTTGAATTCAATAACCGAGGGTATGTTTCTGTAGTCTGCATGTGTTGCAGCAATCGTAATGTGGCTAATTGATTCTCTAAATTTAATGATTTGTTGTCAGAGGCTGTGCAGTTTTTGTATGCTTATTTTTTTCATACCTCTGCTAGCTAATCACACACAAGATTTCTAAGTGAGAGTCATCAATATATTCCTTCTTTAACCGGAAATTTGCATTCTTGTTTATGATAGGAACTGGTATTTTACTGTAAACATGTAGGTAAACAAAATCCTGAGCAGAGCTCCAATACCAGAGATGATAACAAAAAATTATAGAGACAAGTATTTATTGGTATTAAAGAGAAGAAAACAAGAACCAGTACTACAGATCCTAGTTTCTGCCCAATGGCCTCAGGCACCCCTAACCTGCCACCTCTTTTCTGATTCCCCTCCCTATGCAATCCACTTTTTTCTAATTCACTCTCAAGCATTTGCCCACCCACTCTCTGCTGCTATGTGTTGTCTTCTGTTATGCATCCCTGTGTCATCCAACCGAAGTCTCCTCCTGACTTATTTTTTCTGCTGCCATGTTGGCCAGAGCTCTGTCAGTTTATTTATTTATTATTAGTATTATGGATTTTTTGTCGGTACCCTTGTGGTATTGGTACCCTTTTGTATTTAACAGCTGAGATTTAATCACATTTTTTGATAAATCATAATAACTCAAGTTAGTGGGATATGTGGCTAATTTGTAATCACAAATAATCAATGGGTATTGATACCCTATTATTATTATTATTATTATTATTGTTATTGTTATTGTTATTGTTATCATAGTTGATTCTACCTAGTGGCATCTGGGAGAAAGCTTTTGTTATTGTTGTATATTTAATATTTATAAGTTAGAATTGCTGCTGTAGGGAATTTAATTGTTGAATTACATTTGAACTTTTATTATTATTTTACTGTTGCTCTGGCAGTGTTAATGGAGACTAATCTTTACTCCGAAGACTAAGAGTGTTTGGCTAATAAATAACTTATTTGGTGTACAGTGTTTTATCCTACCAGTTAAAACAAAGTATTAACATTGACTCGATTTAATAACAGAAATATTGCTCCTGTGCTGTAAATGTTGGCTTTTTGCGGCAACTGAAGAGTAAAGACTGTTTCTTAAAACTGGATCATGTATGCTAATCTTCTATTATATATTTATTTAATGGCTTTTCTTGCAGGTTCGTTCTGCCACTCTGGACACTTGGCTTCCAGAGCAAGTTGCATTCATTCAATGTAAGGAAACATAGACAGCCATGAGTTTGTAGTTGTTTTGAATTTTATTGATCTTCTGCAGTTATATATTCTGCTGATTATATTTGAATGCTTGTTTTTCTCCTAAACAGCCATGGGAAACGAGAAAGCAAATAGTTACTGGGAAGCAGAATTACCTCCAAACTATGATCGAGTTGGAATCGAGAATTTCATTCGTGCAAAGTATGTATGATGATAAGCACCTTGAATCTAGCTAAATTTTTATCTTTATACTGTTTGAAGTGTATACATTTTATTTTATGCGCCTGATTTCAATCATTGCATATATTTTAAAGGTATGAAGAGAAAAGATGGGTTCCAAGGGATGGGAAACCAAAATCACCTTCTAGACTGCAGGAAGAGAAAACTTCTTCACACTGGCAAAGAAGTGGGCATGGTTATGCTGCTACTTCTCAGAATACCTTCGAGGAAAGGAAGAAAATCCAACCATCAAATGCAATTCCTGCTACAAGAATTAATGTTCCTACTCCTTCCAAAGGACCTGAGCATGTAATCTTCTTTCCCCCGTGAATCTGTTTTTCTACTGTTATTTTACCTCTTCTGTTGCATCACATGTGGTATGGCAGTTGTATTGTCTTTTTTTTTTTTTTGGTGCAATCTTTGTCTTGAGTTTTACTACTTTTAGGCAAAAAAAAAGGTGATATAATAGGAGAAATGCATGGAATCTTATATAAATAAGTTTTAACCCCCCCCGCTGGGGGGACCCACATCATTAAATATAATGTTATGAACAATCAACATAGATGATTCCAGCTTTTACCACTTTCTTTGTTGTATAGAATTTTTCGCTCTTGTTCTTCTTTAAATTTGTAACTATTATTGTTTATAGTGGTATGACGGTATTCAATTTGTGAATAGGTGATTCCTGTTCCCAAACCTCAGCATGTCGAGAAAGTGGAACCAGTAGCACCAGCACCACAAGTTGAAACTTCAAAGCAGGTTACAGACACAGCTAAAAATACCCCTCCAAAAGTTGACTATGCTACAGATCTTTTCAACATGTTATCCATGGATGGCCCTAGTGAAAATGGCTCAGAGGCAACTGGTGCAACCACTGATGATAATAACTGGGCAGGTTTCCAGTGTATGTCTTTTGTGTCCCTTATTTTAATACACCAAGGAACCGTGAGAAAGTGTCACAGGACATCTTTTTTGGAAGTTTTATAGATTAATCTCTTGATTATGTTGTGTACAACTTAGGTTGTAATATTGTTCATATGACTGTTTCAGCTGCTTCCGAGGCATCAACATCTGAGAAGACACCTCCAAAATCAATTGAGAGTACTCCCCAGTCTGCATCTGGAATTGAGGATCTATTTAAAGATTCACCTTCAGTGACACCAAGCTTAGCTGCAGATAAACCACAGAAGGATGTAAAAAATGATATCATGAGCCTCTTTGAGAAGGTGCAAGGCAATGCTTCAATATTTTTAAGATTATGGAGTTTCTTCTTTGACCTGATGTGCTTATTCTTAGTTATTGAATGTATAAGTTATTTTGTTCTTCTTTGAGCAGTTCCCTTTACGTTACGGGTGGGTATAATGCAGTTAAGTTTGGTTTTGTGTATTAAACCGATCTGAACTCAAAATATTGTCTAGTTATGTTAAACTAACCAAACTGGAAGAACTAGTTTTGATCAATCAATTAACCAGTTTCTACGAACCAAACTGGATGAATATGTGCTTAAAACCAAACATGTTCCTTCGTGCTTGTTTGTAGGAACCAGTTCAAAAAAAGTTTTTTTGCACACCCCTGCTTTTCCCTGTGTGTGATCTCGTGAATTTATCTGTTGCCCTTTATCATTGGACATTTTTTTCTGTGGGGTATTTGAATTTTGAACACACTTACCTGACCAGTGAATTGGGTAACTGCAGAGCAATATGGTATCTCCTTTTTCTTTGCATCAACAACAACTTGCCATGCTAGCACAGCAACAGTCTCTTCTAATGGCTGCTGCAGCTAAATCTACTTCTGGGGATCCCAGATACCCTGCTAGTGTACAACCACCTAGACCCAATATTCCTGTCCAGAGTTGGCCAGCTGCTTCCTACCCAATGTCTGGAGTAATGCCCACAGGTGGTCAGGGAGAGCTGCAGAAACTTATGCAGGTAATGACTCAAGCAAGCCAAAAGTTGATTTAATGATTATTTTTGTGTGTTCAGCAACTTATTTCTCTTCTTTCTGGATCAGACTAGGAACGTAGCTCCAGCACATCCAGCAGGGAGCTCTGTTCAGTATCCACCATCTGGGTATGTCATATGTTAGTTTACTTAAAACCACGTTAATTTCAGTTTGGATAACTTGGCTATTATCTGATGTTGCTTTATAGAATTCCGAATAATCCTTGCTTGATATTGGTGCCAGTCAACTTTGGTTCCATAAGCTACAATGAATTCATTGTAGACTGTTGTACCAGAAAGATATTTTGGGTTCTGTCTCAATTCCAACCATTAAGACTTCTGAAAATAGATCTCCTGTTTATCTAGAATTTTCATTTCATAGTTGATGCTTGATGCTGGTGTTTTTACATTGAATTTTCGTCTTTTCACATAAATCAAATGCCACTTTTGCTCCCCTCTCCCCTGATTTGAATTGATATTGAATGTGAAAGTTATCACATCCTGCAATGGCATGTCAATGGGACATTTTGTTTCAATAACTTACCACAAATTTACCTGGATTACAGCATCTTTTAGTGAAGATTGTGTTACAAATTGGGCGTCAATCTACTAACCACATAACAAATGTCTTGTACTGTTACCTTAATTGAAGCCAAATCTATGTTGTATACTATTATATTCATTATCTACAGTGCCCTTGTGCACCAAAATAAATATTTAAATGTGTTTTTCGGTGTTGATTCGTACTATTCTTCATCTGTCCTATCTTATTGTCTCCCTACCAAAAATCTACTGCTTTTTCTGCCAATCACCTTCCTTTTAGATTTTGGTGTTGACAAAGTTTCCATTTGTTGCAGTTTCTATGGTGTGGGGCAAGTTGCTCCAGTCAATGGAATGATGACAATGGGAGTGAGTAAAGCTCAACCAGCAGCTCCAGTGTCATCAACCACTTCGCAATCTGCCAAGGATTATGATTTTTCCTCCTTAACACAAGGGATGTTTGCAAAACCCTGATTGTATCTTCTATTGAACAATGCCGGCCACGTCACATACCATAGAAGATTAGTTAAAGTTACAGGAAGTGTAATTTCTTCAATTTTTCCCTTGACCTGTCCGTGGGTAAAACCATTTGTAGAGCTAGTTCAGTTTTTACCTCGTATTATTCTGGTGATTGCTTCATTTGTATTGGTAGGTGTATTCACAATAAAGTCAGTGATATTAATTATATATTCCTTCCATTGCTTCTATGCTTTGATTGCTTTCTGTATTGCTAAACACAGTTCTGATGTTTGGTTGCTCATCCTACCATATAAATTTTATATCCCAATCCCCAAATTGTGGTGAGTATTTTGAATTTTAATATAGGTTTTTCTGAGAAATAAGAGTGAAAAGTTTTTCAAGTTTTTAGTGTATTAAATATTTAGATTTTTTTTATTTTTCATTCTTTAAACAGTTGTTTGTAATATTGCGCTTTAACTTTAGGCGTGCTCAAGTTTGTGCAATTGGGTAGGTATCTAATTGTGTCATGTTTACAGTGTTACACCGAATTATAACTGGGAAAGAAATCTAGAATCAGAAATCTTTTAATTTTGAATGAAAGTTTGAATTAATTCTTATAAGGGAATACATCAATACTGGTTATTCAAAATTAAAGCTTGGCGCGTGCAGTTGTGATTTCAATGGGCATGTCAGTTACATTACTTCGACAACTCTTAATGCGGCAAGGATAAAACAATGCTTGCCTTTGGTGAGACGATTTCAGTCTATTGATGTGAAACAGAATGCTAGAATTTACAAACAAATATATGAAGAAAAGGGGAAAGAATCTGTGTATGTTCAGAATGCAGTATTAATTTTTTGTATTTTTAGTCAGATATTAATTATTTATTCATCAAGTTGGTAGCATTGCCACTGAGGAAATGCGGTTCGCGCTGAGTGTGATGTTGATTGTTGACAGTAATGGTGGGAGAGTGTTGGGCCTCACTAGAATTTGAATGAAGGCATCCCAGCGGGGTGTAAATGAGAACTGAGCTACGCATCAAAAAAATTAAAAAGGAACTAACGCAACTAAGCCACCTAGCATCTCATGACCGAAGAACAAAATGCTACATAGTATCTTTTTCTATCCACATTTTGGGTGTTAAGTACACTCTGATTAAGACTTGCAACAAGCACGCAGTGATAAATATTTGATTGACCTAATGAAACTTTTTTGCGTGGATAAGCCAAGAATGCTATTTGATTCACTACTATGAAATCTTTAGTGATACTTAATGTGTAAACGAGTACAGTTCACATCGTGACTAGTTTTAAGACTAGAATCAACTATGTTTCAGCTGACCCGATATCAATTTAAATTTATTTCAATCATCATCAAAAACTTGATATCTATGGCAAATATACCAAATTGTTCAAGCAGTAAATAAACGGTGACTGAGCATCTTCCTATAAGAATCGAGTTTGCCAAGCAACAATTTACCAATTCAATTTCTAATTAGATTATTGTATCCACTTTAGATCAAAAGAAATTATAACTCAACAATAAAAGAAAACAAAAAAAAAAAATTTAAGATTCCTTTTTGGTTTTTTTTAAAGGTTAGGCATCTGACTTCATTTGACCTTTCGATAAACCTATGAATTCCTACTTAATCAAGTTTAGTTCCACAATTGATGATTAAATTTCCTACATTGACTAATACTTAATTCCTTCGTATATTAGTCCTCCTTTAACTAATTGAAATCTTCTAATTCCTTAGATCAATCTCAATTAGAAAGGGGTTTTATAAAGCATCAATACAATTTCAAGCAAACCACACAATCAACCACATCTATTCTAAGATTGAAGTAAATTATAGTGTTTATCGCATGAGGAAAAACATATATAAAATTTTCAATTCTATACATGAACCCTGACTCAATTTATGAATGACCAATTAACAAAAAGCAATAAAATCTATGATATAAACACTCAATTTATGGAATAAAAGCTTGTCTCAAGTAAGAAAATCAAAATCACGTTATTCATGTCAAGTTACATCATCACTCAAACCAAAGAGTCTACAAACTCATAGAAAAGTAACACAAAGAAGAGAAAAAGAAAAGGTAGGAGAAGAATGCACCAAACACCCAAGATTTGGAGTAATGATTCCTTAATCTCTCCTCCTCTTGTTGTCCTCTGTCTACTCCTAAAGTTGGGGAATGTTTCTCCCTTTATTCTAACCTAAGAATCCTAAAAAAGACTCATTTTTTCTGTAGTTAAAAGTGAAAAAAATGGAATAGCCTTGCCGCAGGCTCCTATGCACCAGGACTGGACACCTACATGTCATAACACCAAAACCAACCCGACTAACGGGTTCCTGAGCACTACATGCCAAGATTGGGCTCTTAGGTGCCAAACACCAGCATGGCAGCACCTGTCTTTTGACTTGCACGCGATTTTTGATACCTTAGATGTGTGAATTGGATTTCGGTGTCTTTATCAAAGTTGTAGTTTTTTACCTTAGCTTTCCAATGCCATAGAAATCATCTCAATATGATATCCACAACTCCAATTATGCTCAATTCATTTCAACAAGTTTAAAATGCATCATCACTTGGATTTCTCATCGAAATTGGCTTCTTCTATTATCAAAGTTCATACATGAGAAATACCATTTGTTGAGAATATTAAAAGCATAAATAGAAGATAGACAAAAAATTCCAATAAGGGTAGATAATTTCACTTAAATACGTCTAAGTTGGAATCTAACCAAAATTCAAATTAAAACTAATTAAAAATGTCAAGATCCTACCATTCTTTGATATAAATTATGAGCTCAATTAACTCCATTTCATAGAGCTATCGAACATAATTTTTTTTATATTAATAATAAAAAATAAATGATCCACAACGGCTGGAATTTCTCTGTCGCTTGGTCATTATCATTAAATTGTGTTTCTTTAGGCTAATACATGGCCCTACTGAGTTTCCCGGCTCCATTGATTTCATTTTCCACACCAAATTAGAGGCCAGCCGTGACAAAAAAGGCAGAGCTCTATACAGTAGAAGAGAAACAATAAATAGCACTTTAGTCTTATTAGGCAGAGTTACGTGCCTTTCCATGCTTGAAACGTGTAACCTGTCTAACCACTTGACGGTGCCATCTAATTGACCAATATATATATAGCAATGGTGCTACTTCATACTCCATCTTTAAACCGTGATGCCTTTTACCAACCTTTGGTCGTATTTTCATCATTGGCCAACCAAAATGCAAAATAAGACCACATGTTCGGCTCCAAATTCTGCTCTTCCTGGAGCATACCAAAGTGTAAGTGGAAAAATTAGCAACCTCCATATCAGCTTGCATCGAAATTTTTTTTCAAAGCTAAACATGGTCATCATACATTTAATATCAATGATTGGATCATTAGCGAAGTGACACACGACAACGTAATTAAGATTTAGTCATTAAAACAACAAGAAGAAGAAAAAAGAGTTAATGATCAATTTAGTCCCTCACATTTCATGTGTGAGTCAATTTAGTCCCTGACTTTTAAAATGAGTCAATTTGGTCCCTTACATTTGCAATTGTGAGTCATTTTCGTCCTTCCATCAACATCTTTTAAAAGTGATCCCACATGATAGAGGGACTAAAGTGACTCACAATTGCAAATGTGAGGGACCAAATTGACTCATTTTAAAAGTCAGGGACTAAATTAACTCATGCGTGAAACGTGAAGGACTAAAGTGAGCATTAACTCAAGAAAAAATACCGTAGTGACATCACACGTGCCATCGATCAAATACAACTTACACATAATTGTAGTGTGATTACTTATTCATTTATTTTTTATGAAATGGTAATGTGATTAATTATGTATCAAAGTATATATAAGTGGAAAATTCTACGTCCAAATTAACAAAATTACGATTACAAATGTAAGTTTCATGTAGATATTATCATCGCACATTTCAAATGGAAACAAACAGTAACAAAGTGCTAGCGTTCTGAATCCTAGTCACTGCTCCTTTGTAGTTTATGTATCATTGTCATTGATATATAGCTCATTCCGTCTTGCATTTGTTGATGCCTTCTATACTCTTCTTCGTTCACATTTTCAATTTTTGCCAAGTCAACACGATAACATTATCTGACTTTGCTGCATTAGAAATCAACAAATTCACAACCATATATTAGGTCGCACGATTAATCGAGTGCATCCTTAGAACTCGTAGACTTTGGCTTTGGGCTCGTTAATTTTTATTATTTATTGCAAATCCAAAATTCTAACCATTTGGTTAAGGTTGGTGCTTGTTTGATACATATATATATCAGACAACTGAAATCAAATGCAGCCACATATGTGAAGTGCGGCTTATGTGTCGCATTCGATCAAGTTGATCACTATCTTGATTTGGGTGGCGAAAAGTGGTAAGTCACTGGCCTAGCGCAATTTTTTTTCTATGGTAGGCGAATAGGGAAGTTTGTCACCATTCACGAAGCGCAATGGCTTGTGTATCGTTTTTGACCGTATAAGTATATCATGTATATCAATCATTCACCTTGTACATTTTTTTCAATGTAGGGGATTAGATTAGGAATGGCATTCGTCATTGAACATTGCGTGTTCAGAAACTTGATTGATCTTCAAACCATTGCAAAGGAGCTAGAATAAGAAGCTTTTCATCATCATCCCTACATGCAAAGCAGACTTTTCTTTTTGTTTTTGTTTTTTTTTTTTGGGGGGCGGGGGGGGGGGGGGGGGTGTTTCACTGTTTCTAAACAAGATCTTGATCAGTTCTTAAATTCAAGATATCATTAATAGAAACAAGTGTTGTATTACTTAAGAACAAGTATCTATTGGTAATTAGACAAACATGGTTTCGCGAACGTATACGTTGAAAATAATCTCAACCTAAATATTTTGGACCTACTAATATTAATAGAAAAATATCAAATGTTGTGTCATGAAGGATCTATACTTTACTAGTCCATTCTGAAAAAAAAAATATTTATAACTTTTAAATTAACAGAACTTACATATTGCGAAAAAAAAAATGTTACTATTTTGTTTCATTGAAAGGGTGGTTTCGTAATGAATAAACTATAGCTTTGAAGATTAATATTTCGTACATTTATGAAACGCTTTATAATGTAAATTAATCTTTTGCTATTATATGTATGATTTTTAAAATATTTATTGTGTCCATCAAATATTTAATAACTTAATACATAATTAAATGATACTGTGGTATAAAAATCTTATCATCGCAATACATAAGCATTAAGTTCATGATTTTTAAATAGAAACAGAATAATTTATTTATAACCCTCATATCTATTAATAGCATACGGAAATCAAATGACGGATGATACATTGATAGTGATACTGATGCATAACAATTTAAATAATTTACCCTTTTACTTGTTTCCTTAAGGTCTCATAAACGTCATGAGATTATTTTTAGTGGACCAGCTAAATTTTAATGGAATGTTTTAACTCGTTTAGGAAATAAAAATGATTTTTTATTAAAAAGTAAAATTTGTGAATTGTTAACGTATTGAATGCACCGAAGACAACCAAAAATTTGTCTTTTCGTACTTCTTCAATCCACATGCTTAGAATACTCCTTATTAATTAATAATAAAAAAAAAAAGAATACTCGTTAATAAAACTATAAAAATTATGAAGAAAATCATTTTTTCCCAAAAATTTAAATTAACAAATGCATAAAAATATATAAATGATTTTATACCTAAGACATCTCTTTATTTTTTTTTCCTTATTTGAAGCATAAAGAATTATATTTTATCAAAATGATGGTTTGAAACCACATATCCCATAGTATTATGATAATATATCATGAAAGCATATATTCTAAAAAGTTAAGCTAATCAGCAAAATCACATAAATAATTTCATATATAATAAAAATATATATAATTATGTCATATATGATTTGTACGTAGTAACATTGATTTCGAATTTAATTTACGAGCCCGTGTCCGAAAGGCAGGAACGGCATTGATATTAATTTTGTAAGATGTCGTGTACGGGAGTGGAGGGTGGTTCACACAGTTCATACTGCTGGTCAAAACGCTTCACACTTGCGTGGTCGGTATGGCGGTGAACTTTTGTTTATGGCCATCAGTGCGAATCGAAATTTTTGTCCCGAATGGTATTTTCTTTTGTGTCTCATTAATTATTTATTGACACATATAAAATATATATTATATATTTAATTATTTTTAAATTTATATTAATTTTAATTTTTGTATGTGTTAATAAATAGTTGAAGGACGAGGATACCATTTGAAGAAAGAGAATATCCGTCCCATCAGGTGCTGTTTGGCATGTGGGGAGAGAATCCAATATCCAAATTCCGGGTTTCCTACACCGCTCCGGGCTTAACGGTCATATTTTATAGCCGTTGAGGTTTCTATATAATATTGTTCCGCACTGTCACTGACATGCAACTTGTTGGCTTCAAAAGGGGTGGAATTGAATTTGGTGTCTTCAATTAAACAAACAAATTGAGTAGAAAACAGGAATCGTGATTATTAAAACTGGAAAAAGTGTTAACGAATACTGATTATACTTTATCACTGTACTAATAATTAAATTAAGGGAGTACTTAATTAAGGAATTCTTGAAGCATTAGAAGTGTTCTATGATTCTATTAAAAAAAAAAAAGAAGTGTTCTATGATGTGTGTGTATGCGATGGTTTTGCGGCGTTCGATGCGCCAGCAGCGTCTCTCTTTTATTGTCACGTCTCATGGGTTGGCTTGGAGGTTGGAGGCTCATAGTCACAATCCTAAACAAGACAAGAGGAACACCGCCCGGTTTAAATAAACCGTCCATGCACTGCTGACTTTAAAATTGGTGTGCATTGTTTAGCTAAGCGCATTTTAGATTGCTTTTTTTTTTTTTTTCGTTTTCACTTAATATGAAAAGTGAATTGGGTACAAGACATATTTTGATATATTATTAAAAAAGAGTTCTAATTTAGAACTTAATTTTGATATAATAATTAATAATTTCCGTTGTAAAAGAGAAGACTTATCATAAAGCTCACTTCAATTCTGCAGACCATTGTTACATTTCAGTTTAATAAGTAACATTTTTAATGTTAATATCATTAACTACTAGTGAATTGATAGGCATTTATGTGACTATCAATCCATATTTTTAACTTTATTTCTTATGTTAAAATGTTTTAATTTTTTTTAACTCCTTTTAATTTTTTTTTAAGAGTTGATTCTCATTTTAATCCTTGACATTTCATGTATGAATCATTTTAGTTTTTAACATTTCATGCATGAGCCATTTTAGTCCTTCACTTTTAAAATGAATCAATTTGACCCCTTACATTTACAGCTGAAAAATTAAATTGATTCATAGTTGTAAATGTGAGGGATCAAATTGATTTATTTTAAATTGGGTTAATTGGGAATTTGTTAGGTTGATAAGGTTAATTTGATTATTAACTCAAATGATATTGTTTAATCCATGTCAGAGTGTCACTTAATGGTGACACATCACCACTTAGCTAACGATGGTTTAATACATGATAACTGAGGGACTAAATTGATTCATAGTTGCAAATGTGAGGGAGTAAATTGATTCACACTTATAAATATGAGGAATCAAATTGATTTATTTTAAAAATAAAAGATTAAAATAACTCACGCATAAATATCATAGACTAAAGTGAATATTAACTCTTTTTTTTACATCATAAGTATTTTGAAAAATATTAAATTTATATAGCAAAGGCTAGTTAAAGGGGATAACCCCTTTAGTGTATAGCATAAATCCAGCCAATCACATTGAATATAATAATGTTATTTTAACATTTATTTTTTAAATATCCTATCTAGACATCCATTTTATTATTATTAGATGAGATAATAAATTATATTCATCATTATTCATTGATCTTATCCAATAATAATAGAATAAATATCTAGACATCTAAAAATAAATATTAAAATAGTATTACTCCATTAAATACAGAGAGCGTAACTATTTTCTTACCAATCCAACAGTGAACAGAGACAACGGGCCAAACCAGACCCCACTGTGGCCTCCCACATATCGATGCTTTTTTTTTATGGTGCAGTGTCTTCATCAAACGGTCCACATCTCATCACAGACAAAACGCACGCTGGCTCCCCTACTCTACACTCTCTACCCGAATAGCCTGTACTATAAGTATCCTCTCTTTTCTCTCCCACTCTCTTCTCCCCAACGTTCCAATCTTCCCGTTAAACGCACCGGACAAGGTAAGTCCCCCTCACAACAACTCGCATCCAAAACAACAAACCACAAAGAAAAACTGAAAAGAAAAAAAAAAAATGGGTTTTCATTTTCTCTCTGTGAAAACGGTTGTAATCTCCACCGGAATCGTGTCCATGGCAATGGGGCTGAAGCTCACAGTCCCAGTTATCTCTCACTTCCTCCTCACCGAAGCAGCACCTTCCATCTCCACCTTCTTCGTCACTTGCCTCACTCCCCCTTACCTCTACCTCCTCCTCAACTTTATTATCCTCGCCATCTTCGCCACCTCCAAGCTACACCACCACCACCACTCCCCGCCGGAGTCCCCGCTCCACCCTGCTGAGCCACTCACCTACGACGGCACAGCACTCACGTCGCCGCTCCAGATCTCGCAGACCAATTACAACGGCGTCGTTTCGGAAGCTGTCATTGACGAACCGAAAACGTCGCTCGCCAACGAAACCGTCACCGACGGTTCCGACGGTTACGGCTACGACGACAACGAGCCGTTCAAAACGACGGTTACAGCCTCAGAAGAGACCGTTGGCTTGCAGAGGAAGGATCCCTCGGATTTCGCGTTTTCCGATGAGAACCAGAGACCGGGAGCATCCGCCAGGTTCAGCCACCGGAAGGCCGTTAGAGCAAGTCCCGAAGGTACTTCTGTAACCGTGATCGTAACTGTTTTCTCTCTCTCTCTCTCTCACTTATTCTTTCTCTCTCTAGTTTTTTTGAAATTTGAAATTTAAGCAATGTAACTGAAATTAGTAATTGCCGTTGGGGTGGTTGTTATAACTTACTTACAGGAGGGAAGGTGGTTGCGTTGGGAGTGGCGAAGCCGAAGACGCAGGACACGCTGGAGAGCACGTGGAGGACGATAACGGAAGGGCGACCCATGCCGTTAACGAGGCACCTCAAGACGTGGGACTCGCAAGTTCGCCGCAGCACTGCGCCGTTGACGGACCTTAACGGCGGAGGAGGAGTCACCCCTCCGCCGATGATGAAGAAGTCGGAGACGTTCGGCGGGAGGGAGAACACCGCGTCGCCGGCGGGGTCCGGAGTAGGAGGAGGGAGGCTGAGGAAGGAGCCGTCGCTGAGTCAGGACGAGTTGAATCGGCGAGTGGAAGCGTTCATCAACAAGTTCAACGCGGAGATGAGGCTTCAGAGGCAGGAGTCGCTGAGACAGTACCGTGAAATGGTCACTCGCGGAGCTCAATGAGAGTGTGAGAGAGATACACACTGCGCAACACGGTGCAACTGCCATTGTCGTTGTTGTTCCGAGATGCTTCGGTTTCCAGATTTGCCCTTCCAGATTTACCGTTTTTGGAGTTAAGCGAAGATCTTCTTGGTTTGGGTTTTTGGGTGATAAGCAAGGGTTTGTAAAGCAATGGAGGAAAGGAATCTTTTAGTTTTGCAGTGGTTTTTTTCTTTTTTTTTTTTGTCTGGGAAAGAATGGAACAGTTTGTGACATCAAATTACATAAAACAAAAGATTGTGCTTGTTTGATGCGAATTTTAATGAATGAATTTTATGTATAAAATTACATACAAACTTTATTAATGGAAACTTTATTTTTATTTTTACTCCATAACGAGACATATAAATTTGTTTGGCAAATAATTTTCAATTTTCATCAATTTTTTTTGTGTTCCTTAATTTGTTAGATAATAATAGTGGTGATCTATATATTCTTTTTTTTTTTTTTCTTTTTTTCAGTTTTAAGAGATTGAATATGCTTAGGTTGGACTTCGTCTGAATAATAACCATGCTCTACATATGAGTGTGTGCTGCCCACCAAATATATATGTGTGCGTGACAATGTCTTCTACATGGAAAAACTCCAGAAATTTGAAAATCCCAGCTAGCTCGTATAAATAGAAATTTCAAGATGTACCAAAAGTGGTCGGTAGGTAGGTAATAGGCAATGTATTGATTATTGAAATGGTATAATGTAATGAAAGAGGTAAGTACTGCTTGGTTTATTGAAAGCTCTCTCTCGCCCTTAATGGCGATGATCTAACAATGAGGTGTTGGTTCAGGGACAAGAATATTTGGGATTATTGTGGATTTTCTGGATATTGCTCGGTTTTGGAACTTGGATACAAGTAATGACTGCCTTTAAAATATTGGCCGTTAATCCTTACTCAATTCTCTCTTCAATCAGACAGGGAAGAAGGGCAAAATTAATTGCATGCAGAAAACGACAAGGTTTGCCCCTTGGCAAGATGATAAAGCGGTTGCTCTCAACAAGCACATGCAGCCATATTTCTTAATTTGAGGGATTAGAAGAAGGCTCCACATAACTCTAGTATGCGTAGTTCTTTCATTATCAAAATTGTCATCATAATAAATTACCCTATTTTGAATGCACCCAAACAAAAAAAGAAAACTAAAAAAAAAAAAACTATGGATATGCTCACTCCCTGAATCATTTCACCGTGCAAATTGAGAGCCAAAGCTATGCAATGCAAAGTGATCTTATCAACTGTAGCAGCCTTCCTAGTGATACGCTACAACATTCTGAGAGCAACCAGAATAAGATTTGAATTCTTGCATTTATATTACTGGCTGGGGGACCAGGCTTAATGAATGGACTCCGCAATCAAGTTTCACTGCGTGAGTGAATCTGGCACATGGAGTTACGGAAGGGTGAAAAATTGGAATATTCCAAAATCCCCAATTTTTTTATCACTTTTGTTACAAGTTTTAAAAAATTGCCGCTGTGTACTTTTTTCATTGTTTTTGATCGGGGACCGCTGTGTACTTCAAAGAGAAGAGAAAGGAGGAGGAGGAAGAGAAGGGGGGTTGTCGAGCAGAAGACTAACAAATGGGCAACAATTTAACGTGATGTACGGCTAATCCAATCATATGCTTTATTTGTAAAACCATCCAATCTACGTTTTCATGGATATTGTCAATTAGAGATCGTGCACATACGATTTTTTCAATTTCAAAATCCCCAAACCACGGCTTTGTTTAGGTTGGCAGCCAAAATAAGATAGCTATAACCTTTCTTTCTTTATATCGTGGAGATCAAGAGAACAGATTTACTTGAATAAATAATGGAATTTAGCTACAATTGATGACAAGACACATAGTATATACTCAGTGTTAGCAAGATCTAGTATGAAATTTTTTCCATTTGATGATATGAGCCAACCAGCTATTCATTCATAGAGTGTTTTCGCAGACTGAACTCTCATCTTTTTGTTTTCATTCTTGACGATTTTCTCAACAGACTTCTCATTTGAGGATATGGCTTTTGCTAGTGCCTTCATCTTTCGGACATTTTTGGATCTCTTCATAGGCCTTCCTTTCTGCTTCATCTTGCTGCATCAGAAAACGTCCATGATTTAAGTGCAAATAGAAAGCAGTCTTAACTCTTGTGTTTGTGAGTTTAATTTTAGAGGTGATAGGAAGGGAAAAGGAGGAATTTGCAGAGTAAAATTTTGGAAGTTTACTCTACAAACTGCAAAGTCCCTCCCTTTCCTCCTTTCCTATCTAAAAGCCAAACAAACAAGCATACCTTAATTATGAGTAACTTGTGCATCATCTATGGGTTTAATAAGTAACTATGAGTGAGATTTAATTGTAAAGTTTGCAAATAAGATCGCTGGCATGTGAGATAAATGGACATAGAAAGCTGGTACAAGGTGTTTACACCCCTCCACGCTTGAAGTGCGACTAGTAAATAAACTGTCAAGGAAAAAAAAAAACTCAGATTTATTGACTTTAGATAAGCATGCGGTACTCGAGGACATTGGTCACAACCAACGTATAAGACATGTTCTGTGAAAACAGAACAGCAAAACCAAGTTGATTAAACGCAAAACCTTATGCACAAAAAGTAAAATATGCAAGTTATCAACTCAGCAAACTGACTGAAGTTTGACATAGAACTTGCATTATTTTTGAGGTGTTGACTTCAGTACTACTTCTAAGATAAGCTACACTGCAACATTTTTAAAAGTTGCAGGTTGAGATAGACAAGTGATAACTTAGTTACAAATTTATGATGTTGAGAATATTTGCTACAACATAGGATGAGTGGGGTAGAATTTTTTGAAGAGCACACAATAGGTTCATGCTGCAATAAAACCTCGTGATCATAACATTCCTATCCCAGGTTGTAACTTTGCTACATTTGAAAAATCTAGCAAAGTTGTAGCTTTTTAGTTAGCAAAAATCATTAAACATAAACTACTGATCACTGATCAGCATTGACAGCATATTGTCCATTGGTAATTTGTCGAAAACATATGTATTCATTTTCGTATTAATATCATTGCAAATACTAAACTACTAAGATTTACTTATGATGCAGTCAATCTGTCAAATGTAAAAGCTTCACACTTCTAATCAAGTATTGCAGTATCATACTATCATCAAAAGTATTTGACTATTACAATCATTACTTCAAAAGTCATACATATAAAATAGCATGTGATTGAATGTCAGCACACTATGTGTATCAAAATTAATCTGAATTGTTAATACTGGATAAAATGATCAAAGCAACGGCAAAACAAGATATGCACTCTGCTATGTAGAATTTCTTGATATCAGAACACACAAGACACCGGGCACTAGTGACATTCATATCCTTGCAACTAATTGGACAAATAAAACTAATCAGAGGAGGGCAACACATGTTGCCTTAAGAAGAGAAAAACTTAAAAGACATTGCCTTTAATGCGTTACAATTTTCAAACAAAAATGTAATATGCAAGAGGGAACCTAAATAGCATGCACTGCAAGAAAATTTAAGAAACATTATTCAACTCTAAAATATTTTGAAATAAGCCGTATCTAAAATAATCTAAATTAAACTCTTTACTTATTAAAGTAAAAACACGAAGTGTACTCTACTTACATGGTAGAACTAGAAACCGTGGTTTGAGCTCCTGACTCTGATATGTCCATTGCTGCAACATAGAGTAAAAAAGTCTCAATTTTACACCCCAAATTTTAGGGAGGGAAAAAAAAAAAGAAAACATGTTAAAACCTAAGAAATTATAATTAAAGCCTATGATTTAAGAATCAAAGCAGAAAAGTAAACAGGGAGGGCTGTAGAGCGTGCAGGTGTGCGCACCTTGAGGTGCTTCGGAAACCGATGGCTCCGTAGTGTCCATCGAAACGGCACCGTTTCTCTTCCTCTTGTTTCTGTTTTTCGCCATTGGATTACTGCTATTACTCACTGGGCAGGTCGGAGGCGGCGAAGATGCAGCAACTGCGGTTCCTTTCTGCTGAAGTCGAAGGAGGCAGCGATGTTCACTAGCTGGGTTCGGGTGACCCAACCTAAATTTTGACCTAACCTGAAAAACCAATTGTATTGGTTTGGACATCTGATTTGGACCCGAACTGATCCATTCGGTTTGGCGGCGGAAGCCCAATAGGCTCCAAAATGGAGGCCTAGCCCCATTTTGTCTTAAGATTTGGACTTCCTAGTAATAATAATAAAAAAAAAACTTTCTACCACTTCCTAATATTATTTCGAGTAAAACTATACTTTATTCCCTAAAAGATTTATATTTTAACGCTTTAATTGTGAAAAGATCACCTGTATACATTAAAGTTCTCCAGAAAATTTGAAATTATAACACTTTAGTTCTTAAAAGATTAATTTGGGACATTTCCAAGACTAGTCCAAACATTCTAATAATTGGCATCAAGTACATGCACTCTCCCCAACAGGCCAACACCTGAGTGTTTTCCAAATGAATCAGCCATCAACTGAGTTTCAGCTTTAGTAAACCCCATCTACTGTGGATATCGAGTGAACAATACGACCTTTACAAAAAGTTTTATACGCGTAGAGTGAAACCAAAAGAGAGTAACAGTTTTATTCCAACCTAACTCTAACAAATGAAGTCCTGGCCATCACTCAAACTGCATGTGGACAAAAGTAACAACTCAATTTCAGCTAAATCCTAAAAACTTAATGGAATTTTTCAGACACTCCTTAAGGATTAAAAGAGGGAATTAATGCATAGGAGATAGTTTTTTAGATTTTCAATGTAGTGGACTCACCTAAAAATAACTTATCTCTTTTGTTTTACTTCCTTAACCAATATGACACTGGTTAGAAAAATTATAATTTAATTATCAATTCTGCTCTTATTATTCATTTTCTTTATTATTACGGTCAAGTGACATTCAGATTAATTAGTTTATACGCAATGTATCATTTCAATTGGGTCAAAACTAGATTATTCATATTGAATTTTAATGTACTTATCTTCGCTGCCACGACAACCTCTTTGGTGTTTGAGTCTTCTATACTCTCCCTTCTGACATTTGCATCCCAATAGGATAGCATGTAGCAATAAAGACAAGGAAAAGAAAAGTTAAAGAAAAAGAATTATCTCACTGCGAGACAATTCAGAAATTCAATCCGTCAGAAAGATATGCAATGATGAAGGCATCTCAGCACATGACAACAATTTTTTTTTTTTTCTTATAACAAAAGAAAGACCAAATTAATGCAACAGAAAGAAGAAGCAAGCAGGCAGTGAGCAGTGCCAAAAGACTTGCTGACACTCGGCTACTGTATGGAACTCAGTCTGTTCCCCCAGTTTCAGTATGTGGAATATTATGTGTGTTTCTTCCATTCTTCTTCTTTGCAAGAGGTTTTAAAATCCAAACGTTCATGGGTAAAATAGGAGCACGAAAGTAGAAAAGGCCAAACAATGATCATCCACGCAACTGAGTAATACGGGACCAATTTGTAGAAAAAATGAAAAGTCAAATAGGATCTACACACGATTCAATGTTAGATGTTGGATGAAATGTGAATCGTCACAGTGTCATAAATATCATGAGTATAGGTATCAAAATGTTTGTATGATTAGCAGCTTAACACTTTCTGGACCAAAGCTAATCAACTGTCTTCTCTTGGATGGGAGGAAAATTATGGCCAATGCTGCTAAGTTTTCATATACTCGTTTTGATGAATTTCTACATGGGCTAATTAAAGTGCATAATCTTTGATCATTTTACGACATGGAAAAATTGTTAAGCTGGGCATTATTAAACCTCTTAATGGCCCTTTTTTTTTTTATGATGGTTCTGAGAAAATAAACAAGAGTGAGGCTTATATAATAAATACTAAATTAATTTTATTTCAATTTGTCAGACAGTAAAAAAACAATAATCTAAGCGGTGTAGAATTTGAGTATTTGTTGGCAATTATTTAACTTAGTGCCTGTCTGTTCTATATTCCAAGTTCCATTTATCCAATTAAGTGCTCTTGCGTCACAAATTATTAGGACACTCGTTTTGTATTAAGAAAATGATAGAACATACAAAATAATGTGATATAATTATTAATTTTTAAATAAGTTAATGTGTCATATATTTTATTTTATTTAACAATTATCATAAATTCTCTCAAATATTCTGTATATATTTTCTTTACATATATAACATTACTCTCTTTAGATCGATGTTGTATTTAGACTATGGTCATTGGCTATTGCTTTAACATACTGAAATAAGTGAATACATATCATTCACATAATTGCATGATATTGCTTTTTGCAACGCATAAACTAGTTAATTAATGGAAAAAGGATGTCAATTAAGATTTGACTTGATATTGCTGTGATTTTCATTTTTAAAAAGTTGATTTTAAGAAAATATAGTACTATTTTTGGGTAAAAAGAGATATAGCATTTGTTGGGCACCCAAAATTATTGAGTCAATTAAAGAATATCCTACCTATATACAAAAGCTAAAAGGTGCATGGCTAAAAAAGGAACTGAACTTAATAAAAGGGAAAAGAAGCAAGCTAGTAATGGTCGGAGAATTTTACCTATACTATTCAAAGTAAAATTGGTCCAACAATATTAGGCTGAGAACATACATAAAAACATGAGCAATGGTTGCTAAAAAATAAGAGTAGTTATGATTATGCATAAGACTTAACTAAGGGATTGTAAATAGGAGATCATTTATGTAAATGAGATACACTACATGTTTCTAAGTAATTAACTATTTGTTTATATTTTTCTTTCAATATTTTGTTGTACTACTCATTTATATTAATGCAAGTTCCTTTCGATTTCATTTTCATTTCTCTTGATTTGATCTTGCCCAAAGGCTTACTATAGTGATTTGAAGAATCTATAGGCTAGAGTTTCAATATCTAACTTTAGCAAAAATTGCCTTATTTCAAGAGATTTATTTACGTATTTGAGTTAACCATATCAATTCAATCATAGCTTATTCAACTTGGATCAAATAGTACTATTATTTGATAAAATAATATTAAAGTTACTTTAATGAGGATAAATCATTTATTAAATATATGATAGAATTATAAAATTGTTCTTACAGTTCAAATTTGCTATAAGATATAGATATTAAAGAGGATGAAATTTACTTCCATGGTCTTTAATTAGAGTAAAATTATATTAATTTTTAAAATTTAAAAAAACATAAGTAATATCTAAATAGCATATAATAAAATACTCCAAAAAAGCACTTCAATCTTTTTCACTTTACCAAATAAAAAAAATTGACTTATTGTTTAATCTATGGACCATTTCCAAATCAAACCTAACTCGATACCCCATGATCATGGGGTAATTAATCAATGGCAAAAGGCAGACATTCTAAAATCCACACCGGATATGGTGGTTTGATAAAAAAAAGTGCACCTTTTCGGTTGACGTAACATATGATAAATTCATAACTCAAAGCTCTAGTGAACTAACCCCCATTGTCCGGAACATTAGTCTCAAGTCTCAACTATGCAATAATACTTTGGCAGCTGTTGTGCAGCCAAACAGTGCCAAATGGGGTCACCATGGATTAGAGAGAAGGCATAGAAAAAATATCAAGGAAGCGTTAACAGGAAAAGAACAAGCATTGAATCCAGGAGCATCACTGCATGGCAAAAGCAAAATAAAGAGTAAAGGAATAAAAAGGGAGCCATTGCTTTCTCTGCATCGTCGTTGAATTGAACTGAATTGATTAATAGAGGGTCCCTCTCACTCTAATTTCAAATGTGCTGGCCACATTGCCGTTTGCACTAATAAGCAAGCAAATAGTAGTAAAGCATTGAATCACTTACCCCATGTCGATTAATGTTTGATTACTAGAACAAAAAAGACTAATTAATTCCTAATTGGTTCTTATCATGGCCACACGATGCCAAGGTGATTCGATGCGTTGATTAGAAATCAATGTTGCATTAGTTATCCACGTTAGCGTGTAGCTTTTGGACTTAGTTAACTGTTTGATCACTTTTTGCCTTAAAAAGTTAGAAGGAACGAAAATACACACAATGAATAACTTATAATTGTGTATCAATGAGTGGGATTAATGTTATGATAAGATAAAGAGTAGTTTAATTTCTTCCTTTTGATCATGGAGAAATCTTAGAAATTTTCTTCTTTTTTTTTAATGTTTTATTTGAGGTTTTCCTATACTCCAAGAAAAAATAAAAACACAAAATCACATACTTCTATTTTTTAATTATAAGTTTAATTTTTATACACTGCATGTAAAAATTATATACTAGTTCTCCAATTAAATCATTCCATTTGAATGATTTTATGCCAGACTCAAATTTTTTTATTAATATGAGAATGCATAATTAGATAATAATACAAAATGTTTTACATTTTTTGTTTATATAAATTAGACTCTTTAATTATACGTTTAAAATTTGAATTTATAACATTATCCAAACAATAATATATTAAATAATTATATAAAAAATCATGCTAATCATCCAAAATTCCCTCCAATATATAAATGTCGACGTCGCCACTGAACTTAAATTGACTTCCGAGTCTCTAGAGGAATTTATATACTTGTATAGAATGAAGACAATGATTGAGAAAAATGAAAGAGATGTCTGGATTAATTATAGGAACCTAGTTTGGTACCCGTAGTAACTTCTTCTATCAGGTATGAAGTGAAGTTCATAATTTAAGGCCATTAGGGTGGGGATGTGTGGCCCTCAAATCTTAAAGGAATTTAAAAAGGGTTCGTGGACAAGAGCTATTTCCAGTTGGTCATGTCCTTTTCCATGAGGCCAAGCGCATGGCTATCCTTCATAGACGTCCATTTAAAGTTCTTCACATGTCCTAAAATATATATATATATATATATATTTGCCTAATTGACCCTTTGAGATAATGCAAGTGGGACTACTAATCTCATTTCAATTATTGGAGGACCACAATGCCCACCATGCCAAAATGTTGCTGGTTTGTCTATGGCCATGAAGCAAAGTCCTACTAGCGATTATAAAGGAAAAAGGATGCAATGTAGCAGTGATTTTGGCTCACCTTGCATGATTAATGTTCTCAATATTACAATATTGGTGGAGTATATATGATTATAGAAGTGTTGAAACTTTTAGGCGATCTAGTTATCTATGATTATTTTATTTTTTTCATAAGCAGCTATCCATGATTATTGCTTCATTATGAACCATATACAACTTTCATTTCAGTTTGCATTTAATTGTCCTTACTAACCATGTAATTTCCCTTTCCAAATCCAGCAAGGTGTACACATAACATATTGATTTTAGGCTTCCCTCACTTAGCGTCAAAGTGAATGCAGAAATCATTATAGATTGGAAAAGAAGGAAATCACATTATATGGCAACATGGATACAGTTGTTCTTCAGATTTGTTTTTCGTCCCAGTTTACTATCGATTTTTTAAGCTTACAAGTTACTCTAGTCATTACTGCTATTTTGTGTGTTTGAATAGGTTTATTTTTAATTTAATATAACTTGGGATAGATATTCTCTTACCCAAGATTTAACATAACATCATTATGTATAATTTCTCATCTTACCCAAGTTTACTATCGATTTTTTAAGCTTACTAGTTACTCTAGTCATTACTGCTATTTTGTGTGTTTGAATATGTTTTATTTGGGTTATACCTTTAAAATTATTGGTGAGAAATTACACCAAACCCTGTCACGTGAAGTTTTAACATGAAAAAGTTCATCCTCACTTATATTAAACATGTTTGAAATAAGTTTTGGAGGAAAATAATCATACCCCAGAAGAAAAAGTTATTCATACAAGCCTTTATACACCTTTTTTTTTTTGTTGACTGCCTTTATACATCATTTAGATAACATAGTCAAACTCTTATGATTATTAATTTAACTATACTTTCAAATTCATAATTTTATTTGATGCGCACCATTTTTCCCTTTATGCGCACCAATTTTTCACGCACATTTTGGTCACATAAATCAGTTCGGTCAAACTCTTATGATTATTTACTTAACTACATTTCAAAATCCATTACTTTTGTATATAATTTCCAATTAAACTCCCTTTTTTATTTTTTTAACATACTAATATTGAAATTAAAATAAAACAATATCCTCTGCCCCACCAGATCCAAACCGGTTTTCCCAAGTAACGAATTACGATTTTCGAACATGAAAGTGTCGTCATTGCGATGCCAACTCACCTGACAAAAGTTTTGAATTTCTGGGCGAAAGAGCTAAAAATCCATCATTACCCACAAGGCCACAACAACAACGACAACAAAAGCCTCTTTTTTCCTCCAAAGTTTTCATTGAAGTCTTCGTTCGTTTTGAGAGAAACACAGCATGAACATTAGGTTCTTCAAACAACAGAAACCAGCAACAAATAACAGAACAACACTTTCAACAAAATTTCCCTCAAGATTTTCTCTTTGTTTTCTTTGTTTTATTTTTTTTTTTCTGTTTTCTTCTCTCTCTCTCTCCCTCTCCTTGAGTCTCTGAGGGGAGGTTCGTTTTCTGCAACAACCTCAACCTCCTCGCTTTACTCTCCCAACCTCGTAACTTTCGCTTTTCAGTAAAAATGGGAACCCACCGCGCAACCCTCTTCCTCGATTTGGCAAATGCGCCTCTGGAGTTCGTTTTCGGAGATTGTGTTCAATTGCTGTGTGCCACCACCACCAACAAGTAACCATAAACATAACCCTTCCCCTCTCACACACCCCATCAACCTTATCCCTCTCAAAATCCAACCTTTCCATCATTTTCCGCGTTAATTTCCAAAAGGGTACTCCAAAATCACCTTTCTGAAATCCACAACCAAAATCAGGAAACGGGGTGTTGAGATTTTTTAATTTGGTATGAGAAATTGAAGGGAAAAGTTTTGAACTTTCTGTGATTTTTTTTTTTTTTGGGGTGGAACAAAAGATGATGTTATCAGCTTCTCCGAATTCTCTGGCGAGGAGCTCGCTGGAGGAGATGCTTGATTCGCTCCGGCGGAGGGATGAGGAGGAGAAGCCAAGGGACTTGCCGCCAGCATTGCCGGCACGGCCGACTTCCAGAGCACGGCTGCCATCGGCGCGGCGGTCGCTGCCTAGTAGCTTCAAGGTCCATGGTGATGGTGTTAATGGACAATGTTTGAAGGATGTTGAGAGCAAGAGGAAGGAAAAGGGGGGTGGTGGTGGTGTTGTTGTTGGTGCGGGACACAGGAGGAAACGTAGCTTTGGGAGCAAGAAGATGAAAGCTGATGTGGAATCACCTTACATTGTGAAATCAGAAGAGATCAACTTGAGTAGTGAAGAACCATCATCATCATCACCACAACAAGGTCAGGTTTCAACATTTGGTGGTGATTCTGCTGTTGCTGCTGCTGCTGCTGCTTCTGATGCTGCTTCTGTGGCCCCTCCTCCATCAGAGGAAGTGGAAGTTGAATTGGAGGATGATAGCATTGGTTATTTCATTAAAAAGGTAATTGGGAACTTGAAACTGGTTGTGGTGTTGAGTTGATGTTTTGATTTGATGTATGTTATTGCAATAGTAACTCGGGTTTTTTTATTCAAGTTTTTGGCTGTGGTTCTCACTTCTCAGTGTTTGAGTATGTCAGTTAGTTTTCAAATTTGAGAATGATAAGTTTTTGGTGTTTGGATGAAAGCAGTGAGCTCGAAGAATATGTGAAACTAGCTGTTAAGAAAGATATAATTGCGACACTGCAACATATCCTATTTCAGAACTGCAAATAAAGAAAACCTTTTATTAGATTTAATTTTATTGATGATTAAATATATTGTTATTTGGGGGATGAAATTACTTTTATATGTTGTTAGAAGCATGGCTACTTCTTGCTATTTTCATAGATCCTCTCTATTGGTTGGTTATATGAAAGGCTATCTGATTGGAAGATATCATAGTTCCTTTTAAAATGTTACTATAGAAGAATGTAAGTTTGAAGCCTTCTAAGTTATATAGAGTGCTAAATCTGTTCTTTTGTCTATTAACCACTGGCATAGGTTGAGATTTGAGATATTGTTCATTGCATGTATATTTCTGATCAAGTTCCGTGCTGCTTTTTGGTTGTTTCCACTTTCCACAGAAACTTTGTGTTTGGTGTAAGCAACAAAGAGGAAGGTGGGAACTAGGAAAGATACAGTCAACTTCAGGAGATGAAGCATCTGTTTCACTTTCAAATGGAGAAGTAAATTTCTAAGCCATTGTCTATCTTCAAAAGAGAGTTTTAGATTTTGAGTTTTCAAGGTAACAGGGCATTTGTGGCTGTTACTGCAGGTTATGAAAGTGGCCAGATTAGAGCTCCTCCCAGCTAATCCTGATATTTTAGAGGGTGTGGATGATCTTATACAGCTCAGTTACTTAAATGAGCCTTCAGTTCTTCACAATCTTCAGTTTAGATATTCACAAGATAAGATTTATGTATGTTTGCTCCTCTGGCTTGTTCTTCTACTTTGGTGATCAATTGATCATCTGTGTTCCCTCATATCGCACTTGTGCTTTCTGTATGCAGAGCAAAGCAGGGCCAATTTTAATTGCACTCAACCCCTTCAAAGATGTCCAGATTTATGGAAAAGATTATGTCTCAGCTTATAGACAGAAATCTGTTGATAGTCCTCATGTTTATGCCGTGGCAGATGCAGCTTATAATGAGATGTTAAGAGGTGAGTGAAGTTCCAAATTTCTTTCGTCTTCTTTCGTATCTCTGTTATGCTGTAATTTAATGATATATTCATGAAGATTTTCTGTTTACATTTTGCACATTGCAGATGAAGTAAATCAATCCATTATCATAAGGTCAGCACTCAGTACATTTGGGGCTCTGTTTTATGCATGACTCTTCATATATGTTCCTGAACTTAAAACATTGCATTGCTATATAAGTAATAGGATATTAGCACTAGTCTACTTATTTGTAATCACTCTTACAAATTTGCTCACAGTGGTGAGAGTGGATCTGGGAAGACAGAGACAGCAAAAATTGCTATGCAGTACTTGGCTGATCTTGGTGGTGGCAGTTGTGGGATAGAAAATGATGTTCTTCAGACAAATTTTATACTAGAATCTTTCGGGAATGCAAAAACATCTAGGAATGACAACTCCAGCAGATTTGTGAGTTTGCCTTTCTTTTCATAATAATGGAACTCACCCATCCTGCGGTTGTTCTATATGATTTCAAATTTTAATACAGCACTTTGTGGATGGCATTCAATGGTTGAGCAGTTTAATTAATATACATTTTCAATTTGGTTCAGGGGAAGTTGATTGAAATTCATTTCAGCACAATGGGGAAAATTTGTGGGGCTAAAATTCAAACCTGTAAGCATGTTCAAGTTAAATATGTTGCAGAAATTCTGCTCTTTCATGATATCCATTTCTCTTTGGATTTACTGACTTGACTTGTTCTTATGGATTTGTGTTTCTCATATGCCAATTCCATTACACTGATTTGAACAGTCCTGTTAGAAAAGGTAACTTGCAATACCCTATGTGAACATTTGTGTGGAACTGAAATGTATATCGAATTATCTTCATTTCTAAAATAATCGTGTCTCCTGTGGGCAGTCAAGGGTTGTTCAACTGGCCAGTGGCGAGAGGTCGTATCACATATTTTATCAACTTTGTGCTGGATCTTCACCTGAGCTTAAAGGTGTATTTTCTAAGCATTTTATATATTTGCTTGCATACTTTATACTTTATGTCAAACAATATTCCTCAGACAACATATTTGTTTTCTTGTCTAATGTGTTGAAATGGGAATGATCATAGTCATAGTGTTAATTTCAAGAGCTTAGGGGCTGATTATTTTATTTATTATGAAATAAATAAGTGCTTTGATGATCACAAATTCTCAGCTTGTAGTGTATGTTTTTTGTTTTTTGGGTTGTTTTACTTACCCTTATGTGCCATTAAACTGTTCACATGCCCATACGTTAGATGAGACCTGCCATTAGATTTATTTTACTCTCTCCATTTCACAATAATTGTAAAAAACCAAACAATACGCATATTAAAAAAACAAAAAAATATCTTGATAAATGTAAAAAACTATATGAGTTGATAAAACTATCCTTGTATAGTCATTATTCTCATCTTGATAAATATGTTAATTACTTAACTAACACATTTACACTAAGGGTATAAAGGGAAGGAAAAAATTACTGCTAACTAGATAACCTAAGTGGACAGATATTCTGAAATATCAAAAACTGATAGTTATTATGAAATGGAGGGAGTACAATTTTAAATGGACGCTTAATTTTATATGCAAATTCATTTTCTCCAATTTATGCATGTGAAGTTAGTAGTTACCTTTGCATTGTGATTTTATTTCAGTTTAGTTTAACTTGTGGATATTTACTCATACAGTCATTTTCTTTCCTCTGCAGAGAGACTGAATCTTAGAGGGGCCAGTGAATATAAATATCTTAATCAGAGTGACTGCATGACAATTGATGGTGTTGATGATGTTAAAAAGTTTCAAAGGCTGATGGTATTTTATTTTTTAGTTCATTTGTTGCACAATATCTTCTTTAAGTTTGTTCATGGCCTCTTAAGATCTCATGTCATTTTTTTCCTGTTGTTTATCTGTGTTTTTCCACAGAAAGCATTGGACATTGTTCGAATGTGCAAAGAGGATCAAGAGCTTATCTTTAAGATGCTTGCTGCAATATTATGGCTGGGAAATATATCATTCAGAGTTACTGACAATGATCACATTGAGGTGGTGGAAGATGAAGGTAAGATTCTTAGCTTATGCACAATGCCCCAATTTAGGGACATCGAGTACCTGAAGATAGCTGGTACTTGCTTGGATTCTTTTCATTGTCATATAGTGTACTGCACCAAATATATTTTGTTATAAATTGTTTAGAGTTTAGGGTTTAGGGTTCATCTTGACTGTGACTAACATAGTAACATGTGCCGGAATACATGAAATTTCAGTTACACCTTAAAAGTGACTTTTATTTATATATTTCCTTTGGCAGCTGTAATGACTGCTGCCTTGCTGATGGGTTGTAGTTCCCAGGAGTTAATGGTGGCTTTATCTACCCATAAAATCCAAGCTGGCAAGGATACTATTGCCAAAACATTGACGTTGCGGCAGGTCTGTTTATTACTTACTCAATTCAATCAATCTATTGTTTTACTGATCCCAAACGTCTTCTATATTACTTTTTATTGTATGTTCAGGCCATTGATACAAGAGATGCATTAGCAAAATTTATCTATGCAAGCTTGTTTGACTGGCTTGTAGAACAAGTCAACAAGTCACTTGAAGTGGGTAAACGACGTACTGGGAGGTCCATTAGTATCCTTGATATTTATGGGTTTGAGTCATTCCAGGTATGCAAATTGTATTAATGAGTTAACTGGTGTTTCATACACTGTATGTGTTCTAATAGTTTCTTGTTATTCTTTTCTAGAAAAACAGCTTTGAGCAGTTTTGTATAAATTATGCCAATGAAAGGCTTCAGCAACATTTCAATCGGCATCTGTTCAAACTTGAGCAGGAGGTCAGAATATATATTAAACTCTAATTTTAATGCAATAGTGTGAATGTGTGATACAATTACAGGGATTTTATTTTACAGGAAATTTATTTGTGTGTTTCTCATTAAGATTGCTGGATTGTTTTGTGCCAAGTATATTAAAGATAGTGTGAATGTGATACAATGTCAAGAATTTTGTTTCTGTGCACTGTTAAAAAGTTTTACTTCTTCTGTTATGTTTTGGAAAAGAGCAGATTTTGGGCAAGAGTTACAAATTTTTTTTGCCAATATAAAACATGACTAATTAAAATTCACTTACCAAGTTAAAGAACTCTCAGAAGTAACAACCTCTGAAGTATGAAACCGTAGAAAAGTTTAGTTCTAAGTTATCTGGATAAACGTATTGGTTGCTTTCGTAAACTGTATGTCACTCTTCAATTATGTTCTAGTGCTATGAACTTATTGGAATTTACATCTCTTGTTTCAGGACTATGAATTAGATGGTGTTGATTGGACCAAAGTGGATTTTGAGGACAATCAAGAGTGTTTGGATCTCTTTGAGAAGGTATTTGTATGGTTTAAGCTTTTAAAGATTTTTTAGTTATTCCTCTTCTGTGGAAAGTGGGATCATTGATAGTTGCATCGATTTGTGGACAGTATGCTCTTCTACAAAACATATTAATTTTTTTTTTGGGAAAAAAGAAAAAAGTGTTTGGGTCCCAATGTTGGGTGTAGTTCACACATTATTCTGTGACTAGTGTAGTCATTCTGTTTTCTGTTGTAAAATTTGCAGAAGCCTCTGGGTCTACTCTCTCTGTTGGATGAGGAATCAAATTTCCCCAGGGCCACTGATCTAACACTCTCTACCAAACTTAAGCAGCACCTCGGTTCTAATCCTTGCTTCAAAGGGCAAAGTGGCAGGGCTTTCAGTGTTCATCACTATGCAGGGGAGGTCAGTAGCTCCTCAGTATTTAAGAAGCATTGAAAATTAGTTGCTTTAAAATCCATTTGGTTTTATTTCTTAAATTCAAGTGGATTCTTCAACTTAGTTGCTACATGATATACTTGACTGTAATTTTTAAAGTTGACTTTAGAGTGTGTTTGGGAAACATTATAAGCTAAAATCAGCTTCTTTTGGAATGAAAGCTGTTTTGAAATAAGAAGCTGTGTATGGGTAAAAAGAAGCAAATGGTTTATAAGCAACTTTTTGAAGCTTTTGATTATAAGTAGAAAACACTACTTTAAAATTACTTTTAAGTTAATACATTCAAATATACATTACTTTCAATAATATAACTTCAATATATAATAATATAACTAAATGTGGATATTTTCATTTATTTACTAGAACCATTACGACACAAATATCATTCTGATGTTAAACATGCAATCTCGCCTCTGGGAAAAATGTTTTAGCTAGTTTCTATTGCTATATAGCTATGAGAATTTCTTGCTTTGTACTTTTGTTTTCATGAGCCTATTGATATGTTTTGAATATGTACTATGAAAGTCAATTTTATCTTTATGTTCATGATTATGCTAACATCTGTCCTCAACTAGGTTGTGTATGATACAAATGGCTTTCTGGAAAAGAACAGAGATCCACTGCCTTCTGATTCCATTGAATTACTGTCATCATGTAGCTGTGAACTGCTGCGATGGTTCTCCACGATGCTTAACCAGTCTCAGAATCAATCAAATTCCTTACACTTAGGTGCTATGGACTCTAAAAAGCAGACTGTTGGCACAAAGTTCAAGGTAATCTTCATTGTTTGCAAAGAGATTATTATGTTATTTGATGACTGGTGGGTGATGATCGTGGACAACAAATGCTCCTGAAAATTATGTGATGCAATAACATAGTAAGGGGATTCTAGGTGTATACCGAGAAATAAGCAAAATGCCATTGTTTGAGGGTAGTAAGTTAATGAGTCTCTTGCTTTCTTTTAGGGCCAATTGTTTAAGTTGATGCATCAGTTGGAGAGCACCACACCTCACTTTATTCGCTGTATAAAGCCAAATGCTAAGCAAATTCCTGGCATATATGATGAAGACCTTATCCTACAACAGCTCAAGTGTTGTGGAGTTTTGGAGGTTGTTAGGATTTCAAGGGCTGGATATCCTACTCGTATGACTCATCAAGAGTTTGCCAGAAGGTAGTTGAGAAAATCTCCTATAGTTTTTCAATGATCATGAATAATGGGTTGATTAATGTTTCTGCATATATTTAGGTATGGGTTACTGCTTTCTGAGGCCAATGCATCTCAGGATCCATTGAGCATCTCAGTTGCTGTTTTGCAACAATTTAATATCCCACCTGAAATGTACCAAGTTGGCTACACCAAATTGTATTTCCGGTCAGGGCAGGTATGTCTGAGTAATTTCATGCGTTCACTTCTAAAGAATGCTGTTAATAATATATGTAGACTACTTATTAGCAGAGAACAATAATATTGGGAGCTGATGTTGTGGTTGACTAAAGCTTTGAGGTGACAATTGTGCAGAACGTTATCAATTAATTATTTTACTAAATGAGCATTTTGATTCCAGAGGTTGTGAATTTAAATGTCATGTTTAAGCTGGATTTTACATTAATGATTGTAGTGTTTTTTTCTCGGCTTGATTAATCTTGTGCTCTGGTTGGTTTTGTAGATTGGTGCACTGGAGGATAGGAGAAAACAGATTTTGTGGGGAATACTTGGCGTTCAAAGAAATTTTCGTGGTCATCAAGCTCGCACTTATTATCGTGAACTTAAGAATGGAGTGACAACTTTACAATCATGTAAGCTAGGCTATCAATATTAATTTCACTTGGATCAAAAGTACTCTGCTAATTCTAGGCTCCATGCACATTTTACTTCAATTTTTTGCACATTTTTCTGGTAAAATATTTTTCATAAAATCATAGTTCGTAGTAATAATAATACAAAGAAAAAAAAAAAAACTGTGGTGCTGTTCAGTTTCTAGAGTTTAATATCTAAATCTGAGGGCCTTGTTGCATATATTCAGTTAAAAAATTTATATGCCAAAACCAATCGCTCAAATAATCAAATTCTTTTTGCTAGTGAATGTTCATAACACTCGTTATAGTTTGTATCCAAATCTTAATTGCCAATCTGGTTATGTTGTAGTTGTTCGAGGAGAAAATGCAAGAAGGAAATATGGTGTTATGATAAAGTCCTTTGTAACAATTTCTTCTCAAAAAGCTAAGGAGATCCAGGCAGTCATAACAATACAATCTGGTTAGTTTGGTTTTATTTAATGTACACTTGGGAAGGTCATTGAATATGATTTGCTTATTATTCATTTGCTTTTCATCCAGTAATTCGTGGGTGGCTGGTTCGAAAGCATGCTAGTGACATTAATAAGTTTAACAAATGTCCAGAAAATGCAAGAACAAGAAGAAAGCCACGTATGAAGATGCCAGAAATAAAGGTAATTTTCTATGCACACGTTCAGTTTCGAAATATACTATAGACTACTTACTGTCCCTACATTTGATGATGGAGATTTTTATATGCAGAAGCCTTAGATTTCTAGGTTTCTTGATTGCCGAAGTATATGAGAATTTAAGGACGTGTTAGGATGATTGAAAATTATTTAAAATTCTTAGAAATGAATGATACCCTTATTTGGTGGCAAATAAAAATGGATTAGATGGGAGATACTCCTATTAGAAGATGGGGGCAGATTTAAGTCTTGGATCATACCTTCATGCAAATGATCTAGTTTGCTTCTCTGGAACTTTTCATATTAAATTAATTGAATTGGATTAAAAATTTAAAACCTATTTCCTGATACTGTAAATATAGATCAGGATGCTAATTCACTTTTGTATGACTAGGTATATGATTTGATTGGTGGCAATCAAATTTGTCTCTTAAGCAAGATCGTTCACGATCTTGCAAACTGTGTTGCTGTCAGATTTTCGTAGTCAACTGCATGATATCAAATGGCTTTCTTTTACCTTAAATCTGTCTCCCCATAAGCATACTGTATTGCATTCTGCAGAAGCACTCAATGCACTGTCTTCATTGTTTTCTTTTTGATTGAGTCTTTCTCTTGGATATAGAATGTAGGGCTTCTAGATTTAGTGAAAATTCCCAACCAGTCAAGATCATAATTTTGTTTTTCTTTTTTTGTTTAGCAGGATGTGTCCAAGGAGCGGGCTCAGAACCTGCCCTCAGCTTTAGCAGAACTCCAAAGGCGGGTTGTCAAGGCTGAAGCAACCCTAGAGCAAAAAGAAGAGGAAAATGCTGAATTGAGGGAACAATTAAAACAGTTCGAGAGAAGGTGGATTGAATATGAGACCAAGATGAAATCAATGGAGGAGATGTGGCAAAAACAGATGGGATCATTGCAAGTAAGTTTTCAGCTTATATTGGCATACTTGTGAATGTTATTATAAGGGATGATGTTGATTGATAAAAAATCAAGCCAAACTCTTAATTAGCTCATTTTTTGTCAGGGACTCGGTTAAGGATGCCTGTTATATAACCAAATTCCCACGCTTGTCTTTTACATGTGTCAATCTTTTTGATACTGAGTTGGATTTTACTTCATTTTTTATTAGAAAAAGACATCACCTAGTTGGGAATTGCTTTGTTGTCTTCTATGAGAAAAAGCTAATGCTGCCTGAGAAAGTAATTATTATTTGTGTTCCTTTTCTGATTTACCATGAGTTTGTTGCAACCTTATTTGCTAGATGAATCGAGTGCATAAGGAAATCTAACTTAAAATTATATGGAAGATTCTAATTGCAATTTTCAATGCAGACGAGTCTTGCTGCTGCTAGAAAGAGCCTTGCCTCTGAAATTGCCTCTAGTCAACAAGTAAGACATGATGTTGTGTCATCTTTTGGCTATGAATCTGAAGATGCTACTTCCATGGGATCTCGAACACCTCGAACACCTGGCATGAGCACACCGTTGAAGTATTCTAGTAGTCTTTCTGAGTTCGGAGGAGGAAGAGAAGGTAATGGTACTATAAGAACAGTCAATTGTCTGGCAAAGGAATTTGACCACCAGAGACAGACCTTTGACGACGACGCCAAAGCTCTGCTCGAGGTTAGAACTGGTCAATCCGGCAGCATGAATTCCGTCGAAGAACTTCGGAGGCTTAAACATAGGTTTGAGGTGTGGAAGAAAGAATACAAGGTTAGATTAAGGGAGACAAAAGCAAGAATTCAGAAATTTGGGCATTCAGATGTGGAAAAAGGTCGGCGAAAATGGTGGGGGAAATTAAGTTCAAAAGCACAATAGCATTCAGTTTCCAAACATACTTAAGTATATAATAGAAGCAAAAATAGCAGTTTGTGTTGAACTGTCTGTACTTTTCAGGAGCTGCTTCTAGATCTTGAAGAGTGTTACTGTTGTATTAGTTGGTGAAGGTTAAGTACTTGTATATCTACCAATTTTGTTAGCTGGTGGAACTTGTGCATAGTTGTAGACTTGTAGGGTTTGAATTTGTATTGAGTAGTCTAGTTTGGTCATGTATATTCTGTTGTTGCTGATGTAAAACTTCTGCCCCCGAGATATTAAATGTTGATATCTTCATTGTGATGAAAAAAATTCATATGATACATTCAATCTTTGATATATTCTGTATCTTAAATGTTGAGCTTAAGCATTCAAGTTTTCTGATACATGCTATTTGACCTGGCTTTCTAATAGAATGATTTTAATACAATCAATCAAGAATTAAATTAACATTATCATTGGTTAAAGCATATGATAGCTGTTGTTATGTAGTATAACCTTTTTTGGGTTCTAAAACATAATTTCTTTTAGTGGTCTTAATGCTTGGCCAATTCTAGTTCTACGTATGACAGCCAGTCCAGCATAACTTTGGATCCCTCGTTAATATTGCTACACCATTCTCATTAGTTGGTTTCAACAAAAACAGATTAACATAGGATCTCCCATGGTCAAACATGAACCTTAAGTCCTTAATAAGTACACTAACCCAACAAATTTTTTTTTACAACAATCTACACAAATCACCATGCCTCATCATTCAAAACAAAGCAAAGCACAAGGATATACGGAAAACTCATGTTTTAAGAACCGGGCACAAATTTGGTGGCATAGGCCCAAGCATTGTTAGCCACAGGGTTGTCAAGGTGGTCCAAAAGATTCTCCAAAGGTCCTTTACCAGTGACAATGGCCTGAACAAAGAAACCAAACATGGAGAACATGGCCAACCTTCCATTCTTGATCTCCTTGACCTTGAGCTCAGCAAAAGTGGCAGGGTCATCAGCAAGGCCAAGAGGGTCAAAGTACTGTCCACCAGGGTAGAGGTCGTTCCCTTCTCCCACCCCAGGAAGCCCATTGATGCGGTACCCTTCAACAAGGCCCATTAGAACAACTTGGAAGCCCAGCACTGCAAGGATGCTTTGCGCATGGACAAGGTTTGGGTTCCCCAAGTAGTCAAGGCCACCTTCTGAGAAGATTTGGGCCCCAGCTTTGAACCAAACTGGCTCCTTGAAGTCCACTCTGACCCACTTCTCAAGGACTTCTGGGGTGATGCATCCTAGTGCTCCAAGCATGGCCCAACGCCCATGGATCACCTTATTCAACATAACAGCATTACATCAAAAACATAACAACATTGTCCGTCTCACTATCACAAATTATGTAGGGAATAATATTATTTATACATCAAGATCAGACATTTAAATGTGGACTCAATCCCCAATTTGATCATCAAAATGGCATGGACAAATTAGTCCATCAAGAAAAATAATATTCTTGGTCCCTCAAGATTAAAATAGAAGAAATTAGTCTCTAACAATAAATAAAAACATGTCAAATTGGCACTTGACAAAAACACAAATAAGATAATTAACTCCATTGAAATACAAAGAAGTCACTAATTTGTCTTATATTTTTAATCACGAGAAACCAAAAATGTATTTCTTTACTTAATGGACTAATTTTTCCACGCTATTTTTATCAAAGACCGAATTGGTTTCACTCTTTGCTGTAGGCATGCCTCACATATCACCATCAAATGTCTTTTGTGTTTTAATATATAAATAACTTTGTTAGTAAATAACACTAATTATACAAACCCATCATGAAAGATGGTTGTTATAGTGAAATAACAATTAAAGTTTAGGCCTTCAAGGACCATTCTAGAGCTAGGTGTGTCTCCTTTACACCATTTTTTAAGTAAACTAGAACTACATGTGGAATGAAACCAAAGGCAAAGTTATGTTTTATTTATTTTCATTTTTACACTAAAGAAAATGAGCCACTATGTTGCAGTTTATGCACAAAAAACTGACCTCAAGAGCCCTATTCCTGGCAAATGCTTCTGGGTCAGCAGATAATCCAGCAGTGTCCCATCCATAGTCTCCTGGGAACTCTCCAGTCAGGTATGAAGGGGTCTGAGCTGAAAAGGGTCCCAAGTATTTCACTCTATCTGGTCCATACCACAATTCATTCCCCTGCAAGATAACACAAACTCAAGATATCAGCCACACAACCAACACTGTAAATCTCTTGTTAAAAAAGGGTTTTTAATTTGTTGAGTGTACCATGGTGTATTTCCCAGTCCCCATGGGTACAACATCTCTAAGAGAGTTGGTACCCTTGCCTTGGCCAAAGAAAGGGGTTGGCTTAACAACAGTGCTAGAGCTTGCTGTGGCTGCCATCAGTGTTGATGCCATGAATTCTTCCAAGCTTGCTTTCAGATGTGCCTGCAGTTGAATGTTGAAACCTTAACTTGCTTAAATGGGGGCTGGCAAGAAAGCAAGGTTGAGTGTAACATCTTATGTAGGGCGAGAAAATCAGAGGGATGTGTGGTTTGGAACGCGAGTGAAAGTTGGTGGTGGGGATGGTGTGGTTTTGGAGCAACCAATGAGAAGGCCTTAAAGGATTTTATGTATCTCCAACACATATCTTTCTATCCACATTTTATCTTTCCCCTCCAACATAATAACACGTATACTTCTATTTGCTTTGTCTTATTTGTACCCCACTACTCATCTATATCTTTTTTTTTTTTTTTTTTCCCTTCTGTATTTGGAATTAAGATGGCTTACTCACCTTATGTTTCTTAGTTCTGACACCTGTTTCATGTATGACCTCAGTCAAATATCCAATTAACCATTGACGCTTTTGATAAATTGTATCAGGGAGGATTTTTAAGAATAAATGCACGAGTAGCATCATTATCATGGACTATTATCTTTCGATTCTTGTAAATATCGTGTTGGTTATCTCACTTTGCAAATCTATGACTAAGAAGTAAATACCGTTAAAATCTATGAAGGTAAAAAGGTTAAAAACACAGTATTGCTGTGTCAAAGTGGGATGTGCGGTGAGCGTGGATCGAACACGCGACCTTCAGATCTTCAGTCTGACGCTCTCCCAACTGAGCTATCCCCGCGATGGTGATATTTGTTATCTTCTTATCAATTTAATGAACATTGTCCCATACACATTGCCTTATTTAAGATGGTACTCTATTTCTTCTTACCGTTACATTAGTTGGTATTCACTTGCTCGCTTGTATTCATATATATTTTGTTAGACAGCTTAATAGATTTTTGGAGTGTTTAATTGATTGAAGGATAAGTTTAAAATATATATATATATAAGTAAATTTCATACCTAAAATTACATATTATACTCGACAACTAAAATATATGAAAGTTACTAGTCAATCGAGTGACGGACAAGATTTTTACCGTTTAGTTGTAATGTTACATAGTCTTAGGAAAAGTAACACCAAATAAATAAATAAAAAAAAATCAAGAGTCAAAACTTGTTATGCTTGAGCATTTCATGTTGGACGAAAATTTTGTGATAGTCAAGAGTCAAAACTTCAGCCCCCAAAAATACAAAAAAATAAAACAAAAATTCAAAAGAAAACTAAGAGTGATTTATCACAATAAAAAGAAACTGAAACTCAAAATTGCCACTTCGAAGATTTTTAGCTAATCATATCCCTTAGCACGAAATTGAACAAGTAATTTCTTAAGAGCCAGAAAAAGTAAGCGAACGAAACCCCTTGCTAATATTTCGCGTATCAATTCAATGGTTTGTCTGTTTTTGGAAATGTTAATAGCAGTTTACCACTGCTTCAAGACAGGGGAAAACAAAAAAGAAAAGAAAATAGAGAATAACATATTCTGCATAACCATTACTTTCTGTTCTCTGCTTAACTACTTTATCCTTGAATGGCAAGACATAACTAAACTAGTGGGCAGACTCAATATATATATTTTCTGTACAAGGTAATGCAGCTAATGATTCATACTAAGCAGTGCCTACAAGTTCACCTTCTTAGAGCTCCATAGTTTTTAGCCACCTACAAAGCAAAGATGAAAAGGTTTAGTTCCAAGAAATCACATAAACTCCAATGATATTGAATCATAAAGTGCATTTGAGATACAGAAAATTTCAATGTCAACCACAGTTGCATTTAGATTTGCTGGAACTACATCAATTCCCTTCAAGTATTTTTGCCATCAAATTAAATTCATATTGGGAAACTTAACAATCAAATGGATATCAGAAGTATCCCCAGAAACATTTTGGTTTGGTAATACAAACCAAATCCTTCTGTTCTACTTGCTAGAAGAACTAGGGATAGCATTAAGACTGATGACAGACAAATGGATTTGAACACCACATGTACCACCATCAGTTCAAACAAATATTTTGAATGGGAATGGTAACAATAATATATACACCATCAAAAACCGGTCAAAAAATCAAAGGGGACACGAACCCGAGGTTGAGACTTATTTAATCTCTTTCTGACATCATCATCATCATCATCATCATCATCATTGTTCATGAGCATTCTTTGGATTGTAGAATTATCTGATTTCCTTCCACGCTTAGAAGACTGTGTAGCTCCTCTACCTCTTCCTCTTGGAGCAGCCCTCTTTCGTCCTGTTAGCTTGGATTCATCTTCCTAAGCAAAATAAGGTGCAGTAGATACAACTTCATCATTGAGCATGCCCAGGATGTTTCATTACAAATTACTATCCAATGCACACATAAAACTGCCAGGATGCATGTATCACTGGCAAGCACTGAATTAAAGAGCCTTAAAAACAGTTCAAATTTAAGGGAATTACAAACTAGGGAATGTGATGAAGTATGAATTGGTGTTGGACCATACCGAACTATCACTTGAAGCAGAATCCAAATTATCCTCATTGGCAGCACCACTTTGGATGGCAGTTGCTGCAGCAGCTGATGCAGACCTGCATTAAGTCAATGAAGCCTTTCAATCATTTAAATATTTATCCAGGCTCAAGGCACCCTCAGTAGAATATCTAAGGGAAAATGGTGCAGAACTAATCTCTCTGCCAGAACTGCTTTTTCTGGCATAATGACTGTGGGAAGTCAATAGCTCAACAAGTAGTTAAAAAATGGGGTTATTCCACTCTAAAGACATATTTCTTCAATTATAAAGCAATGTATATTAAACAAAAATTAACATCATTCATTCTCTTTTGAACGGGTAGGTTTTTGAGTCATCATCACTTTCATGTCCTCTCTTGATTTACTTGGCTGCATAGAATACAATAAAGCTACTAAAATTGTCTATTTATCAGCAAAAGCAACCTCTGAGAAGAGCGAAATGCTCCATCAAGAGTTGTCTGCTTCAAACTGCTGGAACCTCTGCCTCTGCCCCTGCCCCTCCCTCTTGTTGAGGTTTGAGATGCACCAGATGACCCTTTCCGACCTCTAGTGCTTGGCTTTGAGCTGGATATTGGCATGGCATCTTCATCATCACTAAAGGAAACTGCGCTTCCAGTTCCAGGAGCACTTCTGCCTTGGATATCCTAGGAGTTACAGAGAAAAACCAAGAATAAAGGTCATGAATAACATTGTCTACCCAGAACACAGTTTTTCTGTCACCACTGCAATAGCACCATATCATACATTGGGTTTACCTCCAATGACTGATCAGTAGCAGTGAACTGTGTGGGTTCCTTAGTGCGTGAGGATCTTTCTTTGACACGTTCCTAGAAGAAAAGGTTAAACCAACAGAGTAAATACTGTGATCACATAGCAACACAAGATAAGAAGTCATGAAGGCCCCAATAACTACAAACAAAATTGTGATTGATGGAGGCCTGAAGGATACAGGCAATTGTTGTCCCTAGATCATCTGCAACTGCTACAGTGCTATTTCACAAAAGCCCCAGTAATAGCAAGGCTTTTCCACAATGCTATGTGAATTCTAAACCTAAACAAATAAACAATGATGAAGCTTCTAACCTCCAAGCACTCTCCAACTTTAACAATTAAATCGTCCTCGTCAAATTTAATGGTATCTGAATCCTTAGCAATTTTGTTCTGCAGAAGCATAAAAGTTAAGTCATTAATGAGAAGAAGAAGGATATGTTATTAACATGAGCAAATAAAAGAATACAAAAGAAAAGACAGCATGGACAACAACACGAACCAGATGCTTCAACATAGCAACATCACAGACAAACACATATGGCAGACAAAGCAAATATAGAATACTCACTCGTGTTTCGTTAATATTGAATTGTACACAAGAGTAAAATGCCATTTTCTCATCCTTGTTCACAAAATTGTGTAATGCAATATCCAGATCATTGACTGGAAGTATCTCCATTTTCTGCAAAACCAATAAAAGTAAGATATCTAGAAAGATAAAAACATTTATATTCCTTAACTCCAATGAAATGTCAAGTCAATCCAGATACAAATAAAGTTGTCAAGTACTATACGACTAGCAAATCAAGCTTAAACTGTGGTAAGTCAGAACTTTAATGAGGTTGCAAATTAGATTAAGAAATATGCAGGAAGATTTGAGTGATATCTTGTTTCTAGTTATGATTTTTTTTTTTAAAACATTATATCCTTTAAATGGTCACTAAAAAATTCAAGTAAGATCGCAGAATTAATCCATAATATAAAGAAAACAGACAGTGCGGCATAGATATCTGCGTGGCTGTTCATTGTTGATATTGGAAGTATATACAAAAGCCATATATGGAAAGACCAAAAGTACTAAAAGCACTAAGTTGCTAAATACCAGATTATTTTCAGCAACCAAAGCCTCTATGTTCTGTTGATTTAATTCTTCTGGGCGCAGTCGTTCTGAATCATCAATTTTACCTACAAAAGAAAAGGCAGGGGGTAACTTAACCTTACTCCAGCAATTTTTTTTTTTCCACATTGAAAAATGACATTAACAATCTTCGTCAAATAATGCCATTTGACTAAAGCAAAAAACAAATAAATCAATTAATGCCATCTGACCAACTTGTGATGTTTTTCGTTATTTTGAATAAAATGCATATGCTTAATTATGATTCTATGTCCAACAAGCAAAACCACCAATTCCTTCAACTTGTCACTAATGTTAATTATAAATTTCTAATCATAACAAAAGCAACAGAAAAGAGGGGAAAATTTGGCAAATCAAACTAATGTTTGAATGTACATTGGGATTATAGCATCTAACAACTATAAATATTTTATATAGGTGGTTTTCTGTCGTTTCCATTGCATTTGTTCTATACTTCTATTAGAATCAAAATTAGAACAAACTAAACGATTTGAAACTTGCAGGTTCTCGTTTGGGATAATAATAAGTATGTGGAATCCACATGTGATTTTCTATTACACAAGTACAGCTCACAAGGGATTTGTCTAAATAACAATGTCAAATGGATTTGAGATTAAGAGGCGAAGAAACAATGTGAAAGGGATTTGATGTAAACTAACAAGTGGGTTCAAGGTTAAACAGAATTTTTCAAAAAGAAAAGAAACAGCCAGATTTACGTGGAAAAAAATGTACACGGCATCTTAAAAAAAAAAAAAAACTCAAGAATAAATTAGTGAACTAATAAAAGATGCCTGTTGATGTCACATGAACTATTAAAGAGGCAAAAAACTATTCAAATTACCTTCACCCTTGGCCCTTCTTGCAGCCTTTGAGAATATAAGAATATCTTGGGGGTTTGCAACCTAATACAAGGATGGCCGATCAACAGTATAAAACAATCCTCAAGCAAATTGAACAGTAACACACTAATTTATAGAGAGAGAGAGATAGAAATACCTTCCCAACATATTTCTGGCCAAATCTTTGAGGATTTATAGTCATAAATCCAGAGTAATCCACCTGCAAATCACATTGCAAGAGTTAATGCCATCCCAAGAACATTTGTCATATATAATGTAACTGAATAGCATGAAGACTGAACAGAAGTTCAAATTAAAATTCATCACAAACTTTATAGCTTTTGTAGGATTTGTGAATCTAACTCCATGCCACGAGAATGGAGTTTCATATAATGAAAATTACTATCTTTCCTAGAGGAAAAGTGCATGATCAAACCAGTACAATTATAGAAGTAAAGAATTGCAGATCAATTGTCCTGTAGGTGAAGAAAAATACAAGTGCCCTCAAATCTAGAATTGATATTGAAAAGTCATGGTACAGTATATAGAAATTACCTTGATACGTATTAACGGAAGCTTGAGTTCAGCTCTATTGACAGCCTTCTTGCTAGATTTCTCTAGCAGCTTCCCCACCTGAATAATCTTCCACTATCAAAATACAGTTGCTACACATATGATCACTGGTCCATGATACAAAAAGAATTTGGGTATATTAAAATTAAGTGCCTTATTACAAAAACTATTCCACTATGGTTCCTAAACAGATTATATATCAGTGATGAAAATTTTATCACAACATAAAAAGCACATTTTGTTATAATGTAACCACTATGAGGAACCAAAGAGGAAAACTCTTGACAGAAGGAACCTATATAGGCATCTTCAAAAAAATATAAATAAGTAACCAAAAGTGCACAGAAAATCATATGGCAAAGGAAACCAAATTTTCATCCACCATTAATAAACACACATACCACTCTGTCCAAGTGTTCAAGAATTGAATTTTGATCATTGGGATCAATATCAGGTTCATCTTTCAGTACTATCTGCAATATAAAGATTTGGATGATTAATGAATAACCATAAGATAGTTTCAAATGCCAAGCACTTAATCAATTCAATGTCTCCTTCAAATAACCGCAAGAAATACCTCTGTATACTCAAAAGGCCTCACGGACATCAAAGGTATCTTAGTTGGACGATACTGATTTCCCTGACAAGAACCATTAATCAAGCACATGGTGAGAAATAGAAAACAATGATAGCTGCTTCTATGAAAGAGGCATTTAGATTCTCATTATATAAACAACCTTGATTTCTAGAAGAAGTACATGCTTGGGCTTTGATTCTCCATCGATAAGTGATGTTGCAACTGATGACCCAGGTTGTGAAATGTGAAATCCCATCCCTGGAACTTCCTGAAGAAAATTAAAATCAATATTAAGTTTTCGGAACACAACATATGTCTATCTAGGCCAACCAACAGAGATATTTACTCAGTAAACCTGCGGGTCGACCAAACATTCATGTTCATGGCCCCACACAATGAAGTCTAGGAAGCGTGGCAAGAAGTGCTCATTTATTGCATTTTTTGGATTTGTTTTCACTCTGCAAACCATAATCGTAAAAAGGGTCAATAATCAAGTAGATTAAAAATCTAAACTTGGACAACAGATGCCATAGACCATAAACAAGACAAATAATTTTATAATTCAAAGTCAAATATTCAAATGTAGATTTAAGGTTAATCACACATTTTCATTGATAGATGATATTAAACGCAATCTCTTTAAAAAGCCAGGCATAAAGGAAGACATAACCTGTTCTGATGAAGCAGCAGAATGTTGAACCAATGAGAAACTTGACACCCTTCCTGAGATTCAGGCCGCATCCATTGCACAGCATGTGGTGTCTGAGCAAGATATAAAATAATATATCAAATCATATATGAGCCCACTCAAATTGATAGATGAGCTAGTTGAAAGCAAACTCTATCAGTTGCATACTTGAAACATCCGATTAAGCCTTTCATCTCTAATGTTCCCCAGACCATACAGAGCTACAGCAGTTGAACCCTGAAATTCATGAAAAATACAGCTCAGAACAGAACGAAACTTATAAACATCCTAGCATTGACAGTATTCAATAACCAACCTTCTTGATAAGAATAGGGTGGAGAGTGATCTGACCAACACCAGAGCCCCCAAGAACAGTTTTACCAAAGTAGTTGACTAGATTACATGCTGAAAGAATATCAACTGCAGAAAGGTTGTCCTGTCACAATCATTCAGTAAGGAATGCATATTCCTTATAGTTAAGATTGACTGTAAACAAAATCCAGTAAAACTGACAAAAATCAATATGGTCGACCGTGTATTTAGCTAAATTTGAGGGGGAGAAAAATCAGTTTCCTTATAAAGTAGATAATTCTTTTATCAATTATGTCAGCAGAAAACCCTGCGAGCAAATGGGTAAAATAGAAACATCATCATGTGAATTAATTCATGAAAGAATGTAAATAAGGACTTCTACTGTTATGACTTAGACATACTGTGTTTTGACTTCTGCACACCAAGACAATCACTCAATTAGACATAATCTTTCTCTATGTCATTTGGAATTCACCATGCCACAATGCAAAGTAGAAGACCAACAACTTAAATCACAATCAAAGATTCGAAAACAAAACTCCAAAGCCAGTAACAAGATATCCCCATCTAAGTTATAACACCATTTTGAAATTTAAAAACGAGTATTGAGAAATTGAAACAAATGAATGCTCACTCATACCACGCCTGCAGGATCGTCGTGATTCCCATGAATGGTAAAGACAGGCAAACCAACGTTGAAGTGAGGATCCTCATAATTCACATGACCAAACCTGTCCACCAAAAGAAAAAACAAAAACAAACACACAACTTTACCAACACTTCCAGATACTTCTAGTCATATGTTACATGTTTTTTGTTTGGTTTATACCAATTTCGTACCGATACTCGTGTCAGTATCCGCAACATATTATGTCAGCATTTTTTTTCTTTTTCCTTTCGGGAATTGCAAACAATAAAAAACAAGAAAGTAGAGAGAGAGAGAGAGAGAGTTGTAGAGAAGGGAACGGACGAGTTCTGGAAGTTGAGGGTCTGGTCACTGACGACTTGGAAGGGGACGGGCCTGTCGTTGAGGCAGTGGCGGCGGAGGATCTCTATGGCCTTCACCAGCGTCGACCTCGAAGGCTTGTTTTCGTGGAACAGGTCCCCCGCCAGCAGCACCAAGTCCACGCGCTTGCTCTCCGCGATTGAGCAAATCTCCTCGAAGGCCTCGAACGAGTCGTGGCGCCGTATCTCGTCCTTCTCCATGTAGCCCAGGTGGCAGTCCGTCGCCACCAGCATGCGAAGCGTGTTCGCTGCTCCCTCTGTCTCCGTCTCCTCCGCCATCGATATCGATCAAGCAGCAACAACAACGAGAAGAACAAAGAGTGAAGCTCGAGCGAAAGAGAAGAAGTAGTTGCAGCAGACAGCAGTGTGTGTGAAGAGCTGCGAAGAAATTTTGGGTATGATTGTCGGAGGCAAAAAAACGACGTCGTGTTGGGGTTGGGTTTTTCAGAAAGGGCGGGACCTTATCCCTGGCTTATTTATTTATTTTTGGTCTTTTGGTTGTTTCTATGTTTTGATGTTTCGATTAATTTAGACGAAAATAATGGGAGGAAAAATATGAAAAAGCACTTGTTAACCAAAATTTTTACCAGAAAAATGGTTGTCGGAGTCATATGGTAAAATATGGTGGAAATATCTCAAACAATTATAATTTTAAAAATGAATGTTCACAGACTAAAAGTGGTTATTAAATGATATACATTTGTCTATTTGAAGGTCAACATGTCACATAATTTTGGTAAATGAGTTTCTCTTTTTTTCCATTGATAAAGCGACTTTGCTTTAATATAATTTTTTATATTACTATTTTCACTAAAAAAATAATATTTTACTTTGTACTCTTAAAAAGAATTCAAAATAACAGATGAGAGAATTCTTAATATGAGTTCAGTTTATGACGTTTCATCAGAATCTTCTTTTTCAACTATTCAAATCAATTTATGACGTTTCATCCGGATTTACTTGGCCCTTTTTAGAGTAAAATAGAATTTTTCATTTCCGTCGAATAAAAATAAATAAATAAATAATTAGGGGAACTTCTCTCTCTTTTAGGCCGAAATGGGTTTAGATGGAAACAAACCAAAGCCCATCTACAAAGTGGGAGTAAAATAAAAATAGAATAACCTACCATGAAGCCTACTGGCTGGGCCAGCCCAGACTATACAGTACCGATACAGTTCCCGTGGGTAAGATTCACTAAAGATAGAGGTTTTCTGATAGGCCTGTTTTCGCCATTGTTTATGACTTTTTGTTTTTTTAATGGGTGTTTTGCTTGTTCGGTCCAGCTTTATCCCTCTGTGAACTTGTTCTGAAGTTCGGTGTCCGTGTACTAGTAATGCAAGGATACTTGAGGCTATGCACGCTCGACCAAAAAAAAAAAAAGACAAAAGGCTCTTAAAAAGAAAGAGAAAAAATGATAAAAAAGAAAGAGAAGACATAGTAGAGAGAAAGAGAGAGAGAATTGAAGCCCCATTTGCCCCTTGCACTAATTAAGCTCATCTCTAAGATAGAGGGGGGAAAATTCAGCACTTGGGGCTTCAGGTTGAGTGGTTATAAGATGTAGTCTCAAAGAAATGCAGTTGGGTTTGAGTCTCATCCATCTCTAGGAGTGTTCATCACTCAATCTGACCTAATAATCCATCTTGATCCAAATTTTATTGAGTGTGGTTTAGATTATAAAATTTGACTTGTTATATTTGGGTTGAGTTTGAGTTATATTTCGAGTTGAGATTATATTTTTAAAAAACTAATTAATAAATTATAAAATTTTATACTTAAATTAATACATTTTACATGCATTATAAAATATTTTTTAAATTTTGTTTCTTATTTTTAAAGTTTTATAATTTTACTATTATGTTGCCTAAAAAACTAGTTGACCCACTTTAACCCTGCTTACTAATCAGGTTATAATCGAGTTAGGTGCATATTGAAAAAATCACTCAATCAAAAAATGAATTGGGTTCAAATTTGATTCACCCGAACTCAAGTTATCATTTGTAGACTCACGCCCCTCCCATCTATTCCCCTTCCCAGACCACAAAAATGAAAGTCAAAAGAAAAATAAATAGGAATCGATCTACTTTGTATATATGTGCAATATTATGTATATGAATTCTATAAACTATTTTAATATACAAACACTTAGAAAGACTTGGAAAAGTTTTGGTGGTTTACTGGTCATATTAGCTTAATCAAAATCGTATCTTGTTCGAATAGTTCTTTCAATATTTTACGCTTATATTATCAACCAACCAATATTAGAGACAAAGAATACTTTTCAAAATCTATGCAAAAATTAATTATATCAGAAAAAGCATCTCCCTCTTTTTCCATGTTGGAAGACATTCAATAGGATTAAGCCAAGTAAGGATAATTTGCGTAAGAGACACGTAAGTGTGGATCACATTTGTTCCAATTTGTTGTCCATCGAAAAAAAAAAATTGTACAAATTGTGAAATCAAGATGACATTAAATTTCATTTGTTCCCTTCTTATGGCAATTCTAGAGCTCTTTGGCTTTGAGTGCTAAATATGCATTACTATTCAAACTTCATTTTGTGGTGATAGCAAGTCAAGGGATTCATCAAGAGCAATCATAATGCTCTCACGTGTTGTGGGCTTGGCAGCAATTGTTCCTTAGTACTTAGCTTATCTAATAATAGAGGCAGAAACAGTGTGGAATAATTTGAACATGAATTGCTCTCTATTATCATAAAAATATTATTTATACTCATAAGATGTGAGATACTCTGTCGACTTACATCTCATCCACTATTGAATAGGACATAGACCATATTTAAATAAGATATACATCTCATCCAATGGTGGATAATATGTGAGTCGACACGATGTCCCACACCTATGAGTATAAATAACACAACTCTTATCATCACTAATAAGTAATAATGGCATATGGCAAGCACTGTTATAATAATACATCCCATTGTTTTACCTGGATTTATTGCCAGGTTTTGCTTCTGTTACAACTAAATACCACCTTGTATATTCTTCCCTTAATTTTCCCTTATCATTGACAGCATGAATAAATTACAATTTCCATCTTTATTCAGGAAAATTTCTTTCAATTTTCCCCCTATCGCTCACGCGGGAAAATCTTTTCAAGTTATTAAAATAACAATTTATTTCTTCTAGAATATAAGTGATTTTATAGTTTTTGAAAGCTTTTTGAAATCAACTTTTGAATGATACATTTAACATCGATTTAATCTTTAAAATATTTTTATATTAATTTAGTTCTTGAAAAATATACATGACAACGCTTTGATTTATAAAAGATGCATGTAACATCAAATAAGTTCATGAATTTATATATGATAGGAATCAAACAGATGTTATATCCATTTGTTATGAACCAAAATGGTGTGACAAATATCTTTTATAGAATAAAGTGACATAAAAAGCATAATTTTTCAGGAACTTAACTAATATATCATGTGTATTTTTCAAATATTAAATTGATGTTAATGATCTTTCAGAATTAAACTAGGATCATGTGTATATGTGAAGATCAAATTGTTAATTAGTCGATATGGTAATAACAAGCTCAGATGGAAAACAAAAATATTTGTACATTATATTTGTGGAACACTATGTCATAACAAGCTGTCATCCAATATATTGGATAAGAATATGTTTATATGGTATCCCATAATATTATATTATATAAAAATAATATTACTAAAAAAAAAAAAGTATCGCTCGAAACATAGCAAAATAAGAGTGATCAAAGAATAAAATCATTGAACCAGTCGGACTTAACTGCCTGTTTGTCTCATGCACATAACCTTTCAGCTGTGGACCATATGGCATTTCTTTCTGAGACACTGATGAGATGTATGTAATTATATATGCTTGACTGTATATTACTCGGGGCCAAACGCCAGCACCATGCTTTTGTGTAGTTTTCGAAGAGGCATTATTCTTCTCTCGGCTGCATGCATTCCATGACCTTCTACTACTAATAAAAATTGAGAATATTGTATTTTAACCCTGAACTATATGTCTTATATATTTTATTCAAAAATTTTAAAAAAGTGCAAATCACCATCTAATATTTTTTTAATTGTGCAAATTAACTATTTTTTTAATTTTTAATATGTTATTAAGAGAAATAATACATGTTCAAGAAAGTTTGGGATATCAAATTGAACATTATTTATTAATTTAAAATATCGAGTTGCACCTAATTTAAAATTTGAGGTGTATGATGCATCTGTTTTTTATTAATGAGTTTATCTAAACAATGCCCTATGGCCAATTGTTAGGATTTTCATAATAGGTAAATTTAAAAATCTTCTGATAAATCTCACACCTTGAAAATATAATGATCACATTTTTCAATATGGTAGGCTTACTTGTTAATAAAATTTTAGTGATTACCTTAAAGACACTGATTAATAAAATCCTTTTGTAAATAATAATCGGAGATATAATAAAATGATTAAAATGTATATTTAGAAAACATTAGGGAATTGATTTGTACATATTTTTAAAAGTTTGAGCTAAAATACACAAGGCCTGTAATATTTTAAAAGGTAAAATGAAATTTTTCCTAAAACTTTGATGCACTCAACACCAATTAATCTTGAGGAGAATCTCATGATGAGTATATGCTGCATAAAGTATGCAAAAGACAAGATATATCTATTGTGAAATGGCGGCGAGCAGCGCAAAATAAATATATAGAAATATAAAATAAGTGACACCAGGAATATATATAGTTCGGCTTAAAACCTACATTCACGAGTAAATGCAACAATCAAATATTTCATTATGAAAATGTAATGAAGATACAAAATGTAGATACACTCCACTCAATACCTAAATCTCAAATATACTTATAATTTCTCAGTATTTTCTCATTAATATATACTCTCAACTCATAAAAAAAAATAATTCACAAAGAATAGATAATTCTACCCTACCACTAAGAGGATATTATATATATATATTTTTTTTTTGCATTGATACACAAATGACTTACAGGAAGTAGATTTTATAGATATCTTGTATTGTTGTACATGACTTGCTACTAATGTCCTTGTAAAATTGTCAAAGAGCATTAAATATATTTGGTATGCTTGCTAATTTCCTCCTACGTGATTTGAAGAATTTTTCTTCTCCAATCCTACCGCACCGAAAGGAAATTGGAGGCCATTTCAAAACAGAGGCTTGTAAGAGTCAAGCCACCTAATCTTGTCTACAATATCAATTCTAAAAATGTATAATGGCAAGAGTGAACTAATTTTGAAGGTCTCTTTCTTCAAAATTCAAAAAAGAAATCAAAAGGTTTGAAATGCCAACTACCCGTAGTACGGATACTGGGAAATGACATTAGGTTAATTGATGACTACTGAGAAATCAGCTGTAACGAAAAGGGACAATGGGTTGTGTGTTTAAGTTGAAAAATATTGCGAATGGATGGAGAGTGATCTAAATTAAACAGCAGTGGTTGACAATTTTCGCCTGTGTGGAAACAAGTAGATTAAATAAAACGAAAATAGATGGGACTCTTATTGTTTTCATATCTGTTATTTGTATACACGCATTTGGGTATGTTAATATGGAGACATAATGTGCGGATCACATTTTTCAAATGAATGCTTTGATTTCAATTACATATAATTAAGTTTCGAATTAATATTATGATTTCTTTTTTTGTTTCCTCACTAACAATATAACTGAAATCTGTATTTATTTAATTTAATTTGTGGTCACCACGTATTGATTTAGATGTGTTCATACATTGTATGAATAATTTTTTCTAAAGAAAAAAACATTTCTCTATTGTGCCTGGTCCCTTCTCTTGATCATATGTGCTTGTGTTTGTGTACATAGAATCCGAAGAACGTTTAAAACAATGAAGTTTAATTTGGTTTCATCCGTAAGGAAAGAGCTAGCCTCATCTAGTCTTTGCTTCAATCCTTATCTACATCGGGGAGGCTGCTGGCTTGGCACTTGTAATTGATTTGTGCTGCTATGCATGTCTCTCATGAAATCATATGTACTTATTCCCAATCATTAAATAACACGTGAAAGATAAGAATTAAAAGAGATCTAAAAATTTAAGATACAATTTAAGGACAGATAATTTCCATCCAATCATATTTGTGTGTAAAAATATGCTAACAAGGAGAAATTAATGGATAGTTGATTAAAATTAATTACGTAGGACCACAAGAATGCTTTCAAATATGGAAAGAAATTGACTCGACTCTAACTAGATTAATTAAGATTTATTAGAATATAATAAATATTGTTTTTAAACCTACAATAATATTGTACGAACTTGAAGAGCACGAGATGAAGTGAAACAATAATCATTTTAAGTTCTCAGAAGTAAGATCAATTTTTAATATTATCAATACGTATACTCTGGTTATAACCCTTAAAAGTTGTTATATATGTAATGTAACGCTCCTCTACGATTTTATTTAGACTAATTTATATGCACCGACTATATATATAAAATAGAGAAGTGCCAAGTATAATTACATTAAATTTTGGTGGAGATTTGTGTAATTTTCTTTTTTTATTTACTGTATTTTAAAACTATAAACAATATATATGTTTTGGGTTGTCAATTGATTTTCGCAAAGAGTGGATTAAGATAAAGATGCAAGCTTATATTAAAAATGCCAATTCTAAATTACGATACACATGAATTCTGAATATTTACTGTTCAACTACGATTAATTCATAAATAATTTTTTTAAAAATAATTTTTGAAAAAGCACTCATGTGGCAGTCATTGATGATCATTTTGTTGGCCATATAACTCGTGTCACTATCAAACGCCGCGCGCACTTTACCAAAATCTACAATAGATAAAGCAACTTTCAATTAAGCTAAAATTATCTGCATTTCTTCTCACTTGTCCATTTTATATATACCTGGTTCACTCACCGCATAAGAAATGATAGGATTCGATACATATTATTGCCTAGAGAATACTAGAAAATAGAGCACACATAGGATACTGACACGTACGTGCCCTTCATGTTCAACTTTTGGATGTGATCTGTCTATTTATTTATTTATTTTTAAATAAGAGGATATAATCTGTTTATAAGCCACGTCCGAAAGTATGTGGTACTGAGTAATAATAGTGGCGTTGTCACCTTCAACATGACCTGGCAAATGTCAAATAGGAAATCAATATAACTCAAATAATATAAAGGGTAGCAATAAACATAATTGATGAACAAACAAACAAAATGGATGAAATTGCTCCGAAACTCAGTTACTCAAACTTATTTGCGAATGGGACACTGTGCCCACTCCTTGTCGTCCATAACGGCCGCCACTGTCCTTTTTTTTCAATATATATATGCATGATTACTATTATATTATACAAAAGAAAGTAAATGTCTGTGCCTATTTTACTAATCATGTATATAGTATCAATAACACTGATTTAGTCTTCCATTTTTATTCTTGTACTTCGAAAAGATAATGAAATTTAAATCTATGGATTATCTAAAATCTTCTAGTTCAATCTCAATATGAAACATAACGAGAGAGAGGATTATTGTTATGTGAATGGTGATGAGAGGAGCAAATGTCAACAATTTAGTATACTTGATAATTGTTAATATAAGGTTCGCGTTTGGTAACGATTATGAAAAAATACTTCTTTAATAGTAGAAGTAGAAGTATAATTGATATAAAAGTGCTTTTTATTATAAAATTAAAATTAACGACTTGGATAATCACATCATTAATTTCTTAAGAAATGTATTTGGGATAAAAAATAATTTTTTGCATAATATTTTTTTAAAAAAAAAATTGTTTATATTTGTGTTTAATCGAAAATAGTTTAATAAATATATTGTCAATAAAAAATAATTTAAAAAAAAAACAGTACTAAATTCAAAATAGGTATCAGGAGTTTTACAAGTCTAAATTTGCATGTTGTTTTGTTCTCAAAATGTACAATTTTGATCACTTTTACTGAAAAAAATAGTTGACTTGTTGATGTTATGTAATATTTATTAGGTTTATTAAACTAATTTTATATATGTTTTATTTGAGTTATGCTTAGTTGAATTTCAAAATAATATGCGCACAAAATAATTTAATGTAGAGCAATTAAGTCATACATTAAGCTATATTTTTATGATATTTCTTTCATTTGTTTCGTAATAAAGTTAAAACTGATTAGTATTAGAAACACATACAATGTTCCCTCAACACATATTAGAAACACATATTAAAATAGGTACATCAAATTTTTTATTTTATTTATGTAAAAGCTTTTATACATATAAGTATAAAAATAACCTTTAAGTTAATCAAGGGTGATATTTCTAAAATAAAAATTCAATTTTAAAAAATATGTAAATACTAAATTCAAAGGGTGAAATGTTATCTTTCGTATTTTCAAAAATATTGTGAGGACATAATATAGTTAGAGAATTAATTTCTAATGGTATATGTATGCAGAGAGGTTTCATGATCAGAGATAAAATTCATGTCTATATTCTATACACTACAATGAAATTATTGACTACTTTTGATAATGGATATCTTGGATTCACCCAAAAATAAATAAATATTGTGGGAATATATTTGGATTAATCAATACCTTTGAAAGTCAAGCAATAACATTCTCTCTCTTTTGCAGACTCTACTCCTACTAGAAGTAGACCTTTATTTGTTTATATATATAAAAAAATAAACACATAAATGCTGATTATTTTTCCTTCTACTTCTCTTGCCAAGCACAACTAATAAACAAGTAACAAATTCTAAAAGTACTTCTTTTTTCTGCTAAAAGTACTTCTTTTTTTTCCTTGAAAAAGAGTACCTTTTTTTTTCTCCAAATTTTAATCAAATGAATCCATAATATCATCACATTATTCAACATTTAGATTGATGAAATTCACCATGCATAAAAGTTATATATTCAACAGAGTATATATATCTATATGGCTTACATTTATAGTAAATGCATCTCCACTATATATGACCTTTCAATTAGTAAGTGTTAAAACCAAGTACAATTGCTATTATGTAACAATATATGAAGTCCAAAAACATTTTATGTTATTGGTCTATCAAAATTAAATTATGAAAAAAAAAACATATTAATTGAGAAGAGTGGTTAACACGAGAGTGAAAAGCATAAATATTAAACATTATAGTAGATTTAAGAGATTAGTTACTATTAGTCTTCTATGTTCTATTGTCACTCTCAAGTTATATAGTTTTTTTTTAAAAAAAATATTTTTGCTGCGACGTTATATAGTTTTTTATTTGGTTTCATCAAAATACTCTTCTTTTATCTTAATACAAAGAATATTTAACACTAATTATTTATTATATTGACTGGTAAATAATTAAAATATCAGGGAAAAATAGAGTTTTTGTCTAGATAATATTACCAAAAGTTATTATTTTTATTTTAATTAAAAATCAATTTAATCATTTAAAAATACTTAAGATTTATATCATTTTTTTATTTTTATAGAGCCACTAAATATTACAAGTATTAAATTTAGAATTAACATATCTGATACAATCATTTATATTTAAGTTCTAAATTATTTTTCTTTAAATGTTTCTTAAGAAAATAATAGTTGCTTAAACAATGTTATCGTGAATATTTTAGCAAAAGAAAACTTAAAAAAAAAGAAGAAAAAATAATTAAATCGAAATATACAAGACATGTTGGTGTTTTAATTTATCACCCATTATTTATATAATTTTAAAAATTTGTTAAATACAAAAATTAGTATTTTTTTTAATCATGAATGCCAAAGAGTGGGTGATCACTTACTTTTTACTAGATTTTTTTTTTATCATTAAAAAATTATAAGCTAAGTTAATGCATTAAATTAGTTATATATTTAACTGATATGTATTGTCATTAATAATATATTGCAAGACACAATATATTTGTTCGTATGAAATTTTGTAATTTTTAGTTTAATTAAAATTACGTAAAGTATAATTTATCTAACCGAAAATAAATAATTTATATCCTTTGATTATATTATTCGGATGGTGAGAAAAGAAAAACTTTAACCGTTTCAAACTCTTTCTGATACGTATAAATAATTAATTTAATACATCAAATTACCTTAATTTTTAAGAGTATGAATAAAAAATAAAAAAATAAAAATGATAAATAATAATAAATCATGCATCATTTGTTTATTTAATAGTTCTTTAATAACATAAATATTAAATGTTACAAAATAAGGCGTGTAGGTGTATCCACCATTTATTAATACATCATTATTGATATCAATTTTTAATTATTACTCAATTTAAAAATATTTAATATTATATTATTTATATAATTTTGGTATAAAATTAAAACAATATAACATTTATATTTGAATAAATATACAGTAAATAAATAAATTATTAATACATATAATGTCTAGTAACTTTATAATTATTAAGAGCAAGGTAAATATAAAATATTTTAAACAATTTAAGTAAATTGCTAATTATAATAATCTTATGATAATACAATTATCTTAAGATTTTAATTATTGAATAGTGTTATTTGAACTCACACTATGTTGGATATTGTGCTGACATACTCGTATTTATCATTAGATAAAATATAAGATCTAAATTAGGTGAGGTTCATATTTCATCTAAAGGTAAATATGAGTGTGTTGACACAATATCTCATACATTATACGTACAAATAATATTCTCTTAATTTATATGCACTAACAGCGTAAAATAATTTTACAATGTTATCCAATCATATATTATCACTCATTAAAGGTGATTAAGTCTAACACACAATAGGTGAAAATCTATGCAAATATGATTATTTGATCGAATGATAATATAAAATATTTTTACATACCAGTACATAGAAATTAAACTATTCTCTTAATTTAAAAAAACAAAATATAAGTTTACTCATGATATATGATTCTTCTTTAAATCACACATACGTGTGAAAACACACATACCTTTCGTCGTAAATGAACTTTAACCCTCTTTTAAGATGGATTAGCTCTTTTTCGTCAAAGCAAGAAGCATATCAGTTATCACTTTAATTTCCTCATAAAAACTTTCCCCGCTTTTAACTTTTTAGCTATATTAGTCGATCTCATCAAGGCTATTCGGGAGCGGAATTACTTCCACCTATATCATTAGTTCATTTTTTTGTGTGTGCTATTTATCGGTTCCACATAAAGCTTAGGATTCGAACTTTTTCGGAATCAAGTATTCTTCTTTTTTATTTTTCCCTTTTTATGTATAAGTGTGTAAATTTGTACGGCCTTCAAATTCTTTGTCTGGTTGTTGTTCCAAATCAAAGATTGGCCCGGGATCTTGAACAGTGATGAAGTGGTTGATATGATTGCAATAAAAAAGATGGAACAATGCAGTTAAATATTACAATTTTCGGTATCATACAAACAACAATATCTCTTCCTCGAAATGGGTAGCATGACTAGGACAAATTTATAGAGTTGTTTACATTCGTTAAGTAATATATCTTTCCTCCAATTAAAATTAGTTTAAAGGAAATAATTGAAAAAGTTATTAATCACAATGAAGCTAAATGAAATTTTAAGTCGATTTTATTCATATTTTCATTATTTAGAATATTCAAATATGCACATTATGAACAACTTACCTATTATTTTAATTTAAAATTACATGAATGATTAGTAAGAAAAGAATTCTTTTTTTTTTTTAAATAAATCAAGCAAAAAGGCTTAACCCCCAACACAAGACAAGCAAACCAGATCAAAAGGCCAAGGGACAAAAATTTCAAAATATGGATAACTGCAAGAACATCATCAATAGCACAACTGCGTACACTCCTTCTAAAAAAGCTTCACCATCCGTTCTAAAACCAACATCAAACCTCCATGAACTAGACACCAAGACAAACTCCAACAAAACTGCTAGCCCATGGCAAATAAACTCCAAAAATGTATAGTAGTTGCACAAAAATCATTCTTTCAAACATACCCCAAGTGACTTGGCGAAAGCAGAACCACAACCACGCACCAACAACAATTCCTTTACTCACAGCAAATCCAAAAACTCTTGCCATAACTTTGAGGCACCTAAACCATCACCAAAACCATCCCCTTGAAACACTAAAATAGAAACTCAAATCAAAATCATTACAGATAACCAAAGGAGAATTAAAAATAACGTGATCACCAAGCTCACAATCCATCAAGTAGCAAGCCTTTGTGTTCAGATTTACTATTCTATAATTTATAGAAAAAGAGGTGGAAGGTGGTAGCTTTTGTGAGCTTTATTTTTCTTACTCCATTCGTTACGTTGTCCTTAGTTTTTTTTTATTATTATTATTATTGTGGTTAGTAGGTGCATTCTCGAGTGTCGCAGACAAAATGAAGGAATGGTTAAGCACCTGTGTGTCTCTCTCCTATGAACACGTGTAGAGGTTGACCACAGGCTTTGAATCCTTGCTTACTGATGATCAACAAACCCCAAAATCTAATGCGCTTTAATGACTGTGACTCAGCTTTAAAATTCCATGTCTGAATTAGTCATTTCCCTCTTTGAAATTCCCAACTAACACAGCCTGAGCCTCGTTCATCCTTCCAATCGAGGAAGAAATGGTACATTCCATCAGTAAAAACCACCACCATAGTAGTTGGACCTCCGATCCAACAAAGAACGGCGCATTCGGTTGGACTGCGACATCGTCACCGCCCCCCAGGCTAGCAGTAGTCTTCACGACGTCATTGTCCCGAGCTCAATCATCACCAAAAATCTGTCGACTTTCGAAACATCGTCTCAAGATCCCATTTTTAAAGAACCCAATTTAGAAAACAAGCTCTAGCAAGTATACTGAGTCACGAGTAATAAGAGAATAAGTATAAGATTGTCGTTCCTATGAGGACTAAGATGAAGCACCAGTTCATTTTAGGCATAAAAACCAAAAATAAAAAATAATCAAATTAAAATAGAATGTGAAATAATATACATGATATCTAACGTTAGGGGTTAATTTCATTAAAGTTCTTTGGCTTTGCATTGCTTAATTGTTACGTTCCTTTTCTAATAATATTATTCTCGATCGAATTTCTCATTATTAATAGTCATGTCATGATCTCTGACTACTATAACTCTCTTGGGATAAACTAGACAGTTGATCTCTCGTACTATTTTAAATCTATCTTAAGGATAAAGAACAAGAATTTCCAAAGATCTCATAAATAAGCAGTTCTATCTTTAACCACTTTAGCCTATATTAAATTCTAGTTTGACTTATTTTATAAAATTATTTGCATTTTAAAAAAGAAAGTGTGTTCTCAACTAGGGTTGGATCAAACTTAAACCTTGCTCCACTTTTAAATCGAGCTAATTTTGAAATCTAACCAAATTCGACAATGACTCGACCAGTGACCGAGTTAAACTTGGTCAACTCGATCATCAAATAACATAAGAAAACTTGGATATTATACATAATAAAGTTATGAAATTTTACAAATAAGAAACAAAATTTAAGAGGTAGTTGGTTATATATATTTCAAAACAAGCTATATCAATATGAAAATATTTATTATAAAAATCTTATAATTTGCCGTTAATTATTATAAAAAAAAATCTTCAAAATAATTATTTGATTTTAAGATAGGGCTGGTCATCAATCCAAAATATAACATGAATCGACTCGACCTAAAAATTGCACTATGTCAAATTTCAAGACTCAAATCCGTGCGAATAAGCTTTGGGTTGGTGTAATACCAGATGTACATGTGTTAGTAAATAAGTTCCATATGGCCTCAAGGTCCCTTGGGACCCATCCATGTTGTCGGGTATGAGATTTTGCTAAGTCTGAAGCCCTACACCTACTTGGAGGGCTACATGATCGAGTCAGATTCTTGGAATCAAAAGTCTCAATAATCACTCTCCAAATGAAAATAAATCAAAGAGTGATTTTTAACGAATTTTAGGAAACCTCTAGATGTTTCATTTTTAGCCCCCAAGTTTAGAAAGTCGTAAGAATTCTGGAATTTGAACTAGAATTCAAAAATTGGATTTTGATTGGTTGGGGTTTTGATTTTTTAGATATTTTACTTGAATCCAAATAAGCGGTATTTCCTTATTTACATTTATGTTTTAAAGTTAATGGAGAGTAAAATAAATGGAGAGTAAATAAGTGAGTATTGAGATAAACCATATTTCTAATGACAGTAAAATGCTGAAAATGGACTTTGTTGTCACCACTATAGTGGTCACAAGTTTGTAGTTGGTGGTCTGAGGACCGCTATAGGTGTCATAAGTGACCGTTCCATGAGCACGCACACACCCTAACCGCTATAGCGGTCCCCCTAGACCTTAACACTGCCTAAAACGATGCGATTTCAATTTAATGACTCATACCCCTTTAAAAACCCTTCAAGCTCAGGATTTTGGGACAGAAACCAAAAACCCTCACTCCCAAACCCTCATTTTCTCTCTTCTCACTTAATCTCATTCAAATCTAGCTCCCCTAAATCATTAAGGTATGCTTCTGTTGATAGATTTTGTCTCTGTGCTTCCCATTCTTTCACATTCTTGGTATGTGTGTTTACTTTCTCTTATTGTTGTCAAGTGTGGTGTAATACCCCAATTTTAAATAATAGAATTAGAAAATGTTGTGAATTAAAAAAAAAAAATAAGTTAAAGTGTGATTTTTAAATGAATTTTATGAAATTTTAAAATCATTCTGGTGAGCGCTGCAGCACTCTTAGTGCTGTAGCAGTCAAGTGAACATTAAGGCGGTTTAGGGGCAATTTTTGCGCTCTCTGGTGGCCATTTGCGTATCAACAGAACACATAAAATCCCTTGTTCGGGGTCCAGAACCTTCACAATTGCCAAAACTCGACCCCTCCACCCCAAGACGCCAGAAACCTCGTTCCCTAACCTCTCTCCACCCTCCCAATCCCATTTTCTTCCATTTCTCTCAATTCTAACTCCAATCCTTCATTCCTAAGGCTTTAAGGTATGCTATTCTCTTGATTTCTCTCTCTATTCTCCATTCCCTCTTTGTTATTTGGATGGTTCTTTATGCTTCTCAAGGAGAGAAGTCTTCTAGTATGTTAGAGATGGATTCTTGGATATTTAGAGGTGTAAGAGGTTGATCTAGAGTCCTATGGCTTCTGTATCAGATACTGCTGTCAATTCTGCTTCCTAGAGTTCTGTTGGTGCTATTCCTTCACTGTTCACCCCTTCAGGTGAGTGGGTTCGCACTTGTAGTCTCTATGTTATGCATTAGAGTTATTTTCATTAAAAACACGATTTACTACTTAATTCTAGATATTATTGTACAAGGATTGAGATTTCTGTTGGATTATATGTTTTAGAACTGTTGATTTTAGTGCATGAAATATGTTTTTCATAAAACTCATGGGACCATTATTGTTGAACTAGTTTTAGATAGAAGTGATGATATATATGTATTGTTAAAGACTTTTACGGTTGGTTGAATGGATTCTGGAATTGATTTATGCGTATGATATAGTTATATGTCTAGAAATGCCATTTAGAGAAGAGAATGGAATTGTGATTATGAACTTGGTTGTTTTGGAATATGATGTTGAGAATTCTATCTATGTAAGGTGTGATGATTTGAGATATGGTTAGAGAATTAAACAGAAAGCAGTTTTAGAGCTTGAATCTTCATGAGATTCAGAACAGTTGACGGATACATATTCTGAGGATATATGAGATCATGAATGTCTGCACAAAGGGTAACCTCTTAGGCATGATTTCATAGCCATGGTTATGCTAAAGTCAGATTGTTAGAGTTGTATACTCATAACAACTGCCAGCTACATATTCTATGGTTTGAAATCACAGTGCCTTTAAGTTGGTGATCCCTTAGACATGATATCATAGCCGCAGTTATGCTAAGGTCAGACTGTTAAAATCAGATAGATTCAGAGCTCACAAGAGAAAATGACCCACGAGGGGCAAATTTACGCAGAGAAACGGTCAAACAACGAGAAACTATTAAACATAGCCCACGAGGGGCAATTCAGAGACTTAGTCCACGAGGGACAATTCATTCAGAGAAACTACGAAACTACGTGAAACTATTAAACTTAGCCCACGAGGGGCGATTATGAAACTTAGTCCACGAGGGACGTTGTTAACGATAAACTGAACACTCACAAAACAGAACCGAGATAGAGAATGAAATGAAATAGAAGTAGAGATTATAGCTCCTTTGATAGTTACTATATGATGAGCTGATATGGTTTTGGATATGAATGTAAATAGAGGAGAATTGTTTTGAGTTGGAAAGTAATGACTAGTATGTATATATGCATATGTATATTTGATTATGTGAGACTTTAAAGTATTATTAATATTGTTATGATTTCATGCATTATTCTCTGGATGTCCCATGAAAGGGGATTATAGGTGGGGATTCACTCACTGAGTTTTGATTACAAAACTCACCCATTACTTTATTTCATTTCTGAGATAAGGTAGGCTGTGTAGACTCTTCTCAGCCATTCTCTCAGCAATAGCATTAGAGTATCAGCTGGTAAGCTTCACATAGGTGAAGCCCTTGTGTATAGAGTAGTATGCTCCAGTGTAGATGCAGGCAGGATCCCGGACCATAGTGCATAATGTGTAGTTTGCATATATAAAATGTTTTGATGGACTGTATTATAAAACTTTATCATAGAGATTATGTATATTATGAACCTTTATGATACTTGATGGTATTATGAGAATAGAATTCAAAATAGAGAATATGAGACTACAGTTTTAAAGAATACTGGTTATATGTTTTAAAGGCAAGGAAATTGTATGTAGAAAAGGTTTTATGGTTCAACTATTTTTGTGATATACTGTGCATACATAGGAATCCAGGTCACGAGGCTTACGTGGGACAGGATTTCTCACGTGCCGGTCACGTGCCCTAAATCGGGTCGTGACATGTGGATACTCCTCCAATGTTATTAGAGTTATTTTAAAGTTACCTAGAGGTGTTTAGAGTCTAATCTATGGTATATGGTTGCTCTACGGTAGTTGTTAGTGTCATCCTAGCTTTCAAGGCCGAGTTGGTGGTACCGACATACTCCTGACTCTTAACGGTGAGTGGGTTCAAACTCATGACCTTAGTTTCATTATTATAATTATGTGTTATGCATGATAATTATTAAATATGATATTAGAGATGAAAATATGAATATATATGATTTTGCAAAGTTATGACTTTGAATATATAACATAAAAATGAAATTTAGAAAACCATGAGACCATGATTGATAGATTTTATGTTATGAAAATGTTTTATGTTCAACTCTAAAATATTTATTACAAGAATATATGAGTTAATAAGTTATTAATTTATCAAATATATTTTAAGAGTTCATGATATTGTTATGCGTTAAGACTAGAGATTTTAAAATATGATTTTTGAGTATCAATTAAGATATCTATATGTGCTAGAGAAATGTGAAATAAGAGTATGATTGAGCTTTTAAATAAATATTTTATTTGATTTCAGAGTTACATGATTAGAACTCCAGTGTTTGAACAATAATTTTATAGTTATTAAGTTTATGAAAAGAGGTTACCTTGAGAAATGAAAATTTAGAAATTCAATTTTTATGATACTCAAAAGTATGGAATTCAGTATGATTCGTAGCAACTGCCAGATACATATTCTGTAGGCTTAAAATCAAAAAGCCTGCAAGCAGGTGATCCCTTGGGCATGATTTCACAATCACAGTTATGCTAAATCAGATCGTTAGAGTTATATGAGTCCAGAGCTTTCAAAGTTTCAAGAGTTTTCAGATTTAAATGATTTTATATATATTAAATATTTTGTGATTTCAGGAGTAGAACATGTATATATGATAGAGTTTAACTCCAGAGTGGAGCCTAACACAGAGTTTTAGAGAGATAATTACTTTTTATGATTTAGAGACTAGACGGTAACTATAGAGAAACAAACAGTGAGTTAACAGTTGGGAAAAATGATCATTAACCTTGGTACTAAAATGTTTTGAGAGAATAATCTCACATAGCAGAGAATGGAACTTGGTTAGGTATCCAATTTGGATCCCAGAAGGATCCCGGAGATTAGAGAAATTGCTATGTCATGGTTGATATGCATAATCAGAGAACTTATATTTTGTTATGCGAGGCATAATCAGAGATCCCTGTTTCTCTAGGAGATTTTTGTTCTTTATGCTTTACTAGAGATTACCAGCTTTATAACGTTTATGTTTATAGATAAATATATTTTCTGAGAATATTTGATTTAAGAGCTATTGTGTAAATGTGTGGAAAATGATTTCTTGTTAGAGGAAGAATTTAGATATGCGTTTCTATGAATTTATAAAAGCAAAGATATTTTTCATCCAGTTATACTTATAAATATCAAATGGTTTATGTTTGTTGCATGTATATCCTTGGTTGTCCCATGTGGGTGATGGGTGAGAGCTCACTCACTGAGTCTATTGACTCACCCCTCTCCCTTCCTCTCATATTTGTAAGTTTAGAGGCGGTTCAGATTCCTGTTCCATAGATGCAGTTATTTCCAATAAGGCCTAGGATAGGATTATGTTAGAATAGAGTGCTCCAGCAAATGTGCAGGTAGGATCTAATCATGCATTTATTTTTAAACAATGTATTTAATTTCAGATATTAAAATATTTATGTATATGTTCTCATAGTCCAAGTATGCAATTGAAATATAAATTATGGATAAAGATTTATGTGATAAACTAGAGATATATTTATAATTCAGTTTTCAAAGATTAAAATTATTGAATACTTTCAGTTTATGAAATTAAGCACTATGGTTTAATTAAAGAAAAATGCTAGAGATTTCAAAGAGATCACATTTTAATTATTATATTTATTGATAAATTTAGCATTTAGAAAACCACGTCACCCAGAAGACTTTCGTAGGGATGAGATTCCTCACGTACCGATTGCGTTCCCAAATTGGGTCATGACAGTTGGGTCAGATTTAGTTTTGAGCACCTCTACTTTCAACATAGATGTGCAAAAAATGGAAGTGATAAGTTGGCAAAACCATATTTATAAGAACTGGACCGAATCGACTTTGCATATGAACCGGTCAAAGACAGTCAGAGCCAAATCAACTTGGGAGCGAACCGGCGGGTTGATGCTGAACTAGTCCATCAAACCAGTGTACCAAACCACTTTGACCACACCTATTAGCTTTGACCACACATCAAAGAATTTTTTTCGTTTCATAAATTCTTGATGCAAGGTCTAGCCAGAACCACCAAGGTGTGGGGTGAGCTTGCAAATTGCCAAGCCAGTAGTGTTCTTTGTTCAATATATGTAAATAATTACATATATCAGATATTTAGTCTAATAATTATTTTTATATATTGATTTAATTATATTTAGTTCTACTAATTGAACTAATGATCTAGTATCATTTGGCCGAGTCCATGTCGGGATTGAGTCTGATAACTATGGACAAGGCAGAGCGCCTCATTCTTTGTGATGCTCAATTTGCTTTGGCTGAGATTTGAACTTCGAACACGCCTCACCACTGTGGAGGAAGACACAAACCTCGTTCCAAGATTCATGATCCTGACACGTTTGGACCCAACAATAATATCGGATGCTGCGAGATTGCAGATCGCATATTCATGAAAATGTGCATTTATAGGAATATCACTGATTAACTGTAATATCAACGTTTTTCTCATCCTCATCAGGGTGTAGGATTAATCTCTGTAGGTTGCATAATAATCGGTATAGATTACTTTAATAAAGTTTAATTTTCCAAACTATATATAGGTAACATGTTTTTTTGTCTAATTATTCAACATGATTACATAAAAATGGAACACAATGATCAGAATATGATTTGTTCTTTTAAGGTCTAATGATTTTACATTGTTATAATTAATTATATTAAAAAATGTGAACTACATTAACTAGGACAAGGAATTATGAGACATATTTGTATGATGAGTTTAATTTTTATGTATAGAATACTGACACTGTCAATAAAAAAAATTAAGAATATTCAAATCATGTTAGTTAACTACCTATTATATAATAATTAACAATTGTGATTTGATAATTTAATAATTTTTAATAGTTAAGAATATAAAAATATTTTACACTATTATTGTGCTGAAATTAAACTCAATTTGTATTACCCGGAAGACTTATAGTTTTTTTCTTATTTTCCACGTTTATATTCATTCTAAATATACATCAATTCCTCAAAAAATATATGAATTAAGATATTTTGTAAAAAAGACATTACTTCTCTCTTGCGTCCACTATGATTGATGTCCAAGTAAACCTTATTTCTATTTCTTTCCAGTCATCACAATGTCAATATGTCGTCAGTCTCAATCTTTTTTTTTCTTTCCATTTTCAATCAATTACGATAAATCTTTACTATCGTTAAAAAAAAAAAATCTCTATTTCACTGTACATATATAAAACCTATTCATTTCGGTACTTATAATATTTTACTCTTGAATAATTTCTTTGACTCTAATTAAACTCTTTGTTTTGAGCCTTTCTTTATATTACTTCCAATATTGTGATAAAAACATTCAAATAACTTGATTATAAATATTTGAGTAACAATTTTACATTAAAAAAATTAAAAAAATATAAATTGTGTGTTTGTTTCATCGCAGTTTAAAGAAAATTTAAAGGCCTCAACTTTATATCTATTAAGTTGCAAAAATAATTGAGCCGTCCTTGCTCTTTTTACATCCGCAATTATTCAGATATTGCTTGTTGCATCCCAACAAAAATATACAGATAACGTCTATTTGATGGCATGGCGAGACCAGGCTGGTTCGTGATGAAAAATAACCCAAAACAAATAATGATAAATTATCATGTAGTTTCAAAGACTTAAAAAAAAAAAAAAGAATGATATTTTGTGTTATTAAATTAAAGATTATCTCAATGGCATTTTTTTAACTATCAAATTAATGACATGTGTATTAGTGTATCTTTGACACTGCTCCTTCCTCTAGTTCCTCATCCTCATCTCCTTGCATCAACAACTTCTTTCCTCCATAGTGTGAGGAAGTTCTCCTGCACAGCAAGCACTATGCACCCAGGCACCCACCCTCCACCCTCAAAGCATCGTAGCACAATAATGGTGGTTGAGGCACGACAGTTCTATTGGCGCCAGCAGTGTTGTATCTTGTGCAAAGGTGGGTGCTTAGAAGGACAATGTTTGAGGGGCAGCTTTACTGCCATGATGTTGCCATTTATTTTCGCCTAAAATCTATGAATGGGGTTTCAACTTTTAAATGGTATCAACAGTGTTTACAAATTGTTCTCCGGCTCAAATATTGAAGTTGAAAATTTTCAGCCTAGGCCAATCAATTTTAAGGCCAAAGATGCGAAAATATTGCAACGTTATTACAGGAGAGAGAGTGTCATCATGATTCATGAGATGATTGAGAGGGGTGAGAGGACAAGCAGCGAGGACGGGGTTAATGGAGTGGGTGTCGGGTTTTTAGTTTGGGTCACATGAGTTTTTTAGTATGAAGTTTAATCTGGACCGTGTAATTTAATCTATGGGCTCGAATTGCTATTTTCATTTCTCACATAAAAAATCCATTCTTACTTAATATGTCCCATATATATATAGGAAACATAGTATATGAGAAAAAATGACTTATTATGAGAGTGATAGGAGTAAATCTGAGCTGTTTAATCATATATAGATAATCAAGATTTAAAAATAATTGATATAAATTAATGCTCACATACTTATTAAGAAAAGTAATGTGACTTTACATTTTCATCTTGATTATTCATATAAAATCCAATAGCCAAGATTGACTCTTGTCACTCTCATCAAAAAATCATATGTATAGTGTGTGTCCCTAATCAAGTTGATTGAAGTGTATATATATATATATATATATGGTGTGTGTCCCTAAACAAGTTGATTGAAGTTGGATTAATTTATTATAAAAATGAAATTATTTTAGTATTAATTTGAGTTACTTATTAATTTCAAGGATTTAATAGAAAATCAAAGAAGAGGAGAATCATCTAAGAAAAACCTATGATTCATATTGGTGATTCATCAATTCCTCCTCCTCTAATTAACCATATATCCTCTATCTCCTCCCCAAAGTTACAAAGTGTTCTCCCATATTTCTTGACCTCCATTGCCCACGGTGTGTGTTTTTTTCGCTTTTAAAAGCATATTTTGAAGAGGTTGCGCTGCCAGCGCTCAAGCAGTGAAGATCTGGTGCTACTGAGTGGTGGCTACAAATATAAACTGAGATGTCAGAGATCTGCTAGTGCTCAGGCGGAAAAAGATTGGGTGCTTGAGCGGTGGCTGAAGAACATCCCATATTTCCGTTTTATCAAGTTACTATTGTTTTTCCTATCCTACAATTATAATCCGAATTCATTTTTAGATCAAAATGTACATCAAAACAACTTTAAAAAACCACTAAACTACAAACATCAAAACTAGAACAGGAAACATCCATCCAAGGTTTATGAAGGGATTTTTTTTTTTAGTTTAAAGCCCTTAAAACTTCAACAAATTGATTGGACATTAATTATATAAAATTAAAAAATACCATCATGCATTAAATTATGAATTGTTAGATAAAAAATATGATTAATTAACTTTTACCGGCCTTACTTTTTATTAAAAGGTCATAACAATCAAAGCACTTAATTTAGTGACTGTGTATACATTATCGATATATAAAAATTAAGTTATAATTTTAATATATACTAGCTGATAGGATGTATTTGATATGAGAATAAAAATTGGTGAAAATTTTCATGGATTAATTGAATTTCAAGTGTAAAATAACTGTATAGAGGGACAATGTTTGATTGTTATTATTGTTGTCTATCCCGATATACCAAACATACCTTAGTATAAAATAGTTAGACACTATCATAATAATATTATACGTAAGATTTTTGACATAACGAGTATAAAACTCAAAGTATTTTTTTTCACTTATATAACTATATATAAGTAAATAGTTGTTAAAAATATTTTTATATTGAGAATGTGTTAGAAATTAGATTATATTTTTTATATTTACATAACTCAACTTCAATAAATGAAAAAACAACTGCCCAGATTACGTTAAAAGTTTTTTCTTTTCATAGCTCAAAAGCATTAAAGTAATATTCTCGCATAAATTACCAAAACTTGCAACCAGTGTACGTAATCCACTATTAGTGGGTTTAAAGGCATACTACTTCATACCGAACAAAAAACAAGGCATACTACTCCTGTCTCGTTATAAACTTTTCTATAATAAAAAAAATTGTCCAATATTAATTTTTCTTTTAGAGTTTTAAATAAATATTATTTATTTTTTCTAGTTTTTTCATGTATAAATTCTTTCATACTTGTCATAATAATAATTATTACACAAATAAAATAAAAGAATAATTTAATCATTATAAACTACTCCTATATTTTTGAATAATTGTGCATTTTAAATGATTTTTTAATACATTTATTCTCATATGGATGAAGTAATAAATTTGAAATAAACAAACTTTAGGATTATATTTATTTTAGATTTTGAAAAAAGTGACCGTGAAAGTTAAGAGCCTGTTTGATTTTAGTTTTTAATTTTAGTTTTTAAGATTTTGTAAAAAAAAAACTAAAAACTGAAAATAAGAATTAAAAATGAATACTAAAAATTAGAAACTCAAGCCAAACATGTCCTAAAATTTATATATAATTAAAAAAAGCTGAAAATTAATTTTTTAAAATTACTAATTTTAAATTTAAAAAAAACAACTTAAAACTGATTTTTTAAAAATTTTAATTATTTTTAAAAATTATATAAATATATGAAAAATAAATTTTTGAACGAAAAAAATGGTTATTTATCAAAATAACCATAAACAAAACGCACACCAGATTTTTTTTTTTTCCTGCTCCATCTATCTCACACTCTCTCACACAGCCACACACGCGCACGCAAGATCCCCCACCTTCCTACTCCTACCTCTCCAATTATTTGTGTCTCTAGTGGTCAATACACTCCAAGCATCCCCCTTCTCAAAATCTGTGCTCTCTTTTCATATCTCAGCTCACAAATCAAATTAAAGTTCCCACACTAGCTAGCTACCTCGCTCCCCCTTCTTTCTCTCTCTCTCTCTCTCCCCATGGCGACCGCTCACACTCTCCCCGGCGAACACCAACACACGTCACGCGTTTCACGCATCAACTACTACACCTCCACCGACGACGAAGATGAACAAGACATAAACATTTCCGACACAGGCAGCGATGACGACAACAACCACGAACACAACAACATAAACGACAGCAGAGAAAAAAGACAGGACGCGAGGGTGGCCGTGGGCGGCGGCGGTTGGTGGTGGCCGGCTCGGGCGTCGCATAAGTGGTTGGAAGAGTGGAACAGGGTGTTCCTGCTAGTCTCGGCGATGGGGCTGTTCGTGGACCCTCTGTTCTTCTACGCGCTGTCGATAAGCGACTCGTGCATGTGCCTGTTCTTGGACGGCTGGTTCGCCATCACCGTAACGGTGCTCCGCTGCATGACCGACACGTTGCACATTTGGAACATGTGGTTGCAGCTCACCATCGCCAAACGCTCCTCCTCCTCCTCCTCTGCCACCATCACCAATAGTACTACTGGTTCATCACTTGCTTTTCGCTACTTCAAGGACAAGTGGGGTTTCTTCTTTGATCTCTTTGTCATCCTTCCTCTACCCCAGGTTAGCTAGCTACTAACGTAATATTTAATTTTTGAATTATTGATAAGGATATATTTTGTATAAAATATCGTGTCGATACTTATATCCTATTTATTATTGAATGGGTGACGTATGATATTCAAGCACAAAATATGCTGAGACAATATTCCTCTTTTATTTTTTCTCTCTTATAAACCAACGTCACAGTATTAATTTATTAAAATTAACTAATAATTAAGAGATTGAATCTGATTGAATATACTATCTCGAAAATTTAACATAATTATTACCATAATTTTTTTCTTTTATTTCTTTGAATGATATCATAATTTCTTTTTTCATGAAAAATGTTTCAAAATTAGATTCATTAACTAATCTAATCTGCGACAAAGAAAAGAAGATAACAGTATTATTTATACATGGATGAAATGTTGAAAAAAAGAAATAAATTGTGGCAGGTTTTTTTTTATAAAAAAAAAACACCATAGCATTTATTTAATTTTGTCTCACTTTTTTATACATGCTATATAATTTTTACATCCAGTGATATAAATAATATTTCTCCAGCTATAAAACTCTCGTGCTATTTTTTCAATCCCCCCCCCCCCTGATTCACTTTTTTTTTTTAATCTTTTTTCCCCCTTAATTTCACTTACGGTCTGGTCACTTACAGTCTGTACCAAATTTTAGGTAAACGTTCATTACTATTTTTTTTTTTCAAAGAAAAAAGGGATATTAGTTTGAGAGGAGTAGAGGAGGCTAGAAATTTGGTACAATAGGTAGTGAAGGAGACAGCAAGTGCATGACACTGCTTGTTTTTATGCATGCAGACTGTGATGCTTTCCGGTATTACCCTTCATCATGTGGTGATGTTGGCAGATGTGTACCTTCGTATGCTTAGGGTATGGCAGAGCTAGGTGGTTTAATTTAGGTGATATTATATTACTGAAGAAAGTTTGTCGAGAGACAAATTAGGCATAAGCATTATTAGTTAATTAAGGAAAACTTTTGATCCATCAGTCTCTTCAGTCTCTGTAAAACTGTAGAAGCACCCGGCAAAGAATGAAGAGCGAGTTAATTAAACTTGAACGGTTTTCTTTTTTCTTTTGGTGCTTCAACTTGATTCCAATTTTATTTTCTTGAGTTCCTTTTATTTCCCCTCCTGCATGACATATGACTTGGAACAATTCTAAATAAATTTTTTATTTTGTTTGTATACGATAATTGTTCCATTATATATCATTGATCACGATTTTGATTTAACGACTCAATCCAAATGATGTTCATATAATATTCGTCCCAACCACTTATAGTTTGACGACATATGCTACAATACTTTTTCTTTTTTAATTGTAATTAACATATGCCACAACAACAAATTAAACAACAAAACAAAAAAATTAAAGGGTAACATTTTAGTTAAATTTAAACTTTTTTAATTATTCTTTTTTTTTTTTTAATTTGCACCTATATAAACATAAAAGGTCTTTTTTTATCTATTAGCTGTTTAAAATAAACGATAAGTTTATGTTTAATTTTAAACTTCAATTCAATATTTGTTCGAACAAATTTAGAACCAACGAGATCACCGAAACGAATAATAAAAGGCAAATAAAAAGGCACTTCGTCAAATTCTACTTAATTTGTAACTTCTATCCCACAGCAACCCAAAAGAGAGAAAAAAAGGGCTGATCTGGTTTTTTGTTTCAAACTTTTTTGTGTGTACCAATCCTGCCATACATTACACCTTCTGATAGATCAAGCTTCACGGGATGTTGTTTTCGTCGTACTGCACCCATGTTAGACGAGAGATGCACGTTCCTATTATTAGAAGGTATTGACGGTACTAGTATGCTGGAAATGCATGGGATGATTAATCCGCTTAGGAAAAAAAAAAACAAAAAATAGAATAAAGTAAAATAAACAAGGACATACATACGAATGTTTTAGCACGAGATTCCCCTAAACTATAAACGTAATTGCATGTTTTTCATCTAAACGAATTCATTTGTGGTCCTGAATATTGCTGAATTGAGCCTGAACGTAACATGGTGCATATATCTATTTGTTTCTCTAAGGTTTGTTCATTACTGAAGCTTTAATTTCAGATTCCTACTATATGATAATGATGGTAAAGTCGATGAGGAGTTGATCCTTAAATTTTGCGATAAAGGGTGTTTCTGACAGTAAAGCTTTTGTAGTGGTAGACAAAATGAGATCGAACTTAGCTTTCAAATTGATGTGGAAAACGTTAACATCATATATACTGTGTTTTGATTTGACATTTTAGATTTAATCATACTTATAGCTAGGACTGAAATTCATTGTTCCTTCCCTTCTCCTCTCATTATTTAACACTTGTACGTTTAATTATGTGACATTACCTAGGCCTGTAGAGAATTAGAGGGAGAATGGAAGAATGAGAGGAAATTTTAGAGATGTTGATAAAGTTCTAATAACAATTTACACATAATATAATCTCCTTACAATTCCTAATACTCCTATTTATATTATTTTCTCCTAAGGCTAACTCTGATAATTGGGGTATTTGGACCCATTATACTTGTTACAATACTAATAAAGAGTTCGATACACACACACACACACACACAAATAAAGAGTAAAATTAAAATTTCAGTTTTTCCTTTTCTAATTTGCAGATTGTGCTATGGGAGGCAGTACCTTCTTTGTTGGAGAAAGGATCAATTACTTCGGTGATGACAGTGTTCTTAATTATGTTCCTCTTTCAATACCTTCCCAAAATTTATCACTCAGTGTGCCTCTTGCGTCGCATGCAAAACCTCACTGGCTACGTTTTTGGAACCGTTTGGTGGGGTATCGCCCTCAACATGATCGCATACTTTGTCGCTTCCCATGTAAGTCACACACTGTTCTTTTCATAACATCATAGATCTATAGCTACGTGGTCGACCGTGACCTTAGTTAATTAGATAATTAAGCTAACTAAAAATGTCTTCTAAAAAGTTAACCATGATATTTTTGTTGCACAAATTTTGTTGAAAAACGTGGTCTAATAAAGGGAGACTTAGTTAAAAGTTGAAATGTAATTTTCAAAAGCTTATCATTATTGGCTACAAATAATGAACACGGATATTCTCCACAAAGTGGATGGGATATATGTTGAGGTGCTACAAGTTGAAGCATTACGAATTTTTGTTTAATGGGGTGATGAATTGATGATGCACTTGTGATGCTGGAAAAAGGACCAAGTTTTGTTTTCCCTTTTCTGATTAACTAATCATGAGATCTGTCATGAAATCGAATGCTAGTGATCTGTAGCTTTCAACGGATATGTTAAGAAATTGCCCATGAGAAAATCCGTCCCTTTGATTTTAAGCAAAGTGTTGAAATAGGAGTTATTTAATGGAATGAAGTTTCCAAAATAATCACCTCACGAGCAAAAAAGCAGGAATGTATCATTATCTTGTGTCATCATCTATAGATATTGCTAGAAAAAAAGAAAAAAGGTTAATCCTTATTCCTTATACAGCAATGCTTCGCGATGGACGTGCTAGCTAGAGAAGTTGAATATCGTTCATTCATTCATTAGAAATGAAAAACAAAACACAGAAAAAAAAATCCACACAAGATTGATAGTTGTACATAACAGCATGTTTAATTTTTTTTTTTTTTTAGAGAGCTGATTGCTTCTTTTAACAAAAACTATCTAAAAGAAATTATTATAAATATTTTAAATATATAATAAATGAATCCAAACCCGGTATTTATTTAGAAAAAGTAATCACTGAGTTCATTACAATTTATATAATTCAATTCTGGTTAGGGATTTTCAAATTGTCATGAGGGTTTGGAATTGATTCAATTCTTTTGTTCCATTTCCTGCAATTTTTTATTTCTCCAATGTCATAGTCATTAGTTTTGAAAAAGCCGGATAAAAAAAAAAACATATTCGTGATTTCATGTAAATGAATATGTATTAAATTTTAAGTGATCAGAGGACAAGGAAGGAGCCAGAGAAAATAGACAAAAAATTTCCATTTTAATTAAACAGAAATAGTATATCATATAGAAGTAAACTATTTATGAGTCTCTATTTAAAATAGTTGATTCATAACACTATATCATAGTCTTCATGTCAAAATAGTACACAACAAGAATCAAACTCTTATACTGTTCAAAGTTGAACTAGAACTAGATAGTCAAATAATCAAAATATAGGTCTTGGGGTCGGTTAGTGTTTCTTCCATGTAAGCACAACAACATACCCATACCCTTGATCATGCATGGTAGTAGCTTGCTTAATTTTTCTCTAGGATGGGAAACTGCTAGCTAATTATATGTGTTTTTTTTTTTATATATGCTCAAATTAACAGGCAGCAGGAGCATGCTGGTACTTGCTGGGGATCCAAAGGGCAGCCAAGTGCCTAGAAGAGCAGTGTGGGAAATCATCAGCTGGTTGTGGAATGAGAACTCTATCTTGCAAGCAACCAATATACTATGGAACTACTAGCATTGTGAGGGAGAAAACGAGGTTGGCTTGGGTGGCAAACAGCGAAGCAAGGTCTACATGCCTAGACAGCTCCGACAACTATGACTATGGAGCTTATAAATGGACTGTTCAACTTGTAACAAATGCTAACCGATTGGAAAAGATCCTTTTCCCTATCTTCTGGGGCCTAATGACTCTAAGGTACACAGCTCATTTTTTCTCATAATTAATTAACATGGCCCACTCTTACATCATTCTGCATCTGTTTTCTCCCTTGATCTTTGATCACTTCTTTTGGCAATGTTACGTTCTTGTTTGATTTCATGCCTCATATATCGCTCTCTGCATCTCTCTTGGGTCTTTTCTTGCTTAGTGGTCGACAGCACTAAAAGCTTGATGGTAAAACCGGGCCCATAATCTAGCTATCAATGTGTATATTTTCCCCTTGAATACGCTAAAAATCAATTAGCAATATACGTTATTCAACTTAATTTAGTGAGACCTGTTCTTACTCGATCTGATACCCTAGCTACAATTTTAATTTCCATTCCATATATATATACCATCGCTTCAAGGGCCATTTTTCCTCTTATTTCTTATCTTAATTTCTCTATGAGGTTCAAAATACAATTTCACAAAATTAGAATTTTCATTGAAGTTTGTTTATTAGAATGATATGTTATAAACTCTTAGATGGGTAAGTAATATATGTATGCCACTTTACTCTATTTAACTATTATTTTTTATTTTGCTGTTAAATACTACTTAAATTCTTTGACTATTTTTTTTCTTTCATATCTGCATTTTTTTTTCTTTTGAAATTCTCCAACACATATATTTGTCTCGGAGTTACAACTATTAAACATATTATGATTATGATGGTAATTCTCAACAAAATTAAAGTACAGGGCATTTTGTGCATGGTGCATGCATCTCCTCGGCGTTGTTTGTATCCGCATTAACGTTATCGTCGCGTAATGGTTACTCGATCTTAGTCCTACTCTTAATTTGTTGATGTGACCAGCACTTTCGGGAACCTAGAGAGCACAACTGAATGGCTAGAAGTGGTTTTCAACATCATCGTGTTGACTAGTGGGCTTCTTCTAGTCACTATGTTGATTGGAAACATCAAGGTACAGAATTAGCTACACAATCAACTTGATCACATGACGATGAAAATAGTTCAACTATTTGCCTATAATATAATTCAACTATTAGAAAATGCTTGAAAGAGAAATTTTATCCAACTGTATTTGCATGAATGATATATAGTACATCAAACATTGACTAACCTTCTTAATTATTTTTCGGTCAAGAATGATGGTCACAAATTATGATATAATCACATTAGGCATATTAATCTATTATTACTTGTGTAATAACTGCCTGTAACATTTTATTTAGATCGATTGGCTGTATATGACTATTTGGTGATGTATAAATGGTTTACTAGTAGTATTATTTAATTTTTTGGGTACTGGTAGGTGTTTTTGCATGCTACAACATCAAAGAAGCAAGGGATGCAATTGAAGATGAGGAACATAGAATGGTGGATGAGCAAAAGGAGGTTGCCGCAAGGGTTCAGGCAGCGTGTGCGCAACTATGAGAGGCAGCGCTGGGCTGCTATGCGTGGGGTTGACGAATGCCAGATGATCAAAAACCTCCCTGAGGGGCTCAGAAGGGACATCAAGTACCATCTCTGTTTGGACTTGGTGAGACAGGTTAGGCTCAAAACTACTGCCAAATTTTGATTGCATCTTTGATTCACGTTTCTTTTCTTTACATCCTTATACTTCTGATTTTGGTTTAGAAAAATAAATGATCATATGATGGCGATAATTGATATTTTCATGTAAAACTTTTATATGATTTAGTCGTATTGACTAAGAAGGTAAGCCCAAATTTTATTAGAGACATTTTAACCAATGGTATTAAAATTGAATTTAATTTTTATGTATTACAAAATAGTTTTATACTATCAATCAATAGGAATTCAAAAAAATTAAAATTTTCTTGAATTTCTATTGGTTGATAGTTTAAATTCTTACTCATCAGGTCATATAAAATTTTCGATGTGAGATATTCATTCCCTGTGACGCCAAAGGGGAGGCTGTTTATTAATACACAATAATCTATCATATTAATTCAGAGTAAGCTTAAAACCACAACCCAACAAAACACCGATATATAATTATAACCAGTGAAATCTCACGTGCTTGATCGAATATTTGAATCATCACTTTTTGTCTGATAGTGTTAGGTATATGTCAAGTGACACATCTAGGGGGAAAAAAACACTAATTAACAGATATACAATTCACTTTCGAAAGTTTTTTTTCTTTTTTCCTTTTTGGCGCTTTCTTTCTGAAGGGTTTGTACTCTACATAAATATAATAATGACAAAATGTCAAAACTCAGAAAGTAGTGGATCAGTCCACATCAAAATAAAAAAAGTAATGGATAACGTTTTACTTGTTAATTAAATGAAGAAATAAAGATCAATTAATTAAAAAGGTTAAGTAGCAAAAAGGAAGAAAAAAGGTTTTTTATTTTGTCAAAGAAATAAAAAGGTTTCCAATGCCATATTTTTTGGTCTGACAATGCCATTAAAGAACCATAAACACAACTTATGACAGTGATACCATTTGAGAACTTCCTGTATGGGCCTAAAAGAATTGGCCTGACAGGCCCAAACCAAAGGGGTGGGGTAAAGAAGCCTGGATTGGTAACACCATTCTATTTTGTTCATATAGCGTTTTGGGCTGGGTTATCCAGTGGGCTTTGTCTTAATACGTTAGCTTTTTTTCTCCCTTGTTTAGATGAGCTTTCAATGAAATTCCAGTTTCCACAAAAGGAAAATTGCTATTTTTGTTTTTTTTTTTTCCAGGTGCCACTTTTTCAGCATATGGATGATCTGGTCCTAGAGAACATTTGTGACCGTGTGAAGTCCCTAGTATTCACAAAGGGAGAAACAGTAAGCACTGAACTCTTCCGAATTGCAACAATACCAACAGCACATATAGCACAGTTCATACAAGAATTGTGCAAATATATAACTTGAAACAACTAAATCATGTGCGTGTGGCTAATCATGATGTAGATCACCAGAGAGGGAGACCCGGTTCAAAGAATGCTATTTGTGGTAAGGGGTCACCTTCAGAGCAGCCAAGTCTTGAGAGATGGTGTGAAGAGTTGCTGCATGCTAGGCCCGGGGAACTTCAGTGGGGACGAGCTCCTTTCATGGTGTCTAAGGAGACCCTTCATAGAGCGTCTTCCACCATCATCATTCACACTGGTCACACTTGAAACCACCGAGGCATTTGGGCTTGATGCCGAGGATGTCAAGTATGTGACACAACATTTTAGGTACACTTTTGTGAAGGAAAAAGTGAAAAGAAGCGCTAGGTATTACTCACCTGGGTGGAGGACTTGGGCTGCCGTGGCCATTCAACTGGCTTGGAGGAGATATAGGCACCGCTTGACTTTGACATCACTGTCCTTTATAAGGCCTCGTAGGCCTGTGTCAAGGTCCACTTCCATGGAAGAGGATAGGCTTCGGCTATATACTGCTATGTTAACCTCACCGAAGCCTAATCAGGATGATTTTGACTTTTGATATGAGGACAATATGTATGAATATGGACTTTCCTAACATAAAATGGAAGGCAAAAAAGGATGCAGTTTGTGCCAATTTCCCGTAAAAGGAGCTTTTGATATCTCGTTGTTTAAGTATATATTACGTTGGGTTAAATCTATGGTGATTAATTTTAAGATGTTATTAAGTTGTTTTCGGTTTTTTTTTTTTTTGTCTAGTTAATAGAATGGAAGAAAACTACTAAGGATGGGTTAGAAAAGAAAGTTAGAAAGTAGAACAAAGTTTCTTTCCTTTATTTAAGATATTAACCAGGGAAAAAGAATGGAATTTCATTGATTGGTTTCACGTGGAAGTTGTATTGTCAAGGAATATAATGGAACCGTGTTGTTTGAAAGTTAAAATTTTTTTAATTTCCTTAGTCAACTCCAATTTTGAGAATTAAAAATTAAATAAGCCTTTCAGAAGGAAATAAAGTACATATACTGTCTATATGTAATTTTTTTATTAGTTTTTAATTACCTTCTTGCTTTTGCTTATTATCTAAAGCTCAAACACTCCCATGTCAAAAAAAAAAAAAAAGCAGTATCAGTTTTTTATACACTATAAATTAATTTTAAAAAATTCATAAAAGTTTAGCACTTCTATTTTTTTAATTGGAATAAGATTATTCATTACGGATAGCAGTAACTAATATCCTTACCCTGAGAACTCTCTCAAAGAAGCAAACAACTAATCATACCACATGATTATGCGACAAGGTGAGTTTCACCACACCACACGTCATGGTTAGTTTAGCACTTCTATTGATGTAGTAGCACACAGATTAAACTGATTAATACATTTAACGATTTTAAAATAAAATACACTTATTTTATTTTCTTTTGGTCGGAATAAAGCTTTTCGTTTTGTTAGAAAATTTAATACACTATCACTCTTCCAAAGGAGAAAATGAATACACATCTCCCAATAATATGTTGAATTGGGCCAGTAAAACAAAAGGAGAAAATGAATCGATAGAACATACTTTTCTTCTTTGTCATTGGACTGTTCCTGTGTGGTTTGGTTCCCAATTGCGGGTATCCCCCTCGACTGAAAGCATCACAGGAAGAGACCTCTGGATCCTAGACAAATTTCAGCAACTGGAAAAATCTAAGGAGTACTTTCACCAAGGGACTATGATGTTAACTTACCTTTTATGGGAAATTTGGAAGAGCAGAAATGAGTTTATCTTCAAGGGAAAGACTCCAGATCCGCTTGTGGTGATGCACAAGGCTGCTATGCTTTCCAAAGAATGCAGTGATGCTGGGCTCCTTAAAGTAAGGAGTGTGTGTTGTTGTTTTCTTTTCTTTCTTGTACATGGTGGTTGGGCTTGGCCCTTTTTTATGGATTCCGTCTTTGACCAAAAAGAGAAATCACTGGTTTTTTTTTTTTCATTCCTATTTTGATGGCCACATTAATGCTCAAAAGTGTAAGGGTGTCTTTGCTTTCAGTTTTTAATTTTCAGTTTTTATGAAATTAAAAACTGAAAACAGGTAAAGCAAACATACCCTAAGTATCTTGTGTTCAGTTCTGGATCAAAATCCGACTCAAAAAAATAAAAAGTGTGGACCAAAAGAAAGGTGTTCAATTGGAAATAATATTTCCTAAACATCTTTTAGAATCTTGATTTGTCATGACGACAGGCACATTTTTCTTTTTTTGGTTATTGGACAAAACATTTCATTTTCACTAGAACTATAATAACTGAGATCCAACTTCACTAGATAATTGCATTCAGTTATGGCTATGGCTAATCTGTACCAACGGATTATGACAATCATGATGCTAAACAAGTGCTTGTATTTATAGCAAAATGCTAAATAGAATGAAAATTGTTTCATAAAGCACAGTGCAAACAGTCAAATACATAGAATTTGATGCGTTTTGATTGTGATTCATTTCTCTCTATCCTAAAATTACATTGTGGCCCTTTTGAATTGTTATAAACCGTTAATTATGCCTAGGACGAATTTTGTTTCGCGTACCAAAGGGCGATGCACATACACTACAGTTTTGATTTTTGAATGATTGATATATTAATTATGTGTAAGGTTCATTGATATCTATCATTTTCCCCATAAAAGCATGAGTATCTATGTCGCATATTATGACTTATTTGTTGACCTTTTTATTTTACGCGTACTAGTTCACTTTTTGATTATTTTTTAACATTACAAATTGTATACATATAAATTATTTTTAATTTTAAAAAATAATTATAAATCAGCTTAATTTAAATACATTAAATAGTGTAAAACTCATTCAATCAAATTTATGTAAATAACTTTTGAAATAGTGGGGAGAGATATTCAACCTTGTTTTGCTACTTTAACAAAATACTATTGGATGACTATGTAACAAAGAACATACATTGTGAGTATATTAAAATTAAATTTATTATAAATTATTGTGAAATTATTTATGGTATTATGAAAATTTTAATCTCAATTAATCTTAAATGTTGATTGCAATAGTGAAGATTCAAGGTTCGTGTATAGCATGAAATGAAACAAAAATATTATTTGAACACTTAAAAAATGAGTATTTATTAAAATATCTATTTTTAAACTATTAGAATGGGAGTTTGTGAATAACCTCATTATATTGAACTTGATGAAGGATGAAGAATATATACATGTTAAGAAACTCAGACTAACACTGACTCTAACAAACTAACACTGACTGTAACAACTCTAACAAACTAATAGACTAGTGTTTTAACTCTAATAGTACAAATTAATTATGATATAACAAACTTGAGTTAACTTTCAGTCACATTTAATGTTTAACTAAATATTCTAATACTCCCTCTCCAGATGGAGTGAAAATGCTATGAACACCCATCTTGGATAATAGCTTGGTGAATTGTGGATTTGGGATTGCTTTTGTGAATATGTTTGCAAGTTGATGTTTGGTTGGCACACGAACAAGTCTAATTAAGCCTTGTTGAACTTTTTCCCAAATAAAATGGAGGTAATCTCTATGTTTTAGTTCTCTCATGAAAAGTGGGGTTGGAAGCAATATATATTGTAGATTGGTTGTCACAATAGATCATGGCATTTTATATATCAATTTGGAAGTCTTTGAGAAGACTATGGAGCCAAGTTAGTTCGCTAGTGATGGAGGCTAAGGACTTGTATTCTGCCTCTGTAGAGCTGCGAGCAACAGTTTGTTGTTTCTTCGATTTCCATGAAACCATGGAATCTCCAATGAAGACACATTGTCTAGACACTTATTTTCTTGTGTCAAGACAGGTTCCCTAATTTGCATCAGTATAGGCATTAAGTTTAAGTTGAGAGTTTGAAGAGAAAATAATGCCTTGTCCAGGAGTGGCTTTAAGGTATCTCAGTAAATGGTGAATGGCATGAAGGTGAGGAGTGTGTGGTTTTGACATATATTGGCTGAGTTTATTAATTGCATAGGTTATATCGGGTCTACTGATTGTTAGATATAGTAATCTGCCAACCAGTCTTTGGTATAGAGAATTATCTTCAAGTGGTTGTCCTTCTTCAGCATTGAGTTTTATGTTAGGATCCATGGGTAGAGTAGCAGGTTTTGCTTCAAGGAATCCAGTGTCTTCTAGTAATGCAAGGATGTATTTCCTTTGTAAGAGAAAAATTCCTTTTCATGACCGACCTAGCTCCAAGCCAAGAAAATATTTTAGGTTGCCAAGATCCTTGAGTTTAAATGCTTTCTGCAGTTGTTCTTTGATTTCTGAAATTGCAGTTGGTGAAGAGGATGCTATGATAATGTTATCTACATAAACCAACATGCAAACAATATTAGAGTTAGTATTTTTAGAAAGAAGGGAATAATCATTCTTGGATTGGGAGAATCCTAGGGAGATGAGAGTGGTGGAAAACTTCATGAACCACTGTCTTGAAGCTTACTTGAGTCCATATATGGATTTATTAAGTTTGCATATTAAGTTCTTCCTCTTAATTGGATAGCCAAGTGGTAGATCAATGTAAACTTCTTCAAATAGGTCTCCATTTAGGAATGCATTATTGACTTCTAACTGGACCAAATGCCAATTTTGTGAGGATGCAAGTGCCAAGAGAACTCTGACAGTAGTAAGCTTGGCAACATGTGAGAATGTGTCCATAAAATTGATTCCAGCCCATTGTGTGTAACCCTTAGCTATTAATCTGGCTTTATGTCTGTTTATTGTTTCATCCGGGTTTTATTTTATTTTATACACCTATTTGCAACCAATGGTATGTTTCCCTTGAGGTAGGGTAGTGACTGTCCAAGTATTGTTTGCCTCCATTGCATTTAATTCTTCTTTCATTGCATTTCTCCATTCTTCATGAGGGACAACCTGATGATAAAATTGTGGTTCAAAGGGAGTGCTTACTTGCATATTGTATTTGAAATGTTCTGGATTTAAAGAGTTTTAGCCAATGAATTGAGAGATAGGGTATGGTGTGTTGCTGCAATGATAATTGGATAAGTATGAAGGAGGTCTAGATGTTCTAGAGGATCTTCTAGGATGAATGACATGATCATTTAAAGTAGTTTCTAGGATCTGTGTGTTGGCTTCATTGCTTTCTATTCTTGTTGCAGTAGTGTTTTTAGTTGCAGAAATTGTATTTTCTAAACTATTTTGAGTTGAAGGTTGTTGATTTTGTTATAATTGGCCTTGAGTTGATGGTTGAAAAATTGATTCAGATACTGGCCTTGGTAAGACAGTATCAAGAAATATATTCTCTACTTCTGATGTGATAATTGAATTAGCATGGAAAAGATATGTTTTCGCATGGAACACTACATCCCTTGAGATAAAGAATTGTCTTATTATAGGACTATATAGTTTGTAACCTTTATATCCTGGAGGATAACCAAGAAAAACACAAGGAATAGCCCTTGGAGGAAATTTATTTCTTTGTGAAGAAAGAGTTGATGCAAATGCAGGACATCCAAAGTTTCTTAGAGCAATATAATCAGGTAGTTTTTTGTATAGTAATTGGTAAGGTGATTCAAAATGGGGTAGATGGGGGGAAGGAGTTCCGTTTATAAGAAAAGTAGCAGTGGATAGGCAATCACCCCAAAATGACAAAGGTACTTTTGACTGAAAATATAAGGATCTAGCTATATTAAGTAGATGTTGATGTTTTCTCTCAACTATTGAATTTTTTTCAGGTCTCTCAACATAAGAAAATTGATGTAAAGTCCCTTGTTTGGCTAATAATTCTGTTAATGCTAGTTCTTTGGCATTGTCAGATCTCAGAGTTTTAATGGTCAAGCCAAATTGTGTCTTGACCATTGTAAAAAATTCATATATGAGTTGAGGGGCTTAAGACTTATTCTTAATTAGAAAGCTCCAAGTAAATCTTGTGTAGTCATCAACTATTGATAAGAAATATCTGTGATTTCTATAAGTTGGTGTGTGATATGGACCCCATATATCACAGTGAATTAAATCAAAAGGATTAGTCGAAAAACTATCGTTTGAAACAAAAGATAGCCTTCTTTGTTTTGCTAATGGACAAACATTACAAGTATTTGAATGGCTACAAGAATTTTTATTATTCATGCATATAGGCAAAATAGATTGTAACATTTGAATTCTTGAAAGAGAAATATGTCCTAGTCTACTACGCCAAACATCTAAAGGAATCTTGTTTGTGTAAGTACAAGTACTAACAGCAGAAACAATATGATTTATATCATAAACCTTCAAAATTTACAAGTTATTCTCAAGGTTAGCCTTGCCAATCATATGAGAATTGAGGTCCTGTACGAAACAATGGTTAGCATTAAAGGAAAAATATGCATTTGAACGTATAACAGCATCAGAAATAGAAATTAAATTAACTTTAAAAGAAGGAATGAAAAACACATTTTTGAGTGTTAGATTAGGTAAAAGGACAACATCTCCTATTCCTTGAACCATAATCTTGAGGTGACTAGGTAGCAGAACTGTCACGACCTGATTTAGGCACGTGATCGGTATGTGAGCAATCTCATCTCCATGTAATCTTGTGAACTGAATTTCTCTATATGCACAATTAATTATAAAATTATTCAAAACACATTTTCATTTTCTACATACAAATCATCTGTTTTCTAAATCATATACTAGTCTATATTGAAATTCCATGGTTCAAACTTTATAGTCTGTGAACCATAGTACAAAATATATATGTGTAGAGCTGCTCTGATTTGAAATGTTCATAAATGCTAAACTATTTGATACAAACCAAAATAGTATAATAATATGCAAAAACATAAGTATGCTCTATCATTCGGGATCTTGCCTGCAATGTACTGGAGCACTTTAGACAAAGTTATAAACACTTCACCCAAGTGAAGCTCACCACTAAGGCTTTAGTGCTGCTGAGACAAAGGGGGCTAGGAAGGACTCGCAGCCGCTTCCGTATTTGGAAGTAGAGGAAGGAAGAGAGAGGTGAGTTTTTATGGAAAAACTCAGTGAGTGAGCTCTCACCTGAAACCCATTTTCATGGGACACTAAGAAACAATATATAAGTTCATAATAATTACAACAAAACTCACAGATGATACATAATCATACATATCTACATATGTGTATTTAATCATCATTTTATAAAATCATAAAGAACATATAAACTTATAGTTCCTTAACTACTAGAAGAATAGTAATGTTTATCAATCATAATATAATCGTGTCCCTGCTCTGATCTGTGGCTATATATGTTAGCCATGATAAAATAGTATTTCTGCTTTGATCTGTGGTTACTCAGTTCCTCGTGAACAAGAGCCCCTAATTAATGATTAAATGGTTTCTCATGAACCATGTCTCTGCTCTGATATGTGGTTCTTAAAGAACCAGATTTGGACACCTAAATAGGTTCCAATATCTGCTATGATCTATGAGGTTGCCTCTTGTGGGCTTATAACTTGTAAAACCTTTAAAATATTTTAGTTCTTTGTGTGTAATACCTAGGGTACACGTGTCAGTAGACGAGTTTCGCATGACCTCAAGGTCCCCCGGGACCCACTGCTGTTGTCGGGTCCGGGTCTTCGCTAAGTCTAGAACCCTACACCTCTTTAGAGGGCTATATGTTAGAGTTATATTCTTGGGATCAAAAGTCCCGGTAATTGCTCTCCAAAGGAAAATGAAGTGAAGAGTGCTTTTTAACGAATTTTTGGAACCCTCTAGATATTTTGTTTTTAGCCCCCAAGTTTAGAAAATCATCGGAATTCCAAAATTTGAACTAGAACTAAAAAATGAGATTTTGATTGGTTGGGGTTTTGATTTTTTTGATATTTTATTTGAATCCAAATGGGGGGTATTTTCTTATTTACAATTATGTTTTAAAGTTAAAAATTCTGCTGATATATGTTTATCTTTATCGCTATATAGCTTCAGGACCGCTATAGCGGTCACAGCTTGACTGCATCACGTTTTTTGGCCTCTGGAGACCGCTATAGCGGTCCAGGACCGCTATAGCGGTCATAAGTGCATAGTGCCAGGAGCGGGACGCGGGTGGAACAATGTTTGACCGCTATAGCGGTCCCCCAAGACCCCAAACGATAGAAAAAATGTTGCCATTTCATTTTTGGCCTTTAAAAGGCCATCAACTCCTTTCCTCTCTCATTTTGACGAACCAGAAACCCTTCTCCTCCCATTTCTCTTTTTTTCTCAAATCCCACTCAAGTCTTGTTCCCCCAAATTATTAAGGTATGTGTTTCTTGATAGATTTTGGTCTCTTTGTCTCATTCCTTTCATATTCTATGATTTGGATTGTTGTTTTCTCTCATTGTTGTCAAGTGGGGGTGTTTCCCCAATATTTTTAGAATTAGTTTATGAAAATCTAGAGCTACCCATAGATCATTAATGAGTTTTGTGGTTATAATAGTTGACGTTGGTGTCCTCCCGGCTCCCTGGAGCTCAGTTGGAGTTGACGCCACATTTTCCTCCCCCTCCAGGTGAGTGGGTTTGACCCCATTTCCTTAGTTTCCACATTATAACAATATGTTCTTGCATTATGGTTGATAAATATGAAATTAGAGACAGAATTAAGTGTATATTATGATTTTACATGAATGTGTCAACTTAGAAAAATTATGATTTATGATAATAGCATGAAATGAAATTTAGAAAACCATGGGACCATAATTGTTATATTGTATGTTATAGAAAATGTTTTGCATGCTTGAGAAGAGATTTATGGAAGAGATATACGTTATGAATTTAAAATTTTGCTATGCTTTAAGACTTGGTATTTTTATTACTCGTTTTTATTAGATATGTTTTAAGAGTTTATGATATGCTATTGATTCAAGCCTTGAGATTTATAAATATGATTTTAGAGTATTCAGTTGACGTATATATATATATTGGAAGAATGTTTGATAAAGTATGATTTTTATTTGATGAATAGAAATGTATATTTGGTATTATAGGTTTTATGATTATGAACTCTTTTATTTTGAAATATAATAACAAAGTCTTTAGGTTATGAAATATGTTAACTAAGAAATGAATTTAAAACTTCAGTTTTATAGTACCAAGAGGTACGGAATTCAATACAATTCTTAGCATATGCCAGATACATACTCTGTGGGCTTGAAATTGGGATGCCTTCAAGTAGGTGATCTCTTGGGCTCGATTTTCATAGCTACAGTTATGCTAAAGTCAGATTGCTAGAGTTATATGAGTCTAGAACTCTCAGAGTACTAAGATTTAGGGGCTCTCGTTCACCAGGGACGGAGTACCCACCCTTTAGCTATGAAATTTCAGTATTTTTATTTTATCTATTTTCAATTAATTACGTAAATGCTAAATGATAAACAGTCATGGCAGCATATACAGAAAACAGAATCTATTTAGGTGTCCACATTAGATCCCCAGTGGAGCCCATGTCTGGCACTGGTGGGGCATAGTAGATATATCCAGTGGGGTGGAGCCTTGTCTGGCACCTATTGAAGCAAAACCTTGAGTTCCCATTTACAACATGTTCTACGCGGGGGCTTAGGCCGAATCCCGGTAGGAACAAAGCCTTGAGGTACGTGGGGGCTTAGGCCGAATCCCAGTACCAAAGAGGAAAACTATGTTTCTCTATTGGTATACTGTTACTTACGTTTTCAAAGATTAAATATGTTTTCAGAGAATATCTTATTTAAGAGTTATTATGTAAATGTATGGAAAATAATTTCTCATTAGAGTAAGAATTTAGAGATTTTTTTTCTATGAATTTATAATTAAAGAGATATCTTTAATATATAGCTATGAAAATGAATATTAAATGGTTTGTGATTGTTGCATGTCTATAATTTATTATGTATATTGGTTGTCCCATGTGGATGATGGGTGAGAGCTCGCTCACTGAGTCCGTTGACTCACCCCTCTCTCTTCCTCCTATAGTTGCAAGTTCAGAGGTGATTTAGATTCCGGTTCCACAGACACTGTTATTCCAGTGGTGAGTCTTACTTTGTGGTAAGGTTTAGAGTAGGACTATGCTAGAGTAGAGTGCTCCAGTAGATATGCAGGTAAGATCTTATCCACGCATGTAGTTTGATACATTCTAGTATTTTCAGATATTGAGCATGTATATGAAATGTAAATTGTAATTAGAGACTTATGTAATGAGATAGTTATGAATCATAAATCAGCAAATTTGAATAAGAGCTTTTAGAGATTTAATTATTGAATATCTTCAGTTTATGAAACTGAGCACTATGTTTTAATTAGAGGAAATGTTTATATTTCAAAAAGATCATATTTTGAATTATATTTATGATAAATTATGCATTTAGAGAGCCATGTCACCTAGCAGGCTAACGTGGGGATGAGATTCCCCACGTGCCGGTCACGCTCCCAAGTCGGGTCGTGACATTGTGAGCTTTGAATCCATTTGATTTTGACAGCCTGACTTTAGCATACCGGTGGCTATGAAACCATGCCCAAATAGTCACTCTTTGTGGACATTGTGATTTCAAGCCTCCACAAAGTATGTAGTCGCCAATTGTCATGAACACCATAAGGATTCATGCTCTAAAATCCATTTTAACTGGCTATCAAAAACACAACTCAACTATCAAGGTTTAAAACCATAATTTCGCTATTTTCTCTAGGTCTCGTATCTAGGTATAAAACAACATCATATACATAAAGCGGTTCCAAAATCCATTGAAACAGTCATAAAAGTCTCTAACAGTTACCTAAATAATCAATTCTATATAAAATTAGTACAACAAATATGGTCGCATGAGTTTTCTCAAAAGCCAGTTTCATGCTCTAAAATCAACAGATCTAAACATATGTTCCAATAGTAAACTTCAAATCCATATATAGTATTTCTCAAAAATCAAGCAGTAAATTGTATTTTCATGAAAATAACTCTAATGCAGAACATAGAGATCACAAATGGGAAGCCACTCACCTGGAGGGGTGAACAGTGAAGGAATAACACCAACAAAACTCTAGGAAGTATGAATAACATTGATATCTGCTGTAACAATCATAATACGTTAGATTAATCTTTAAAACCTCTAACTAACTAAATTTTAACTCTAAGCATGGTAGAAAGCATCATGGCATGAAAAGCATGGGAACATAACACCAAGGCCCTAAGAACATGAGAGAGTGAAGGAATAAAGGAAGCAAAACTACTAGAATGACATACCTTTAAGCTTAGAAGATGGAAAATCCAACTTAAACTTGATAGTATTGGAAGAGAATGGAGTTTTTGGAGTGAAATAGGGTTGGGAGGCGGTATTTTCGTGTTTGAGAGGGAAGGGGAAATGTGTTTTAGGTGAATGAAGGTTCTGGACCCCAAAATGGGGTCTTTTTATAAACTGTTGACTGCTGTAGTGCTAAACAGTGCTGAAGTGCTCACCAGAGAGCATAAAAATTCATCTCACGCATCACCTTACTGTTCTCCTGACTGCTACAGTGTTCACCAGAAAATTTTTTTTGTCATTCTCCAAGATGGTTTTTCACTCCTCAGAATAGTCTCCTACTCTCTAGAACTCACTTATTTGGTTTATTTTACTTCCTATTAATTTTTAAACATAAATGTAAATAATAAGGGAATACCCCCCATATGGATTTAAATAAAATATTAGAAAAATCAAAATCCTAACAATTAAAAATCTAGATTTTGGGTTTTAGTTCAAATCTGGAAATTCTTATAATTTCATAAACTTATGATTTAAAAGTGACCTGTTTAAAAATTTCATAAAATCTGTTAAAAATCTCTCTTTAACTCATTTTTCTCTAGGGAACAATTACCGGGACTTTGATCCCAAAAATATGACTTTACCATGTAGCTCTCCATGGACGTATAAGGTCTATACTTAGTGAAATTCAGGACTCGAAACAACAAATAAGGGTAGCTGGTACCCTTCTGAGTTCGAAAAAAGAATTCTAACATTTTAATTTAAAATTGGAGTATTACAATAATAGAAATATTGCTTATTCTAGTTATAGAGGTAACATGTTTTTCAGAATAAGAAATGTGTTTTGTAGCTCCTGAGTCTACAATCCAAGTATTGAACAAGGAATCAAGATTTTTAATATTGGTGTTAAGAACAATATCTCCCAAAAGGTTATTAGAAGTCTCTGTAGGTTTGGTGGCCTGTGAGATTTGAGCACCAACTATTTGGAGTAGGTTTTGGTATTATAGTTCGAACATGCCTAGAGTGTGAATAGTTTCTTGAACTTCAGAGACTTGGTTGGTTGAAGCCGTGGAAATCTTTGATTTTCCTATGTAGGTAGGAGGATAACCCACCAATTTGTAACGTTTATCTTTGGCATGTCCAATCATATTGCAGTAAGAACATTGGGGCCCATCTTTCTTTCCTTTTGTGTTGAAGTTCTCATACGCAGATTTCATAGCAAATGCAACTTGAGAATCTTGTGCAGCAGATGAGTTTCGAATTTCATGTTGCTTTTCTTCTTGAAGAAGTAAGGAAAAGGCTTTTGCTACATCAGGTAAAGGATCTTGAAGGAGGATTTGTCCTCCAATTGATGAATATGTGTCATTGAGTCCCATGAGAAATGAGAGAAGATACTCTTGGTTAGCATGATCAATGAAAACATGAGAACCACCATAGGTGCATGTACAAAGTGGTTTCGAAGAATTTAGTTCCTCCCAGATTGACTTCAATTTGGTATAATATTGGCTAATAGAGAGAGAGAGAGAGCCTTGAGTGAAAGTCATTAACCTCTTTCGGAGTTCAAAGACCCTAGGACCTTTTTCTTGTTTGAATCTTTTTGCAAATCTTGCCAAGCTTCAGCAACAGTGTTGGCAAAAATAATGCTCTCCACAATGTCTTTGGAAACTGTGTTTGGGATCCAGGACATGATCAGTTGATTGTTGCGATCCCAAAAAGCACAAAGAGCAGGATCATCTGGCCTTGGAATTGATCCATCAAGAAAACCAAAATTATTCTTGGTTGAAAGAGCAATGGTCATGGACATGCTCCATGAAGTATAATTGTCTGAAGTTAGCACTTGGGTAACCAAAGTGAGTCCATGGTGATCAAAATGATGAAGAGCATATGGATTGAAAGCATCATCAAGGAGACGAGTTGTATGCCATGGCTTCGAAAACAACAGAAGCAGAGACACGAAAGAAGTGCAAAGTTGAGTGAGAACTCAAAGAGGGAAGAATTTAGTGAGAAAAGAGAAAGAAAATGCTTGAGGAAAAATTACAGCAGAGAAGGTATTACAATTGATACCATATTAGAATGGGAGTTTGTGAATAACCTTATTTTATTGAACATGATGAAGGAAGAAGAATATATACATGTTAAGAAACTAAGACTAACACTGACTCTAACAAACCAACACTGACTGTAACAACTCTAACAAACTAACAGACTATTGTTTTAACTCTAACAGTACAAATTAATTATGACATAACAAACTTGAGTTAACTTTCTGTTACATTTAATGCTTAACTAAATATTCTAATAAAAACTATTAAATATAATGTAATAAATGAAATGTCTAGAAATCACTTTTATATTCAATATTTACACAATAAATGTTCCAACAAATACATACTTTTTTGTTGTTTAAATCACACTGCCCCTAAATGAAAATGTTAATGTTAGTCTTGTAACCCGGAGTTAGACAAACCCTCTCCTCTAGTTGTTGGGTTGTTGAAAGTGACATAGCAAGAAAAGAATTAAATATTCGTGCGATTGCCACATAAGTAGAAATATCTGTTTTGTTCACTGGAAAAGTGAGGAGAACGTTATTTCAACACCTACATAGATATGTGTAAACACCAATATAGAAGAATAAGTTGAGAAAAAGTAAGAGTGCATTTGGTTTGAGTGTTTTACATTTTAATTTTCAGTGAAAACAGGAAATTGAGATAAAAATATGTTTGATTTGGTTTTACTAAAGATATTTTTAGGAAATATTTGTCAAATTCATTGAAAACATGAAAAATGTGATTTTCACCTTTTCATTGTTTTCAACCAAAGTATGTTTACAAATTGAAAATATTTTCTATTATTGTGTTATCTTCTATTATTGAATGAATGAGTGAATATGAATTATATGGCTTTTTTATCCAAAAAAAAAAATACTTATTTACAGATATACATCATTGTTCATATTATTAACGAATATACACTCGTTTTGGTATAAAGCAATACATGATACAGTGTCATGCATTTAATCATAGAACTATGCATAGAATACATGAAAGTGTCTCACGTATACATAATACGTGGCAGTGTTCATCGTATTAACTTGACCATAATACGGCTGATAGTCAGACGTATTCTGTTCAAGTTAATACGTTGAACAATAATGTCATGTATTATGTATACGTGAGACACTTTTACGTATTATGCTCGCGGGCCTCTATAAAAGCCAGCCATCCCAAAACTCTCTTAGCTCAGAATACACAGTTTACATGTGAGTGAGTGAGTTATCTTGTCTCATCTTTGAATAAAATGTCTTGGAGATATTATTTACTTGTTCATTATGATTGTGAAATTATTCAAAATCCACTAGATGAGGTCAAGTTTTGTGGTCAAAATCCAATACTTATAAATGTGCATTCATCTATGAAAGGCTACGTAGAGGAGATAAAACAAACAAAATTAATTTACATAAGGGCAACTTAAATAAATTTACTAAAGTATATTATAATTTCTAAATTTCATAACTCTAAAAACTGATAACATAAAAAGAAATAAGAAAGATTAAGGATAATTTTTTTTTAACAATATACCTATGATATTCACCTTTTAAACCAAACAAATCTACTAAAACATACAAATTATAACACACACTTAAAACATTGAAGATAGGGTCCCTAACCTAAACTTGATTAAAATCATAAACCGGAAATAAACTCATTATAAGCCTACATATTCAATTTTAATATTTATAATCAATTAACAAAAAAATATTTATTTTTTTTAAAGTCAGACCCTACAAAAAATTTCTATCCTATGCTTTCAATGTACAAAGCTAGCGTCTCTAACCTAATTGGAATAAAGTCGTAAACTTAAGAAAAACGGAGACATCACTAGATCAATCTTAATTATTAAACTCTTCATAACATTTTTTATTTAATTTTGAGATTTTTTTATTAAAATAAATATTAATATAAAATTTTTATTGCCAATTATACTATTAGTTATAAATAATACATAACAAAAATTTCTATCCTAATCTTTCATTGTACAAAACTAGAGTCTCTAACCTAATTGGAATAAAATCATAAACTTAAAAAAAATGGAAACGCTAAATAGATCTTTAATTCTTAAACTCTTCACAACATTATTTATTTAATTTTAATATTTGTGCCTTTTCTCTGCAAGTTTCTGCAAGTATCCCTTTGCCTCTACAAAGGTTTTTTTTTTGTGTGCACCACCGTCGATTATGGTGACTAATCCTCGAGCTGGCTTGTAGGCACCTTGATGGGTGGAACAACTGGCCGAAGATTTAAAACTTCTCCATACCTAAAACTAGAAATCGAACCCCTAATATTTGGTCAAGGATGAATGAGTCCCTTCGACTCAACCACACTCCCAGGTTTGCAATTTTCTATTGAATGTACATTCTGGAAACAGAAAAAAAAAAAAGTGAGTATAATGATATTAAATGGAAAGAATAAGGACGATAATGTGATCGAATAAGGATGATGACAATATTTTTGAGTGATTAATGAACTGGTGGTAGATAGTATCCATGTGTAGTAGACTAGTAGTACAAATACCAAGCATCGTGCATAGCCTTGGAGGTATCATATCAAGAAGTATCACAGTCTTGGTTTTGAAAATTGAATTCCTAAAACAAACAAACCAAACATAGTTGTATGGTTTTTACTTTCTAAAAATGGAATTTACCTCTTAAACCAAAAGCCCTTTCACATTTTAAAAATATGAAAATGGAAATTCCTTTTAAAGCATGAAAATAAGAAATAAAAATAAAAAATATTTTCACAACGTAAATATATTTTAAGTAATAAGATCTATATATTTTGTGAGTAAAATAGTTAGGTATTTAAAAATATTAATTATTAAAATAGTAAAATTGAAAAAGTTATTTATACTAAGGAAATGTTACTTTGGTCTAAACACCATGTATGATGTTGCATGTCGTGAGAGAATTACGAAAATAGAAGGAGTTGGGAGAAAAAGTAATGATGGACCTCATTGGTCTTTGTGCAGAAAATATTATTTTAACCATGCATATATGAGATAATGTGTCTTGCTCGGGTGTTGGAAGTGATCCGCTTGGGGGTGTGAAAGTGACAGGCTCGAGTGCTGAAAGTAATACGCTTGGGGTTGTGAAAGTGATAGGCTCGGGTGGTGAAAGCCTGAAAGTAATACGCCTGGGGGTGGGAATTGTGAAAGTAATAGGCTCGGGTGCTGAAAGTAATACGCTTGGGGGTGGGAATTGTGAAAGTGAGCTGAAAGCCAGAAATTAATACGCTTGGGGGTGTGAAAGTGATAGGCTCGGGTGCTGAAAGCCTGAAAGTAATACGCTTGGGGGTATGAAAGTGATAGGCTTGGAGGTAGGTATTGAATAGGCTGTGGCTGTGGGTGGTGACTCAATTAAGCCATGACTCCGGATCTCACAGCAAGAAAAGAAATTAAATATTAAATATTCCTATTTCGATTGCCAAAAGCGTACGTACCTTGCTTATAAAGTTGTTCAATTGGAAATAATAATTCCTAAACAGTTTTTTTAATCTTGATTTGTCACGGCTAGTTTCACAAAATATTTTGATTAGATCACCAAAAAAAAAAAAAAAGTATTTTGAGTAAAACTATTAAAACTGAGGTACATCTATCTAGATATTTGTTTTCAGTTGTAGCTAACCTAGGGCGAGTTCTTACTTCTTAGGATCGAATTCCGAGTTCAGTACGAGGATAAAATCTTTGTCATAATTATAGTTATAATTACTATAATAAAAACAAAAATAAAAACAGCAAACTATGTCATTGTAAGTTTAATTTAGCATTATGTTGATGTCCTATATCAACATAACTCGATGCGTTTATGAAAAGTGGAGATTTAAAATATGTAAGGCATGATTGTTAGAACCATTTTTTATCTTTGCTTGCGTGTCAAGGTTTCATCTTCTTCGCTGAGACCCCAGTCGGTTCCCATTTAAAAATGGACGAATTATGCGATAAATTAATAACGCCCACTAGCTAGCTATTGCTTGACACTTGCAGCTTATCTGATCCAAACATTCCCTTTTCTAGCAGGTATGCGTATTTTTTCATTTCATGCTTACTCCAAATTTCACTTTAATTATTATTAAAATTTACAATTCTCTGGTCTAAATATAGTTGAATTCATAACAATGTTAAGCCCGAATATAATTCTGAAGCATATCGAATTCTTTTACAGGAAGAACATTAATTAATAAATCTGAGGTCAGCTTGTAAAATCTCTATTAACTTTCTTACTGATGTTGACTTTGTTTTGTATTGCCCTTAAATGTTACTTTATAAAACCCTACAGGTAGTAGTGAATTTTCTTCTATCTTTTCAGTTTGCCAGAACTGGGGGTCCTTTGCCTCGTCCACATCTATTAATCGATTCTACACACAATGTGCATCAAACTCACCTCTTTATTAACTTTCTTGAATGATGCTGCAAATTGCTTTCAGTATTTGCTTTTACCTTCTTTTTATAAAAATTGGGTTGCCCCGTTGTATCATTAGATTTCACGTTTCATTAAAAAAATAAAGATCATAATCCATGCAAGATCGGGTAATTTATACAGATTGCCAACACATATGGCACTAGTATAATTGTTGATCGTATGGTCGACTCATACATAAAATGCAAGTTACTGTAAGAATTTTAATTTGAGAACACAAAATTCAACTATTCCTCCTATGCCACAAGTGTTATATGACTAGGAACATAGGCCTGTCTCTTCTTGTATAAACCTATTTATTTATTAGGTAAGGTCATACGCACACAAGCAATTGACTCTAGTAATTTACCAAATCTGAATTTCAAAATAAAAATACAATCATGTAAATTTTCTTGATAATTCAAACATAGCTCAAAACTCTTGCCAAACGCAATAATAGACGAGCATAACAATCCAACTAGAGAGTAAAAAAGAGCCAAAACCCAAAAAAACACAAAACAGCATGATATAATATAATAATGCAATAGTGTATTATTATGGCATCCCAGTAAGTTATCTATCAGTTACACCAAATTTGGTAAATTCCCTAAAATACAACAACAAAAATCACTCCAAGAGACTGCTTGAGTGAAATTCCAGAAACATAGTATAAACCTAAATTGTGAGGGTACGGTACCGTGCATGATATATAGACTTTAGACAGGCAAATCTGCACCCTGTCCACGGCAACTCCCGATGAATCGATTGATTGTATCTGAAATTGGACGGACAACAAACTGGCAGAGCTCGTCACAATAGTAATAAGCAGTCACAGAAAATATGGCAACTAAGAACCCCAAAGCTAACCAAGCAATGACTGAATTGACAATGGTCAAAAGTAAAACTATAATGAGGCTTCCAAACACTAGCACGGTCCCGAATAAGATCTTGCGCAAGCACTGAATGTGGGGTCCAAGCATTGTCCCCATCAGCCACTGTAAGAAGAAAAACACAATCAGCAAAACTGTAATCACGACTAGAGTGGAGTGCTCATCGGTAAATTTTTTTCCAATGTCTGTAGCCTTCAAGCCAATGATAATAAGCAGCATCGTGATGAACTTGTCAAAGTAATCCGCTATTTCTCTGAACCTATCCATCTCTTCCTCCTTGAGAACGTTGGTTAAGTTGATTCAATGCATCAAAGAAAAGAAAAATGTTAAAGACATAGACATATAAGATGATGGTATATTAAAACACACTGAAAATCATGCAGAAAGATGAAGTTTGTATTTGGATAGGCTTTGTGCTGTATATACAGCATCATCAAATCATCTCTTCCTAAAGCTTAAGTTGATAGATAGAGTAACAAGAATGATTCTCTAACAAAATCAAAGACAATGGAGTTAAGCCTTGCAGAAGCATAGAATAACAAAAATGTGACAGAATGAAAAAACCTTTTGTATGCAAAGAAATCACAATTTACTTGATATGTATAGACTGACCTCCTACGAATCTCGTTTCTGTGAATGAAAATATTCACAGCAGGATTGTGTGCTATCCTTTCCCTAGTTCTCTCACTCTCAAGCTCACAAGCGAAGAAAGGCGGAGTTTACTACGTTTGTGGCGGAGGAGGAGTCCACAAAAGGGATTTATAATTGAGTTCAAAAGAATGCTTAAGCAAGAGTTACCCAAGAAAATGTTGAATAAAATTATAATTGGATGACAAGGGGCTTAATGGAGATAATCCATCAAGTTGGCCGTACGATTTTTTTCTTGTACATATCCTCCGATCCCCAGGGAATCTTTTGAATTTCTTCCTAGCTCATGCATTTTGCACCATCCAAACAAGTGTAAAAGTGTGTAAGAAGTGGAGCCCAATCCAATCTGACGGTGAGCATAGTGTGTAGAGGAAGAATTTTCTTCCTTCGTGAGCACTATGGTGCGATTTCTGATCAGACAGAGGAATTAAATGTCCATGCAATTGCGTTAAAGCGGTATATGTCCTACTTTCAACTTTCAAGCGACCCTATATTTTTTTGTAACGTAGGTAACCCTATATTTGTTCTTTTAATTTTGTTTTATACCAAACAAACAAGTGTAAAAGTGTGTAAGAATTAGTGGAGCCCATTACAATCTGACGGTGAGCATAGTGTGTAGAGGAAGAATTTTCTTCCTCCGTGAGCACTATCGTGCGATTTCTGATCAGAGAGAGGAATTAAATGTCCATGCTATTACTTGAAAGCGGTATATGTCCTACTTTCAGCTTTCAAGTATCACTTTAACCCTATATTTGTTCTTTTAATTTTTATTTTATGTGTTATTTTACCAAGTTTTGGACCAGGAACCTACCCGTCCATACGGCCACGAGATATATATCTCCCTTAAAAAAATCATATTTGTTTTGTTTTTTATGTGTTAGTTTACGAAGTGTGGGACCAGGAACGTAACCTACCCGTCCATTCGGCCATGAGATATATATCTCCCTTATAAATTCATATTATTAGAAGACACTCCTTCCCCACCATAATATATAGAGAAAAGTTAATTGTACATTTAGTCACGAGTCACGACGCATAATTGTTCCCACATCATTTGACCACAAGATATGTTTTTGTTAGAGGGTAAAAATGAGGTAAAAATTACATGAATAAATTTTATGTGTTATTTTATACATAAAATTTAATTTATTCAAATAAGTTTTATTCTTATTTTTATCTCTTATCTAAACACATCCTAAGAGATATTTTGTGAATATGTTTTTAAAGAAATTATAAATATATTTTGATGGCGCATTGCATGTGTGTCGAGCAAATGAGTCCCACTCTTACATACATGTAACCTTGCCCTAATATACATTGCGTATATGTTGCCGCATTCCTTAATTTTTTTTTTATATATAGTTTTTCATTTTCTTAATTTCATTAGACTGCCGTCTGCTAATCTAATAACTCAAGAGGTTAATTATTGTGTATGTTTTTGCTTCTCAAATGACTCTGGCCACAGCAAGAAAGGAGTTACTAATTATGTATGCCATGCATTGAGAACGAAACAGTCCAACTTACAAAGATATGAAAAGAAAATGCTATTTACTAATTTGACATTGCGTGTTGGTTTATAAGTCTCTCACATTATGCTTTCTGGTTTGTTAATTTGGTTATGTTTTCTGTAATGCTCCTCTCACATACACCATATGATATGTTTGGGTTTCAGTTGTTAAAATCACAAGTACCATTAAGGTCCATATAACTTATTAACGCTCCATCGTCTGTACTTGTTTTTTAATTTCTTAATTTCTTCGGTGAAGAACGCCGTCTGTGTGCCTTTCTTTGCTTTACAATTAAAATCCACGTTAGAAGAAGGGGATCACTATCATTGCTGGTTTATTTAATTTATTAAGTAAACACCAAATTGGTCCTGGGAATTTCATTAATGGACAAATCAGTCTCTGGTAAAAAATATATATTAGTATTCAAATCCTTCACAATTATAAAAATAAGATACTATAGATTTCTGATAATTTTATTGATGGATAAATTAGTTCTTAACAATAAAAAATTAATGTTAAGATCTCTCACAATTATAAAAATGAGACATATAGGCCCCTGACTCACCTGGAAATATTAAATACGGACGTGAACTTTAATTATTAAACTAGATGACACTCATTAATCCTAATCAACACTAACTAAACTACACCATTTTATTTTTATTTTTTTCAAATTCCTCCCCCCAAATGTTCGAATATTGTACCATATCCATTATTAAAAAAAAAAAGAAACCTTTAACCTACAACTTATTGTCCTTAGAAAGGAATATGATTTAGAATTGAATTTATTATGCTTTATTACTACCTTATTCTGAGGTACTATGATACTAATATTATAAATTCATAATTATTTTTCCAAAAGGCACAATGATTGCATATTACGAAACAACACAATAGGGTCTTATTTTTGCAATTGTGCTAGACTTCAATACTAATATTTTTCTCAAGGACCAATTTGTCCATCAAAATGAAAATGTCAAGGACATATAGTGTCCTATTTTTATAATTGAGAGGGATCTTAATACTAATATTTTTTGTCAGGGACCAATTTGTTTATCAATGAAATTATTAGGGATCAATAGTTTCATATTTTTGCATGTGAGGAATTTCAATACTAATAATTTTTTGTTAGGGACCAGTCTGTTCATTAACAAAATTGTCAGGGACCAATTTAGAAGTTTACTCTTAATTATTTTGGTGGAGCTTTGACCAATCTTAGTCAGTTCAATTGATTAGTTATTCAAAAAAATTCACTTGTATGGCACAAGTGTAAGAATTATTTTTGAGACACAATTATAAAAAATAGTATGAAATTTATACACGAGTGAGTATATGTTTAATAAAATTAATGAAATCTACTTTTATTATGAGTATATATAAATATGATGTGTTAGACTTGTAGCTATTCAATGGTTGTTTTGGCTGTACTTTCACCAGTCTTAGCTGAAAACACGTTTAATTGGGAACACTGAAAACACAGCTTTTTTCAGAAGAAAAAAAATTTTAGAAAGGTTATCATGATTGGGAATAAAAAAAAATTCAGTTATAATAAAAAATTATAATTTAAAGTTGAAAAGTAAATTATCATTAATCATAAGTAACTTTTTTAAAACTTTTTTTTCTCAATATATCGGAATTTCAAATGCAATGAGATTAGAATTTATAACCTCATGCATACAATTCAAATCACTACTATGCAATGAAACATTTGATTATATGCAAGAGTTGACTATTTTGAACTTATGAAACTTTTATCAAGTTAACTCCAAAAATCAAATATATATATAAACCAATCGTTTTATATTTTTTTAGTAATTTATTATACAAAAGTAATTTTAATCCAATCATACAAAATAAATTATGTTAAAATAAAATTTTAATTAAATATTTAAATATAAATTAATTTTCATAAAATTAATTATATAAAAATAACTATATAAGTATAAATAAAGTGATTACTGAAATAATTTTAATCGTACAAATTATTAGTTGACACGATCTGCCTATACAAATTAAACTCATTAATATTTTTACTCATTAGGTTATAACATTTTGAATGTGAGATATTCATTCCCTGAGCTTAAAACCACAACCCAACAAACACCTATGTATAATTATAACCATTGAACTCTCACGTGCTTAATTGAATATTTGAATCATCAGTTTTTGTCCGATAGTGTCTAAGTAACAGATATACAATTCACTTTCGAAAGTTTTTCTCTTTTTCCTCTTTGGCGCTTGCTTTCTGCTGAAGTTTTTGTACTCTAGAGTTAAAACTAAATGTCAAAACTAAAACGTAATGAATCAGTCCAGATCAAAATAAGAAAGTAATGGATAACATTTTACTGATTAATTAGATGAAAAAAAAAAGATCAATTAATTAAAAAGGTTAAGTAGCAAAAAGGAAGAAAAAAAGTGTTTTTTTTTTGTCAAAGAAATAAAAAAAGTTTCCAATGCAATATTTGTGGTCTGACAATTCCATTGAACACAATAAAAACAACTTTTGACAGTAATACTATTTGAGAACTGCCTTTCTGGGCCCAAAAGAATTGGCCTGACAGGCCCAAACCGAAAGGGAAGCCTGGGTTGCTAGCACCATTGTGATTTACGCATACACCATTTAGGGCTGGCCTATCTAGTGGGCTTTGTGTTGATATGCTACGTTTTTTTTCTCTCACGTTTAGATGGGCTTTCAATGAAACTGCAATTTCCACAAAACATGGTTTCAATATATTTTTGAATTTTTTTTTCAGGTGCCACTTTTTCAGCATATGCATGGATGATCTGGTCCTAGAGAACATTTGTGACCGTGTGAAGTCCCTAGTATTCACAAAGGGAGAAACGGTAAGCATTGAACACTTTCGAATTGCAACAATACCAACAGCACATATACCACAGTTATACAAGAATTGTGCAAATATATAACTTGAAACAACTAAATCATGTGCGTGTGGCTAATCATGAGGTAGATCACCAGACAGGCGACCCGGTTCAAAGAATTCTATTTGTGGTGAGGGATCACCTTCAGAGTAGCCAAGTCCTAAGAGATGGTGTGAAGAGTTGCTGCATGCTAGGCCCAGGGAACTTCGGTGGGGACGAGCTCCTTTCATGCATGGTATATAAGGAGACCCTTCATAGAGCGTCTTCCACCATCATCATTCACACTGGTCACACTTGAAACCACCGAGGCATTTGGGCTTGATGCCGAGGATGTGAAGTATGTGGCTCAACATTTTAGGTACACCTTTGTGAAGGAAAAAGTGAAAAGAAGCGCTAGGTATTACTCGTCTGGGTGGAGGACTTGGGGTGCCATGGCCATTCAGCTGGCTTGGAGGAGATACAGGCATCGGTTAACTTTGACATCACTATCCTTTATAAGGCCTCTTAAACTTGTGTCAAGGTCTACTTCCATGAAAGAGGACAGGCTTCGGCTCTATACTGCTTTGTTAATCTCACCGAAGCCCAATCAAGATGATTTTGACTTTTGATAATAACAAAAATGTATGCATATATTTAGACCACAAACTATATGCTTATGCGACTGAAAAAAATTGTATGCACATGGATGGATATGGATATTGCTATTGTACAATGGAAAGGAAAAGTGTATGCAATTTTTGCCTAGTTCCTTACATGGAGCCTTTGGTGTCGACTAATCCTTCTGTCTAAGATAGTTAGTTTGTAGCTAGCTGAACTCTAAAATGGAAGAAAAAAGTATATAGAGAACGTCTAGGAGCTCTATGTCTTGAGATGATTAATCGCTGTTTTCAGTGGTGAATACCCTCGATTCACCCAAAAAAAGAGTCTCTGTTATCTCGATGTTTATGTATATTACATTAGGTTAAATCTAATGTGATTAATTTTATTATGTAATTAAGTCATGTTTTAATATTTTTTCATTAAAGAAATGGAACAAAAACTAGTAAAGATAGGTTGAAAAGGAATATTAAATAATAGAACAGAATTTCTTTTGCTTTATTTAAGATATATTGTCATAGAATATAATGGAATTATACTATTTGAAAGTTGTCATTTATAATTTCCTTATTTAATTCCCTGAGAATTAAAAATGGGTCTTTGAGAAGAACATATATAGGGTGAATATATCGCCCAAATTTTTTTTCCACTTTTCCTTCCATTGTCTATATTTAAACTTTTCTATTTCATTTTTTTCTTCGTATTTCGTGTTTTTTATCAACTAATTGAGGGAGTGGCAATTGCCAAGAAGGGAAATAGTTAGAGCTAAATAAATCGTGTTTGGCATATAAGTGAAGGAAGTAAAATGGTTAGAAATGAAAAATGTGTTTGTCCCTTTTCACTCCAAACTTTCAATTGTTTTTCTACCCTCTAACTATTGGAGGGTCAAGGATGGAATAGTTATAATTTTCATTATTTTCTCAATAAATTTCTTAAACATTCAAACAAAAGTGTGACATATATAGTTCTTAGCTTATGCTTTACACGTTTCTTTTCTATTCCATTATTAATCATTTCTTTTTATCATCTATAAAACTCTTAGACATACAGCCTTAAAAGTTAAAAAAATGGTGTCAAATTTTTTATATTATCAATTAATAGAAATTTATTTTGATACACTATTGATGCAATGAGCTCGTATTATCATTTAAGCATATCATACTATATGTGTAATTTTTAACATAATATTTTTATTCTGCTATCATTCAATCATATAGCATTCACTCATATCATACTATATATGAAAGCAAGCAATGTATACGTTATAATATACACTCTTTGTTTCAGAATAACTATCAAACACTAAAAAATATTTGTATTGAGGACAATAAAAATATATCTTGATAAATATAGAAAATTATATGAGTTGATAAAATTATCCTTATATAGTCATCATTACTCATCTTGACTAACACATTTATATTAAGGGTATAAATAGAAAGGAAAAATTAATGTTACATATAGATATATATGTTGTAAATGGATAAATATTCTGAAATATGAAAAAAGTTAAAAAATGATAATTATTTTAACACAACATGACAAGGCAAATACAAAGGTTCTTGCCAGGGAAAATTTTCTTTGATGGTCCACATGGTTTGCTTTAGAAAAGAAAATATATGAAATGACAGAAGTATCACGGTCTGAGGTCAAAATCAAATATATAGCATGGCAACACCTCCAAATTGAACGGATATATTTTTCAGTCAGAGGCAGGGGACTGGACTAGGGGGAGAGGAGGGCCGCATTCGAACCCAATTGTGGTTCCTCTGAGGCAGTAATAAAATCAAATTCACGACCAAAAAAAAAACAAAAATCACATTTTTTTTTTCTTTTTATTTGTTTCCTTTTTATTCCTTATGATGGCCAAAAGTGTACGTACCTTAATTATAAAGTTGTTCAATTGGAAATAATAATTCCTAAGCAGTTTTTCTAATCTTGATTTGTCATGACTACACTTTGAAAAAATGTTCTGAGTAGATCACCAAAACAAAAATATTTTGATTAAAACTATTAAAACTGATCTGAGATACATCCATCTAGATATTTATACTGTATTCAGTTATAGCTAATCTAGGGCGAGTTCTTAGGATCGAACTCCGAGTTTAGGACGAGGATAAAATCTTTGTCATTATTATAATTATAATTACTATATAAATAAAATAAAAACAGCAAGGCGTGTCATTTTAAGTTTAATTGAGCATGACGTAATGTCCGACACCAATACACCAACATATGGTGTGTGTAGATGAAATTTAGTTGTGTTCTTGAGTCTGCAGTCTGCAACTTTTGCTTCCAAAACCATTTTTTCTTTGATGTCCTCTGCAAAAGCAGTTGACAACATTATAAGAAACATCATAGATAACTGAGATAGGTTAAATATAAGTTTTATCCAAACCTGGTCTCTACCACAATCACAAACAGAAATAAAGCAACCATCCATTCCCTGCATCTAAACTAGAAATAAAATTTTTAACCAAATCCAAAATCACAATCCCAAACAAAATCATCAATCATAAACCAAACTTTCTCTTAACATCAAAATATACAACATGATAGATGTAAAAATAAAGTATAAAACATTATAGATGTTATGCCTCTTTGCTAGATGAAATAGATTCAAAAGAAACTGAAAAGGAAGCCTCTGTATATAAGACATCACACACCAGTAGCAAGGCCTGAATAAAAATAAATTCCTAAGTCCTAAAAGGGGATATGGAGAGATTAAACTGTAATAAGTAGAGCTTGAAATTGGGTTAATGCATTTGCAGTAACATCATTTCTAATAATCTAATCAAAATGTAGTGATCCATAATGGTGGTTTGGTTAAGTAAGAATGCTTGGTACCACAAGAGAGACTAGCTTGAATATTAACCTGCTTAGAGCATTTAAAGCCATGTCATTTTTTATAGACCAAATATACAAAACACAACTATAATGTATCAGAAAACAAAAATGAATCCATTCCTTGCAAACCAAAGAAGCATTGATTCTAAGGAAGAAATAGTTATAGCAGGTTGCTACAGTTAAAAATGGATATCTTCTTTTAAACAGTGATATGATATCCTAAAAACTGATGAGGTCAGTAGTTAAACTTATAATACCATTTGAATAAATTTTGCACATACATGGAAAATAATACACCATCAATGTCACAAGCCAAACTTAAGTAGTTATTATTGTATTCACTTCTAATTCACGTTGCAGAGTACATCTATTCTTATAAAGATAAATTTGTAGTAAACCCAAATGCAAGAGGTAAACCATTTTAGCATTATCAGCAAATTTTGATAGCTTTTGCTCAACACAAGTCCCTTGCTTTCATTTTAAAGCGACATATAGCTCATTATCTAGCACTGGGATTTAATTATTATCATTAATAAAACTAACCATGCAGTATCTCAGACAGAAGAAAATCAAGAAATAAGCAGAGTTACTACTCCCAAGTCCAAATATGTTTGGCAATGATCAGTCTATCTATCCAGTAAACAAAAAATCACTTCCAAATTCTCATTAGGAAGATAACAGACTTGATTTATTTATTCATAGTAAGCAAGCATACTTGTGGTGCTCTCGAGCTCTGTTGTAATCTCTTGCGCATGTAACTTAGCTTGTTTCTACGAGGCTTCATGTGGACACAATGATTCTCAAACTAAACTCTGCATTTCCAAAGTAAAAATGAATATCTCATGATTGCTAATGGCCTAGAAAAAAGACAGATCATGCCTTTTCAGGGTTCACTTTGACAGTGATGCCAGGCACTTTCTTCTCAAGACTGTCTTTCACCTCAGTGGCTCTCTCAATGAATAATTTGCGTTGGGTACTAAAGGCCAACAAAATAAATAAGCAATTTAGAAACAAACAAAGAAAGTTTCAGGTATCTAGAGACTTAGCCATAATATCCTGGGAGTAGCCCCACTTTACACACACATAAATGATTTTATCAAGTGTATACTTTATACACCACTCATATGCTTCTTACACCACAGAAAGGGACCCACAATATTCTGGCAAGAACTAGAGACGTGCTAATTTTAAACTGGCTTGAGTCTTATTCCTCTAATTAATGTGATAAAGATATGATTGCAACTCTTGCCAAGTTGACTTGACTCAGTGCTGTGAGTACCAGACTAATCTTCTTCTATGATTTGGGTATCAATCAATGTAGCCATTGCATTTCATAGGACATGAAGAAGGGAAAAAAAGTTGCAGCTCAAAACTATACCAGCCATTGAGAGTTGTTGATCTTCAAATTCCTCTTTTGATATGGAGTGGCCTTGCAAGAAGCCGTGGTTGCTATTGGTGGGAACAATAATAGTGTTGGTTCAACAGTTTGGTAGAAGCAGTGGTTGCTTCCCAGAAGAGAAGATGTCACTGCTGGATTTCAAGGCTGCTTATTCCAACGAGACTCTGCTTCCTTTGTGGGTGGATCACACCGCCTTCCCTCCTCTTCACCGTCGCCGCACGCTTATCGTGGCAGATCTGACCAAGAACCTCTCCTACGCGTGCTCATCATCGCCGCCTGACCTCCGCGCCCTCCCCTTGGCCGCGGCTCCCCCCATTCTAACATGCACAGTTTCTCTCTCCCTCTCTTGCTTGTTCTCTGTCCCAAAACCCACACCCTTATGCTTGGATTTGAGCTTGGTTTGGGCTCAGACCACACCCTATATATAAAACAAAACCTGAAGCTTAAATGTTGAGAAGATGAAGGAAAGAAAAGTGGTTTTCGGTTCCTTTCTCCTGCTCCCAGCCACGGCAATAGCTCCCTTCCCTGCTGAGCTCACCATGCGCCTGCCATGGAGGATCCCTTCCTCCCGCGCGCAACTGAAACAGCCACCCCTCGTCGAACCTGAAACCCCTGCAGGCGTCCCTCTCCCTCTCGCGAACCCTTCTCCGTCGGCGTGTGTGTGTATTTGAATGTGAGGGTGTGGCAGTGAGTCCACCCCTAAATGAGAGAAAATGAAAACCCTTCCCCTGTTTATGTCTGATTTATTTTGTTTGGGCTGTTTGGGAAAAAAAAAAAAAGGAATGGTGAATAACGGCGGTTATGAACCGCCATAATTTACCAAAAATGGTCTTTTTTTTTATTAAAATTATGGCGGTTAGTTAAACTGCCCTAATTGACCACACATTGTGGCGGTTTTAAAGAGCTGCCGTAATGTAATCGCTAGTTATTTCACTTTAATTACGGTGGTTAGTAAAACCGCCGTAATTTACCGTATATTATGGGGTTTTGGATAACCGCCGTAATTTCCCTACCATAATTTACACTTTTTTTTGTAGTGCATGTTTGGTTTCTAGATTGGAAACCTTGAACAATCTATATATTTTATACATAAGTTTCTTTCTGTTTTAGCTTTTATCCAAACCATGGTTTTGGAGTTTTAAACAGAAATACAAGCATGATATATGTTTATGTTTTTTTTTTTTCAAATTGGGTTTCGCGTTTTTGGACCATAATTACATATCCAGATGCGGAGGTCATTGCTATTTCTCCCAAGACACCTCATGGCCTCCAGCGGGTTCATATGTGAGATATGCAACAAAGGGTTCCAAAGAGAGCAAAACCTTCGATGGAAACTGAGGTAATGATCTAATGAGGAGGTTAGGAAGACTGTGTACATCTGCCCTGAGAAGACCTGCGTTCACCACGACCCTTCGAGGGCACTGGGAGACCTCATAGGCATCAACTAAGAAGCACCTCAGCAGGAAGCACGGCCAGAAGAAGTGGAAGTGTGACAAGTGCTCCAAGAACACCAACAAGCCTTCTAATTAAAGTGCCACTATGACTCATCCAACACGAAGTTCTGCGAGTCATTCTTCTATACTCCGTGGAGTAAGAATTTCTTTCCTGCAAGGAGTATATGTACCTTCGGTCATAGATATGAGAGGGGAGAGAAGAGTAGAAAGAGCAATAATAAAGTGTGAAAAATTAAAATGTGGAGTAAAAACAACACGTGTTCTGTGGGATGGAGTAATTCAATTCAGGTTTAATTTGGAATAATGTTTCTTGCACACCAAAACAGTGCATACACTATACACTAAGAAGAAAAGGACAAAAATAGTGTTTTCTCTCTCTCACTTTCCCACTTAGTTTCCATTTTTTTTCTCTTATCTGTTTTGGTTTACAAGTTTACATAAATGGTTTGCAAGTTTTTTGCATTATGTTTACAAGATTTAAGGACGGGTTTATAAGTTTTTTGCACTATGTTTACAAGTTTTTTGCACTATGTTTAGAAGTTTCAGGGTGAAACTTGTAAACCCGTATTGAAACTTGTAAACATAGTGCAAAAAACTTGTAAACCCGTCCTTAAAACTTGTAAACATAGTGCAAAAAACTTGCAAACCATTTATGTAAACTTGTAAACCAAAACAGATGAGAGAAAAAAGTGAAAGCTGAGCGGAAAAGTGAAAGAAAGAGAAAATATTATTTTTGTCTTTTTCTTCTTGGTGTGTGGTGTACGCACTATTTTGATGTGCAAATAACAGCACTCTTTGATTTGGCTATCAACACGTGCAATATTTGCAGAACAATCTACTTGGAAAGCCTATAAATGTTTGTTAGTGGAAATGGTGTATAATATCCATTTCCGCATGAAACCGCTATCATATGTAACCAAAGGTGCAATACTGCATACCAATTTGAACAAATTAAATGAGCAATAGAACTCCCACAGGAACGGTTAATGTGGTCGCTCGTATCATATGTTTTGGATCATTTGATGTGATGGCCCCTTTAATTTTGCCAGGAAATTTTCGAATTATCCTTCTCTCTTTATATTCAATTGATGATCTCCTCTCCCCCTTCCCATCGAGCCATATCCTCTATCTCACCGCCATCACCACTCATCAGTTTCAGGGGCCATACCTCCTCAATTCCAACCACAATGACTTGTTGCGTGTTGATCCAGGATTCTCTTCTTCCACTCGACTGTAGCGTTACGTTGCACATGTCAACTCACTCTCGAACCCTAGTTTTGAAGAAGTTGGGTGTTCACATGGTCCGCTTGTCATCACTTTCTATTCGTTTTTGGATTTTTATTTTGTGTGTTTTTAATCAAGCGATGGTCTGCTTGTAGAACAACTCTATAGCATGGGGCGTGGATAGTCTACTCCACGACACGAAACATGGAGATCGAGAAAATATAATAGAAAATTGACCCCACAAAGCCAAAAAATGACCCCTACCTCACTTTTTAATCTCACTGTTCGATTCATTTGACAGATCATGTAATCTGGCTATATATCACCACTACCATGATCTATCAGACTGAAGGCAAATTCTATGGTGTTGTTGCCGATGGTGCATTGCATTTAACAACACTTTATAAATGTTGCTAAACGAAAACAAAAACATTGCTAAACACTACCCCTCCTCCCCTTCTCCAACTCCTCTCATCTCTCTCCTTCACTCCCACCATCACTTCCCCTCTCTTTCGTTACACCCCCCCTTTTCCTTTTACACGCCATGTCGCCTTCCTTCTCTACCCCTTTGAACTCAAAACTACACCCAGCTATTGAGGGAAGGAGTATGCAAAGAAGCCTGCTTGTTGTGTGTAGCAAAGGCCATGCTTCCATTGGCCACAGAATAGATCTTCATCATGCTATGTCGCTTGCCACCAATCAGGGTTTTAAATTACAAACCACATCACGTGATGCGGCTGCAATATTACGGTTACAATCCGTAACACAACGGTATCGAACCGCAATCGTGTTGTGATGCATTTTCACACAAGTTAACCACAACGTAATCTCAATGGGACTGCATCATGACCGTATCGGGCTACAACAGACCGTATCAAGGCCACAATGAGTTCCTTTTTCAAGTTGCAAACGCGCAAAAATTTTACACTGCATCAGTCGCAACGCGCATCACAATGGCCGCATTGTCCGCAACTGCAACAACTGCATCCACGACTGCATCCGCGACCGCAACTGCAATTTAAAACACTGCCACTAACCATTCTAGTGTATGCAAATGGTGGAGCCATGACACTTGTTGTTCACAAGGATGGAGGTCTTGTGAAGTGTCGTGACGGAGAAAATTGTCCTTGTGCCATCCTCGCCTCCATCATTAATTCTGCCTTTCAAATCCAGCTGTTGGCACAGACGACACTCTCACTCCATTTAAGTAGTTGCTTAGTCTCCAGTGATGAGCTTCACTTCATTGTAAGGCCAATTATTTTTCCAGAGTCTCTTATTAGTTTTTAGATTGTTTCGATAAGTATGTAGATAAAGTTCTTGGACAAGATAGATAGATAACACACAAGTTTGATTCAATAGTGTTATCTGTTTTATTTTATTTAACTTTCACGGGACATGAGTTATTTATTTGAATGGGTTTTAGTTTAAGAAATAAATTGATTTATAGAAATTTATGAACTGACAACTTTAGCTATGTCAAGTAGATTAATTATTTTTAAATTATTTTAATTGCATAAAAAATTGTATTTTTGCATGCCATATTTGCACTAATTCTTTGGTATGTTTGCTTCAGGGGGTTCCGTTAACTCTTAAGTTGAGTTGTTACATAGTCACTTTATTATGTATATGACTTGGTATATTTTGTAGTGCCACATCTATCACTTACTGCCCCACAATCCATTTTCTCTTCCTAACAAAATAGAGTTGCAAATGCTATAATTTAGTTTATGAAACCAAGCAGTGTACATAGTAATGTAAAGTTTAGAGAGAGCTTTTTTGGTCACTTAAGGCTTGTCTGATTTGAGTTTCTTGCTTTTAATTTTTATTTTTAGTTTTCTAATTTTTCAGACTTTAGAAATGAAATACTGAAAATTTTGAAAATTATAAATTTCAACTTTCAGTTTTCATTTCTAGTTTTCAGTATTTCTTTAACCAAATTCTTTAAACTAAAAAATAAAAAATGAAAACTAAAAATTGAAACTAATCAGACCCTTTGTTTATTGGAAGTTGCTATGTTGATACTTTTGGCTAATATAATCACTTCGTTACTTATATGCCATTTCAGTCGCTTACTTTTCCACAATCCATTTTCTCATCATAACAAAATAGGGCTGCAAATGCTACAATTTAGTTTACTAAACCAACCAGTGTGCATAGTAATGAAATTTTTAGAGAAGGTTTTTATGGCTACTTTCTTATTATACATTGGTTTCAGTTTTTATTTTTATTATATTTCCAATTTTTAAAATTTTATAAAGAAAAAAAAATAAAAAAAAAATAAAAACTGAAAACAAAAGCAAGTTTCGTAGCACTTGCCATGTTAATACTTTCGGGAAATGTTTTTCCTTAGAGTGTGTATCAAAGTTTTGTTGGCTCTATTTGTTTTACTCCTAAAAATAATTTTGGATAAAGCAAGACTTATTTACTTTTTACAAAATTGCATTGGGAATCTTAATGAGACATTATAAAAAATATTAATTTGACATCACAATAGACACGTAATTTATTTTAATTTAACAAAGTATTCGGAGCTGAACTATTAAAACTAAGATACAATCACCTAGATAATTGTATTCATTTCTTTTTTTATTGACTATAGCATGGTTAATAGCATTATTAAAATCTTTAGAAGGCTGTGTTTGGATGACGCTATGTTGGTTGTGTGGTTGTCAAAGTTCGCCTTTACTCAAGTCTAGTACGTGTTATGTAACGTAGCATCTTTTTCTTAGCAGAGCCCCTGCCACTTGGCGTTTAAAACACGTACGAATTATACGTTAAACTCATATTGCCCACTGATGCTTATTGCTAACACCTTACTCGGTTTAAATATTTTTTACATTGCAAGATTTACTTAATTTATTTTAATTTCATCCTTACGTCCATTTTTAACTAAATTATTGAAACTATAATTTTCTCGTCTACGTATAGCTGAATTCATAACATTATTAAGCCCGAGTTCTTTACATGAAAAATATATATAATAGAATTAATTAAGAGTATTGTACTAAAAATAATAATAATAATAATCAAGCGTATGGTTTCTCAATACGAGAGAATGTTTCATAAGAAAGATATAAAAAATTAATAACCAATCACAGGGAGAGTTGGAAGGAGAGAGAAAATTTTAAAGGCAGAACACTAGCATAGCATTAGCCTTTTGGTACATTGCACTAATATAGTTTCACATCAAACAGCATTTCTGATTAATTAATTTGCTGTCAGCTAGTGAGAATTTTTACCTACTAATCCGTTTTGAACCCAAGAATCAATGCCATGCTTCCGTTGGGCCAATTAATCTTGTATCAGGGTGTTCATTTCTTTGGGACGCCTTTTGCACATTTCTGTAATTTAATGCTTCATTAAATTTGAAAGGACTTTAACATTCTGTCCTTTGACCAGAATGAACATCTTAATAGGTTGGAAATGAATCTAACATGTGTTAGATACCCTTCCAAGTTCCAATAGCATTCAACAACTTGAAACTCCCTTTATTAAACACATTTGTTGCTCTGTTTCGACACCTTGCTAATGTTGATTTTTATTTTATGATGCCCTTAATGTTGGCCGCTTGGTAAGAGTGAGTTTCCCTGTAACTTCTCACACTGCCTCAATTCGAGATCTTTTACCTCTTGTTCACACCCATTGAATGATTCTTACAACATTCAGTGAAACAGAGCCAACACTTGAAAGCAACAGAGGGGCTTGATGCAAAATTGCTTTGTTAACATCTGTTGCTATCTTCCTCTTCAAATTGGTTTGCTTCTTCTGTTTCATTAAAATTTCATGATTCATTTCCCTTCACCACAGAACAAAAAATTTGATGCTAAGCTCACTAATTGAATAGTTTGATACAATCCATTCAAGATCAGGAAATTGATACAAATTACAAACAAACCAATATCTAACACAAATAACAAACAGCAAGTACAATTATTGATCACGGTTTTCACACACAAAAGAGTTACAGCACAATTGATGCACTCCAAAAATATAACAAGAGAAACTACTCCAAGAATGCTGTTGCCAGGAAAATTCCAGAAACAAGAGTCTTTTTGAGGAATCCTAAATTCTGAAAGATGGTACAACATATTCTAGAGCCGTATAAAACTTGTTTATTGGTATTACACTATATTCTCATTATAACAAAATAGAGTTGCAATTGCTAGAATTTAGTTTATGAAACCAAGTAGTGTATAGACAACTGAAATTTTTAGAGAGAGTTTTTTGGCTACTTTCTTGGTTTCCTAGAACTTGCTGTATTAGCAATACTTTTGGCTAATAATTTCTTAGAGAGTGTATCAGTGTTTTCTCTTCTTCTTTTTTTTTTTCCTTTTTTTGTTTTGTTTGGGTAAAGTTAGAAAAATCTTACTTTCATAGAAAGTGTATTGGAAAACTTAGAGCTTATTTGGTTTTAATTTCAGATTTTCACAATTGGTGAATAAAATATTAAAAACTAAAAATTAGATTTTCGTAGGTTTCACAATTTTTAATATTTTCTTTATAGAATCTAAAATACTATAAAATTGAAAATAAAAAATTGAAACCAATTCGACTCTTCATTTCTCATTTTCATTTGAGAAAAAATGTTGTCCAAACAAGCACAATGGACTTTTGTTTTATTTACTTTGATGGTCCACATGGTTTACATTTTGAAAAATATGTATCAAATATAATGTTTGGGATAGACCTACACTTTTTTTTAAAATTTTTTTTTCCCTAAGGATAGACCTAGCTGAAAATAAAATAAGTTTTAGTACTCTTCCTCTCCCAAGACGACTAATTAAAGGAGCAAGCCTAAAGCAAGCCTAACTCATCAGAAAGAGAGACGCCAATAAATCACTTTTTTTTTCTTTTTGCTATTTCTTTTTTATTTCAACTTTGATGGCCAAAAGTGTAACTATTTTATTTAAGGTGCTCAATTGGAAATAATACTTCCGAACCGGAAATAGCTTATAAAAAAAATATTAATTTGATATCACCATAGACACGTAATTTATTTTAATTTAACAAAATATTTGGACTTGAACTATTAAAACTGAGATAAAATCATCTAGATAATTGTATTCAATTTTTTTTATAGTAACTACGGGGTGTCAAGTCCAAATTTTATTCATTTATAGCATGGTTAATAGCATTATTAAAATCTTTACAAGGCATTTGTGTTTTGGACAATGCTATGCTGGTTGTTTGCGGGTCAAAGTCGCATTTACTTTTTCCAAGTTGAAGACTACATGGAAGGTAACAGGGTATCTTTTTCCTTGCACAGCCCCTGCCACCGGGCGTTTAAAACAGCGACGAATTATACGTTGAATTGATATCGACCACTAATGCCTATTGCTTACACGGTTACACCTTATTTGGTTTAAATATTTTTCACATTGCAAGACTGACTTAATTATTTCTAATTTCATTCTTACATCAATTTTTAACTGAATTACTAAAACTATAATTTTCTCGTCTAAATGTAGCCGAATTCATAACATTAATAAGCCTAAGTTCTTTACATGGAAAAACAAAATCTAGTAGAATTAATTAAAAGCATTGGTTCTTAGCACGAAAGAATGTTCCATAAGAAAGATACGAAATATTAACAACTAATCACAGAGAGTTGAAAGGAGAGAGAGAAATTTAAAGACAGGACACTAACACAGCATTAGCCTCTTCGTACGTTATTGGACTAAAATGATTTCGCGTCAGATAGCATTTTTGATTAATTAATCTGTTAGCTAGTGAAAATTTTTCGCTACTAATCCGTTTTGAATCCAAGAATCATTGTCATGCTTCCGTTGGGCCAATTAATTCATCTTGCATGAGGGTCTTCATTCTTTGAGAGCTTTTGCAAGTTTCTGTGATTTAATGCTTCATCTAAATTTAAAATTGGGGATCAAGATCTAGGGCTTTAATGTTCTGTCCTTTGAACATAATGGACATCTTAATATGTTGGAAATGAATCTATTATGTGTTAGATACCCTTGCAATAGTATCTAACAACACTAAACTTCCTTTATTAAACACATTTGTGGCTCTGTTTTAACTCGTTGCCAATGCTGATTTTTTACTTTATATTGCCTTTAATGTTGGTTGCTTGGTAAGAGTGAGTTTCCCTGTATCTCTTCACACTGCCTTAATTCGAGATCTTCTACCTCTTGTTCACATCCATTGATTGATTCTTACAACATTCAGAGAAACAAAGCACCACTTAAAAGCAAGAAAAGGGCTTAATGCTGCAAGCTGCCATCTTCCTCTTAAAATTGGTTTGCTTCTTCTGTTTCATTAAAATTTCATGATTCATTTCCCTTCACCACAGAACCAAAAATTTGATGCTAAATACACTTATTGAGTAGTTTGATGCAATCCATTCAAGAACAGGAAATTGATACAAATTACAAACAAACATATATCTAACACAAACAACAAACAGCAAGTACAATTATTGATCACGGTTTTCACACACAAAACCGTTACAGCACAATTGATACACTCCATATAATATAACAACAGAAACCATTCCAAGAATGGTATTGACAAGCAAATTCCTGAAACAATAGTCTTTTTGTGGAATCCCAAATTGGGAAAGATGGTACAACATCGTTTAGACAGTCACAGGTGTCCTCTGCAGCTTGTGATTCTCAATCCATTTCTTGATTGCATCTGAAATTGAACTGACAAATTCATATAGATTCTGGTAATGGTAATAACCAATGATCCCAAAGATGCCAATCCATAACATTCCAGTGAAGCAACCAACTAGTGGATATATAGTGGCTAGTACCAGGACTGAACAAATGCTTCCAATCAGAAGTATGATCCAAACAAAGATCATTGCCAAGCACTCATCAACACGGTGCTGAAGCATAGTTCCCAACAGCCACAGCAAGAAGCCGAGAACAATCATCAAGACTGCAGCTGCTGTAACAATTGGGTGATCAGTGAAGAACTGATTCCCAGTACCTGTGGACTTCAAGGCAGCGACACCAAGCAGGCACGTGAAGAGCTTGTAAAGGATCTCTAGTGGTTCTTTGAACTTCTTCACCTCTTCATCCCTAATAAAATAAGTTTGGTTAAGTGTTCAGAATTCCATCAAAGAGAAGAAAAAAAAAAATGTTATGATTGAGGGAACAGCTGAAATTCATGCAAAGAAATTAACTAGCTAACCTCTCTGAAGTCTCATTTCTGGGTCTAGATGAATCCATGGTAGGCAGTGAATGTGGCATCTTTTTTCCTTTGGGTTTCTCAGTTAGAAAGGCTCTTTCAGCAAGAAGATGGAATGAGGATGTTACGTTGGTGATTCTATTTGATTGTGTGTGTGTATATATATATGTGTGTCTGTGTCTATGTGTGTGTGATGGAATGAGGATGTTGGTGATTGTATTTGATTGTATATATATATATATATATGTGTGTGTGTGTGTGTGTGTGTGTGTTGTTTGAGGATTCAGTTGGCGCGCGTTCCCATTTAGGCCCATTTAGGCTTTTATTACGTGTGCGTACTAAACGTATAATACGTTGAAAAAGCATATACAATTCTTTGGCTTTGAAAATCATAGATGATGAAAACGTTAAGAAAAATTGAAAAGTTAGATTTAATGACACAGTTTTTTGTACTTTTTGTTAGAAGACGCTATTACGAATTACCTTGACCCGAATTATACGTATAAAACAGTGCTACTGTGTTAAATGGGACCCGAGAGGAACTTTCGATTGGCTCTGTTCTTTATTATTTGTGCCCATTTTATCTTTACTTTGTGAGAATCATACGTGCTCGCGTTTTTTTCAAATGGTCAGAACTAACTCACTACTATTATTCGCATCAGAGAAAAACTATTTGAAAACCTTTCAGACACCCACTTTATAATCATTGGATGTGATGGATGTCCCCACTTACTCTTAACATCCATCACATTCAACGGTTAAAAAGTGGGTGTCTGTTTCAGACACCCATTTTTGGGTGTTCAAATAGCACTTCTCTTCGCATTATATTAAAGAGAGAGAGAGAGACCTATAAAATTAATTTATAAATCAAGGAGGAATAGGACCAAAAATTGTCCTTGCAGAAAATTAATGTGTTCATGATTTAATACGCATGAATTAAAAAAAAAAAAAGAAGAAGGGAAATTACCGGTAGGATGTAATTATAAAGGAAAGGAAACTTTAAAAGGGACCGGAGAGAGGGTGCGGCTTTGTATACCAAATAAGCAAGTAGAACACAATTAAAAGCAATTATCATTTTTTTTATAGGAGTTAAATTTTGATACAGTACAATATAAAATTTTTTTATATTATTATCCAATTAAATCATTTCTTATTTGTATTTGTATAACTTTTCAAATAATTAATATAAAGCTCAACTATTTTTGTTGATTTTTTAACAATTAATTACATGATAATGTGAAATAGTTTTGAATTGTCAGTGCATAAAAATTAAAATCCTTTTATAAAAAAATTATAAACATGAGATTAATTTTGATGCATTGTCAATATAAAAAATAATATAAAAAAGTTTTACACTATCATTCAATCACATGCTTCTATTTGTCAGACTTTCAATATTATGGGTGATTGGGTCAAAAACTTATGATTGAATGTCTATGTAAAATTTTTTTATACTAACGGTGCATATAAATTAAATCCTATAAATAATAGTTAAACAAAATAAAATGGTATAATGAAATAAATCATTTAGAAAAGAATAAACATGTTACATTATTTTAGCAACCTGATTCCATAAAACAAGTGAGTCCGCATATTAGTAGTAAACTCTTATAGGTCTCAACGAGTTATGGAAAATCATGAGTCCAACTTTCATCTCCATCCCTATCTCTTAATATCTTTGTTTAAAAAAAAGCATAAAAGAATTCTAATTCTCTATGTTTTTTACTACGATATCCATAATTTGCCCTTGTATAATTTCTTAAAAAGTCATTCAACTCAAACTTTGTTGTTTGAAGAAATATGAATTTTTTAAAACTAAAAAAATAATGCTAATTATTTCTAACAAATTGTCTCGCTTTTCACTTGACTCAGTTTTGAAATAAGATCGTAACGTCAGTATTATTGTAGTTTTTAGTTTAGCTCATTGAAAAAATTTCCCCATCTTCAAACTTGCCTTATCGCTTCACACCTAATTGAATGAATGGTGGAATAAATTCTAGTGAATGGCATACACTCTAGTCATATAAAGATGTGAAATATATTGCTGTGTTAAATAAAATCCTCCAAAATTATCATACCACCACCCTTCATTCTGATGTATCGGATGGGCGGGATAGATATAATTGCTAGATTAATAGAAAAACCAGTTAAATGATTCATATTATTCACGAGGGAAAATATACAAGGCAAAACACATAAAAACGACCACTATTTTTTTCTTTCCGAAGACAAAAAATCCAGCTACTCTTGTGAAGGGAAGGGGAACAAAAAGTGGCCACGAATCCGAATAATTTCCCATATAAGTTAAAAAAGAAAACCAGTTGTCAAAGACTCTAAGACGATGGGATTTTTTAATACAATTATGTGGGCAACACAATGTGGTTGAGAGTATCTGTGTCAATGCAGGCATCCTATCTAGGCTTAAAAAAATTTACTCAAGTTACAACTAGTACTTAACTTCCATAAAAAATGAGATTACTTATTACAAATTTTTATGAACAATGAATATCATTCTTCGATGATAATAGAGAAAAGAAAGAGTCACATTTGAAAGTTCAGCCTTATAAATTTTTTATGTGGCGATCCTACTCCATATAATTTTGTGACAAACAATAATGGTCAAATATGTAAATAAACAGAGTTTTTGTTCCTCACACCACATACTCAGATGCAGATTATAAGATTACCATGAAGCACCAAATAGGCTGTCAAAGCATTGTTACTAGCAGCCATTCTAAGAAGTAGAGCAGAGTCATCAAAACCATCGTCAACACAACATTGGGGGTGTGTTATATGAATAAAGTTCCACCAATAGATGTATAGTCTTGAAGAGTTGAAGGCAATGATACCAATCAACCACTTGAAGAGTTTGTTAAAGATCTCTCGCAATATAATTCTCCGAACTTAATCTCCTCTTTCTCCCTGAGGCGTGTTTGGTTAATTCCATCAAAGAAATATGTTGGACATATATGGATGATGGGATATGAAAACAGAGATATATAGTCATATAGACAGAAACAAGTTTTGCTGAAGCATAGAAACCAGCATAGCAGCAGAATATGAAAAGGTGGACATTCTAATGCAAAGAAATCACAGTTCTCGGGGACCAAAATCCATTGCATGCATGCAAGTCTTCCTTTCTCTATCGCTCTCATCAGCAATAAATATGAAAGAAGATGCCGATTGTGTAGAAAGTTCCTTTGTCTGTCTATCTATTCCATACAGAAATATCTGAATAGTTCAGAAGTTATACAAAGTTCGATGAAAAACTATTATATCATTGTCTCAAATAAAACCATGAGATAACAGAAATTTCCAAACGAATGGAAGGCCCAGGCAAAGCATAACAGACTTATGCCTTTGAAGCGAGCTAATGAAACTGAGGATGACAACTTGCATCGACACAAGTTTCCTTAGCTGATTATATTAATAAAGTTCATTAAATGAATATTATATACACTTTACGGTGCTTCATTCTTTTATTTATTTCGATTTTTATGGGCATACCAAAAGTAGTGCTTGTCCATCAACTCAAGACTAATATATAGCCATGAAAGCAATTCATGGCTATATAATCAATGGCACAGGAAAGCTTCCCCCATGTACAAAAATGAATTCTTATTCTCTCCATTGAAGCTTTCTCAAGTCTCAGCCCAAATAAGTAACATAAGACTATTGGTGAACAAGCAAGATTTTATATTGCTTCAAATAATATATGAATTTAGCTCAATGAGTGCAATAAATTACGGGAATTTTATGTCTAAAATCTTCAATATTATATTACATTTAAAAGGGAAGGGACAAAAAAAAGGAAAGAAGAGCAAATGAAGGTTATGCTTTGGCAGCCTCTAGTGCTAAGAACTGATTTTCCTGTGTCTCTGGAGCAGCTGAGCCCCTGAAGAGCAAAATTGCCAAGCTGCCTATGCAGAAATAGATAAAGCATCCACAACAATGGGTCACATAGGAACCAAAATCAGTTCCTACAATGCATTGCCAACCAGGTCCATGACTCCTATCAAACTCCTGCAACAAAATCACACAAAAATCTAAAAAGAAGATTAAGCTAATGAGGCACTCCTATTCTACACAATCAATGGAGTCTCAACATTGGAGCTTCTTAATCAGTCTGTACCTTCTTGATAAACCTGGCTATCTCAATGGCCTCAGTGACATCAAAGAAATCTAGTGCTTTTGATGCTAAATCAAGTGCATCCTGCTGCATAGTTTGAAGCATGTCAGTTTCACCAGTCACTGCCTTGCCTTCTAGCATGGTGAGTGAAGTACTAAAGGAAAATTCGCAACAACAATAAGGATGATTATGGTGCTGAAAAGGAAGCACAACAATAGAGCACAATATTATGATCTGCTTCTAAAATAGGTTGTGAAATGTGGATAGTGGATTAAACGTAAGGGGTGGTGGTGGGGATTTAATAGAATTCGGATCAACAAGGTTGCTGCTAGTGGATCAGCCACCTATGGATTTCATTCCTTGTGGCCACCAAAAAAGCCATTGAATTAGTCCATTTCGGCATTTTTATTTTACCATATGACAATCATGGGGCCATTATTGAGTCTTTTCTAATCTCATATGGATGTAGCTTGGAGCTATACCGCTGTACCCTTGACATGGACCGGGCAATGAAGTGAACAGTATTTGCTAGAGGTGAATAAGGATAAGTTACATACATGTGCTGATCCTAGATAATGTTGTACACGTGTTCATTAACTTGTGGCTTTGTCGGTTGGATTTTGCCCTTGATTCATGCGTCGAAAAGTAAGCTGGTGCTCTAGTAATTTGTCAAGTTCTGACTATGGTCAGCTTGACTTGGAACATGTTGGCTCAGTGTATTTTGCAGAATATTCACTCTAATGCATAAACTTCAAGGCCTTGTATTTTAACTTTAGTCACTCTTTGATGAACTCACTGCACTTTGACTGATCCAAATAGATGTAATTAAGAGATAGCTAAAGTAATCGCCCAATAAGTGGAGGAGAAACAACTATCTAATCTTGTCTAGAAGAAACCAAGTTTCAGGTATACTCGAAACACTTTCATATAAATGCAATCAGATAGCAATTGAAATTAATATACTTTTTTTACTCATCATTTTGGGCTATGTGACCTCATATTGATTTGGAAATTATAGCATGTGCTCAAGTACTTTTTCCAATGAATGTCTTATAATCATGCTATATTTGCCATAATTAACTATATCTTACCATGTTTGCTACGCATATTGTGATGAAAGTCTTAAAATTACACTTGTAATTATTTGGACCACATCTGGGTCCTTGCCTGGATTATTTATGACATGGTGGGTATTTGGAATACTTATTCCATATTGAATTTTGACACGAGCTTAGTATAGGTTCTTCATACATGAATACACAAACAGACAAAGCTAGAAGACTAAAACTAGCATCCACCACGAAGTGGCTCCTGGCCAGCGATAACATACTTGCTGCAAGTGCAAACCTCAGTTTTGTCGGCATATTCATATCTACAAAAGCAGCATATTCATCAAGAAATCACAGGAATATTCATTCCTGTCCCTATTCCCCCCACCTTTTGGTCTTAAAATATCCAATTTTTCTTTTTTTTCCAAATTATGAAAGATATCCATTACTTCATCTCCTCGCAATTCTTGAAATACTGTTTTTAGAATATTGGTTTTTTTAGAATATTGGGCCTTATGTTGCAAAATGTATAGTATACTGAGAAGTCTTACAAAAAGATATCCACTTACATGCACATTTGTTGCAGCTAACTTCCGGTGTAAGTACTAATGATTCAGTCATAAGTACTTACAAAAATACCTTGTTTTCAATAACTTATCTTTATTCAATTTTTTTTTATATCAATTTTATTGGATGTCTCCGAATTCCAAAGGCACTATCTCCAACTTTTGATATAATCCAACACACGACGAATCCTTTAAACAGAAATTAAAACAATGTACACGTTGCTAAGATGTTAATCATGTTTAATCAAGCAATTGCCATTTTTTTCCCAATAGATGGAAAACGGAAGGTTCGCTTTCATTTTACTAATAGACGCTACATACCTACCTTTTGCAAGACCTGCTAACATATTCTCCTTTGTTATGTAAGATATCTGTTGCGGTAACACTAACATGATTTATATGCATACATAATGCCTGCTTATAGATATAAAATTATTTCTGTTTCTCTACCCACCAATTTTTAAACTTTTGGAAGAGATAATTCATAATATGGTATAAGAGTCGCTGTCACTAAATGGCCAGAATTTTAATCCTTGTTATCCTCCATTCCCATTTATATAGATTCATGAATCAAGCCAAAAAAAATGCTTCGCACAGAGGAGGGATTAGATATAAACCTTTTTCCCATCATGTTAGTTAAGCTTTTTTGCACCTGAAATGGAGAGAATTTTTCATGATAAACCAACCTTACTCAATAAAAAATAGTAAAATAAAATAAAGTTATTTATAAGTTCAATACATGTTTGTGAATTAATCATTATCTTTTATTTTTACTATATTTTCATGCATTAGGCTTAGTTTATATTTCTGTTTGTTTTAGAGGGCTCCAATAGATGTGTAGGTAGGATCTGAGCCATACATTTATTTTGAGATACTGTATTTATTTTCAGAAATTATGTATTTCCCTGTATGTTTTCAATGTTCAAGTATTTATTTTGAAATGCAAACTATGCCTAAGGATTTATGTAGCGAGCTAAAAATATATTTGTGTTTCGGCTTTGAAGAATTTAAATTAATTTTCAGTTTATGACCATGATTAGAAGGCAGATCCGTTTACCTTTTTTGAATAATAGACTTGATCAAGGCGCTTTCAGAGTTATGTATATTGAATACCTCAATTTTTATGAATATTATGTTCAAATAGAGAAATGGTTGTGTTGTGTTTGAAGGAAATCATATTTTAATTATAATATTATGGTAAATGATGCATATAGAGAGAGACTTAGTGATCACTAGGCTTACATGGGGATGAGATAACTCACATGCCGGTCACGTTCCCAAGTTAGGTCATGACATCCTTCCTCTCCATTTCATGTTCTATGGTTTGGCTTGTTGTTGTACTCTATTGTTGTCAAGTAGGGGTGATTCCCCAATATTATTTGAGTTTCATCTAGAGTTTTATTGCTTCAATCCCAAATATTTATGTCGTTCCCATTCCATGGAACCCAATTGGTGTTGACACCATTTGTTCCTCTCCTCCAGCTGAGTAGGTGCGAATATTGTGACCTTTATATTGATCATTAGAGTTATTTCCTTAAATTGCCATGAATGCATGATTTAGAGACTATTTTAGAGAAATTAGAAATTATTATTGATTTTATTAAGACTATGAAATATATGATTTTTGAAAGAGCATGAAAGAGATGTTTTGATACAACTCATGGGACCATTGTTGCTAAAATGACTTTATTAAAGAGCTAGAGCAGGATTATGATTGTTCTATATATATCTAGAGACTTTATGACTTCAAGAGTAGAATAATTATGTGTTTATTTAGAGAATTTAAGATTTCCATAATGATTTCCAGAGTATTGTATCTTATATAACAGAGATTGAATTCAGAGCAGAGAGTACAAAGATTAGAGAAAATAATTAGTTTTTATGATTTAGAGACTAGACGGTACGTAGCTATAAAGAAACAGACAATGAGTTAACAGCTGAACCACAACAATCTCACAAAGCAAAGATGGAACCTAGTTAGGTGTCCAATTTAGGTTCTTAAAGAATGACAGAGCAGAGAATATTGCTATGCCATGATTGACATGCAATAGAGAAATTGTTGAGTTACTTAGTGAACATAATCAGAGATCCATGCTTCTTTATTAGAATATCGTTGATTATAATTTGTATACCCTTGTTGTTGTCCCTTGAGAAGGTTACAGGTGAGGACCTGCTTACTGAGTTTTAAATAAAACTCACCCCTTTCTCTTTTTCTATTTACATATATATTAGCTGCTGCGGGTTCTTTATAGCCACCTTTTCCCCAGCAGTAGAGATATTCCCAGTTGTTGAGCTTAACTTTAGAGGGAAGTATTCTTTTATTTATGTATAGAGAGTGCTCCAATGATATTGTAGGCATAATCTGGCCCATAAAGAGAGTGTTTTGCATTGTTTGTCATGATTATTTTGTATTTAAATCATTATAGTTTTCATCGTTATTTTGTATAGAGTAACTCATTATATTGGTTTCACAGAGACAATTTTCAGAGTTTGATTATGAACTTATTATCATTTATGATAATTTGGTTTTCCAAGAGAAAAAGATTTATATTAGAGAATGAAATTGTCTTAGAAAATGGATTTTATTATTCTTATATGCATATAGAGAGAATCAAAGATCACTAGGCTTATGTGGGGATGAGTTTCCTCACGTACTGGTCATGTTTCCAAGTCGGGTCGTGATATTTTTCTAGAGTCTTTTATTAGTTTTAGATTGTTCCAACAAGTATGCAAATAAAGTTTTCGGAATATAAGTTGATTTATAGAAATTTATGAACCGACAATTTTAGCTATTTCAAGTAGGTTAATTATTTTGGAATGATTTTAATTGCATAAAAAAAATTGTATTTTTCGCATGCCATATTTGCACTAATGCTTTAGTATGTTTCTTTGAGGGGGTTCTACTAACTGCTAAGTTTACATGATCACTTTATTACATATATGACTTGATATATTTTGCTAGTGCCACACTGATCACTTACTACCCCACAATCCATTTTCTCATCTTAACAAAATTAACTTTGCTTATTTAACACCCAACATTCTTAAACACCAAAACACCCTACTTGCAAAATATATGGATCGTACCACTTACTTTTTCTCTTAACTTATTATCTCTTCATCACTCCTCTCATATCCACATGGACTCATGGGCGTCTACATCTATGTAGGTGTTGAAATAACATTGTTATAACAAAATAGAGTTGCAAATGCTACAATTTAGTTTATGAAACCAAGCAGTGTACATAGTAATGTAAAGTTTAGAGAGAGCTTTTTTTGCCACTTAGTTTCTTGGAAGTTGCCATGTTAATACTTTAGGCTAATATAATCGCTTAATACTTGTATGACCATTATATTTGTCAATGCCACATCAATCACTTGGTGCATTTGGTTTCAATTTTTCAGTTTTCAGTTTTTGTGGAGGAAAAACTGAAAAAACTGAAAATTGAGATCTCAATTTTCAGTTTTTTCAGTTTTTCCTCCACAAAAACTGAAAACTGAAAACAGCAAACCAAACGCACCCTACTTTCCCACAATACATTTTCTCATCATAACAAATAGAGTTGCAAATGCTACAATTTAGTTTATTGAACCAACCGGTGTGCATAGTACTGAAATTTTTAGAGAAGGCTTTTTTGGCTACTTTCTTCTATTGCGTTTAATTTTAGTTTTTAATTTTCAATTTTTGTTTTTATCAAGTGCAAGTTTTTCAGAATTTGCCATGTTAATACTTTTGACTAATACTTGTTCTTAGAGTGTGTCAAGGTCTTTATTGGCTCTGTTTGTTTTACTGCTAAAAGTAATTTTGGATAAAGTAAAACTTAATTACTTTTTACAAAAGTGTTGGAGCTTAATGAGAAATTATAAAAAATATCAATTTGACATCACGATAGACACTTAATTGATAATTTAACAAAATATTTGGTGCTGAACTATTAAAACTGAGATACAATCATCTAGATAATTGCATTAATTTCTTCTTCTTTTTTTTTTTTTATTAGCTGCGGGGCGTCAAGTCCAAATTGTATTCAATTATAGCATGGTTAATAGCATTATTATAAGAAAAACATTATGAGAATAATAAAATTACACAACAAATGTATACCACACATTTTATTATTATTAGATATGATGAGTGATCCTCATTCATCCCACTCACTGATCACATCCAATGATGATAAAGTATATAGTGAGCATTTATTGTATAATTTTATTGTTTTCAGCGCATTACATTTATTAAAATATTTACAAGGCTGTGTGTTTGGACGATGCTATGTTGGTTATGTGTTTATCAAAGTCGCTTTTACTTAAATCTAGTACGTGTTATGTAACGTAGCATCTTTTTCTTGGGAGAGCCATTGCCACTTGGCGTTTAAAACATGTACGAATTATACGTTAAAATGACATTGCCCACTAATGCTTATTGCTTACACCTTTCTTGATTTAAATATTTTTTAATCCAAGATTTACTTAATTTTTTTTAATTTCATTCTTACGTCAATTTTTAACTAAATTATTAAAACTATAATTTTCTCGTCTACATATGGCTGAATTCATAACATTATTAAGCCCTAGTTCTTTACATGAAAAAAATATATACTAGAATTAATTAAGAGCTTTTTTTTTTTTCAGTACGAGAGAATGTTTCGTAAGAAAGATACAAAAAATTAATGACCATTCATAGGGAGTGTTGGAAGGAGAGAGAGAGTTTCAAGGGCAGAACACTAGCAAGCATTAGCCTTTTTGTACGTTGCACTAATATAGTTGCATATCAAATAGCATTTTTTATTAATTAATCTGCTGTCAACTAGTGAGAATTTTTAGCTACTAGTCCGTTTTGAAGCCAAGAATCAATGTCATGCTTCCTTTGGGCCAAATAATCTTGTATGGGGGTCTTCATTTCTTTGAGACGCCTTTTTGCACATTTCTATAATTTAATGCTTCATTAAATTTGAAATTGGGGATAAAGTTCTGGGACTTTAATGTTCTGTCCTTTGATCATAATGAACATCTTAGTACGTTGGAAATTAATCTAATGTATGTTAGATACCCTTCCAATAGTATCTAACAACTTGAAACTCCCATTATTAAACACATTTGTGGCTCTGTTTCAACACCTTGCTAATGTTGATTTTTACTTTATGATGCCCTTAATGTTGGTTGCTTGGTAAGAGTGAGTTTCCCTGTATCTTCTCACACTGCCTCAATTCGAGATCTTTTACCTCTTGTTCACACCCATTGAATAATTCTTACAATATTCAGGGAAACAAAGTCACCACTTAAAAAGCAAGAAAGGGGCTTTTGATGCAAAATTGCTTTGTCAACATCTGTTGCTATCTTCCTCTTAACATCGGTTTTGCTTCTTCTGTTTCATTAAAATTTCATGATTCACTTCCCCTTCATCACAGAACAAAAAATTTGATGCTAAAGTCACTTATTGAATAGTTTGATACAATTCATTCAAGATCAGGAAAATCGATACAAATTAGAAACAAACTTATTTCCAACACAAACAAGTACAATTATTGATCACATATTCCACACTCAAAAGCGTTACAGCACAATTGATACACTATATATAATACAACAACAGAAACCACTCCAACAATGCTATTGCCAAGCAAATTCCAGAAATAAGAGTCTTTTTGAGGAATCCCAAACTGTGAAACATGGTACAACGTGGTCTAGATAGGCACACGTGGAATCTGCAGCTTGTAACTCTCTCTCAGTTTCTTGATTGCATCTAAAACTGAACAGACGAATAACTCGTATAGATCTTGGTAATTGTAATAACCAATGATCCCAAATATGCCAATCCATAACATTCCAGTGAACCAAGCAAAGAGTGGATATACAGTGGCTAATACCAAGACCGAATAAATGCTTCCAATCACAAGTATGATCCAAAGAAAGATCATTGCCAAGCACTCATCAACACGGTGCCGAAGCATAGTTCCCAAGAGCCACAGCAAGAAGAAGAGAACCATCATCAAGACTGCAGCTGCTGTAACAATTGGGTGCTCAGTGACTAACTCATTCCCAGTATCTGTGGACTTCAAGGCAATGACTCCAAGCAGCCACTTGAAGAGCTTGTCAAGGATCTCTTGTGATTCTTTGAACTTCATCACCTCTTCATCCCTAATAAGAAAAGTTTGGTTAAATCTTCAGAATTCCATCAAAGAAAAAAAAAAATTGTTATGATTGAGGGAGCAGTTGAATTTATGCAAAGAAATTAAGAGATCTCTGGATATGTATAGTATAGATTTGATCAATCACTAACTAACCTCATTGGAGTCTCATTTCTGGGTGTAGATGAATCCATGGTAGGCAATGGATGTGGCAGCTTTTTTCCTTGGGCTTCTTAGTTAGAATGCTATGCAAGAAGATGTGAGGGAATGAGGATGCTTGCTGGTTATTGTGTTATATACATATGCAAGGGTTCATATTTGGCGCCATCCCGTAAGGACGTACTAAACGTATAATACGTTAAAAAAGCTGATGGAAAACGTTGAGAAAGAAAAGAGCTAGACTTAAGTTTTTGTAGTTCTGTTAGAATATCCGAACCCGAATTATACGTATAAAACCCTGGGGGCCCCGAGAGGAATTTTCGATTGACCTCTATTCTTTATTATTTGTGCCCATTTTATCTTTAATTTGGGAGAATCATATGTCCAAAACATAGGAACATTACAATATTTAATGTTTCGGCCACAAGGAAAGTGCATGCTCGCTTCTTCTTTCTTTTTTTTTTTTTCAAATGGTGAGAACTAGTGAACTAACATTCACGTTATATTTGAAAAAATAGAGAGAGAGAGAGAGAGAGAGAGACCTATTAAATTAATGTACACATCAAGGATGAATAAGACCAAAACTTATCCTTGCAGAAAATTAGTGTGTTCATGATTTAATACGCATGAATTCAAAAAAAAAAAAAAAGAAGGGAAATTAGCAATAGGATATGATTAGAAAGGAAAGGAAACTTTAAAAGGGACCCGCGAGAGGGTGCAATTTTGTATACCAAATAAGCAAGTATAACATAATTAAAACAATTATCAGTTTTTTTTTTTCTATAAAAGTTTAATTTCGATGCATTATAGTGTAAATTTTTTTTATACTTTCATCCAATCAAATCATTTTTCATTTGTATGACTTCTCAAATAGTGAATATGAGACTAAACTCTTTTTATTAATTTGGCAACATATAATTTGATGACAATGTGAAGTAGTTTTATATTGTCAATGTATGAAAATTAAACTCTTTTTATAAACAAAATATAAATACAACATTAATTCTGATACATTTTCCGTATAAAACATAATATACAAAAGTTTTACACCATCATTCAATTACTTATTTCTATTTGTAAAACATTCAATGTCGTGGATGGTTGAGTCAAACACTAATAATTGGATATGTCTATGTGAATTTTTTTTACCCTCACTCATGATGCATACAAATTAAATCCTATAAATAATAATAGTTAAATAGAATAAAATGGTATAATGAAATAAATAATTTAAAAATGAATAAACATGTTACATTATTCTAGCAAATTGATTCCATAAAGCAAGTGAGCATACAATTTAATGGTAGACTCTTACATGTCTCAACGAGTTATAGGAAGTTATGAGTTCAATTCTTATCTTCACATTTATCCGATCCTTTAATATTTTAGTTGAAAAAAAAAACGAAAACCGATTCCATAAGACAATTCTAATCCTCTATATTTTTTATAATGGCCATAATTTGCCCTGTAATTTCTTCAAAAGTCATTCAACTCAAACTTTGTTGTTTGAAGAAATATGAATTTTTTAAAATTAAAAAATTAATGCTAATTATTTCCAACAAATTATCTCGCTTTTCACTTGACTCAAAAGTTTTTGAACTAAGGTTGTAACGTCAGTATTACAGTAGTTTTCACTTTAGGTCATTGAAAATTTTTCCATATTTTCAAACTTGACTTATCACTTTACACCTAATTGAATGAATGGTGGAATAAATTCCAGTGATTTTTTTTTTTGGGGGTGGGGTTTACATATATAAATAAAATAAAATAAATAAAATAAATATGATATTACATAGATCCCCTAATTGTAATTCATTTCCATATATATCCTAATTTTTATATAATAGAAATCAATTATAACCGATTTCTATACAAAATTCAAAATTTCATTAGCTACTATAAAGAAGTCGACTATAATTTACTTTTATACAAGCCTCCAACGATCACATTGAACATTCTTGCATGCATTAGAATGGTGTGAAAAGTCGATTATAATCACTCTGTATTTATTGTGTCTCATGGGGTATGTATTGATTTTATGCAATCAACTTGCTGTTATTGCTCCCTAAATGTTTTCTACTCAGAGTAACATTGTTAAGTTGAATTTGTACAGGTCTGGCCCTAAAGTAACATAGCACGATATATATATATATATATATACCTTTCAGTCTGCATTTCATGTCAACTTCTGAGGTGATGACTTGGATAGAGTCATCTGGTACAGGGAGATCTATGTCAGTGCTTCAGCCACCAGATATCATTGCCATCGACCATTAGTTGAGCATATCCCAGCTCCCTCTCATCAAGGCTCTTGTCAAGAGCATCAGGCGGAGGCGGCTCATGAGGGGGATCAAGAGGAGGATTAGGAGTAGGAGCACAACTAGGAGGGGATCAGGAAAAAGAGGGTGAGCAAAAAGAGGATTTTCATAAACATACATTGACTAGTGTAACCTAAAACATTTATGGTAACAAATAGGCGAAGATAAATTCAATTTAAGAATATTACTCTGAATAGAAAACAGTTAAGGAATAATAATAGCAAGCTGATTACAAGGCACAATAAGTACACAACGAATTAGTATAGAAGTCGATTATAACCAACTTGGCATACACTGTCAGAGTATCCCAAAGTGTTTTAGAAGTCAATTATAATAAACTTATTTATTGAACTGGAGTTGATTATAATAGACTTCTTTATTGAATTAAAGTCAATTATAATAGACTTCTGTATAAAATAGACATCAATAATAATCAACTTTTCAAACCATTCTGACACATGCAGAAATGCTCACTGTGACCTTTGGAGGCTTGTATGAAAGTCAATTATAGTTGACTTCTTTGTACTAGCCAATGAAATTTTGAATTTTGTACGGAAATCGATTATAATCAACTTCTATTATATATAAATTAAGACATATATGTAAATGGATTCCAGCTGGGATATCTAGGTAATATTGTATTTATTTTATTTTATATATGTAAAAAATCCAGTGAATGGCATACACTCTAGTCACATAAAGATGTGAAATATATTGCTGTGTTCAATGAAATACTCCAAACCACCGCCCTTCGTTCTGATGTATCGTATGGGCGAGATAGATACAATTGCTAGCTTAACAGAAAAACCAGTTAAATGATTCATATTTCCACATGGGAAAATATATATACAGGGCAAAAGACATAAACGACCACTAATTTTTTCTTTCCAAAGACAAAAAATGCAGCCACTCTTGTGAAGGGGAGGGGAACAAAAAGTGGCCACCAACCGAATAATTTCCCATAAAAATTAAAAAAGAAAACCAGTTGTCAATGACTCTTTAAGGCAATGGGATTTTGTAACACAAATATATGGGCAACACAATGTGGTTGACAGTATCTGTGTGTCAATGCATGCATCCTATCTAGGCTTAAGAGGAAGGGGGGGGGGGGGGGGGGAACAGTACTCACAAGTTACAACTATTATTTAACTTCCATTAAAAAGAAAGAGTCACATTTGAAAGTTCAGCCTTATAAATTTCTTATGTGACGATCCTACTCCGTATAATTATGTGAGAAACTCCAATCACTGATAGAAGGATGAAAACTAGTTTATCTCCCTTAATTCTTTATCTTTTTGTTTAATATGTAAATAAACAGAGTTTTCATTCCTCACACCACATATTGAGATGCAGATTAAGATTACCATGAAGCACCAAATAAGCTGTCAAACCATTATTACTAGCAGCCATTCTAAGGACTAGAGCACAATCATCGAAACCATGGCCATCACAACATTGGGGTGTGTTATGAATAAAGCTCCGCCAAAAGCTGTATAGTCTTGATGAGTTGAAGGCATGCTACCAATCAACCACTTGAAGAGTTTGTTAAAGATATCTTGCAATATAATTCTCTGCTTAATCATCTCTTTCTCCTTGAAGGCATGTTTGGTTAATTCCATCAAAGAAAACTGTTGGATATGAAAACACAAAGATATAGCCATATAGACACAAACAAGTTTTGCTGAGGCATAATAGCAGAATATGAAAAAGTGGACATTCCAATGCAAAGAAATCAGTTTTCTGGGACTAAAATCCATTGCATCAATACAAGCCTTCCTTTCTCTATCCCTCTCATCAGCAATAAAATATGAAAGAAGCTGATTGTATAGAAAGTTCCTTTCTCTGTCTGTCTATTCCATACAGCAATATCTGAAAAGTTCGAAGAAAAACTATTATCATTGTCTGAAATAAAACCGTTAGATCATAAAAATTTCCAAACGAATGGAAGGCGAAGGCCTATGCAAAGCATAATGCCGTTGAAGCGAGCTAATGAAACTAAGGATGACCATTTCATTTATTTGCGTCGGCAAAAGTCCCCTCATGATTAAATCAACAAAGTTCATTAAATGATATCATATACACTTTCAGCTTCTTCATTCTTTTATTTATTTCGGCTTTTGTGCACATACCAAAGATAATGTTTGTCCATCAATGGCACAAAAAAGTTCCCCCCATGTACAAAAATTAATTTTCATTCTCTCCATTGAACCTTGCTTAAGTCTCAACCTAAATGATCAGTAACATAAGACTATTGGTGGACAAGCAAGATTATTGCTTCAAATAATATATGAATTTGGCTCAGTGAGTGCAATAAATTACAGGAATTTTATGTCTAACATCTTCAATATTATATTACATTAAAAAGGGAAGGAAAAGAAAAAGAAAGAAGAAGAGCAAATGAAAGTTATGCTTTAGCCGCCTCTAGTGCTAAGAACTGATTTTCCTGTGCCTCTGGGGCAGCTGAGCCCCTGAAGAGCAAAATTGCCAAACTGCCTATGCAGAAATAGATAAAGCATCCATAACAATGGGTCACATAGGAACCAAAATCAGTTCCTACAATGCATTGCCAACCAGGTCCATGACTCCTATCAAATTCCTGCAACAAAATCACACAAAAATCTCAACAAGATTAAGCTAATGAGGAACTCCTATTCCAGACCCTGGAGTCTCAACATTGGAGCTTCTTAATTAGTCTGTACCTTCTTGATAAACCTGGCTATCTCAATGGCCTCAGTGACATCAAAGAAATCCAGTGCTTTTGATGCCAAATCAAGCGCATCCTGCTGCATAGTTTGAAGCATGTCAGTTTCACCAATCACTGCCTTGCCTTCTAGCATGGTGAGTGAAGTACTAAAGGAAAATTTGCAACAACAATAAGGATGATTATGGTGCTGAAAAGGAAGCACAACAATAGAGCACAATATTATGAACTGCTTCTGAAATAGGTTGTGAAATGTGGATAGTGGATTAAAGGTAAGGTGGTGGTGGTGGGGATTTAATAGAACTCAGATCAACTAGGTTGGTGCTAGTGGATCAGCCACGTATGGATTTCCTTCCTTGTGGCCACCCAAAAACCCATTGAATTAGTCCATTTCCGCATCTTTATTTTACCATATGATAATCATGGGCCCATTGTTGAGTCTTTTCTAATCTCATATGGATGTAGCTTGGAGTTATTCTACTATACCCTTGACATGGATCAGCAATGAAGTGAACAGTATTTGCTAGAGGTGAATAAGGATAAGTTACATACATGTGCTGATCCTAGATAATGTTGTACACGTGTTCAGTAACTTGTGGCTTTGTCGGTTGGATTTTGGCCTTGATTCATGTGTCGCAAAGTAAGCTGGTGCTCTAGTAACTTGTCAAGTTATGACTAGTCAGCTTGATTTGGAACATGTTGGCTCAGTGTATGTTGCAGAATATTCACTCTAATGCATAAGCTTCAAAGCCTTGTATTTTCCTATAGTCACTCTTGAACTTACTGCACTTTGACTGATCCAAATAGATGTGATTAAGAGATAGCTAAAGTAATCGCCCAATAAGTGGAGGAAAAACAACTGTGTAATCTTGTCTAGAAGAAGCCAAGTTTCAAGTCTACTCGAAACACTTTTTCATATAACTGCAATCGGACAGCAATTGAAATGAATATACATTTTTTACACATCATTTTGAGCCATGTGACCTCATATTGATTTGGAAATTATAACATGTGCTCAAGTACTTTTTCCAATGAATGTCTTATAATCATGCTTTATTTGCCATAATTAACAATATCTTACCATGTTTGCTAAGCATATTGTGAAGAAAGTCTTAAAATTACACTTGTAATTTTTTGGACCACATCTGGGTCCTTGCCTGGATTATTTATGACATGGTGGGTATTTGGAATACTTATTCCATATTGAATTTTGACACGAGCTTAGTATAGGTTCTTCATACATGAATACACAAACAGACAAAGCCAGAAGACTAAAACTAGCATCCTCCACAAAGTGGTTCCTGGGCAGCGATAACATACTTGCTGCAAGTGCAAACCTCAGCTTTGTCGGCATATTCATATCTACACAAGCAGCAAATTCATCAAGAAATGACAAGAATATTCATTCCTGTCCCTATTCCCCCTACCTTTTGGTTTTAAAATATCCATTTTTTTTTTTTCAAATTATGAAAGATATCCATTCCTTCATCTCCTCGCAATTCTTAAAATACTGTTCTTGGAATATTGGGCCTTATCTTGCAAAAAGTATAGTATACTGACAAGTCTTACAAAATGATATCCACTTAAATGCACATTTATTGCAGCTAACTTCCGTTGTAAGTACTAATGATTCAGTCATAAGTAATTACATAAATACCTTGTTTTCAACAACTTATCTGCATTCAATCTTTTTTTTTTTTTCATATCAATTTTATTGGATGTCTCCGAATTCCGATGGCACTATCTCCTACTTTTGATATAATCCAACGCACGACGAATCCTTTAACCAGAAATTAAAACAATGTACACGTTGCCAAGATGTTAATCATGTTTAATCAAGCAATTGCTATTTTTTCCCAATAGATGGAAAACGGAAGGTTCCCTTTCATTTTACTAATAGAAACATATTCTCCTTCCTTATGTAGGATATCTGTTGCGGTAACACTAACATGATTTATGAACACGATGCTTTCTTATATATATAAAACTATTCATGTTTCTCTGTCTATTAATGTAAACTTTTGAAAAAAATAATTTATAACATGGTATAAAAGCCACTGTCACTAAATGGTAAGGATTTTAGTCTTTATTATCCTTCATTCCCATTTGCATAGACTCACACTTCAAGCCCAAAAAATAAAAATGGTTTGCATAGAGGGGGAATTAGATATAAACCTTTTTCCCATCCTGTTAGTTAAGCTTTCTTGCACCCAAAAAAGAGAGAATTTTTCCTGATAAACCAACCTCAATAAAAATAGTAGAATTTGATAGACATTTAAATATTGATAATTTAAATAAAAAGATAGTAAAATAAATTTATTTAAACAAAACACCAAAATTCGTCCCTCGAAAATTTTGCGTCAACCAAATTAGTCCCTGTAAAAAAAAAAAAAAAATCTCAAATTAGCCCTTCTCAAACTCAAACATCTACTAAGTTAGTCCATCTGTTAACATCACTAACGGAACATGCTTACGTGTCCATTAGTATGCTGTTAGAATCACCTTCTTCTTCATCTCCCTTCTTCTTCATCAATGAAAAACCAGAAACCTCATTTCTGAAAGTTAAACTCTTGCCCCAATCTCCATTAGCTTGTTATCTTAATCAAAATACACATTGTATGTGCTCTCTCATTTTATCCTTTTCACCTTTCTACTTTTTTTTCCATGATTTTCACTCTCTTTTCCCCCAAACAACACAAAAAGGGAAGGAATGAACAGAGACAGAGGCAAGAAACAGAAACCTTGCCATCAGCGACATCCACACACACCAACCACACCTCAACTAGCTAATGCGCACCATAGATCCTAGCTAGACAATGCATTGATTCCAGTACCCTCCTACAACACAAAGATCTGCAACACAGAAAATGTTTAGGAAAAAAAAAACGCGAAGCACTTGTACGCGATGAACCCATCGATGCCTTCTCCATCAACAAGAAGACCAAGCCGAAGATCGAAGACACCAAAATGCAGATTTCGCCTTTCCATTCATATCTCTTTTCTCTACCAAGCCAGTTTAATCAATGAAGCTAGCATGAAAGCTTGAAAGATCAATAACTGGGGCGAGCAGAGCATTTCTAGTTATCAAGGGGAGTCCATGGTTGCATTGCCTCCCTTTAGGGCAAGAGTTTAACTTTCAGAAATGGGGTTTTTGGTTTTTCATTGATGAAGAAGAAGGGAGATGAAGAAGAAGGTGGTTCTAACAGCACACTAACAGACACGTAAGTATATTCCGTTAGTGATGTTAACAGAGGGACTAACTTGGTAGACATTTGAATTTGGGAGGTATCAATTTGAGATTTTTTTTTTTTTTGCAGGGACCAATTTATTTATAAGTTCGATACATTAGGTTTGTGCATTCATTTTTATCTTTGGTTTTTACTATATTTTTAGATATTAATTTTGATATTTTATAATTATAAAATAATTTTTACATTATTATTTAATTACATATTTAATTTCTATTTATAAGATGTTTAAGTAGCAATTAGTCAAATCAATTACCTTACTAGTATAACAATATATTACTGAATATTTTATTTATTCTGACAATACATCAAAATCAAACTCATATTTTAAATATAATAAATGATAACCAATATTTAGTGCTATGAAAAATATTATACCAAATATGCTATGAAAAATGTAACACATCTTTAATAATAAGACATATAACAAATCCTCATACTTACAAAGGCAAACCAACCTGTCTTCCCCATGAAAACAAGAAAGAACAAAAGAAAAACACCTCAATGTATGATAATAATGTACATATTCAAAACCCACAAAAAAGCCTTCTCTTCAGCAAGAGTCAGCATCTTCTTCGCCACCTTTCTCTCTCCTCCCTCAATTCTCCATTCCCTTCTTTTCCCTTATTTACCCTATTATCCCAACCCAATCCCTTTCTCTCTCTCTCTCCTCTTTCTTTTCAGTTTTCACCATCCTCCTCTTTCATATTTCATTCTTTACACTTCCCATATATCTCCCTCATTCATTCCCCTTCCTCTCACCGCCACACACGAGCCGAGCACGTGCCACCACTCCCCCCGCACTCTCAACCCCCAAACCGATGACGCCGCGAACACTCTGGTCGTCATGCTTCGGCAAGCACACCCACAGCTCCGCCGGCGGCGGCCGGGACGATTACTCCGACACTGCGGATGACGGGGGCGGAGGCGCGGCGGCGGGACCCGTGGTGGTGGAGATGTTCACGTCGCAGGGGTGCGGGACGTCGCCGGCGGCGGACCTGGTGCTGTCGCGGCTGGGAAGAGGGGACTTCCGGCTGAAGGTGCCGGTGCTGCTGCTGGCGTTCCACGTGGACTACTGGGACTACGTGGGCTGGAAGGACCCTTTTGGGTCAAGCCAATGGACCGTTAGGCAAAAGGCCTATGTTCAGGCCCTTGGGCTTGACACCATCTACACCCCACAGGTTGTAGTCCAGGGGAAGGCCCACTGTGTAGGGAATGACGAGAATGCCCTCATCGATGCTATCACTTCTGCCCCTAGATACCCTGCTACAACGTTCCAGGTTGGCACTACTACTTGGTAGCAATAGCACCTCATCCTTCTTCTTTAACTCAGCATGCATGCATGATTGCATTACTTCTTCTTCGGGGATTTTTTGGTGATGTGAAAAATTTTGATCATTTGCTTCTTGAATTGATGATCAGTTTTTTTTTTTTTTTTTGGGGTCATATTTAAGTGAATCTTGTTAAGAGAAATAATGTCGCCATGTGACATTATTTTTATGTCATTTTTGCCATGTTAGTTGTTACTGTGTCTTTTTGTTTTTTCGGTAAACATAGGCCAACATGCCCAAAAGAGAATAAATAATTACAAGTCTAGGGGTGAAGACCTCGTAACATTAAAAGTTAACAGCCTCCTTGTATATAGTGACGGTTTTTGTTATTTTTAATGACATACAAGTACTTTAATTAAAATTTATGCGTGAAATTTCTTTTTGACAATATATAAGCTTATCACTAATGACTGAATTGATAAGCTGTTTAAAATGCAAGGAGTTAGATTCTTTTTGCAAAAAGACAAGAAATATTTTTAAAAGCAAAAATAATTAGGATAAGATACCAAATTGTCCCTTTCGCCTTGTTTGTTCTTTTTATGAAGGGGTCTCTTTCGATGGTAAAAGGGTGAAGGGCAATCTATGTTTGTAGGATTATTTTTAATTTTCAAGGTGCGTTTGTTTTAGACTTTGTAAAAAATATTATAAAATTTAAATTTTATATATAATTGAAAAATTTTAAAATTAATCTTTTTAATATTCTGATTTTTTAAAAAAATTTATCCAAATGTATAAAAAATGATTTTTTTTTTTTTTTTAGTAAAAGGAGTGATCCTAGGTTCCTAAAATCACATCCAAACACACCCCAAATTCCTTGTGAGTAGTAGTAATTTTGAAGCTAAATTTGTTTCATTCATCATATGCCACAAGTTCTACAGGATTTATGTTTGGTTCAGCTTGGGTAGTTACCGCGGATAAAGGTTTAAGGGAAACAAACTAGCTTCAAATAATAATAACCACTTATATTTTAATTTTTTTTTAAATCTTAAAGAGGGTTTAGGACATATTTTCAATTATGAATGTGCATATTTGGCAGTGTCTTATTTATGTATGACAATGAGACGGTGTGAAACAGCTAGTAGGAGATGGATAAATGGGATTTGAACCCTAACCCAAAGCACATCATCCCCTAACTAAATTTGTTTTTAATTTTCAAGGTGCTTTTGTTTTAGACTTCGTAAAAAATGATTATAAAATTTAAATTTTATATATAATTGAAAAATTTTAAAATTAATCTTTTTGATATTCTGATTTTTTAAAAAAATTTATCCAAATGTATAAAAATTGATTTTTTTTTAGTAAAAGGAGTGATCCTAGGTTCCTAAAATCACATCCAAACACACCCCAAATTCCTTGTGAGTAGTAGTAATTTTGAAGCTAAATTTGTTCCATTCATCATATGCCACAAGTTCTACAGGATTTATGTTTGGTTCAGCTTGGGTAGTTACCGCGGATAAAGCTTTAAGGGAAACAAACTAGCTTCAAATAATAATAACCACTTATATTTTAATTTTTTTTTAAATCTTAAAGAAGGTTTAGGAAATATTTTCAATTATGAATGTGCATATTTGGCAGTGTCTTATTTATGTATGACAATGAGACGGTGTGAAACGGCTAGTAGGAGATGGATAAATGGGATTTGAACCCTAACCCAAAGCACATCATCCCCTAACTATATTGACCATAAAAGGTGTTACTTGAACTTTTGCTGTAACGTATTTCATGCTTTGCAAGAACGAGTATTTTATTTATTTATTTATTCATGAAATTAAACTACTATGTACATTGTACCAGAAAGACTGTTTTGGTAAGAAACACATGGAAAGATTAGTGCATATTTCTGGATTGTCATCTTTCCCACTTTTGTAAAGAGTATGGTACCAATGCCACATGTAAGAGCTATAACGTTTTGCTCAAGAAATAATTAGTCAGTCTTAAAAAGAGAGAGAGAGAGGATAATAATCCATTACGAGTCACGTTTTAGGAGTTGGCAATGCTTTTCTTTTTGGCTGTTTGCGTGCTTTTCCAAAGGATTCGTTACATCATGTATAAGACCTTAGCCTCAGGTAAACCTGAAGCAACTTGTGGTAGATCCAAAAACAGATGTTGACATGAGGTGTTTTTCAATCACAAGGTCATCATCTCAAGCAACAAGTGGGACGCCACTTGCTCACCTAATTAATGCCAAAATGGTGTTTTATGGATGAATTATGATGTCATCTAAACATATCGACACTGTCGCAACATGTATCTCATGTCCACACATCATTCAATGATAAACGGGTGTGAATCTGCATTCTATAAATGCATGTATACATGACATTATCCTTTAATTTATGGATCAAGGAAGCTGTCTTGTGCTTTACACCATCCAAAGGAGTTGGGTTGGATCATAGACATCACTTCACTCGATCTTCTTGAAATTTCAATAAAATTAAATGCAACTCTTCACACATAAAACCACTTATTAACAAGAGAATCATGTTCCACATGCCAGTCATTTTCTTAGCAAAATTAAGTCCCAAGAAAACCAATAATACAACAAAAGAAATTTACAAAGTTTGACAGTTGAGCAAAATTGTGTGCTAGCAGGTAACTTTCAGAAGACCCACATCAGATTCTTTGGAAGTCATCCTTACAGGAGCATTGAGGACCAAAGTGGACAGTCATGGGGCAGATGTCATGGTGGCACTGTATGAAACGGGTTTGGTTACTGACTGCCCAAGAGGGGAGAACAAAGGGCGTGTTCTATCCAATGACTATGTTGTCAGAAAACTAGAAAAGCTCTGCAATGTGAAAGATCACCCTCCAAAGAAGACAGTTTCAGGAACAATTACTTTTCCCTTGTGGAGTTCATTCAACAGCAGCAGGTGTGGCCTAGCGGTCTTTGTTCAAAACAGCTCTTTTCAAATTTTTGGTTCACAAAATTTTCACCTGCCGGATGATATATGACATTGATTTCATTTGTTTTTGTTTGTTCTGCTTACTGTTTCGGGCTCAATTGTTAGGCTGTGTACAGGGTTTGTAGTTTAGGATCAAATGTCCTTTTTTTCTTTTTTACCTCTTCTCTTCATACCTTGCTCTTCCTTTCTATGGGTTCTACATTGGGAAATGAGAAAGTAAGTTGAAATTGCGATGCAGAATATTTTGATTTGATATTAGACTTTACATTGAATTTGGTTCTTCCTGTAGGCCTTGATTCGTAATGTCTATAGACTTGATAGTATCATTAGCTATTCAAATGTCAACACATGCAGGCATTCGAATATTTGCAATGGAAAATTTTTGCCCTCCTCGATAGCTACCAATTCAGATATTTATATGATTGATCTATTATACAGCCAGGATATTTGATAATTGAAACCTAAGGCAGGATTTTAAACGTAATACCAAGAAAACTAGCTTAAGATTCGAGGAATTGAATGGAACTTCGGGCAGCAAATGCACGGTGGTGCGTGGTAGTACAAAGTAAACGGTGATCTGAATCAACCAAGCAGACTGCTGATATTACAGAGGTGACACAATTTCATAGATCCAAAAAATTATAGAGGTGAACATGTTTACTACACAATTGGATGATGAACTATGTTTGATCATAGCATAGATCCACAAAAAGAATGATTTTCATGAACAATATTATATAAACAAGATCATTTCACGAGCAGATCGTAGTGAGGACTTGCATTTATTTGACAAACAAGCAAACTCTACTATGTACAAGTCGGACTGCTCCTCCAAAGCACAGAATATTTTGACAATCATACAAGGGATCTTCCTATCAGAGTGCCTTTCTTAAACTACCAATAGGCTGCGAGCCAAATTCCCCCAATAGAATCATGGCAATGACATCTTCCCCTGAAGAAAAACACTCAATGGAAGATCAAGTTGCGCTTCAAACTGAATCTACTGCTTGAACTTGTTGCCTGGCCAGGTACTTCTCCCTTCTTTCTTTCTATAAACATTTGTAGACAAGATAGGGCGTAAGGAATAAAATATATATTAACGTTGGAATGATCAAAATCTAGTGTCAATGTTTTACATACCCATTCATCAATTACAAGTCCTTCAGCAACAACTCGACCTGCCGCCTCTGCAGGAGGCTTCTTTCGAGCTTCAACTGCAGCATCAGCTTCAGCCAACTGCCTCTTCAGTTTTTCCAAGGCCTAAAAACACCAGATTGCCCTTATTGCAGACAAATTCTGTACTGAGATAGTTTTCACTTTTCAGAGAAGTTTGACTTACAGGACTAGGGCGTTCTGGATCTATAAATACAACCCTCAAGATTCGTTCCACTGTGACTAGATCCTTTTGTTCATCAAACTGCACGACAAAAACCAAAGACCAAATTTTTCTCAACATTGACCAATACTAAGCCGAAGGAGTTTCAACTTTCAAGCTACAGATATTACAACTACTGAGTAAGTATAGTAATTACAGCAAACATCATATCATGTCATATTTATTCAGATATCCCATCTCTAGATTTCACGTTAAGTCTCACCGTTTTTCCTCCTCTGCTCCATACATTTATTCTGTCTCTACTTAATGTTTGAGACCATATTTACCCCAAAAAGGCAACTAAATGATCATTCATGATAAAAGTGAGGACAAGAATGGGGCAAGTCACTCAATACAAGAACACATTTAGTCCGAGGACCAAGCAAACAATGAAAAATTGCATCTAATCTACCGAACTTGCAAATCTTTTTATCTAACTAGCTAGAACTCTTCCTAATGATAACAGGCTCTGCCCATTATCCAAAGCACATCCCATTAACCAGAGTCTTGAAATGCCGGCACATCATGAGTTATCCAAGTTTACCAAAGAAAGCTGACTGCCAACTATAAGAAGCAGGCAGGAATAAAGTATAACCATGCAACAAAGCTGTGTTTGAGCTGTCTGTTCCAACCATAGGGAGACAGAAACCACGCTCAACGCAAGGCTTCAGGGAGAGAACAATAGCTGCTTCAGCTTTAAGGCAGTGGATGATAACATAGCTAATATCCAACTGCATTCTTTTACACAGTAAATTATGACGCACCTCAAATTTGAACCAAAAAAGTTGGGGCTTTCTAGCTCCAACCTCTAGGAACTGACAGATAAAACAATCAACGGCTCAAACCTTGCAGACTTCTCTCTCGTTGGCAAGGCCACAGCATCTACCCTCCACCCTCCATAGATCCATTTTATAATGGATTGCTATCAACACGTTGTCTAGTTTGCACTTTGTACGTTAATTACAAAGAATGAAGATATGCCAAGTAATGTTTTTTTGTTTCCAAGTTAATTTCAGATCCTCTAATCTCTTCCAAAATTATTGTGATACTCCACACTGACATAAAACAGGTAAGTAGCCATTACAATCTTGACCGTTCAATCTTAGCTATTCAATTCAATGCCCAATATAAGTTTTGTACTAGCCGTTATGAAACATAACCTTTGACAAATCTCCAATTATGATAGTAAATAAAACCACTAAATTTGCTTCCAACTTTTCCGACCAGGCAATCCAAGCTAGACCAATCTTAGTGGCTTAGGCGATCTAGGTTTGATTAGATTATTTGCATTAACTGCTTTTAGCAGCAATTACTGAACTTTCTTTTTCTAGAATCGGCTGGACAAATTAACCAACAGAACAACCGGAAAGTACAAAACCCTTTTCCCCTCTCTCTTCCTTGGGAGATTAAATAAGATATCAGAAGGTACAGACATACCAGCTCAGGTACGTAGTCCACTCGTTCTTTCACTTTGAGACTCATGATTTTGAACTTCACCTTGTTCTTCTGCTCCGACAGCTTTTCATTGTTCTCAGGTTGCTCCACAAACTTAAACACTGACCACCAAATTTGGAAAGCAACATTAATATAATAATAATAAAAAAAACCAAGATGATAATTTTTTCAATATTAATAAAAAAAATTACCAGTAGCGATTAAGCTTTCACCAGGAGCAAGAATACCACCAGGAGGCCGCATATAACAACTCTTTGGTGCCGTTGTTTGAAACTGAAACAACAAAATAAAGGATATTATTCCAGAAGCGGTTACATTACATGGACATGTGTGAAAAAACCAGAACCGTTAATTAGGTAAGACCAACCCCCTATTATTATTTTTTTTTTACCATTTTAGTAACATATGAAAAACAAACACAACCACAAAAAATAAAATAAAATACGAGATGCACATGAGATGAGTCCACAGAAGCAAATACCTTGAAAGCAACATGCGACTTGCTTGTGTTTTTTAACCGCACAGCACTCCTAACCTGCTTCCCAGGTTCATCTTCAAAACCACACAAAAACAAACAAAACCCCAACTTCAGCAGTAATAAACGGTAAATAAATAATTAAAAAAAAAAGGAAGCTATTTCATGTTATGATTTACACACGTGAGTACGTGACTCAGTTGATTAAAAAAATCAAATGCTCTCTTTTTTTTTTCTTTTTTTACCTTAGGAAAAAAAGGACAAAACCTTCTCTCCTTGAAAATAACAAAGTCAAATATCCCCCCAACCCAAAAAAAAAAAAAAGAAATATTAAAAAGTTTGCTAAACAAAGGAGCTGAATTTCAATCCCAAACTCGACAAATTGACAAATGTAAGAGCGAAAATCCAAGAGAGCCAAAAAAGTCAAAAGTCAAACAGAGGGAGAGAGAATGCAAAGGCGAAATCAGAATCATCGTTTTTACTTGGAAAGTAAAGGTAACTGGAAGGATCTAGACGGAGCCTTCGGCGTGGAGGGAGTAGCGACCTCGCCACCGACGACACCGTTTTGGAGGAAGAAGAACCAGAAGCAGCAGCAGAAGAAGAAGTGTTCGCTTCGCGGTGGTGGCTGTGGTTTTGCGCTGAAGGAGGAGAAGATGAAGAAGAAGCGTTCCCCGAACTCCAGAAGGGGCAAAGCTTGAAGAGCTTCGGTTCGGACCGCGGCGGCTTCTGGTTGCCGCCGGCGATGGCCATGGTCACGGCCGCAGAAGTGACTGAATTAAACTCTTAGGGCTCCGGCGAGGAATTGGTTAAGAAAATTGGAGGCTATTAAAACGCAGCGTTTTAGGGAAGGGTTGAGTTTTGGATTGAAGTTCGGAGTTGAAGAATTAAAGGAAGGAAGAAGAGAAGGAATGAAGAAGGGAGAGAGAAAGGGGAGGGGGTGTTAGACTGTCAACGACTTTATGCGGACGACGCTGCACTCGCAACGTGTCCCTTCAGGTAGCATTTTCTTTAATGCATACGCTCTTCCTCATTTATTGAATTGGTAAAAGTAAAAAAGATTTCAAGTTATGAAAAAAGACCTGTCTCAATTTTGAATCAAAGAAAAGACAAACTTTGTGGAAGATTTTTTTTTTCCCCATTTTCAGACAAACTTGGTGAATCAAAATATGATATGGTGGGTGAGTAGAGTTACCTCAATGTTAAAAGAGATTATATCAAGCAATGATCTTAAAATTTGCAAACTTTTATATTAGGTGAGTTTGGTGTAGAATGAAAATTAAGATAAAATTTTTTAGGATTAGATTTTTGAATGATTTAATTTACTTTTATTATTAATATATTTCATGCTGTTGATTTTTTATATTTATGCATAACTATATATAAATATAATCATAGCATATTCAACACAATTAAATGATGCAATGTTATATAATTATCTAATTTTTTTTTTAACTTATAGGAAATCCTAGATGTGATTAGAATTAAAAAAAATGTTATATTATACTAATCATGATTTAATATTTGAGTATTTTATTTTAAATAAAGTAAATATGAGAGGTAACAAGAAATGATAAGATTAAGATATTGAAACTAAATATGATATTAATTTTAATATGTTATTATTATAAAATATTTTTATCATATCAATTAATTATTTAACATTATATCTACAATTTTAGATATAGTTAATATAAAAGACAAGCACTCTTGACATATGACAATACATTATTAGATGTATGTGGTAAAAAAAAATTATATCAACAATACGTTAAATTAAATCTTTCAAATATAACTGATGTAAGATATAACATTTGCTTATTTTGAAGTATATAAGAATTTCGTGTATACTTATATTTTATAAAAATTAAGTTCAATTTGTAAACTTGGTAGATGTTTATAAGAAAGAAAAAGAAAATTCGGTTGGCCATTTTTAAAAATTGGAATATATTCATTTTTTTTATGAATATTATTATTTATACTCCTATGATGTTACTATTATTACTCGTATCAATATAAAAAAGATATTATTACTCGTATGGGGGTAGTTAATTAAAGTAAGGAGGGTAAGGGGCATTAATGATGGGGGATTAGGTTAGGTGTGGTTTGATGCAGGGGACATTAACGAATGTGGGCTAGGTTTGTTGGTGTGGGTTAGTTGTTCGTTGGGAAATTGATTATGGGGAATTATTATGACATTCCTTTGCCTTTTCTCTTCTCACCAACAAGGAAATTCCCCTCTTGGCCTATTCTTTTCTTTCCATTCTTCAACAAAGATATTTTAATCCACGAGCTTTCACCCCCCTCCTTGTTTTTTTTTTTTTTGGGGGGGGGGGGGGGGGGGGTCAACACCCCTACTTTTCCATTGAATGAATATACCCGTTACTGTGAGGCTGTGATTAATACTCCACTGGTCGATAATTAAAACTCATTCTTAGTTTTCAGTTTTCTTCGGATTTAATTTAAAACATTTATCTGATGTCCTAAAAGGCACTATTTAAGGAGTGTAAAAAAAAAGAAAAGAAAGGAGATATTAGCATTAAAAATATGAGATTTTATATTGTCAAAATATAAGACCCATAACAAAGTTTTGTAATTTGACATTTTTACTAACGAGTGCTCTAGAAAAACCCAACTTTCAATGGGTGCTGTCAAAACAAAACAAAATACGTAAGGGAGTTCTTTTCTCTTCTTTTTTTTTCCCACTCCTTCTCGTCTGTCCAAAGGGAGTTCCTATCATGGTGGATTTGGAAGTTCAAACGGACTGGCCCATGAAACGTATACACTAACCAAATTATTTTGAGGCCCTTTTTTATCTGGGACCCATTATATTTTTCTACACCCATTTGTTGGCCCAACAGATCTAGCACCTTGTGACAAGGTCTAATAAGTCTAATTTCAGACAAAAACCAAAAAGCAAATTACAATCATTGTTATTTTTTCTTAAAAAAAAGAAACTCTGTAATCTTAGTGGGAAGTTCTTTTCCTGTTATCCATGTAAATCGAACTTTCGTACTGAGGCATACTCTGCTGTCAAAATGACTTACATGAGAGCTTCACAAGTATGAGGGGAAAAGAAAAAAAAGTAGTGGTGGCATTTTTTGTGAGCATACTAGAATGTCTGTTTTTGTGTTTGAGTAAATTAAAAGAGGTTTGTTTATTTTGCCAAAAAAAAAAATTGCCTGATGTTACTTGTGGTTTTTTTTTTAAATGATATTATAACCCTGCAAGTTAGTTTATATATATTTCTGATCATTTTCTGAATGACATACTGAAAATAACAGCAAAGCCAAGATATGTCAAATGCCAGACATAAAATTTTTAAGTTTTCTGTCATAGTGTGAGATTCGTATAGTAGGTTAGTGGGCTTTATTGTCATAAAGATCTCAGTATTATTCACAATGAGTGGCTAACATTGAACTATGAATATATGAACCTAAAATACACAGTTTTAATATTGTATTTTAAAAATTAGAAGATTTGGCTGAATATTAACTACTAATATTAAAAGAGTTTTATCTCACGGTGAATCAATTGAAAATTGGTTAAAGTCAATATATTGTGAATAACGATAATTCATATAGTAAAAATTATTAATTACCTTTGCACCCAAAAAAATTAATTATTACCAAATGATTTTAGGTATCAATATCCTTACAAAATTAGAAAGTAATGGATAAACTCAAATGATTTACAAAAATTGAATAATTTGTTTAAGATCTCTATCCAAATTGGAGTTATTAAATCTACTTGAATGATATGTAGAACACATAGCATAATATACATAATAGAAGGAAAAAAGTAAAATATTTATTCACACCTAACCGTATAATTTTTTTAATAATTTTATTTGTCAAATTTCAAGTATTTTTAAATCTTTTTTTCTTACAAAATTTCTTAATATACCTTTTGTGTGAAATTACTAATCAATTGTGGTACTAAAATTGATCATCCCTTAAATGCTTTTTTGAAGTCTAATAATAAATTTTGAATAATAATAGTTTAGAGAAAAGAGAAAGATATTTACAATGCACAAAGAAGATTATGACTCTTCAGCCAACGAGAATATATTTTGTGTAGTGCTATAAATTATAATTTTAAAGATTTAATTAATTTAACTAAAACTATAAGATGATAATGAATTATATGTGATCATGATTACTGAATACTAGCTACATAGAAACGGTGGCTTAAATTAAACAAGGTCAAAAGATTAGTCGGAAAACAAAGCCAGCGCCACAAAATCGATGGGCGCTGTTAGGTCTTGCCGTCTTGCAATGGAAGGTCCATGTATACTTGGGAGATTCATCACTCGATCAACAAGGTTACAAAGGGGCCCTTCCTGCGACCAAAAATAAAAGAAATAAAGAAAAGGGTTCCTTCTTGCTGACTTCATGGCAGTCTACTTTATCAGGAAATTTGGCGGAACCAAAAATTTGATGCCACGCCTCAAACTGAAGCTATGTAATATTAAATTAAGACAAACCTCCAATTTAGTTTATCGAAAACTTCTAGTCTTGGTAAATCGATCTTGGTAAAAAAAACAAAAAAAATACTTACAAATTGATAGTAAAATTGAAAAGTCGAATAAATTGATCTTTATAAAAAAAATCTCAAATTAATTCTTATAAAAGTAAATTGTCAAACAAATCAATCCTCTTAACTCAACTTAATAGAGAAACTAACTTGACTAATTATTTAATTTTATATGAATCAATTTATTCAGTTATTCAATCTTACAATGATCAGATTAAGAGTTTTATTTTCAAAGGACCAAATTGTTTGATTTAAAATTTTTGAGGAATTAAAATAAATATTTTATCTAAATTGAATAAAAAAAATTAACCGCCATAAAGTAACATGTTATAAAACAACTTAACATGAGAGTCTAATTTTGTTGCCTAAATATTATAAAACACTTTAAAACCAATATTCAATTAAAAAATTTTATTTGCATAACTTTTTAAGTAATAAGTAAGAGAGTCAACTATTATAACTCATATGACAATAATTTTATTAAAGACTTTTATACTATCAATGCATAAAAATTAAATCCTTAACATAATACAAATTATACAAACATATTCACATATTAAGAGTATTACTCTGTGTTCTAAAAATCAAACTGGATTGATAAGTTGAACGAGGAACCATTCCCTTGGCCGATCCAATCAGAACCAATAGACTAGATTTGAAAAATGGATTAAAACCGTGTAAACCGGTCAAAAATTATTGAATCGGTCAGTAACCGGTGTGAATTGATCAAAATCTAATCAAATCTATCAATTTTTTAAAACAAAAATTCAATTTTTCAAATTCATTGGCATCTTTAATTTCCCTTCTTTTATTCCTTTCTTGTCACGATATTTATAGAGATCATATAGTGACTGTAAACTTGTGGCTCCGGGGATACATTGGTTAGGAGTTTGTTTTTTTTTTCCCCATTTATGATTTATGATGTACCACAGTAAAAAAAAATGAAAAATGAAAAATGAAAAAAAGGCCAAAAAGTTTGTCGGATTACAAAACCAGTGTTGCAAAATCTGGGAGCTGAGCCATGGTTTCCAACACATGTCACTGTCCAAGAAAGCTCCAGAAGGAAATTTAAAAAATCATATTCTTGAAGTGTGTATATAAAAGACATGCTGCCAAAGGAGTAATAAATTATGGAATCCACTGCCAAGCATAATTTCACTTTTAATTACTTCACCATCTTGCAAACTTTGGAGTCATGAGTTATAGAGAAAAGAGTGAGAGAAAGACGAAAGGGAACAGGAGTGGGTGCAAATTGGAGGCAGCATTCAGAACTTTGTTGCCAGAGAAAGGAGATCATGCTTCTCCATCAGTAGCAGAATCTGTTGGCAATACTGAGGAAAACAGTGGTATGTGGAGGATTGAATCTACAAATCTTGAAACAGAGTCCAGAAGGGGCAGCAATATTGATGACAAGAGGAAGACTGAGAAGGCTGAGTATATCCTCCACTTGATTTGTTGGGGGCCAAGTTGGCCTTAGTTAGATCAGTTATCTCTTTTGGGTTTGCTGATTTAACTTTTCTGAGGAGACCTATTTGATGTTGTCATTTTCCTTTTTTCAAAACATTTTCTTTTTCCTTTTTAATCTTTTTTGTTGGATAGCATGCAGGGGAACATATGGAAGAATCAGTGTTTTGTTTGGCTTTGTGTTGCTAGCCAAATTGTATGCACCCTGGTTTTAAACTGCGGTTGCAATCTCAATCTTAGTTGCGTTGTCATGCCAGAAATTCCAAAAAATTACCATAACATGGCTGCAATTGCCAAAAAGATTGCGGTTATGAAGGGCATCACAATAGCATATTGTAGCCACAGTTGCGGTTGCAAGGTGCAACTACGAGTCCAAAAAGTCATCCTTATGTGTGTGTGTGTTATGGATATAACCATCAAGCAAATTATTGGTATTATCAATAGGTGGATAAGCTTTTTTTTTTTTGGTGGTATAAAGCAAGAAGGTGCAAACTTAGATAGCGTTTGTTTATTATCCTGAAACAGAAAATACATAGATAGTAAAGATCATGGATTACGAGAACGGACCACGGGTTGAGCCTGAAACCTACTTGTCATTCACCCGGGTTGGACCCTAAAACCGGCTGGGAAAAAATCGATGGGGAACCGCTTCAAACCGGCCGGGAACCGGGAAAACCGGGCAAACCGGCCTGGCTGGCCGAACCGGTTTTTTTTTTTTTTTTTTACGAAAAAGATGCAAAAAACATAAATTTGAGGGTTTTTTTTTATAAAAAGTCTAAAATATCATTTTTTTTCTAATTCTTTTCATTTTCTGGTATGAGAATTAGTAGTTTAAGAAATTTGATCTATATGAATAATATTTATTTTGATTAAGAGATGAATTATATTATATTCTATAGGTTTTGTTGATGCATAATTTAATTTTTAGTTATTTATGACATATATTTTATTTTATATTTTTATATAGTTAAATAAATACAGGTTTTATTATATATCGGTTATATATCGGTTCGACCTCCGGTTGAACCTCTGAACCTCTGAACCCTTGCCCTGACCGGTTCGATATCTGGTCCGGTTTTCAGAACCTTGGTAAAGATGAAGATATAAAAAATTTTAGTTCTATATCATGTTTGATTATAGAGTTCAAGACATGATAACTATCTTCACATTTTGTTTGGCAATACAGGGACAGTACAACAAATACATGATAAAATATATATGTACCCTTGTCGGATTGTTGTTGACCACCGCCGTCCGAGCATTGATTGATATTGACTTTTCGTTGACCAACATTGACTGAAGGTGGCCGACGATTGACCGGCAACTTGACCACCACCTAAGGTTGCGACCTAAGGGGTATTATTAGAAGAAAAAAAATTAAATTTCTGTCTTCATGTAATTTTCCCATTGTCTTCACTTTTTTAAGAGACAGAAATATAAAAAAAACTTTTACCCTCTAGGATAGAAAAATTTTCTGTTTCATATTCCATCCCTACCACTAAACATAATACTGATACACATTTTCCCTATATTTATGTCTTGGAACACAAAACAAGCGCGTCATTAGAGCCCAGAGATTTTTTGTTTTGAAAAATACTAGAGGAGACTCTTCTCATACTGGGATTAAACGACTTGAAGAATCATAATATGATATCAGATCAAAATATTATTTAAAATATTTGAATCCCTGTCTCTGTTCAAAGTATTTGAAATTTTCAACTTGAAGAATGAGTTTGAAATTATGTCATCGTCTAATTAAAGAAAAAGACAAAATTAAAGGGTTTGGGCAGTAATCCGAACGAGGTTATAGGATAATTTCATTGTCTTTAGAAATTCTGGTGCGCTATGGGTAGTAATAAAGTTTTTTTTATAATTAATAAAATGTTTAGATAATATGCATGCGATGATAGGATGATTTAATTGTCTTCAGAAATTCATATATATATAATAGGAGGTGAAAATTCTCAAATTAGTATATTACCATTTCCATTCGAATTAATATTCAAAATCAAGCAAAGATAAAGAAAAGGTAAGAAAAGGGGAGAATAAAAAAATGAATGTAGCAATGTGTAAAAGGTAAGTGAATTAAGACTATGATTAAGAAATTTAAAATGGAGGGAAGCAAGTGGTTATTAATGGAATAGAATAAAAAAGTATATAATAGAATGATTGGTGTAATGTCATCTCATTGTTTAGGAGTTTATACTTTATAATATAAATAAGTAGAATAGAGGGGTGTATAAATTTGATTTCCTGCTTTTGTTCTTTTATTTTTATAGATATATATTTGTCACGACCCGACTTGGGAGCGTGACCGGCACGTGGGGAATCCCATCCCCACGTCAGCCTTCTGGGTGACGTATCTCTCTATATGCATAAAATAGTATAATATCATACTTAAAATGAAATTTTCTTGCAAATCTATATAATTTGCTCTAATTAAAATATAATATTCAAATCCATAAAAACTGAAGTATTCACATATATAAACCTAAAACATTTTTTTTTTTGTCATGCTTTAAAATCTAAGATTTGAAGACTGAGTCATAAACTCACTTTCATTAACTTTCACATAAATCTCTAATCATAGCCCATATTTTAAAATACATTCTAGAGCTCTAAAACATATAGGGAAAATACATAATCTCTTAAATTATCTATAACATCTCAAAATACATGCGTGGCTTGGATCCTGCCTGCAAAACTACTGGAGCACTCTAAACTAACAGAAATCCTAAACTAAGCCTTACAACAATGCAAAGCTCACCAAGGGATAAGCTACTCTTTGGGCGGAGGTGGTGAGCAGACGTCTGTACCTGCAACTATGAGAAGAAGGGAGAGGGGTGAGTCAACGGACTCAGTGAGTGAGCTCTCACTCATCACCCACATGGGACAACCAAGAATATACATAATATAATATACATGCAGCAATAATGATTCATTTCATATTTAAATACATAGCTAGCTCTAGGAAAACACTTTTCATTCCATGTATTTATAAATAAACATTTCTAACTCAAAATCAAGCATGAAATCATTTTAAGCGAGGAGTGCGTGAGCGTCGGAAGCAGTATCTTGAATATAATAAATATATCATAACAATAAAAGCTATAAAATTTTAAACTATGAAGTGAGACTACTGTCCCTGGCGAATCAGAGCTCTTGTTGAATCTGTAATAGTCCCTCTCGGACAAGCTGTGGGCACCTAACTAGGTCCCATTTTCAGAATGCTTCTTTGGGGCGAAAGCTGTCCTTTAACGGACAACTTGTAACCAAGGTTAACAATTTCTTCACAGCAGTTAACTAGCTGTCTATTTCCTTATCTCTATTAGATAAACTAGTTTGTCAAAAACTAAAACTATAGTTGAAAAGTGGGTACTCTGTCCCTGGCGAAGCAGAGCCCCTAAGTTCTTAGTACTCTAAGAGTTCTGAACTCATATAACTCTAACAATCTGACTTTAGCATAACTGTGGCTATGAAAATCGAGCCCAAGGGTTCACCACTTGTAGGCATTCCGATTTCAAGCCCACAGAATATGTATCTGGCAGTTGCTAAAAATCATATCAATCTGCACCTCTTGGTACCATAAAACTAAATTTCTAAATTCATATCTTTACTAACATATTTCTCTATATACTTGATAATTCTGATATCATACTTTAAAATAAAAGAATTCATAAGCATAAAAACTCTAAAATCAAGATATACGTTTCTATTCCTAAAATTTAAACCATACTCTGGTGTTACATACCTCCAACATATAAATATATTAACTGGGTATTTAATACATAGCTTGAAACCTAAATCGTAAAAATATATAATGTCATAAATACATAACATATATTTTACACTATCATAAGCCTCTTTAAATCATATAATTCCTTAATAAATCATTTCTCAAACATGTAAAACATTTTCCATAGCACACAACATAGCAATCATGGTCCCATGGTTTTGCAAAACTCATTCTTTTATGCTATCACAATAAACCATAATTTTCTAGCTTGACGTAAGCATGTAAACTTCATAATATATATATTTTATCTCATCTCAAATTCCATATTTGTCAATCATTATGCAAGAAATATAACTCTAATGGGGAAACTAAGGCAATGAGGTCAAACCCACTCACCTGGAGGGGGAGGAAAAAGTGGCGTCAACTCCAACTGAGCTCCGGGGAGCCGGGAGGGCACCAACGTCAACTATTATAATTATAAAAACTCTAGATTAAACTCCAACAATCTCTAAATAACTCTAATCTAGCTCTAACAACATTGGGAGAGTACCCCCATTTGACAACAATGAGAGAAAACAACAACCTAAACCATAGAATATAAAAGGAAGGAGACAAAGAGATCAAAATCTATTAACAAACACATACCTTGATGATTTGGGGAAGCAACACTTGAATGAGATTGAGAAAAAGAGAGAAAAAGGATGGGGGAGGGTTTCTGGTTCGTCAAGAATGAGGGAGGAAGGAGGCTGATGGCCTTTTAAAGGCCAGAAACGAAACGACATCGTTTTTGTACCGATTGGGCTCTTGGGGGACCGCTATAGCGGTATATGACCGCTATAGCGGTCAAGCCACATTCTGCCCGCGTCCCGCTTGTACTACTGTGCACTTATGACCGCTATAGCGGTCCTAGACCGCTATAGCGGTCTCCAGAGGCCAAAAAACGTGATGCAATCAGTGTGACCGCTATAGCGGTCCTAGACCGCTATAGCGGTGACAGTAAACATATATCAGCAGAATTTGTGCTGTCTTGACAATAGCTTACTCATATACTCACTTACTTATTTCCATCTCATTATTCTAAGTTAAATCATTTATTAACTTCCTATTAACTTTAAAACATAAATGTAAATAAGAAAATACCCCCCATTTGGATTCAAATAAAATATCTAAAAATTCAAAACCCCAACCAATCAAAATCTCATTTTTGAGTTCTAGTTCAAATTTTGGAATTCCGACGATTTTCTAAACTTGGGGACTAAAAACGAAATATTTAGAGGGTTCCAAAAACTCATTAAAAATCACTCTTCAACTTGTTTTTCTCTAGGGAACAATTACCGGGACATTTGATCCAAGAATATAACTCTAACATATAGCCCTCCAAGGAGGTGTAGGGCTCCTGACTTAGCAAAAACCCAGACTCAAGAAAGTGGGTCCCAGGGGACCTTGAGGTCATGCGAAACTCGTCTACTGACACGTGTACCCCAGGTATTACAATATTTCATATATAACAGATTGTAAAATGTCAAAATAGTAAAATCACACCCAAAAACTAATTGTCCCTCATTGTCCTCTCAATTTGGGGGGTCTATAAAGTTGCTATTTTAGGAGGCCTAGGGGCTTTGATTGTTCCTCTCCAACCATATCCCTCCCTCCCCATAAACCACTCTCAAACACTCATTTTATGGAATTGCCCTTTCTCTTCCTTGCCATTCCCTCCTCCAAGATCCTCCTAATCAGACCTTAAATGTCATTAAACTTTGGTCATCTATCTCAAAGGAAAATCTTTTGTCCCATTTTCTCATCTCTGTGTTATTGATTTATAATGAAAAACTAAGTTTAATTATAATGTAATATATGCATATTTATGCTCTCATCTAATTAAATTTTGACTCATTAGTTTTGATTTTAACCTACTATTTCAAAAATTATGTACATAAATTGATGGATTAGATGATTGTATGAAAATATTTTTCATTGTCATGCATAAAATGATAAAAATTAAATCTATGAAAATAAAAAATTGAAACAAGGTTATAAATAATTCAAGGAAAATGCACTTTTCTCCAATGCATGTATTTATTTTCTTAAACTTAAAATCTTAAACAGTTTAGTCAAAACTCTTCATCAAATACTAGTCTAAGGGAAGCTTCTTGTTTGAACATCTTTTCACCAACGAACATAATAGATAAAATAAAAAAAAGTCGTGAACATCTTTTCACCAACGAACATAATAGATAAAATAAAATACCATTTAGCATGCTAATCTAAACATACAATTAATGATTCACCACACTTTATAATTAAAATATACTTTAACTTTTACAATATAAATTGTTTATCTTTGAATTTTACTGAGTTAAAATTTAAATAGTCACATTCATATGTTAGCTTGTGATAGTATAACTTTTGTGATATAAGTTTTGATAGTTTGTCTATATAAATTTGTAAAGAAATTAAAATTAACTTTTTTTGAAGAAAAGAAAAATGACCTTTGCAATACTCTCTCTCTCTCTCTCTCTCTCTCTCTCTCTCTCTCTTCCCAAATAAGGAAGGGTGTGTTATGTAAGGTAACAAAAATCATTACTAATATATTCAACAAAATACAACCACACATGCAGCCACTAGGTTTCAAATTAAATTAGCTCTATAATTCAGCAGAGAAGACAGAGGCTCAGGGGTTGTTTGGGTAAACAATTTTTTCAAATATTTATGCAAAAGTAACTTTTAAAAAATAATTCATAAATAAATTATCTAATATTTAAATAAATTATAATAAAAATATTTATTTATAGTATTTTAAAAAGTATTTCTTAAAAAATTAAATATTTTAAACTTCTAAAAAGAAAAAAAAAACCATAAATTATACCATCCAAATGGACCATGGCACCCAAATTAATTGAAAGGCATAATAATTGCAGAAAATTAAAGTGGTGCCAAATGGAACGGAAACACACAGCACACATACATACCTTGGGTCAATTTGGATTGGCCACATCAATCAAAGATCCGATGGAGGCACCCTCTTTTGCTGCACGTATCAACAAAACAAAAAACGAGTATCAAAACCAAATCACAAAACCACAAAATAAAACACAAGACTTATAGAAGAGGAAATTCCCACCAAATTTGTTGTACACCAATCATTATTCAATTTGCAAAAGAGGACAACTTATATGGGAATAACTTAGAATTTCAGCTAGGGCTTAGGGCGCAAGAAGCAATCACGAGCCAGTAACTGAAAATTTCGATTAACTCAATTTCTCTTCCATTATTGTTATCTTATGATACCGGATTACTAAGGTAACCGGAATCCAGATAAAAAAACGCCTAATATTTTCATTGATTTCTGATTAGTGATTAAACCAACTTAATAAAAAAAAATTAATCATCAGTCTAAGGTGATTTAGTCAGTATTATTTGTTTTGAAAAAATTAACCAACCCGTGAAACGCACGGGGGATTACATCTAGTTATCCATTAGTTTTATGAGCCGGTGATTATGTAAGTTGTTGTCAGAGACTAATTTGCCTAAGTAATACACTATTAGATAGGGTTTTTTTTTCCATTAAATTAGAGTGTGGGCAAACGATAAGACCGTAGGAAATTTCAAACATCAGGACTGAATCAACAGTTTTAATATTATGATTACATCAACAAGGGATGAATCTTTGGAGGAACAAAACATTAATTAACTACTTAATTGCTCAACGTAATAACATGATTGTAACACTGTGGCATGGTCTCTGGTCAATTGTTATTAACAGTTGACTTGATGACTAGCACCATTCTGAAAGCACCAACTATCAATACCGTGTAAAACAAACAAACTTGGACAACAAATTTGAAAAAAAAAATTAATATTTTATCTTACTCATGCTCCTCAATTCGCTTCTCTTTTGTTGACACAAAGTCGACTTCATGGTTCACCGCCATTTGAGATGTTGGTTCACAATCACATACACCATCATGCACATCCTTATACCTTCCAGAGAATAAGGCTGAAAGCTCTTTGCTCATTCTAAGGATTCAGATTAATTATATCCAGGTAAACATCAACTTCTACCCTCACTGCTTTAGTTGATATGGGAATTTGAACATCTTTAAAATTGAATTTCCATCATATAAGTTCTTTGTTATTCTTACTATATAGAATAGAAATTATGCTGTTTTGGAAAATTTTGTTCCAATGGGAGAGTTGAGTAGATGATAGCATGCCATGCTTTGTAAAATAAAGGACAGACTTTAGATGGTAGATACCAATAAACAAGTGAGTGGAACTTCATGTCTGTTTAGTAAAAGCAATTTGACAGAAGCAGGGAAAATTAACATATTAATGAAGAAGTTCAAGGAGTTTGCTTAATTAAAACTGGGGAATTAGTGGCATTCTCTAAACCCAAACTCCATTCAACTGTGCTCTTCTACTTTTTTTCAACCCTTTCTTTGTTTCCCCTGTACTCTTTCTTTTCTTTGCCTGATGTTCTGTAGTTATAGTTATTTGATGATTTTCACAAATTTCTTCCCCAAGTATTAATGCGATTGAACCGGTAGAGATATTCTTTTCACATATTAGTATTTTTTCAGTTTTTCTATAAGATTAGGCCACACTTGATTTTACTTTTGGTTTCTCTTTTTTGGTTTCATAGGTGTTCTTTTGTTGCAGGAGCATGCTATGGCATGTAAAATCATTGACGGCTTGCTGAAAATCAATGAAACATGTTCTCTTGTATGGAATATGCTCTGCAGATTCAACAGCTTTGGCGATGATGTACAAATGCTCGAAACGAAACTAGAAGAGCTATGCAGCCAAGAATATGACATAAACAAAGAGCTAGAATTTGCAGAACTGCAGCAAGGCAAGAAACGCAAGAGAGAGGTTGAGAATTGGTTGAGGAATGTTAAAAGGAAGAAAATTGAAGCCTCTGACATAGTTCAGGAATTGAGAGATGGTGGACTGCTAAAGCATATGAAGTTATCTGCACAAGTAAAGAGATCAACAGTACAAGTGACAGATCTTGTGGAGCAAGGTAGGTTTCCAAAAGGACTTGTGCAATGTGCACAGCAGTCAAGAGGATATGCATTGCTGACGACAAAGTTAGCAGGTGAAAACTTTCAGCAATATGCTTGTAGGATTTGGGACTGGTTGATGAATGATGGAGTGTTAATGATTGGTGTGTACGGCATGGGGGGAGTTGGGAAAACAACTCTCTTGATGCACATACACAATATGCTCCTAACAAGATCCATCAACATTGATCATGTGTTTTGGGTGACTATCTCACAATCGTTTAGCGTTCGCAAATTGCAGGCGGATGTCGCCAGAATGCTTGGACTGGATTTTTCGAAGGAAATTGATGAAACAAAAAGAGCTGCAAGATTGTCGTGGGCACTGATGAGAAGGAGGAGATGTGTACTCATTTTAGATGATGTGTGGAGTCATTTTCCCCTTGAAAAGGTTGGAATTCCTGTGAGAGAAAAAGGGCTCAAATTGTTATTGACAAGTCGTTCCTTAGATGTGTGTAGAAGGATGAGTTGTCAAAAGAATGTCAAAGTGGAGCCTCTTTCTCAGGAAGAAGCATGGACCTTATTTTTGGAGAACCTTGGGCAACAAACTACTCTTTCTCCTGAAGTAACAAAGGTTGCAAAGTCTGTTGCAAATGAATGTGCTGGCTTACCACTGGCGGTTATTGCAATGGCCAGGAACATGAGGGGAGTTGAAGACATTTCCGAGTGGCGGTATGCACTGGAAGAGCTAAGAAACTCTGAAATAAGGCTAGGAGAAATGGAGATGGAGGTATTCAGTGTGTTGAGGTTCAGCTATGCTCACTTAAATGATACTAGAGTTCAAAAATGTTTCTTATATTGTGCATTATATCCTGAAGATTTTGAAATGGATAGGGAAGTGTTGATAGAAAATTTTGTGGATGAGGGACTTGTTGATGGAATGAAAAGTTTGGAGGCTACTTTTGATGAAGGGCACACCATACTAAATAAGCTTGAGAACAACTGTCTTCTGGGAAATGTAGAGAATTATGTTGGTGGAAATCAATGTATGGGATTGCAGGATTCCAGCAGCCATATAGCTATTAGCATGATGAAGAGGGCATCTCAATATGTGGCACCAATAATAAATAATGTGGAAGGGTATTATGTGGAAAGTCTAGTGGTGAAAATGCATGATTTGGTGCGAGCTATGGCTATTAACATCATCAAGGAGAATTGCCATTTCATGGTGAAGGCTGGATTGCAATTGACTGAGATTCCAGATGAGGCAGAATGGACAGAAGACCTGGAGAAGGTTTCCTTGATGTGTAATTGGATACATGAAATTCCAGCAGATAGATCACCAAGGTGCCCCAAACTTAAAACCTTGATTTTGAAGCATAATGAATCCTTGACATGGATCCCAGATTCTTTTTTCGTTCACATGCCTGCCCTCCAAGTACTTGATTTGTCATTCACAGACATTGAAACTTTGCCAAAATCTGTGTCTAACATGAAGACCCTCACTGCTTTGTTGCTGACAGCTTGTAAAAGATTAAGACATGTGCCTTCACTAGCAAAGCTGCAGGCATTGATAAGGCTGGACCTATCTTTCACTGCAATCACAGAAATACCTCAAGGTTTGGAAATGTTGGTCAACCTTAAATGGCTCAATCTTTATGCAAAGAATTTGATGTCAACAGGTAAAGAAATAGCAAACTTGACTCACCTCCAGTTTCTTATTCTTTATTGGTGGTCAAGAAAGATGAAAGTGAAAGTCGAGCATATATCATCCATGAGGAAGTTGGAAACTTTTGCTGGCAACTTATACAATATGCATCATTTCAATGCCTATGTGAAAGTAATGCATAATAATTCTGGGCCTAAGAGCTACCTCCTTCAGTTAGATGCTGAAGAGTATGCTGCTCAGCCTCCACAATTCTACTTCACTGAAGTTTGTTTCAGTAAGGATGTAATAGTTACAAACTGCAACATCAGAACAGGAGAAATGCCCCTTATTCTCCCGGCAGACGTTCAGCGCTTGAAGCTAGAGAAATGTCATGATATAAGAAGCTTATGTGATGTTTTCTCACTGACTAATGCTGCTTCTTTGAGGCGCTGTGAAATTGTTGACTGTGATGGACAGGAGTACTTGCTTTCTTTATCTTGCTCTTCCTCCTGCTGCGCCTCCCTTCACAACTTAGAATCAATAGAACTTTATGGCCTCAAAAGCCTGCACATTCTGTGCAAGGAGAATGAAGCCGTGGCTCAAACCTTTCTGCCACAAGGAGCTTTTAATTGCCTTAGATATTTTTGCATCTACCATTGTCCCAATATCAGTAAGCTGCTGACACCTGGAATGCTTGCCTATCTCCACAACTTGGAAGAGGTAACTGTTCATAATTGCGAATCAATGAAGGAAATAATTTCAGTAGCAGCAACAGAAGATGTAGATGACACAGATTATGAAAGCTCTTGTGGTAAACAGTCTGGTATGGTTAATGGAGAAGCTGTTGTATTCACTCACTCAAAGTTAGTATCAATATCATTGAAGTACCTACCTGAACTTAGGAGCATATGTAGAGGACTAATGGCATGTGAGTCATTACAAAAGTTTAGGATCTTTAAATGTCCAAAACTTGAGGGGCTCCCTGAAACTTCTACCCCAGTTCAGACACTATATGATTCTAATTGATCGTGATCATAATCGAGGATTGACTGTTAGGCTGATTGTCAAAGTCACTTGTGGGGATCCTAGAGAGACTCTGATCGGGTTGCGTGATTGAAACCTAATTAAGATATTGTGTATTGTGATGTAAATATTGACTAATGGCCAAGGTTAACGCAGAAATATATCATTTTTACATGCATTCCATGTTGTCCAATGAGCAGCTTGGCATCATAGATAGGCAATTCTCTGTTAGGTGTTGTGATACTCAGTTTTTGTTATTTTATTTCTTTCATTATTAAGTCCTTTTACCTCGGAGAAAAAACAAACCATGATCAAATGAAAAACTTATTACTTAGGATTGCTCGCATCATTGAGACAAAGTGTAATGGTTTATTGTAAATTTTTAATAGGCTGAAATCAAAAACATCCTGAATTGACAGCAAATGAATTCAGTTTGCTATTTCTTAATTATTGGTATCCTAGATTTGTTTCAGATTCCTTAACTGTATATGTTTGTGAATTTAGATTTTGGAGGAAAATATAGAGAATGGAAAGACTTGCAGTGTAAAATTATATTACAAACATTACAAGTCCTCCCCTCCCTCTCTTCTTCTCCAAAACTCAAACTCACAAACATACCCTAAAGGGATTCAAACTTCAAAGCCTATCTGATGATTTAGGATTGTTTGATTGGTCTTCTGATAACACCAGATTTCCCGTAACACAGGTTATTTATTAGATATGTCTAATCCATAAACCATTCGGACATAAATCTCTTAGAACAAGCCACAACCAGACATCACAAACCCAATCCCCTCAGAGTTTGGAAATCTTACAGAGTCCACCCTAAACACCACGATTTCTCTTTTTCCTTTGACTATTTAGACATTGATATCACATCATATTGATAGCATAAGAATTCGGATTCGCTTTCTACATAGATGGACGGACCTATCCGTGTGATAAATCTTTAAGATGTAAAACAATGTAAATCTAGATAAAAATTGCAACAAACAAACAAAATTATGAAAAATGGACCATCATTTTTTTTTTGGGTATTTGGTGATACTTACTATGTCATTGGCAAAATTGGATGAATAAGATACATAAGGAGATTTGATAGATTTGATGACACTAGTGCAAAGTAGAATCATTAGGAGCAATGTTTATTACAAAGGCATTTGCAGTCCACCCACCCACTTTTCTATCTAACCCCTGTAGGTGATCAGAACCTCGTGGTATTAGGACCCCAACATCCCAAGTCCATGACTTTCCTCATGGACTCTTCCTTGGTCCTCTTGACCTTGTTGGAAACAGCAGCAGAAGATGCAGAAGACAGCTTCATGGCCTGAGTGTATGATCTGATGTTGCTCTTGGCATGCTGATGCAGTGACCTGAAAGCATAGTTCCACCTGCAAACACCCAATTGGTCTTTCAATGCCTCCACTGCTCCAATGCTTGATGCCACAATCCAAGCTCTTGTTGCTGTACTCATGTTGTTGTTGTTGGCTTTTGATGAGTGAATCTAAACACGGATGAAAATGGTTTCTCTTTTTTCTTTTGCTCTGGTTTGATATGTGATGGGTTGGTTGGTCCTTGATTGCTATATATATGTGTGTGTGTGTGTGCGCGCGCGCGCGTGGCTGCTAGGGTGATTTGAAGCGGTGGTTCGGAACTATAAGAAACCATAGGCTGGTTTGGGTGGAAAACAAGAGAAGAAGAGTGAAACCAGGGGCGGTGGCATATTGTTTGCACCAACTGTTTGGAAGAGAATCAGGGCAACCACCAATAACAGTTACTTATGAATACTTTCTAGTTTCTACGCGTTGTCTCACTGTCATGTTCCCTACTTTCTAGTATTTGTGGATTATTATTTGTTGCTCATGATAGTATTTGTGAATTGAATAACGTATTTTTCACTCAATTTGGCTGGTTCCCTACATAACAAATACAATGAATGCTCCCACGTTCTTCCAAAAGCCTTCCTGCAAGAATATTTTATTGAAAAAAATAAACAAATACTAAATTGCTGCCTTATAATTTAATTGATGAACAACTTAATCTTGATAAAAGAAAATATTAGTATCAAAGTTTTTTAAAATTATAAAAATAGGGTATTATAGGTCTTAACAATTTTATGGATGGACAAATTGGTCCCTAACAATAAAAAATTAGTGTTAATATCCTTCATAATTACAAAAATAAGACATATAGATCCCTTACTCACTTGGAAAATATTAAATACAGGCGTGAACTATATGACCAATTAATTCTAATCAACACCAACTAAAGTACACCATTTTATTTTTATTTTTACAAATTCCTCTACCAAACATTTCAATATTTTACCTAACCATTATCGAGAAAAAAAAATCTTGGCCCACAATTTACCGTTATAAGAAAGAAATATGACTTAGAATTAAATTCTTTATACTGTATCATTACCTTATTCTTATGTATTATGGTACTAATATTATAAATTCATAATCATTTTCCCAAGATAGCACAATAATTGCATATTACAAAATAACACAATAGGGTTCTATTTTTACAATTGTCAGATACCTCAACACTAATATTCTTTTGTCAACGACTAATTTATTTATTAAAAAAAAATCAAGGACCTATAGTACCCTATTTTTTCAATTATAATGGACTTCAACACTAATATTTTGTTATGGACTAATTTATCTATCAATGCAATTATTAAGAACCTATAGTGTTTCTTTTTTGTAATTATGAAAGATCTCTATACTAATCTCTTTTTTTTTAAAAAAACTAATTTGTCCATCAATAAAATTGTCAAAAATCAATTTATGTGTTTACTAAAAAAAAAAACAGTGTTGTTGATAAAGCTTTAAGAATCAAAAGAGTATTTCTTAAACAATTTAAAATAATCAATAAACGGCTGAGGGCCTATCCTTGAAATGGACTAATAGTCTGAATAATTAATTTCTTGATCAAGTAATGGATATCTTGAGAAAAAAATCAATAAATAAAATAGATAGAATTTAATTTTTATGTACTGATAGTGTAAAAAAAATTTTACTCTATCATCCTACAATGTGTTAACATATCAATGAAGATAGTTGAATTTTATCCATTATTTAAAATATCATTCAAATAAGATGATTTGATTAAATAATAATATAAAAAAATTTTATACTGTCAATTAAATTAGTTCGGTTTTGTTTGGGTAAACAGTTCATTTTTAGTTGAAATCAATTATTATTGATTTATTTTCAAATTTATGATTTTTCAACCTGATTTATCGATCAATTATTTTTTTAATTTAATTCTATGCCTTCAAATTCTTGCCATTAACTTGTTACTAATAAAGTCACTGTTATTATCTTTGTTTACTGGTTTAAAAAAATATCTATCTATGCTATTACTGAATATACCATAACTCAGTTTTTACTCTATTATTGATTTTTATAATGATTGAAAAAAATTAAAAGCCGAATGAAGCTAATCCAATTAAATTAAAATATAATTCACTTTCATTTTCAATCAAATTTGAATTATTTACGTGGTTAGTCGAAAATTTCGGACCATAATAAAATAGTATTTTTCTTCTTATAATATTTGTTACTTAAAATTTAAAAATAGAAAAAATAAAATTAAAATTGAAAATGAATGTTTTGTTCTTTTAATATTAGAGAAGGTCAGTATTTTTTATTTATGAAAGTTTAAGTCGATGAGACCTCGAATCCCATTAACCACTTCTGAAAACACTGGCAATTAAACTTTCAATTTTTTTCTAACCGAGCATCCCAATTCCAAGTTTGTGAAAGTAATATCAACAAAAATTGATCATTGGAGTGCAAAATCACACTTCTCTTTATATTTTTCACAAGAAGTTTAAGAAAAGGAAAAGCATACGTTTTCATTTCAAGGTGAGTTAGAGGCTACTAAGAGGACAAATCCGAGATGCAAATTACGTAGGCACTTTTGTTGATAAAATTGCAATCAACGAAATATAGTGTTCAAAATAATCATTCACATAAGTGAATTGTAATTCACCTAAAATTTTAGATATTTGATTTAATTATTTGGATCTCAGAAGAATTTCATCTACAATATTACACGTTTAAATCCTATAACTAATTCCATACCCACCATTTTTTCTTAAAAGAAAAAGATCTTACTAATTTTGGTTCAAAGTTGTGGGACCAATTTAAAATATGCCAACCAACAAAAAAGAAAGAAAAATACGCCTCCATTTTCTTCGTATTAAGATGTACAAAGATTATCACTAGACTGTAGACTCACTCTCATATTAATTTACATTTGCTGCATCTTTGAAAAAAGGACTACAACGCAGCAAGAACCGCAATGACCAACTAATAGGATTCTTCATACATACGTAGCCAGTCACCGTTCACCGACTTTGTCTAACACAAAACGACTCATCTGGCAAATAAATAATTAAAACCTTGTAGTAGTGGGACCCCAGCAATTCAAGTCCAAGACTTTGTTCATGGACTCTTCCTTGGTCCTCTTCACCTTGTTGGAAACCGCAGAAGAGGCGAATTTCCTCGCCTGAGCGTAGGATCTAACGTTGTTCTTGACGTGCTGCTGCAGTGACCTCAAGGCATGGTTCCACCTGCATACACCCAATTGGTCCTTCAAGGCCTCCACTGCCCCTATGCTTGATGCCACTATCCAACCTCTAGTTGATGAACCCATCATGTATGTATATATGTACCTTGGCTTAATTTTGCTGATTTCCAATATGTATCAATCAGTAGGTTTGGCTTGGAGTGATGGTGAGGTATGGCTTTCTATTGATGATCCTTAATCCCCTTATATATTATATGTGTGTGTAGTTAGGTGCTTGAGAGTTGATAACAAGAATCTAGCTGGCTGAGTGAGTCTAAGGACACGGCTAGAAAATAGAAACCATGAGGCAGTTCTGGTTTTGGGCTGAAAAGGTGTCGTAGTATAGTGAAACCGGGGGCTGTCAAAATCTACCTTTGCACCAATTGTTTGGAAGTGAATCCCGGTATCAATTTTCTATTGGCAAAATGTGCCTAGAAGATTCGTGCCACCGATTATTTATTTAACTATTTATTAATTAATTAGTGGTACCAAGACTCATTCGGTCAAATTGGCTCCTTCTTCTGAACCAAGTTACATGTATACAGTTAAGTAGTTTTCTTAAATCGGGGGAAGGAAAGCGACAACTCGAGGTCCTGTGGTAACAACATAAAGATGGCTTGCCGCTCAATTTATTTATGAGTAAATACATTACCTTTTTAGTAGCATTTTTAATTTTATATACATTTCATTCTAATAAAAAAAATTTATATTAATTTATTTTTTGAAAAATTTAGCTATTTTGTTAAATTTTTAATTTAATGGACTGAGAAAATTATTGTTAAAACAAAAAAATTTAGGACTGAATTGGTGTCAAAATTAAAAGCATTATATCTAAATTGATGGAAAAAAGTTTAATTAGGATTAAATTGATATTAAATTGAAAAGCTTAAGAAAAAAAATATTATTTACTCTATTTATTAATTAATCTATATTTGTTTGATAGGATGAAAATGCATGGATGGATTTCATATGTAAAATAACACATGAAATTCATTTATATAAATTTTACTCTCCAACCAAATATATTCTGAAAATAAAAAAATAAATAATAAAAATAACATTTGCAAAAGGCTTTTTGCTTCCAGTTTGCTCATGCTTGTTACATTTCAATATCGCAAGCTAAAAGCATTTGAATCGGTTTAATTTACTTCGTCATAATACAAATTGGACATTCATATATTATTATAAAAATGATTTTTAATTTTTTTGTAAATTCTTTTGTACAATTGTTTGGTCAAACATGTTAAAAATATTTAAATATTATAATAAGTACTTTAAAATTATACAAAAAAGTTAAATAATGACATTAGTTAATTCTGCAAAACAATTCACAGTAATAATTTATCAAAAATATGTCAATAGAGGTTAACTCACTTGATTGGTCTTCTGCTTAAGCATTATTATAACTTGAGTTCAATTTTCAGATTTATTATGTTATTGAATTATTTATCTTCAAGTATCTCTATAAATATTTGATAATCTAATAGGCATAATTAAAATTAGTCGAATCCTCCTTTCAATCTTCTGTTAATAAAAAAAAAAAATACTCGTAAACTATAATACGTTACTTAGGTAAGTTGTGTTTTCAGTACAATTATTTTATCAATTATCAACATTTTTTATTAACTTTTGATAGCATTGACAGGCAGAGATTAACATATTGATTCAAGTGAATAATAAAAAATTATCAAAAAATAAAACTAAAAAGGAAGCGTCTGCTGTAAATAGTTATATTTCTATTACGTTATTTGCAATTTACGACAATGTGAAAAATGAAACATAAAATATCAATTGAAAGCAATAGTAAGGTGACTGAAAAGACCTCTTCGCGTAGGGTGAGTTGTTAGTTACTGAAGAAACTAGCGACGCGACGGCAAGGGTAGGGTCACGTAGATTCCCATTCAGCGTGTATTTTAGACTTTCATGGGTAATATCTTGTGTATAAATTAATGACTTGATTTAATGTGGCGGAATAAAGAACTCTGAATTGTTAATATCTTAAAGACATCAGATTCGACATTAATATAAATAAATTATGTACGACTGCACAATACAGGCTTGAACCATGCAGCGAGGAAACCGGAAAAATAGATGCATGCGTCTTCCCTTTCCCATCCAGCTTCCCACGGATTTGGACGACGGCTGCCGGCGGCCCACTTAGGAATTTTAAAAGAGGAGTCAAACTAATTAACATATATAATATAAAGTAGAATTAAAATTAATTGTCACATAGAAACCAATATAATATATGAAATCACTAACAAATTATAAGTGATCCACGTATATTTAAAATCGACATAAACAATTATATATATATATATAGTCAAGTATGTACCTAATACATTTATCTTTTTCATTATGCTAGGCAATGATTCATGGTATAAAAAATCATCAATGATCACATTTGAATTAAACTTTGCAGCAATCTCCTTTTCAATGAAAACAATCATGTAATCTGCAAGAAAATTATCTTCTATCTAATTCTGAAGCCTTGTTTTAATAATCTTTATAGTTGAAAATGCTTGTTCTATTGTTGCCATGGATATAGGAAGAGTCAAAATGAGTCGAATTAATCTATCAATCAAATGATATATATTTGATTTGCTAGTCTCCATTAATTTCTGACTTGGCAATAGTAAGCAAATTCTGAAAATCAGGAGCTTTAGGCACATCAAATTCATAATGTTGTAATTCATATGCCAATTGGATCTTCTTTTGCTCAAAAAAATCTAAAGAATAGAATTTCTCAACTAACTTATAAATGTTATAAGCATTAAATCTTTTATAACCATCTTTAGGGTCTAAAGCAGTGCTCAATATGAGAAACTCGATTATATGTTCATCGAATCTATTTTTCAACTCTTTCAACTGATAATCTATTACAACAGTAAATGTATCAACATGATAGTGATGCTCAACCATGATAACTTTTCGACAAAGGGATCGAATTATATCAGAGAAAGAAGCACTCATATCAGGAACTTCAATTGCTTGTTTGCTAAAAAAAAAATGCTAACTTCCTCAAAAAGTGTTTCCCAACCACAATCTCTTAGCTTCTGAATTAATGATTTTGTGCTAGAAACCAAATGCATAGCATTCAAAATATCTTGAGATTTTTGCTGCAATGATTAACAAAGTTTGCCAGTGATTCTCATAATTTCTCTCATCACATGTAAAATGAAAACAAAATCAAATGACATCAAAGATTTAAGAGCATAAGTAGCATCACCTCATTCAGAGTATATAGATCCTTTAATAGCTAAATTTTCAAGAATTAAATTTGCTGAACCAAACATGCATAAAAGGCTACATATCGAATTGAAATGAGAACTTCATCTAGTGTCCCTAAGCCTCTGCAATGTGCCAATTTGATTAGCCCCTTCCCTGTCTCAATCTCATTATTTGCAACTAAATGAGCTATTTCATTTGCATAAGCAAATTGTAACTCATTATTGTGTTTGCAAGAAGAACAAACAACATTGACAATATTAGTCAAGTTTTGAAAAAAAAAAAAACATGAACATCTACAATTTCTTTAGCTGCAGCAACAAGAGCTAATTGTAATTGATGAGCAAAACAATGTACATAATATGCATAAGGGCGGTCTTAAATAATTAAAGCTTGTAACCTCTTCCACTCTCCACGCATATTAGTCGCACCATCATATCCTTGACCTCGAACATTTTAAATGTTGAGATTATGATGAGACAATACAGAATAACTCTCTTGTTTAAGAGTGGCTGCAATAGTATCTCTTACATGTACTACATCTATTAGGCGCTCCTTAATAGATCATTGTTTATCAACAAATCTAAGAACAAGAGTTATTTATTCTCTTTTAGATTTATCTCGAACCTCGTCAACAATCAAACAAAATTTTGCATTATCAATCCCATTACGAATTTCATTTTGAACCTTTCTAGCAAAGAGATGTAAATTTTCCTTTTGAATAATAGGTGATGTGTATCTTGCATTTTGAGGGGCATTTTCCAAAATAACTGCATCCACTTCTTTATTATAAGAAGCCAAAAGTTTCAACATTTCAAGAAAATTGCCACAATTCTTAGATTCTAAACTTTCATCATCTCCTCCAAAAACACAAGATTGAAATGTTAACCACTTGACAGAATCAGTAGAAACTTTAAGACAAAACTAAGTAGTTAAAATTTGTTGTGAAGTATGCTTAGATAGCACTTTGTCAATATAACATGATTGGTTCTTCAAGTCTTCACAGCATTCAACAACAACATTGTGAGAAGAATTAGGATATTTTCCCATATGAGATAAAAATGCACAATCTTTCCCATTATTCACTTTTTTCCAGTTTCTAAATCCTCCTAGAGTGAATGAAGTAGATTTTCTAGAAAATAAATAGCATGGAAGACAAAATGCAGCATCTACTTGTCCTAAATACTCTAATCAAGGAAAACTTTTGAACTAGTTAGCTTGAAATTGACGAGGATGACTGTCTAAACTAGAAAAAGGGATACACATCCATAAAAAATGATATGGTCCAAACTTCATATACGCCCAACGAATTTAATCTTGTAGATTGATAGGATAATCCCATACTTGTGGACGTTTTCCAGGATCACGTACCAAAGTATCAATATCAATTTTTCTTGTTCAATCCTTATAATTTTGGAAGGAGGTTGTTGAATAGGTTGATCAGTGGTTCACATTGTAGGTTACCCAACAACATTTTTAACATCATTCACTGAATTTAAATTTAGTAGGTTGGAGTTTATTTCATCATCTGTCCTCTTTTTCTTCTAAAAAATGAGTCTATAGTTTTTTCTTAGACATCTCTAAGTTCAACCTTAAAAAATTGCATATTTTAACATCAAAATAGAACATCATAAAACATTAAAACAACTAACTAATTGATAGCAAATAAAAAAGTTGTATCTATATTTTATATTTCTATATTACACATGCTATAATAGTGAACAAAAGCAATGAAGAAAGAAATTTTCTTACTTTGTTTCTTCACTCCAAGAAGAATATTGTGGGTATCTCCTTTGTCTTTGAACTTTTTGTCTTTTAGCTTCTAATGCTCCATATCTCCATCATTGATCTTCTCATGTGTTTAACTTTAACTTAATTGAATAAAAAAGAAAGAAAGAAAGCTAGCAAAGTAGCTCATCAATGTGAAAAAATCGAAGAGAAAAACATGTTATGTGTGTTATGTTCACTATTCTATTCCAATAGTGAGAAAGAAAGAGTGGTAATGAGTAGAGTAAAAAAATTTATCAAAGAAGCTTCTAAAAGGTGAGTTTTATTCATTTTTTAATAATTTTTTAAGACTTTTTTTTAATTATATTTAAAAGCTTTGTTTGAACTTTTTTTGCTTAAAGTCTCGGCTAACCTTTGCACAACTACTACTAGAAGGTAGGTTGTATTTAGTGATGAGATTCAACAGTGCAATGCACCTCAATGCACTTTTCTCAACCAATAGGAAGAATACCTATCACAAATGTCTTTACCACTGTCACTTCTTCAAAGAAATAGGGCCATGGGAGGGGGCCACTACTCTATATACATGTATAATAGTAAATAAAAGTGAAAATTTTGGGGGGACCATGGCAATCCCTGACCCCCTCTTGGTTTTGCCTTTGATGGTTGCTATAGGTGAAAAAAATTAAAAATGAAAGTAATAAAAAGATGGCCAATTGTTTTGATGATGAACTAGCTTCGACACAACAGAATTATCATTTATTGGAGTGGTTATTATTTATTAGGGTTTTTAATTTGTTTCATTTTTTGAAGGACATGTTTAAAATTAAGTTATACATATAAAAATATTTTAAAACAAATAGAAAAATTTAAAAATTATTTAATATTTTTTATTTTTAGTTACAAATTATCACTTTATTTTCAATCTATTTTTTTGGTACAATATGTTTCATATTTTTAAGATTTTGAAGAAGAAATAATAAAAACAGACAAAAAAACCAGGATTTCTAGTCTATTTTGACCTTTTTTTATAAAAAAAAAAGTCTTAAAAAGAAAACAAATTAAAAAATAATGAAACAATAGAAATTAAACAATAAAAAACTATTAGGATTGGTGTAATAGTAAGAGAGATTTAGATAGTATACATGAGATCATTGGCTCATTGCGACTAATGAAATTAAACTACAAATGAAAAATAGAAACCGAACGAATTCTGTTATTCTTTAGAAGCCACAGGTTTCCAGGCCACATATGAAGTCCAAACCCATCAGACTTGTTTCCGCCAGAAAAACAGTGAACATTCCTTTTATTGGTCAGAAGCTCTCCTTGTTTTTGTCACAAGATCAATCCTGTTGTCCATTTTCCTTGGGCATTTATGAAAAGCGTACAATCGGCTGGCCCATATACTTCGGAGGTGTCATCTGAATTGGGCTTAACCCCAATAGTCGCAAATAAAAAAGTGTCAATTATTGTTGCATAGTATTTATTAGCCTCTAAATTTATATATATCTATACTTAGATATCGGATCACATAAGAGACACTAAGACGCTCCTGAAATATGACAAATAAAATTATTCATATCATTCACAATTCAACACATTAATCATTTCATGAAAAATATAGCAAAAACAGAGAATAGCTACGATTCACAATTTGATACATCATTCATGCATTTCATATCTTTTGTTATGGACCCAACCGAAAAGAAAAAGTAGAAAAAGAACCATAAATATATATATTTTAATGGTAACCATAAATATTAAAGCCAGCATAAGCATCTCACCAAAAGACCATAACCAATGAACTTAATCTATCAAAAAATAAATGACACAAATACAAAACTTAACAACATGTTTCGGATCAAATTCTTATGGAGTTGGAATTCAGTTGAGGTTGTGAACAAAAAAAAAAGAAAAAGAAAAACACAAGTTAACTTGATTAACAATTTATTTTGTTATTTAACTGGATTTAACATGTAGAAAATTATGGCTGGAATTAACATATAGAGAATTATGTTTAATATACCTATATTTACCGGGGGCGCTACAATGATCAAAGCACATTTTATAAAAAATTAAAACAGAGATCACAGTGAATGCCCAAAATTTCTTCAAGCTCCCCTATGGCTTGACAACTAGCATGAGACTGTCTACTAAGTAATAATCTTGACGATGGATTGGAAAGGTTGGTGTATTGCGTTTGAATATTATACATATATTACAAACACTACAATAACTAGATAACATAATTAAATTGAAAAGAGCTACATGCGGCTCACAATATTTTCCGTTCAAAACAAGGCCTCTTACTATGTCACAGGCTGTTATAGCTAGCCACCACACGTACATGTAGAGGTATATTCATGTAAAAGAATAGCCTTTTTTTTTTATACTTTCTAAAATTATATTACTCGCAATAAAGTTTGAACTTAAAATCTCATACTTTCTACCCAAAGCCTTCATTACTAAACCGATCATAGCAAGTTAAACAAAAAAGCATGATTATTAATAATAGTGATGAGATGAGACAGATAGAAGATCCTAAATAGGCAGCTATAGATCAAAATATGAATGACGTTGTAACAATCTTTTTATTATAACTTATATTCACCTCTCTTGAGATTTGACAAAAGTTACTTTGGCTCTTTTTTATTTATAAAATTTATTTTGAAGGTTCATGAGTTTATGAAATTATTATAATGATCTCTTTTAAATTTATAAAATCATTACATTATTCTTCCCCTCATCATATATTGAAGGATAGGTTAGCGTCACCTGAATAAATAAAAACAAAAATAAATTTTATCAAATTTGAGAGATTGTCTGTATAATTTACCCATTTTTTCAGTATGCAAAGATGTAATTATTATGGAGTGTTTTTAACCTTTTAAGTCAACTGAATGGGTAGAAGATTATCATTTTTTTTTTCTCTGGTTTTCAGCATAATTAATTTACTCATCAAAAGGTAGATCCTATATTACCGTGAATGTGTAAACATCGACCTACACGTATACTGATATAAGATAAATATATATTATATGTTTATATAAAAAATAATTTTGTATTTGATGTCAAAAGTACAAATAACAAACCTCAAGAAACTTCGCCAGTATACTAACTAAAGACTCTTGCGGGAATCATAAAAAATTAAAAAAATAATAAAAATTATAAGAAGAAGAAGACTCTTGCGGGCATTTTGGTCAACCTGTGGACGAAGAACATCTGGTTTATTGAATCGCGTGGAAGAATGGGAACATGGCTTCAAGTTAGGTCAAGTTTTTCTTGAAATGCAATTTTTTCAATAAATAAGAAATTACTTAAATTAGAAAAAGGGGGTGGCTAATATTAAGATTAAAATAAGGCATGTGCATATATTCGGTAGAAAAATGGGATGACATTAGGTTGTGGCACGAGAGATGGAGACACAAAATTTTACTGTCTTTTTCTCTAGAAGATATGAAGCAGGTAGGTGACAAATGAGAAAGCATACGGCATTGAACTTGACTCCGATTTTAAAATGAGCATATATTATCCAGGAAAGTTCATCATCATTTTATTTATTGACACACCAAAAGAAAGTTGATGTCGAATGGTATTTTGATGATTAATTAATTAAATCTATCAACACCCCAAAAATATTCTCAGAAGTGCAGAACTACCGCAGATCTCAGTGATGAATAAATAAAACAACGTGATTGCATTTTTAATATAATCTTCAATTCTTCATTTTCATTTTCTTTTCAAAATATATGATAAAATCATTCGTTTCTCTCAAATTGATTTTTGGCCACATCATCTTGAAATGGCTGCCAATACTTCACAACCAAACACTTACCTAGCAACCGTTTGTATTATTTGCGCCGTTCATTACCAAACAAAATTGTTGATTGGAAATTGAAAGGGAAAAACCATTAGAATTTTGGAATAATAATTGAGGTGTAGGCTTGGTGCATGGTGACCATAAAAGTATTTTAGACAAATGACTTTACTTGCATAGAATAGTTGTAAATTAAAGAAGAGGCCACTTTATTGAATTCCAAGTGTGTAGCCTTCACCTAAACACACTATGACTCAGCATAAAAAAGCTACTTACGTGTTTGATTTTCTGGTCAACAAACACTTTAATTTGTGTTATATATGATCTCACTTTGAAAAGGATCAATTGCTTGATATTCATTCCAGGTTCTATGCTTGCTTCTGCATGCATGCTGAAGCTTTCAACTCAATTTTCAGATTTGAAAAAAAAAAAAATCATGCTTGAAGCAGAAGCTATATAGAATCCTATATTGTTGGTGTGATCATCACTTGTCAAGTATATCATATGAAAGTTCTGGAATTCTAGTCACCAGCTGTCCTTTCTTCGTGTAATTGCAACCAAGATTGTGTGATGTAATGCTGTTTCCATGGATATGCTTGTTAATTGTTCTATGAGTTGAATAATCTATGATGCAGCGGAGCTAGACAGAAATAATTGCTGAATATACAAAGAAAATTAAGTAATACGATCATTACGTAGACAACAGCAATATTGTACGTATCTAAAAGTATAATAATATGTTTGGCTATTAATAGATCTACTATTTTTTTTTATGGTGTTACGCATGCATACGTAGCGGTGAGTTAAGCAATTAGAAAAATGGGGGAAATATTGTCAATAATGGATGATGGAATCAGCCATGTACACTCTAGTATATATCATAATTGGTATAAGCGTGTATATATTTTAAACATCGAACAACTTGATTAGAAAACCTGAAAATGGACTAATGGAGCGCGGATTCATCATGAAAATTTAGTCAACTATAGGTTTAGACATATATAAATATGGTTATTAAATAAGTTACTAGAATTGATCTAATCATGAGGAATTTGGGTGCGTAATATGCATGAGTCCATATGTTCAAAACTTATTACGACTAATGTAATTTTTGAAATAAAAAAGTTTTTATTAAATTACTTTGATACTAATAAAAGATGAATTAATTTTTACTAAATTATCCTTGCATTGAAATTATATAACCTTATTTGGAGTAGTATTTTCACTTACTTCATTAATTAGCATAATTAATATCAGCTTAAAATTGACAAAAATAGGTCAAATATAATTAATGTATTAGTCCTTGAACTATTTCAAAAAAGTCAAATAGATCCCTACACTTTGAAAAATTGTAATTGAATCCATAAATTTTTAAAACATTATTTATAATTGAGTCCTTTGACACATATTGTCATTAAAAATATGTCAACAAAAATGACATATTCTTAGATATATCAACTCAATGGAAATATACCCCTTGTGTGACATTTTAGAATATTTTTCTTTCATTGACGATTTTTTTTAACCAATGTTTATGTTTAGAGACTCGATTACAAAGCGTTTTATGGTTTTGTAAATTAAGACTCAATAACATTTTAAAAAAGTTTAGGACCTGATTGAGTTTTCTTCAAAAATTCAAGGATTAAGATATAAATTCAACCAAAAAATTAATTTTTTTTATGAATTCTTTATATTTGAAATGGATAGATAATTTGAAACTTGGAAAGAAAAAGCTAAATAGATAGTTATGAAAAGATGTTTAAAAAGAGAGCTTATTTTTTATGCAACAGCTAGCTAGATATATACTGTACCAATCATATTTCATTAGACATGTGATTTTTAGGATAATTATTACAAATGTTAAGTACCTCAACGACATGTCAATACATAAATTAATAATTATGTAAAAAAATTATACTAATGATATATTAAAATTAAATCTCTAAAAATATTGTTATGTTAATTTCTAAATTCGCATTCTGTGACTTCTTTAAAAAAAAAGAAGTTTATAACATCCGGCCTATTCAATATTTATATAAAAAATTTATAGAAGGAAAATAAAGTGTCATATAATGATCATACGTATATAGCTTATAACCTCAAGTACAAATAAAAGAAATGAATAAATGCATTTTACTCCTGAACTTTAGGTTACGTACAATTTACATCCTAACTTTTCAAAATATGTATCGCGACACCTTAAATTTTTTAAATTGTGCAAACAACTTCTCAGTATAAATTTGATTACTAATAAAGGTAAGATTTATGTGCAATTAACCCTCTAATATTTTTAATTTATGCAATCCAACACTTTGTCTGTAAATATTATACGCAATTAATCCCTTTTATATTTTTAATTTGTACGACCCGATACCCTACTACAACTTAAAGTTTTGTACTATTTAAAAAGTAAAAGTTTTTTGGATTATCTGAAAAGTTCAAGGTGTCGTAATGCATGTTTTAAAATGTCATGATGTAAATTGCACATGATATAAAATTTAGGGTGTAAAATGAATTTAACATGTGTCGCATGATAATATAACTTGATTGATAAGATTAGAAATAGGGATATATAAGGAGAGCAGTAAGGTTCAGTATTTGTGAATGTTCTCCAGCTAATCAAGTTCCTTTTCATTGACTTCATTCCTCTCTCATTTTGCTAGGAAGCCTCTGCATGAGGCTTACGGGATAGACCTTAGGCCTTATAAAAAGAACGAAATTAAAAATAAGAGGCTTTTTTTTTAAAACAATTACGAATAAAAGATATATGTTGCGTATGGTATGCAAATGCCGTCTCTTTCATTAATTAGGAAAACTAATGTGGAACACATCAATCAAGCTATACGACTAATGATCAGATTAGTTGAAAAGAGAATGCTCATTAATGTCTCGCCCTTGCTTTGTCAATTTCAACGACTCCGATCGTGTAATAATGGCTTCATGATTGGTAGAAGTAAATGCCAATGGTGAGCACGGGCCTCTTTTTTCTTAGTCAGCAAAATAAAGCGAATTTGATTTTTGAAATTGTAATTTTCAAATAAACAATCGGACATTCCTAGGTAAGTTTCAACCCTTCCCTCGAACTTTGATTCACAAGTGGGGTTCAAAAGGCTGTGAAAGTCTCAAAAATAGAAATAGTTAATGGTGGTGAAATCAGACGCTAGCAAAAAACAACAAAAACTGTCAATCGTTTCGTTTCATTTTCAACATTGCAGACAGCAACAACAGGCTATTAATTCAACGAAGTGAACGCTCTAGAGATTGCTTTCCAAAATTGTATGGTGTTTTTTTTTTTTTTCCTTCGTCAATGAGGCTATGTTTCGTGAATTTGGGTAAAGTTTCTAGCATTTTACGAAAGTCGTACTATAAGTAATGTTCAGAATAATATACATGCATATATGTTTAGTAAATGGTAAGGATAACAGGTTGAAAGGATTGTGAGCCTAACCGAATTATATAGTTTTGTTAATATATAAACCTTGAATGTGGCAATTAATTATGTGTGAATAAATCTAATATGTGTGTTAGTGTTTTAACATTATATATATTTTCACAGCAACACAAGACATAGCATCAATGTCTCCAAAATCTTAGAGAGACATTTACTAACAGCATAAGCCTAAGACAATGACGTGGCCTGTATGAAGCTTAGTGAGAAAATCTCTTTCACCACGATTCATTCAAAAGAAAAGGAAAGAATGCCATATGGATAAGGACAACTTATTGAGAAAAAAGAAAAATGAAGTTGAGTGGTACAAGGACAAATTCTTTTTCACACCTCACCACTACAAGGACAACAAGAATTGCAGCGCACACACACACACACTCAAAAGAAAAGGAAAGAATGCCATATGGATAAGGACAACTTATTGAGAAAAAAGAAAAATGAAGTTGAGTGGTACAAGGACAAATTCTTTTTCACACCTCACCACTACAAGGACAACAAGAATTGTAGCACGCACGCGCGCGCGCACACACACACACACCCCTACCCCTGTTGTGCCTACCAACATTTCTGCAATGGTTAGAATACTATTGCTCACACATCCCTACCCCTGTTGTGCCTACCAACATTTCTACAATGGTCAGAATACTATTGCTTATTTAAAGAAACATCACAGTAGTAAGACATACACGAAAAACTAGAGTAGAAAATCAGAATCATTCAAATTAGAAAGTCCATGTCTCTCTTCCTCATTGTTTTTACTACAATTCTTGTGTGAATAGAGAGCTATTTCTTTGAGTGAAAAGGCTGAACTATCAGTAAATATATATAAAAAGCTATCTGAAAGAAATTTTCTTCTTGAGGAGTTGTGCTCCTTTGTTTTTGGTCTTTGATTAGTGACCGTGTTTTTGTTAGAAGGAGGTCCCTATGTTTGTGCCTCTCTTTTTTATTTGGGATATCATTTCTATGTATTTGTATATTTGGAAACTTTGAGACCTTAGTGAAAATCTCACCTTAACTAGTGGGGACTGAAGTATATCTCAAATAGAGATCGAATCAGTATAAAATTTCTGGTGCACTATCTTTAAACCTTATCATATTTCATCTCATTAAGAAATTTTATTTTTCAATGAACCAAGTCACTGCATTAACATTGTCATAACACATCACTAATCACATTTTTTTTTTCACTACTGTCATATATAATTAACTGGAAAATTCAAGAGACATTTACCAAAAAATCTCTTAAATTCAATGCCAATATCTCTTGAACTGTCTAATAAATTTGTTTAAGTGTGTAGAAAATTTGAAGATACACTTGATTCAAACCCCCATGGACAAAGGGGGTTAGGTGTTATGTTGAACTCTTATAGTTTTTTGGAAATTTAAACATCAAGGGCACAAATAAAGGTAAAAATAAGTTAGGTTAGGTTTACCCTTAATAGGCTAATATGTGTTGCAACCTCTTGACCTGTGGTCTATTATATGTTGCCTTTTAAGCCTAAGGCTTGACCTGTTCAAAAGTCAGGTGTTACAAAGCTTATAATATAGAAGGCTTTAAATAGACTAGTAGACTTACGCTTTGTTTGGAAGTTTGAAGGGAAAGAGAATGGGAGACATTGGAGGGGAAGGAAAGATGGGGGAATGAAAGGTGAGGGAATGAGGGAGTTTAGAGGATTAATTCTTTATTTATTTGGGACTGTAAGATATATAGAGAGAAGTTTAGAGAATTTATTCTTTATATTGGGAGATTTCTAGTCTAGTTTTATAATTTTACCTTTCCTTACAATATTTAATTGTTTTATTTTTATAGAATTAATTATTTTAGTTAAAAATACATATTTTTATTGATAAAAAAGCATAAGTAAAAAAATTTATGATTTTTTTTATACTTTTATCCATTAATAATATAATTAATTATTTTGGGAAAAAAAATGAAAAACTACTTCTCCCTCAAATTTCTACTTTATACAGTAGATCATTTTAAAAAATATCTCTTTATTTGTTATCTCTAAACATGACTTTTGTCATCAATATTTTTTATAATTTGTTTTTTCCATTGTATTGATTAATTAGCTCAAAATTTTAAGGATAATAATATTGGATGATGGTGTTGTATTTAGTGTATCGTAGGCCAAAATTCCTTTGACCATGACAGAGAAGATACTAGAGAGAGGTTGTGAGAAAAGTGAGGTGAAGGTAGGGAAAACGTGTGGGTCAATGCAGATGTGTTGATGATCAATGACATCACTTACGCTGGCATATGTGGCATCTTCAAGAAAGAGTTCAGGAACACAAAAATAAAAAAAAAAGGTAAATTGGTACTTCCAACTTATATCTACTAAACCTCCCTCTCCCCTCCTCTCCCCCCTCCCAAAAAAAAAATGGGGGAACTGAAAAATGGGGGTGAATGGAGGATATAGGAGGATTTTTAAAATCCTTCAAACTCCTCCTTCTATTGTACTAAAAACTCACAAATACATATCAATCCTTCATTACCTTTCCCTCCCTTCCTTTACCCCCAAACCCTAGCTTGCAAACAGAGCCTTAAAGGTTTAATATGACCAAATAGAGACATAATCAGTCCCAAACAGGCCTAGGTTTGTTTCTTTAATAGAATTTAAAAGGACAATACAAAACATGTGAACCAACCATAAATCAATAATGTGAACACCTGATTTTGTCCGACATGTAAAAAAAATAAAATTCAAATTGACATAGTTTCATATTAGGTTCGTGTATTAATCTAAATTTAATTTAAATTATGATTTCTTTTAATTTTTGGTCCATGTACATTATAGTGAAAGAAACTAATCCATGTGCATTATCTTTGTTTTTGTTCCAAGGTCATTGCAATCCATGTATAAAAAAAAAAATGATAATAAAAAAACTTGATTGGCCTATTCTTACAAAAAAATTTCAATCCATTTTCTGATTGCCAAAAAACAATGATTATTGAAATTAGGATTGGCCCATGTTTGTTTTTTTTTTTTAACACTGATTGATAACTAAAACAAAAAAAAATTAAAAAAATTAAAAATTAAAAAATAATAATAACAAAAGATGGCAGAATGTGTCACGGATTGATTTTTGGATCCCCAAGGTATTTCCGTGAATGCTTGAAGATGGGAAAATCAGAGAAAAAACAAAAGTGATGGATAATATGATGATGTCTCTCCACTTTGAGGAAGAAGACAATTTTCCCTTTGGTGATCACCTGTAAAAAGAAAAGGGGAAGCACCATCAAACGGGGACCCTTTCATTAAAAAACACCAGCTGTGCATCTCCTTGACGGACCCAGCCATTAACATACCCAGTTCATCACCTTCATTTTTCACCATCTCACCACTGCAACCTGGTTCATCATCATCACAGAAAGCTCATTTCATCATCCTTTTCCACCATCACTACACAGCTCCATCACCACGATCACTCAAATTCACTATCCTATCATCATCAGCAAAATCCATTCTCTTCCAAGGCACCCACACCACAATAGCAATTCACCTCTCACCATCATCTCATCCTCATTCAAAAACAGCCACCCTCACCACCATCATTTCAATTCATAAATAAAAACCGTAACTAAATCTCAAACCATTGAAAAAAAATGCCCAGCACTAACAAAACCATTGTAGTATCATAATCAATATCAACCAATTCTCTCTTACAAAACCACAAATTCAAAAATCAAAACAGGGGACCAAAGACACAAGTCAGAGTCATCAACAAAAAAAAAAGAAAAAAGGAAAGAAGAAGAATAAGCTAGAAGACAGATAGAGAGAATGGCAACACTAGCGGGTTTAAGCCTTTCAAGCCCCAGGGTTGTGTTTAAGGCATCATCAGACTTGAATCAAAAGTGCCGCGTCATCAAGTTCCCAGCGGCACTGACCCAAGGAGCGTCTAACCCGTACGGACGGCGCCGGAGAGCATATCGGAGAAGGTGGCGAAGAGCATAAAGAACGCGCAGGAGACGCGCTCGGAGGACCCGGCGAGCAGGGAGTGCGTGGCGGCGTGGGACGAGGTGGAGGAGCTGAGCGCCGCCGCCAGTCATGCCAGGGACAGGAAGAAGGGATCTGACCCGCCCGAGGATTTCTGCCAGGACAACCTGGAGACCATTGAGTGCAAAACCGCGCCAGCAGCCCACTCACAGAACAAATCCCAGAACTCCACCGTGAGCAGCGCCTCGACCCCTCTCTTCCCCGATCTCTCTCTGCCTCACCATTTCACTCTCTCCCTCTCTCGATCCTTCTCTCTTCTCTCCTACCCCCATGGCCTCGACCCCTCTTTCCCCTTCTCCCTTTACTTCCTCGACCGCACAACTTCTCTGCCCCCTCCTCATTCTCGGCGCACAGCTGGTCGGCACAAGGACGCCGCTCGCGCAGCGTCACCAGCCCACTGCTCGCGGCGGCGTCCCTTCGTTCCTTTCCTTCATGGCCGCAACCGCTACCCCCTCTCTCTCTCCTTCATCGGCCTTCCCTCTCTCTCAAAGACCAGATTCCCCTTTCTCTCTTTCTCTCTCCCCCATCTACTCTTTCTATCTCTTTCTCCAAGTGACCTTCAGCAAAATGCTCCAACCCCCATCCTGTAACGTTTTTTTATTTATTTATTTTTTATTAAAATATCTTTTATTTTAGTTTTGTTTGATTGGTTTTTGTACAATTTACTATTGGGTTGTGTCAGGATCTAGTTTGTTTTGGTTAGAGTTTAGTTTTTGTTTGTTTCCCTGTTGGACCGTATTTGGACTATTAGGTTGTTATAAAAAAAAAAAAAAAAAAAAGAGAGTTAAATTGGGCTATCTGAGTCCGAAAATAAAGGGTCTAATGATGAATGTTTGGGCTGTGTTAATCTAAAAATTTATTGAATAGAGTGTGTGGGCTATTGTTGTTATTTTATTATGTTTTGGCCTTTGGAGTTATTGTGTTTGTTTTTATTTTGATTTGGAGTTGAGTCAATTCTTTTCTTTTAATAAACAATAAATATTATATTTTTGTCATAAAAATTTGTCTTGGCTTTAAAAAAATAAAAATGCAAGTGATCAATGATTCAGCTTCTAATGATAGAGTTAATTTAGCCACGACGGCTTATTAATTCTATATTCCAGAATATTTTAGCTGTGACAGTTTGATATTCTGGAGTTCTTTATTTTCAAAAATAAAATCCACCATAATAATTTTGTAAAGAACTACGTGACTTTGAATTCCTCATCGCACCAGGGGATACGTAGGAGCAGGTAATTCCTGTCAAGTCAAAATTAGATTTCATTAGGTTATTTTATGTTATTTCATTTTTCATTTGTAAATATTTATTATTTTTTTTATTTATAAATATTTATTGTCTTTTATTGTTATGTATTGTTTTTAATTTTAGTTAATAATCTTTATTTTAAATAAAGAGATTAATTTAGCCGTGACGGCTTGTTAACTCAATATTACGGATACCTGAGCTGCGACAGTTTGGTACTCCAAATTTTCTTATTCTAAAAAGATTTTCTTTTATAATTTTCTTGAAATAAAAACATAAATAAATATTTTTTAAAAAAAGGTTATTAATAATTTGCACAATTAATTAAGGTACCGTCTAAAGGACGGGTGTGTTAGGAGTGCTGTAAGATTAAGTTCCTACCCTTCCCTAAGCATAACCGACTCCCGAGCTCAAATCTGGTTTCAAAGATCATTTTCTTTTAAATTAAATGGGTTTTTCCATAATTTTTCCCAATTAAATAAAATTTGGTGGCGACTCCATTTTAAAAAAAAAAAAATCATTTTTTTTTTCGCCGTCCACGTCGCGATCCCGGTTGCGACAGATGGCGACTCCACTGGGGACTAATGTGAGAGTCAGGCCTGATATAATTGATTGTGCATATTATTTCAACCTCACTTTTTCCTTTTATTCCATTTTATTCTGTATATAGAATTTTGTCATCATTATGTTTGGATTTATTTTCACCACTGTCTTTGTACATATTTTTATACATTTGTCTCTTTGTAACTACCTAGGATAGTAGACTTTTGTTCTATTTGTATATATAATTTTGGTCTTTATGAGCACCTTAAGATAGAGGACTTTTTGTTCTATTTGCACAAATTTATTTATTTTTTGTCTCATTGTGACTATCCTAGAATAGAATATTTTGCTCTGTTTGTGTATATTTATTCATATTTAATCCTTTGTGACTATCCTAAGATAGAAGACTTTGCTCTGTTTATATATATTTTGGTTTCTTTGCACTCTAGGATAGAAGACATTTGTTCTATATTGTCTATTTTGCAGGTATTGTCATGGGTAGTTTTAGGATTCCAGGTTTGTATGCTCTCTCCACACACAACACTTACACATTAATCACACACGAGTGGGGCCCTATACCCGGGTCTGAGTGCAACTTGAGATAGGTAAGAGATTGTGTAGTGGTAGCCATTTTGGATGTTCATCCTGTTTGGTTATCACGAAAATCTCGTCTAGAGTGTGATTCTTTTGTGAATATTCCACACCTAGCGGTTTACCTGCTGTTGTGGATAGTATTCAAAGCAGTTTTAACTCTAGAGGCCGTAGTAGAATCTGAGAATATAGACCCACCTGTTGCAAGTGTTCACAAAGTAGAATAACCATAGAACTATAGATTGACCTCCAGATCTCACCTCAAATAGGACACAAAGAGAGCATACTCTTTCTTTAATTCATTTCCTTGTACATAAATTCTTTAACATGTTCAAAGTATTTATTATTTTCTTTTACATTTAAATGAAAATCATCACATTTTTTTTGCTTTCCAGGTTTGTTAGAGAATCATATCAGAGTCTTGTTGTGAGTATCTTTGGAAAATGGAAATAAACATGAAATCAAACAATCATGAAGGGGAAAAGTTAAAGAAGACTTTACATCTTAAAGCTAAGAAGCCTGACACAGAAAGTCTGAGATCCTTAAGTCAGCTGTTGAGTATGCCACATCGCCTTTCTCTTGCAAAGAAGTATGGAAAAGTTTTGAATCTGTTAGAGGTGGAAGAACAGGTAGAGGCAATCACAGCGTTGGCACAGTACTATGATCCTCCTCTTCGATGCTTTACCTTTCAAGACTTTCAGTTGGCACCGACTCTTGAAGAATTTGAGCGAATCCTAGGGTTACCACTCGAAGAAGAAAAACCTTATCAATACCAAGGTCATTATCCTTCCTTACATACCATAGCAGCTATTTTAAAGATCAATGTAAGGGATTTGCATGAAGCACAGAAGTGTAGAAATGGAACCAATGGATTCCCAAGGGATTATTTGGAGAAGCATATGCATGGCTTAGCTGGAGCTAAAGATTGGGACACTTTCTTGGATGTATTAGCTCTCACTATTTATGGCATTGTTCTGTTTCCAAATATTGAAGGCTTGGTGGACTTCGCGGCTATTGATGTATTCCTCACTCGCAAATTTCATGGTCACAATCCTGTTCCAGCCATCTTGGCAGATGTTTATTGTACCCTAAATTTTTGCTATGAAAAGAATGGCAAAAGAATTCTATGCTGTCTACCGATGCTTTACGTGTGGGTTACTGCACACGTATTCCAAAGGAACTACAAAGCACCATGCCCGATTGAAGACCTAAAAATGCATCACATCAAGAAGAAGAATGGCCAAGAATGGGCCCAAGACCTAGCCAAATTGAATGAAAAGATGATCCGATGGTACCCTTGGTGGGAAGACGGGCAGACTTTGATCTATCAGTGTGGAAACTTCTCAAATGTTCCCCTCATGGGTACCCGAGGATGCATAAATTACAATCCAGCATTGGTACTGCGTCAACTTGGTTACCCCATGATGGGACCACCTCCCGAAGCTGCAATCACTCCATTTGTCTTGTATTACCAGGACTTTGAGAATCTTGGCATGCTACAGAAAGTCCGATTTGCTTGGAACAAGGTTGTCAGGAAAGGAAAAGAACTGGGAGTTAGAAGCTGTGCAGTGAAAGAAAGCTACCGTCAATGGGTGAAGAATAGGGCTCAAGAGATTAAACTGCCATTCAGAACCTGGACAACAACTCCACATAACAAGGCATCATCCTCACATTTTGACGATGATGAGGGGATCAAAGAAATAAAAGAGAAGTTAGACAGAGTTAAGCAAGAAAAGATGCAAGTTGAGGCTGCATTGGAAAGTGCTCACCATAATTATGCAGATTTGAAGCGAGAAAGTACTGAGAGAAACCAACTTCTAGAGGGCACCACTAAGAAGTTGAAAATGGGGTATGACCACATGATGAAGACCAAGGAATACCTCCAAGCTGCTAATAAAGAACTCGGGCTTCGAAGGCAAGAGCGTGACCGAGCAAAGAGTTTAAAATCATGATTAAGGAAGTTACTTCAAGATGCTAAAATTGCTGAAGAAACTGCGCTAGCAAGAGAGGAACAAATGAAGCAAGAAATGAGAGAGATAAGCAAGGAATACCAGAGGAAGGTCAGGGAACTAAAACAACACATGAAAGATGAGACTATGAAGTTTCAAGCTGCCTTAGAAGAAGAGAAGAAAAGGGTCACAGATTTGGAGTTTGAGGTGCAACACCAAAGTCATATCATTCATGAGTTGAAGACTCGTTTTTCAAATCTGGCAGGGCTAACTAATACAGCAATAGAAGACGTTCCCAGATACCTGGAAATTGCTGAGCAAGAAGTTATTCCTTTCAAGACCCCAACTGGACTTCGCAACTTTGTCAACTATTGCAAAGATTTGGTTGGAAGGATGAAACAAATGATTGCCGAAAGGAGTTGAAGAGGCATTACCCTTTGATGATGATGTTTTTAGGGATCGATATCTAGCTTTATGATGTACTGTTTTATCATTTCTGGGAATGGATGTAAAAAAAATAATGATGATTGTAATCTACTCCTCTGATGAATGAATGGTTGTTTCATTATTTTGGTCTTATGGCAATATCCATTAGAGATAACTTATTACCTTTGAACGAGACGTTCTGGGAAAAGTTGTGACCGAAGATACTCACATCAAGACTCAGCACGATTGACAATCTCTAACAAATTGCAATATTTTTATTTTTTTTACTTAAACTATTTTCTTTAATAATAGGTGAAACATCGCAACCATTGGGCGCCCAAGGAAAGAAGATACCGATCTAACTCGTGTTCATAATACCAGAGCTCGGACCAAGATGGCGGGTGGTAATGGTGGATCAGGAACAATCATCCCAGTCGCAAGTGCTTCCGAATCGGAAAGAAATTTGAGCCTAGAAGTTGATGTAGTGAGGGGAAAGCTGAATGAAATGTCAGTCAACTAACTAAAATTGGAGGAGATGATAAGAGCCATGAAGGAGTCGATTGACTTATTGGGAGCTAATCAAAATCGAGACATGGTGAATGCGTCAGTCGATGTACAACCAAGTGCTGCATTAATAACTGTACCGGGGGCATCAAATGCGACTATAAATGTCACTCAAGGAATGAATGAAGGGGATGGGATTCCGAATAACTCTCTTGGACAACCACCACCAACAATGCCGATTACTATCCCTATCGGAGAAGGTTATCATGCCATAGAGAACGTTCATATTGATGGGCATGGGCATGTTACCCCTATTTGGGAGCCATCTCGTGTTGTCATCCAAAAGCAACCATCTTCCTCGGAGAATAGCCGTGCAGAAGCAGAAAAGGATAAGTTCAAAGAAGAATGGATGAAGAAAATTCAGGATCAAATCAAAGCCATCCAAGGGCCTAGCACTTATGGCTATATGGAGATTGAGCAGCTTTGCCCTCCTATCGATGCAGTGGTTCCGAAGGACTTCAAGATTCCTGACTTCTCGAAGTATGATGGAACGGGCAACCCTCTATTCCATTTGAAGAGCTATTGTACCAAAATGTCAATCTGGTCCAAAGATGAAAAGTTTCTCGTCAGTTTTTTCCATGAAAGTTTAACCGGGCCTGCTCTAGAATGGTATATTCAATTAGACCATTCAAAGATTTCTAGCTGGAGAGAACTGGTGGACCAATTCATGAATCAGTACAAGTTTAACATGGAAATAGCACCAACTAGAGAACAGTTGAGCACGATGCAGAAAAAGAGGGATGAATCTTTTAAGCAATATGCTCAAAGATGGAGAGCTCTGGCTGCTCAAGTGCAACCGCCACTTATCCTATCTGAAATGTGCTCGTACTTTTTGGGAACCTTGGGATCTCCTTATATCTGAGCCATGGCAGGAGCAGCATACAAAGATTTCTCTGAGTTGATCACTGCTGGAGAAAGAATTGAGAATCTAGCCAAAACTGGTAAACTTCCCATGGGTAATGAAGACACAAGAAAAGGTTTCCCACCCAGGAAGAAGGAGACTGATGTAAACTATGTGCAGAGTCAGCAACCCTTTATCCCAAGACACACACCAATGCACCCAAGACCCCAAACACCACCATACCAAGCCTCAACCACTCCTTACCCATTTTACCAAACCACACAAATCACAAACACCATCCCATATTCCCCACCGCAAGTCAATAACATTCACATACGACCATACCAACCATCTCGACCAACATACGCCTATAACTCAACCGTGCATCCTCAAAATTTCCCAAACACCATACCACCACGACCAAATGTCCAAAACCAAAGCCGTTCCCGATTCCAGAATTTGCCACTTTTCCCCAAATTATCCATTTCAAATGCTGATCTCTTTCAACGATTAGTTGATGCCCACCTGATCTCAGCTTATCCTGTACGTCCATTAGAACCACCATACCCAGCTTGGTACAACCCGAACCTTACTTGCAAATACCACATGGACATAGCAGGACATTCAATTGAAGATTGTGAAGGCTTCAAGACAGCAGTAAGAAGACTGATTGCTTGTGGAAGGCTAGACTTTCAAGAGGAGTCAAAACCAGACATTGTCCATAACCCAATGCCAAATCATGAAAGAGGAGGCCGGGTAAATGCTGTAGAGGAAGAAGAATTCTTGATAAGGAAGGTTTTGAATCTCAAAACACCCATGGAGAGAATTTTTGTTGGCCTGAATGAGTCTGGTTACAACATCATGGCATCTGCTCCGACAATAAAGGATAATGAGAAATATGACATGAATTCAAGCTGCCTGTATCACCATGGGGCCCTTGGCCATGACATAGAAAATTGCTGGGATTTCAAGGCTCGGGTACAGAGATTACTCAACTTAGGAGTAATACAAGCAAAGAAGGGGCCGAATATACCTGATGAGGTGAATGTAATCGAACCTTTTGTTCTTCGAGTGCCACTACTTAATCCAACTCCTAAGCCAGAAAAGGTGGTGATTACTATCAAGAAACCTACACCATTTGAGTACAAGAGTACACATGCTGTGCCTTGGAATTATGAGACTCAGGTCAAGACGAATGGAGACATAGGGGAAACCTCGAAGGCCCGAGAAAATGAAGAAATGATCGGTGTCATGGAGGTGAAAGGAATAACAAGAAGTGGAAGAGTTTATGGGCCCGGAGAGCTGGAAAAAGGGAAGTTTGTCAATGAAGGACATGCTGGATAAAGTTCAGATTCAGAAAGAAAAGAAAAGGAAGATGAGGAAGAAGAGTTTCTGAATATAATGAAACAGAGCGAGTACGATATTCTGGAACAATTAAAGAAAACCCCAGCTAGAATATCACTTTTATCATTAATCATGTCGTCTGAACCTCATTGAAAGGCAGTATTGAAAGTCTTGAAGGAAGCTTATGTCAAGCCTGATGTCTCATCAGAAAATGTGGTGAATATGGTGGATCCAGTGAAACGTGTTAACATGATCACGTTTTCAAGTGAAGAAGTCGTTTCACAGATCAACCCACGAGCACTATACATAACCCTCAAATGTAAAGGACACATAGTGCCCAGAGTTCTCATTGATGGAGGGTCAGGGTTGAATGTCTTACCTGTGTCGACTTTAAGCTATTTGTCGATGAGTAAGGATGATATACTGCCACAAATGATGGTAGTGAAAGCATTTGATGGAGCAAAGAAAAGCATCCTAGGGGAGATGGTTTTGTTATTGGAAATCGGCCCGAGCAAGTTTGAAGTACTGTTCCAAGTGATGGAGATCGAATCAGACTACAATATGCTGCTCGGAAGACCATGGATAAATGTTGTTGGTGCTGTCCCTTCAACCTTGCATCAGAAAGTCAAATATATTGAGAATGGATCAGTCATCACAATCCACGGAGAAAAAGAGATCCTGGTATCCAAACCAGTGACATTGCCATATGTTGAAAATGTAGAGCTAGTGGAAAGCAGTTCATGGCACAACCTGGAAGCAGTAGGGCTGAAACAAGAGCAGGATAAAACCCCAGTGCAAAATCAGGTAGTGGCTCACATCATGGCCAAGAATGGATATCTGGAAGGAAAAGGATTAGGACCACAATTGCAAGGCTCCCAAACTCCCATATCGGTGCTAGAGAAGGCTAACCGATTTGGTCTAGGATATGAGATCTCCCTGGATGATAAGATGAATGCCTTGGCTCTGGAGCAGAATAAACAAAAAGGGAAAATGAAGCTGATTCCTCACTTGAAGGAGACATTCCCTGGTCCAGCTGAAGTGATTATGGCCGGTGAAGTTCGCTCCCCTTATTGTTTCTCCACCATCAATACTTTGGATGCTGAAACAACTGAAGAAAACAACAAAGTCCATGCTGCTAGCAATGATGAAACACTGATGAACTGGACAGTTGAACCAATGCTTGATGTTATTGCTGAAAAGTAATTTGTTGGGTTGTATTATTCAAGAATTATTTATGCTTTTATTTATGCTACTCAGAGACATCATTTGAATGAATTTGCATGATTTTCAATAATTTTTCTATATGTTTTCCATTTGCCTCGTTTCTGTTTCTATTCCTTTTGCCTTCTCTTTTCTATTTTGTTTTTCTCTTGCCCCTTTTAGCTTGTTAATTTGCATTCTCCATCCTGTTTTATAATCCACCATTTGATTCACTATTCCAATCCACACCACAATTACGTTCCAGGAATTTGAATGTCATAGAAATTTTGCCACATGAAAAGGAATTTGAGAGCTTATCAATTAATTCTCTTGCTGCACTTGACTACGATAATCATGAGTTCGAGGATGATGAAGAAACTATTGAACAGTTTTCAAACCTCCTGGATTATTCAGAAAAAGGATTTGACTTAGACAATGAGGTGGTCGATGTGATTAACATGGGCACCGAAGAAGACAAAAAGGAGCTGAAAATAGTGGAAAATCCTGAACGCTCAGAAATGATTGCATTATTCAAAGAATTCCTGGATGTGTTTGCATGGTCCTATCATGATATGCCAGGATTAGACCCAGAGATTGCTTCACACAAGATCCCTTTGTATCCCGAAGCTGAGCCGAAAAAGCAAAAGTTGAGAAGAATGCGACCTGACATGTCATTAAAGATAAAAGAGGAAGTGACTAAACAGCTGGAGGCGGGATTTTTGAAGGTATCAAGACACACTGATTGGGTAGCCAATATTGTGCCTGTACCTAAGAAGGACGGAAAAGTTAGAATGTGTGTAGACTATCGGGATTTGAATAAGGCTAGCCCGAAAGATGATTTTCCTCTACCCCACATTGATGTCCTTGTTGATAATACTGCTGGAAATCACCGATTTTCCTTTATGGATGGATACTCTGGGTATAACCAAATTCCCATGGATATTCATGACAAAGGAAAAACTACTTTCATAACTCCGTGGGGAACATTTTGCTATACAGTCATGCCGTTTGGATTGAAGAATGCCGGTGCCACCTACCAACGTGCCATGGTCGCATTATTCCATGACATGATGCATAAAGAGATTGAGGTGTATGTAGATGATATGGTTGCCAAATCTAAAGAGGGAGAAAGTCATGTGACAGTTCTGCGAAAGCTGTTTGAAAGGCTCAGAAAATACAAGTTGCGGTTGAATCCGAATAAATGCATTTTTGGAGCTTCTACAGGGAAGTTACTCGGGTTCATTGTCAGTAGAGAAGGGATAAAAGTGGATCCTGACAAGGTAAAGGCAATACAAGAAATGTCTGCTCCCCGAACTGAACGAGAAGTGAGAAGTTTTCTGGAAAGGCTCAACTTCATTGCTAGATTTATTGCTAATTTGACTAGCACTTGTGAGCCTATATTCAAACTGCTGCGAAAACATCAACCTGGGGAGTGGAATGAGGAATGCCAAGAAGCTTTTGATAAAATAAAAGCTTATTTGATGAAGCCTCTAATTCTAGCCCCACCTGCACCAGATCGTCCTTTAATATTGTACCTCACAGTGTTGCCCACATCACTTGGGGCAATGTTGGGTCAATATGATGAGTCTGGTAAGAAAGAACGGGCATTTTATTATCTGAGCAAGAAGTTTAATGACTGTGAATCTTGGTATCTGGCGATTGAAAAGACTTGTTGTGCGTTAGTGTGGGTTTCCAAGAGGTTGAGGCAGTACATGTTATACTACATTACCTGGTTAATCTCTCGAATGGATCCATTGAAATACATATTTGATAGTCCTCATGTTTCATTGAGAATGTCAAAATGGCAAGTGATGCTGTCTGAATTTGATATCAAATATGTGACTCAGAAGTCCATTAAGGGAAGTGCAATCGCTGATCATCTAGCTGAAAATCCTCTTGAGGATATACAGCCTATCATGACTGAATTCCCTGATGGTGAGGTGTTAACAGTGGAGAAAGATGGGATAAAAGAGGAGAATGTATGGAAAATGTACTTTGATGGGGCCGCCAATATGAATGGGTGTGGAATAGGAGCTGTAGTGGTGTCACCAACTGGGAAGCAGTATCCAGTCTCTATCAAACTAGATTTTGAATGCACCAACAACATCGCAGAATATGAAGCCTGTGCGAATGGTTTACAAGCTGCGATTGACCTAGGGATCAAAGAGTTAAAGGTGTTTGGAGATTCTGCGCTCATAATCTATCAAGTTAATGGAGAATGGCGTACGAAGGATCCGAAATTAGTGCCTTATCAGAAATACTTGTCTCGATTAATTGAAGAATTTGATGATGTGTCATTCTCTCACTTAACTCGAGACCATAACCAATTTGCGGATGCATTGGCAACCCTGGCTACAATGACAAAATTGGAAGTTCATACCAATGTCCAACCCATCCACGTAGAGGTGCAAAGTGAACCAATATACTGTGACAATGTGGAGATTGAGCCAGATGGACAACCATGGTATTATGACATCAAGCAGTACATTCAAAAAGGAGAATATCCGATCGAGCAAATGAAGTGCAAAGAAAAACAATTCGACGATTGGCCATGGCCTTTTTCTTGAATGGTGAGGTCCTTTACAAGAGAAATCATGACACCACTCTCCTCAGATGTGTGGATGCTCATGAAGCTCAAATGATCATGACGGAGATCCATGAAGGAATTTGTGGAACCCATGCTAATGGGCACATGATGGCACGCAAAATCCTAAGAAGCGGGTATTACTGGTCCACCATGGAGAATGATTGCATCAGTTATTTCGAAAATGCCAGAAATGCCAAATATATGCAGACCGAGTCAATGCTCCTCCAGTTCCGCTGCACAATATGGTATCTCCTTGGCCTTTCTCAATGTGGGGCATGGATGTCATTGGCCCAATCAATCCCAAAGCCTCAAATGGTCATCGTTTCATCATGGTGGCGATAGACTATTTCACAAAGTGGGTGGAGGCTGCTTCATATGCTAACATCACACAGAAAGTGTTCCTCAGGTTCATCAAAAAAGATATCATCTGCAGATATGGGATTCCAGAAAGAATTATCACAGATAATGCTCCTAACCTTAATGGTGCCGAAGTTCAAAAATTCTTTGAGACTTTCAAGATCAAACATCACAACTCAGCTCCTTATAGGCCTCAAATGAATGGTGCGGTCGAAGCTGCAAATAAAAACATTAAGAAAATCATTGCCAAGATGGTGGGGAATTACAAAGACTGGCATGAAATGCTGCCATATGCTTTGCATGCATATCGAACCAATATACGGTCAAGCACTGGAACAACTCCTTTCTCATTAGTATATGGAATGGAAGCTGTTTCTCCCATAGAAGTGGAAATCCCGTCCTTAAGGGTTTTGATGGAATCTGAATTAGAAGAATCTGAATGGGTGAAGACCCGATATGAACAGCTCAACATGATAGAGGAGAAAAGACTGACAGCTATTTGTCACGGCCAGTTGTACCAAAGCAGAATGGCTAGGGCTTTTAACAAGAAAGTCCGTCCTAGAGATTTTCATCCAGGAGATTTGGTTCTGAAGAAAATTCTCCCTAATCAAGAAGATGCACGGGGAAAATGGGCCCCGAGCTATGAAGGTCCTTACATTGTCAAGCAAGCGTTCTCAGGTGGAGCGTTGATTTTGCAAAACATGGATGGACAGGAATTGCCCAAACCAATTAACACTGATGCAGTCAAAAGGTTTTATGCTTGAAAAGAGGTTGAAAAAGCCCGTTAGGTTGAAAACTCGAAAGAGCGACCTAAGCAAAAGTTAGGGTAATATGAAAAGAAAAAGAAAAAGAAAAAGAAAACAAAAAAAAGAGAAGAGCTCGTTAGGTTGAAAACTCGAAAGAGCAACCTAGGCAAAAATTAGAGCAAAAAGATAAGCATCATCTCAAGCAACCTATACTGGGGCAATTTTTGAGTGTTGAATTTGTCCAGTGAATCAAGCTGACCAAGATTGAAACTGGGGCAATTTTGGAAAGAAAAGGTTTGAAGATATCATTAAGGATCATGGCTATGGTGTTCGACTTTGCTGAGAAATCGATTGATTCAGTCACAAAGAACTTAAACTGGGGCAAAATTTCATGACTTTCACAATCTTATCTTCGTGTTGTTACCTTTATTTCAAACATCTTGTTATCCAATACACCAAGCAATAAAGACGTCTGTTCGGCCAATCTTTTTGTTTCCTCTTTAAATGCATATTTATTTATGATGTCTCGAGTAAGCATAAATTTAAGTTTAAAGTTATACAACCTAATAATTCTTACAGCAATACATCCATGACTAGCATCACACTAAGAGAATTCTGAAGTTTCAGTCAAACTCGGCAGAAAAGCAAGCATCATCCTAAAAAAGGGAAAAAGGAAAATGGGAAAGAAGTGAGCAAAGGTCAAGAAGAAAATAAAGTTTATGCCAGAAGATCCAACACGTGAATTACGAGTTTGATCGGTCATAGTCTTCCTTGAGGTTTGCTTGATTTGGTTACGGTTAGTTTTTCTGAAATAAACTGAAAATTGATGACTTGTGCATATAACCTGAAAAAAAAAAAAAAGATAATGTGGACATTGTTGTTTTCCATGCCACCATTTAATTTTCCTGTCAGCCTCAGATTGCCACCATTTACTTTCCTGTCGGCCTCAGACTGCCACCATTTAATTTTCCAGTCGGCCTCAGTTTGCCAATTTACATTTCCTGTCGGCCTCAGATTGCCAATTTACTTTCCAGTCGGCCTCAGATTGCCAATTTACATTTTATGTCGGCCTCAGATTGCCAATTTACATTTCATGTCGGCCTCAGATTGCCAATTTACTTTCCAGTCGGCCTCAGATTGCCAATTTACATTTCCTGTCGGCCTCAGATTGCCAATTTAATTTCATGTCGGCCTCAGATTGCCAATTTACTTTCTGTCGGCCTCAGTTGCCAATTTACTTTCTGTTGGCCTCAGTTGCCAATTTACATTTCTGTCGGCCTCGGTTGCCAATTTACTTTCTGTCGGCCTCAGATCGCCAATTTACTTTCCTGCCGGCCTCAGATTGCCAATTTACATTTCATGTCGGCCTCAGATTGCCAATTTACATTTCATGTCGGCCTCAGATTGCCAATTTACATTTCCTGTCGGCCTCAGATTGCCAATTTAATTTCATGTCGGCCTCAGATTGCCAATTTACTTTCCTGTCGGCCTCAGATTGCCAATTTACATTTCCTGTCGGCCTCAAATTGCCAATTTACTTTCCTGTCGGCCTCAGATTGCCAATTTACATTTCATGTTGGCCTCAGATTGCCAATTTAATTTCATGTCGGCCTCAGATTGCCAATTTACTTTCCTGTCGGTCTCAGATTGCCAATTTACATTTCATGTCGGCCTCAGTTTGCCAATTTATTTTCCTGTCGGCCTCAGATTGCCAATTTAATTTCATGTCGGCCTCAGATTGCCAATTTACTTTCCTGTCGGCCTCAGATTGCCAATTTACATTTCATGTCGGCCTCAGATTGCCAATTTAATTTCCTGTCGGCCTCAGATTGCCAATTTAATTTCATGTCGGCCTTAGATTGCCAATTTACTTTCCAGTCGGCCTCAGATTGCCAATTTACTTTTCCTGTCGGCCTCAGATTGCCAATTTATTTCATGTCGGCCTCAGATTGCCAATTTACATTTCATGTCGGTCTCAGATTGCCAATTTACTTTCCTGTCGGCCTTAGATTACCAATTTATTTTCAATGTCACCCTCAGATTGCCATTTTACCTTTCCATCACCCTCAGATTGTTCTTTTACATGTACAGATTGTCTCAAAGTGTCGTTTTTCCGATATGACTTTTAACATTTCTTGTAAGTTGTGAATTTGGGTCAAATTGGTTAGCCATTATTCTTTGAGTGATTCACGCATATTTGATTTCTAAACCGCATCGTCTCATGTGACTTTACTTGAAAATTTATGTCATTTTTGCTCCAGATTTAAATTTCATTGCATTGCATGCATTGCCGAACAAAATCGATGTTCATGTCTTTACTCATTCCTTATGAAGACAATATTTAAAATTCAAATTTTTGTATTTTCTTATAAGAAATGAGTAAAGAGGGGCAATTGTGAACACCTGATTTTGTTCGACATGTAAAAAAAATAAAATTCAAATTGACATAGTTTCATATTAGGTTCGTGTATTAATCTAAATTTAATTTAAATTATGATTTCTTTTAATTTTTGGTCCATGTACATTATAGTGAAAGAAACTAATCCATGTGCATTATCTTTGTTTTTGTTCCAAGGTCATTGCAATCCATGTATAAAAAAAAAAATGATAATAAAAAAACTTGATTGGCCTATTCTTACAAAAAAATTTCAATCCATTTTCTGATTGCCAAAAAACAATGATTATTGAAATTAGGATTGGCCCATGTTTGTTTTTTTTTTTAACACTGATTGATAACTAAAACAAAAAAAAATTAAAAAAATTAAAAATTAAAAAATAATAATAACAAAAGATGGCAGAATGTGTCACGGATTGATTTTTGGATCCCCAAGGTATTTCCGTGAATGCTTGAAGATGGGAAAATCAGAGAAAAAACAAAAGTGATGGATAATATGATGATGTCTCTCCACTTTGAGGAAGAAGACAATTTTCCCTTCGGTGATCACCTGTAAAAAGAAAAGGGGAAGCACCATCAAACGGGGACCCTTTCATTAAAAAACACCAGCTGTGCATCTCCTTGACGGACCCAGCCATTAACATACCCAGTTCATCACCTTCATTTTTCACCATCTCACCACTGCAACCTGGTTCATCATCATCACAGAAAGCTCATTTCATCATCCTTTTCCACCATCACTACACAGCTCCATCACCACGATCACTCAAATTCACTATCCTATCATCATCAGCAAAATCCATTCTCTTCCAAGGCACCCACACCACAACAGCAATTCACCTCTCACCATCATCTCATCCTCATTCAAAAACAGCCACCATCACCACCATCATTTCAATTCATAAATAAAAACCGTAACTAAATCTCAAACCATTGAAAAAAAATGCCCAGCACTAACAAAACCATAGTAGTATCATAATCAATATCAACCAATTCTCTCTTACAAAACCACAAATTCAAAAATCAAAACAGGGGACCAAAGACACAAGTCAGAGTCATCAACAAAAAAAAAAGAAAAAAGGAAAGAAGAAGAATAAGCTAGAAGACAGATAGAGAGAATGGCAACACTAGCGGGTTTAAGCCTTTCAAGCCCCAGGGTTGTGTTTAAGGCATCATCAGACTTGAATCAAAAGTGCCGCGTCATCAAGTTCCCAGTGGCACTGACCCAAGGAGCGTCTAACCTGTACAGACGGCGCCGGAGAGCATATCGGAGAAGGTGGCGAAGAGCATAAAGAACGCGCAGGAGACGCGCTCGGAGGACCCGGCGAGCAGGGAGTGCGTGGCGGCGTGGGACGAGGTGGAGGAGCTGAGCGCCGCCGCCAGTCATGCCAGGGACAGGAAGAAGGGATCTGACCCGCCCGAGGATTTCTGCCAGGACAACCCGGAGACCATTGAGTGCAAAACCGCGCCAGCAGCCCACTCACAGAACAAATCCCAGAACTCCACCGTGAGCAGCGCCTCGACCCCTCTCTTCCCGATCTCTCTACGCCTCACCATTTCACTCTCTCCCTCTCTCGATCCTTCTCTCTTCTCTCCTACCCCCATGGCCTCGACCCTCTTTCCCCTTCTCCCATTACTTCCTCGACCGCACAACTTCTCTGCCCCCTCCTCATTCTCGGCGCACAGCTGGTCGGCACAAGGACGCCGCTCAGCGGCTCACGACCAACTTTGCTCGTGGCGGCGTCCCTTCGTTCCTTTCCTTCATGGCCGCAACCGCTACCCCCTCTTTCTCTCCTCCATCGGCCTTCCCTCTCTCTCAAAGACCAGATTCCCCTTTCTCTCTTTCTCTCTCCCCCATCTACTCTTTCTATCTCTTTCTCCAAGTGACCTTCAGCAAAATGCTCCAAATTTCATCCTGTAACGTTTTTTTATTTATTTATTTTTTATTAAAATCTCTTTTATTTTAGTTTTGTTTGATTGGTTTTTGTACAATTTACTATTGGGTTGTGTCAGGATCTAGTTTGTTTTGGTTAGAGTTTAGTTTTTGTTTGTTTCCCTGTTGGACCGTATTTGGACTATTAGGTTGTTATAAAAAAAAAAAAAAAAAAGAAGAGAGTTAAATTGGGCTATCTGAGTCCGAAAATAAAGGGTCTAATGATGAATGTTTGGGCTGTGTTAATCTAAAAATTTATTGAATAGAGTGTGTGGGCTATTGTTGTTATTTTATTATGTTTTGGCCAAGGAAGAGAAAACCGGACCGGGCATCGAACCGGTCAAGGTACTGGTTTAAAGGTTTAAAGGTCCGACCGGTTCAACCGGGGTTGAACCGGAATACAATAAAATATATATTTAACAAGGAAGAGAAAACCGGACCGGGCATCGAACCGGTCAAGGTACTGGTTTAAAGGTTTAGAGGTTCAACCGGGGTTGAACCGGAATACAATAAAATATATATTTAAATATAGACATATGATTAATTAGAATATAAAAAATATATTAAATCATTAATATTAACATAATCAACACACAACAAATATTTATAGGTTTATAATCCAACAATATTTGTTAGTGTCATTCTTTGGTTCCATTTTCTTCATTTTTGCTCTGTGACTATTACAAAATATCAGTATTTAAGTTTCGAAACCAATATATATATATATATATATATAATCCAATAATCTTTGTTAGCACCATTTTTTGGTTCCATTTTCTTCATTTTTGCTTTATAACTGTCACAAAATATCAATATTTAAACTTCAAAACAAAAAAAAAAATAAAAAATTTCAAAGTCTCCGGACCGGTTCGCCGGTTTTCCCGGTTTTTCCCGGTTCTGACCGGTTTTGACCGGTTTTGACTTCCTTCGGTTTTGAGGGGTTAACCGGACCGGCCAGGTGACCGGTTCCCGGTCGAACCGGCCGGTCCGGTCCGGTTTTCTCTTCCATGATATTTAAATATAGACATATGATTAATTAGAATATAAAAAATATATTAAATCATTAATATTAACATAATCAACACACAACAAATATTTATAGGTTTATAATCCAACAATATTTGTTAGTGTCATTCTTTGGTTCCATTTTCTTCATTTTTGCTCTGTGACTATTACAAAATATCAGTATTTAAGTTTCGAAACCAATATATATATATATAATCCAATAATCTTTGTTAGCACCATTTTTTGGTTCCATTTTCTTCATTTTTGCTTTATAACTGTCACAAAATATCAATATTTAAACTTCAAAACAAAAAAAAAAATAAAAAATTTCAAAGTCTCCGGACCGGTTCGACCGGTCCGGTTCGTCGGTTTTCCCGGTTTTTCCCGGTTCTGACCGGTTCTTGACCGGTTTTGACTTCCTTCGGTTTTGAGGGGTTAACCGGACCGGCCAGGTGACCGGTTCCCGGTCGAACCGGTCGGACCGGCCGGTCCGGTCCGGTTTTCTCTTCCATGGTTTTGGCCTTTGGAGTTATTGTGTTTGTTTTTATTTTGATTTGGAGTTGAGTCAATTCTTTTCTTTTAATAAACAATAAATATTATATTTTTGTCATAAAAATTTGTCTTGGCTTTAAAAAAATAAAAATGCAAGTGATCAATGATTCAGCTTCTAATGTTAGAGTTAATTTAGCCACGACGGCTTATTAATTCTATATTCCAGAATATTTTAGCTGTGACAGTTTGATATTCTGGAGTTCTTTATTTTCAAAAATAAAATCCACCATAATAATTTTGTAAAGAACTACGTGACTTTGAATTCCTCATCGCACCAGGGGATACGTAGGAGCAGGTAATTCCTGTCAAGTCAAAATTAGATTTCATTAGGTTATTTTATGTTATTTCATTTTTCATTTGTAAATATTTATTATTTTGTTTATTTATAAATATTTATTGTCTTTTATTGTTATGTATTGTTTTTAATTTTAGTTAATAATCTTTATTTTAAATAAAGAGATTAATTTAGCCGTGACGGCTTGTTAACTCAATATTACGGATACCTGAGCTGCGACAGTTTGGTACTCCAAAATTTTCTTATTCTAAAAAGATTTTCTTTTATAATTTTCTTGAAATAAAAACATAAATAAATATTTTTTAAAAAAAGGTTATTAATAATTTGCACAATTAATTAAGGTACCGTCTAAAGGACGGGTGTGTTAGGAGTGTTGTAGGATTAAGTTCCTACCCTTCCTTAAGCATAACCGACTCCCGAGCTCAAATCTGGTTTCAAAGATCATTTTCTTTTAAATTAAATGGGTTTTTCCATAATTTTTCCCAATTAAATAAAATTTGGTGGCGACTCCATTTTAAAAAAAAAAAATCATTTTTTTTTCGCCGTCCATGTCGCGATCCCGGTTGCGACAAATAATAAAACCAATCAAAAATTGATGAACCATCTAGCCAATGAAGATGGCTAAAGACACCTTGCCTAATCAAATCAACGACTACTCTAGACCTCTTACTTTCTTAAGGAGAAAAAAAAAAACAAAACTAAGGAGAGGAACACAAGCAAAATGTCACAGTATTGTTTTATCTAGTATATTCAATTCAGCAAAAAAAAAAAAAAAACTCTTATTTTTCCTTCTTCCTTTTGTTTTGTTCATTATTTGCTACAAATTAGTGAGTAATTGCGTCCATCGCAAATTGCCCATTGCTAATTCACATATTTTGTTGTGTAAATAGTTTGGGACTTGAGTGCTTAGTCTTCATTCTTGTTGTTAAGCGATAATTACAAGAACCTCCCTTGAATTATTTTAATATTACACTTACTCGGCCCCTTCTAATTTTTAAAATCACATTCACCTTCCTTATTCCTAATTAATTTACCAAGTTACCCTTTATTAAAAAAAAAAAAAACATTAGCTTCTTCCTCCGTACCCCATCAACCCTCTACCCACCACCCACCACCAACCGCCAGCTTAAAAATACAACAATGACAACAACAGTGAGAAGCCTGTCATCATTGTGTGATTTTGCACGTAACTCGACGAGCGCTCCTTCATCTTTGCTGTGAGGTTGATGGAGAAACCCAACAACAGTAACAACGTAACTTCGCAAGATATACGCAAAGGTGAGAGACCCAACTAGCTCCTTCGTCGTTGTTACGTCGTGTGGTTGACTAAGGTCACAATCGTGAGCCCTGATCTCGTGCCCGTCTCCACCTCCTTCGCGAAGCTCAATAAGCTCGAATGCAACTTTTGTGTAGCTCTGATCAGAAACTCAGAAGTGTCGTGAAGCCCGTCACTGGCGACTCCGCGCTTTCGTGCTTCTGCTCCGGCCCAACATCGTGGCGAAGCCTGTTGCCATCCCGGCAGAGGACCCGAGCAGGGTGTTTTTAAGGTGGCAATGGGTGGTGGGTGGAGGGTTGATGGAGTAAGAGGAGAAAGATAGTGTTTTTTTTTTTCAATAAAGGATAACTTAGTAAATTAATCAGGAATAAGGGAGGTGAAATTAATCAGGAATAAGGGAGGTGAATGTAATTTTAAAAACTAGAACGAAGTAAGTGTAATATTGAAGGAACTCAGGGGAGGTTCCTGTAATTACCCATGTTGTTAAATACCATTTAATATTATAAACTATGTATAAAATTAACAGGAATTCATTGCAATTTGGTTAAAAAATAACTAGTTACTTATAGATTTAAATATATGTTCTTAGTCCTTATTAATATGGCGGATTTAGTCTTGATTAAACCAAAAAAATGGTTTTGATATTTTTTCTTAAACATTATTTGGTTTTGGTCCCTGTTGCGTTATTTGTTATCAAGACAAGATTCTTAGTATATTTAAAAGGACCAAAAACAAAATGTCATATATTATTATAAAGTATTAAACATGTATTTTTAAATATTTATACGGACCAAAATTTAAAATAATAGAGATCCATACAAAAATTTACTGTATTTTCAATGAACAAAATTGTATTTATATAAGAGTTTCACTATCAAATCTCTACTTTAACATTTTTTAGTTTTATGCAATATAATATAGTTACATATAATAGACCTAGGTTGACTTGAGAGACTTCATAAACCCTTATTAGTATGTTTGATGCATGCTAGGCACTGATGGGTTTAAAAGTATATTTTGCCATTATGAACTAATAAGTCAATGTAGTTGGTCATCATGGCAAATATTTCCTAAAATAATACAACAATCATTTCTCACTCTACACTTGAACTAGTGAAACTACATGAATAACTTTAATTGATTGCTCATAAGAATAAAAAATAACTAAATGCTTTAATATAATATATGAAGTTAGAAACAAAGGCAGGTGGTATTTTGAATGTAATCAAATAATTGAAGAAATAAAGACTAGTGGTATAGAACTTTACTCCTTTTCTGTGATAAAATTTCTTTTCATTTCCCCCCTGTTTTCTTATATAAGCAAATAGTAATATTTACACAAAACCAATCTTACCTTTGCTTACAACAACAACAACAAAGCTTTGTTCCACTATACTACATAACTTTATCATATATTATATTTGTGTTAAAACCAATGACATTTAAATCTCTTTTGATTACTTCCCTTATAGTTTTTCTCAGTCTTCCTTTGTCTCTTTTTATGATGTTATTCTCCATTTAGTTCACTCTCCTTATTGAGGCCTCTACTGGTCCTCTCCAAATATGCTCAAACCACCTAAGGTGAGATTATGCCATATTCTCTATGATAGCCACCCCAATTTTCTCTCTAATATACACATCCATTATTCTACCATGTCTTGTGTATATGGCCACTTATGCATTGCAACATCCTCATCTCTGCCACATGTACCTTATTTTTATGCTGACCTATCATCGCGCCCAACATTAGTCCTATACAACAAAGTTAGTTTTATCGTTGTGCAATAGAATTTACCTTTATACTGTAGTAATACTTAATTTTTTTTTTTTTTTTTATCACAAATAAGACCTGAAACGTCTTTCCACTTTGACCATTTTACTTAGATCTTATGGTTAACGTCTCCCTTTATCTTTCTCTCACTTTGAATGATAGAACCCAAATATTTAAATTTGGTGACCTGTGGTATAATATCATCCCCAAGTTTCACTTTAAAGTTAGAATGTGTATGTCTCTTGCCAAACTTGCACACTATATATTCCGTCTTGCTTCTGCTTATACGAACCCATATGCCTCCACAATTTCCCTTGATAACTCTAACTTTCTATTTATTTCTTCTTTTAACTCTGTTATTAGGACTATATCATCTACAAACAAGATACACCAAGACACTACGTCTTGAAAATGTTCCATAAGCATATCCCTTGGGGTAGTCTAATCCATATAGGAAAATATTCTATTACTCCATCATGAGTCCTTATGCTAGTTATGACTCCATAATACATAATCTTGGATTGCTAGAGTCCAAGGCTTTCCGTATAGAACTTCTTTTGGCATCCTATCATATGAATTTTCCAATCAATGAAGGTTATATGTAAATCCTCTTGATCTCTCCGATATCTCTCCATCAATCTTCGCAACAAGTAGATCACCTTCATGTTAGATCTTCCAGGCATAAAATTAAACTAAACTGGTTCTCCATCAATGGCGAAGCTTCAACAAAATTTTTGGGGGGGGGGGGGGCTAACAACTTTGATATGTAAATTAGGTGATGATAATTAAATTAAAATTAGTTACATATATATTATATAGATTTTAAAGTAAAATAACTTACATGACAAAAATTAATACCCCAATCCAAAAAAATTTCAATAATTGATTGCAAGTACAATTCATTTTTAATAATTGATTATTTAAAAATTAATTTTATGGTATGAGACATCAAGTTAAAAGAGCATTGTGTTATGCTTAGATTATATGAAAATAACTAATTTTATGTGATAAATTATTAAAAAATTATATGAAATAGTTTATATGTATTTTGCAATATTTGATACTGTGGATTATTTTGACAAAAAAATATTATAATTCTAAAATAATTAACCTTTATCTATAATTAAGAGTTAAAAAAAAATGGTACTCCCTTAAATTATAAATGAGTTTCACACTTAAAATTATAATTCTTCACATTTAAATTTTTCAAACTTTTTATAAAAACACATGAAATTATGTTAAAATAGCTTAAATTACAAAAAAAAAATTTTGACATTTCAAAACATACGCAAAATTGTGTTAAATTTTTTCTAATCATTATTATTCATTAAAATAGAGTTTAGAGTTAATAAATTCATTATTTAAATATTATATTTGTTGCTATTAAAATCTTATAATTCCTAATCTATTGTAATAAAAAAATATTTATCTCTAAAATGGCGTTCAATTGTGATATGATTTTTTATTTCTATCTTTTAATTGGAAAATATCTTAATAGACTTTTTAAGTGAGAGAAGCCCATTTATATTGAGTAGCATCATTTATACAAAGTAGTATATTTGGACTTTTAAATCTATTTATTATACAAAACTTATTTCTATGTGTGCGTTTATTTTATATTTGTTTATAGAAAAAAAAATTTTAAGTAAAAAAAATTGAAAATTTACTTTTTATAAAAGCTATTCATGTGATCATATATTTAAAAATTAAAAATAGATTACAAGACTTTTAAAATAGTGATTGATTGAGTCAAAACATAATACATAATTAAATATTTGTACAAAAAATTTACATTAACAATACATAAAAATTAAATTCACACACACACACATATATATATATAATTTTTTTAAAAATTTTGGGGGGGCCATGGCCCCCCATTGTCTTAACTAAAATCCGCCAATGCTCTCCATGATACCAGTCTCTTGTCTCAACCTCAACTCTATTACCATCTACTGCAGTTTCATAGTATGACTCGTAAGCTTTGTCCCTATATAATTTGCACAATTTTTATATATCCCCTTATTTTTATAAATAGGAACTAAAATGCTCATTTTCCATTGATCAGGCATCCTTCTGGAATACCTTACCTTTGCTTAACATTCAAAAAATAAAAGACTCATTATTTCATACTTAATGAAATTTATTAGTCTTTGCTGAAAGGAAAAAAGCCGAGTATACAAACCGATGTAAAATGCAAACCGCGAAAAATTTAATTAATATAAGAAGTCTTTAACACAATAAGTACTAGCATTGAAATAATTACAAGAAGTAGTAAAATACAACAAAACATGTTTCAATCAAGTCTTAACAAGATCTTAGAAAAATGTTAGATAACAACAAATTTATCCGGAATTATGTAACACAATTACTAACCTTTAGGCTATGATTAATTAGGGGGTAAAATTGGAGTGGAAATTTTCATAGATGAGTTTCATGTGTAAAATTACACATAGAGCTTATTCATTAAAAATTTCACCGAATTTTTACCTCTCAACCAAATACATTATTAGATAAGTTGGTGAATTATATTATACCACTTTATTTCATTCAACAATCACCACATGATTTCTATTAAAGATTCTATGCATACTTTTGGCGTTATTCATGATCTTACCATCGAATAGACAAAATCAGGTCAGACCAAACATGGATTAAGCCATGTGCTGTTTAGCTTATTCCCGCATCCTTACCTACTGTCGAGTCCTTTTCTCAACACTTTTCCTGTAATCGCTTCTATTACATATATCATTATCAATCTGAGCTGCGCTGAAGTTAATTTTCATAGTGCTTTCTCAATCTGCGCCACTCATTTTCTTGATACCTGAAATTCAATGAGGCAGAACATGTTTCCACATACACGAAGAATATATACATATATGGACAAAACAGAGCAGATAAATTTACGGTAAGTTTATGCTGGTGGCAATTCTAAGAAGGTCAAATAACAGCGATGGAAATGAATCAATTTTTGTCTTTCTTCTCATGTCACCTATCAGTTAGCTAGACTTTATTGTGGTGCTTAATTCATCGTCAAAATTCAAATTATGTATAAAATTGATATGAAAGCTACTGGTACACATCATTTTCCACATTTTGCCATTAATAGGCATAACTGGGTAAGCTCAGTCACAGTTTTGATTGATCATTTAGTCCACATTTGCTTGCAATATATAGATTATTGAGTAGCTTTTGAATTGTGCAACAATCATAGACTTATTGTAGGTTTGGTAATGCTCTTTGGAGAGCATTATGGCTTATGAAAAATATAAGTCTAATTTTTCTGTTTTGTAAATTAAAAAATTACTGACTTTTAAAAAATAATTGTGATTTTGAGAATACTTCATGGGATGTATTTTAGATCCAACTTCTCCAGTTTAAAAATCAAAAAATTAATATGACCTTACTCTAATTAATTATAATAAATATGGAAATTATGTTCTTTAATATCTATATCTATTATTGTTATTTTAAATATTTCAAGAATATTTACCAAATTCTATTATCATAACTCTTATGTATTGAGAATTATTTTTGTATTATTTTATCAAATAGTATTACTATAATTTTTTTAGAGCAATTTACTGAGAGAACTCAGAGGTCGAACGATTTTTGATATCCACGTGATTATCAAATCAATCAATCCTTAATACGTAGGATAATACTTTAAAGTAAGTTTAATGTAAACACATATTAAAAACTTGTGTGAAAACGCAACATGTATTAATAAAGCACCGCAAATTATTATACTTTGTCAAAAGGTGATCGGTATATATCATATCGTAATGAGCGCGTAATGTATTTTCTTGCGTTCATTTTGAGAACTATACCGTTTTGTATATACTATGTTGTCTAATAAGTTAGGGAAATCATGATGGTATGGTCAAATTAAGTTTCAATTTTCCCAAACAAGATAATCTTTAATTGAAAAGGCTTCAATGGATTAAGAGTAGGGCGGTATCGATCGTTACACGAAGTAAGATAAATGCAAAATCAATGTGGCACGCACTATTTAAATCACTATGCAGTAGTAGCTAGAAACAAAAAATTGAAGTCAAGCATTTATTGGAAGGCAATTCACAGTTTTTGTGCGTTTGAAAATAGTACTAGTGGCTGTGAACATGTTTTGCTGCAGTGTGGCACTGTGAAGTTCAACGTTACACAGTAAAAATCTTCCATTACCAGCTAAGGCCAGTTATTTGCATCACGTTGGCATGAACACGTAGTACGGCTGCACAGAGACTTTCACTGTAGCACAGTCTGTAGTAGCGTCATTTGTGGACTTACGTGGCAATATTCGATTGATCAGTGATCATACACACAAACAAGCCGCCACTTGTCCCGCGTTCATGGAGAAAAATCAATGAAAATATGTTATTATTCTGTATAAATTTAATTTTAATATATTGATAAAAAAAACATTTATACAATTATTTAATTATATAATATTATATCAATAAATATAATACACTTCCATTATATTACTTAAAATATCACATATAATAAGATATATTTAATTAGATGACAGTGTAAAAATTCTTTTATATTATTAATATATCAAAATTATTCTCAATATATATTGTTATTAGATGTAATTTCCTTTTAGCACATTAGCAGAGAGTTAAACTTATAACTTTCAAAAAATTATTCAAACCTTTCGTTATTGAAAAATATTATTTATACTCATAGAGTATGAGATATCTTATTGACTCATACACCATTCAATAGTGAATACAGGTGTGAGTCGGTATAGTGTCTCATGTTATATGATTATAAATAACAGAACTCTTTGTTGTTAACCTAATTCTAGTTCTTATAGCTTTAATAGATGTATATTTATGTAGTTACATGAATTTTATATCATATTATATAAAAAAAATTATTTATTGCTATAATTTAATTATAAAAAATAATATTGATTAATTTAAATGATTTAATTTCTATGTATTGAGTGCAAGTCTCATGACGAATAAAAATTTAGCATAAAAAAACTTTATACTCATAATAAATTAACTTAATTAACATGAATTAGATTTTCAATGAACTTGAAAATATAAGTAATTATATATGTGTGTCTTGTGTGTTCAGCTACATCTTGCACAAGCATCAATTATTTTATTTTTATGATATTTTTAATATTATTTTAGACATTAATTTTCATGTATTATTAATATAAATATATATATATTAATTGATTGTTAAAATGATTGATTTGAAATTAAATATTATAACTTGTGTTGTATAATTTAATATAAAATTAACATGAATTGTATACTTTAAACTTTTTCAAAGTTTATTGTGCGCTGAACTGCTGATGTGGAAAACTGTTTAGGAGGCATTCTAGACTTAAAAAAAAAGGCTTCAAATATTTTAAGTTCAGTGGTCCAAATTAGTCATTTTGTTAGGCAAATTAAAGTAGTATGGTTGAAATTAATAGTTGGCCCTTGATTGTATTATAGCTGGAATTTTTTTGCATGCATTATTTTTTGTCTCCGTCTGTCTTTCCATGCACTATGCTTACGTGATATGTGACAGAAGAAATATAAAGAAAGAAAAGGGCAACGAATTTAAATAATTAATTAAATTGGATCATTAAAATAATCGTGTATTTATATGTTGATGCCACTGGAGTCAAGTCATAAAGATAGGGTCTGTTCAGTGATATAGTAACAGAAATGCAGAGATATAAACCCGTTGGCAGTAGAGATAGGGTTATTGGATAGAAAAATATAAAATATTTGTACCTTCAAAAAATAGAAATAATAAAGATAAAAAGTAAAGACAGAAATTTAATATTTTTTATTTCAATAATATCTTTATACATATTTTTTATTTATATCTTCATCTCCACCATCTCTTATACGTGTCCCCTTAGCAATCGCTGCCAAAGAGTGCAATATTGAGGTACTGATAAGGCGCTCATCTTTTTGACATTGCTGCAAATTGAACTACGTAACTTAAAACCTATACGTCTCAGAAGATTCTTTAATTTTAACAATTGACAAACTAAATTTCATGTAGACATTGTACTAACAATATAAGGGATCAAATCTCACTAAAAGTGCCTCATGATTACAAATCTCACTAAAAGTGCCTCATGTTTTTGTCATGAATAGGTCCTAATTAAATATACTTGGTTTTTTTTTTTTGCGTGAATATATACTTGGCAATTGCAATGGTTACTTAAAAACTTAAATTATAGTGACTAATTTAAGATTAAAGTTAAATTAAAGTATCATTAAAAAATGGTTGAAAAAAGTTAGAATCATACATCGTTATAATTATGACTACAATAATATTATTTAAGTTGCAGTTATATTATTGAAAAGGTTACATTTGTGGCGAGATCGTCAAGTGTGTGCTGGAGACAAATGACAGAGTATGCATAGATGCTTTATAAATTTTCGTTACAGTAAGACACGTCTCCTATGTAATGAGCAAAGGACGGTACCGAATCCCGTTGACTTGATCATGTTCCTTAGATTGCCTTCTCATCTTGGCTCTCTAATATTTATATACGCATGCATTATTCTTAGTTTCTTACTCATTATTCCACAGCTACCAAGCCTTGTCCCTCTATTTCCCTCACTTTTTTTTCCCCTCTTTTTTTTCTAACTCTCTGAACCATTCCATCGTAGAAGTATTCATAATTTGTGTTTCTTTTGATCATCATGACCAAGTCTTCTTCTAGTGAAAAGAATGGATTGAAGAAGGGTCCATGGACTCCAGAGGAAGATCAGAAGCTCATCGATTACATTCAGAAACATGGACATGGGAAGTGGCGAACTCTTCCCAAGAATGCAGGTACTTTGTGCTCTAGCTATTTAATTATGGCCCTTAACTATGCTGAATTCACAAACCACTTCAGAAAAATACTTTTACTTAGGCTCATGTTCATTATTGAGTTTTCATCATAATTTTTTCAGGAAAATATGGTATCAAATTAAGATTTTATGACTAAAAGATCTCAAGTTTGACTCTTGTTAATTCACTCTTTTAGGTTATTCATGTTTCAAGTCTAAAAAATTCTTTGTATGAAAAAACATGTGAGATATAAAATCATTTCTAAGTCTCCTATTCAATAGTTCAAACTGTTGGGAGAATTGATTCATAGCAATCCCAACTCACACATAATATTCTTGCTATGTTTTAAGTTCTAACACATTTGTAATTGTGCTGATTGAATTTTTTTTTTTTTTGTCATGAATAATGAGTAGGACTTAAAAGATGTGGAAAGAGTTGCCGGCTTCGGTGGGCTAACTACTTGAGGCCTGATATAAAGAGAGGAAGATTCTCATTCGAAGAAGAAGAAACCATCATCCAGTTACACAGTGTTTTGGGAAACAAGTAAGTGGTAAAGCTAATATGATCTAAACATTGTACTTATTCCTCACCTTTTTTTGGTACATGCGTATGCCTCACTTAGTCCATGTAAAAAATATATTAAAAAGATAACTTTTTGAATTTGCACTTATGATATATAGAATCGCCAACTAATTCATGGACTTTCAATTGTGTGAAGCATTAAACTCATTTCATAGTTAGAATGCCAGCTTTGCAAGGCAACTAAGCAAAGTCAATGACATATAGAATAACATTACTTTTCTTTTGTCATTTTGTAACATAGAAATTATCATTGTTATCTAAATTTCCTATCCTATGCTTAGGTGGTCTACAATTGCAGCTAACTTGCCAGGAAGAACGGACAATGAGATCAAAAATTATTGGAACACCAGCATCAAGAAAAAACTATTGAAGATGGGGATTGATCCAGTGACTCACACACCACGCCTTGATGTTCTTCAACTCTCTTCCATTCTAAGCTCATCTTTGTACAATTCACCCCAACTTAACTACCCTGGTCTTTTGGGGATGGGAAGTGTGGCTGCAAATCCAAGCCAAGTGCTAAGTTGGCTCACAAGTCTGCTATCATGTCAAAGCAGGAACCCTGATGTTTTGAATCAAAATTTCCATCAAAACCAAATTGGTAGTGGCCCTTTATTGCAAAACCAATCCCAATGCTCCCAACCAGCAATGCAACTCAACTCTAGCCAACCCTTCCTACCAAACCAACCTCCTCAAGTCTCAATTCAAGAACCCCAACGACAGCCTTGTGCTACATCTAATAATCCTCTGCATGTGGAACCGCAACACATGAAGTCAAAATTAGACCATCAAATATCTCATATTTCAACTCCTTTTAGCCACCAAAACAGTACACTACCAAATTTGTGGCACTATAATCAACAACATGCCGAATCATCATCAGCTATGCAGAATCTCCCTTCACCAAAGTTCAGTTCCATTATCCTCAACAATCTCTTGGAAAATCAGATTTTGTGTAACAATGACGGGATGCCGAATTTCAATTTGAGCTCACTGTTGTCCTCAACACCTTCGTCTTCTAGCCCCAGTACTTTGAATTCGTCATCTTCCACGACATTTGTCAATGGAACCACTACCGAAGATGAAAGGGACACTTACGGCAGCAACATGTTGATGTATAACATATCGAATGGCTTGAATAGCTCTGGACTTTTGTGATGAACTCACATTGCAAGTTGCGCTGTAATATGCGAATTTGTCAATACTTTAACATTTGTTTATTTCAGTTGAGACTGTTTTCTTCAGACTTTATTTGAACATCTATTCATATGGGTTTACTATTTAATTTACTACAGCTTAAGTGATATTCGTCTTGCAATATTCTTGTTTCTCTTATGGAAAAACCTTCTTAATTAATTTCGTTTACCTAAAGAAATATACGTGATTCTCCTCTTTAATTTGGACAGTTTGACATTTCATTCTTTGTTGCACCAATCATGTTTTGGTATGGCAAAGATAATATATACACATAAGGTTGATAATTTCCTAAAATAGATACTCAATAAAATTTAAAAGCTTAAGGTAATTATCAGCCGTGTATATTATTTTCAGTTGGCAAGGCATACATTGATGGGATGTTTGAGTGGAATCTCATCCAAATTTTGAATAGAGAAATGATCATTGAGAAGGATCGGAACAGTGCGAAGGAGGTGACACTGATGGAGTAATGTTATTCATTTCATTCATTTTTCACCGTAATTTCTATAATTCTTTAGCTTTCATTGAACAGAAATATTTTGGTCCTACTTTTATAATGTTGCCTACTATTTAACATCTCTCTTTTGAATATCTCATGTTAAAATTTAATTAAAAACAATCTATAGAACAAAATAATTAAGAGAAGAGATAATATAATTCTATTAGTTTTGTTTATAATTCAAATTGTTCAAAAGAGCTCAAAGTTAATCAACATTTAGAACAACATGAATTATTTGTCACAAAGTTTAAGCAGGTTAATATATAATTTTTTTCTTTTTTGTAACGGGGTTAATTTACATAATCAAAACCACGTTAGGTTATGCCGCATATTAAAAATTCAAGCATGTTAATATTGTTTCGAGTGATGCTACATGCTCTGGCCCTGGAGTATAAAATATAAGTCCTAGATGACCCCTCTTTAGCTATACCAACTGCAAACAGCCAGGATGTACACTATTTCTCTGATAAATAAAAAAGAATTGAGACTGTCTGTTCAAAAGAAAAAATCAAAAGTGAAAACATGTACTAGTGGTCATATGTACAACGCATTAACAAATTAATTTGTACTAAACTAGTTATGTTAGTAGTAAGTTTTTCAGATGAAAATTTATCAACTTTTCAAAACAAACTATAAAATCATTAATTAATATATTGACAAATAAATATATAATTTATAATAAATTCAAGTTTATATTAATATTTTTTGCACTAAAATTGTATCGTTCAGTGATGCAGTGGACTGAGAATTTTCCCAGAAAGTTATGTATGTAAGTCATCATAATAACAAGTTAACAACTCTTCAATCTAGGAAAACCTGTTGACACTTGGATGATGCTAGTTTGCTTGAATTTTGTAAACTTGTAATAATGAAAATTTGTTAATTCTGAACTGAGGAAAAAAAAAATTTAATCATAGATATTCCCAGTCTTTCACGAAAAGAAAATTAGTCCATATATAAGACACTATATATATCATTTTAATTGCTCAAGAAGGAACTCCTATGACTTGTTTGTCCGGGTGCCTTGTCATTCTCATTCCATATTTGGGAGGGACCACATGGAAAGCGAAGAAAAATCGAAGTGATTAGGGAAATTGAGAAAAAAGGAAAGGAGCTATATATAGGGATATATATATATATATATTTAAGAGAGTTGAACGGAACAGTGAATGAGAAAGATTAAACAGCTATAAGTTCCGTCTACGTATCAACTTGTGGTTCAAAGCTTTGACTCTTTTGCTTTTAGCTTCTGGTATTCCAGCAATGTCACCGCCAAACCTTGGTCACGTTTCGCTGCTTAGAAGAACCTCTTTGAAGGGCTTAGCCTAACCCGGGTAGGGTTCATCAATCACACCTGGCTCCCCTACACGTTTCACGTGTGATAATTAAATTATGTTTCCCTTAATTAATTACCCTGTGTTCCTTGCTTTGACTCACTGGCCTTCTACTTCTTCTTATTTACAATGTGTTTTAATAAGAAAATTAAGTGGAATCTCGTTAAATTTAGTTTGCAAATTATGTTGTAAAGGAATGAAATAAAATATTTAAATTGTTTGAAAATTATAAATTTTTTTTGTTTTCATTTCATTCTAATTTTTAAAGTAGTAAAACTGACTTTGAGTGGAAAAAAGAAGAATAATCCTCTTTGAGTACTCCTTTATAGTTAAACTCAAATATAAAAAGAAGTCCATTATATTGCTAGAGTACTGTCGTTCTTCAAACAACTTCAACTAGGTAGGTAGGTTGGATCTCCCCTGTATTTGAACTTTAAGTTTAATGTTATTGCATGCATGATGCACCTTTGCTTGCTGTTGAAAGCATATATGTCACAGTGGTTCTATGCAGTGACTGTTATTAAATTACACTTTTCTTATATATCTAATATTTGGCTTTCAAACACTAAGGAGTTTGGATTGTCATTAGCTGTTATCCTATACTAGCTACTACTACAAGCCACTGCATGCATTACCCCTTTTCCTCTAGGAGCAGGAAGATCACTTGGGCTCATGTGGTGAATGACGTTTTATTGTTCTTTTCGTTTGCAGTGAACATCGACTAAAATTTATCAAAATGAAGTGCCTTGAAACCTACCTCACCATAAGGTTACGTGACTTCTACCTAGGCCATGCCCCATAGGACTTAATACTTTAGCCAATCCAATAAGGCAATTAATGATGCATCATATATGTAACATCCAATGACATCCTTTGCTATGGTACCATAAATAACTACTAACTTGCAGTCTATTATCTTTTTACTCTCTCAGTATGGAATATCCCATATTTAAGATTCGAATCCACTACTAAAAAAATATATATATTTACCATTCCAATCAATTATGTGTTAATAGAGAAAATACTAGCTATTAAAATTATCATAAAAATCAATTGACCGTAAGGTCATATTTAATAAACAAAAGTGTCATTGAAATGGATTCACAATTGGAATGTTATTGTTTAATTAAAGAAAGACTCATAGACTTTCTTTTTATAAAAACCATATTGGGATGTGTATTTTTCTATCAATAAAGATATTTGAATCTTTTTTTTATTTTGGATACCTAAACACCCAACCCAAGAGAGCAAAGAAGAGAGTTGGGAAGAGAAGTTTGAGAAAAATAATGACAAGTCGCATGTATTTTTTTGTCTTGGATATGCAGTGACTTGAATTTTGTAGAGTTCAAATAATAATATTTTTTTTTATAGTTGTACAACCCAGATACCTTTACTCTGACGTCACTTCACAATTTATTCGTCATTTCATTATAACAGAGTTTAGAGTTGTGATGTTGGCACAACTTTCCTCTCCCTAAACAATTTAACGCCCAGAATTTACATGTGAAGGAATTATGTGTGTCTTCACAATAATTTTACACTATTATACTATAAAGACACATAAAGAGTTACTCTATTTATTTGTTAGGGTTACACTTATTTTATCTTTATGTATCTCTTTTTTTTTTTTGATTTAACTCCCTTAAAGTGAGAAGATTGGTAAAGTACATAAGTAGAGATTATTCACCTTTGGATCAATAACTTCCATCATGCAAACATCATGTGAGGATCACACTAAATGATCTAAGAGAAATTAACCTCTTACTTATACACTCTACTAACATTTTCATTTAGAAGAGTCATATCTCTTTTTTTTTATTAGTATTTTTATGTGCCTCTAAATTATAGAGATGTAAAATTATTGTAAAAACACACCAAACATTTCTTATTGTAGAGTATAAACACGAGCTTTGTCCGCGGTTTACTAGACAAAGTAAGATGTACCAAATAACTATATTTAGCCTAAATTTTTTAACATTCAACCACACTTCCTTAGCAGATGTATCACAACCTTCTCCATAAACACCACAGAACTTGTGTACATCTGACTTTTAGGAACATTTAATACGCAATTTATATTTTCTCTTTCTCAGTTTCTCTTTTATATATATATATATTAAAAAGTTAAGAAAATTAAAGACTTTCAATAGAATAACCTATGAAAAACTTTAAAAAGAAATTGGAATTGATTTGCCATTTTGAACATAATTGTTTTTTCACTATTTCCCAGTATTCCTAATCTCTTCTCATTGGTTGAAGGTCTTTATAATGTTTTTTTTTTTCATTAAATCACATTTCTACTACATATAGCATAGCATTTTTATACAAACATGAAAGACACATTTTTCTGTCAAAAGGTTAATTGGTTGAATAAGGTGGCAAGGAAATAACAACTAAGTAAACCTGTGACCTTGATGGAAGCAAAGCGACGTCGTTGCACTCCTTTCTCCATATTCGCATCACACGACGTCGTTGCAAGGCCGCCCGTGCAAACCAGTCGCGGACTTTAAAAAATGCGCGCGCATTGGCTTCCGAGTTTTGGTTCCGTTCTGACAAATAACCGTCAAGAGAGAGAAACGAAAACTGTGAGCTGATCACAGAGAAGAATATTCCATTTCACTTCCATTTTTCTCTCTCAGGCATCCTTCTCTTCCATTTTCGTCATTTTTTTTTTTCTCTCGCAATTTCTTTCTTGTTTTCTTCATCGCTTTCTTGGCAACCAAACAATCGCTCCACCGAAAAAGACAAACAAAAAAAAAAAACTCCTAGCTCCAACTATGGAGTACGCTTGTTACGATTTGGATTTCCGCATGACGGTTCGGGAACTCGCCGTGGCTGTAATCGCCAAGGTAATTGAACCACTCACGCAAGAAGAACTTGTTTGTTTCTCAAGAGAAAAAAAAAAAAGTCGAGCCGGAAAATCTTTGTAGGCTACGTGAATATTTCGATTCGTTTGTTGTTAGTTTCTCCTTTAGTTCTGCATTCTTGGTTGTTATTACTTAGTAACTTCAGAAAACCACTAGGAATTATTACTCTTGTATATATTAAGCTTGCATTTCATTCAAGTGAGAGTCTGCTTTGTTTTAAACTTGTTAGTTTCTAGTTCATTTTCTCGTGCCTCTTTTTGGCTACTCAGGAAACGTAAGGAAAACTGAGTGTTCGTTATTATTGATTGATTTCAACTACGTTCGTTGACTGAAAATGCGATTTCTGATAAGAAGTTTTTATTTTCTTGCGAAGCAAGCAAGGACGTAATCACGTGAACTTTGATCATGACTTTTCGGAATTTCTTTTTAGATCTGTATTTGTATATGAAAAATCTCACTCTCTGCTCTGATTTTCTTTTTTCTCTTCTTATTATCTTGCAAAATGAATCTTTTGATTTATGTTTGCTGAATCCTGGACTGTTGCGTTGATTTCCTCCGCGCATTCTTTTGGTGGAGCAGCATCCGAATGGCACAGATCTTGATACATGTGTCCCCTGTCTTGCTATGTGCTATTTCGACCGCTACTTTTCAAGGAATCTGCTGCACCTGCAAGTAATATATCTGTTTATCCTTTTAGGTTCCAAAGATTTTTTATATTTTTTCTTGATCGACTTTTTGTCCCCTTTGAATTCTATTCATTTGTCTCATTAGGATGGGAGAGAGGATATCTGCGACAAAACTCGCGTGCTTGCCATCTGTTGCTTCACAATCGCTGCCAAGATGAGGAGAAAGTCCTTTTCCGTTGATCAGTTCCTGGTAAACGCCTTCAAGAAATTCTTGTAGTAGATTGAAAAAGATAATTGGTAATTTTCTCATGCATCCACTATTTATCATCCCACATTTTAACACTTCAGTTAGTTTATTGAAAAACTATAGTGAAAGTGGGGAAGTGTTGAGCTGTGAATGGTAAATAACACATTTTTTTCCTTTTATTAATTTTCTATGATATGTAGCTAAAGAATTTTTCAACTCATTCATGGAATTTTTCTCTGCAATTAAAACCACGTTTAAATTTCAAGCCACGTTGAGTTTGATACACAGCGCTGATTAGTTGCTTGCGCAGAAGGTCAGGTTTGTGGATGATATCAGTCATCAGCAGGTTCTGCTAATGGAGCTTCGCATTCTCAAAGGACTTCAATGGCAAATGCGACCTGTAACTCCCTTCTGCTATCTGGAGTACTATTATTGTTTCCACTTAAAAATTTACGGAGGTTTCAAGGACCGTGACATCAATGAGACCATAGTCCAGAGTCAAAGAGGTAAAAAAAAACACACACACACACACACATATGTATATGTATATATATGAGATTCTATGTTTCCTTGGGAGAGTGATTATGTTGCTTGCAGAATTTATGAATTTATTCTTTATTATGCAGTGACTTGGTTCACTCAGTTCAAGCCTTCTCACATTGCATTGTCCAGTTTTCTGGCTGCTGCCGCCAAAGTACACCCCAAAGAGTTTGATAAGCTTGAAAAACCAGTATGTGGACCAGAAAATGAAAATTGAAACGTTGTTGTTATTCATGATTGATTATGGGAAAAGCATTGACATTTATTATCGTGATTCCTGCAGGATGAAATGAAGATCCCCTGCATGAATGAGCTGATTAGTATGTCCGGTAACATGAATATTCATGTTCTACCCCTAAGAATTGATCCCTCGGCCTCAAATAAACCCCAAAGTAAATCTGCACCTGCCATACTAAATTTCCTAGGGAGACCAGATCCCATACCGTTACCGGATACGCCCCTAGGAAGACCTAAAGCACATTCAGCACCGGATACGCCTCTAAGACCGAGCAAGGCGGTAGCGACGGAAGCTAAACAGTCAGAGGAACTGATGAGACAGGCCAAGGGCAAGGCGGTGATGGCGGAGGACACGGATATATCACTTCTTGCAGAGCAGGACGTCGAGGATGAGCTAGTGAGACTGCGTGAGGGCCCGAAGGTCAACTTATCGGAGACGCCGCCGATATGTGAAGAAGTCCTGGAAATGAGTAACGAGGAGAAGCTAAAATGGGAAGCCAAGGGCAAGGCGGTGGTGGTGGCGGAGGATCCCGAGCCCAAGCCCCAGAAGAAGGCACCTGCCACCATTAGGGATATTGCCAGCAGATCATGGACAGCGGGTCCTAGTTGTTCGGCGGGTCCTAGTAGTTCGGCGGGTCCCAGCAGGGCGAATCCTGACATGCTCTGGCAGAGAAGACATAGGCCCAGATCCGTAGAGCCGAGGAGACATAGGCTCAGATCCGTAGAGCCCAGAAGACATAGGCCTAGATCTGTAGAGGCGATCCGTTTGGCAAACACTCCTGAAAATGCCCCCCGGGCCCGGGGCCGGGCTCCTACCCGTGATTCTCGTCGTCCTTCAAAGAAATATGGTTGCGGCTGCAACATCGGTTGATAGATGCTACAGACACAGCAAATTAGGAAGACCATGCATGTATTTTGCACAACTGAAACTGCTGTTACCTGCATATATACATCATGGTAGTTATAGCTGCACGCATGCGCGCCATATACTGTTCAAAATATTAATTCTGGTAGGTAGTTAGTTAATGATGTCTAGCTGAATTGACGCTGTTGAATTGATTTGGCATTACAATCGGTATAACCCCACCCATTGGTTCCAAAAACATTGTTCCAGTGGGTGCTAGTTAATTCTCCATAATTGAATCTAACACCTTATGATGATTGTCCTGGCTTTCACTCTTTGTATGCCCGTCCAAATTAGGTAGGCATGATGAAGCTTAATCGGTTCATTACATGGATGAATGAGCCATGGCTAGAGATTTAAAAAGGAATTAAGTAGAGGGGGTGAGAACAGCCTAAGTAGCTTATTAGAAGTACACGCCCTGACCTACTTAAATTATCTTATTTAACCTACTAAGCTAGGCTTTTTATTATTTTTGTATGTGATAAAAAAATTATAATATTAATTATATGATTTATCAGTTATATGTATTATTATAATATATTTATTTTATAGAAAATATAATAATTTCATCAAACATTGTCTATTTAAAGTTGAAGTTTTTTTTTCTTTGGTTTAACTTCAGTTGAAATATATTTCCAATCCTTATACACCCTATTAATTTTTTACAAAAATGCGAAAAGAAAAATAATTTAATTCCTGCACAATCATTTTTTAATTCACCTATATAATCAATTGTTATCATCCAACAACAAACTTAGCATAAAATTATTTAGTAAATATTATTTGAACATATTACTCCTTAAACGCCATATAGACACTTCCATCCACCACTGAATAAGATACACACTTTTAAAAAAAAAATTACTGCAAACATTTAAGCATGTGTTTAACAGGATTTCCCGTGAAATGAGAGTGAAGGTTAACCCTTTTTTTTTTAATTAAAAACATTCTGATTTATGACTTTTTGCAACTTTTCTCAACCAAAAACAATGTTGCCAAAAACAATATTACAAACGTTTCACAATCGTTTTCGTATACCAATAGAAGACGAATGTTGAAACACAAACTTTATTAATTTAAATTGTTGAAACACAAACTTTATTAATTTAAATTACGCACAACAATCATATTTGCACATCAAAAAGGAAATTAACTATATTTTCTTAGAAATAAGAATGTAGATTGTTTTTATGTAATTTCTTATTTTCATTGTCTAAACAAAAATAGTGCAATAAAAACTGCACAAACATACATGTTTTATTGACAATTAGACAGTGCTCGATATGACTTCCATAATTTCAAAGCCAAATCATGAATGCATTACCAAAAATAATTTATGATTAAAATACCAATATTTTATAAACAATTAGTCCATTAAAAAAATTACAGAAAATTACCACATCAAACAAATATTTAACTTAATCTTTCCCTACTTTAAAATCTTACCAAAAAACAACATATAATTGACTAACTGTATAAAATTCATGTTATTAATACATCAAAATTGATCTCACAGACATCACTATTCACTATTAGATATAACAGGAAATGTAGTCTAAGTCGTCAAGAGAACTCATGCATTAAACTCTCATATGATGCTTTTACTCTTCAATTCCTAACCATTAGAATGAAATATGACACTGGATCTGCAATTTCTAAAATTAACTGAGAAAAGGTATGTGTTGTTTCAGTTCACAGAATCGTTCACGACCAAAAAGGGGGAAAAAAAAGTTAACAGCTTCTGGCAGACCCAAAAAATAGTGGTGCAGCCAATGATGAGTGTTTGACATGCCACCAAGACAAGTACAGGTAGCCTTGGTTGTCCCATTCTAAAACGCACTGTGTTTCTTTACAGTTCGAAATGTTTCATCAGTGCTCAACACTTTAACACAGTAGCTAATTCAACCATCAATCCTCTCGAAAAAATATAGGTAGCCCATATCCTTAGGAGGATTAACGGAAACCGCAACCTTGTCATCGTTAAAAATAACCCATCTACCTTCTTTCAAAATGTGGGCAACATAGTGACCACAATGCGTCGAGGTTCCAATGTGGCTAACGAATCCAATAAGTCGATATTCTGAGGAAAGCCAGGATTTGCAAAATAATTAAACCAATATGAACATTTCATGGAGGCTGATGAAATATGAATTGAAAAGTACGATAAAATATCACGACATTAAGCAGGACTAGTATCAGGAACATTTTCTTTTGGCTGACTAATGATCAATAATAAATCAAGAACAAAGAAATAAAAGCAACTTACTTCCTCCTCCATCCGATAAGTTGGCATCACTTGGATCAGAAGTAGAGTTTGATGCAGTGGCATCCATACTGGTAACTGATGCATCAGGATTGTTAAATATCCACTCCGTTGCCTTCTCAATGTTACCACCCTACAAGGCAAATATCTCCATTTAGACAGTCAAAAACATGTCCGCATCCCATGATTATAAAGGGAAAATTATATAAGAATTACCGATGCTTTCAGTGCCTTCCGAGCAACATCTTCTGGAAATCCAAATGAAATGAGAGTATCAACACTCGACTGATCAACGCTATCAGAGCCATACCCTTTTGAAATAGGATTGTCAATATCTACATATCATAAAAAAAATTATATTTATACCCATCATTATCTCCTGAATTAAAAGGTATCTGTTGAAACATTTGTTTTGCATAATAAAGAAACCTGGGTCATCCATGTGAGATAGTAACCAATTCATTGCCTCTTCTACTCCCACATTTGAGGTGTTTATAGCTGCTTTCTGACAATGAAGCTGGTTAAAGCCCATGGAAACCAGCTGGGCGACAATGTCTTCATTGGCTGAAGGTTGATTTAAATCCTCCTCGATGGGTTCTGTTCACCGGAGATAACAAATGTCAATGAATTTACAGCATTTCAGCTTTACACCAGCTAAAATAGTAATTAGGTTATTTAGCTGAAAGAGGCACTAGTCCAAATGTGGGACAAAAGAGTTGGAAAACTAATGAGAATCAAACTTCGTTTGTCAACTAACATAACCTCACAAAAATTCCACTCATGAGATAAAGGGATACCGAAAGATATAAAAAATAATATAGGTATGTGGACTCAATAACCCAAAGTAAGCTTGTTGACACGATACTTTTCTTCAAAACAAATTATGTATTTCCCTATATTTGAATATCTCCTAAAAAAGTCACGTACCCCCATCTGGTAACAGCTCTTCCCCCGGGTGATGACCTTTGCTGCGCATATGATTAATATCTATGATATCAGGAACATCTATATACACATCTGAAAGGAGAAAAGTAATCAGTGATATGGGAGAAGTCCTTGAAATACAGTAGATAGCAAAGTACATTGACAGCATATTTATATGAAATATACCAAGCTTTTTGGGTATCCATTCCTTCTCCATTACAAATTTCCGCATGTGTAACACAAGGTAATCAGGGAATGATGTCAGGCCAGCCGTCCTACATATTAAGTGTCTCAGCATCAAGATTATTTTAAAAGCACTAATGACAACAACATCAGCACGTTAACCAAGCAAAATAACAAAATATACCAACCAATGCATGACTTTCATCTGCTCACCATAGGCAACGACATTTAACAGACAAAATTTCTCTTGGAACCAAAGAGCCATGAAATACCCAATATAACTTCTACACAATATGAACCAACATGCAATATGCCATAATTTAACATAAATGGTGGGATGCTTACTTCATTGCTGTTGTCTTAGTTTTCAAAGCAGTGCTGTAAAAATCATGTATCTCCTCAGGAGCTGAGAAGCTTCTAAGGCAAGCTTCTAAAGGAACTCTTGAACGTACCATCTCATTGTCAGACCTATCAGAATAAATATGATTAGAAGAGCATGGATAAGCAAATGAAGGAAATAGCAAGATTCCTAAACATCTGAACTTACACTTCTTTCCCTTCAGAAAGTTTCTCTGCTTTCAGTTTGCGAAACAAATCTACTTCTTCTGAAATTCACAAAGAAATAGAAGTATTAGATACAAACTCAGAATATTTCCCAGTTGAGTCAAGGTTTGTAACTTGAAAGCCCACCTTTGTTAGTTGCTTCATGCAATGGGATATTAAGAGAAAGGATGTAGTCATCCCTTCTATTATATGCAACTTTTCCAGATGAACACATGATTCGATCTTCAATACCAAACTTGAAACTCCTTGCAGGATCCAGTTCAGTTCTCCCAGGATTAGCTCGTTCAACTTGATCGAGAAAATGAAGGAAAAATTCTAAAGCATCCTAACAATAAGTTGGAATCAAACTGTTAAAAGATAGCAAAAATGGATGGGAATAACTTTTATTGAACCAAAGCACTGTAAGTTAATCAACTTTAGAGCTTATTATAAACCAGAAGTATTTATAAGATGGCCTAAATTTCATGATAACTATTATAAGTAAACCAAGCCAATTAATGACTGACATGATTCCAGCGTCAATTCATGTTCTATCTGCATCCTCTACTACCTCATGTGATGAGGCAGATACATTCTAAGGGTCAAGGGAAAAAAATATATTTTTCACATACACTTAAGCAAGCTTAAAATTATATCTCCCAAGTGAATTCATAAATTACTATGGACATATAAAATAATAACAAACACTACTGACACCCTTAGTTCATGTTGAGAAGAAAAAAAGGAACTTGCTAAATATACCTGTTGACGCATGGATGAAAATTCAGGATGGCTGGCAGCAATCACAGCTTTGAACATACGTGGGGGTATCCCTTCCTGTTTCTAATGTTTGGATACAGTACGAGAGGGGTCAAACAGAGCACATGGGCAAGAAACTCATCAAAATTAAAAAAAAAACCATGAGATGAAACAGATAGTATGCAAGGAACTGAATCAGACCTCACTAACCCGGGTCCTAACATACTATATGGGAAGTTGAGAACATTCAGTAGCATGAATCTTTTAGTTTTTCAAGTGACACTTCAACCAAAATCCATGGCAACATGTTCAACCCATTCTGCTCACAGCTCATGTAAAAAACCATTTCTTTTCCAAAACTAGTACCACATTTAATCCCACAAAACACTAAAAAAATGAAGATGCTGCTCACAGAGGAAGCTTATTAATTCAAAACATTAAATATTTTTTATTATATAAGTTGACTAGGAATTCTAGTCACCAAAGAGCTAGAAACCTTACAGGGGTCATCGTCGAGGAAGCAACATTTGCAGTGTCATCATTCTGGATGAAAGAAGGTAAAATGAAAAAGAATGAAGAACCCAAGCATGTTTTTAAGAGAAATGTGCTGATAGGGTTAAATATACCTCATCTGCTGGCTTAGAATATTTACCAGATAGTAGACCATGTGCCAGTTTTGTCCTGGAGAAAGACAGGAACTATTATTATATTTTTCTCTTGAAGTTTTTGCATGGGAAACAAAAAACAATTTTGATGCAACTCCTCATTATTAATAAACATTCTATTTTATCGAGGAAACATAATGCCCTACTTGAATATAAAACAATTGATATATATGTGAATTATTGTCATTAGTACCCAAATCCATATTTATCAAAGTAAAATAGTTGAGTATAACAAAAGATCCATGGATGCAGTGGTACAGAAGCTACAAAAACTTACACATAAACAATAAAACATGATTACCAGAGAAGGGATAGTAGAATGTTAATACATTAAAACAATTCAGTTACTTACAACTGTGTATTCAAGTCAACAGTTGGATCAGCAGGAGCCGTCTCAAATGCCTTCTTTAGACTTTGGTTTATATAGTACCTACCATGCAATCATAACAGACACTTAAGTCACTGCAGATAGGGTTCAAACAGTTTGAAAGAAATTCAAGACATGAACAGACCTTGAAGAGAATGACCGTGTTGTAAACACAACTTGCATAGTTGCTGCCAAGTAACAACTGAAAAAACAAAAATGAGTAAGCACAAAAAATGCAACTAGTACACCATAACAAGCAGGAATCAACAGTGACCTATGCTACCTGTTTCCAAGATTGACCAATCCTGTATATCCAGGTCCAAAAATTGGTTCGGTTTCCTGACCACTTTCTTGGATTCGATTCCAATCAAAATTGGTATTTTGGTCAAGTTCTCTTTCAGCAGTTGTCATTTCAGTCTGAATATAAGAAAATGGTGACTTAAATAATTTATGACAGATATAATACATTAGAAGAAACGAATTATATGACATGCAAACCTATGTTAGGATGACCATACTCTTACACAAGCCAATTACAGAGTAACACATGAAACTTAAATGCTTAAACATCCATCAATTGCTATCACATTAACCCATTGCCTAGAAGGGGAAGATGCTGGCTGAGTAATCAGAATATATTGAATGATGATATATTTCCTTTTTAAAGATGATCTTCCAAGCAACAAATGATCAACAGTTATTAGCTAAATTCTGAAGTCTCAAACACAGAGAGAGTTGTTACCACTTGGATTGTGTTGTTTGAATATATAGCACAAATCAAAGTAATGAAAACTGCAAACACTTAAACCCCCATACCACCCCCTCAAATTCAAAGGTACCATTCAACCAAACAAATGCTTTCCCCATTCCAAAAGGCAAGCCTTAGACCTGTGTTATGCAACTTTTCCAATCTCACCATCATCAAAAGAATTTAATTGAAAAAAGGAAGGAAAGCATGTAATCCTGCACAACTACAAGGGGTCCAATGCACAATTTTAATCCACAAGATGCCTTTATGGACAATATACAAGGTAAAGTATTCATCAAATTGAAGGAACTTCTCAAATGCACTATCAAACTCTGAATTATTCCCAAAAATAAAATAACGATTGACATCTTGAGGACTACAAAAAGAAATATTAACCATTTAACCTATCTCGTAAAGACAGACAATTGGATAAATGATACAGTTTTATAGATAATAGACAAAGTCAACACATTTGGTCAACATTCAAGTACCATCTGGAATATATCAACTCAAGATAAAGAAGAACCTTTTGCAATGATGAGAAGTCAATGCCAAAAAAGGCCAGATGCTGTGCTAAAAGTGGGTCCAAGACACTGTCATCCTCTGGATAGGAGTAAACATCTGAGCTGCCACAATACATTACCCATAATTAGCACACAAAGCCCCCCCAAAATTAAAAAAAAAAAAGCAGAGACGTAAATTAAATAATTCACTGGCCTCTATTTCACATACTGATTTAAACTACATGGTCTAGACAATAAACTTTAATGCTTGGTCAACAAAATGATCACAAGGGCATAATAGCAACCCTTCATGATTCTAAAGTGAAGCATGCTATACAAGTAAACCATTGAAACTACCAGGAACATAAGAATGTCAAAGCACAATATACTGCCAGGGGCATCACCTGCTGCTTCTAAATCAGCAGTGATAGTCCCAAGCTTTACAGCAAGAGGGTAGCCTGTCTTTTTATAATGTTCAACAGCATGGTTGTTTCCACCAGTTCCATCCCAATTTCTCCTCCCACAAAGAATCCTTCCATCAGTCAGATTTAGCCACAGATTGACTGTCTTGTCACACTCAACACACTTCCACCCAGATGGAGGAATAACAACACCATTGTCAATCTGCGGTAACTCCATTGCATAGGCACTAACTAATTTCTTATCAGCAGTCCAAGCTGCAACTTGCTCCTTCCGTTCAGCACCCTCAGCTAGTAAGATAGCATCTGCAGCCAGCCTTACCTAAAATATTTTTAACATATGAGATAAACAAAATTATATACATTTTTATCATATAACTCCTCCAATAAAAAATAAGCGCAACAAACAAAGAAAGAACAATTAAAAAGTACCTTCTCTGGCAATTCCACAGAAGGGAATGGAAGGGATACATAGGCAGGCAATATGACAATACTGTGAGTTTCTTCATATTCAGGTTCATTGTTCTCAAATCCCCCATCAACACCTAATGGATAAAAATGTGACATCCGGAAAAGAACAGCCAATTGATCAAATTATTGGAATGACCAGTGAATAAACATCACACGGAAAACAGGCACACTGATGACTCCACGACTCAATACCCGGAATATCATATTCATAGCTCAATCTCAGTGAAACAAGCAGGAACTATACATAACAAACCCACTCAGAAGCTAAGTAACAACTGAAGCAAGACATAACCAGAACATGGACCAAGCCAATTCACTTCACATACCTATGGCCAAACGGGTTGGTTTCTTTGAAGGCCTATCTTCTGGAGCCAACTTCTTAGTCTTTTTTATATGCAAATAAACAGGGTTACCAGTCTTCTCGAAATTCCAACCCACACAGTCCTTCCCAAAGGCAAGGAAAGTGAACATGTCGATGAACAACCCCCCTTCTGACATCTGAAAATTCACCCCACACACACAAACACACATAAAGAAAAATAATAAAAAAAAATACATCAAATTTGATGGACAGTGAAGCTGTACAACAAGATATAACTTACAATTGAAAAGAGATTGAAAACAGAAATACAGAAAAAAAATACTAATTAAATTTCCAATTAGATTAAGTGAAAGCAGTAGGAATTAAAAAAAAAAAAAACCACACCAAGGTTGCACCAAATTCAACGCACAGAGAAGCTCTAGAACAACATATATCTCAGAATTGAAAAAAGAAATACACAGAAACAAACCTAATACTAATTCATTTCCAATTAGATTAAGTGAAAACAGTAGAAATCAAAAAGCAAATGCGTAGACCACAACAAGGTTGCACCAAATTCAACGCACAGTGAAGCTCTACAACGACACGTAACCTACAAAATTACAAGTAAAAACAAAAACAAAACCCTAATACTAATTCGATTTCCAATTAGATTAAGTGAAAACAGTAGCAATCAATGACCGTTTGCATCAACATCTAAAACTAAGAGGACAAAAGAAGACTATACCTCAACAAGGTTGCTTTAGAGTGAGAAATGGAATATTTTTTGTGAAGTTTTTAGAGGTCAGTAAAAAAAAAAAATGGAGAAGGAGAAGAATTTACGGGAGTGTCGAAGGACAAACAGCATTCTTGCTTGTAGATGCGATTGGTGGGTTCGGGTATGCGAACGCGAGAAAGGTGTGATCGGAGCAAATCCATGGGGTCCACTTCCATCGTCGTCGCGGAGAACTCAGCAGTGCAGAGAGAGAGAGAGAGAGAGAGGTTTCAGGAGAAGAAGGGTTTTGGTTTTAAGAGAGCATGAGAATCAACCAGTGAGGTGTTTGCTTGTTTGCCCTAAAGCCGCTAACCCCAAGTTAAGTATATCCTTGTGCCAAGATGCTACTCAAGCTGGGCTTGTTTGCGTGCAAACATCCACAATCATCACGCTTGTGTTGTCCAAAACTCTGGCCAAATCGGATAACACATGCTTTTGAACAACCAACTTATTTAGAAGTAATTTTTGAAAAATAATTTATAAATAAGATATTTAATATTTAAATACACAATAATAATAAAAGTACTTATTTTTTATATCTTAAAAAATATGCTTAAAAAATTAGATATTTTAACTTCTGAAAAAAAAAAATAAACATAACTATTAGGAAAGTAATAATGTGTTTAGCCAAACATGACAAAAAATAAATGTGACTTTTAACTTTCAGAAAGTTAAAAAAATTCGTAAATTGTGCTATCCAAACAGACTCATAATAAGATAAGTTAATATAATACATAATAATTTTATTCATTGTTTGGTGAGAATAACATATTATATAAGTTTATTTATCAAATCTCTTTCATACATTAAAATAAGTTAATTAAGTATGAGAATAAAGAACAAGGTTGCTTAACTTTTTTTTTTTTGCCGTCGAGGTTGCTAAACTTTAACGTATAAATTCATTTTTCTTATTTAATTAAATACTAATAAATAATAATAAGTAAATATTTTAAATAATAATTAATATGTGATATAAAGAAGTAAGGATTAATAATAAAATTATTTTAACTTAATATTTATTATTAAATTTAAATTTAAATAATTATTATATAAATACCAAAAAAGGATTAAATTATATAAAAGAAAGAGAGTTTTTTGATTTTATAGTCTATTGAAATAATAAATAATTGTATAATATTAAAACAAATGTCAAGTAAAATATATAGTATCTTACAAAATGTTGTATAAAACATTGCATAGTATTAAAATCTTATTAACCCTTATACTATCAGACTGTATCTTATCAAGTCTTATATTATCATGTCCTATCATCTTAGATGTGCCAAACAAGACTTCATAATATGTTTGGAGGATAGACGGATGGAAAACTATAATACCTGGTGTACACATATCAGTACACAAGTTCTGTATGGTCCTAAGGTCCCCTAGGACCCACCCGAGTTCCTGGGTCTGGGTTTCCGCTAAGTCTGGAGCTCTACACTTTCTTGGAGGGCTATATGTTAGAGCCACAATCTTAGGACCAAAAGTCCCGGTAATTGCTCTCTAAAGGGAAATGAATTGAAGAGTGATTTTTAACAGATTTTAGGAAACCTCTAGACCCTTCGTTTCTAATCCACAAGTTTAGAAAATCGACGGAATTCTGGAATTTGAACTATAACTCAAAAGTTAGATTTTGATTGGTTGGAGTTTTGATTTTTTAGATATTTTTTTGGAATCTAAATGGGGGGTATTTCCTTATTTACATTTATGTTTTGAAGTTAATAGGAAGAAATGGAAATAAGTAAGTGAGGTTTGGGATACGCTGTATGCCTATGACAGCAAAATGGTGAATCTGGAGTTTGTTGTCACCGCTATAGCGATCACATGAAGCATGCAGCACGGTTTTAGGTCTCTGGAGACCGCTATAGCGATCCAAGACCACTATAATGGTCATAAGTGCACAGTGCGTGGAGACGGGAATAGCTAGACCGCAATAGTAGTCTATAGTGTCAGTAAACCAGAAATAGTGTGAAATGTCACCGTTTCATCAATGAACCATCCACCCCAATATATACCCCCCAAACTCGAAATTTCCTCCTCATTTCCGAACCCTACCCCAAAAATCTCATCTCCTCTTCTTCTTCCTTCCTTTCACTCTCATCCTCCACTAAAGCTTCATCCTTCAAGATCAAAGGTAAGGATTTTGTTAGTTTCTTCCATGTTTTTCCTTTCTCATGCAATAGGTTGTTAGTTTCTCTCATTGTTGTCAAGTAGGGGTGCTCTCTAATGTTGTTAGGGTTGTTTTAGAGCTATTTAGATGTTATTAGAAATTAATCTAGAAGTTTTATGATTGTTATAGTCGACGTTGATGTCCTCCCGACTCCTCGAAACTCAGTTGGTGTTGACGTCATCTCTCCTCCCCCTCTAAGTAAGTGGATTTGATCCCATAGCCTTGGTTTCATCATTTTAATTATATTTTATGCATGATAATTATTAAATATGGTATTAGAAGTGAAAATATGTATATATATGATATGATTTTGCAAAGCTATGACTTGAATATATAGCATGAAAGTGAAACTTAGAAAAAACATGGGACCATGATTGATAGATTGTATGTTATAAAAATGTTTTATATTCAAGACTTGAGATTTATAAATATGATTTCAGAATATTCAGTTGATGTATATATATACATTGGAAGAATGTGAGCAAGAGTGTGTTTGAACCTTTGAATAAATATGTTATGTGATTTCAGAGCTACATGATTTAGTTTCATGAATTGAGGTTTTATATGATTTAGAATGCCAATGTTTTGAACTATGATATTAGATATATTAAGTATATTGAAAGTATGTTAGCATAAGAAATGAATTTAAAACTTCAGTTTATGATACCAAGAGGTACGAAATTCAGTATGATTCCTAGCAATTGTTAGATACATATTCTGTGGGCTTGAAATTGGAATGCCTACAAGTGGTAAACCCTTGGGCTCGATTTTCATAACCACAGTCATGCTAAAATCATATTGTTAGAGTTATATGGGTCCAGAACTCTCAGAATACTAAGATTTAGGGGCTCGCGTTCACGAAGGATAGAGCACCCACTCTTCAGACTTAAATGATTTTATATATATCTAAATATTTTATGATTTCAAGAGCTTTTAATTATATAGAGTTTTAAACTCCAGAGCAGAGCCTAACATAGAGATTTAGAGAAATGATATGTTTTTATGATTTAGAGACTAGATGGTAGCTATAGAGAAATAAACAATGAGTTAACGACTGAACCCCGATCGTTAACCTTGGTACCAAGTTGTTCAAAGGACAATCTCTAGAGCAGTTATTGAACCTATTTAGGTGTCCACCCTAGATTCCCAGTGAAGCCCGTGTCTGGCACTAGTGGACTCTAGTAGATGCGTTTAGTGTGGTGGAGCCCATGTCTGGCACCCACTGAAGCAAAACCTTGAGTTCCTCATTGGAACATGTTCTACGCGGGGGCTTAGGTCGAATCCCGGTAGGAACAAAGCCTTGAGAGTACTTGGGGGCCTAGGCCGAATCCCAGTACCAAAGAGGAAAGCCCTATTTCTTTATTAGTACTATTACTTATGTTTCCAGATGTTATTTATGATTTCAGAGAATATTTGAGTTAAGAATTATTTCGTTAATATCTTAGACTAAAGAATTTAGAATTGTTTCCTTGTATGAAATTATAGATACAGAGATGTCTTTCCTATTTATAGTTATGGATATGAATATCTATGGTTTGTGACTATTGTCGGTATAATGTATTATTTTCTTAGTTGTTCCATGTGGGTGATGGGTGAGAGCTCACTCACTGAGTCCATTAATTCACCCATCTCCCTTCCTTCTATAATTGTAGGTTCAGTGGTGGTTCAGATCCTGGTTCCACAAACACCATTATTATAGTGGTGAGTCTTGCTTTGGAGTAAGACTTAGTTTAGAGTTTTGTTATAATAGAGTGCTCTAGTAGATGTGCAGGCAGGATCCAACCATGCATTTATTTTCAGACTATGTGTATTTAATTTCAAAGATTGAAATATTTATGTATATATTTCTTAGGGTTCAAGTATGGAATTGAAATGAAAATTTTAGACAAAGATTTATGTAATGAACTAGAAACAAAATTGTAATTTAGTTTTTCAGACATTAAAAGTATTAAATACTTTCGGTTTATGAAATCAATCATTACATTTTCATTAGAAAAAATGCTAGAGATTTTAAAGAGATTACATTTTAATTATCATATTTATTGATATATTATACATTTAGAGAGCCACGTCACCCAGAAGGCTTATGTGGGGATGGGTTTCCTCATGTGCCGATCACGCTCCTAAGTCAGGTCGTGACAAAAACAATTACCTTGTGTTTGGTTTCAGAGAATAGTCTTCAATATTTATTTTCTATTTTCAGATAAATTTTTTTTAGGATTTTGTAAAAAAAATTAAAGATACTAAATTCTATTTTCAAATTTTATTATTTCTTTTATAAAATTCTGAAAATAAATAATTTACTAAGAATAAAAAAATGAAAAAAAATCATTTTTTGGAACTAAAGGGACCCTTATTTCTTCTTGCATCTTACAAATCTTCTTACATATCAATTGAAGTAAACTTTAATTCTTTTGTAAGATTTCAATACATGAATTGCAAGAATTATTACCCCTTTAAAAGAAAAAAATAAATTATCTGCTAATCTAAACCAAAAGGACATTTATTATAGATCTGGACAGTTTTCATATAGAGACAAATACGTTAAGGCCTTTTACGTATTCAAACCAACATGATTAGGCTAGGGACACTAGCATATTCATGTTAGTTTACGATACGCAAGGTTGTCTAACATATTCAATAGGAAAATTTGATGTGTAGGATAATTATCTTAATTAACTAATTAATAGATAATCAATCATCATTATTGATCAAGCTTGAAAATTCAAATTTCCTCTCAAAATTTTAAAATTCTAGTGTGTTGAAATGTCTTTTATTCCTATTTCCATTACAGCACACAATCTTATATTCCTATTTCTAGTGTGTAATTTGAATTTTGAAATTTAAAACTTATATTTTCAGTTTAGAGTGAGTTTAAATTTTCAAAACACATCACATTTAGAGTTTAATCTTGTTGGTAGTAGTTGCAATAGATGCAGGGAGAAGATGGCAATGGAGGAGGAAAAGAGGAAAGAGGTGGTTAGGTGGAGTGCAAGATGAATGTCGTTACTGGATTGTCAGTGGCTGGCACGCAAGAAAGAGGAAGATGAAAATGTGTGATAAAGTATTTTTGTGAAAGGTAATTTGGGGGGTTAATTTTATAAATTATTTGAAACAAAATCAACAATACAAGCTAGAGAGGAGGTTTGTATAATTTTAAAATCTAAAAGGGATAAGTATAATATCAATTGATCTTTGATATTAAAATAGGTTATTGTAGTTTCCCTTTCTTTTTTTTTTTTTTCATTCTCTGCCGATAAACGATTCCCCGGCATGTGAAAAGAGGCAGTAAGAACACTCCATTTCCATTGGTCTTATGCATTCAAGTGTGTGGATTGAACCACAAGGTGGAAAAACTAGTGCCTCTTTCGCGATTTTCCAATTCTTTCTTTGTCTTACATTCTGAGGGTAGTTGAACTTGCCTTGACATCATCTTTATTGATTTCACCAAAGATGACAACTCATGCTTATGTTTCTTTGTTTTCAAAGCATCTGACTTCTTTTCCTCACCAAATCCCCAGTTATGAAGTGATGAGTTTGGCGGGGTTGGAGAACCAAACTAAAGGGGAAGGTTAGTGTAAATGGGAGGTAATGTAGTTCGAAAAAAAATCCAAGCACATTGTTAAATCTCTTGAGATTAGGCGGATTTCTCTCTTCTCCCACCAGACATCCTGCTGAATTTGGAACAGACTGTGGTTGATTATTGCATTGGATTTCGTCAATGGGATCGGCAGAAGTTAAGGTAAGTCTTGCCCGTTGAGTTCTGAGAGATTATTGAGTCTTATTCGCTTCCTACTCTTGATGGTGAATATGATGGTGTTGCTTGGTTGCCATCGAAGGATGGGAAATTCTCTATAAGTATCAGGTCAGCTTATGAAATCTCGAACGAAACTAGAATATTGTCTGTAGGGTGACACCCTGGAACAAAGCTACACTGGGAAGGAGCAATCAACTCAGGCATCAAAGGTTTTAGCTTGGAAGCTACCATCTTCGGGACTAATTTATACATCAAATTACACAACCTGATAGGGCGAACCTGAGACAGCAATTCTGGTTATGGATGATAGACAAGAAGGTATTATTCACGGCCACCCTTCTCGAGGATGTTGAAAAATAAATTTATTAACCCAATCAATAACCTAGGAGTTCACATGATTAATTCCAATTACTCTGGAAAAAAAAAAAAAAACATAGAAGAAAGAGCGTCCTGGGCCAGGAGCCTTCCAACCCCCATAAAGAATAAAGAAGAAAGAGATCTTCTAATCAGAAATATTCCTCCCGAGAATATTCAAGTCTTCATTAGACAGTGGAGGATACATACCAGATATAAGGAATTTATCATACCTAGCTAGCTTCGGCTGTATATCTATATACATATATTGAGAATAAAAACTAAACCCCGTCTCTTTCAAAGTTTATTGATTGTCCATGAAAAGACCTTGATCATCCTTCAATAGGACAATCCCATTCCTTTTTCTACGAGCAGAATCCATATTAATTATGAAAATATCCACTTGCAACTTGATTGTTGCTTACAGTACGTTTATTTTCTCCGGAATCAAAATATTTTCATACTCCTTCCAAAGCAGATTGCGCAAATCCTTCAAGGAACCTGATTCCTTGGAAACAGAGTTTACTCGAGATATCTTCTAATCTTCTCAGCAGCCTATTCTTCTTTCTCATGGAATGGCCAAAAATAGATCTATTCCAGTCTTCTGTAGAAGAGGCAATATTCGTCTCTAATGCCCCATCCTTAGGCCAAGATATAACTACTTCCATCTTATCTTTACATTATATAACTTTTTTTTTTTTGAAGAATTATTTGCGAGAGTCAAGTATTTGTTGTTGACGTGAGAGGAGTCAAAGATTTGATGAATTTGTTAAAGCATTTCTACTATTGGCACTCTCTAAATTTAGAGAGCCTTCTAAAAACTTATCTTTTCCACATTAGATATATTATCCAACCCTTGTTGGCGTAGAGTTGGATATGTTTTTTATGACTGATACTAAATAATTTAATTTAATTTTGATATATTGATAATGTACAATTATATTACATCAATATTTATATCATATGTTGTCAAATTAGTGAACAAGATTGACTCTCATATTTTATATATATGCATGAATAAAATTCCCTTTCACCTGAAGAAAACAATTGATTGGATGGTAATGAAACAATTTTATTATTAATGTATCAAAATTAAACTATATCTAATTGCCTACACGAGTTAACTCACCTACTAGTTGGCCTTCTTCTGTTTATGCATTACTTTAACTTATGTTCAAGTTTTGCTGTTTGTGAGTGACATGTAAATACCTTTGTAAGCACTTGAGACTATAGATATATTATGACTCTTGAATTGAGGCGAACTCCCCCTTGACCTAAGCTTTCTTTCAAAAAAAAAAAAAAAGGTCTAAATAACTGGATGACAATCATTCAAATTACATGGAAATTAAATTTTTTTTTCTTTTTGTAACTAATGAATACATAGGCACTTGAGCAGAGTCAAAAGATTTGATGAATTTTTTAAAGCATTTCTACTCTTGGCACTCTCTAAATTCAGAGGGCTTTTTTCTACATCATATTATCCAACCCTTGTTGGCATAGAGTTGGATATGTTTTTTATGTTTGATACTAAATTGGATTTAATCTTGATATAACTGGCTACATTTTTTTTTTTTGAGAATTTTTTTGAATTTAATTTTTATGTTAAAATTTATGCAATTCCTTTTATTTTTTATTTGTAACTTTCTCAACTTTCTATATATAAACTAATGGTATTTTAAAAAATAGAAAATTTGAACAAGGGGACAATCCCCTTTATTTATACTATATATAGTATAGATTCACTCATGATCCTTTTTTGCTTTACCTTATCATATGTTTCTGGAAATTGCAATGGGACAATGATTTTGGAGTCTATAGCACCTCTATTTTTATTATTATTCGCCAATAAATTTACAGTCACTTGTGTTTATTTAACTTCTTTTATTTATTTTTTTATTTTTATTAATCTACGTACATCTTTTTTAACTTCTTTAATTTATTTTTATAACTTTCTCCAACTTCCTATGTATCAAAGGTAATTTGGAAAATAAGAATTTTGAACACTATAAAGTAGTTAAAAGGGATTATAATAATAGTATAGATTATCTATACTATATATAAATTTATAATATATCTATCTATATCTATCCATACTATATATAAAGCAAAAGAAAAAAAAAAAAAGAATCATGAGTGGATTTAGAGAAGGAAAATATGATGATGATATGACTTGTAACTTCTGCCATGTAAATAAGGCGTTTCATTATCCACAAAACAGAAAATCAGGCGTTTCCTCCATCGGAAAAATATTTACTTATATGGAAAAGAAAACACTTTGACCAAATAATCCAATTTTATCGGGATTGATTCTCCGTTTTCTCTAATAAAAGCACTTTTTTGTTGTCCCCTTTGCATACAAAGCATACCAACAGCGACATAACCGGTCCCATGAAATCCAAAACGTCACGACCCTCTCCCTCTTTCTCTTCACACAAAAACCTCTCCCTATATCATTGCATAAACAAACGCTAAGATTTTTTCCAACTCTTCGGGTAACAAGAACTTTTTTCGGTATCCAAACACTCCTTCAAAGTGCAACAACAACCTTCGTTTTTTTCAAAAATTTTTTATTCTGATGATGGATTCAAGGAACGACATGCAAAGGAGCAACAGCAAGAACCATAATAAGTTGTTTATGTGTGTCCAACCCGTCACTATGGAAGAGGAAGCGGCGGTGTTGTCTCCGGCGAAGAAGGACCGGAAAAAGAAGGACAGGTGGCAGGCTCTGAGGGCGGCTCTGAAAGAAACAACATTGGTTAGTTTTCTTCTCTCTCTCCTTTTGTTTTTTGAATTAATTTGTTGTTATTGTAATTATGATATTGTTATAATCTTAAGTAACCTTTGATTTTATGTTCTTAAGTAACCTAAATCATGATATCATCATGTAGATATTATTAGAAGAGGGGGAACATGACAAACATGTAACTGTATTATATATAATCCAATTCATTGTAATGTATCAAGAGCTGCTATCCCGATCCCACCTATTGTTGTTTTTGGTGTCTAGTTCGTTCTTAATTTTTTCTGCAGTTTGTTTGTTTGTTTTTTCTCCCCACCATGCGCGTGTATTTTTCTTTAGTTTTACTCTTCCATATCTCTATTTCAAACTGACTTGGAAAAATGTCAAATAGCAATAGTTAGTCTCACTCGTATATTTCTTCTTGGATTACCAATATGGTAATATCTTTGCTTGATACTTTTTTTTTTTAATTGGTTGATTGATACTTTCTTCTATTTAGTAGGAATTTATTGTAATAGAAATGAATAGAAATCGGTGTTAATAATATCATAAATGTGAGAAGATTTATAGAAATTGTGTTTGATAGATATAGTAATATACTGACACATAACAAGAAAACCACCAAAAAATGGTATTTACACTCATAGGATGTAGGACATTGTGCCGATTCACACTTCATCTACCATTGGATCATACCTCATCCATCATTGGATAAGATGTAGTCGGCACGATATCCCATACTCTATGGATACAAATAACACAACTCAAAACCACCAAATCACTAATTACTCTTTGTAATTTTGGCACAAAAATATTTCTCATTTTTTTTAAGGATTTAATTTTGTACATTTAGGGTATGTTGGAGGGTAAACTTGAGAGTAAATTTTTCATAATAGAGGTCTATGTATAAAATTAGAGATGAAATTCAATTATGAATAATTTATTCTCATTTTTATCTTCTAACCAAACACATCTTTAAAAAAATTTTATATTGTCACGTTAGCAAACAAGATTTTCAATACTTAAAGATATAATGAACTTACAAAGAAATAGTTTAACTATGTATTATTGATACTAAGATTCCCAGTATATCATCATTTCATTTAATCATGCTTTAATTTCACTGCAAGTGTTTAACTTTTATAATAACTATCTCATAAGTCATTCATATAATTCATATAACAAAATATTTTTTTTTAATGTATATACAGTATAAAGACGTTTTCATAACATTAAATTTTTATCATTCAATAAAGTATTGAATATTAACTTTTATAACTTAAATTATCAACCTTTTATTACTAGCTTTATAATAGTTCACTTTTAATTTTAATTTAAATATGGGGCTAACACTCTAATTTTCAATCTCCTTGACTAACGCTTATTTTAGCATGCAAGTGTGTTTAGCATATAAAGTTGTTGACAATTTTCCCGCGTTATGTTTAGTAGGATAAAAATGAGGGATAAGTTTTGATGGCCATAATTAACTAACTCTTCCTTTCCTTTATTTTTCCTTCACTCCCACAGATGAGGAAGATTATTAGCAGAAGGAAAGCAAATAAGACAAAAATGACAAGATCAAAGGACGAAGATGATGTCAAAATCTCAAGCTCACCACCTAACATTATAAGAGCCCGCAGAACCACTTCAAACGTTTCCTCCACTTTTGGTTCTTCATCTGCACCACTCACCTCATCATCATCAAGGAGTAATTCATTTTCAAGTATCGCTTCGCGCTCCTCGTCATCATCTCGTGAAATACCACACTCACCAAGATCGCCACTTTCAAAACATCATAAGCAAATTAACAATGTTGTAAATAACAACAATAGGAGGAAAGGGTGTTGTTGTGATAATTCAAACACAGCTAGGCTCATGCTTATGATTATGATTGGTCTCTTACTTTTGATCCTGTGGGGAAGATGCTTGGCTATAGCGTACACTGCAGTTTGGTTCTATATGGTGCGCCCTGTGCGGAGAAGGCCATGCCCATGCAACAATAAAGATAATTGGCATCATCATAGTGGAGAGATCAATGAGTTTGACTGGGGTCGGTATCAGAGGAAGTTCATCATGGAAGGGTCGCTTGAGAGAACCCATAGCCATGTGTCGCTAGCTTCTTCCTGCTCCATGCAAAAGTCACATGAAATTCGGTCATAAAAATTTTTCCCCCTTAAACACACCCTTAGAGTCTTGAATAAGTATTTTTTTCCTTAATTATCTTTTTAAAGGGGCTTGAATAAGCTAATTATATATGCGTTTTCTTTTGGGTGTAATTATGCGTTATTTAACTTGTTCCCCTGAGTTACTTTTACTTGTTCAAACGAGCACGGGATAGTTCACTTATTAATGATGAGATTTTACTTTTATGAATAGAGAATTGAAAAACTTGTAGTGACAAATGACAATATTATCACTTAATTAATAGGAACTACCCATGTTAATATGGTACTTTTTGGTATTCGATTAACGATTTAATTTTGATTCACGTATAGCATAAAAATGTTTTATACAAGAGTAACACTACACAGTACAAAACGAATTTGGTACTGACACTCATAGGCCTTTTTACCAATCAGCAAGCATCTATATTTAAGAGAGAGGAGAGAAAACTGAAAATACATTAAAACACAATATAATTTCTTTACTTATTACACTGTATTTTGTATGCAGTTTAAACGAAAGAAAAAAGTTTGAGCCGTTTAGTTTTTGCTTTTGTACAATCATCCAATTATATATCATAATATCAATAAAAACTATTAATTTTCACCCCCAACTATTTGAACAATGATATAAGTGGATATATTTAATTGGATAATAATGTAATTAGTAAATCCAAACTAAACTCTTCGATTAATATATATATATAAAATAAATAATATTATTTTTTATTCTATTTAAACCGGTCACTATTTATGTTATTATTGGATCGACTTGAGTTTTAAAATCAATCTAACTATTGGTTCGAACTTGTCTGGACCAAACTCAATCCATCATTTAAATAAGAAATGAGTTAATGCTCATTTTAGTCCTTGACATTTTATACGTAAGTCATTTTAGTCCCTGACATTTTATGTGTGAGTCATTTTAGTCCCTCACTTTTAAAATGAATCAATTTAGTCCCTTATATTTATAACTGTGAGGGACCAAATTGATTCACAATTATAAATATGAGGGACTAAATTGATTCACTTTTAAAAGGTGAGGGACTAAATTGATTCACTTTTAAAAGGTGAGGGACTAAATTGATTCACAATTATAAATGTGAGGGACCAAATTGATTCATTTTAAAAGTGAGGGACTAAAATGACTCACGCGTTAAATGTCAGGGACTAAAGTGAATATTAACTCATAAGAAATTCTTATAAGCACCTGGAGTGCCCTGTGAATATGCTCAATTTACTCCGTACCCAAAAACAAAGTGATATACTTTTATTTTTAATTAAAATGTTACTTTGCTATTGGATATTACTACAAGAAATTTATATCTAAAAGAACGCTTCGTTTTAGGTACACTTAAAAAGTGTTGCTTATGCACACATAGGTAACACTTTTTTTAAATATGTTGCTTTTGATATAGCAAAAACTACACTTTTTTAAGTTAAAGCATCACTTTTTGAAGAGTTACTATATCACATGTGGTTAATTGTTAAAAGCAACACTTTTTAATAAAAGGCTATATTTTTAAGCTAACGCATCACTTTTCATAGTGTTACTATATAAAGTGTGGTCAATTATTTTAAATAACACTTTTGAATAGAGAAAACAACATTTTTTAGATATCAAAAGCAATACATTTAAAAAAAAGTGTTGCCTATGTGTACAAAAAGCAACACTTTTTAAATGTACCAAAATATAAGTGTTGTTTTAGACCAAATTTCTTGTAGTGTATAGAGCATATCCATATGGTGATCAAAGTATATGTAAAAATTTCTCCCTTCATAGACCTCAAAGTTAATTTTAAGACACAGAAACATAAACTAAAGCCCTTTGACAAATTGAGTTAGGTTAGAAGATGATCAATAGATCCCTTTTGGAAGATGAGAACTCCAAGGACACTTAACATAAACCTCAAACCTCAGGCATTTTCAATTTAGTCATTGTCTCATTGATTAAGGATCCATTTGATCTGAAATTTTAGTTTGATAAGATGGTTGATATAATGTTACTAGTCATTTTTATCTTATAACTATAAGATTAAGTTATCAGATCCTAACATGCTTGATTAATTACACCAAATACTATTATTCTTGTTAGTCAATCCTAAATTAATCATACTATACTCTTTTGTGTCAATCCATGTCCATCGCTTATCTGCTACTTGTCACTGGCCATCTATAGTAGATTGTTGCCCGCCAACCAAAGGTAGTTGCTTGTTACTCGCAAGTTGCCACCCGCCCCATGCAAGTCACCTCCCCCCCTCCACCTGCCGGTCCCCACCCCCCACTTATCAATCACTGGCCATCGCTCAGTCAACCAAAGGTAGCTGCTCGTTACTCGCAAGTTGCCACCCGCCCCATGCAAGTCACCTCCCCCCCTCCACCTGTCGGTCGCCGCCCCCCACTTATCGATCACTGGCCATCGCTCAGTCGCCAGTCATGTGATGCACCAAACACGGGATAAGATAAATACTTATACAATGAAATCTTTGTACTATATTATGAAAGCTTGTAATATCATGTCCAATACTACTATCAAGTTTTATCTGTAAAGAATTTACACAGTCATTCAATTACGTATTGGCACATCAATCATAATAGTTGATTTTTTCAACAATTACTTGAAAAGTTATTTAAATTAAACATTTTGATTGGATGACATTATAAAAGTGTTTTATACTGACAATGCATCAAAATTAAACTCTTTAAAAATTGAATTTGTTATTAAAAAATGATTTTTTTATCAAAGTTTTTTATTTTGATTTGAATTTAATTTTGATGCACTGACAATGTAAAATGTTTTATACAATCATCCAAGTATGTGTATACACATTAGCAAACATAGTGAATTTCCATCATACTACTTAAAAGGTCATGCAAACGAAGAGATTCAATTGGATGGTTGTGTAAAACTTTTTCTATCAATGTATCAAAACTAAACTCTTTTAATTTTTACTTAAAGATTATAAATATCCATACTTATTTTTAATAAAAACTAATACAAATAATGAGTTTAATTTTTATGCATTGCCCTTTTGTATTATCATATCTAATCAAATCATCCTATTTGCATGAGTTTTCAAAATAATATATATGAGACTTAACCACTTTTATTGGTATGATAATATATGATTAGATGAATTACACTATTAGTGTATAGAAATTAAACTCATAAATAATTTATATAAAATTTTTATAGCCTAATTACCATTCATTAGTAGTGTAAACTATCTTTGTATAATTATGAGATCTTGTGTAATTCAAATTTTACAAAACTGCACAATTATTTATGAAAAATTATTTTACAAAACAATATATTCCGTATTTTCTTTTTAAAAAAATTGGAACAAATAGTGGATACTTAAGATTTTTTTTAATAAAAAAATTATGAAAGATATTGCTATTACAATTCTGGGAAATTGAACATTTAAGGTTACTTCTCCTTTCAATAAGTATAATTTCCAACATTTGAAATTATGTTCTGACCGCCAACGAGGGACCAAACTCCTTATCATTTGTCCAACATAATGCTATTCTCAAAATATTATTTCTATGACTAAATATCCAAACAGGTCCCTTAGATTTGCATTAGGGGATAAGTTAATCCCTCATATTTTGAAATTCCTAAATTGATTACTCACATTTAAAAAAAGAGGACAAATTGATTCTTCATACAATTTCGTACAGTCAAAACAGGGACAAATTGTTCCTTCTGTACATTGTATGGAACTGTAAAAAGGAGTAATTTATTCTCCTTTTTGAAATGTGAGAAACCAATTTAAAATTTTCAAAATCTAAGAAACTAATTTGTCCCGCAATATAGGCGAACTTGTTTGAGGATGTAGTCTATCTTTATTGGTATCACTATTTTCTAAGTATTTAATTTAAATACATAAAAAATAAATCCGTACTTCTTAAACCTCAGCAGTCAGCGGCATCATCCTCTCCTCCTCAGTCACTGAGCCACTGCTACAGCTCACAGCTCTCTCTTCGCTCTCAAGTCATAGGCAAGCAGTACCAAACACTCTCATTCTCTCTCAATCATCCAACCACCACAGAACAGAACCGAACAGAGCAGAACACACCATTCCTATGATGATGGCCAACCTATTCCTAAAGCCCCGTCTCCTCCCTCTCCCATTCCTGTCCCCACAAAAACTCCTCTTCCCTCCCAAACACTCCCTCTCCATCACATACTTCTCCTCAACCGCAAACCCGAACCTCTCGTACGGACCTTCCCTCGACAAAGGAACCGCCCCCTCCCAATCCCAGCCCCAAAACGACGACGTCTTGCTCGTCCTCCGCGAGGACTCCTTTACGCGCGTCTTCGACCTCGCCGCCCTCCGCGTCCCCTCCGCCCACTGCTCCGCCCTAGAGACCCGCCTCCGCGGCCACCTCCTCAACTGGCCCCGCATCCACAACATCGCCCGCGTCCCCGGTGACGACCTCGACCCCAACATCGCATCCCTCATCAACGGCAACGCCGAAGAAGAAGAAGAAGAACACGTGTCGTTGCAGCGACGGATTCACGGAAAAGCGGAGGGAGACGGTGACCTTTTGAGCCCGGTGCTTTACAGGGAGAAGCTGGCGAGGACGTTCAACACGCGCGGGTTCGTGAAGTTCAGGAATCTGGCGAAGATCTCGAGGCCGAAGAGGAAGAAGAAGGAGAAGGAGAAGGAGAAGGAGGAGGGGAAAGGGGAGAGGCGCGTGGGGAAGAACGGTTTTGCTGCGGTGGAGGTTGTTGAGGATGCGGAGGACGATGAGGGTAGTTTGGGGAATTTGGTTGGGGAAGGGTTTGGTAGGAAGAGGTGGAAGGGTTCGACGAGGTTGCTGCTGCTGGATGAACAGTACGCGGGTCGCGGCGCGGAGGAGTTGCCTGAGGCTATCAAGGTGGTGCCTCTTTTGTTTCTGTGAGTTGAGTTCTGTCACAACAACAACAAGCATTTTCCATTTGCATTCTCTTTCTATTGTCGTTTTATTTCATTAATTTGTTTCTAGCTATCTTGCACGGATACCGGCAGAAGTATAAACTAATACTATCATTCAACGTAAATAAGGTCTTAGGCAAAGCATTGTGATGCTATGGTGTAACGCATCTGAAAACCGCATGAACTAAGTTGACATGATGTTTTGTTGGATACTTTGTAAGACTGTACAAGCCATCTATTCCTTTGTGCAAACTTAGCCTTATGTTGATGCGATGAATTTTATACTGTTTATCTTTAAGGACCTCAGACTGAATGTTATTTCCAGGACTCTTGTCCAAATTTCACTGCTCACTAGTAGCTTTACCAAACTACCTTCCCTTTTGAATATTTGTTGTTGCATGTTATTGATCAGGTTTGGACATCTTGTCATGTGATTGTCACAATCTTAGTTCAAAGTGGGATAAACCATATCCATACTCATGTTTTACTTTTTCATATTATGACATTTTGTTTTATTTCACATTTCATCTGTTCACTTATGACACGGTTCATATTTAATCCTGTCTTCAGGTTGTCTTGAAGGAGTATGCAGAAAGGAGTACAACTTTGACTTTTGAGCTAGTTAGGTGCAAGTTGACTCTGTTTTATGATTATTGGCAGATGAATGAGGTACATTAGATCAAGTATACACTGTCATACACATAAATCTCTGTTAGCCTCTGTGTGTCTATCTTAGTTTTTCATATGTAAACATTCTTCTTTTTCCCTTCTTGTCAATCGTGATGAAATGCTCTTTTCACCTTCACGGTTTATCTAAATGATATGTTTCAAATCCAAATAATGTGGTCTTTGTGTTTTGTCGCCCCGTGTTTCAATGTTAACATAGTTCCAAATTTTGTTAACTTTTGATTTGTGAAAATTGGACTTGAATTTACAACCACTGATTCATATCTATGATTATGTTTCTGATTCTACTTTTATTCATACGATCCATAAACTTTTTATTTTAAAAGTTCTGTTGATGTTCTTTATTCAACTTCAAATTGTGAGTAAAATCAGAAATTGTCAGTCCTATATACTTGTTGCAGGTCTTGGAGGCCTTGTTGCCAGAGGGTGTAGTCATTCCTTCAGCTTTTGAGACTGTTGGTCACATTGCACACCTGAATTTGAGAGATGAACATTTACCATACAAGAAGCTTATAGGAAAGGTTTTTGGTTTTAGAAATCCTTCTAGGTATCAAATAAAATTCATTATGTAAAATTGTATTGCGAATTTCTTAACTGTGTTATCATATATTTCATATCCAGGTTGTGCTGGATAAAAATAAACCAAAGATACAAACAGTTGTGAACAAGATTGATTCCATTCATAATGAGTACAGGACCATGCAGCTTGAAGTTTTAACAGGAAACCACTCTCTAGTGACCACAGTTGTTGAGAATGGAATGCGCTTTCAGGTTGACTTAGCAACAGTGTATGCTCTATTCCATCACTGACCAATTTAGAACACTTGAAAGGGTTGCATTAGTAATTGCTCAATTCATATCAATTAGTGAAATATTTGGAATCTTTTTTATAAGTTGAAGTACTAGAAAAATGTCATGCTACGCATTTTTTTGTGAAAACTTCAGAAAAATGTCCCTTTTATCCCATTGAGCTGGGATAGGAACATGATTTTTTAATATAGTGTAAAATATAGTGTAAGTTATTCCTTAATTGGACCTGCTGGTTTGTATTTCTTTATGTAAAACACCATTATTATAACCTTATCAATCTGAAGCCAAATGTATGCTCAAATCGATTACGGCAATGTATAAAACTTTTGTATGACATCATCTTAGGCAGATGGGATCTCTGGGAATTTTATCTGTTGGCAGAGTTACCTTCTTTTAGCTTCTATCTCTTTATGCTTATGCCCATGTATAGTTTGGCTAGTTAATATACTTATGTGTATGTATATTGATACAGTCCTGTGTGTTCTATGAATTAAAAAAGGTGCTGTTAGCCTTCAATGTTACTTCCTACATTTTAGGCTCATTCATACAATGTGTGTCAGTATATCTGTATATGTTTCCTCAAAAGTCATGTATGCGAAATATGCCCATGCTTTCTTTGTCTATTTCCCTTAACATTGTTAACAAACCCCTATAACTCTGTACTTTTGTTTTGTTTTCTTCTATGCAGATATTGGAATTCTAGGCTTGCAACTGAAAGGCAAAGGCTTCTGGGTGGTTTTACAAAAAAAGATGTCGTCTGTATGTGTCTACCTTATTGTTTGGATTATATGCCAGCCTATTTATTTTGTACTTCACTTTCCATGTCTTTTGATCCTATCTTTTGGATTTTGAAATTTGGCTGGTCATCAGAGCAACCTGGTGTCAAATACTGATGATGAAATTTTGGTTGAATTCTGTTGCTGTTTGAATATTAAAACAAGAATTGCTTAATGGTGGCACAATTATACAATGCTACTTGGGCTTTGGTGTGGATTTGATAAGCACTATAACTGTAAGAATGGGATTAATCTAAATTTCTTGGAATTAGAATATTGTATGGTGGGTTTTTATGTTATTTCACAGCTAATGGGCTTGTTGAAAAGTGCTCATTCAGGTTATTTTAGTTGTTGGTATGCATAGATGGAAGCACATGAAAAAATGTCTCTGTTGATTCTTTTAAGAGTTTTCTCTTGCATACAGTAACTTCTATTTTATCTTTAGTTGGTGACTTGTTAAAGCATATTCTTCTGTATGCTACATATTAAGAAAAATAATCCATGACTTGCTTATTAACATCATTATATATCCAATTGACAGGTGATGTTTTCTCTGGAGTTGGTCCCTTAGCCATATCTGCAGCAAGGATAGTTAAGCGTGTTTTTGCTAATGACTTAAATCCATATGCTGTTGAGTATCTGGAAAGAAATAGTGTTCTAAACAAACTTGAGAGGAAGATTGAGGTATGGTTGCTTGTTAAGTGACTATATTGAATTCTTGAAGATTTTTCATGAACTTTTACATATGAAATGATCAAAATGAAAAAGCCCCACTGGAATTGTAGATGCCATTTCATCGTTAATATAGAATTATTGAAAATTAAAACTGCTTTAATTTATATAAATTAGCCCCTAAGAAGGATGGAGACTGAACACAACCCTGAAACAGTAACATTTGAAGTGTCTCATTAGGTTTTTGAAGTATTGCTGGTGTCTGACAAGTGTCCAATATTTTGGCCTGCTGACACAGCTTCTTGCTTGAAGTTTCCATATTTCATAGGATTTGGGTGATTAACGATTAAAACAATGAACTATACTCATTTTAATGTTTTTTCAGTCTTCACATATTGATAAAGAACCAAGGCAGAAGTTGCACTTGAATCAGCTTGCAGCAAAATTTCTTCAAACTAAGTTCATCATTTGTTGTTCCAGGTCTTTAACATGGATGGAAGAAGGTTCATTAAGGCTATGTATGCCAGTGATAAAGCTCAGTCCATTACACAAGTGGTTATGAACTTGCCAAATGAAGCTGCAGAATTTCTAGGTCACCCTTCCGGACTGGACCTCTCTTTCATTATCTGTACAATATTGTTTTATGTGCCAATAGTCTAATTTGATCTATTCCAGACATCTTCTTTATGTGATGTGATAAAATGAAATCCGGTGAACTATTTAAATTCTTTTCCTTTATTGTGGACTATAAAGTGTTTGGTAAGTATGGGCAAAACGTTTTTGCTCTTGCTTTGGGTACTATGTTTCAAGTAGTTCTGCGAAGAGTGGGGGCTGGGTAGGTCCAATGTTTCCTTGCACATGCATAATACATGAAAGATATACTTGTATGCCTAGTTATTGAAAGCAGTGGCCGGAGACCAAAAAACCACTATAAGTCTCAATATGCTTAATAGAGTAGTGATTAGAGTCATCTTCATGTGGATTTTGAAGTGACCGCATGCAATGATCCGGAGATATCTAGCATTATCAATTAGTGGATATTGAAAGAAAATTGTATTCTGGATAGATATGGTCAGGATGCTAGGGCCTTATAGTCGGGATGCTACGGCTTCTTTGTGCAATCTTTTTCTTCAATTCTTGCAATATTTTTTGTTTGATTTCTGGACGCTCTGCTTCTTCTGCAGATGCATTTAGGGGAATATATAAAGATAGACCCAAGGACATGGAATGCACTTTGCCAATGATCCATGTTTATGGATTCTCCAAAGCACAAGATCCAGAGTTCGATTTTCACGAGGTTAGTTCCTGATATTTTGTCAATATTCCTGCAGGGTCTTTAGATAGATTAGGTTCTATACAAGTCACGCAGGAATTATAACATGCTGTTAGGCTTATGTGTCTGTGTGCACGTGCATAACTTCCATCATTCTGTTTTCCGATGGTATTTTTTGTTTGTTTAGTTGAAATCCATGGTATTCAGAGAAAAGAGAGAAATAATTGATAGAGATTGAAATGAAAATTTTACTAATGATCAATATTGTGAAATGATACAAGTGTAAACACTCTTATATAGAGTAAGGGCCATAACAAACTTCTAACTAACTAAACTAACTTCAACTAATTTCTAGTTGTAATTATATCCTCTAACACCCCCCCCCGCAAGTTGGAAGATATGTAATTTTCGTATCTCCAGCTTGGGATGAAAATGTAACACAACTAAATGGAAAAATACAATGTAATCATAAAGTACAATATGAACAATACAGGATGAATGCAAACGGCAGTGTTGCCTAGTCCCTTTTCGACGTCTCCATAGCGCTTGTTGCAAGAGAAATCATCAACTATCTCAAACCGGGAATATCATCAACAAATGCTTAACCACTCAAGCAGAAGCGAAACATTCTTTAGCTTAACCACTTGGCAGAAGCATTCACAAACTAGAGGTTATAGTCAATAAAACTCTTAATGAAAGGTTAACGTCATAAGACGAGCCATAAGGTCGAATCAATGCTTAACTACCTCTTAAGGGCAGAAGCTAATACCAAATGCTTAACCATCAAGATGATCATCAAGACAGAAGCAAGAACAAAGCCAATCGAAGGCTATATTAAAGAATTTACTCAATTGCTTAACCATCGGTATAGGCAGAAGCTACAAATGAAAGCCTATTCAAGGCAAAACCAACCAATATTCTCCAATCTGAGAACCAAAACATGCCAAATAAAGGCTGAACTATCATCAAACCTTGAAGGTGAGATTGAACTAATTCTTGAATTTAATCCAGCAGAACTCAGAAAAACAGGAAATCAATATCCAATGAAGAATTATGAAAATCTTGAACTAAAAAGAAAGACCAAACCAAAGCTGAGCCAATAAGTCTTGAATCTTGAACAATAAGTTCCTGGAAGAGGAGATCAGAAACCATAACTTCTTCAAAACAACCACTCTCAGTAGAATTGAATTGCTCAATGTGAGCATAGCTCCATCACAATCGGAAATCACAAGCAGGAAGCAACAACCATAGTAGAACTTGAAACAAATCAAGAAACAGAGAAGTATCACCAAACGGGTTTGAAAACACAAAACTTGATCATGAGCACTGGAGGCAAAGAACACATCATGATCTGAAACGGAGGTGGATGACGTGACAGCAAACCAGATGCTCGCCGGAAACAGATCAAAGCAGCACCATGGCAGAGCACGAAGATCATGGACCAGCCACGAAGTATATCACTAACGAAGGCCAAAACTAGATGTCACGCCAAAGATCTTGAAGCGGCGGCGACGGACGGAGATCCACTCAAATCAGACATCTTGAAGCTTTGTCGGAAATGCGAATGGGAAAAACGACGAACACGAACAATGAGAGAAGAAGGCAAGCAGATCGGCGAACAAGGACACGTATACACCAGGTTTGAACCCTTCGCGAGCTAGGCTGAAGAGGAAACAGATCTGACAGAGATGAAGGCGGCGAACAAGATCTTGGAATCCTCACTCACAAAAACTTGAATCACGTCGGAGATGAGCTCAGGGCGGAGAAGAACGAACCACTGTCGCCAAGATCGACGCAATGAACGAGCGAACTGCGCTGCCGATGAAACGGAGAAACACGATCGGCGATGACAGTGGCGGTTGCCGAAACTTGAGCTTGAAGAACAAAAAAGAAACAAAAAATGTTGATAGGTCTGAAACTGTGTGAAAATGAATATACGAAAGCGAGAAGTGAGAAAATGTTTGGTACGTGAGAAAAAGGAGAGAAAATGAAAGAAAAGAAAAGATGAGAAAATAATTTCCTGGAACTCGGAGAAAGAGCAGCGGGAAGAAGCTTCAAGGTGGGTGGAATGGCTCCGATACCATGTCGAAATCCATGGTATTCAGAGAAAAGAGAGAAATAATTGATAGAGATTGAAATGAAAATTTTACTAATGATCAATATTGTGAAATGATACAAGGGTAAACACCCTTATATAGAGTAAGGGCCGTAACAAACTTCTAACTAATATCTAACTAACTAAACTAACTTCAACTAATTTCTATTTACAATTATATCCTCTAACAATCATACCTAAACCTTGCTGTAAAGATCAATCGTTTTAATGAAGCTTTTGTGATGCAGAGGATAAGAATTTCTCTGCTGGAGGTGGCAGTCAATGTAGACATGCGGATTGTACGACCAGTAGCACCTGGAAAATGGATGCTTTGTGCATCATTTATTCTCCCTAGGAGTGTAGCATTTGCAAATAATGTGGTTGACACCTAAGTAGATTTTGAGATTGTCATCTAGTAATATTGCAAGCAAAAAGTTTTGTTCCATTAAATTAGTTCCCTAGAGTGATGTTGTATATATGTGTGTAACGTGATGGATGTCTTTATCAAACTATAGATATCTAGCATTATCAATTAGTGGATATTGAGGGTATAAAGCCAGTACTGTGCCGATGGGATCTACTAACTGATTTATCTATTGAGGTTGTTCCATGACGATGTAAGCTAGGTAGAGCCAAATGCTCGATGCATATAACCACTCTCATACTTAATATTATATTCAATGGGGAAAGAACAATTGCTTCAATTTTTTCCCATAATAAAATGAATGAAAGATGGCACTGCTGACTGCAATATTTAGATTTATATCGAATGACCTGACCGCTAGCCCAAGGGGATTGCACATAAATGAGAACTATTTTCTTTTTTTTTTCAGTCTCTCCTAGTTGTGTGGTTTTTGTCATCCACAAGGTGGTCAGGTTAGTAAAAGGGTGCATTATTTATGGCTTATGCAGCAGGAAGTATGAAGACGCAAACGAAGATCTCAACAATCAATCTCATCAGAAAAAGCATCACCTTAAATTACTAGAGATTAAAGGGTCTTGAACTAAATCCAACAATTTCAAAGGGTCACAGCACGAGAAAGATCCTTATTGCCCCTTGAAAATTTGATCCAACAATTTTGAAGGGCCATACCAAGAAAAGTTTAAATATTTGAAGAATCAGACCCAAAAAAATATATGAAAAATGAAAGTTTTCATTTGGCTGTAAATTAAAGGGTATTGATTAAGTTATTTGGTCAAGTTTACATGTTAACACCCTGCTAAAAGTGACGAGTTTATTCCTAACTGATCACAACTTACGAGCAAAACACCGTTTTGACCTAGTATTTTCAATTTAACATCAATTTGTTTCTAATAAATTTTTTTACATCAATTTAGTTCTAACATTTATAATTTTGATATCAATTTAGTCATTTTATTATATCTCCACTTTTATACAATGACTAAATTAATATGAAAATAAAATATTAGACTAAGTTGATGTTGAAACGAAAAATATTAGAACGAAATCAATGTAGAAGATTGTATGATCAAATAGATGGAAATTTTTTTTTTAGGATCAAATTGATGTCAAATTGAAAATGTTAGGATAAAAAATATTGTTTACTAAAAAATCATCGTTCTATATTTTTTTAATCATTTTTTGTAAATGAATGTATGGGTTAATTTAATTGATAGGAGGATACATGCACATTCTTGATTTTTTCAAATCCGACGGACCAATCCAGAACATTGATACTAAGCCTTCTGGTAGACTCGCGAGTGGGGATCAAATCACATTCCTACGAGAGAAGTAGAGCAGGAAAAAAAAGAAGGAAAAGCTTTCTGGGCCAATTGGGCTCACTAACATTGGGCTGATCCAATCCATACACACCCTTCTCATACAAATTCCCATCCTCTTCTCTGCATCACAACCCAAAACCAGCCGAAAACCAAAATTATTCTTGGTTTAGCAATGGAAGATAGTTTCAGAGTTCGTGTGGACAGAGCCTTCGGTTCTCTTCCTCTCTCCACAACATCCACCTCCACCTCCTCATCCTCCGCTCTCACCTCTCTCTGGTCTCTCACCGACGCCGAAATCAACACCACCACTCCCTCCAATCGCACCACCCAACCCGAACCCGACCCGAAACCCTATCCAACATGGTCCTCCGCCTCCGCAACCTCTTCTTCTTCTTCTTCTTCTTCTTCTTCTAGATTCCGTGTGAAGCTCGAGAACGACCTTGAAGATCTCGACGAGGACGAAGAACAAGGCTTTCAGTGCCCTCCTTCTTCCAAACCCGACGATTACGACGATGAACAGTGGCAAATTAAGTCCGGTATTGGCCTCGATTGCACCCTCGATTACGAGGTATACTCCTCTTCTCCCCACAATAATCAAATTGACTCTGTATCATTCAAATTCCAATTGAAACCAACCATAGTTCAATTTTTTTATGTTGGAATTTAACTGCATTTCAATCAACTAGGGTTTCTGTGACGTTTTAGGGTTTTTTTATTTAATGCAAAGAAAAAAATTGAGTTACTTAATCAATTAATTTGAAATTACTGGTTTGTGTAGGAAGAGGAAGATCACTATGACAAACAAGCAATTGGGAAAGAGAACCAGGGGGATCGGGTGTACATGAAGGATATAACCGATGATGGTGTTGAGATTCATTCTTGCAATTCTCTTCCCACCACGTTCCGTGATTACGTGAGGGACCCGCGTGCCAATCACTTGGCTGCTAGGATTAGGCTGAAACAGGATGATGATGAAGCAGCTAAGAAAATTGATGATTTGCGTGTCTCTGATGATAATAATATTAATAATAAGTCTGCACTAGACATTGATGGTGGTGGTGGTGTTGATGGTGTGAACCCCAAGTCGATTTTGAAGAGTAAAGATGGCCACCCTAATTCGGAGCACAAGTCCCTGAAACGGGTTCGGTTTGATCCTGAATGTGATGATAGAGGCGGTAATGATGATGATGATGATGATGATGATCAGCACGAAAGGACCAGAGATGTTCGCATGAAGACTACTTCAATGGAAGAGGAAGCAGGTTTGGATCAGTTGTGCAAGTCGAGAGAATTTGCTGCGGCAGTTCCAGATTATATTCGCAATCCTTCGAGATACACGCGGTATAGTTTTGATGATTCTTCGAGTGACATGGATGACAAATCCAATAAGGAAGCGTATATGAGCTTTCTCTCACAGTTGAAGGGGTCGAATGGTGCTGCCGCTGGAAATGGATCACAGACAGCTGATGATGCTTTGGATGATCTTCCATCGGTTACCTTTATATCAAAGAAGAAATCTGGGGATGTTATGATGGGAGAGAATGAGTCAAAGCCAAAGATTGATGTTGGGAAGGAAACTAGAAGAGGTTTCACTGTTGGCATAGCAGCCGGTGAGAGTGAAAGTAGTGATGTTTGTGCAATGGAGGAGGATGAACCAGAAGTTACTGAGGTTGTTAAGAAGGGCTCTCAGAGGTTGAATCGCCAATACAGGAAGAAAACCCAGGAGGACGAGCGTACTGCATAGAAGTCTAATGTATTTCTGAGTCTGCCAAATTTGCCAAAATCAGATCTTCAGGCTAGTGCATTTTTTTCTCTAGGGCCATCTTATACTTGTGATTTCTTTCATAAGTTCGTGTGACATAAGCGTGTAGTTTTAATCTGGCTAAGGTTCTAGTATCTTGGATGCTATGGATGACTAGGTGTTAACATTAAATCAAGGGCCTTATTTCAAATGCCAAAGTTGGATCATTACCTACTCCAAGTAAATTGGCCAGCTGATTCAGGATAAAAACAAATCACCTGTTCGGATTTGTAACCTGCAACCAAAATAACAGGGCGCACCGCCTGTTTTCCTATAAATTTTGGTGTCTTTTTCTCGGTTATTATTTTGTCTCTTTATCTCCTAATTGTTTATCTTAAGCATCAAAGAATACACACAAAAAATTCAAAACTGATAAGGAGAGTGAGTAGGTTATGTATCTTGGAACTGTGTGTGAGGAAGGTCTGAGCCGCTGATCAGCATTGCCAAATATAAAACAGCAAGCTAGAGGGAAGGGAAAAGTAAAAGCTGGGCATAGGTTAGGACAAGATCATGATAAAGCAACCAATCAAAAAGAGGGTAGAAAAAGCTTCCACATCCTTGTTGCTACTGCTGACTGCAACCTGCCTTCTTGCCTGAACATATTTATAGTCATCACAGAGTTTGTACTGAGCTTGGCCTTGAAACCTAGCTTGGTCTGCACACAGTGTAGTTGTACTCACTTCACTACTCACCAGCAGCCACCCTCCCAGAGTCAAGGCCCACTCTAATCTACTACTATGGCAAAATAAACTAGGGTGCTCAACTGTTTAACTCCATAATAACATGATATACGTGATAACTACTTGCTTGTTTCCTTTTCTTTCTTTTATTTATTTATTTATTTTTTTGGTATTTGAATTTATTTTCATGGTTTTGTGCCACTGTTGCCAAGATGGGGATGGTGGTGCAGGGGCCTTCAGCATTTGCTCTATTCTGATGAATCTCTCTCACGTTTTTTGGAGCACTCTCTAAAGGCATCCCTTGGCTCCCATAAACGGCAAGGCAGAGATGCCAGCCATTTGTTTCAGCACATAAAAGATGTAAACAAACCCTAGAACAGAAACCCCTGTACAACATACAAAAGTAAAAATAGAGAGAAGCCTGCAAAGTATTTACACTAAACAGCATGGAGCAGGTGCTAGGGTTTTGAGCCCATAACTATGGAATAAACTTAGCCAAAGCCTACATAGAAGCTGTTCAGCCTGTAGAGTTATTCCTCTGTGTACTGCTCCATGGTAGGCTTTTGTATATAGACTTGTAATTCATCATGCACATTTCTCTTTGCACATAGGTCATAGGTGTTGATGCCATATGTCCCACATAATAATTACAATTATGAATTAAAGAAGAGATAATAAGTAGGAAAGTAGTAAATGACATAATCTTGTGATTTGTGAAGGATATACGAAGGGAATGGGATTTTCCAAAGGAGGGCATACGTTGAACTGTTTTGCTAGGTATGAGTCTAGCACGACAAAAGGAAATTAAACAGAAAAGCAGCTGTACTTGGGGCAAATAGCACAGAGACAAATCAACATAATTACAATTACAGGCAGTTTTTTCTAGAGGGTGTAGCAGTGATGATGATAGAAGAAGGTTCACCGCCTACAGCAACTGAACCATTTGTGGGCGATTCCATCTCATTGGAAGTAGTGCCTCTTCATGATTTTATAAGCCCAATTTGTGAAATTCCAAAATTAAGGTTTCTTGTTTTCTTTAATGGGCAATATTTCATTAATCAAATAAGTTGCAAGCATCATGAAATCAATAAATGGATATTAATCTACCTCATCATGATGGTGACTAGCCTTAGCCGGTTGGTTGTTCTTTCTTTTTCCTATCAAGGTTTCGGGTACCAGGTTGGGGGGCTATATCCCAGAAGATCGGGGCCATTGGGCCATATATCTAAAGGATTTTACTTCCTTGCATCTTATCCTTCTAGGCTTTTTACATAGTCCTCTTTGAAATGAAAGGTGTTGATTGTTGACAAACAAACACGTGTTTTTTTTTAAGACAACTAACAATAACAAATGCAGAAAGTACTTAACAAACAAGCAACATAAATATTCACCACTAATCAACAAAATCAACAGGAAAGAAGAAAACAAGAGGAAAGTAGTAGGATAAAACTTTTTTAATTACCAGACAATAAGCCTCATGATTTGTTGGACACAAAAAGAGACTTAATGATTTCTATCTGTCTGTATTATGCATTATATGGTATGCCATGAACTGAAACGCATATTGAAAAGGGGGAGTAGTGCTCACTGAGCGACATATCACATATATATGTAAAATACCTGGAGCCTAACATCAAAACATTCATATTCAAATTGCATATTTGGCACCAAAAATAGATTAGCATAAAAAAAAAAAACCTATTCTCTTTAATTTTCAATCGCTGCTGCACGCCTGCACCATACCTCACAGGAACAACACCACCACTAGATAAGCCTCTACACATTTCACTCGGAATTTCACCATGCTGTTAGGCTTGTATGTGTGTGTGTGTGTGTGTGTGTGTGACTTCCGTAGTTCCATTTTCCTATGCTACCTTTTAGTCACACCACACGCAGAAAGTTTTGTTCCTTTACATTAGTTGCCCAAAGTGATGTTGTATATACGTATCATGATGTATTTTTCAAACCTTACATCTCTTGCCTTATCGATTAGTCGGTACTGAAAAAAAAAGACCCAATAATATACGTTAATTGAATTGTAAGGAGCTGCCGAAGGGTTTTGAAATTGACTTACCTTATTGAAGTGGTCCCATGATCGATTTAAGCCAGGTAGAGCCATATGCTGATACCATCAGTTTGTTTCATTCCTATTACTTATTCTCTTTATGCATACAATTCCACCACTCTTATTCTTCAAATTCTATTCACCGGAAAGAAAACATCAAATTCTTGCCATGCCTTCTTTTTTTAAAAAATATTTTTTAATAAAATTAAGTGAATGAACAATGGCGCTTCTGTATAATTAGACTTACATTTATCCCAAGGGAATCACACATAATCTATAACACTTTTCAGTCTCTACTTGTAGTGTGGTTTTTATCATCTACGAGGTGGTTAGGTTAGTAGAGCGCCTATGGCTTATTTATGGCTTTCTAACATCAGGAAGGATATGAAGACGCAAAACAAGATCTGAACAACCAATCTCAAAGGTCAAAACAACACCACCTTAGGTTACAAGAGACTAAAATGTCTTAAACTAAATCCAACAATTTTCAAGGATCATAGCATGAGAAAGATCCTTTCATGTCACTTATAGAAGCCTTTGAATTTGCTCTACAAAGTTGGTAGTACTGATGACGCTTTACTTCCTGTGGGGTTCTCCTCATACATAGTCCGCCGGGTCCACTGCATCTCTTGTGTGGGGTGTGACACGTGGCCTCCTTAATTCTCAATCAATTGAAGTAGTATTTGATTATGACTTATGAGACCCCTTGTCTCCTTGGTGATTATATGCATGTCAACTAACAACAACATTTGTATCCGTACCATACATTCGGAAAACCAAAATGATACTGTGTAGGTAAATAATTTTGAACACATTAACCTGGCTCTATCACTAACTTCTAACTAATATAGTGTGTGTTTGATTTTGCTTTTGTAATTACAAAATCAAGTTTGTTTGTTTTGTAAACTTACGAAATTCTGGCTCTACAATCACCAAGTTTTGTCAAAATTACCTTTTTGTATTAAAAGTACCAAATTAAATCACTTCACATCAAAATTATTTTAAATCAAATTTTAGGAAAATCAATAAACTTAAAAAGAGAACCTTTACTGTTTATTCTTGATGAATAGAATCTGTGCACATTTTGAGTCCTTACAAATGTACATGTACTACATATATATAATTTGTTAAAACTGTGAAGGGTCGCAGGCAGTTGCAGGACAGCTGAGAGGTCTCTGGGGTATTGGGTTTTATTTAGTGGGAAGTGTGGGACATGTACCAGACACATATTGCTTTTATGTCTGGGCATTTTGTTTTGTAATTGTTTTCCTTTTGGTAGGACCAACACAACTACCGGGTGATAGTGACCTCTTCATGCATACAAAAACACACCCCTTTTCTGTGATCTGCAATCAATGCTCTCTCAATTACACACACACCCAATTCTTTGATCGATCCTGGGATATCCCTGGACGGTCCAGATAACACTAGCTTAGGTAGTAGCACATATATGATGCTTTCTCTGATCCTGTTCCTTTCATCAAAATCTTGAGTGATACATGCATGTATGTACTACATTTATCCTTTTATGTTTATGAATAATGTCATTTGTATGTAATATACGTGCACATCGTGGCGATACACTTCCATTCATTATTAGATAGATTATGGGCTGTATACAATTGAGATCTCATATCCCATTTAATAATAAATGATAGTGCGTCGACATAGTGTCTTAGTAAAATTAGGTCTAAATAATATTTTTCTATGTTTTCGTATGTACTCTCTGCCTACTACTATGCGATGTAGGGGTAAGAGTGCCTTTTTGGGATGGTAGGTGAGGGCATAGGGGTAAAATGGGAGGGTGATAGCAGAGCAAATCTCAGTTCAGATTGAGATCTAAATAATGATCTGGGGGGTGGGGGTGGTCCTTCCGCTTGTAATTGTCTTATTGGTATTGATATGTGAAGGGAAAGAGGGAATGGGAATTGTAGAGGGGAAGGGATCTTTTGCTATTTTGTGCAAAAATAGTAAGCACCTTCACAAGTTGCATAAAGCCAGAACCAACAGTTACTCTAACAGTTCCATTCCTTTATGGCAATTCCTCTACAAACAAACAATATGTATTAGTTGCTTACCTCCCCCACACTTTCACTGTCTCTCACCCCCTCATTAAACCACCCCTTTTTGCTGCTACAAAACAACAAGTGAAAGCTTAATTTCGGGCGGTGGATTCCTCCATATTTATGAAACATTAGTGTATGGTTATGTGTCTAGGGCATTTTTATAACACCTCTTGGTGGGGGTCTAGGCGTTCAGGTTTTCCTTCTCAGCCCCTTTTTTCAGCTTTTTGGTACATTCCTTGTCCCCGTTATTCACTATATTTTAACTCTAAACGCATGCTCCCAAGCTATATAGTTGGCATAGATTAACAAACAACACATATACAGAAGGAAAAAAAACATTAATTAAATAATTATGTGAGTAACAAATTTTGGAAGTTCGAATTCTCCCATTGTGATTATTAAAATAGCATACTTAATCAAATGCCCCCAAAATAATTAACTAACGCGGGCTATTCTAACGTTATCGTGGCATGGTAGGAAACCTTGATGTGCCATAGAATTTTCCAAACACTCATTACTCAGGGCATTGTCAATGCTTAGGCTTTTTTTTTTTGAAAATAATAATAATAATAATAAATTTCCTGCAAATGCTCAGGCTTTTTTTTTAAAATAAATAAATAAATAAACTTCCTTTTGATCTAAATTCAATTAAGGAGCCGCACCAAAAAAAATTCAATTAAGGAGGTGGGCATTTGCAAAAGAAAGTGCAGAAGATGATTGCATTTGGAAGGTTAATAGGTGTGAAGTGGTCCCTGCCTAGCTTAGCAAACCTGGAAAAGGACCACTACTTCCGCACAACACGTAGAAAGACTGAGAGAGAATAGGAACTCATTCGAAATGCCAATTGTTTTCGAGAAATTCTTAGATATTTACATGGAAAGATGGGGAAAAAAAATAAGTACTTTATTTTATTTAGAATTTAAAACTTCAAATGTTATGCTAAAAATGTTGCGACGACTACGTATTACCACATTATTGAAAATATTTTATCCAATAATTAATTTTAAAATTATACATATAATATAGGATTTAGTTTTGATACAAAAATAAAAAAAAAATTATATTGTTATCCAACTATATCTTACCATATTAGTAAAAATATTACTAACTCTCATATTTACTACTTAAAAAATCATGCAAAATAAGAAATTTGATTGGATGATGGTATACAAATATTTTATATTATAATATATCAAAATTAAACTCTATAATAATATAGTTAATTCATTAACAGTGTAAACTATTTTATGCATAAAGTGTATTGAATTAATCTCAAAGTCCTAGTTTTTTTGAGAAATTATTGCATAAACACAGGTCTAATATATCACATTTAGACACATCACAAAAGTGGGTTGAGTCAATTTTATTTAACATATATTCACTCATTTATGAGTCTTACTATTTCTTGAGTGTCTAATAATAAATTCTTAGACCTTGTCTGTACAAGAATTTTTTTTTCCTTAAATAGTATTTAATTTGAGAAATTATGATGATTTTCTATCTAAATGAAGTGCACAATCCGATTTTCCAGAAACTAGAGGTGGCAAATGGAGGGGGACATATTGATCCATTTTAATAATTTGGATTGAAAGTATTAACTCGTCCCATTAAAAAATAATAAATTAATAGGCTAACCCCACTGATTACCTCGTTTTTGGTTAGTTTTCTAGTTGTTTTTGTCAATCCATTCTGATCCGTCGCAGATTAGAGACAAAACGGAGCGATTTGAAAAATTTTAAATGGTTGATAAATTCAATCAACCCATTTAGAAACCCAAGAATCCACCGTGGGCTGAATCCCAGCAAATCCCCCTCTCCCGCCACCAAACGGTGTAAACATATATCATTCCTCACACGTGCCAATTCTCTCTCATCTCTCTCTCTCTCTCTCTCTCTCTTCTCTCCTCCTCAGCCGCCTGTGTCTTCGTACATGAGCTCTTTGCACCTGCCCTGACAAGCCTCCACGTAGGACGGGGACCACCCCTTCTGCTCTCTTCTCTCATGGAACCTACCATCCAAAGAAGCGGCGCTACATAGTCCTCTGTGCTCTGTGCTCGATGTTGTGCCTTCGTGAGGATATATGTGTTGTTGTTACTCTTTGTCATCGGTCCTACTACTCTTGACCACCACGTAGATGATCACTTCAAATGGAAAAATCTCTCCACACTCATTGGCTTGCTTGGTCACGCGGTTTGTTTGGATTTCATGTCCCCAAATGTTAATTTCTCCAACCCCTCCACTAAGATTTGATTTGCAATACCGGGCATCATAGGATTTTTGTGTTGGAGTTACACCATGTCCATGTGAGTGAGTGAATTCAACACAACAGCAATATTTTGTCTTGCCTGTTAAGATTTTAATTTGTACTACATGCTTTTTTGCTATAGTTTTATTTCACTTTCATGGCGCTTCAATTCTAATATTTGGCTTGGGCAATCCATCCTTATATGGATAAGATTCTTAAATAGTCTCTAAAGTACGAAAAGGTAATAACTACCTAATTTATTCACAGTTTAACATATTATTTCCGTAGATTATTATTATTATCTCTTATTTTTATTATATTTATAGTCAAATAATTGATTTATTAACTAAATTTTCAACTCAATAATTAATGTGTTTAGTTGTGAAAGGTATTATTTATTTATTTTCATTAAAGCATCTAAGGATAATTTTGTTATTACATGTAAATACAAAGTTTGTATATTGTGCAACTGATCTTGTGGGTTTCGTTGATGTGGTTTCTTTGATATTCATAAAATATATATTAAGGAGTTATATCTTTTAAGTTGACAATATATATACTAATGACTAATAATTTCCATGAATTAACCATGTATAAAAATTTACAATGCCATATGATTAAATCTTTTTATTAGCTACACCTTTCATTCTTTCAAGTAGCGGGTGTGGAAATCAAATATATAATTACCTATATGGCAATATATATTTCCTTTCTAATACAAAAAGTTTGAGCATATGTACAATGTATGTCCTCCGTTTTTTTGATTAATTATGTCCTGCATGTTATTTGCGGTATGATAGAAGGATTTAGGGTTTCTCTATTTAATGATGTACTTCAGTTTGAATTCAGTTATTTATGTTCTATACAGGATTTTGGTCAAGCATTAACGACTGAGTTGCCAAAGACAAATTGCTGCAATGTGTTAATTGATGAAGAATATTAGATATGAATGGGTTTAGGGACTAAGGTGGTGATGAAATGATGGTGCTGACAAGGACATTTTATATCCCCCAATGTTCCAATCAATATTATTTTCGTTTCTCGCATATTTGGTTTGCATAGCTAACGGGTGGTTAGAACTCAGAATAATAGCCAAAAGGAAACTAACATTTACTAAAATTCTAACAAAAGAAAATATCACAAAAAGATTTGATGTTTGGTTAATTATAGAAAAATGGATGTGATAAGGATAAGCCATCTTGTGAATGAAATTCATGGTAGTGATACTGTTACCACAATTAAACAACTAAACTAACAATAATGCATTGCACAAATAATGACCGTATATCACATGATGTGGGCAATATATAAAATCCTACAGGTTTCATAGTGTTAGAGAAAAACGGAATATGTAGCACAGAACAATAAAACCTCAGTATCAAACTTGAAATGCCGGTAAAACTGAAGGGTAGAACTTGCTTTTATTGGTCATATAATGATGTATGCTAACTGAAAAAAATAAAAGAAGATGAAGGAAGGAACTAATAATCAGGATCCCAAAAAGGTACATTAATTTTCAGCTATATACCTTATGGCTATATATGACAATGTAGTTTGTCTTTAATCTTTGCAATATTAGCCACATACCGATGAATAACAAGTTTAGTTGCTGTATATTGGAATATAGGTTGATCAAGGTTACAACTTACGACTTGACATAAGTTCTTTGATTAATTGAGAAATACTATAGGTTGAAGGTCCACTAATCATATATGCTTAATTATTCAATAATAATTTCCACGAGTGGGGAATTTTTCCATAAGAACAAAGGACATGTTGTCAAAGCAATTAATAATTAATAATTTATCTAATAACCAGTTCTTTTAGGGTACTAATTAAGGAATTAAAATTGAAAGTCATCATTAAAAGAATAAGTTTTGTTATATTCAAAGTATGAGATCTATTAAAAACTTTTGAATCTTTTTTTTTAATATCCTTAATCAGTGATTCTAATAATTAACAAAAGAATAATAGAAGATTCCATTCAATTTTTTTAGTCCCTGGGTTGGAACCGTAGTCAATTTGTATGTCCATGGAATGAAGGAAGAAACTCCAATCCTTTTTTTACCATATTAGAAGGCACCACATGGGTTCAGCTTTATCCCGTTACCCAAATATGAAGATATTTAGAAAGCCATCATTGCAAGTCTATTCCATATAGGCAGATTCTCATAATTCATGATCAAATCTTACTCCATATGATTGCGAAAAGACCGTTTTCTTAGAATCGTTTACCTCTTAGACCGGTTAGGCACACACAATAACATGCACATCCCTTCCAACTGTTAGTGATGTGCCCAAAATATATTAACCAGATGATCACATGATCATGACTATTGAAACATGGTGTGCAATGCGACCCCTATATACAAACACTGGCATAATGCAATTTGCATTGTGGAAAGGCAAAAGAATGTAGCTTTTTCAAAATGAACATTGCAAAGCCTAATGATATGTTACCAATTTGGTTAAAACTGACATACACTGCCTGCCCCTCCTACAAACAAAGGCTCTTGCTACCCCCTAGCCGTGGGGATAATGCCCTGAGGTTCCGACCACTGCTGTTACTATTGGCCCACAATCCCAAAGCATGACATGTGTCACAAGAGAACCACCTCGCAACCACTAAATCCCACTCGAGTAAAGGGAAGCTTGCTTTTCACCACCAATCAAAATTATGGAAAAATAAGATGGAGTGTGCACATGTGATGGGATTTTGAAATCAATAATGTTGGTGTGTGCTCCATTTTTACATTGTTTTCCATTGACTAGTCTACATAACCATTAAAAAAAAACATTTTGAACGCATTCTCTTTATTGTCATTTTTCAGACACATTCTCAATTGTTTTTAGTGTAATAAAAAGTGTTGCATTCATAATTAAATACTTCAATTATTGCTGTTAAACAATGCTAAAAGTAATAATAATAATAATAATAATAATAACCCATAAAACTAAGTTGTTAAATGATAGGTAGAACATTTACCAATTTTTTTCTTACTCTCAAATTAGCTAAGGGTTCTCATTTTTTTCAGGCCAAAAAAAGTGTGAACATTTGGGTGTGTGGAAATAACAAATTGCTTATGAAATAGGCAATCTTTACTTAAGGGTGGAAGCAGAAACTTAAAAAAAAAAAAAAATACACAACAAGAAGACAAAGAATAGATTGTGTGGAAGAAGCATAAACATTGGAAGTGGAGGTAGCAAAAGACATATGAAGGGAAGAACAAAGAAGACAAAATCACTGGAAATACAAAGACCCCAACAACACAGCACAGCACACGTATTGCCAATGTCCTTTCACCATTTCACACTGGCGGTTTCTGCTTTCCTTTTCACTGAACACTCTCTCTATATATATCTCCCACCCTATAAGGCCTATAGCTAAACCCAAAAACAAAACACACACACCCCTTCATTTCTCTCTCGGATACAGCATTTAGCACACTCACAGACACCCCTTTTTTTTCTCTCTCTCAAAAAGCCTCATCAAACTTTCTGTTGTATTGCCTTTTCTCCTTTGAAAAAAACACAAAACCAAAGCCGAAGCCAAAATATCCATGCTTACTTCACTTTTCCTCATGGCCACTGACCAACCCACTAGCCACGAAGAGCAACACAACAATGAACCTGGTGGAAGAATCAGAGGCAGAAAGGGTAATGCAAAGGGTCCAAAGAAGCAACCCCAGAGAGGCTTGGGGGTGGAGAAGTTGGAAAAGATTAGGATTCAAGAGTGCTGGAAGAAGATGAGTGAATCATCTTCTGGGGTGGTGCCAACAACAACTTTCTCTGATTATCACCATCAACATCATCATCATGATAACTTTCTTCATCATGGCCACCCTCAAATGCTACCTTTTGCTGTGCATGATCCTTTTGGAAATAGTACTAGTAGTGGTGTTGGGGTTCCTGTAAGGTATGCTGCAGCAGCACCACCACCAAACCATGTCCAAGTTGGGTATCAGTGTCCCCAACAACAAGTGATTCATGGCACCAGTGTTGGTGTGATCACGAGTCAAGGTCCTTTCATCGGTATGGGTAATACTAAAAGTGGGTTTAGTTTGAGTTCTAGTGGTGTTGGTGGGTGGCTGGTGCCTAATCATCAGATCAACAAGGTTGAGGGTGCTCCACTTTGGAGCCCTTTGGTTGGAACCCCTTTGGAGACCTCGAGAGAGCTCTCTTCAATGCCAAATGTGCATTCTCAGCATGAATTTTTTGATGTTTGCCTCAAGGTACGCATTTCACATATATATGTCACTCGCTAGCCTCTCCCTTTTCCTTTTCAATGTGCTTCAGTTTTTAATTAGCATGCCATATATGCATATGTGGAGAGCTACAGATCATTGATTTTATTTTATGTTCAACAAATCAATCACAAAGGTCATGAATGGCTGGTAATTAAAATGATTTATCGTACGACACTTTCTTTTTTCTTCCGTTGATCTTCTTGATTAGTGGTGAATGTTTATGCCATTGCTTGTTAAGTACTCTTTTTGTGTATGTTGTTGTTATTTTTGACTCAGAAAACACGTTTCAATGAGGACAATGTGAAAGGATCTAATGCAAGGAAGGACAACCCTTTAGGTATATGGCCCAATAATGGGCCTGATTTTCTGGGATATAGTCTCCAACCTGGTGCCCCAAACCTTGATGGGGAAGCCAGTGATCATTTCTATAACAAACCTGCTGATGCCATTCAGAATGACGATGAGGTAGGTTCATATCTATATATTCATTTCATGATGCTTGCAACATATTTAATTAATGTAAAAGTCCACAGTTTAAAGAAAAGAGGAAAAAAAGTCTTCGTTTTGGAAGATCATAAGTGCAGTGGGTTTATAAATTAATAAATTGGGGTACTTTTGTTTTGTTAGGGTGTGGAGGTTGTTGCTGTTCACAGGAAGGGAAACTCAGTGAGTGGCAGAGTTTTCATGGAATATGAGTTTTTCCCAGGAAAAGATGCAAGAGACACTACTTCCAAGGAGCTGGAATCGCCCACAATTGGTTCAGTCACAGTAGGTGGTGAACCTTCTTCTATCATCACTGCTACACCCTTTGGAAAAACTGCCTGTAATTGTAATAATGTTGATTTGTCTCTGAAGCTCTCACGCTAGAAAGCAGACGGAGGGGGCCCCTTTTTTTTTTTTCGTTCTTTGTTTGTCCCCAAGTACAGCTTTTCTGTTTAATTTCCTTTTGTTGTGTTAGACTAATACCTAGCAAACCAGTTCTATGTATGCCCTCCTTCGGAAAATCCTTCACAAGATTATGTCATTTAATGTTTTCCTACTTGTTTTTTCTCTTCTTTAATTCATAATCTTTATTAATACCTGGTACTTATATATTCACATTAACATATACGTACTACAAGTATGAGCAAAGAGAAATGTGCCTGATAAATCACTATTCCATATTTAAAAGTCTAAAACGAGGATCAGTCTCAGAAGAATTTATAACTCCATAGGCTGAACAGCTTCTATATGTGGGTATTTAGAGAAGTTAATTTTATCCTTAGTTATGGGGCTCAAAACCCTAACAACTGCTCCCATGCTGTTAATTGTTTTAAAAACTTCGCAGGCTTCTCTCTATTTTTACTTTATTGTATGTTGGAAAGGGTTTTCTGTTCTAGAGTTAGTTTACGTCTTTCTTGTGCTGAAACACATGGCTGGCATCTCTGCCTTGCCTTTTATGGGAGTCAAGTAATGCCTTTAGACAGTGCTCCACAAAACGTGAAAAGGGATTCATCAGAATAGAGGCAAATGCTGAATTAAGGCCCCCTCCATTGCCATTCTCGTCTGGCACCAAATCGCACAAAAGCAGAAAACAAATCAAATTAAAATACCAAAAACAAAACTAAAAAAATAAGCTATACATATGTTAGCATGTTGTGGAGATAAATAGTTGAAATTGAACACCCCCTAGTTTCTATTGCCATATAGTAGTGAAATAGAGTGTGATGAGAGAGTGGCTGCTGGTGAGTATATAGGGAAGTGAGTACCACTCTACTGTGTGCAGCACCAGGCTATGTTTGAAGGGCAAGCTCAGTACAAACTCTGTGGTGAGCATAAATATGTTCAGGCAAGAAGGCATGCTCAGCTTTTCCTTTTCCCTTCCCTCTAGCTTGCTATTGTATTATTTGGCAATGCTGATCAGTGGCTCACTTCTCTCTCTCTCTCCCTCTTGCTCTATTTGTTGTTGTTCTATCCCCCTCTTTCTCACAGTTCCAAGATAAACCCTCCACTCACTGTCCCTATTCTCTATAAGTTTTGAGCTGTTTGCCTGTTTGTGTATATACCTACCTTTTATGCATAAGCTGAATGTTAGCATCCAATTACACCTGTGTCTAACCTGATGGCACTTGATAAATAAAAGTAATGCATTTTCTGATTAAGAATTGCAGTCTAATCAAACTAATATATATATATATATATATATATATATATATATATATATATATCAATTGGTGAGAGAAGAAGCTACTAGCTTGTAGCATGTTTATAGTTTAGGTTTTAGGAACTTCTAAACTTCTGTTTTGAAGTTTTTGCCCAAATCAGAATTTGGCTTTCGACTGGGGAACGTCAGATGAGAAAGAAATAGGAGGGTTGACAGTGCCCAACATATAATATTTTTGCAACCATGATCCCTTTGAAATTTGTGTCCGAATGCTCTTATAAATGTGCATAACTTTCTTTTTTTCATAGGGTGGGAAGTCAAATTTATCCATTATTGAATATTTAAATGAGGTGTTGATATTATTTATATGAAATTCTAATTTCAGGAGCATTAAAAAATTTCTCCATCTATTAGTGAATAATATATGAGTCCACATATTATTCAAGAAAAGTTATGAACATCTAACATAACTCATGTTACTTTGTAGGATTGAGAAAACCTTGAACAGGGTTTTACTTAGAATTGGGATTGAATTGACCCACTTTTCTCATATTCTTTTCTAATTAATTTACTAAAATGGCCATTGCTGATGAGTGATGATATCACATCACCAACGCATGAAACGGAATCAGATGTCTAATTTGACTTGTTGAATTGCATACACATGCAGGTAGATGAGAGTAAAGAAAAAAAAAAATAATTAGAACATGAGCGTGACGAGGTTGTCTCAAAATGATTTTGTTACTTGCAGCCAATTTTCTAACTATCTAGCAAATATGTTCTTATGGCCTATGTGTGTTATAGGTTAGGAAGTCAACATGAATGCTAGATAAGGCATCTAGGAATTTTGGGAGAGCAGTTGTAATTCATGCTAAAAACAAATATATATATATAAAAGCTTTATTAATTTGAAATGCTAATTTATATACCTAAAACAAGTCCTAACCAGAAAATTTCTCCTAATGTATTTGATTGAGGGGAAAATAAAATTAAAAATTTAAAGAATAAAATTCATGAGTAATTTTATATATGAATATTATTTATCAAAATTTCAGTTTTATTTTTATCCCAAACAAATACAATCTAAGATAAGTGATAACTAATTAATACTATTAGTATTACTTTTTTTTTTCTCTCATGAACAATGAAAATGGGACAATTTCAGCTTTGTTTTTACCCCCAAACAAATACAATCTAAGATAAATGATAACTAATTAATACTATTAGTATTACTTTTTTTTTCCTCTCAGGAACAATGAAAATGGGACAAAAGCTTGGAGTTACCACAATATTTTTAAGCCCACTATAACAAAGTTTTGGATTCAAACACTCTTAAAATAAGAGAGAAAAAAGTAGCAAATTTTATTTTAATATATAATAGACCGACTTAGTTCAAACTAGGCTAACCTGAATGTAATTAATTTTGAATACTAGCTAGTAATTTAGATAAAGAAAGAAATTGTAACCGATAAGCAAACTCAAGTTAACATGGACGAATTTCAGAATTTCTCGGGGTTCATATTCATCTTCACACTTCACAAATCACAATCATGAATCAGCACAAGTTGCCGAAGGTGCGTCAATGGTAACAAAACAGAAAATGATGGAGACTTCATAGAATATAATATCTTTCGGCCGGGATATATGTTAAACCGCCACAAGAGATTAGGTAAGAAGACAAAAAACAGTATCATGGATGCAATGAATAAGCATAATGTAATATTCTTTCTTTCTTTTTTGTCAAGATAAATGGGCATCATCATGTAATATTCTTTCTAGTTTTGAGCATTGACCTTCCTTTTCATGTTTTTCAAAATTTGGCAATAACTGTTTATATCCTTGCCCCCAATCCCAAGCAATTGAATCCATCAGACCATAAAACATCAACTTTCAAAAATTTTCTCTAACAATCCAATTTGTCCACAATTAACTCCGGACTTCCCTTGAATCCGCCAAATCAGGCGTGAAACTTTGCAATGACTAAAACACACACCTCAAAATCGGAAAAATTCTTGTATCTGCCAAGAATTATTTCTTAAACAGACTCATAAAATTTTAAAATAAAAAAGTGTGAGACTCATAGATGAATGTGTGTATATTTAATAGAATTAAATGAGATCTATATTTATTATGAATGTATCTAAATATGATGTGTTACTTTTAGCTACCCAAGAATCTCTCCCAAATTAAAGCCTCGAGTTGGTGGGGTTGGAGATGGACATAATAATGTAACTCTCTCACACGCAAACCCGATGCAGGAGGCAAGGCGACGACATGAAACTGGGCAACCTGCGAGCTCGAGTAGAAACCTTATCTATGTAAGCTGTGGGACACACACCGGTGTAGATAGATCCGTTGAGCATAAATCAGATGCACTGCCCACAGCACCATCCCTTAACAAGCGCACTCGCTCTCAAATTCTTTTGACTTTTTTTTTTTTTGTACATAAATCAATCATATCGTATTTAAATATATTTGTTTATAATAAGGTTGATAATAGTCATAAATAAGTGAGTGTTTTTTTCTTCCCCACCAACAAATGAGTGAGTACATTCAGAATAAAAATTGACAAATATCAAATTTATTATATTTATAAAATGTTTTTTTTTCATAAAATGAGTTAACTGGTATAAAACTCAACACATTTCATATCAATAAAGAGTTTTATAAAATATATATTTTTTATTTATGACAATTATTACGCTAACAAATGTTTTACAATCTTTTAAAATAAATATTAATAAAAACACGATTAAATAGTTTACTTTTATATTTTTAAGAAATATTTATTATATTAACTTTATATATATATATCAAAGAAATGTATTAAATAACCTCAAATTGGTGATTTTATAAAGACAACCTATATTAGTAGTTCAACGGTGGCTTTTTTAAATAATTTTATCGAAAAGTCGTTTGATAATATAAATAAATATAATTTTAATGAATTGGCACAAAAAAAAAAGTTTATACACTCTCTCAATCAAATTTTTTTATTAACATAATTATTCAAATAATAAATGTAAGAATCAACTATATTTATTAACATGACAATATTTAATTAAACAACATTATTAATTCATTAAAATTAAAAAAATTCATGTCAAATTTTATATCTAATTTATAGTAGTGGATAACTTCATCCATTTAAATAAATAGGTTAATAAAAGAAGAGTGTCGTACCAACTCACTCAACTAAGCTTAATTTGAGTCGAGTAAAGTTCTTAACTCGCATCTTTCCGCCTCCACAAGCAAAACGCGACTCAACACTCTCCATTGTTTCCTTCTCCGCAAACCGTAAACCAGAAACCACAACAACAACAACAACCACAACCAAAAGCAAAGCTCTCTATACTCTCGATCCCACTTTCACTCTCTCAACCCCAAAACACCAACAAACACACACACACGCACTTTGGAGAATCCACACAACAAAGAGCAAAAGGAAGGGGAAAAAATAATAATTATAATTAATTAAGTTAAACACGAAAAATGGCGCAGAACCAGAATGTCGATTTTGACCCTCAGCTCCCCCAAATCAAAGTCCACCACCCGTCCGCCGCTGCCGCCGCCTCAACCCCGACGCCCACCGCTGGAGCCCGCCGCAAGATCGGCGTTGCGGTCGACCTCTCCGACGAGAGCGCGCACGCCGTCCGCTGGGCGGTGCAGCACTACATCCGCCCCGGAGACGCCGTCGTGCTCCTTCACGTCAGCCCTACCAACGTCCTCTTCGGCGCCGATTGGGGCTCCATCGACCTCTCCATCAACACCGATCCGAACTCGGATGAGGAGGCCGTCGCTGCCGCGGCCAACCACCAAGATGGAGACCACGGCCGCTGCCGGAAGATCGAGGACGATTTCGATGCGTTCACGGCGTCGAAGGCGGCGGATCTGGCTCGGCCGCTGAGGGAGGCGCAGATCCCTTACAAGATCCACATTGTGAAGGACCACGACATGAAGGAGAGGCTGTGCCTCGAGGTCGAGCGGTTAGGGCTCAGCGCCGTCATCATGGGAAGCCGAGGATTTGGCGCCGTCCGGCGAGGCAACGACGGCAGGCTCGGCAGTGTCAGTGACTACTGCGTCCATCACTGTGTTTGCCCTGTCGTCGTCGTCCGATATCCTGACGATAAGGACGCTGAGGTTGGCGTCGCAGCCGCTACAGGCGGCGGCGGTGGCGGAGTTCCTGCCGCTGTTGTTGCCGTGAAGGAGGGCGACGACGGCGAGGCTGTGATCAAGCCGGTGCCGCATGAACATTAAAAAGGTATTCAACCTTGGTATTCAATCTTTCTTTCTTTCTTTCTTTGTTTTTTTTTTTTTGGAGTTGGTGATTTTGATTTCGTTGTGAAGTGTGCAATTGATTGATTGTTCTGATTGATTTCGTTGTTAAGTGTGCAATTGATCGATTCCAGTTTAGGGTTTCAGTTTGAAGGATCCGAGATGAGTTTCAAACTTTTAATTCATTTTACTAGTATGAACGGTAAAATTGAGTTGAGTTGACGTTTGTGTCAAACTATGGTTTGAGCAGAAGTTGTTTTTTCCATTAAACCAAAAGTCATGGTTTGCAACTATAAACCAAACAAACCCTTAGTTGTGTGTTTTTAATTTTTTTGTGCGGGCTTTTTTGTTGTTGGATTTGGTTGTTGAATTGGATGCAGTTTAATTAACAATGCTATTAGTGAGAGTGCAACTTCTGAAATAGATTTTGTGAATTTTTGAATTGTGCAAATAATTGTGTTCTCTGAAGTGTTTTGATTTTTTTTTCTCTATGTTTGTGTTTTGTTCTTGCACAAGGTAGAGTGTACTTGTGAATTGTGATTGTGAAGCAGTGTCCTGGGTGTTCTTGATTGGGATTTCAAGTAGTTGGCTACATAGTGATAAGTTAAGAACAGAGAGTACTACCATGTTGTTTAGATGTAGGTTTTGGTTCTGATTCTGGTAATTTGGTAGAGGATTACTCTGACATAGGGTTACTAATTTACTATTATTGGACAGATTAGCACTGCTGATTTTGTTATTGCTTATAGTTCTATCTCCAGTCTCAGAATCGGGATAGCTGATAATTTTTTGCCGTTCTGTTATAATTGATTGCTGTTCTAATATTCAATGTTTTTCAGTTCATTGCTTTATGTATTCGTGTTGGTAGTGACTAAAAGCCTTCACCCATGCTTCAGAAACAAGGTGAATGGCTTGTTGGTCTATGAGGTGTCAATTTTGAAGTTGGCTATCAAAGCATTATTTTTAAAGCATATGATTAAATTAGTCATTTGATTGATTATTATGAAACAGCTGATGTGCGTCAAAATCATTTATGTGTTGTGAACTCATTTGCGTATCTTGTGTACTGTGTGACTCCCAAAACATACCCAGTATGCTTACCTGTCCAAACTTTGAATTATGTAGTCTGATACTGCATTCTGTACCCAGTACTGTGGATAATCCTGAATTAAATAACAAATGATTTGTGTAAATCTTAATAGTTAGTGCAGAGAGGAGGTGCCTTATATGACACTGCAGTTCTCCTAGTTCATGGGTACTGTAAACCTTAGGGCCAACTCTTATGGATGGAGGCGCCGCTTTCTGCTGTGATCCCTCTTGAGTCTCTTTCTGCAATGCTTTGCAGTTTGCAAATTCTGAAAAGGGATATTAACTTGCAACTTACAAGCAATTATATTGTTACAAAGGTGTACTTTTGATTCAGACATTAAATGTGACCTAGAGTGGCTTTTGAAGGATTTTTTTAAAAAAAAAATCAATTTCAGCTGGAAATCCATGAAAACTATTGTGATTTTAATTAGCAAAAGTGCAGTTTCCCATTTTCTTTGGCATCACATTGCTTCTTATTGACCACAGATAGTGTATGTGATGATCTCTGTCCCCAGAATGTTAAATGCATGGCTGAATGTGCTCCTGTTTCAATAAGTCAACTCCGGTGGATGAAAAATTTTAAACTGAATATTCATATGTTATATTGAAATATTAAAATGCATTGCCTCGATCAAGTGTTGATTCATTGAACTATTTTAATCTCTCGAATGTCTGTTTACCTGTGTTTCTGCTATATACTCATTGTCTGTATTCCCAATTAATTTAATTTGTTTGTACACACAGACAGGTTATAAAAGTGATATTTGGCTTCCTAATTGTTGGTTGTTTTGAAACAGAGGATTAGTTCGAGTCAAGTCATTGCTTGATCCTGTCTCTTGAGGTGTGTACTGAAACTTTAATTCTTTCTTTTATTGTTCTCGCCATGTGCATTTACATGTTGAAAGAAATATGGTCATTTAGTTATCAACTAATCATCTTTTACTCTTCATTATTGGGTTTTGGCCAATAATTCGCATATTTGAATCATGACTTCCTCTTGTTTTTTCTAGTACTTATTTTTGTGTTATACACAACAATTATCATTATTTTCGCGCGTGTCTCAGCCTATTATATTTCCTTGCAAGTTCCATGTACCGTGATTCTTGAGTCCTGACTATCTTTCCTTTTTTGTGTGTGTTCTGTTGCAGAATGTTGCTGATCCAAAAGCGATTCACAAAACAGTTGTAGAGTGCTCTCTTTCTTTTTCCTGTCACCTTGTACTTGGAGCATTTCCTGCATATGAACTATGGAAAGATTAAGGGTAGTTTTGTTGTATGGCTTGATGTGATCTTGGTTCGTTTAGGCTGTTGAGAGATTGTTAGTCTCTTCCTGAAATGGTATATACTCTTTGATGTTGTAGATGTACAAGTTTGCCTTTCGACAGTTTATGAGGCTGTTCCCATTCTGTATGTGGATGATCATGTTATCATGATGAGCACTCCCTATTTAGCTATCTAATTTCAAAGAACTTTGATGATGGAAGTATTTAGCTGGTGTTTCGATTAGTTTATGATATTATTGTGTATTATATATATATATATATATATATGCGTAACTAGTCATAATTTGTGAGATAATAAAATAGATATAATCTATGTTTATTGAAAGAAAATTAATGTGTCCAGATACATGTAAAAGCAAGGAAAGAAAGGCAGATGTTATCAAAGAAAAATGTACAATTATGTAAATAATGATCATGCCATGTTTAAGCTCCTCTTGCCAATTGAGGTACAGGAATACGAACTCAGCATGCTGATACTCATTATGAACTTATAAAGAGGTGAAAAGTTTTGACGACTTAAAAAATAAAGTCTAATTTGGGAGAAATTTTGTTTTCCCTTTTTTGGGCGCAATTTGGAAGAAGCTTAACGAGCATAGTTTAGCCGCTGGCCGGATAATAACCTAATTACACATTGGTGTAACTTTTATCTAATCAATAACATTAGTTAGTATTTTGAAAATATGAATTTGAATTTATTAGTCTTTGTTTTTTTGGTCTAAAAACTGAAAATAAAAAGGTTAAAACTGGAACATATGTCCAACATGTCAAGTGATGTAAAGTTTTATTTAGTTTGTTTGATTTTGAGGTCGAATTACAAAGGAGATTGTATTGCCTGCACTTCTAAATTCTACCTTTTGTTCCCCATTATCCTTTCAAATTGCTATGGTCATCTTGTCCTTATCCGATCACTTTCTCCCAATCAATTTCCTTTTTCGTTCGAATATTATTCTTCTCTCAAATCTCCATGTCATTTATAAATCATACAGCCGATTTTTTATGAGAGAAGAATCAAGGTGACAAAGCTGATCAATGACGGTTCTGGTATTGTTAGGTAAAATTCCAATTTGGACAACGAATCCCCACCATAATAAGGTTAGGGATCAATCAATTATGAAGCCAATCTGTAAACAAACTTTAGCACCAAAAATAAAGAAAGAAAGCAAGAAAGAAACAACTTTATTTAAATTTTCATAAACGTGAATCTCTTCTCTTCTTTATCGAAATCTAATTTTGCCATTGCACTCATGAAGGTTCCAAAATAAGTACTTTCATGATTAATCATTTACAGATTTTCTCTCACATTTCTCATATTTACTAGCAGACTGTACAACTGCCTATGGTTAGTCAATTGAGCTCCATGCAAATTAGCTTCTAAATTATATGATTATGACTATACAAATGCTTTATAATTGATGTAGGGAGTGGAGTACCATACAAGTCCCTACTAATATTTTGCATTCTTTTTCCCCTTGTCCAAGTATCTCTACATCTTTTAGCAACTTTTGTGTGGTTTGATTTGTATAAATGACTTCGGCTATATGTATGAATTTTCAAAATACATAACTAGATGTAAGTTAGTGTCTATACATGGTTAGAAATTACTATAATTTGTCACATTGAAGAATAACTTCTCACCATCAAAATCCATAGCATTATTTTAGGATAAAAATATCATTGCATTATTTGTGAAAAAATCTAATTTAAAAATACTAAATTTTATAGCAACTTAAGCTTCCGAAATGATTATTTCTTTGTTAAAACAAAGTTTTAATAATTATAATTTGATAAATATAACGATAAAAATATGATAAGATAAAGTGACTCAAAATATATTATTTTATTTATTTAAAAAGAAACGTTTATCAAAATATATAGAATTAACTTCATGTATTAAGTCTCTGACGTCAACAATTTAATACACACGTCTAATTAAATTTTTTTAAAAAATGACCCCTTAATTTTCTAAGTGACGGATAATTATTAATTATTAGTATTGGTCTACTTGCCTAGCTCATGCAAGGCTAAAGTGAGTCAAAGGTGAAGCCCAATCAAAGACTCATATGCGAAAAAGCATATTTGCTTATCCAAATACCAAACGACCGGTGTCATTAGCTTTTAATTAGAAGTTTTTTCTTTTCCAGGTGAACTCAGGTTATTTAGCACAGAAACAGTGACTAATCCCTTCGAGATGTATCACTCTCGGATGTAGGTTTTACTTTTACTTTTCTGGTCATGAATCACTTTTCATACATATCACTAAGAATCAAGTCTCCTACTAAATGTTTAAGAAACCCATTAAGAAACCTAGTTAGTTACCAACTTTATTGGATCTCGTAGTTTTTTCAATTAGAAGATAATTCTATATTTATATGTACCAACTTACGCGATGATTCTCCATAACAGTGACGTAAATAAGAAAATGTATGTTATCCAATTGAAGAATTTTTCGAGTCTATAAATATCATCCCAACGTTCAATATTATGTTTGAATGTTTCTTTCTTAGTGAGGGGAAGGGATAGAAAGGTATAGAAAACAAAGAAGGGGATGGAGGGAAAGTTAATAACCTTTTTTGTTTTAGTTTTCAATTTTTTACTTTTCATTTTGTGAGAAAAATACTAAAAGCTGAAAATAAAAATTAAAAAATTTAATTTTAAAATTTTTATAATTTTCTTAACGAGAATTGAAAAATGAAAAATTTGAAATTCAAAATTGAACTCAAATAGGCTCTAAATCTCCTTTTCGGAGAAGTTTAAGTTGAACAAGAGAAGGGAGAAAAAAATGGAAAGGAGAAGGAACTAGTTCTTATATCTTTATGCCACGAATGGAAGGGAAAGAATTTTAAAGGTTTTAAAAGGAAGGTGGAGGAGCACTTCTGACTTTATATACTCCATTCCTTCTCATAAAAAATAATAAAGGCACCACACTATGTATTCAAGCGTGTATTTGATCATACTCCTCTTGAGTGGTGTCTTTCTATTCCTCAGCCATGAGATAGTCAATGAAAGCATGCACCAATGAAACAAGATCACCATAGGAAACACTACTTTGATGAATTATAATGCAAAAATAACAAAGCAACACATAAACCAAGTCCTAACCAGTAAAAGAGCAACAAATAGTCTCAGTAGCCTCCCTTCATAATCCACCACCCGCCATTCTTTAGCAATTTGGGCTTGGGCCCATTTTACATACAGATTGAGTTCGACAGAATGTCTGCACTATTAACCATTCTGCATATGACTTAATGATTGAAAATCGTTACGAAATCCTATTAAGCACACCATTTATCAACCGTTATATTTCTTCTTCGTTAATTATGGTGTGCAGTTGAGTTTTTCTGTCTCTTCTTCTATAATGTTGTAAATTATATTTTATAAAATTTTAGGACTACATATGTAGAGGGACCAAGTTGTTTATTTTTTGAATTTTCAAGAGATCAATAATAGATTTTCAAATTCTTAGAAACCAATTTATGCTCTGATATACTTCCAAGAGACTAAAATAAGAATTTGATCATATTTTAGTTATATAATATACTTGTACCTTGTGCTTCTGTGTCTGTATTTGTATTAGTACCTAGTCCGTACCTATCCAACATAACTACTGACAGAGATGACAGAATGAGTTTGTGATTTTTTCCAAAGCAATTATGTCCATTCACAATTGAAATGGACACAACCAAAGGGAGCAACTAGTGGCCAACAATGTTGTCCATGGATTGAGATATATGCACTTGAAAGGCATGTTGATTGAGATATTGCTGTCTTGTCCTATGCTAATAAATCCCTATGATGAGTGGCTTTAATAAGAGCAAAACAAAATATCTTTTTCTCCTACTTATTACCTCCAAAATTGACAAATGATCGATGTGAAATACAAGGATCAAAATAAAACTTTAGAAATTTTGTGCCTCTATAGATAAGGACTGAACATCTTATAGTGATTGGAATTTTCTAAGCGATTACTTGATGTTAAAGGCTATATAACTGGACTTAATGGCCATATACTAAATGTCTCATTTAAAGCTTGTAAGTATGACATCTGTCCTTTAGAAGTAGGGAATATTATCCGTTTGAACTAGAGAACAACTTGCGAAAATCCTGTGAGTTATAAAAGCTCAGCACTAAGGAGAGTGGGAGGAACTGGTCATCTAGTCAGAACATCTATTTTGATCATCTGGCCAGAACAAAATGCAATGCACACAAACCACTTGATAATGATATTCTCTGGGTGTTCCTATTACAATCTTCTGCAGAAAAAGTAACTACGATATGTTTGTCAATATGAGGGTATAATACATAATTGCACTTTTTAGTACAGATTTACGTATGTAGGTTATCTTATATAATTCTTCTTTTATAATTTTATTAAAGCTCATCAATCAATTGGCCTTCACCAAAACAAACTTGAAATAAGAAGTAACGGCTAAAAGTAAGCATTGATCTCATACATACCTGCTTTTCCATTGAAAGTGATCTGCTATATTCATACTTTGTTGCATATTAGTTAGGGAATATTGTAAAAGAAAATGTGAAATGATTACATTAATGTCAATAATGGTGTCCGTTAAGCATGTTGCTTTATGCGCCAACTGGTTTCAGTTATGTCTTGACCATATTAATTAATAATATTCATCTCTTTTCCCTAAAGCTTGAAGTAATAATGAAAAAGTATTATTAAAAAAAGCAATGATGAAAAGAAAAACAGAAAACTAGTGATTGGATGATTGCATGAAAGGCGGCAAATAGAAATACAGAGGAATACATTTTCTAATCATCATTTGTGGAGTTAATTGAAAGCAAAATAGCAACCAGCTTAATTAAATTGGCCAGATATTCTAGATGGCCTGTTATGTCTGATTCTCTTCTGTTTTTATTTTTGGGATGGTTTTCTTTTTTATTTTTTATATATAAAAATTTTTAAGACAATAAAACTTAAACTTATAATTTAATATGTTAATCAAATGAAATCGATTTTCTCAAATATAAGTTTTACATGATTATATCATATCATGTATGAATTTTTATCATCGATTGTACTATCTTGTAAGAGTTAGGACTCACTTTATTAACATGATCATATAAAATTTCCACTTGTAAGAATCAATTTCCTATTCAGATCCCTCACCTTTAATTTAATCCTAATGAATAATCTGGATACCAAATTAAGCTACATGACATGAATAAATTCAACACAATTTCAAACACCCCATCATCCCCTTCTCAATGTCCAGACCAGTACCCATGCTTACCTTCTCCCAATAAAAAGTTAAAAACATAAAAATAAAAGGGCCAAGTGCATATATTTGAATCGAAGTCAAGGACGAACCGATGGATAAATCAAAATATTTTATTTTTCAATGTATAATTTAAGAAAGGTTTAACGTAAGCATAGACTCTAGAGTCTAGACTTGAAAATTGAAAAAACAGAATTTGTACTTTTCTATAATGATTTAGCATTTTTTTTCCTAAAACAATCCAAACACGTTAAATTATAATTAACTCTCTTCAACACTTTGTATGTTAAGTTCACATCCAAATCACACTTTAACATGACAATTCTTATTCATCGGCTCCTCCATTCATTGCTTGTTTATTCCAACATCCACACTGGAAAATCAACCTTTGTAAAGCTAGATACTAGATTCACTACAAATTAGCCCTTCAGATAGATGGTTCAAGTTAAAAGAAACCCATTTTCAAAATAATAATAATAATAATAAGATTTTTATTTTGATATCCCAAAAGGATATTAATACATTTTTAAATCCAAAAATTGTGATTTAATTATGAATATTTAAAATATTGATAAATTTAATTAATGAGATACATAATAAATTTTCAGTCACAAATTATTTAAAAAATATCAATATCATGAATTGTATAAGGCACTAAAGAAATTTCCAAATAATAAACATCTATTTTCTGTCATATCCATAAATTGAGGCAAATATCCATTATCCACCCAACTTGGCATGTTACCATAGACATTAAGTACAGTGTACTGTTCTCCTTTTGCAGGTGTAGGGTACTACAAAGTACAAACTCCACAGCCAACCACAAGCCTCTCCATCTTCCCCTGCCACTTCCCAGGCAAGTTGTAAATGAACAATTACAGCCACTATGAATTGGAAGATGGCAACTATTGATGACACAATCATTTCCATGCAGTGAGCAGTAATAATGAAACTAACTGAATGAGACGTTTCAACAAATGGTGATTAATTAACCTTGCATATTTGCAGCTTTTGCACTCATGAGCTAATAATGAGATGTAAAACGGAACACTTGGCCAAGAGGGAGTAAACGTGGAATTGAATTGAATATGTGGTTTGGTCTACATGCCACCCACCGGCCAGCTCTTCCCATGGTAAAGTAAAGATTAGAAAAGATACCATCAACTAGTTATTAACTCATCATCGATAGAATTGACCAAACAAAAAAAAAGAAAAATACATAGAAAACAAAAATCTACCCTGAAACTGAAATTGAAATTGAACTATGTAGTATGGGAAGATCAATGTTGGGATTAGTAGAGTCCATGTCAACGATTAGGTTGTTTTGATCACGGTGGCTGGTGAACATCATAACAAGAAATACTTGCGTATCCCTGAAGTACTAAAGTACTAATTGGATGTTTCATATTTACTAATGACACGTGTATAATAAAATACATCTTATTACCATTAGACGTAATGAATTATTTCCATTTATCTCATTCGCTCATCACATCTAATGGTAATAAGATATGTAATGTGCATTTATTGTGTAATTTTATTGTATACATAATCTTATTCTATTTTGTAATAGAGTAACATTTTACCTGATTGAATATTAAAAATGAGTCTGAACTAAAATGTTACTCTATTATTGGATATAAAACTTATGGTACTAGTACTTCAAGAGTATGCAAGTACTTCTGGTATCTTGGCATCTTAATCTTTAGTTGGTGTTCTTCCCCATCTCTGATTGTGCCATCGTGCAGCCTCCCTCTGGCTAAGCCTAGGCTGCTTGAGTGGCCTGAACATGCTCATAGAGCTGGATTCATCATTGGCTAAACCTTCCGATGAAGAACACCCTATATCATCCTCCTGCGCACAACAACAACACAAGAAGATTCCCAAAACCATTCAGTCCAATGTAATTAATCCCATCTAGCCCCACAAAAGTTTCAACCGACAAGAGGCAACAAAAACAAAAAGAAAAAACTAACTTCATCCAAGCTTATTACCTTACCAGCCGGGTCACCCAATACAACCACTTGAATCAATCATTTCAAAAATAAGAACAAAAAAAAAAAAAAACTAATCATAAAAGGAAGTCCTCAATCAAAGAACATATATAAAAACAAAAATGACACAAATAAGGAAAAATTATCACAATTTTTTTTTTTTTTCTCTGATTACAAAGATAGGATAAGGTGAAATAACATGATTTCTACTCATGTAAGGACAAATTAAGATAAAAACTCTAATTAAGAAGGAAAAAAGAAGTATAAAATATTTACTCTCATTTTCATTCTCCAATGAAAGAAAAAACTTATATCATCATCGGAATGGTGGATTTGTTATGGGGAAAACGCTTCAAGTTGAAGGGTGAAGGAAAAACACGAGAAGATATGTTGCTGGACATATCTCCATCGTTGTCTTCAGTATTGGTAGAACTTTCCACACCACCAACAACCTCCGAAGGAGCATGTAGGATCAAGCGCTTACCACTAGGCCAAAAGCTAAAGCTGTTAGCAAGGACGCAACCTTATTTTCTTAAAGGGTCAGAACCGCATCTAACTTGAGGGGCTGCACTCATTACAGACACCATGGGCTGGGATGTTAAGCCCATCAAATCCTAAGAGTGACGCTGGTTAATTAAAGCCAACAATCTCCCTCCCAGTGTCAGCCGAGGGATTCGAACCCATGACCTCGCTCTGATACCACTTGTAGTATCAAGTGCTTACCACTAGGCCAAAAGGTATAGCTGTTAGCAACGGCGCAACCTTATTTCCTTAAAGGGTTAGAACTGCATCTAGCTTGAGGGGCTACAACTATTACAAGCGTCATGGGTTAGGATGTTAAGCCCATCAAATCCTAAGGGTGACACTGGCTAATTAAAGCCAACAGAGCCGCAGGAGAAGAAGACCAAGGCAAAACCTGGTTCTCTCCCTCTTCCTCCTCCTCCTCGTCCTCACTAGTTTCTTCTTCTTCTTCATCATCATCATCATAATATTGATCATCATGAACAACATGATGCTGATGATTACTAGGTGATTGTGTAGTGGTGGGAACACAACGGTGGCAGATGGAGGAAGTAAGGGTGAGTGAAGGGCCAGAAGCCTTCTAGGGAGTTGGGGAGTGGCAGAGGCGGCAGAGCAACACCCTCATGTGTTTTGCAACAAGGAAGTTGGCACCGTGAACATTGGGTTGCAGTCAGAGCATAGCTTAGCCTGGTCTGACTCACACAACATCCTCGCCTTCTTCTGACATAGCACACACAACTCATCATAATCCTCTGGTATACGTGGAGGGACCAATTTGTTTATTTTTTGAATTACGGGAGATTAATAATAGATTTTTAAATTCTTAAAAACTAATTTATCCTCTGATATACTTCAAGAGACTAAAATAAGAATTTACTCATTTTAGTTGTATAACATACTTGTACCTTGTACCTCTGTGTCTCTATTTGTATTAGTACCTAATCCGTATCCATGCAACATAACTAGTGTGACATGATAGTATGAGTATGTGATTTGTTCCAAAGCAATTATGTCCATTCTCAATTGAAATGGACGCAACCAAAGGGAGCAAGTAGTGGTTGCCAGTGATGTCCATGGATTGAGATATGTACTTGAAAGGCATGTTGATTGAGATATTGCTGTCTTCTAATATGCTAATCAATCCCTATGATGAGTGGCTTTAATAAGAGCAAAACAAAATATCTATTACTCCTACTTATTACCTCCAAAATTGACAAATGATAGATGTGAAATACAAGGATCAAAATAAAATTTTAGAAATTTTCTGCCTCTGTAGATGTGGACTAAATATGTTATCATGATTGGGATTTTCTAAGCGATTACCTGATATTAAAGGCTATATATTTGGACTTAATTCCCATGTACTAAACGTTTCATTTAAAAACTATAAATATGACATCCGTCCTTTTGAACTAGGGAACATCATCCATTTGAACTAAAGAACAACTCGTAAAAATCCTCTCAGTTAAAAAAGCTCGAGACTAAGGAGAGTAGGACTAGAAAAATACACACAAAAAGTACACCCAATATACTGGTCATCTAGCCAGAACAAAATGCAATATTAATGCACACAGACCACTGGATGATGATATTCTCTGGATATTCCTATTACAGTAATCTTCTGCAGAAAAAGTAACTACGGTGTGTTTGTCAATATGAGGTTATAATACATAATTGCACTTTTTAGTACAGATTTACACATGTAGGTCATCTTATATAATTCTTCTTTTATAATTTTATTAAAGCTCATCAATCAATTGGCCTTCACCAAAACAAACTTGAAATAAGAAGTAACGGCTAAAAGTAAGCATTGTTCTCACACGTACCTGCTTTTCCATTGAAAGTGATCTCCTATATTCATACCTTGTTGCACATTTGTTATTGATTATTGTAGAAGAAAATGTGAAATGATGACATTAATGTCAATAATGGTGTCCCTTAAGCATGTTGCTTTATGCGCCAACTGGTTTCAGTTGTGTCTTGACCATATTAATTAACAATATTCATCTCTTTTCCCTAAAGTTTAAAGTAATAATGAAAAAGTATTATTAAAAAAAGTACTAACGAAAAAAAGAAGCTGAAAACTAGTGCTTGGATGATTCCATGAAAGACGGCAAATAGAAACACAGAGGAATACATTTTCTAATCATCATTTGTGGAGTTAGTTGAAAGCAAAATAGCAACCAGCAGGGCCAGCGCTTAATTAAATTGGCCATATATTCTAGATGGCCTGTTACGTCCGATTCTTTTCCTTTTTTATTTTTTGGGATGGTTTTCCATTTTTTTATATATAAAAATTTTCAAGACAACGAAATTTAAACTTATAATTTTATATGTTATTCAAGTGAATCAATTCTCTCAAATAAAAGTTTTACACGATTATACCATATCATATATAAATTTTTATCATCGATTACCCTATCTTGTAAGAATCGAGTAGGACCACCCTATTGACATGATCATGTAAAATATCCACCAGTAAGAATCCATTTCCTATTCAGATCCCTCACTTTAATTTAATGCTAATAATTAAGCTACATGACACGAATAAATTCAACACAATTTCAAACACCCCATCACCCTCTTCTCAATGTCCAAACCATTACCCATGCTTACCTTCTCCCAATAAAAACATAAAAGTAAAAGGGCCAAGTGCACATATTTGAATCAAAGTCTGGATGAACCGATGGATAAATCAAACTATTTTATTTTTGGGTATAATTTAAGAAAGGTTTAACGTAAGCATACGACTCTAGATTAAAAAATTGAAAAAGCAGAGTTTGTACTTTTCTATAATGATTTAGCATTTTTTTTTCCTAATACAATCCAAACACGTTAAATTATAATTAACTCTCTTTAACACTTTTGTATGATTAGTTCACATCCAAATCACACTTTTTAACATGACAATTCTTATTTATCGGCTCCTCCATTCATTGCTTGTTTATTCCAATATCCACACTGGAAAATCAACCTTTGTAAAGCTAGATACTAGATTCACTACAAATTAGCCCTTTAGATAGATGGTTGAAGTTAAAAAAAAAAACCCATTTTCAAAATAATAATAATAATGATAAGATTTTTATTTTGATATCAAAAGAATATTAGTATCTTTTTAAATTTAAAAATTATAATTTAATTATAAATATTTAAAATATTAATAGATTTAATTAATAAAATACGTAATAAATTTTTAGTCACAAATTATCTAAAAAATATTAGTATTATGAATTTTTTAAGGTAGTAAAAATAATAAACAACTATATTATGTCATATCCATAAATTGAGGCAAATATCCATTATCCACCCAACTTGGCATGTTATCATAGACATAAGTACAGTGTACTGTTCTCCTTTTGCAGGTGTCGGGTACTACAAACTCCACAACCAACCACAAGACTCTCCATCTTCCCCTGCCACTTCCAAGCAAGTTGTAAATGAACAATTACAGCCACTATGAATTGGAAGATGGCAACTATTGATGACACAATCATTTCCATGCAGTGAGCAGTAATAATGAAACTAGACATTTCAACAAATGGTGATTAATTAACCTTTGCACATTTGCAGCTTTTGCATACATAAGCTAATAATGAGATGTAAAATGGAACACTTGGCCAAGAGGGAGTAAACGTGGAATTGAATTGAATATGTGGTTGGGTATACATGCCACCCACCGGCCAGCTCTTCCCATGGTAAAGATTAGAAAAGATACCATCAACTAGTTATTAACTCACCATCAACACAATTGACCAAACACAAAAAAGAAAAATACATAGAAAACAAAATCTACCCTGAAACTGAAATTGAAATTGAAATTGAACTATGTAGTATGGGAAGATCAATGTTGGGGTTAGTAGAGTCCATATCAACGGTTCAGGTGTTTTGATCACGGTGGCTGGTAAACATCATAACAAGAATACTTGCATATCCCTAAAGTACTAATTGGATGTTTCATTAGAGCAATGTTACCCGAGTGAATATTAAAAATGAGTCCGAACTAAAATATTACCCTATTATTGGATATAAAACTTAGGGTACTAGTACTCCAAGAGTATACAAGTAATTCTGGTAATTTGGTATCTTAATCTTCAGTTGGTGTTCTTCCCCATCTCTGATTGCGCCATTGTGCAGCCTCCCTCTGGGTTAGCCTAGGCTGCTTGAGTGGCCTGAACATGCTCATAGAGCTGGATTCATCATTGGCTAAACCTTCCGATGAAGAACACCCTATATCATCTTCCTGCACACAACAACAACACAAGAAGATTCCCAAAACCATTCAGTTAATCCCATCTAGCCCCACAAAAGTTTCAACCGACAACAGGCAACAAAATCTAAAAGAAAAAACTAACTTCATCCAAACTTATTACCTTACCAGCCGGCTCACCCAATACAACCACTTGAATCAATCATTACAAAAATAGGAACAAAAAAAAAAAAAAAACTAATCATAAAAGGAAGTCCTCAATCAAAGAACATATATAAAAACAAAAACGACACAAATAAGGAAAAGTTATCACAATTTTTTTTTTTTTTGTTTTTTCTCTCTGATTACAAAGATGGGATAAGGTGAAATAACATGATTTCTACTCATGTAAGGACAAATTAAGATAAAAACTCTAATTAAGAAGGAAAAAAGAAGTATAAAATATTCTCTCATTTTCATCCCCCAACGAAACGAAAGGAAGAACTTACATCGTCATCGGAGTGGTGGATGTTGCTATGGGGAAAACGCTTCAAGTTGAAGGGTGAAGGAAAAACGCGAGAAGCAGTGTTGCTGGACATATCTCCATCGTTGTCTTCGGTATTTGTAGAACTTCCCACACCACCGACAACCTCCGAATCAGGAGCTGCAGGAGAAGAAGACCAAGGCACAACCTGGTTCTCTCCCTCTTCTTCCTCCTCCTCCTCCTCCTCATCAGATTCTTCTTCTTCTTCTTCTTCATCATCATCATAAGATTCATCATCATGAACAACATCATGATGATGATGATGACTACTAGGTGATTGTGTAGTGGTGGGAACACAACGGTGGCAGATGGAGGAAGTAGGGGTGAGGGAAGGGCCAGAAGCCTTCCAGGGAGTTGGGGAGTGGCAGAGGCGGCAGAGCAACACCCTCACGTGTTTTGCAACAAGGAAGTTGGCACCGTGAACACTGCGGTCGCAGTCCCAGCATAGCTTAGCTTGGTCTGACTCACACAGCATCCTCGCCCTCTTCCCACACAGCGCACACAACTCATCATGATCCTCCATTACCATTAATATTATTCTCAACCAACCAATCTATCTATCTATCTATCTACCTTCTATCTATGATCTCCTTTAATTTTTTTCCTTCTTCTTCTCTGTTTTCTCTGTTTTCTCTCTTCTATTTATATATTCACTTCTCGCAGTTGCAAAACCAAATATCAAAATCAATATCAATAAGTAACATTAACTCAACTGGACAAAGTCAACACGGACTCGGCAACTAGCTTGTGTGTGTGTGTGTGTGTGTGTGTGCAGTGGCAGTAGTAGTAGCAACCTCTTCCTTTCCTCCAACTTGTGCAAGTTCTTACTTTGACTGTGTTGTTGTGTACGTTCCCTCTTGGAAGGTAAGGGGAAGGGCCACTCTCTCTGTCAATTCTCACTCTGTTCCTATCACCTCACCCCGCGCGCCCTTACTCTCAACTTGCTTTTCTACCCTACAAATAAAAGACTACAACTTGCTCGGTTCTTTAAAAAATCATAGAATTTTTATATGGTCCAAAATAATCGAGCTAATTCGATTTAGGCAACTCTAATGAATAAGATATGCAAACTTTTCTTATGGTCTAAACTCAAACAGGGTATGGTTATACAGCCACAAATAAATAAAGCGATTCAATTAGTGACAAGCCATGATAAAGTAATATAGAATTATGGTTTATCTAAAAACTAATCATTATATAATAAAGTAATATACAACTATTATTTTCGTCATAATTGTGCAAACATGAATCAAGCTGTGGTTCTTTCAATTGCAAGAAATTGAAAAAAAAAGTGAAAAACCATAATATAGTCAACGGTGGAGTAATTCATATGTGAACTTTTTGCACCGTAACCATGTAGCATTTTGGGTAAAATTTAGATAAAGTTTTTGTTTATTGTTAATTTGATTTTAATCAAGTTAATTTATTATTACTATAAATGTAAAACTGTTTCTCTTTGTTTTTTGCGTTCTCAGGGCAAAATTGAATCTTTACTTGAAAAGAACAAATCTTAAATTACTTTAACCAATGAATTTATCATCATATATATATATATATATGGCTGCCACTCCTCTAGAATCTTGCACCACAGAACCAATGCCACATGTATAGCATTTAGTAAAATTTTTTGGTAACATGCATTAGTGAAATTTAAATATTTTAGTTCGGTAATTTATAATTGAGATTAATTTGAATAAATTTTTCTTTTATTAGTATAAAATAAATTTATATAAATATCTAATTATATATTATTATATGTGAGATTTTGAAAGGGAGAAGGAGTGAAAACTTAACAATTTATGATTAACTATATATGTAAAAATTTTTACACCAACAATGTGCTAAGATTAAGTCCTCTAGTGTTTTTCTATATAATTTAAAGAATTGTTATAGTCATATACAAAACGGTTAAATTAAAAAATTTCACGAATTTACAAAAGCCTAAAGTTTAAATACATAATTTTTCATATCATCTAAAATTGAATTATGTTAAATTAAATCATAAATATGTTTATATAATTATTTAAGCTTTTTAATTATTCATTACATTTCTTTTTGTCACATTGCTCTGAACATTTTTACTAAACCAAAATTGAGTTAATTCTCATTTTAATGTATGACTTTACACATATGAATCACTTTAGTTATTGGGTTTTAAAATGAATCATTTGCTCCTTTTTTAACTTTACAAATGTAAGTCATATTGATCTCTCAACCCAAACATGCAAAAGGTGATTTTTTATTGCAGGGATTAATCTGGGTTATAATTACAATTGTGAGGGACTATTTGAATTTACCCGGATATGCAAAAGGTAAGTTTTAATGCACAGACTAATTTGAGTTATAATTGCAATTGTGGCGGACTATTTTGATTTAATGTGTGTAATATCAATGATTGATTTGTATCATTTATAATTTTAAGATTTAACATCATTCACATTTATAAAGTTAAAGGGTAAAATAACTTATTTAACAGGTACATATTAAAATGAAATAAAATAAAATGAGGGTTGACTGAGCCAAGATTACTTAATACAGAACTCGACTGTTTACTACGTGTGCGGGTGATATATCAAGTGTGGGCCCAGACCCACGTGAAAATCACCTGCGCGGAGACAATCTTGCGTGTCCCAAAATAAGGCCCAACCAACAATTCATATCACATTGTCTTGTCTATGTCTTCAGTCTAAGTTATTGTTAGAAAAGAAAAAGACCATTTTATATTGACAAAAAAAGTTTTAATTTTATGTCTAAACTTTACGAGTTGTAAAGCTTGATGCAAATACATAAACTTGATTTGGTAGCGCATTTTAAGAAAGTGTTTTTATTATGAAGAACACAAATTACTCTTCTTTTTTTTTTTTTTGCTTGGTAAACAAAGAAGGCAAGCTAGTTAGCTTTTTAGTTTTATTGAGAGCAGTGTTTATATTATTTTATTAAATAATATTATATAATCTTTTAAGAGTAGCTTTTGAAGGGTCTAAAATGCATAATAATTCTAAAAAAATCAGTAATATCAAGCCAAACTTTATCGTACATCTTTTATATTAAACTATCTGTTAACAAAAATGAGTTAGCTTTTCATTGATTTAATATTTTTTTATTAAATAAAGCTAAATCTTTGAGTGTTGTAAATAAAAAAAAAAATCAGTCATAAAACGGCGTTATAATCACAACTTAAGTTGGATTAGTTACACTTCAATAAAGTTTAACATTAATAATTTAAACCAACATATTAAGAATGGAAGGGAGTGGTTATCATTTGTCGATCTCCTCTTGTTCATTGTCACTTTCACTTTGTTAGTTTTTATTTAGTTTCTTCAAAATACCATTGTTCTACTTTAGTCAAAAGAATAGTTGGCAAATTATGTATTAATGACCTCCTATAGCTATGTGAAGGACTATCGAAGTTGAGGGGTAAGAATCATGCGTATTTTACTGTTATGACTAGATATAATACCCGTGCGATGCATGGGTTTATTTATATTTTCTGATTATTGCTTTGACTAAAAAAAAATTAATAGAAAGTTACGATAGTAATTATTAAAAGAATCATATTGATACTGTGAAACTATCTTGTACTGTAATCAAATCAATTTGTTTTATATGCATAATATTTAAAATAGTGATTGAGAGTAAAACTTGTTTTTACTATAAAATAACATATAAAAAATTAAAATAATATAGTATATGTTGATTAAAAAACTAATATAGTATATTGATTGAAAAGGAAATTGGCATATATATTTTTAAATAGCTTTTCAAAAGCCATTATAGCTAAATTTGATTGGACTTGTAGATATGCTATGAACCTTATCTCAATCTTTTTATAGTACAATAGCTTTTGAAAAGCTATCTTATCCTAATTCTTATAATATTTAGAATATTGAAAAAAGAAAATAAAATGTAAATAATGAAAAATATGTATAAATTGGATGCAAAATTTGAAAGGGCAAACAATGTTTCATAATATAAATATTTTTAAAATAAGAAGCATTATTATGCAAGGTGGAATAAGAAATAAAAGGGAAAAAAAACTTTTTTTTTCTCAATATAACATTCAAAAAGTGATTTGGCTAGGTGTTCGATTGTAAGAATATTAAAAAAACAATCTTAATCAAAGAAAATATTCTATAAATAAGCCTTCAATTAATTATTACTCTATAATAAATTATTTTATTGTTAACTTACATTTTGAGGTTTAGGGGTAAATTAATTTATTGTTAAGTTAAGTTTTAAGGCTTTACTCTATAAATAAGTCTTAAATTAATACTTGCTCTATGATGAATTAGTTTATTTTTTATTTTGTTTTAAATTGGATATTTATTTAAAGATTAAAATACAAGATGTTAGATAAGATGGAATAAATAAAATGGAGAGTTGGAAAGCTTAGATGAAAGAAGTTAAAAAAAAATTATATCAATTAATAATAAAAGGATGAGTATAGTTAGATTCGTTTATTATGGAATGCTACACACGGAAATGGCTTGATTTCCAGCATAAATTATATATAAAAAAAATTAAATCTTATTGTTTAATTAAGAGTATTAGTGTTAATTTTATTTGGAAAGTCTCAATACAATAAAAAAATTATTTTAAATTATCAATTAATATTATACCTTAGAAAAGGAAGGACAAATAAATATAAGGAAATAAGTTTTTAAAAATTATCAGTTATTTAAAATCTTTAACCTTCCAATCTACCACTAAATTATGCTTTTTTTGCGAGGTGGTTATAAAATTCTTATAATGTGCAAATATAATTTTTTAGTTATGTCTTATTACGGAGATATATATTTTGTTTCCTGTCTTTAGTTTTGTCACTCTAGTCATATATGTTTCATAAAACATACAATAAAATAAAAATAGAAACAAATCATTTTAGATTGGATCGGAATAGTCACAATTACAATTCATGCCTATGTTTCAGCCAATATTAAATGATTGACCATTCAATTTTTCTTATATACAATGCATAATATTTAAAATTGTGTAATAATATAATCAACTTTATTTCAATTTCACCTAAAATTAATTTAACATTTTCCTGGAAAAAATATATGGAGAACGTTACTAACAAAAATAGAGGTAGCATATGCTCAAAACACATGGACTAGTAGAAATTAAGTGAAATAAAAAATAAATTCTTGTCTTACTAATGCTGATGAAAATGTCTGCATCATGGAAGAACAAACCAAATTAGAGATTATAATAAATAATTATTACAATAATATAAAATACAATATATAAAAGTGATGGACATATATACCACAAAATTTCTTATGGTTTTGTAATCAGATAAGACTTTTTCAAATGAAATTAAAAAAATTCTTGTCTTACAAAATGCCAATGAATTGTATGTATTATGGGGAAAAAATTAAATGAGAGATTATAAGAAATAATAATTAAAATAATATAAAATACAATAAATAAAATTGATTGACATATATATCACAAAATTTCCTATGGCTTGGTAATTTGGTAAGACTTTTTCGTTGAAAAACTCTTCTCCATTAATATGAATTATGATTTTGATGGATATACCATAAAACCATTCTAGTGTTGCTTTTGATTAAAAACGCAACCACATCTAACAAAAAAAAAAAAGGATAAAATTTTGAGACGCAAGCAGATATATATACCACTTTGCAAAACCCCAAAACAAGTTGAAAAAACCAATTGTTTGCATAGAAATTTGAGAAAGGAAAAAGGAGAAAAAGGACAAGGGAAATGGGTATAAGCTGAAATTTGAGAATGAACCAGCTAAGGATGCGTTTGGTCTTGGGAGAAAATGAAGCCAAATCCACGCCCCACTGCACAGCACACCTTGCTTCAAGCTTCAATTGGTTGCGGCTCTTCCTTAAATGACCTTTATTTAGGAAACGATTTGGTTCCTCTTCTTTCCTCTTTGAAACAGATGACTTGGATTTAATAGATGTTAAAAAGGATTAATTAGATTTAATTGATACACATCAAGTGATATTATTATTAATTATTTATTTGATTGAATGTGAGGGAAAGCTAACCGCCATTGTGATAATTAGGAATGTAGATTGCTGAAGGCGTTGCTATATTTTTTTCTACATGTGTAATATATATATTGACATTGTTAGATAATTAGATTGCAGAATTACTTATAAAATTAAAAAATTGGTGATGTATATGAAACATAAAAAAAATCTAAATTTAATTAAGGATATAGATTTCCTCTTGTTTTAGATTTAAAAGTGACCGTAAAATATCATGAAAAGAAATATTTTAAAGAAAAGTTACCAATATTTTAGATTTTAAAAATGGTTTATAAAATATCAATTGAAGTCAATATAAAACTAAAAAAATTAATTAGTTAAATTAAATTTTTTAATGACTCACAAAAAAAACATTATTATGACTTTATTTTTGTCATTTGAATGTTTATAATTAATTAACTTAATTTTTTTAAAAAAATAAATTTATTTTAAGATTAGAGAAAATATTTTTACTTTTAAATTATTTAATTGATTAAATTATAATATATTTTATTAGAAAATAGTCTATAGTAACTTCAATGTAAATATTATTATATAAATATAAATATTTTTTTATGCATCCCACTTTGATTACGTATATAATATTAGAAAATAATTCATCATAGTCACAATTAGTTATATCAATATAAATATAATTGAATTTATTTATTTTTGGTACATTTTCTCTTTGATTACACATAGTAATAAATGCTAAGTATAGTGAATTTTATATATATTGATAATGCGTGATTGTATAATTATATAAAAAAAATTTACACTGTCAATATATTAAAATTTAATTCTTACTATTTACCTTATTTTTATTTTTTAAACCGTTAATAGGTACTACAACCTACAAGTATTGATAATTAATTTATTTGATATAATTATTTAAATCTATATATATTTTTTATTTTTATAAAATATTTTCTAAATAGTACAAGATTGAGTATTTTCAAAAAAATAATAAATATAAATATAAATAAATAACAATAAAGATTTATTGCTAAATTGTGATATACAATTATATAAATAAATTATATATAAATAGATGATACTATGATTTATTGCATTTCAACTCTAGATATAACAGATTAAAAAATAAACTAGTAATATAAGTATATGATTCCGTTTTTTTTCTTTCTAACCGATCGATAGTGCAGATTTATTTTTCTCATTATTTTTTAGGTCCATTCTTCTTAGTCGTATTTCATTTTATCCATAAAAAATAAAATAAAATACAGTGTTAATGAAAATTTAATTTAATTTTGAGTGGGTGATATGATGGCCTTAAGGTGTAAAGGACCCGGAATTTGTGGTATGGTGACCAATCTTTCGTCTTTGGTTTTGGCCAAGGGGCGACGCAACGTTAGGATCTCTAGATTGTGTTGACTTGTAAGAGCTACCACAGAAATCACGTTAATGATTTAATTGATATTGTATTTTTCAAGGAGAAACTTAGGAATCTTTTTATGGGCTCATAGCTTGCCACTCAAGATTTCACATGGGATTGAGTCATACGTGGCCAGCAAATCTGGGTTGCTTCGGTGGAGTTTTGGGAACTGAATATTAATGAGAGAATATAAATGAATGGATGAATGAGAAAGAGAGAGAAAGGGAGAGTGTGTGTGATTGTGAAGAAATGAGTGAATGAGTGGTTCACCGAATGGAGACTTAAATGTAGGGAAAAAAAGGAGTGTTGCATGTCGCATGTTTTTGTCATGGTTGCAGAAGTCAACTCGAATTGAAGATCAGTGACATTATATGATCTCCACGCGTTGTTAAGCCATTACATTTCCATCCCTAGAAAAATCCAACAATTTTGTGGTCCATATTAACTCGCCCATTCGTCCCAAAACTATGTGCTAGCTACTACTGTTTCCAACTGGGGAATACAAAACCAGATGGTGAGTCATAGGGTCTTTACGCCTTGCTCCTTGAATCCACATTTTTACGTTCTTATCGAGTACTAGTACACTATCCTTTCTTCTTTGGGACCGCAGAAAAAACAATTTTTATGTTTGTGCTTGGAATCAACTTATTTTTTACTTCAAATATTTTATAAATATGAGCTTTTAGGAAAATTTTTAAAAATAATAATTTATTCAAACGTAGTCAAATTCAAGCATGCTTACAGTCTTGTTTAACTCAATGTTTATATATGTTATTAATGAAGTGAAACAATTTTTTATGAAAGAATTTAGGAATAATAATGGATATTTATGTGTGGGGACATGGCCCCACCCTTTTTTGGAATTTCACTCCATCCCCATCCTTATCCCCGTAATTAATCCCTATTCTCTGTCCCCCTCGAAATTCAAACTAGGGGTGATAAAATGGGTTGAACCTATTGACTTAGCTTTTCAACCTTTTTTGTTTTTTTATGAGGTAGGTTGGTATTTTCAATCCAAATAACTAAAATGGATTAATCCGTCCTGCCGTAAATTCGTGATGGGGCGGGTTGGCATCATAGCTAAAAAATATAACAAAATGCAGATTAGATCATTGAGTTAACTTGCCAACCAACGGTATTTTCATGAGGCTGAGTTGTCATTTTCAACTAAAATAATTAAAATGGGTCAACCTGTTTGTCCCGTTTTATGGCTAACCTAGAACAAGATGGGGCTTTGCCTGGTTTCTTTCCACTCCTATTCAAATCCCCATGGATAGTCCTAAGTTTGTTAAAATAAAAAAAATAAAAAAATAGAAAACTTAAAAGAATACTCTAAAATCCCAACAAAAATACATAAAAATCCATAATGACAAATGTTACTAATGCAACATAATCCGATTTTAAAAAGAAAAGAAATATATAAATCCAAATTCAATAAAAGGCAATTTAGAAATGAAGATATATTAAGGTTTTCGTGGTATTTGTTTATATATATATATATATATATATATAAAAGTGAATATTTAAATGATTTCATATAAATGAGGATTTGATAGATCTCCATGCATGGACTGGGGAACTCATCCTCTGCCCCTGCCCATGTGGTTAATGAGGACTTCGTTACCATTCCCGTGGGGACAAAATTTATTCTTGTACCGGTCTCTATTGCGAATAATCCCTGTAGATACCTATTTAAGTGGTTTTTTTCCCATCCCTAGAAGAATTACATGACTCTTGTATTCTTATATTAAAAAAGGATTAACTTTTTAAAATATTTAAAGAATATCAAATCACTAGAAACTAAATGTTTAATGGTCTTATAAAAACATTAAATAAAATTGTTAAAGATCGATAGAAAATAAGAGTCAGTTATACACTTATACCTTATCGTGATCAAGTCTATTATTCATTTGTCAATTTGGGTAACAAACTTGTTACCCTTTGCTTGTTTTAGAAAAAGGAAACAAAGAAAATGGAAATAGAGAGAATGGAGAGATCTTGTAGTTTTCATCTACTTGGACGTGAGAACAAAATAGGAAAGAAAGAAAACTTTGATAGTGAGAATCAAAAAATATTTTCTCTCTACAATTGAGGAGAAAACTAAAGTGGAAGAGTGGTTTTACATAAAGTTACTACTATAGCCATTTATGTATGAACGTCTAGGCAAAAACTTTCCTTCTATATATTCTTATGTTTATATATATGTATATGAATTTCCACATTTGATCCAAAATAGTATTTAATATTAATTTTTTTAATATATTTTTATGTAAATGATGTTTAAAAGTGTCTAACCTTTATAATTTTAATATTAAAATTATCTTCTTTTAAATTAATTGGGTATCAATATTTTTATAGTTGTTTTGAAAATAATTTATTATATCTCATTAATAATAACTAGAACTAAGAAATATAAGAAAATAATTTTATTTTATGTTATTGCATTTTCTTTCTTCTTGCTTATTTATATAACCAAGTAAAAAGAAAGAAAACTAGAAAGATTTCTTTCGCTCTATTTATATAACCATGGTGGATGTGTATTGTTCTTTCCCTTTTTGTTGTTCTCTTGTTATTGATTAGGCTTGTCTAGTTCTTTGGACTGAGAAACTATGTGATTGTGTTAAAGAAACAACGATGGTGGGATGAATAAGTAAAACTAAAACTAGAATGATGTGGAAACACGATTCAATTCATGCAAATTTGTGTTGGCAAGCTTACTATTGTCCGATTTGGAATCATGTGAATACACATTTGTGATTTGGTTTTCACTAGTGACTGCATTAGGTTGATGTACATAATGTTATTCCATGCAATTCACATAAAAATATTGAAAATATGAAATAATAGAGGGATGTGACCTGGAAATTCACTTTGATGATGAGAGAATAATGGTGAGATATCACTTGAGAATTGATTTATCCGACAATAAAGAGACGCTACTGGTAAGGATTTGTTCCCTATTGTGGTAATTGTTTGCAATCTTGCTTATTTTGCTAACCTTCATAGGGTAGGCTTGTTTACCGGCCCCGCAGTGGATGCCAATATTTTTACCTAAAAGTGGATGCAAAGTTGTAGGTGTCTTTGACGTCCATGTGAGCGGAGTGGGGCACTTGTAAAGATACTCTGACGCTCAAGTCAGTAAATAAATGGGTATATAGTGGTAAAAGGGTAGCAAATTGTACCTGGAGGTGTTGAACCCCTTATACAGTGATAGGTGTGCCCATGCTGAATTAGGTGATAGTCTTCCTTGAATAAGGGAGACATTTCTGAGATTTAGTATATATTAGATTACATATTTAGTGGGAGATATGATTTAATATTTAGTCGGGGGATAAGGAATCACTATAACTGATCTGTGGAGCCCTTGTCCAAGCCTCTTGCGACAATGCTGAGGTCTCAGACCCATATTTCTAATCCAGTATATTATATAATAGTATATGATTGGATAATAATGTAAAATAATTAATATTAACCATAAATTAAAATCAAATCCTTTGTCTTATAGAGTTATAATTTTTATTGTAAATAAAAGTATATATTTATGTATTGATGTTGTTTTTAATCATCCTTTCTTTTTTACGTGGAGTTTGCCTCTTATTTAATGTACACATAATATTGTAATTAATTATATTCATCCCAATTTGCATGATATGTTTTTTTCATAATGTCCATGAGAAATTATACTTTAATAAGATTTTTCGAACCAAAAACAAGAACTTGCTTACGAATTCTAATATTGACAAAATAAAAAGTATTTTAAGATGCAGCCGAAATAGCCATTGCCAATAGGCTTACGGAACAGTACGCTCTTTCTTTGCATAGTCCAGAGAGAGGGAAAAATCATTGAAAAATAGATTCATGAAAAAGTTAGAAGGAAATGGACAACTTATAGGTACAAATTGAAGGGACGAATCGCAAGGGTCCCAATAATGTCATATGTGTGTAGCAAGGAAACTTCTTAGATAAGCTTTTACGTTGATAGTGTTTACATTCATGGTCTGTTTGGTTGGAGAGTAAAATTAGGGGTAAAAATTCATGAATGAGCTGTATGTGTTTTTTTTACACATAATGCTAGAGTTTTAAAAATCGGACTAGACATTGAACTGGTTAGAATAAGGGTTCAAAGGTTAGTGGTACAACCGTTTTAATTGGGGATCTAATCGGAATATAACCAGTGTATAATAAAATACATATTTATATAAATATATAAAAATTATTTATATATTTTAATCTTTTAAAATTTTATTTAATATATTAGTTTAATTTATGTATTGTAAATATCAAATACAAATATTTTTATTGCATATATTTCTCTTACAAAGACTAACATTACACGATAAAGCAGAGAAAAATAAAAAGCACACAAAGCCCAAGTTAAGAACTAGAATGAGACAAAAAATATAATGGTGGGACCGTGAAATCTAAAAGGCATGTATCTCATTGGTTAAGATCTTTGCTAAGGGATAAGGCTATCTTTTCTTTTTAGATCAAATGTCTTGCAGCCACAATGAGTGATGGTTCTTCACCTACAGCAGTAACAAAGAGCAATCAATTAGAGGAGGACATCTCCACCTATGGCCATGAGAAGCAGGTGTGGAGCAGCGCTTGTGGGCAAGCGCGGGCGAAAGTAGTGGTGGTGATCAAGTGCGACGGTGGTGGTGAAGCCAGGGTGCAGTGTAGCGGCAAACGCAGAAGACGCGATGAGTGCCTTTGTTGCAATCTTCTTTTCTCTATGCAGCCGCAACCTAGTACAAAAGGACTAGAGGATCTCCCCTTTGTATTTTTATGTTGAATCTTGTTAGTTTTGTTTTGCTCTGCTTCATTACCTGGCTATTTGTCTTTTGAAAGAAAAAAAAAATTGCAAAACCGTTTAACCATTCTGACCGGTCTGATTCACCACTTTTTTCGGTTTATGATCGGTTCAGACGATTCTCTAACGATTTTCAAGAGGCTAGTTTCTATGGGCTACCTGGACTGGATATAAGGCTGGTTCCCAATTCAACCAGTTGGACCAGCCGGTCTAATCCAGTTTTCAGAACATCGCATAAAACTAATTCATGTAATTTGTACCCCATTTTTTATCCCTCAACCAAACATACCTTTAGAAAATAATACGCGTTAAATTTGCAAATTTTAAAACATTTGGGATAAAGCGTACACAATTTATATTTTAGAGGATAAAGTGCAATTTCTCTCTTCATAAAATTGTTAATAAAAGTTCAGATCTATTGTAACTTATAGTAATCTTTTTTACAATTAATAATTAATTAATAAAACGTGACATGCATAAGATTATTAATGACAAAATTGCAATGTCTTGACAATGTATGACATATAGATTAATTGTAATACTTTTTTCAGCAAAATACGATTTTGATCCCTTATTTATACTCAATTTTTTAATTTGGTCCCTTACATTTTATGTTGGCTTAAATGGTTTTGGTCTAAACAATTCCAAAACTATTTGATTTTTGTCCCTATAGTTAGTATGTCTATGTTAAATGCTAAGCTAATTAATAGAAAATCACATTATCCAATCCTACATGGTTGTCATTAGTCGATCGCAATATATCTTAACCATATGTGTCAAAACCTGCTTCATGATCAATTATTAGATTTAGTAGGATGAGTTATTAGGGACGGACTAACATGTTATTGGATAAGGATCTTGACATAAGAGATCACTACATCCCACATATGATTATCAACCACCATATAATATTAGATAACATGTCTTTTTGTTAACCAGTTAAACATTTAACTAAGACAGCTTAGTTGTAAAGACTAAAACCAAACAGTTTTGAAAATGTTTGAACTAAAAAAAAAGGACAAAAAACAAAATCTAATTATTTGTTAGAGAGTAAAAATATATCTAACCATTTTACTTTTATTACTTTGGTTTCTTATGTTTCAAGTTGTTTTCAATTCACTCTCAAATTATTGTTCTGTCACATAATTATCTAATGGAAAATGCTGATGTGGCACCAACAATGCTGACATTTGGCACATGTGGATTGGATGTGGAATGTGTTGCACCCATATTTTCTATCAATTATATTACAAAATAGTAAATTGTGATTAAATTGAAAATAATTTGAAACATAAGAGAGCGAATTGCGAAAATCAAAATGTTAGAGACTCAAAGAACAACTTTAGTAAGGTAGCATTTAGTAGCGGGGACATGATAGGAAATATAGGGACAATGGAGACAGAGACAAAAAGAACACTGTCTCTGTATCTTGTTTGGTTGTGAACCAGAAGACATAATAACTATCTTCGTGTTTTGTTTGACAACACAGAGATAATACAACAAATACATGAAAAAAGCCATATGTACCCCGATGAACCGTTGTTGCCGGTTGTCGAAATTGGTGGTGGTTGGAGATCTGATGATCGGCGGCGACAGTGTACTGGTAGCGATAGTGGTGGCCTGGTGGCAGAGACGATGGTTAGGTGGCTGACACCACTCTTGGGTTTTAAGGCACAATGCGAAATTTTAAATATTTATAGGGGTATTATTAGAAGTAAATTATATTAAATTTTCATCTCTGTATCATGTCTTTACTGTCTCCACTTTTTGGAGGTATAAAAATTTTCTAAATTTCTATCCTATCACTTCATATTTCTGTCTCTATGTAACAAACCAAACGCTACCTAGAGGTGTTACCTAAAAAGGTAAAGGGCCAAGTTGCCTACTTGTGCCATTTTTATTATCTTGATTGTGATGATGGAGGTTGCAATATAATTAAGTAATGATTAAAAGATGGATATTTTAGTCAATTATATATACAGGAAATATTACGAAGATATTATAATTTTATTATTAATAATCAAGTGTATAGAATATGTTATCTTTTCGGTTACTTAAATTAACAAATTATCAACCATAGGGGAGGCTAATGTAGGTTTCAATAAACTTTGAGATTCTTCTTGTTACAATTTAACAAATCAAGGGCTATCAAATATAATTATACTAAACTTTAGAGGAGAGCAATGTAATTCACTATACACTTTATTTTGTCCAAGCATACCTTCATTAAGAAAAAAAATGTGTGCAAGTATAACCATGACTGTTTGGTTTGAGTGTACTAAAGGTGGTAAAATTTAGAGTAGTTTTAAAGATATTTTTCATCTTTAAAATCTATGTGAATTTTGATTTTGGTTCCAAGAAAATGTTTTGGTTAGTTTAAGTTTAAATATTTATTAAATTGCTTGATTTAGTTCCTGTAATATATAATTACGGGTTGTTATGCTTAGGATTGAATGACCTGACCTTCTGTTATTAGTCAATTCAATATTTAACATTAACAATCTAATGACAAGGAATAAAACCAATCAATTTTTTAAATGTTTGGATTTAAAGAAAAAAAATCAAGAACCAAAACTAAATTTTACTTATTTTCCTAGGAATCAAAAACATATTTAAGTGTGTTTTAGTGTAATTAGTTTTTGGAGAAAAGAATATATTTGGCTTAAAATATAAAAAAATGATTATAGGAGTAACATTTATTTTGTTTAGAGCAAATATTTCCTTAATTTTTAATGGGTAAATTGTCACAACCTGATTTGGATCGTGACTACCATATTAGGAATCTTATCCCCATATAAGTCTCGTGATCACGAAGTCGTACTGTATTTATACTTTTATAAAAGAAATCCATTTCTATATATATATATATATATATATATTTACTTGTGAATCTCCAAATCATAGCAATGCTAATAATTTTTGAGTAACTCATTTAATTTGTCATCTATAAAAATGTAGTTGTGATACAAAATAATACTGAGTTGCTCTATTACAAAAGAACCATGAAAGCTATATCATTTTAGATATAAAAAGTATCATAATAAATCAAAAAGCTATATCATGCATGGTCCAGGACCTTGCCTGTATTACCACTGGAGCATTCTACCAAAAGACAAAACACTTCATGACAATGTGAAGCTCACCCAAATCGAAAGCTAATGCTGCTGAAGAGGAGGTGGAGGTGGAGGATCCAAGGCTGTAGCTGTATCTGTGAGGAAAAAGGGAATGGGGTGTGAGTTTTATCTTAAAACTCCACAACCATACATGAGAGAAGAAGAAAAATACGTAAATAATAATGTACCATCATTTCTATTTACTTTACATAATGGTTATAAAATCATAAATTTGCTAGAAATATAAAATAAAATCATCTTTATTTTCCCAAGAATCACCAAAGAGAACAAACTATCCATAAATTGGAAGGTGGTGCTCAGTCCCTCATAAACAAAAGTTCCTAACTGAGATTTTAATAGTCCCTCGCGAACTAATATAAATAACGATAATTTGCCCCTTGCGGGCCTTGGTATATTAAGATTAACAATTTAACTATCGTTAACTCACAACTCTGTTTCTCTTTGTAATTCTTTACTCTAAAATCATGTAATACCCGGTGTCGGGTCCAGGATTTTGCTAAGTCTGAAGCCCTACACCTCCTTGGAGGGCTATATGTTAGAGCCACTTTCTTGGGATCAAAAGTCCCGGTAATTGCTCTCTAGATGGATATGAATTGATGTGTGATTTTTAATGAATTTTAGAAAACCTTTAGATGTTTCATTTCTAGCCCCCAAGTTTAGAAAATCACCGGAATTTCAAATTTTGAACTAAAACTCAAATGAGATTTTGATTGGTTGGGTTTTTTATTTTTTTGATATTTTATTTGAATCCAAATGGGGGGTATTTTCTTATTTATATTTATGTTTTAAAGTTAATAGGAAAGAAAGTATATGATTGTAAATAACCATGACAGTATGTGTTTGGTGTTATATCAAGATCGCATATATCAAGAATCACATCGATATGAGCTGAAGCCATGACAGCAACATGTTGCTGTCCACGACTAGGTTTCATGCAAGCAAAACTATTGGTGTTGCTGGCCACGGCTGGGATTCCTTTGTTGTCCATGTCTAAGGACTCCATAGAGGAGGCAGTGTTGGATTTGCTGTCCACGGCTGGCTAGTTTGCTGTCCACGGGTAGCTATTTTGCTGTCCACGGCTAGCCATTTTGCTGTCCACGACTAGAGAGTTTGTTGTCCACGGCTAGGAATTTTAGAGATGTAGTGCTAGTGCATGATAACAACAAAATGGCAGCAATGTGCTTCATGACAACAACATTTTGCTATCATAGAGTTCTTTTCACAGCTGTGAAGGAGTTTTCATAGCTGAGAATGAGTTCTCACAACTGGGAATGAGTTCTCACAGCTGAGAATCAATTCTCATAGCTGGGAATGAGTTATCACAGTTGAGAATGAGTTCTCACAGCTGAGAATGAGTTCTCACAGCTAAGAATCAATTCTCACAGCTGAGAATGAGTTCCCACAACTGAGTTTGAGTTTCTCAAAGCTGGGGATGAGTTTCCCACAGCTGAGGGTAAGTATCCACAACTACGAATGTGATTCCACAGCTGATAATGGGCTTCCACGGCTAATTTCACAGCTGTGACAAGTTTGTCACAGCTGAGACCTTTAGTGCACAGTACCCCCGTCATAAAAACGCGAATGAAAGGGAAAAACCTTTCCCCCTTATTTTTCTTCTTTTTCTTCAAACCAGAAACCTCCCCCTCTTTTTCTCTCATTTTTCTTCAACCTCATTCCAATATAGCTCCCATAAATCGTTAAGGTGAGTATATATTACAAGATCTTGTCTCTTTTTTGTCATTCTTGCATATTCTCAAAGTGGGCATTTTTATTTCTCTCTTTTTGTCAAGTGGGGGTGCTCCCCTAACTTTGTTAGGGCTAGATTAGAGTTATTTAGGTATTGATAAATTTTAATGTTGAGTTTATTGATTATTTTAGTCAACATGGTGCCCTCTCTTGCTCCCCGGAGCTTAGTTAGAGTTGACGTCACCCCTCCTTCCCCTCCAGGTGAGTGGGTTTGACCTCATAACCTTAGATTTCCTCATTATTGATATGTTCATGCATTATGATTATGTTAAATATGAAGTTAAAGACAAGACTAACTATGTATTATGATTTTACATGCTTATGTAAGCTAGAGGAATTTATGATTTATGGTGGTAGCATGAAAAATGTATTTTAGAAAACCATGAGACCATGATTGATAGATTGTAGGTTATTAAAATGTTTATTGTTCAACTCTAAGAGATTTGTGCAAGAATATATGATTTAATAGTTATTATTTCATCAAATATATTTTAAGAGTTTATGATATGTTTATGATTCAAGACGTGAGATATTATTATGACGCTAGAGATTTTTATATGATTTAGAATCCCAATAATTTGAGCTATGCTTTTAGATATATTAAGTATATTAAATGTATTAGCTGAGAAATGGATTTAGAACTTCGGTTTGTAGTACCAAGAGATACGAAATTCAGTATGATTCCTAGCGACGATCAGATACATATTTTGTGGGCTTGAAATCAGAATGCCTACAAGCGGTGATCCCTTGGGCTCGATTTTCGTAGCCACAGTTATGCTAAAGTCAGATTGTTGGAGTTGTATGAGTTCAGAACTCTCAGAGTACTAAGAATTTAGGGGCTCTTGTTCGTCAGGGACTGAGCACCCACCTTTCAGATTTAAAATGATTTTATTAAAAGAGCTAGAATATGATTTTGACTTGATTTAGAGATTTTATGAATTACCACAATGATTTTAAGCGTAGAGTAATTTATGTATTATGGAGTTTTAAGCTCTAGAGCAGAGTCTAACACAAAGCCTTAGAGAAATGATATATTTTGTGATTTAGAGACTAAATGGTAGCTATAGAGAAACAAACAGTGAGTTAACGGCTGGGAAAAACGATCGTTAACCTTGGTACCAAGTTGTCCTGAGAGGACAAGCTCACAGAGTAAAAAATGGAACCTAGTTAGGTGTCCAAATTGGGTCCAGAAGGATCCAGAGATCAGAGAAATTGTTATGTCATGGTTGAGATGCATAACTAAAGAATTTATATTTTGTTATGCGAGGTATAACCAGAAATCCTTGTTTCTCTATGAGATTACTATTCTTTATGTTTTACTAGAGATTTCCAGCTTTATTGTCCTTATGATTATAGATAAATATGTTTCAGAGATTATTTGCTATTTCAGAGAATATTTTATCTAAGAGCTATTATGTAAATATATGGAAAATGATTTCTCTTTAGAGTAAAAACTTAGAGAGGATTTCCTATGAATTTTTGAATGCGTGTTTATGAATATATAAAGTGAAAAGTGTTTTGTTATACAACTACGTATATAGATATTAAATGTTTATGGGTGATGCATGCATATTATATTATCGTATATTCTTGGTTGTCCCATGCGGGTGATGGGTGAGAGCTCACTCACTGAGTCCATCGACTCACCCCTTTCCCTTCCTCTTATAGTCACAGGTCCAGACACGGTTAGACTTCGATTCCAGAAATGCTGTCAATTTCCCTATGGTAAGTCTTACTTTGGAGTAAGGCTTAGTTTAGAGTTTCATTAAAGTAGAGTGCTCCAGTAGATGTGCAGGAAGGATCCAATCACGCAATATTTTCAGATTATGTACATGAAGTTAGAGACTTAATTATTTATGTATATGTTCTCAGAATATGTGTATGAGATTTAATGTAAAGTATGGACAAAAAGTTTTGTAAACAGCTAGAGATGTGATGTATTGATGATTTAGTTTGGATGTATTAAATAGATTTTCAGAGATTGAATTAAAGGATTTCTAAAGCTTTAAATATTAAGGCATTTCAGAGCTTTGATTTCAGAAATTCAGTTCCGGATGAGAATTTAAATAAAGATCTAAAGGGAACTATGTTTCAAGAATTAATATTTTTCATAAATTATGCATTTAGAGAGCCACGACACCCAGAAGGCTTAGGTGGGGGATGGGATTCTTAACGTGCCGGTCACGTTCCCTAGTCGGGTCGTGACAAATCATATGATAGTCATAAATGGGGTTCTAAACTCCTAAGTTCCACAACTCTAAAATTCTCATAAATAAACATAAAGCTTCACATTTCATCTCATCAACCATAGCCAGTTCTCATTGTCTTAATCTAGTTTAAAATCTTGGAGTAAATCACATTAAAGCAATTATATTTCATATATGGTCCCATGCAATTAAGAAAAATAATAAGTTTCATGAGAGCTTTCAAACAAAATTCCTAATTCTTGTAAAATGCATATAAATCTTATATATTGCCAAAGTTCAAATTTTAATTTGCTAAATGCTTAAATATGCTAAACAATATACAATTAAAGTCATGAGATCAAGCCGACTTACATGAAGGGGTGGTGTCATGACTCGGTTTGGACACGTAACTGGCACATGAGAAATCTCATTTCGACGTCAGTCTTGTGACCTGGGATGCTCTGTAAATATGATATTTATAGCTTATTTAAAACTTAGTTTTATTTTCTACGTATAAATCACCTACTATTAACTCATAAAAAATAGTATCAGAAATATCATAATATGTCTCTAAGTCTGAGATTATAAGGACAACAAAACATGTAAAGTCGATTACTTTTTACAAAATAACCATAAAGGGTAATGTTTTATAAATACAACTCATGATGTCTTTATTATATGCATGGACTACATGGCATATGCTCTACGGTCCGGGATCCTGCCTGCAAATGTACTGAAGCACTCTAGATCAAAACAATAAACACTTCACCTAAGTGAAACTCACCATGGAAACTCTAGTGTTGCTAAGATAATGGTGGCTGTGAAGAATCCACAGTCACTTATGTTTTTGTAAAGGGAAATAGAGAAGAGAGGGGTGACTTTTTATTCAAAAACTCAATGAGTGAGTCCTGACCTGAAACCCCCTTTCATTGGTGTGTGTGTATATATATATATATATTCACATCACCATTTTACAAACTCAAAAACAATTTTCTCAATTCATTTTAGTACTTGAAATTATATAAGCTCATAACTTAGTAGCTCCTAGAGAAACAGTAATCTTTGCTTTGGTTATGTACAGTGTTTGTAACGTAATAAAACTTTGAATATAAATCTTTGGTCACAACTAGACATTACGTATTGCCATCACAATGTGATAATAAATTCTCTGATATCTCTAGCTCAGGCTACTTGGTACCAAGGTTAATGGATCAATTCCATCCATTAACTTATTAGCTGTTTCTCTATAACTACCATCTAAACTAACTAGATAAATCTATCTAAAACTAAAAACCTCTAAAACCTTTTAATTCTCGATGAGCTTTGAATCTATCTTATTCTAACAATTTGACCTTAGCATATATGTGGCTATGAAATCATGCCCAAGGGATTACCCTTTGTAGACATTTGCAATTTCATACCTCCATAGAGTTTATAGTCGCCAACTATTCTGAATCTCATAAAAATTCAAACTCTAAGACCATTTGATTTATTATCTAAAACATAATTCAAATTATCAAGCTCTTCATAACTAGAAAACTCAGTATCACATTTGAAATAACAAGGTCTAAACTATAGTTCTAATATTTTCTCTAAACTTTGTATATGCATATAAATCAATAGCAAATACATAAACAAGTTCCAGAATCTATTGAAACAACCATAAAAGTCTCTAACAGTTACATATATCAGCAAGTCTACTTAAAATTAGTGTAACAAATATGCCCCATGAGTTTTATCAAAAATGTATTTCATGTTCTAAAATCAGCAGTTTAAAACATATAATCCAACAGTAACCTCAAATCCTTTTACAGTATTTCTCTAAAATTAAGTAATAAACTGAATTTTCAATAAAATAACTCTAATGAATAATATAGAGATTATAGATGTGAACTCACTCACTTGGAAGGGTGAACAGTAAAGGACTCACACCAACAGAACTCTAGGGAAGCAGGAATAACACCACTATCTAGCATAGAAGCAACAAAACTCTAGATTAGCCTCTAATACTTCCTATTGACATAGATATCATTTTAACACCATGAAAAACCTCACTTCCTTAAGAACCCTAAACTTCTCTATGCCAACCCCTTCAAAAACAAAGGAATCTTAAAAGAAAATAAGCATAATCCATGAAAGAACATACCTTAGAGCTTGGAAGGTGAAAAAATCTAGATTAAACTTGAAAGAAATGAAAGAAAATGGAGATTAAGGGTGAAAGGGGTAGAGAGACGAAGTTTTCATGTTTAGGGGGAGTATAAAGTGTGTTTTTGGGTGTGTGAATGTTCTGGTCCTTGAAAGAGGGGTTTTTGTAAAACTATTGACCATTGCAGCACTCAATGCTGACCAAAAAGCATAAAATTGCCCCCATACCGCCTTACTGTTCCCCTGACCACTATAGCGCTCTTTAGAATAGTTTTTCTCTTAGTTTTTAGCTATAATTCAAGTATGGGTATATGAGCATTGCAATGCTCTCAAGAATGGTTTTTCTCTTAGTTTTGAGCAATAATTCAAGTAGTAATATGCATTGGACTGTGTTGTCTCAATATTCACTTATTTATATTTTTTAATTTGAAGTTAATAGAGGATATTAACTTTAAAACATAAATATAAATAAGGAAATATCCTCCATTTGAATTCAAATAAAATATCATAAAAATCAAATCCAAACAAATCTAAATCTAAATTTTGGGTTTTAATTCAAATTCAGGGATTTATACGATTTTATAAACTTTTCGGCTAAAAACGAAATGTTTAAAAATTTCATAAAATTGATTAAAAATCATTCTTTAACTTGTTTTCCTCTTGGGAACAACTATCGAGACTTTTGATCCCAAGAATGTGGTTTTATCATATAGCCTTCCAAGGGCGTATAGGGTCCAGACTTAGTGAAATTCAAGATCCGGAACGACGGATAAGGGTAATTGGTACCTTTCCTGGTTCGAAAGTTTTTTCTAACTCTTTTTTATTTAAAACTAGGGTATTACAGGTGGAATGTGAAGTACCAACACCAACTGGGCTCTATGGAGTGAAAATGACACCAATGTCTCCCATAACAACTAAAAACTCATAAATAATCTATCAATATCTCTAGATAACTCTAAACCAACTCTAAGAACATTGGGGGAGCGCCCCACCTAACGAAAATCAAGAACATAAACACCCCACACCACAGAACATGGAAGAATAAAGAGGAAGGAGACATAATTTATCAATAAATACATGCCTTGAAGCTTGGGGGAGATAGATTTGAGTAGGTTGAGAGTGGTGGGAGTGGAAGAGAGATTTAAAGTGATAGGGATTAGGAAAGAATAAGGTTCCACGAGTAGGAAAAGATATTTATAGGGTAGAGGGGTTCATTTAGTGAGATGGCATTGTTCAGCGTTGTTCATGTATAACCACTATAATGATTAGCAGAGTGCCAAAAAGCCCCCGTTCCATACTTGTGATTGCTATAGCTATCTTGGACTGCTATAGCAGTGACAACAACACCAACTTCTACATATTTGGGTCTTACTTGCATCTAGAGTCTTTCCAGCAACACGGGTGGGTCTCGAAGGACCTTGAGGCCGTATGAAACATGTCTATAAGTACGCGTACTCAAGGTATGACATAAATTTTTTCGGAATTCCTTTTATCCTTTCAGTTATCTCACTTTCCTCTTCACATGTATAGCCTATATCTATTTTCCTTTCTTTTCTTTTTTATCCCTAATACCACTAGTATCCCAATATTATTACTAGGAGTTCGACTAATTTGGGTCAACACGACAAAGATCCATTAGGCAGTACAGGATAGAAAATACAGACATGTTGAGGATAAAAATTTGTTTGGAAAAAGGGACAAAGACAAAACCATGAAAAAGAAGAGACATTGAAAACATATCTATTGGACAGAAATTTAAAATATTATTTCTCAATCTTTAAACATTTTATATTCCATATTTGTCATTCTCACTTTTCAATTTTTCATCAAATTATACCCTAATCTTCTTTATCTTTTCATCAATTATTATGTTTTGCATATCATTATCAAACACAATTTTGTCCCTGTGTCCAGTGTCATGTCCATCCTTACTGTCTCACAATCTTCATCCTTTTATCCTGGGTCAAGTACCAAACGCAGCCTTAAGAAGGTAGGGTTCTCTTAACAAGATTTTTTTTTCCCATTTCTAATGTTCAAACCCAAGACCTTTGATTAAGTATATAATGGTACAAAAGCAAGTAGTTTCTCTTTCACTTCCCCCTTCCTCCCTTTCTCTCTTTCTCATTCTCTATTTTAAGATAGCTAGTTGGAATATACTTTAGCACCGAGATCTTAACATACGTCATGCCTACGTACCCAACGAGAAATGATTGATACTTTTGCGAGCACTTCTTAGGATTGAGCTCACTCCACTCATTGTATGCCATTTCAAGTGGAAAAATATTATTGGTATTTATAGGATGTGTGACACTATATCGACTCACATCTTATCCACTATTGAATAGGGTGCGGACCCCTCTACAATCCTATTCAATGGTGGTTGAGATATGAATCGACACAGTATCTCATATCCTATATTAGTACAAATAGCACGACTCTTTCAAGTATGGTAAGCCCCGCCATTAATATATTAATAGCGGACCCCACTAACTATGCTGAAACAGTACGCAATGAATGCAAACAGGTGCTAGTGCATGAGCATGGTGAGTGTAACGACAAATGATGGTGAAGATTCCGATCCTGATGATTGAATGAGCTATTTGAAATAGCGAACTACCATTTCCAGTGACTGTCGGTTGAAGTGCTACGGATGTACCATTGTAGCTAAAGGCGATTTGAGCATCTAAATCATTGTTTAGCTGTAGCTAATTAGATAGATCATCACGGGTAAAGCCAAAAATTAAAGTGCAAGAGAGACCCACATGGCCTGGGTTTCTGAAAAATTCGCACTGATCTTAGCCTCACACGAAGAATCCAATGAGTAGATAACTTCCTTTAATTTCTTTCTATGAAGATATGGAAAATATCACAAAAAGAGAGAGCATCAGGCAATAATGAAGAAAATCTGCCTTCGTATATATTTGATTTAATCAATAGACCAAGTTAATTTACTCCTTTGAACTAAACATTCAAACCCGATACAAATTTTGTCGAAATAATGCCTTTACAGCCACACACACCCCTTTCCCTATATCTCGTTTTATGGCTTCGAGGACATAAGAAAGTAGCATGATGAAGACTCGTCGAAGAAAGTAGCCATACGGAAGTAGCCACTCACAGTTGACAACTGAACGTGGATACATGCACAGCCTGCTGGCTTCGCAACGTGATTCAGAAAAGGACACCCACTGTAAATAACCCATCGGCAGAAAAATTTATACGTATAAAAAAAAAATAGTATTAAATTTAAGACATGGTGATGTATAATCGGAAGATTGATCGATTATCCTAGTTGGCAACAACTCACTATTTATGTTGTTTTCCGACTTTTAAAGCTTATTTGTCTTGTGCTTGGGCCGTTTTAGATGTCATATAGTTTGAATGGTATCAGCACTCAATTTTGATCAGGTTGAAAATTATTTTTTTTAATCTATAAAAAAATAAAAATTAAAAAAAAATCTGCAAAAAAAAAAGTCAAATCTTTCTAATATTTTTTTTCTTTTTTTATTAAGAGTATAGTAAGATTAAGTTTATATCATTTCTTAATTATAATTAGACTCATAAATCTAATTTTTTTTAAAGATCAGTCTTTCCAAAATAAAGTGTTTTTCTAATTTTTACCATAAACAAAAATTGATAACGATTCCATTAAAAACCATTAAAGATTAAAATATTTTTTCTCGTCACGGCATCCTCCGTGAATTTTGTGACAAATGGAATAGTTATATTTTTATCCCGTCTTCTATACAAATTTGATTGGTTGAAGATCTTGGTCCTTACTTTCTTCTTTTAGCTTTTTGGCCTTTTTAAACATTCCCTCTATCCGTCTCCTTTTATGTTCTGTTTATCGTCTTTTCCAATCATTTACATACTATGTGACCACATATTTCCAATGCTGCAATGTTTTCGGATTGATCATTCTCTCTTGCCAAAGACGTTATTATAGCATTACTTTTGGTTTGAAGTTGTACGAACATTTAAGGTGATATTTTTATAATTATAAATTATCTTTACTTTTGTTATTTTCATTAAAAATTCTGAAACAAAAAAATTAAACAGAAATAAAGTATAATTTTGCAGTAAATGTTGAAAAATACCAACAAAAATTAATTAAAAATAAAACCAAATAGCCTTTGATTGGATTATATCGCTTTATCTTATGCTACCATCATTATGATTTATATCAAAGATCTGTCAATAATTTTTTGAATATGAGAGATTACCCCATCTAGTAATGTTAAATGTGTCAAAATGGGCTAAATCCACTAGTCAGGTTGGTTTGCCAAAATTACTATTTTCAGTTGGTTGGATTGAAATTTTGAGTCCGCAACAAAATTTTAACCTGCTTAATTTGCACCGCTTAACCACAAGGTTTAGGTGGGTTGAGAAGGGCTTAGCCTGTGGGCCAAGTATTTTTTTTAAAGAAAAAAATTGTAATTTGTTAGTAAAAAAGTTAATAACTATGTGACCCAAAAAAGAAAAAGATAAGAAATATGTACACTCACTAATACCATAATACTGTACAATTAATATTATCCACTCGAAATGAAAATTTAAAAATAAAGCAGTGCTATAACTTACAAATAACATTATTAACAATAATGGTTTTTGGTCAAAGTTGATATATTATCATGGACCTTGAAAAATTGGGTATACATAAACAAAAATATTTTTAAATTTTTCTTTAAAAAAATTCATCAAAGCATTAAAAAAGCTTTTTTTTTAATTTTTTGGTGGGTTGACTGGGCTAATTGTTTCAACACATTTTATTTTGACGGACTAGTCTGTCCCACCTTGTTTTTGGCAGGGTGAACCTAAACGAGAAGGGCTAACCCATTTTGATACCTCTCAATAATATAATTTCAAACTTTAAAACAAATGGCTAGTCATAAATATACATTAATTTATTTTGGTTATGTATACCTTCAACATGCACTTTTTATAACACGTCAGAAAACAAACATTTGCTTTATAAAGTTAATATGAAATTGACCAATAAGAAAACAAATAAGTGACTCATTATCTAATTGACATTGTTTTAAAATTGTTTTCAAAATAATAAATGTTACAAGTTTGTCTTCCGTGCAATAAAGATTTCGAGTTCGTCCTATAACTTTTAAAAAAATTGGATATGCATGTTTATTCTTTTCGCAAATGTTTATTGCATTAACTAGAGAGTAGATTTGAGAATAGCAGTTGCTATATCTCATGTCAGCTATATTATTTTTGCTAATTCAGATGCCAGATAGGATTTTTTCCATTGGTATAATTAACGACATTTACAAAGAGGGATGAATATATTCAGTTTTTAAGAGTTACAGAGCGAGTTTGAGTTGCCAGTTAGTTAGATAACAAATATAAAAACAGAAAATAATGAACAAATCGAGTAATTTTATTAACAATTAATGAAGCAAAATTAAGAAATATTTATATAATTAACAAATAAGAAAGTTATCATATTAAGCCATTAGAATTAGTCTAGTGGTGACGCATTTAAGTATTATGTATATGATAATAACCTCGTTACAATCAATGTAATTTTCAAAATACCAAAAAGAGAAAGTTATCATCTATAATAATAACAATATTAATATTCCAGACTTCTATGAGCAAAAGTTTTCCTGATGTCACAACGAGAATGATTTAGGGCTCATAGTTTTTAAGAAGTTGATTATTAATTATTTTTTTAAAAAATAAAACTGCAATTATTACGTATTAGTATAATATCATTGATAATCATTAGTATTTAATAGTAAAATTGTACTACAAAAATCTATATTAATAATAATTCAGATGACTAAACAATGATGCTTTCACAAATGCCACACTTGAGTTATTTTTTTTCCTGAATTTTTTTTATTTCAAAGGGACTAAATATATGCTTTTTAATTTTTAAAAAGTGACATTACATTTAATTTTAATTTTAATAACTAGAGAAATAAAAATAATAATTGAAAGAAATAAAACAAAAAGGAATATTTGGATTTAACTTTATCTTCGATAAATTTTTTTAAAAAAATACAAATTAGGAAAATGTATTTAATTATTCTTTTTAAATATTGAGTGTTAAACATTATTATTATATATATATTTTTTTGGAAGATGGTTGTTTAAGGAAGCTAAATGATTTTGTTTAGAAAGAATTATTCAAGTACATTGTTTAGAAATAATTATTTGATTAGTTAACAATAATTTCAGGAAGAAAAAAGCCCCAATTATCTATTTTTATTGTACTAATAATTTAGATTTATTTCAAAAAAACTTTAACACTTGTAATTTTCAGAGTAATTTATGGCTCATAATTTTCATCTACTTATTAATTACCTTCATGTCTCTCCTTCATTATCACAACTTGAATATTCTACATTAAATATCGAATTTCAAACTATTATAAGTTTTAATTTAAATCATAAGGCTCATCAATATGCTTATCAAAATTATTTAACATTAAAATATATATTAACAAATGATATCAATGAAACATAAATTAATATATTATATAACATTAAAATATTAAATATTAAAATATTATAGACAAATGAGTTTTCAACTATAATCGATTTTGATAGATTACGGACTTTTTAAAAAGTTATTTAAAAACATGGTTTTTGGTTATAATGACAATGAATTTGAAGAATTTAGTGTGAATGAAATCTAAATTAAAAATTTTGTTATTACATTTTCAATCAATTTGGGTTTGGGTTTATCTGTTTTCATTGTTCAAAATAAAGGAATAATTTTTTTTTGAGAAAATGAAAATGGGGTTTTTAATAAATATGTTGATTTATTATACTTTTTAGTTAAAAATAGATAAATAAATTATATGCACAAAATTAATTAAAACAATCATATAATGTATAACGTAAATGTCTATCATAATTGATTGATTGTTTTGGTCTTAAAATAGTATGTAGTAATTTACATGATTTTTTCGCTTAAAGTAAATAAAAATGCAAAAAGTCAAAGCTTTCAGCCCCAACCTCATAAGATATAGTTAAGAGTGGAAAAGTTATTATACAAGCATAAATCTAATACATCATATTAAAGTATATTTATAATAAAGGTAGGTTCTATTAATTTTATTAAATATATTCTTATTTGTCCATGAGTTTAACACTCTTTTTTATAAGTATGCCCAAGAATTACTTTGACTTGTGCTCATACAAGAATTTTTTTGTTAACAGTGATAACAAAAATTTAATATTGTGATAAGGCAATTTCCCATCTTTAGCATCTAGCTTAGCTAGAAAATAGATGGCTTAAACATAAGAAAAACTTGACAATAATACTCACAATCTCAAAGGTGTGTTATGACTTCATATGCTCATCTGTGAAGACAAGCTTCAACGAACTTTGTAGAAATTTGAAATCGTTTTTTTCAGGTGAGTTTAGTGTAATTATAACTAAATGTATTAATCAATTTAAAAGTGATACGCAAATTAAGATCAATTATGTAAAAATAACATTAGTCAATCCTTGATTTTTCTATTCTTATATATAACCTTTTAGTTCCTGGACAACACTTTACTTAATATAAATATAATATTGAGTACTAAACATGGTAACATCAATTGTACGCTGATAGCTGATGACAGTTGACATCGAATTCTGTTAGTGGTACTTTACTCATAAATCATTTAAACCACATGGAAAAAAAAAAATCATTTGTAAATATTACGGTGAACTCTGATTAAAAGTTAACCCTAACGTCATAATGACCAGTTTCTCATCTCTCAAAATATTCACATTTTTTGAAAAATATTGATAATTTCTTTCATACCTTTTTGCTTGAATTATATCCAAAATACCAACAAGGTGTCCCCAAGTATAATGGGTTTAGGTTTCTTAAACATGAGATTTCGAGTTCGATCATAGAACTCATATGTATGGAAAAAAAATATTATTATGAGAGATTCTTGTCTAATTAAGCACTTGACCATAGATTCTCATCTATTGGATAAGGAAAACTCTTAGAAATTGAAAAAAACTATATCCGAACCTAGAGTGTTCTAGATTCCAATTAACATTGTTCAAATTGCTAGATTTATTTATTCATCAAAGTCGAATATGTTATCTTAATTAAAACCAATCAAGCGTTCACTACTGTTATAAGTATTTGCACTATCATGCATGCGCGCTTTCATTCCCTCCATTTACGATATGATAGTATTTTGGAATATGTTTGATTGGAGAGTAAAAATTGGGATAGATTTTTCATGAATGAAGTTCATATATAATTTTATACATCAACTCATCCATGAAATTTATACCTTATTTTTGCCCCTTAACCAAACATACCCTGAGAATTAAATTTGGGTACACCAATTGATAGCATACATTAGAAAGGCCTCTTGTTTAATTGAGTACTGTGATAATATTCAAATTTGATATTTTTCTGTTATAAGTGGTTCAACGCAATAAGAATTAATAATCCCTCCTTCTCAATGAAGGGAAAATATCATGCAAGATCTTTAAACTCTCTGGAAAAAAAAAAAAGTCCAAATAAGTTAATTAACACTTTTCTCACTTACATAAGTAATAAGTTGCATTCTCATTTAATTAACTTAGACACGTAAATAGTTAGAATACATGATGAAAAATAGGGATTTCCTTATTTCTAATAACATAAACCATGAACACTGATTTATATATGATCAATTATTTATGCAATCTGATATTGCCAAATTCATAGTGATTCATATTAATATACCAAATTTATATAATCACTCACGCAATCTGGCCCATTGCGTCAAAGTTAAACTTCTTAATCAAATGTCTCCCCTGCCAGTAATGATTCGTACATACATGTGCATATATATAGATATATGCTTGCTTTCCTCTTTATTTACTCCGTTTTGGCCCTTTCGAAAAAGGCCAGAAAAACCAAATAGAAAGCATGAAATGACGTCTGTCCTGTAGTTTTGTAGAATCAAATCGACAAGCGCTCATGAAATTAAAATCCACATAAAGCAATCATCATCATCATTGCTTTGAAACGAAGAAAGAGAAACTGCAGTTGTTTTTAATAATAGAACATTGAATTATCATAAAGATCAAGAGCCACAGCAACAATATACGTTCTTCTCTCAATTCTCTTATAAGGATGAAAAAAGAAAAAGAAAAGGAAAAACACAGAGAAATAGAGAGAGCGTGCTAATATAGTTAGAAAATAGATTGAGAAATTCTTGTATGTTTGCAAGTGTAAGAAATTTCTCTTTTTTTTCAATATATTATTTGACAAATCAATTTTGTGGATAATTTTTATTTTCTTAATCACCTATTACCATCTCTTTTTCTTTTTATTCAAATTACCACAAAATTAATTTGTCATACAGTATATGAAAAAGAGGTAGAGAAATTTCTTACTCTAGAAACATACAAGAATTTATATAATGGATTTAGGTTACATTAACATGGGATTCACACCCTGCGTGCACATTTTAGGTCCATCCATCAAACATGGACTCAACCTAAACATGAGAATGCAAAATTCCATTTGGCTTAGGGCACCATCTCCATCCAAATCACCTTCCATCAGCATGGAGAGGAGCTCGTCGTCCCTCACCTCCAAACCCAACAAGCAACAGTTCATCTTCAAGCTCTCGAATGTGATAAGGCACTTTTCCACATCCATCAGCAAACGAAACCCGCTGCAAAGCTCCCCAATGAACCCTTCTGCACCTAGGCATGCGATCATGGATGGGAAGTAGTCCTCGAAGTCCATTCCATAGTCTGATTCCATAGATGAAAGTGTTGGCGAAACTTCAAGTAGGAAAGTTTGATGGTAGCTTTGGGAAGAGGATATGGTAGCTTGTGATAGAAGGGTGTGATAATATATATGGTAAAGTAGCATAAGTAGCCAACAAAAAAAAGTAGGGTTTGGTAAATTGAGTGGGAAATGGAATATTGGTACAAATGGATATTATCCACAAAACCCTCACAAACTTTTAGGCAAGTTATAGCAAGATATATGATGTTGAGCTTGATTTGATATATTATTAGTATAAACTGTTTTTTTACAATATTATTAATGAATAATATACGAGTATAGATTTTTTTCTAATAAAAAATTAGCTTTGTACAATTTTTGAAGTAATCATATTAAAAATAAATTTTGAGTAAAAAATGTTTTTGGTCCTAACATTTTCAATTTGACATTAATTTGATCCTAACAAAATTTTTAACATCAAGTTAGTTCTAACATTTTTAATTTTAACATCAATTTTAGAGTTTGATCATTTTTTATTTTGATATTAATCTAGTCATTACATCAAAGTGGAGAAACAATAAAATGATAGAATTAATGTTAAAATTAAAATTTTTGTTAAGACCAAATTAATATCAAATTAAAAATATTAAGATAAGAAGGTTATTTATTCATATCCTTGTATAATAAAATTAATTTTGATTTAGTGTCAATATAAAAATATTTATATTAACAATCAATCAAATCGTATTATATATATGATTTTCTGGATAGTTATTATAAAATTTAAATACTTATAATGATGTGGCAACATAGAATTTGATGGTTGTATAAATTTATTTTTGACATTAATAGTATATCAAAATTAAATCCTTATATAATTGACTAACAATATAAATTTTTTTATTAATATATAATAACAATACATCAAACATTTTAATGTTTTTATAATATATACGATTTATCACTATAATTTTTAAAAATTTGGACTAGAGCGAGAAGGCGTGCCACTGTAATTGCTCCAATTAATATTGATGTTTCTGTCGGGGACCTTCTTGCGTCTTTCATTGCAACATCGCTTTCATTTTCACTTGGTTACTGTGGAGCCTTCTCCTTCGTGGAAGCTGCGGTAGTTCCTTTGTACCCATCAACATGTACACATGATCGTACCAATTTATGTTTTGTGTGTAGAGAAATTTTCACATGATTTTAGAGTAAGAAAAATATTGTGAAAAAAAGAAAAATGTTTATTTTGTATTGCTAGAGTATAAAAATTATTTATGTGCTTTTATCCATCAACTTAAATTTTTGAAAGAGATTGTTTCATGGCATGGTATCAGAGTCTTTAAAAGAGACATTCGCGTGAAAGAATGTATTAGAGTATAAAAATCATTCATGTGTCTCTATCTATCAGTTAAAGCTTTTGAGAGAGATAACTTCATTACATATATTATTTATAATTTCTTGATATAATAATCATTTTACATTAAAAATATAAAAAAAGTGAGAGGCAATCTACAAAATTAAGTAGTATAATATATCAAGAAAAATGATAATATGGATATAAATATTAAAAAAATAAATAATAGAATAAATACTTTTTGTTATATGCTTAGTCTATGGATAATTAATACTGCATATGTCTATAGCTATTTATGGGGAAGGCTCCATATATTTGATGTTGCCAAGCATGTGAAGCGTGGTCACTAAACACATGCATATCTATTGGCACGGTCATGAGAAGCGAAAATTCAAGAGGGAGAATTGTTTGTTACTTCTTTATGAGTAGGGTTACAACAGATATACATAAGGACAACAAGAATATGTCACTTATAAATAACTTCCGTAAGATAGAATTCACTGTACACACATGTAGCCAACTTTTCTGTTTCACATGAATCTACATCACTGCATCCCTCAATGTTAGACAGTCCCAGCTGTCACAGTTGCAGCTGTTTGGTTGATAATGTCAAAGAAGACACTATTGCTTATTCATCAGTGCTTGTCTGAAGATTTATGCTTATCACAATGTGAATACTATTGATTACTTAGAGATTAGTGTACTATGCTTTCCTCACAGATGAAGCAATATTAATTCCCATGAGCAAACTGAAGTGTGAGCATATCTTATTAATTATGTACAGCCTAAGCTTTTAGGTGCATAATTTTCTCACTCCCTCCCTCTCCTAGTGTGTACCTTGAGCTGTGCGTTATAGAATGCATGAAGCCAGGGACGGACCCACATAGAAATTATTCTATCAATTATTACTCATGTGTTTAACTTTATTTTGCCCTCATCTTGGTAGTAGGTATATATCCTGTTTAAACCATGGTTTGAACCATAATTTTAAAGTTGAGTTAATATTATTTATATGAAAAATGAATGGATGAGTCAATCCTATTTGAATATGGTCCATACCTCATCCAATAATAAATAATGTGTGAGTTAGTCACCCTATATAAAAACATATCATAACTCTCTGAAGTGTTAACCTTTAAAGGGAAAATCAAACATGCACTACATCTCAGATATTCGTGATCACTAACTAGATTTATGTTTCACATTCAACCAGCAAGACCAGGAGATGTTCCACAAAACTCTCCATTAGGACTTATAGGAGTACTCAAGCTGAAACGTTGTGCACCAGCCAAGGGCCTGCAACCTGGAACTCTTCATTGCTGGAATCATGGATGAATATGTGATTCGAAAGGGAAATGGTCCCTTTCTTTTTTGATAAAAAACAATCTCAGACCGCTCTACAAAGGGACCGTTTACCTTTTTGACACGACATCTTGAATGTATAAGTGGTCCCTTCCCTTTCGATGGAATCATTTCTTAAATATAAGAGCGTTGCTTAGCTTAAACAGGTACATGTATGTAAAGTGATGTTATTTGTGACAGATTGACATACTGTTTTATTTGGACCATAAAAGTATGGTGTTCATGGGTGCACCCACGTAGCTCTAAGGGTGGAAAAGAAAATAATCTTTTTACTTCAAATAAGGTCCACACAGAATTAAAAGGTTGTAGATTAGGTATTAACATGGTGTATTAGGTGTGTTTGACAAATATTTCTCTTTCTAAAGGACATTGAGTTCTGTGTTTCAATTTTTTTTTTTCATTATAAACCTTTTTCCATGTACAAATATTCTATTTCTTGCCGTGGATGCAGGCCTGCTGCAGATGTGGAAAAATTGGTGGTTTTGAACTGAGAAGAAGAATGAAAGGAGCTATGGTACTACATATATATGCATGGTTTTCACGTCAAATCCAGATTGTTGAAACAAATTGAATGGATGGACCAGAGTGGTGTAGATCCGTGCAGTCAGGATGAGGGTATTCCTCGTTGTTTATTCTAAATCTTTATGGTTGTGATACGTACATATGGTGTAACTTCTGAAAATGCTATGATTTAGTTTTCCTTGTATTTGGACTTGCTCCCTTTCTGATTGGAGTACTATTGGACGAGCTAGAGTATCCATCACCGAAAATATTAATTAATTCTTTCAAAATGTAAAGTTTACATGTAGAGAATCAAAGACGGAACTAACGGGGGCTAGGGGTTGCCATGGTCCCCCAAAAATTTTCACTTTTATTTACTATTATATATGTATATAGAGTAGTGGTACCTCCTCCCATGGCCCAATTTCTTTGAAGAAGTGATAATGGTAGAGATATTTGCGGTATGCATTCTTCTTGTTGGCTGAGAAAAGTGCATTGACGCGCATTGCATTGTTGAATCCCATCACTAAATATAAGCTACCTTCTAGTAGTAGCGGTGCAAAGGTTGACTGAGACTTTAAGGAAAAAAAAAAGTTAAACAAAGCTTTTAAATATAATAAAAAAATAAATAAAACTCAGCTTTTAGAAGCTTCTTTGATAAGCTTTTTTACTCTACCTATCACCACTTTTTCTCTCTCACTATTGGAACAAAGCAATGAGCAAAACACACATAACATGTTTTTCTCTTTGGTTTTTTCACGTTTATGAGCTGTTTTGCTAGCTTTCTTTCTTTCTTTTTTTTCAATTAAGTTAAAGTTAAACACATAAGAAGATCAATGATGGAGACTTGGAGTATTAGAAGCTTAAAGACAAGAAGTTCAAAGACAAAGGAGATACCCACAACATTCTTCTTAGTGTGAAGAAACAGAGTAAGAAAATTTCTATCTTTATTGTTTTTGTTCACTATTATAGCATGTGTTAGTATAGAAATATGAAATATAGATATGACTTTTATTTGCTATCAATTAGTTATTTGTTTTAATGTTTTATAATACTCTATTTTGATGTTAAAATATACAATTTTTTTTTAGGTTGAGCTTTAGAGATGTCTAAGAAAAAAAACTATAGACTCGTTTTTAAGAAGAAAAAAAAGAGAATAGATGATGAAATAAACTTCATTCTACCAAATTTAAATTCAATGAGTAATGTTGAAAATGTTGTTGAGCAACCTGCAATGCGAACCACTGATCCACCTATTCAACAATCTCCTTTCAAAATTATGAGGATTGAACAAGAAAAAAAATTGATATTGATACTTTGATATGTGATCATGGAAAACGTCCACAAATTTGAGATTATCCTATCAATTAATAAGATGAAATTCATAGGACATATATGAAGTTTGGACTATATCATTTTTTATGGATTTGTATCCCTTTCTAGCTAGTTTAGACAATCATTCTCATCGATTTTAAGTTAACTGGTTAAAAAGTTTTCCTTAGTTAGAGTATTGACCACAAGTAGATGCTGCATTTTATCTTCCATGCTATTTATTTTCTAGAAAATCTACTCCATTCACTCTAGGAGGAATTAGAAACTGGAAAAGAGTGAATAATGGGAAAGATTGTTCATTTTTACCTCATATGAGAAAATATCATAATTCTCTTCACAACGTTATTGTTAAATGCCGTGAAGACTTGAAGAACCAATTGTGTCATATTGTGCTATATAAGCAGACTTCACAACAAATTTTAACTACTCGGTTGCGTCTTAAAGTTTCTATTGATGCTGTCAAGTTGTTAACATTTCAATCTTGTTCTTATAGAGAACATGACGAAAGTTTAGAATCTAAGAATTGAGGCAATTTTCTTGAAATGTTGAAACTTTTGGCTTCTTACAATAAAGAAGTGGATGCAGTTGTTTTGGAGAATGCCTTTCAAAATGCAAGATACATATCACCTACTATTCAAAAGGAAATTTTACAACTCTTTGTTAGAAAGGTTCAAAATGAAATTCGTAATGAGATTGATAATACTAAATTTTGTTTGACTGTTGATGAGGCTCGAGAAGAATCTAAAAGAGAACAAATGGTTCTTGTTTATAGATTTGTTGATAAACAAGGATATCTTAAGGAGCGTCTAATAGATGCAGTACATGTAAGAGATACTATTGTGGCCGCTCTTAAACAAGAGATTTGTTCTGTATTGTCTAATCATAATCTCAACATTCAAAATGTTTTAGGTCAAGGATATGATGGTGCTAGTAATATACGTGGAGAGTGGAAGGGGTTACAAGTTTTAATTATTCAAAAATGCCCTTATGCGTATCATGTACATTGTTTTGCTCATCAATTATAATTAGCTCTTGTTGCTGCAACTAAAGAAGTTGTAGATGTTGATGCTTTTTTTCAAAACTTGACTGATATTGTCAATGTTGTTTGTTCTTCTTGCAAACACACAATGATAAGTTACAAGCGGCTTATACAAATGAAACAGCTCATTTAGTTGCAAATAATGAGATTGAGACAGGGACGGGGGCTAATCAAATTGGCACATTGCAGAGTCCTCGAGACACTAGATGGAGTTTTCATTTCAATTCGATATGTAGCCTTTTACGCATGTTTGGTTCAACAAATTATGTTCTTGAAGATTTAGCTATTAAAGGATTTACATAGTCTCAACGAGGTGATACTACTTATGCTCTTAAATCTTTGATGTCATTTGATTTTGTTTTCATTTTACATGTGATGAGAGAAATTATAAGAATCATTGACAAGCTTTGTCAAGCAATATTGCAGCGAAAATCTCAAGATATTTTGAATGCTGTGCGTTTGGTTTCTGGTACAAAATCATTAATTCAGAAGGTAAGAGATTGTGGATGGTTGGGAAACACTTTTTGAGAAAGTTAGCATTTTTTGTGGCAAACAAGCAATTGAAGTTCCTGATATGAGCTCTTCTTTCTCTGATATGATTCGATCCAGTTGTCGAAATGATGTGGTCACGGTTGAGCACCACTATCGTGTTGATATATTTACTGTTGTAATAGATTATCAGTTGAAAAAGTTGAATAATAGATTTGGTGAATATACAACCGAGCTTCTCATATCGAGCACTGCTTTAGATCCTAAAGATTGTTATAAAAGATTTAATGCTTATAACATTTGCAAGCTAGTTGAGAAATTCTATTCTTCGGATTTTTCTGAGCAAGAGAAGATCCAATTGGCATATGAATTACAACATTATGAATTTGATGTGCCTAAAACTCTAGATTTTTAGAATTTGTCTACTATTGCCGAGTTATGCCAAAAATTAATGGAGATTGGTAAATCAAATATATGTCCTTTGATTGATAGATTAATTCAACTCATTTTGACTCTTCCTGTATCCAGCAATAACAGAACGAGCATTTTCAGTTATGAAGATTATTAAAATAAAGCTTTAGAATAAGATGGAAGGTGATTTTCTTGCAGATTACATGATTGTTTACCTTGAAAAGGAAATTACTGCAAAGTTCAGTTCAGATGTGATAATTGGTTATTTTTATACCATGAAGCATCGCCGAGCACTACCTCATATGTATATATAAAATTGTTTTTGTTGATCTTAAATACATGTGGATGACTTATAATTTGTTAGTGCTTTCATATATTTTTTTTGCTTCTACATGACAAATTTTTTTTCAATAGATAGAAATGTTATGAATCAATAACCATCTCTCTTAAAAGTTTATTAAGTGATTGGGTAAGTATATGAATTATTTTATATCTAACACAGTTAATCTATTTATTTAAAAGAATAGTCAATGAACACAATTCCACCTTGATTCGAAATTTAATATTTATTTAGAAGAATAAGGGATAACAATAATCACTATAAACCACTTGCTAATGGAGGTTTTAATATTATAAATTATCTTTACTAACAAGTTAGATTATTGGGTAGATGTACTTTGACCAGTTCTGTATCACTTTTTTTTTTTTTTTTTAAGCGTAAGATCCCTCCAAGAAGAGAGGGAAAATAACTTATAATAAAAATGAGTCTCACCAACTTTATTCAATATATACTCAATCATCTATGAATCCTATTATCTTTTTTATGAGTGTGCTTAAGAATTAATTTTTGAATCGCGCAAAAACAAAAGATTTTCTAAACTAAAAGCAATGAAAAAAGTATCAAATTTAAAAGCTCCGGGTATGCACTATTGTACATGAGACGAAAACTGCTTTCATTGTTACGCTCCCTCACAGAACCTTAAAATTCTACCACACTGGCCTGGAGTAAATATTTTCTTCCTCCATTATATAGTTTCCACCCTTGATTTATTTTTTTTCTCTCCTTTATTTATTTATTTTCAATCAGCAGTCAATGGCTTCCATGTCATGTATGTGGAGGAAGAGATTTCTCTCTCCTCGAGGATCAAAGTCTGGCTCCACATGACCATGTAGCTAACTCTGATCCCTGCTGCTTTTTATCAATCATACCCCAGCACATTACGCCCTTTTGGTTACCAATTCCAATGAATGAAAAGTGAAAAACTGCTATCATGCCTTGAATCTTGGAATGAATCCATCCAAATATTGTGGGGGGTTGTTGCTTTTGGGGAGAGCACCGTATTGTCAATTCCATGTACCAATAAAAGTATTGAAAGGGAAAAGCCAAATCTTAAAAAATATACTACAACAAAAATGAGTATTTTTAATTATTATTAATAATTAAAATATTAATAAAAATATTATTAAAAAAAATAATTTTGATATAAAGTGAATGTTATAAATATTTATAAATTTTTATTGACATTTAGTACGTATTGAAAATATCCAAAATAATCATTTTTTTGTGACACTTTTACTGAAATTTTAATTGTCAATAACTATTAAAAATATTTATTTTTCTTGTAGTGATATTAGGTGCTATGTCACTACTTTTAGGGTAACATTAATTTCAATCTCATGTAATCTGAGTATTCTACAACTAAGTAAGACTTGAAATTAAAATATCATTATACAAATAATTATCAAAATACAATTTTTTTTTTTTAACTTTACATGAGCATGTCCAATAATTTCTTCACATCCTACCATTCCCAAGCATATCCGGACCTACCGACCTGTGTGTCCCGAGCATGTTCCTCAACCACACTTCCCTAATTAATGTTCATGGCATGGTAAGACATTGCGAAAGAAATTGAAAAAAAATGATTTTGTAACTTAAGAAACTGACAGATTAATTATTTTTGGATTATTTAATGAGATCTACATAATAAAAATTATTAATTTAAAGGTATTATTCTCTTTATTTTTTTTTCAAGTATGAAGTATTTTTCTCTCACTTTTCAAACTCATTCGTTCTAATAATATCTACCCAAAAAAAAAAAAATCTTCATTCTAGAGGAAACAAATCCCTTTAATATTTTCATGCATACGTACGGTCATACGGTCATATGGTACAAGAGCTTCAAACACGAAAAATGATGAAATTGAGAACGCCAGCTCTCAACGATAGGCGTGGATGACCATTCATGAGGAGAAAGACCTAAATTCAGTGACTGATCATAATCACACCATGACTTTCTTTAATATCATTCTACTCATCAATCAAATTTTATATTTTAGAATTGAATTCAAATATATTGTCATGAAAAAAAAATTGAATTTAATTTGTATGCACCAATAGTGTAAAATTATTTTGTACTATTATTCAATCAAATCCTCTTATTTACATAAATTTTGAAGTAGTGGAAGAGAAAGTTAACTATATTTGCATAATTTAATTAAATGACAATGTAAATTTTTTTTACACTAATAGTATATTAAAGTTGAAGTAAAAGAAATTTAGAGTAAATAGCATAAAACAGCTCTTAAATTTGATTAAACTACAATCTATTATTCTCCCTAAAAAATTACAGTCCACACCATTAAATTTAAATAATTAATAAAAGTTATTACTTTAATATAAATTTCTCTTTGATATATTATATAATGAAAAATACAAGTTAAAAAATATTTAAATATTAGAAAATAATTTATTATATATTTTTAATTTTTATATTGGATTAAATTAATAAAAAAAATTTAAAATTAAATAACAAATGACATCAATATAACTTACAATTTCAAATAATAAAATTAAAAATTATTTATAATAACTGTAAACGCAAATAATAATCCTTAAATAATAACATTTATTTTTTAGTTTATAAGTGAATAATTAATAAATATTTTTATTACAATTTGATTTTATTTTTGCAAAATATTCAGTTAATATTAGAGTTATTTATAATAGTGAGAGAATAATTGTATATAATATAGTATAATATTTATATAATATCATATTAAATATAGTGTAATATTAAATTTAATTTTAATTAATAGGCATAGTACTACAAGACCTTATTATACTATCAAGTATTATATATCCTATCAGACCTTATTTCATTAGACATGCCAAATGTACCCATAGTATAATTATAAGTTTGGATTTTTAAGAAGAACGAAGAGAAAGTAAGGGGGTGTACGTGATAAACTATCATGATTGCTAATAATGCAACTTTAAATTATCTAGGCCTATAATATTACATTGTATGATTATATTTCATTACTCACAATGCATATTATCAAGATAATGAACATATTGCATCATACCTTAATGGTAATGTGGATTGGTCCCGTGGGAATGATTATGTGTATTAATCACTATTTTTTAGTTGGTGGTAGCTTGTTGTCCCTTCTCATCCTTGATGACAATGTCAAAGAGGATGGAAAGGGTATACATTAGCTTTTTAGGTGCTGTCTAATCAGGTTGGGTTGAGTGTTAGCTTTTTTTTTTTTTTTCCTTGACATTGTTGTCTTGTTGTTTCTTACTCCACTCTTTTTTGAAAGGGTGTAAAACAAAAAATGTGAAGTGCAATTTTTTTAACAAGAATTGGGTGGAGTGAAATTTAGTTAAATCTCAAGGTGGTATGTGTTATTTACTCAAAAATTTTACATAAATATTTAATTATATATTATCATAAAAAAAAATTGAATTCAGCTACACACTATCTTAAGAGTTTTACCAATAAAAGCATATGATTGAATGAGTATTATATTATAAGTGCATGAAACTAAAAATTTTAAAAAAATTTCCCTTTTTCTTTTGAGAGTTTTCTTTCCTTGTAATCCATTAACGAACAAATGGGCACACTGAATTAGAAAATAGTGTATTATATATTTTTAATTTTTATATTGGATTGAATTAATAAATAAGTTTTAAAATTAAATTAAATAATAAATGACATCAATATAACTTACAATTTCAAATAATAAAATTAAAAATTATTTATAATAACTGTAAACGCAAATAATAATCCTTAAATAATAACATTTATTTTTTAGTTTATAAATGAATAATTAATAAATATTTTTATTACAATTTTATTTTATTTTTGCTAAATGTATAGTTAATATTAGAGTTATTTATAATAGTGAGAGAATAATTATATATCATATAATATAACATTTATACAATATCATATTAAATATCGTGTAATATTAAAATTTTAATTAACAGGTATAGTACTACAAGACCTTATTATACTATCAAGTATTATATATCCTACCAGACCTTATTTTAATAGGCATGCCAAATGTAACCAGAGTATAATTGTAAGTTTGGACTTTTAAAAGGAACGAAGAGGAAGTAAGGGAGTGTATGTGGTAAACTATCATGATTACTAATAATGCAACTTTAAATTATCTAGGCCTATAATATTGCATTGTATGATTATATTTCATTATTTCTTTTTTATCGAAACCAGAGTATCCACGACAGCAGTGACTAATTCCCCTCACTGCGGGAGCTCTCCCAAAGAGGTAAACGGCTGGCCATGAAATGCGCTCTATTTCCATGGACAGGGATCGAACCTCGACCACATGGTTAAGGGACAAGGTGAGCTATCACCACGCCACACCTCATAGTTATTATATTTCATTATTGACAATACGATTATCAAGATAATCAACATATTGCATCGTACCTTAATGGTAATGTGGATTGCTCCTGTGGGAATGATTATGTGTATTAATTACTATTTTTTAGTTGGTGGTAGCTTGTTGTCCCCTCTCATCCTGGTGGCAATGTCAAAAAGGATGGGAAGGGTATGAGTTAGCTTTTTATTAGATGCTGCCTAATGGTTTGGATTGAGGGTTAGCCTTTTATTTTTTTGACATTATTGTCTTGTTGTTTCTTACTCCACTCTTTTTTGAAAGGGTATAAAGTGTCCAATAGTTATCGAAAAAAAATTATTAATAGAACAAAAACTGTGAAGTGCAATTTTTTTTAACAAGAATAAGGTGGAGTGAAATTTAGTTAAATCTCAAGGTGGTTTGTGCTGTTTACTAAAAAATTGTACACAAATATTCAATCGTATATTATTAAAAAAAAAAAACTCAGCTGTATACTATCTTAAGAGTTTTATCAATAAAAGCATATGATTGAATGAGTATTATATGATAAGTGCATGAAAATAAAAGTTTAAAATTTATTTCCCTTTTTCTTTTGAGAGTTTTCTCTCCTTGTAATCCATTAAGGAACAAATGCGCACACTGAATCAGTGAATCTATACCTCGTGTTTCTTGCGAGATATTTGCTTCCGGTTACATATGAACCTGTCCAACCGGACAAGAGGCATACATCCATTCTTGTACCTAGGCACTTATCTCTTCGATCTAAACTTCAGCACCAGTGATGATTATGTTAGCATTGGATCTCGATTGAAATATATGGAGCCATGGACGTGTCAGGTACGAATCTGAGTGAAATTATTTGAACTTTTTTTATTTTTATAAATTATATACAAGTTCTTCGATATAATAAGGCTTTTATACTATTTATATTCATATTATACTGCAAAATTTGAATTTGGTCACATCAATAGATATTATTTGCACTTATCCTATTTCTTTTAAATTTTGGATTATCTATGGCAAGTGGAAGCTTCAATGCAACTTCCTCCTTTTTGCTTTCATTTCCTGCAAATAAACGTACAAGAAGTTTACCGTCTCTTCTATGCGTGCCTCCTAAATTCTCTCAATTATATCATGCCACCTTTCGAGAAATAAAGTCTTTGTCATTGATTAAATGATTGTTGTCCTCCAACGACAGAAGAAAAAGCTAGGTCTACCCCACTATTCATAAAAGCAGAATCTCTCTATTTTTTTGTCATCTTTTTAATTCTCTGTACTTCAATTTTCGAGTGATCTAGAGGTACTTTTATCACATCCCCCGAGCAACCATGTGATTACCATGCAAAGAAACTTTAATAATCAAACTATTTCCTAGTGATTTCTCTCATTTCTCAAAAAAGATTTAAGCGTTATCCTGGTAGTTTACCATGCAAAAAACAATATGCGGGGGTAACTTTGGCTTAGCTTGACATGCCTTTTTAATTTCACACGTGTAATGCGTGGTTCAACAAATTAATTAACATTTAGTGTCCTAAAGATTTATGGGAAAGCAAATTCCTTTTTTCTGTTGGGGGGGGGGGGGTTTAATATATGTAAATGCAGGCCATAAATGAAAACTAAATGTACATTTTTGTTGTTGTTGGACAGTGTACTTTTTTTAAGAAAATGGAAATGTGTCATTTATCTTCCTTTTAAAAAAGTTAAGGGAAAAGCTTAACTCCGACATTGATGTGAAAACATCTTTAGCCGATACCAATGTATATGTATAGTAATTATTCTCTTTGCTCCTAAATAATAATTTAATTTAAAAAATTAAGTGATATTATTTATTTATTTATAATAATATCCTATTAAATACTATTGATTTATTAATAAAAGGGAAGAGAAAGTTGGAGTGTATTAAAAAGAAATTATGACAGTTAAATAAATTGATTTTAATTTTTACTAATATTAATATTTTATAAATAATTTTCTTAATCAGTATGTATTTAAAATAGGATAATTATTAAAAAATAAAGGAGATGACATAGAGTGCTACTACTCCACTATAAAGAAAGCCCAATGATCAAGCCAGAAACACGTGGTAGCTTATTTTAACTGAGGTGGTGTCACAAACAAGTTTCTGTTACTTTTATTTAATTTGCAATTAATATTATTATTAATCCTGAAAAATTGAGCGCGTTCCCCGCACAAAAAGAAAATATTGAAAAAGATAATTGATTGAATCTCGAGATCAACAAGAATGAGATTGAATTGTCTTGATCATAATTACTGTTTGAAAGAAACTTCAGGTAGAGTTGCGTTACACTGAATCTTATCTCTCATTTTTTCTGGAATCGTCCATTTTGTCATCCCTCTAGTTTCACTCGTTCTAAATCTTTATCTTTTCTCAGTTTCTTAATTTTCTATTCCCTCCTTTTTGGCTAATATCACTTCCTATTAAATGATAATTTATCTAATTATTCACAAATGCCTTACTTCCTCTTTTATAGATTATTTGATTAATTATATTATTTATAATCTACACATATTTTTCATGTTAATATTTTCTTCAAATATTTTACTTATGTAATATTTTATTTTATTAAAATATTTTTTGTTTAATTTTATTCTAAAACATATTATATAAATACAAAAAATATAATTATGTAACAAATTGATTCTTTTAATCTGAATAATAGTTTTTAAATTAAATTAAGTTTTTTCTTTTACTTCAAATAACTTTTTCCAACCGTAATAATTTTTTTGCACTTTTTATTTATATATTTTATAAGTATGATCCAAAATAAAAATAAGTTAAGAAAATAAAATGTGATAAATTTTAATGAAATGAAAAACTTATCAGTAATAATTTTAAATTATATTTAATATTGACCATCAATATAAAAAAATTATACTATAATCTAATGTTATTTTGTCATTTTATTTAATTAATTTAATATCTTATATACGGTTAAAATAGCTTAAATTTTGTGAAAATACATCATCAAATATTTGTATATAATTTAACAGTGTTTATAATTATGAGAGGTAAATAGCTAACTTAAACATATCACGTTACCTTGCTTTATATTAAAAATAAAAAAGTATAATTATAATAAAATTTCAAAATTAACACACCAAATAATGTTAATATAATATCTTTATTTAATAGTAGATTTAATTATACAAAAATAATGTGAAAATTATTTTGAATATAATTATTTCTGAAAATAGCTCCCTTAATTATTTTTTCTTAGTATTTAATATTCTTTTTTCAATTAGTATTGGTATTTTTTAGAAGATATAATCAATATTGAAAATTTTTAAAAAGGAATTATTTATTATTAACAAAATTTAATAAATTTATTACAAATTTTTTTTGCAAAGCAAAAAATTCAAAAATACAAACGGCAACATATATTAATAATAACGAGTTTAAATAATATATTAAACTAATAATAGATTTTAATTTAAGTATGAATGAGAATGAAGGGGTATTTTTGAACTATGAAATAAATTGTCATTAGATAGGGAGTGACATTGGCTAAAAAGGAGTGATAATAGTTACTCCCAACTTTCTAATCTACTTGACTTTCATTTCAACCAAATTTATTTCAATCTAATTGGATTTTGATTATTTAAAGTAAGAATATAACTTTAGAGAGTAAAGTAAAGAATTTTTAGATCAATAAAGTGAAAAAAGCTCAATTTCTAATTTTATTTATTCAATACTAAAATTTCTTACTTTATTCTATAAAATCGATCTAAATCCAATCGGATTCTAGACTTTTTATTAAGTTCCCATCCATCCTGCTGTTTCGGCCTCAATGCTTTATCTCCAAGTTTCCGTCTCAAATTTTGGGCTTTTGCCATTGACGCTGCAAAGAACTCCTAACTGAAAGGAAATTGGGAAATACAAATTTTAATCCAGTTTTAGGGTCTCTTGTTGACATTGACTAATGGAATCCAAATTATTTCTCATGGTAATAAGCCTGATCAAAACTAGTACCCATTTTTTAAGGTGGAAACATAAATGCATTGATGGTGTTTGTTTTATTCCTTGCATTGAATATGTTTTACATAGATGGGATAGAGAGAGAAATTAAAATGATGAAAAAGCAAGAAACTGGTAAAAAATTTGGTAAGAGGAGAAAAACAAGATGCCAAATCAGTCGGGATCGGGAACTTTCTCGGGTTGAAAAGCATTTTTGATCAACTTTATTATTTTAACATTTAATATTCTTAAATATTTTATTCACAAAACACATTAGTCTAATTATTTATTTTTTTTAAATTTATTTATTTTTATCACTACTTTCGTATTGGGTCCATACCGATTTCTACACCCATTTAAGTATTGAAATATAATTACCCACTTTTCATTAACATATAGTTTTGAATTATAGCCGATTTGAAGCCACAATCGTCCTTGTGTTCCGAGTTAAATCGGGGCCACGGGGAGCAGAGTTACATTATTTTTTAAGAGCCTATTCGGAAACACAGTACAGCACTGTGTAAAATTCTGTTGAAGCTAATTAATAGATTCTTTTAGGAATCTACTAAAATATGAGGTATTATCTGATATGGATAAAAAAAAATTAAAATTAAAATCTAAAAGTTTAAAAGTGGTATTAGAAGTTGTTAGGTAGTTTTAAGTGTTGTAGAGAAGTTATTGAGTCTAGCATGTAGTGAGTAATTGTATCTTAACCCTATTGGGTTATTTGTTTCAGACTATATTTAATTTTTTAGGGGAATAGGTAATTGAAAATGATATGTTCCTAAATTTTTTTCTATGTATTAATTAATCCATAGAAAAATATTTTCTTATAATTTAATGAAATCTTATTTCCAAATTAAAGGGTGAAGAAAAAAAATTTCTATGATTTTGAAATCACAATTATTAAATTATTCCTCAATTATTTGACTTTTTCTCTATTTATGATTGTTTTAAGGCTATTTTGGAAATTATGACATATGTTCTGCAGAATATATATAATAAAATAAACAATTTTTTAATTTATTTCTGGGAATCATCATAACAAATAATCTCAGAAATATTTAATATTAAATAATAATTTTTTAAAGATACCTAAAAATGTGATTCATTGGAATCTAATTTTAAACCTTGAAACAAACGCCCCTAAAGTAAATATAATTTTGGACTTGGAAAATAAATTTAATGTAATTAAAAGAGACAAAAAATGTTACAAGTGGGCATCCCGTTCATATAATAGTACAGAATAATATCAATAATCGTATACTAGAAATACCACATAAAAAAGTAGCATAATAGAAATAATTTTATTTTATTTTTAAACATAGTATTAATTCTTTTGCATCTTTTAATTATATTTTCAAAAGTAGATATCGTATTAACATAAATTTAAACTAGTATTTCTTGTAAAAAATAGTTTCTATCATAAAAAATTGGGTGGGTTGTATCACTACCCATTGAACATATGCCATTTTCCATAATATAAAGTTTATTTTGTGTTATCTAAAAGTATAAAAAACTAGAAATAAATTAAAGGCAAAAACTATACCAGACACTTCAAGGTATATTATAGATAAAAATTACACACTATAAGCTTTGAAATAACATAAAAATAAGTATGCATAATGAAAAGCAGGGTCATGATTAATTAATAATGTCATATTAGTTATATTTTATGAAAAACTCTAAACAGCCGAATGCAGCTGGAGTAGCTCAGTTGGTTAGAGCGTGTGGCTGTTAACCACACGGTCGAAGGTTCAAGCCCTTCCTCTAGCGAGCGCAATTGTCATTCTGGCTTTTTTACTTTTTTCCCTTCTTTTTGGTTTGCTTCTTTTTTGTTGTTGGTCGACAGGTCGAAATATTTCTGTGAAACTGGGCTGAAGGCCCAATTAACCTCCTTTTTTTCGGTGTTCGGCCCAAAATTTATATGCTTTAAGAAAATCCAAAAAGGTTAAGCGTGTGAACCTCAAAATGGCACACGTGCGCAAACGATAAACCCTAACCCTTGGCTTTCTGCTTCGATCACAATGCGAGATGGCTTCGCGCAGGCTCTTTTCGTCTCTGCTCCGATCATCCCTCCGTCATTATCCGCCGGAATTTCAAGCTCCGATTACTTCCCGGCCATTCTCCTCCGCGCACCTTGCTTTTCCTCTTTCTCCCATCGCCGGCGTAAGCATCTCTTCATTTCACTCATTTTCCCCTTCACTTTTCGTGCTTGATTTTGGAATTCTTTTCTTTTTTTGTTAGTTTTTTTGTTAAAATTTCAAATTTGTAACGGTTTCAGTAATGAACCTATATTGAGATAAGCTTGGTTGGGGTGAAGAATATGGCTATGCTATGCAAACTTCTGTTGTGTGTGTGAATAACGCAATCCTATCATTATAGATTTTGGAATTATGTTATGTAACATAATGTTATATTATATATATCATATCATTTGATTTCATATAATCTTGAAATGTGATTGGAAACTTGTTAATTTACGGGTGGTAATGTGACACACACAGTTACACGATTTGCTCTGTTATTTCCTTCTTCTTATTTATGCATGATTGAATAAAAGAATTAAGGGTTATGTAACTATCATTGTGTTTTTGGAATTCTGGATAAAACTTGGTTTGTCCTAAAAAATTGTTTTTTTTTTCAAATGAAATTTATGCTAATTGCTAAACCGAACCGCTTCACATGTCATGGTGTTTTCATGCTTTTATTATTCTGTTTAGTTTTTGGAAGTGTGTTCTTGGTTTTTTATGCTTTGACAGTCATGGGATATAAGCTTTTAGGGTCGTGTGTTTTTGTGGTAATTTCTTGAACAGGCCAGGAGATTTTGTCCATCTCAGACATTCACTAGATTTGAGTCCAGTAATGGGTTGGCATCCGTGCTCAGAAGTTTTCGATTGGCTTCATTGCAGCAGGTTGGTGTGCTTGCACCTCCTTTCTGTAGAAGGTTTATGTCAACAGAGACAAATTCTGTTGGTTCCTCTTCTCAAGATAGTTCCATTCCTGAGCCTGACATGCCTCCTCCTCGCATCAAATTTAAGAGATTAGATAAAACTGCCAGGCACATTATGCAGGCATGTAATTACTCTGTATTATTTTAAGCAAAAACATTTCGTGTTTTTTTTTTCCATTTTGAAAATTGTTGGTTTTATGGCATATAGATTTTAGACAAGGAGGCGGTAGAGGATGTGAGAGCGCAGAGAGAGATCCCAGAGATAAAGCCTGGTTATATTGTGCAACTCAAAGTGGTATGACATGGTTGTTTGAGGATTCAATCATATTTGTGCATGACTTGTATTTTGTGGTATTAACATGATCTTTTGTTTACATTCACATCTGACATAACAGGAAGTACCAGAGAACAAGAGGCGTGTTTCTATTATAAAAGGCATTGTTATTGCAAGGCGTAATGCTGGTCTTAACAGTACATTCAGAATTAGGAGGCTGGTCGCTGGGGTTGGGGTTGAGTCTCTATTCCCATTGTAAGTATTAACTCCTCATTTATAAAGTAAATCTGATTGGAGAAATGCTCCTTTGAGCTGGCTTCACTGAGAACCTGACCATAGGGTGATGAACTATAATGATTATTTGAGATTCAACATTCTAGTTATATCACTTTAGAAAAAGTGTTTCTGATTGGGCTATAAGCTGTTTATGTTTCCATATCTGGCTGAGGTTTTTGAATTGCATGTAATATACTTTTTAACTATTTGGTCATACTCCTTTTCAGCCTGTTGTATTCTTTATCAACGACTTTTATTATGGGTTTGGAGAATAGCCACAAGGGGGCTTTGCGGGGTGCCATTGTGATATCTTTATTTTTTGTTTTCCTTCCAAATGCTGTGATATCTTTGAATTGTCTATTGATTGTGCTTCTGGTCAACTGGTCATGTTACTTTATGGGCTTTGCCTAACCTTTGTGCAATGTGTGTAGGTATTCGCCTAATATAAAGGAGATAAAGGTGCTAGACAAGAAGAAAGTCAGGAGGGCCAAACTCTACTACCTGAGGGAGAAAATGAATGCACTTAAAAACCAATAGTGACGTTCATGCTGGTGGAAATTCATTATGATTCATAATTTTGTTATACTTGTATCTGCATGTGCGTTCATAAGCTTGCTACTGTTTTGTCGCCAACTAGATTTTTGTTTCGATTTGGCTTAATACCTTCCAACGTAATGTAGGTCTAATTTCAGTCCGTAGAGGCTGTGATGCTTTTGGAAGGAAACATTTTAAGGAATTGTAATAATGTGCATTCATGTTAAAATTTTCTCGAATGCATGTTTGATCTTTTCTCCTGCTGTATTGAATCAGTAAAAAGAGGATATCGTGCTTGCTGCATTTTGTTAATATGATAAAAATGACACCAGCAAGGTCTTATGAGTTTTGATCTATCAACTTCTGATTGAGAAATTGTGAATTTTATTTAAACTTTCGGCGGTAGAGTATACTAGATAAAGTACTGATCTTAAACTAAATTCAGTTTATTTGATGCTATAAGTCTCTATCCCATCTCTATTCCTTTTTTCCTTCCCTTGTTTTCTTAGTCCTTGCATAAATTTGATTGCTCGTATAAATTGATTACATGCTGTACTTCCTCTCGGTTATGCCTGAGTTTAGTTTTCTTCAATTATTATAGGTGCGTATTCAAATGCACACGGATATAAGCAATAATTTTCAATAAGACAATACTTGCTAAACCTAGAAAAGTACGATCGTTCAGAAGTTTCTTCTTGTCGGACGGATAATTTAGGACCACGTGAGAGGAACATCAGTTTACTATATATTTATTCTTGTCGTTTAAATAAAGACTATACATATGACCATGGAGGCTACCTCGTCCAATACGATGAAGAAAAGTGTGTTTCAGTTTAAGGTAATAGCCAACCAAATTGGGTGTAGAGTAGGTGGACTAAGGTACAAATTCTGCAGAAGAAAATTATGGAGAAGATTTTTCAGTCCTAATAATGTTTGATGATAGAAAAATGTTAATATAAAAAAAAAAATCATGGTAATGCTGAAAAAATTATCATGGATTTTCTTTTTTTTTTTGGTTTTAATGAAAGGTTGACTTCACGGAATATTTAATGCTTGCTTGGTTTTAATTTTTTTTAATTTTTTTCAGCAACTTTGTTTGGTGCTATGTCTGCTACTTTCAGGAATGGTACAATACCATGGAAGTCGTAACTTGAATGTTTGTTTCCACCAAGCGTGTACTTTTCGGCTTTGGAATATCACGTGCCTGTACCAAATGTGGAAGGTCATTCCAAATTAAGAACCATCAACAAGGTGAGTAAAAGTTGTCAATTGATACTTTTCTTACATAGGTTAGAATGTCAAGACTTACGATTGCCAAGAAAAAAATGATGACCAGCTTAGAAGGGAGAGAAATTCCTTAAGTTAATAGCTCTGCCAGATGACATGGAATTTGGTTTTGGACCTTTGTATTGTGTGTTGTCATCCTTTTGATTGTTCATTAACCAAACCTTGAATCCATTTAAATGTTTAGCATCTACTCTTGTGGTTACAGATTCCAATGATAGAAACCCAAAATCCTATCTGTGGTAGAGTTTTGATAATCCCCTTGTGGCAGTTACCTGCCAAAAATGAAGATTGGAAAGAAGCTAATTACTGGGTTGGAGACATTCTTATCATCTTGGGTCATGGAATGATTATACAATGACTGGGAGTCCTGGGCAATGTTGACAGCTGAATTTACACGTAATGAAAGTGAGGCTTATTTGGAGTAACTACTCACAAACAGTTCTTTGTTGTCGAGATGTATTGACTCACAAATGCTCTCTCATTGACTTCATCCAATGGTCTCACGTTGCACATTACTTTGACCTTTTTGCTTTGCTTTTCTTACTTTCATTAGAGCAGATTCAACACGGGGGAAGACTTAAGTAAGCTTTGGTTCACAGCGTGTCTAAGTACCTGTTTCAATGCAACACGTCAATCTGAATGTCTATGTAATATTGAGATGTATGTTTCAAAAGTCACTCCCGTTGTGTTATTTTGACGAGTATTAGGAACGAAAAACACAAGAATCAACATGTTATTCCTTACTCGGTTTTTCTCCCTTACATGCTGTATTTACTATTAATATTGTATCTTGGCTCTTCTCTTACTGTTTCAAAAGCACTTTTTTAATCTCATACCCCGGCGCCGGGGCCGGCTTTTAAATCCTTTTTCCTGCAAGCACTTCAATTTTTTCAAAAGAAAATTATGGTTAACTTTAGAATGCTGTGTACTGTATGCTTCTTGTTATTCTTGTTTATAGGAACATCCACTTCACTAGACATGATTTCACCAAATCATTCCATCAGAGATGGTGAGACTTTAGTATCGGCTGGTGGAACTTTTGAACTAGGATTCTTCAGCCCCGGGAACTCAAATGGTAGATACTTGGGAATATGGTACAAGCTATCTCCTTCAACAGTGGTATGGGTGGCCAACCGGGACAAACCAATCAGCAATGCCTCTGGAGTTTTAGAAGTCAACGATCAAGGAGTTCTTGTGCTTCACAACGGCACAAACAACACCTTCTGGTCGTCCAATGCATCAAGAGCAGTAGAGAATCCGATCGCACAGCTTTTGGACTCAGGAAATCTTGTTGTGATGGATAGAAATGATCATAATATGGAGAATCTGGTATGGCAAAGTTTTGATTATCCTTGTGATACTTTGTTGCCAGGAATGAAGCTTGGATGGAATCTAATGACACGCCTAGATAGGTTCCTATCATCATGGAAAAGTACAGATGATCCTGATCTTGGAGACTATTCATTTAGAATAGACCTTGGAGGCTATCCACAAGCAGTTCAAATGAAGGGAACTGTTATAATGACCAGGGCAGGGCTTCTAAATCGTAAGCAATCTCCACAGTTTAAAGCTGAATTTGTTTGGAATGAAAAGGAGATATTTTGTAAGTTTCATCTCCTTGACAATTCTACATTCTTTAGACTTATAATGACCCCTTTCGGGAGTAGGCAGGTTTTCCATTGGACAAGTGAAACCAATAGCTGGGAGATAGCCTGGTCTCAGCCATCAGTTCAGTGTGACAATTACGCATTATGTGGTGTAAATTCTATCTGCAGTTCTGTGAGCACTCCACATTGTGCATGCCTGAAAGGATTTGCACCAAAATTTCCAGGAGAGTGGAGCAAGTCAAATTGGTCTAGTGGTTGTGTTAGGATCAATTCATTGAGTTGTAGCAAAGATGGGTTCGTGAAGTACACGGGCATGCTTCTTCCTGACACATCTTCTTCTTGGTATAATAAGACCATGGTCCTTCAAGAATGTGAGAATTTATGTCTGCAAAACTGTTCCTGCACAGCATATGCAAATTTGGATGAACGAGGAGGGGAAAGTGGCTGCTTACTTTGGTTTCATGATCTGATTGACATGAGGCAATCATCTCAAGATGCACAAGACATTTATGTACGAGCGTCTTTCTCAGAGCTAGGTAGCCTCTTTGGTTTTCTGCATTTGTTTTTGCTTTCTAATTTATGATAGACTGAAAGATACTTTCGAAATATATCAGTGTAAAGGGTTATGGAGAGAGCCCTTCGAAGGGTGAACTAAGGGTGTGAGAATTTTTAGTCCTACTTTTCCATTTTCCCTATATTTTTCAACAGTTAACATGAAATTAGTTTTGTTGTCCCAATTTATCTCATCTATGTTTTTAGGCAAGTGGTTACATCATTAATCACCTTTTGTTGTCCTAAATATTTGGCATGCTGATTGAGACTGCTCTTTAATATTGATGTCACAGACCATAACCAAAAGAATGAGCTCAGCAAGAAGAAGCTAGCGGGCATCATCACTGGCTCTTCTGTTTTCATGATGTGCATAATACTTGGACTACCCATATGTGCATGGAGAAATAAACTTGACAAGCCAGGTAAGTGAAGGATATTTAACCTTCGACTAGTTTCAATATTCTGGGCCTAACATAATCTCAGGATCTTTGGAATGATTCTTAATCTCCGTCTGATTATGATTTTGTATGTTTTTGTTTTATTGATGTAATTAATCATTCAAGCCTAAACTTCTCTTAAACCCCAACTTCCCCTTACCCAAAAACAAAACCTGTAATCTATGTTAATTGTAGAACTTAGAGAATATTTCTAATCAGCAAATAAAAATTCCTGCAGAGGTGCCAAAAATAACTTTATGGAAAAAACTTGTTAGGAAAAGAGAGAAGGAGGACAACGATCTGCAAACATTTGATTTATCAACCATAGTTTATGCTACTAATAGCTTTTCTAGCCACAACAAATTGGGAGAAGGTGGCTTTGGAGCCGTGTACAAGGTATTAATTTGGTTATGTACACCATGATATTGTATTCTTCACAAACTCTATGATCCTAACAATTGCTATCAGGGTGTGCTTGCCAATCGGACAGAGATTGCTGTCAAGAGGCTTTCCAAGAATTCTGAGCAAGGACTAGATGAGTTCAAAACTGAAGTTCAGTTAATTGCTCAACTCCAGCATCGGAATCTTGTAAAGCTTTTTGGTTGTTGTATTCAAAAAAGAGAGAAACTGTTGATTTATGAGTTCATGCCCAACAGGAGTTTGGACTACTTTATTTTTGGTTCATATCTTAACCATATTGGGTTTTTGATTCTCTTTTACAATTATCCAATACTGCAGGTAGATGTCAAACTAACTTTGGATGTTATTAACATGACAGATGATGGTAGAAGAAAATTATTAGATTGGACTAAGTGCTTGCAAATTATTAGTGGGACAACCTGAGGTCTAGTTTATCTACATCAAGACTTAAGGCTAAGAATAATCCATAGAGATTTGAAAACGAGCAATATTCTTCCTGATAATGATATGAGTCCAAAAATATCGGACTTTGGTCTTGCTAGGATATTTGGAGGAGACCAAACTGAGGGCAATACAAAGAGAGTGATGGGGACTCAGTAAGTAGGCTAATAATTGTTTATTAATTGAAGCTGCAACCATTTTTCTCTGCCATGATTTTTATAATGTGATATACATGCCACAATGCAGTGGTTATATCTCTCCAGAGTATGCAGTGCATGGCTCTTTCGATGAAATCTGATGTGTTTAGCTTTGGTGTTATTGTGCTTGAGATAGTCAGTGGGAGGAAGAATGGGGGATTCTCTGTCCCACATCAACATCTTAACCTTCTTGGACATGTAAGTAATGATCAATAATAGCTATAGAGTTTGATAAAAAGTGATTTTATCTTGCTTCTTGCAAACTGCCAGTCACTTAGTAATTTTTAATTTGAATGTTTTCTAGGCATGGAAATTGTGGAGTGAGGACAGGCCTCTGGAGCTGGTAGATGAATCACTTCTTGTTGGTGATGCAGTCATTCAAGCTCAAGTGTTAAGATGTATTCACATGGGGCTTTTATGTGTGCAAGAGAGACCAGAAGACAGGTCTAACATGTCATCTGTAATTCATGTGCTGCATGATGATAAACCACTTCCAAGGCCAAGGCAACCAGGATTTTATCCACACCGAGAAAGTAGTTCTTCACCCAAACATAGTGAAGTTTGTTCAACAAATGATGCTTCCATCACCTTGTTAGAGGCAAGATAGTATATATTAGTTTCAATGCAAATTAGGAGATTATTCAGTAGTGTAAAGTGCTTGTGTGCATACTTGATTCATAGTGGAGCCATTTACAATGTGCTTAATAATGAGATTAACATCAATCACTATTTAAATATGCATAATAATGGCTGCGTTGTTGGCCTATGAAGTCTTTTCTCTAAATTATGAATGGAGCATTGTTGTCCAGAATTTCGTATCATGCTTTTGAACATTACCTTGGTGTTTCAACAATCATGTTGTTGGTTGTTTCTTAAATATTCCGGTCCAAACTAAACTCTTAGAACTTTCTAGTACAGTAGTGGTAGTTGCACAACTTTACACAATCCCCACACACAAACTTTCTACTAAATTTTTCTGAGAGGCACAAGAGAAAGGGAAAAAAATAAATGGTGGTCAAGAAAGGGTAGAAGTGGTAAATCAAGTATAAAATTATTTTTATATATAAATATTAATTTAAATCTTAATTAATTTTAGCCATTACATTTACTGATCGAAGGTGGAAATTTTATCTCCACATGGTGACAAACTTATTTCTCGCCAGGTAAGAAGCCGCTTTCTTCTCTTATTTCAAGTGTTTGAAATTGTTTGCATTTTGATTTCATGTGATCTTGATCCTCTCTGACGGTAAATAGAAAATTTGACATGATCCATCTTTATAATATTTGATCTTAATCTTGAATTGACCAGAATGCCTTTAAATTTTAAAGGGAAGGGAAGGGAACTCAAAAGCCAGGACCAGTTTGTTTCAGAACATACTTGGGACGTTGGGATTTTAAGGTAAAAACGAACACATGGTATGGTACAATACCGTGGAAGTCGTAACACCAAACTGAGATGTTGGAGTCAAGCTCATTGTTAGAGGCAAGATAGCTGCATGTCAGAAAAATTGTGGCGGTTGTTTAACATGATGCACACCTGCTCTGGGACTGTCATTTGAAATGATGTGCTTGCCATCGGTACTAGGTAGAAAAATGCGCAATATGAAATAATGATAAAGCCTGCTAAGTATTGCAATAAAATATTAAAGGATAAATTACATTGACGTTTCATAAGATTTGGTGAAATGCAGTTTACCTTCTTCACTATTTGTGAAATTTGCTCAGGAGGTCTTTGAGTTTGTAAAATCATTATACAAATTTTTTCTGAATTTATAAAAGCATTACATTGACCTCCTCTTTATCCCACAATGAACAATGTATTCAGGGAAAGTTAGACTCATTAGGACAAATAGAGGGGAGTCGGAGTGAATTTCATTAAACCTCATGGGAAGATAAGTGGAATTTGTCTTATATTAAATCAAATATATGGTTCTTATTCTCTTTGGTTTACATATTCACCTCATTTGTTTTCCCTTTTCTGTTCTGAGGATATAGCTTGTCCTTGACCTTCCTTTTGTAGCGGCTACGTTCAAGGCTTCAAGCATACATTGTTCTTCTCTTCTCTGAAGTGCTTGAAATTGCTAGCATTTTGAAGTAACGTGATCTTGATCTCTCGGACTGTAAACAGAAAAACCAGTGGCATCATCCATCTTTGAAATATTTGATCTTAATCTTGAATAAAATAAAAGGGCTAAAATTTAAAGTGGTTGTCCTTTTTCCAAATGTTTATATTGCCTGCTATTAATATATAATTTCTTAATCTAAGTTTGTGTCTATTTAGATTAGTTTATCCTGCATTAAAAGATTCAATCAAAGGCGTTTTCTAGAGCATTTTAATTATATTTTAAATAAACAAAATGAGTCAATTCAAATATGTAATCAACATTTTAATGATTTTTCATTTTTTTTGGGAAAAGTAAAATATGTTGGTCTCTCATGAGAGCAGTGGTCACCAAAGACGTCAACCAATGCTGTAAGGTTAATTTGCACTTTACTTTGACTGCTTTGCTTTGTTTTTCTTACTTTTATTCGAGCATATTCAACTGAAGGGAAGGGAACTAACTAAAATGTCAGAGTCAATTTGTTTCAGTTCATACTCGGGAAGTTAAGATCTTAAGGTCAAAAACGAAGACTTAAGTGAGCTTTGGTTCACACGGTAGCTTAGTGCCTGTTTTGATGCAACACGTCAATCTGAATATAACTATCTTCAAACTTCATTGTCTATTTAATATTACTTGCTTTACAAATCACTCATTGTGATTGATATTTTATATGTGATTTTGACAAACAGCACTTCAATCGTGTTATTTTTACAAGGATTAGAAACAAAATCAAGCAACAGAGGAATCAATCATTGAACACTTTATACCACTACTCTCTGTTTGTGCCTTCTTCATTCCTTATTCCACTTTGCTCCCTTTCCGTTGGAAATAGTATTGTTATCTTGGTTCTTTTTTATGTTTCAAAAGCACTTTTAGTTAACCCCACTACCCCTTAAATTCTGTGTCCGTGAAGCACTTCATTTCTGAAAAAAAAAAGAAAAGAAAGGAAAGTAAGTATGATGAACTTTAGAATCATGTGTATTATTTGCTTCTTATTACTGTTGTTCATAGGAACATCCACTTCAGTAGACATGATTGCACCAAGCCAATCCATCAGAGACGGTGAGACTTTAGTATCGGCTGGTGGAACTTTTGAACTGGGATTCTTCAGCCCCTGGAACACAAATGGTAGATACTTGGGAATATGGTACAAGCTATTTCCTTCAACAGCGGCATGGGTGGCCAACCGGGACAAACCGATCAACAATACCTCTGGAATTTTACAAGTCAACGATCAAGGAGTCCTTGTGCTTCACAATGGCAGAAACTACACCTTCTGGAATTCGACTGTATCAAGTAAAGCAGAAAATCCAATTGCACAGCTCTTGGATTCAGGAAATCTTGTTGTGAGAGATGGAAACGATAGTAATATGGACAACCTGTTATGGCAAAGTTTCGATTATCCTTGTGATACTTTGTTGCCAGGAATGAAGCTTGGATGGAATTTAGTGACAGGCCTAGATAGGTTCCTATCATCTTGGAAAAGCACAGATGATCCTGATCTTGGAGACTATTCGTTTAGAATTGATCGTAGAGGCTATCCACAAGCAGTTCAAATGAAGGGAGCTGTTATAATGACCAGGGCAGGGACATGGAATGGACTTACCTTTTCTGCACGTCCAGTTCATTATACCAGTCCACATCTTAAATCTGAATTCGTGTTCGATGATAAGGAGATATTTTATGAGTTCCAAGTCCTAGATAATTCTACTTTAGTCAGAGTTATAATGTCCCCTTCGGGTAACAGGCAGCTTTTCCATTGGACAAGTGAAACAAGTGGTTGGGAGCTAGCCTGGTCTCAGCCATCAGTTCAGTGTGACAATTATGCATTGTGTGGTGCAAATTCTATTTGCAATGATGCGAACAGTCCAAACTGTGCTTGCTTGAAAGGATTTGCTCCCAAATATCCAGGAGAATGGAATATGTCAAATTGGTCAAATGGATGTGTTAGGATCACTCCATTGAGCTGTAGCAAAGATGTGTTCATGAAGTACACAAGCATGGTTCTTCCTGACACATCTTCTTCTTGGTATGATAAGACCATGGTTCTCCAGGAATGCAAGCAGTTGTGCGTAGAAAACTGTTCTTGCACTGCATATGCAAATCTGGATAGAACTAGAGGAGGAAGTGGCTGCTTACTTTGGTTTCATGACCTGATTGACATGAGGCAGTCCTCAGAAGGTGGACAAGACATTTACATACGAGTTCCATCTTCGGAGCTAGGTAGCCTCTTTGGTTTTCTTCATTTTGCTTTCGCTTTCTGATTGACTACATGAAATTTTCAAAATATATCAGTGTAAAGGTTAAGGAGAGGGTGCGGTTTGTTGGGAAAATACACCACTTCCCCTCCTTGAGAATCACCCTAAATAGAGAAATAAAATAGGAATACAACCACAACACAATAATTTAACGTGGAAAACTCCAAACCGGAGAAAAACCACGGCCGCTGTCAAAAAGACAACCAGAGAATAACACTATGTGAAAATTATTACAACACATAGACTTCACTCTCAAACACCCCATTGGCTCCCAGTACACCCACACTCTCCAAAGCAAATATTTAAACTACATCTCACAACACTCTAAAACAAGAGTACAGAGAAAAGAAAGTCAGACACATGCTTTGAGTGTTTCCGACTGGTGCATCTTGAAATGGAGAACTTAGGCTCATATATATAGCCTTGACAACCTCCTCCCATCCCAATTTTTACCAATGTGGGACTTCTTTCCCAACCCAATTTCAATCAAATACTCAACAATCTCCACCTTGATTGAAATAAACACAGCTTCAGCTTCCATTGTCAATAACCGACAATCCCTTGCTGTCATTGTCTATACCGACAATCATAATTCAAAGAACTATCATACTCCACCATAAAAGGTATACTCACTCGGAATAGAACAATTCCAAGAATTTCACCTTTACACATGTCGAAACCTTGCTGAAAAATTTATGGTGCAACTTCCATGTTGGCTCTCTCAGAAAGTTCTTCAGCCATCGACATAACTCCCACCACACACCCTGCATCTCAACGCCAATCAATGCCCGTGTGCAACTGTGGATCCGCTAGTCATACTTTCATAATATCATCACACATCTTGCATTAAAAGCAATGCTCATGTGCAATCATGGACCTACTAGCAACACATTCATAATCCCACCACACACCTTGCATAAATACCAATGCCCGTGTGCAATTGTGGACATGCTAGCAACACCTTCATAATCTCACCACACACCTTGCATAAACATCAATGCCCGTGTGCAATTGTGGACATGCTAGCAACATTTTTTTTTTTTTTTGTGTAATCTTGATTGTATCATAACATCCTTGACTTGTATTTGCCACAAGCCAAAATCAATCCTTCCATCAATTTCTCTATCCAACCATATATTGGAATAGTGTACGCCAACTGTAAAACCATGCATAGGAGGGTTCCCAGGAAAGAGAGGTGGGTCCCAATGGACACGCTTAAATACCAAGTCTTTCCTTAGCCAGAACCTTTCCAAACTGCACTTACAGTATCACACTACCTTCCACCAACAGCAACCAAGGATGATCTCCAAGCACCAGGGACAAATTCTTTTTTGATGTGGAAGATCAGACTAAGCTGCAACCACAGAGCATACTAAGAATGCATACTAAGAATAAATCCCACCGAACCAAAGCTCTGATACCAATTCCCCTCCTTGAGAATCACCCTAAATAGAGAAATAAAATAGGAATACAACCACAACACAATAATTTAACGTGGAAAACTCCAAACCGGAGAAAAACCACGGCCGCTGTCAAAAAGACAACCAGAGAATAACACTATGTGAAAATTATTACAACACATAGACTTCACTCTCAAACACCCCATTGGCTCCCAGTACACCCACACTCTCCAAAGCAAATATTTAAACTACATCTCACAACACTCTAAAACAAGAGTACAGAGAAAAGAAAGTCAGACACATGCTTTGAGTGTTTCCGACTGGTGCATCTTGAAATGGAGAACTTAGGCTCATATATATAGCCTTGACAACCTCCTCCCATCCCAATTTTTACCAATGTGGGACTTCTTTCCCAACCCAATTTCAATCAAATACTCAACAATCTCCACCTTGATTGAAATAAACACAGCTTCAGCTTCCATTGTCAATAACCGACAATCCCTTGCTGTCATTGTCTATACCGACAATCATAATTCAAAGAACTATCATACTCCACCATAAAAGGTATACTCACTCGGAATAGAACAATTCCAAGAATTTCACCTTTACACATGTCGAAACCTTGCTGAAAAATTTATGGTGCAACTTCCATGTTGGCTCTCTCAGAAAGTTCTTCAGCCATCGACATAACTCCCACCACACACCCTGCATCTCAACGCCAATCAATGCCCGTGTGCAACTGTGGATCCGCTAGTCATACTTTCATAATATCATCACACATCTTGCATTAAAAGCAATGCTCATGTGCAATCATGGACCTACTAGCAACACATTCATAATCCCACCACACACCTTGCATAAATACCAATGCCCGTGTGCAATTGTGGACATGCTAGCAACACCTTCATAATCTCACCACACACCTTGCATAAACATCAATGCCCGTGTGCAATTGTGGACATGCTAGCAACATTTTTTTTTTTTTTTTGTGTAATCTTGATTGTATCATAACATCCTTGACTTGTATTTGCCACAAGCCAAAATCAATCCTTCCATCAATTTCTCTATCCAACCATATATTGGAATAGTGTACGCCAACTGTAAAACCATGCATAGGAGGGTTCCCAGGAAAGAGAGGTGGGTCCCAATGGACACGCTTAAATACCAAGTCTTTCCTTAGCAGTAACCTTTCCAAAGCGCACTTACAGTATCACACTACCTTCCACCAACAGCAACCAAGGATGATCTCCAAGCACCAGGGACAAATTCTTTTTTGATGTGGAAGATCAGACTAAGCTGCAACCACAGAGCATACTAAGAATGCATACTAAGAATAAATCCCACCGAACCAAAGCTCTGATACCAATTGTTGGGAAAATACACCACTTCCCCTCCTTGAGAATCACCCTAAATAGAGAAATAAAATAGGAACACAACCACAACACAATAATTTAACGTGGAAAACTCCAAACCGGAGAAAAACCACGGCCGCTGTAAAAAAGACAACCAGAGAATAACACTATGTGAAAATTATTACAACACATAGACTTCACTCTCAAACACCCCATTGGCTCCCAGTACACCCACACTCTCCAAAGCAAATATTTAAACTACATCTCACAACACTCTAAAACAAGAGTACAGAGAAAAGAAAGTCAGACACATGCTTTGAGTGTTTCCGACTGGTGCATCTTGAAATGGAGAACTTAGGCTCATATATATAGCCTTGACAACCTCCTCCCATCCCAATTTTTACCAATGTGGGACTTCTTTCCCAACCCAATTTCAATCAAATACTCAACAATCTCCACCTTGATTGAAATAAACACAGCTTCAGCTTCCATTGTCAATAACCGACAATCCCTTGCTGTCATTGTCTATACCGACAATCATAATTCAAAGAACTATCATACTCCACCATAAAAGGTATACTCACTGGAATAGAACAATTCCAAGAATTTCACCTTTACACATGTCGAAACCTTGCTGAAAAATTTATGGTGCAACTTCCATGTTGGCTCTCTCAGAAAGTTCTTCAGCCATCGACATAACTCCCACCACACACCCTGCATCTCAACGCCAATCAATGCCCGTGTGCAACTGTGGATCCGCTAGTCATACTTTCATAATATCATCACACATCTTGCATTAAAAGCAATGCTCATGTGCAATCATGGACCTACTAGCAACACATTCATAATCCCACCACACACCTTGCATAAATACCAATGCCCGTGTGCAATTGTGGACATGCTAGCAACACCTTCATAATCTCACCACACACCTTGCATAAACATCAATGCCCGTGTGCAATTGTGGACATGCTAGCAACATTTTTTTTTTTTTTTTGTGTAATCTTGATTGTATCATAACATCCTTGACTTGTATTTGCCACAAGCCAAAATCAATCCTTCCATCAATTTCTCTATCCAACCATATATTGGAATAGTGTACGCCAACTGTAAAACCATGCATAGGAGGGTTCCCAGGAAAGAGAGGTGGGTCCCAATGGACACGCTTAAATACCAAGTCTTTCCTTAGCCAGAACCTTTCCAAACTGCACTTACAGTATCACACTACCTTCCACCAACAGCAACCAAGGATGATCTCCAAGCACCAGGGACAAATTCTTTTTTGATGTGGAAGATCAGACTAAGCTGCAACCACAGAGCATACTAAGAATGCATACTAAGAATAAATCCCACCGAACCAAAGCTCTGATACCAATTGTTGGGAAAATACACCACTTCCCCTCCTTGAGAATCACCCTAAATAGAGAAATAAAATAGGAACACAACCACAACACAATAATTTAACGTGGAAAACTCCAAACCGGAGAAAAACCACGGCCGCTGTAAAAAAGACAACCAGAGAATAACACTATGTGAAAATTATTACAACACATAGACTTCACTCTCAAACACCCCATTGGCTCCCAGTACACCCACACTCTCCAAAGCAAATATTTAAACTACATCTCACAACACTCTAAAACAAGAGTACAGAGAAAAGAAAGTCAGACACATGCTTTGAGTGTTTCCGACTAGTGCATCTTGAAATGGAGAACTTAGGCTCATATATATAGCCTTGACAACCTCCTCCCATCCCAATTTTTACCAATGTGGGACTTCTTTCCCAACCCAATTTCAATCAAATACTCAACACGGGTTTGTGAGAACTCATAGCTCTCTTCCATTTCTCCTGCATTCTTCAAACAGTGACTGCAGGAAATTACTTCTGGTTGTCTCAGTTTATCTCAGTTATGCTTGTAAACAACTTTTTGTGGGTTGACTATACAAATTGTTTATGATAGAATACCGTGTTGTCATCTAATACATGTGTAAACCGAGCTTGGTTTTTGCTGCTGCTGCTGTTGTATGTTTGCTACAGCAGAAATGACATTCTGCTGTGTAGCCCTGCTCACTGTCACTTTTCCCTTCTTTTCTCCTATACCTGAATTTTTTGGCATGTTAATTGAGATTGCTCATTAATACTTGTCCCAGACCATAATCAGAACAATGGTTTCAGAAAGAAGAAGCTTGCCGGCATCATCGTTAGCTCTACTGTGTTCATCATGTGCATAATGCTTGGGCTGGCGATATATGTATGGAAAAACAAACTTGAGAAGCCAGGTGAATTCATGATATTTAACTTTCGATAAGTTGCAATATTATGGGAGAAATATAATTTCAAGATCCGATGAAAAAGTCTTACTCTGTATAATTATGGTTCATATATTTTCATATTATCAACATAATTACTAATTCAAGCCTAAGAATTTTCATCTATGTTGATTCTGGAACTTCTGATATATCACTAAGAATTCCCAACAACATTTTCTGCAGGGATTTTTAAAATAATTTTCTGGAAAGAACTTGTTAGAAAAAAGGAGAAGCAGGACAATGATCTTCAAACATTTGATTTATCAACCATAGTTTGTGCCACTAATCGCTTTTCTAGCCACAATAAATTGGGAGAAGGCGGCTTTGGAGCCGTGTACAAGGTATTAGTTTATTATGTACACCATCATATTATTCTTCACAAACTATATGTTCCTAACAATTGTTATCAGGGTGTGCTTGCCAATGGGATGGAGATTGCTGTCAAGAGGCGTTCCAAGAATTCTGAGCAAGGACTGCAGGAGTTCAAAACTGAAGTTCAGTTAATTGCTAAACTTCAACATCGTAATCTTGTAAAGCTTCTTGGATGTTGCATTCAACAAAAAGAGAAACTGTTGATTTATGAGTTCATGCCCAACAGGAGTTTGGACTATTTTATTTTTGGTTCATATTTTAACCATCCTGAGAATGTTATTTTCTTTTACAATCACCCTCATGTAGATGTCAAGCTAACTTCTGGTGTTTTCAACATGTTAGATGATGGCAGAAGAAAATTATTAGATTGGACTAAACGCTTCCAAATTATTAGCGGAACAGCTCGAGGCCTAGTTTATTTACATCAAGACTCAAGGCTAAGAATAATCCATAGAGATATGAAAATGAGCAATATTCTTCTAGATAATGATATGAATCCAAAAATATCAAACTTTGGTCTTGCTAGGACATTTGGGGGAGATCAAACTGAGGCCAATACAAAAAGAGTGATTGGGGACTCAGTAAGTAGGCTTACAATAGTTTAATATTTGAAGCTGCAGCCATTTTTGTTTGCCATGATTTTATAATGTGATATACATTCTATGATGCAGAGGCTATATCTCTCCTGAATATGCAGTGCATGGCTTTTTTTCAATTAAATCTGATGTGTTTAGCTTTGGTGTTATTGTGCTTGAGGTAGTTAGTGGGAGGAAGAACAGGGGATTCTCTATCCCACATCAACATCTTAACCTTCTTGGACATGTAAGCAATGATCAATAATAGCTACAGAGTTTGATAAAAAGTGATTTTATCTTGCTTCTTGCAAACTGCCAATCGCTTAGTAAATTTTAATTTGAATGTTTTCCAGGCATGGAAATTGTGGAGTGAGGACAGGCCTCTGGAGCTGGTAGATGAATCACTTCTTGTTGGTGATGCAATCATTCAAGCTCAAGTGTCAAGATGTATTCACATGGGGCTTTTATGTGTGCAAGAGAGGCCAGAAGACAGGCCTAACATGTCATCTATAGTTCACAGGCTGAATGATGATAAACCACTACCCAGGCTAAAGCAGCCAGCATTTTATCCACGCCAAGAAAGTAGTTCTTCACCCAAAAATAGTGAAATGTGTTCAACAAATGATGCTTCCATCACACTGTTATTGGCAAGATAGTATACTTTTGTTTCAATCCACAGCGTGAAGACTTGTCAGTGATTAATGAAGAATCAAGTTCTCAAAATAGAGTGACAAACTCTTTGTTAGAGGCAAGGTAGTATGTCAAAAGTGGTGGCTGTTTGGTCTGGGCAGGTGACAGCATGCATGCCTGGTCTGGGACTTTCATTTGAAATTATGTGCAGAATAATGCACAAAATGAAAGAATGAAAAAGGATGCTATTTGTTACAGCAATAATGTAAAAGATAGATCATATTATGTTGTTATTCTCTTTCAACACTTGCTTTTCTTGAGTAGAGTTTTGTGAATAAAACACTAGTGCCTGGAGAGTTTTATCCTAATAATGTGCCAATCCGACTCAAACCATATTAGCTGGAGTTAATTGAATTGCAGATATTGCTAGTCGTGTAGACCAAAAGACTAACTAAAAATTCTTCACATATTCACCTCATTTATTTTCCTTTTTATGTTAAAAGGATATTACCTTCCTTTTCTACGACTATACTCAAACATATATTTTCTTCTGTTATTTGGGTGCATTTATTTGTGATTATTTTGATAAACAATCACTTTTTTAGCCAAAAAAGAAAATCACTTTATGTATATTTGTGGATAATTTTTTAAAAATAATCAAATTTTTAAAAAAATCAATTTTCAATTTTTTTGTAGAAATTAAACCCGGTAGCTTCTGAAAAAAAAATGCTTTTTCAATTATATATAAATTTTAGTCTTCATAATCACTTTTTCAAAATCTAAATCATACGTGCCTTGAAGTGTTTGAAATTGCTTGCATCTTGATTTATTGTGATCTTGATCCCCCTTAGTGTAAACAGTAAACTCAGTGACATCATCCATCTTTATAATATTTTATCTTAATCTCGAATTGACCAAAAGGCCTAAAATTCAAAGGGACTTGGTCTCCATTTTCCAATTTTTATATGACAAATATTTCCATACATCACACCAGTTATTAATTTATAATTGTAAATCTAAATTTGCGTGAGATTTTAAGGTAAAAAATGGAGACCTAAATGATATTTTAAGTGAAAAATGAAGACACGGTATCTAAGCACATATTTTGATGCAACAGGTCTTCTGATTAGACTACCATCAAACTCGGTTGTCTATATAATATTACGCGTTATAAAAGTCATTGATTGTGACTGATATTTTATATATGGCTTTGACAAACCAAAAACTAATCATTGAACATGTTAATCCACTACCTGTTTGTTGTGCTTTTTTCATTCCTGACTTCATTTTTGCTCCCTTTCTGTTGTATTTAGTATTAGTATTGCTATCTTGGTTCCTCTCTCACTATCTCAAAAGCATTTTTCTGCTTTTAAAATCTCATACTGGTTCACCCCCTGCCCCTTAAATTCTTTGTCCGTGAAGCACTTCAATTTTCTCAAAAGAAAATCATGGTGAACTTTGGAATTATGTATAGTACTATTTGCTTCCTTTTATTTTTGTTCATGAGAACATTCACTTCACTGGATATGATTGCAGCAAGTCAATCCATCAGAGATGGTGAGACTTTAGTTTCAGCTGGTGGAACTTTTGAACTAGGATTCTTTAGCCCCGGGAACTCGAATGGTAGATACTTGGGAATATGGTACAAGCTATCTCCTTCAACAGTGGCATGGGTGGCCAACCGGGACAAACCAATCAACAATACCTCTGGAGTTTTGGAAGTCGACCATCAAGGAGTTCTTGTGCTTCACAATGGCACAAACAACACCTTCTGGAATTCTATTGGATTCAGGAAATCTTGTTGATAGAGATGGAAATGATAGTTATATGGACAACCTACAATGGCAAAGTTTTGATTATCCTTGTGATACTTTGTTGCCAGGAATGAAGCTTGGATGGAATCTAGTGACTGGTCTAGATAGGTTCCTATCATCTTGGAAAAGCACAGATGATCCTAATCTTGGAGACTATTCATTTAAAATAGACCTTAGGTTCTATCCACAAGCAGTTCAAATGAAGGGAACCGTTGTAATGACCAGGGCAGGGCCAGGGAGTGGCCTTACCTTTTCTGCACTTCCATATCATAAACAAATTCCACAATTCAACTCTGAATTCGTTTTGAATGAGAAGGAGATATTTTATGATTTCCAACTCCATGACAATTCTACTTTTGTCAGATTTATAATGACCCCTTCAGGGAATAGGCAGCTTGTCCACTGGACAAGTGAAACTAGTGGGTGGGAGATAGTCCAGTCTTAGCCATCAGTTCGGTGTGACAATTATGCATTGTGTGGCGCAAATTCTATCTGCAATTCTGCGAACACTCCAGATTGTGCATGCCTGAAAGGATTTGCACCAGGGTTTCCAGGAGAGTGGAACAAGACAATTTGGTCTAGTGGTTGTATTAGGATCAATTCATTGAGTTGTAGCAACGATGGGTTCGCGAAGTACACAAGCACAATCCTCCCTGATACATCTTCTTCTTGGTATAATAAGGCCATGGTCCTTCAAGAATGTGAGAATTTATGTCTGCAAAACTGTTCCTGCACAGCATATGCAAATTTGGATAAACGTGGTGAGGGAAGTGGCTGCTTAATTTGGTTTCATGATCTGATTGATATGAGGCAATCATCTGAAGGTGGACAAGACATTTATACACGAGTCCCAGAGTTAGGTAAACTTTTGGTTTTCTCCATTTCTTTTTCTCCTTCTGATTTCTCATTGACTAGAAGATATTTTCAAAATATTCAGTGTAATAGGAGGCTCTCGGCAGGTGAACTATAGTTGTGAATTTATTTCTCCTTTTTCGTTTCCCCTATATTGTTGAAACGATGACAGCAGGAAATTATGTCAGCTGTGTTTGTAAGCAACCATCTACAGCAGCAATCACCTTCTACTCTGTATCCTGCTCATTGGCACATATCTCCTCTATTTTTCAATAGTACCTAAATTCTTTATCATGTTAACTGAGGGCAATTTATTACTGATCTTTCAGACCATAATCAGAACAATGTGTTCAGAAAGAAGCTTGCAGGCATCATCACTGGCTCTGCTGTGTTCATCGTGTGCATAATACTTGGGCTGGCGATATGCACATGGAGAAATAAACTAGAGAATCCAGGTAAGTATATATGGTATTTAACCCTTGAGTAGTTGCAATATTTTGGGAGAAGTATAATTTCAAGATCTTAAGAATAAGTCCTATTCTCTGCCTGATTTTGATATAAACTTCAGCATCGTAATCTTGTAAAACTTTTTGGTTGTTGCATTCAACAAAGAGAGAAACTCTTAATCTATGAGTTCATGCCCAATAGGAGTTTGAACTACTTTATTTTTGGTTCATATCTTAACCATCTTGAGTTTCTTATTCTCTTTTACAATTACACTCATGTAGATCTCAAGCTAACTTTGGATGTTATTAACATGTCAGATGATGGCAGAAGAAAATTATTAGACTGAACTAAACGCTTCCAAATTATTAGTAGGACAGCTCAAGGCCTAACTAGTTTATCTGCATCAAGACTCAAGATTAAAAATAATCCATAGGGATTTGAAAACAAGCAATAATATCCCTATTGATAACGATATGAATCCAAAAATATCAGACTTTGGTCTTGCTAGGACGTTTTGGGGAGATCAAACTAAGGCCAAGACAAAAAGGGTGATGAGAACTCAGTAAGTAGGCTAACAATATTTTTTCAATTGCAGCTACAACCATTTTTCTCTACCTTGATTTTGATAATGTGATATACATGCTACAATGTAGTGGTTATATCCCTCCTGAGTATGCAATATATGGCTCTTTCTCAATGAAATCCGATGTGTTTAACTTTGATGTAATTGTGCTCGAGGTAGTCAGTGGGAGGAAGAATAGAGAGTTTTGTGCCCTATATCATGATCTTAATGTTCTTGGACATGTAAGTAATGATCAATTCTAGCTCTCGGGTTTCAATGAAAAGTGACTTTTGCTTGCTTCCTGGAAACTGCCAATCATCTAATTAGCAAAGTTTACTTTGAATGTCTTCCAGGCATGGAAATTGTGGAGTGAAGGGAGGCCCCTAGAGCTGGTAGATGAATCGATTGGTGTTGGTGATGCAGTAATTGAAGATCAAGTGTTGAGATGTATTCACATGGGACTTTTATGTGTGCAAGAGAGGCCAGAAGACAGGCTTAACATGTCATATGTAATTCATATGCTGAACAAAGATAAACCACTTCCCCGGCCAAGGCAACCCGCATTTTATGCACACCAAGAAAGTAGTTCTTCATCCAAAAATAGTCAAATGTGTTCAACAAACAATGCTTCCATCACATTGTTAGAGGCAAGATAGCATTTTTTTTTTTGTTTCAATGCAATTTAGGTGAGTATTCTATTGTGTAAAGAGTCCTTGTACATGATTCATTGTGAACCATTAGCAGTATGCTTAATGATTAGACCAACATCTATCACTATTTAAATAGATATAACAGTAGCATTGTTGAGCCGTGATTTCTTTTGTCTTTATTATGAATAGACTATTCTTGTCCAGAAATTTGCATCGTGCTTTTGAATATTACCTCAACGATCATGCAGTTAGTGGTTTTTGAAATATTCTAAACTTTAACTCCTAGAACTTCCAAGGAACTTGGTTATTGAACCTTAGCTATTCAAATTTCATTCAATGATTGAGATTAAATTTTATTACTATAAAAACTTAATTCTATAATAGCTCTTATTTAAATTTAAATATTTATTAAAAGTTAAGGACCAAAAAAAATATTTATTAAAAGTTACATTAGGCATTTTATGTGTGGCAAGAGAGACCAAATAACGGGCCTAACATGTCATCAATAATTCATATACTGAATGATGATAAACAACTAACTAGGGCAAGGCAGCCAGCATTTTGTTTTCATCAAAATAATTCTTCACCCAAAAATAGTGAAATGTGCTCAACAATTGGAGCTTCCATCTAATACCCCCTCCCCCCCCCCCCCCCCAAAAAAAAAAAATAAAACGAAGCTTGCATCACATTGTTGGACGCAAGATAGTAGCATATTATAGTTTATTACATGCAAATTAGTTGTGCATTCAGTTGTGTTGGTATCTTGTTTCATTAAATTTCTGATCAAGAATTCAGTTGTCTCTGGGTGAGTATACATGTTGGCATCAATCATTATTGAACTGAATATAATGACAACGTTGTTTTATGCTTTTGAACATTAGCTTGGTGTTGCAACCATGCATAAAGCTGTTGGCGGTTTCTTAGTTATGTTGGGAACAATGTAAGAGTAACAGTAATTAGCAATCAATATCAGGTTTGAACAACCCCTAACAGACCAAAAACAGTAAGGAAAAACAGAACAAGATTACCATGAACCTTGTGTTAGCAAAGGTGGCTTCTATGTTGGTTCGAAGCATATTTAGAATCATCAAATGATTCTAAATATGTTGGTTCGAAGCAAATGATTCTAAATATGTACTAGACTAAGATAAAAGCCATCTTAAAAGTTTACTTTCATTCTGATTAGTGTTGTGCTTGGTGGGATGGACTTGACAGAAAACCCCTAAATTAGACGCGAGTCTCCTCAAAATAAGAATGCTCTAATCAAAATTAAATCGATGCAAGATTAAACGTCTCAAAGTTGGTGGTTTTAAGTGCTCTAATATTTAGTTTTTAAAATAATATGTTTATTTAATTCTTACGAATGAAAAAGAAAAGAAAATGATAGAGTTTTATCTCATGGTGGGTCCAGTTCAATCCAAATTAGTTAGAATCAACTTCATTTTGGGTTTGAGTAGAAATTATGTAAGATTAAATTATTTTAATAATTGGTTATAAGTATAATTGCTTTTTTATATAATTAATTATGTGAAAATCAATTTAAGTTTTGATGTAATAACTTAAAAGTGATTTTAAAGTGGTGTGTTTTGTTTGAATAATACGAAAAAATTTAGTTTTATATAATAAGTTACTTATTTTCTTTTAAAATATTTGTCAATTTTGACTAAACAAACATATTAAGAAGAATAATAAATGATATTAATAATAAAGTAATATAGTTAATGAATGTGTATATCCCTACGTATTAATTAATATAATATAATGTTTAAGGTTAATATTATATAGAATGCTTTGAAAATGTGAAATTAATTAGAAATAATATTGGAAGAATAAAATTAATACTTTATAGAAATATGAAATTGATAGATATTATAAAATATGAAGTTGTCTAAAAGTGGATAGATATTTTGAAAGGAAGAAAGTACTAAAAAGGTAATAAAATTATTTGTTTATATTATATAATATTTTTTGGTAAATTATATTATATTACATTTAATACTTAATATTCATTTGGTAAAAATATCACAATTTTAAAATAATCAACTTTAACTAATAATTAAAATCTTAAAAAAAATTCTTATAATTATAAGTTATTCTTCAACTTAAGATTATTAATTTTTTATTATATTCTCTTTTCATCGAATCATCCAAATGATGAATTTTTTTTTTCAAAAGAATATTTGTTTTTTAAGCTCCACTTCATATATTGCGGATTTTTAGCTCCAATTGTTTTTTCTTTCTTTTTTTTGGTAGTTTTCGCTGATTTGAATAAGAAAAAATGAAATAAAATTAATCCTTGGTGGTGTAGGGTGTTCTGAAAAAAGGAAGATGAGGATGGGGCAGTGAAAGAGACAAATGAGGATTCAAAGGATAAATGTTCACCCCCCGACCTGTTTGATAAATTGTTTCAGAGGGCTTCCAACAACGTTTTCTCTTCCTCTCTCTCCCATAAGTTCAAATATTCATTCGGACTATCTGAGGCGCAGTTTCCCCAATGGCTCTGCTCCCACGGTTTTCCGACAAGCTTCGCGAACAAGGCCAAGTCCACGTTCAACTTCATTGGCTTTGGAATTGGCCCTAGTGCCCCATCGATACCCCACATATTGGATTCACATTACTCCTCACAACTATTGCAGGCAACATTTGTGTGCTACTCAACGTTCAACTCAGTTGTTGACCCGAAAAACCAAAAAAAAGCAAAAAAAAGAAGAAACATTGCGACCCCCAAAAAATAAAAAGAAATCAATTCAGATGTTGTTTGGAGTAGACACTAAACCAAAATACTCAGAACTTAGTTGATAAGAATTAAAAATGTTGATCGTATTAATCTTTTTTAGTTTATAATCAGCACACACGTTAATTCCATTTTAATATGACCGACTATGGGTTTTCATTTCTCCATTATGTCCCTAAATTTGGGATTTATTATTATGGTGTGTTTTATAAAGGGGTAAAAGCGGAGGATAAGTTTTCATGGATGATTTTTATGTGTAACTTTATACACATAAGTTATCTATGAAAACTCACCTTTATTTTTTATCCTTTAATCAAATGCACTCGGGTGTATTTAGTTAAAGGGTGAAAATAAGATTTTAAAATTTTCATGGATGAGTTTTTTATATAATTTTATATTTAAAATTTATTCATGAAAATTTTTATCCCATTGGTTCTCCCTAGCCAAATTATATTTTTTGTTGTTATTTATTTATTGATTTTTTTTGTCTTACTGTTATTATGTTGCTTAAGTTTAGGTTTAGGTAGCCATTGTTATTTACTACAAATCTTTCACCCCAATCGTATTATCATATGTTAGGTAGCCCATTTACACGTCGAAAAAAGAAAAATGTAGCCAATTTAAGTTTTGGGTCTCTTTTGTTGGTTCTTACAAAAGTCACCATATAAGATAAAATTTACATTTCTTTTGTTGGGATCTCTTAAACAATGGATAACATTATTTAATGAATTTAATTATGATGTGTTAATATATTATATAATAAATCTAATATCTTTTGTATTATCAATTTTATTAAATACTGCAATAATACATATTTGGTATCAATATAGTACATACTATTAAATTCACATTTTTATTAAGAAGAGACGAGAGGACAACAAGAAAGAAGTAGTTAGTCTCACCAAAAAAAGGTTGTAGTTAGAATTTGAGTCAAAGAGGATGGTCATAAGCATCTCTTTCGAACAATGAGATTGCATGATCAATTCATAACTTTGAAAAATAACCCGTTGTATTATTTTGACATGTATTCAAACTATAACATATAAAATATTAGCCCATTAAATAAAAAGATATATTCACAGAAAGAAAAAATGAGTCTTGTAAGTTTTATTCTTGATATTCACATATTTATAATTTTTACAAATTTTTTTTTAAGTGTATCTAAATATAAGGTGTTAAATTTTTATTTATATAAAAATAATTCTATTAGATAATCGGTGAATATTGATTAGGTAAGAGGGATTTGAATTTTATATAATAATCAAATGCATCGATATACTATATATTTTATAGGAAAACGTAAGTGATAATGATTAATAGGAAAAGTGATAAAATTATAAGTGAATGAAGTAATTTGAGATAAAATAAAAAAAAAAAGTGAAAAATCTAATTAGAAAAATCGGTTGTCATTCATATATATCATTGTCTAATCAATCAATATTGGACTGAGGAACATTACCTCACTGCTTTTATTCACCAGCTAATCAATATTCGACTGAGGAACATTCCTGTAAATTTATGGAAGAATGAGGGACTTGTACTGTTTCAGTTTTGACTCTTCATTGTTCCTTTTCGTTTGCGTTATTATCTTCTCCCTGCATTGCTCGAAGCACTATTTCTGTGAAGCTCCTTGTGCATATCTATGATCATAAAGAAGATTATGATGAACTATAGAATTATGGATATTTGCTTCTTATTGCTCTGGTTCATAAGAACATCCACTTCACTAGACATGATTGCTCCAACTCAATCCATCAGAGATAATGGTGACACCTTAGTATCAGCTGGTGGAACTTTTGAATTAGGATTCTTCAGCCCCGGGAACTCAAAGGGTAGATACTTGGGAATATGGTACAAGCTATCTCCTTCAACAGTGACATGGGTGGCCAACCGGGACAGCCCAATCAATGGTAAATCCGGAGTTTTAGAGCTCGACAATCAAGGAGTTCTTATGCTTCACAATGGCAGAAACGAAACCATCTGGTTGTCAGTTGTATCGAGTATAGCAGAAACTCCAATTGCACGGCTCTTGGACTCAGGAAATCTTGTGGTGAAGAATGAAAATAGTAGCGACATGAACCAATTCTTATGGCAGAGTTTTGACTATCCATGCGACACATTATTGCCTGAAATGATGCTTGGATGGGATCAAGTAACAGGTTTAGATAGGTCCTTATCATCTTGGAACAGCACCGAAGATCCTAGTCAGGGAGAGTATATGATCAAACTAGACCGTCGAGGATATCCGCAAGTAGTTGAAATGAATGGCTCGGTAATAAAGGTTAGAGCAGGTCCATGGAACGGATTCTCTTTCTCAGGGTTTCCATATCATAAACCAGATCCTGCAGTTAATGAAAACTTTGTGTTGAATGAAAGAGAGGCCTATTATGAGTTTGAACTCCTGAATAGCTCAGTTTTCTCAAGGTATGTATTGACCCCTTCAGGTACTGGACAGCGTTTTGATTGGAGAAGTGACACAAGCAGTTGGCAGATGATGACAACTAATCCTCCAGATCAATGTGCCAATTATGGATTGTGCGGTGCATATTCTGTGTGCAACATTAGTAGCACTCCTGTATGTTCATGCCTTAGAGGATATGCACCAAGGAATCCAGAGGAATGGAATCTGTCTTACTGGTCTAATGGTTGTATTAAGAGCATCCCCTTTGATTGCAGTGATAACGATGGCTTCATGAAGTACAGTGGCAACAAGCTGCCAGATACGTCTTCTTCTTGGTATGATAAGACGATGGGGCTTGAAGAATGTCAAAAATCATGTCTGCAGAATTGTTCTTGTACAGCATACTCAAATTTGGATATTCGAGATGGTGGAAGTGGCTGCATACTTTGGTTCAATGAACTGCTTGACATGAGAAATTTTCCTCAAGGGGGACAAGACCTTTTTATCCGAGTCTCTGCTTCAGAGCTAGGTACGAAATCTTTCTTGTTTTTTCATAGAATGCTGTGGTGGGGGATTTAGGCGAAGGCAGTATGGATAGTGATCAGGTTAAATGTTTTTGGTTTACAAATTGAAATGCCAAGCAAAAGCAAAACTACAAATAATTGAAACAACAATCTAAGGTTCATATGGTAGTAAGAAATGGTGCTTGTTAATATTTTTGCAGCTTTGTTTATATGAATGGGTGTGATTTTCTCATAGATGATGACTGAATTAGATAATTTATGTTCTTTCTAGTAGTTCTTTTTTCCTCTCTCGAGTCTACTGAAGCATTTAGTTCACAGCAAAAGTAGCTGATTGAAACATCTATCAAAGTCAGTGATTGGTTCTACTTGCATTTGCCAAAGTGGTTAGTTTTTCTTTGATTTGTCAGGTGACCTGAAGGACAATAATCATGGGAGTATCAGCAAGAATAAGCTAATAGGAATTGCTGTTGGCTCCACAATTTTAATCGTGGCCACAATTTTTGGATTAACTATATTTGTGAGGAAGAAGAATCTCAAAATGTCAGGTACATGTTGTCATGCATATCTCTCAGCATCCAAGATATGATAGTAACAGAATAGAAAGGACATCCTTTAATACCATACCTAGTTTCTTGATATTGTCAATTTTCCAACATTTCAGGGATGACAAAAATATTTTACCCGAGCCACTTCAACAACAAACTAAGAAGGGAAGGCCAGGATTTGCCAACATTTGAGTTGCCAGTCATTGCCAAGGCTACTGATAATTTTTCAGGCACCAACAAATTGGGAGAAGGTGGTTTTGGATCTGTATACAAGGTAATTTATAATTATAATATTTGAGAATCATTTCATAGAAAGTATTACAAGTGTCTTTCATACTGAGCTTTAGGGTACATGTGTCATTCATATAGTGATTTAGGGCCCACTTTTTTAAACATTTATGTCTATAGATTTTTTTACTTAATTTATAATTAAATTATTAATTATTAATAAAATCTAATCTACTATCATTAAAGATTATGTGAATCAATAAAATTAGAATCATTAAGATTATGATTTACAATTAAAATTAAGAATCATTAGGAATGGAAAACAAATATCAAATTAAGAATCATTGAAAAATGGACTAGGTATAAATTTATTGGGGTAATTAAAATATTAATGGGGTCATTACAACAAAAAAAAAAGCATGTGATATGAAAAAAAAATAAAAAAAGGGAAAGCCATAATCAGATCAACAAAAAATTCTTCATTACAACAAAAAATCATGTGATATATAAAAAAAGAGGATTGGAATGCCTTGATCAGATCAACAAAAATGTCTCCTATTTGCTGTACAATTATGGCGTGCAAGATCCTTTAGGGGCAAATTTTTCTATCTTATTTTTGCATCCATTGTTATTAGATTTGATTTTATTATATCTATGTGATTCCTTGATTTATCATGTAACCATAACATCGGATAAAGCAAGACATGACCATTATTATTGTTCATTGAATCCCTATATATATTTAATCACCGATTTGGGTGTAAAGTAAAAATTTGTTAATTGCATTTGGATTACACTACTAATAATTAACAAGTCAAACTGATGAACAGATTCATTTGGCTAAAATAAAATGTAGTGAACCAATTCGTGATTATCTATTCTAATTTTCCTGATATTTAATAAAGGATTTCGTTAGGCTGATCATAGAATAGAGATGAATTTATCTCAAAATTTTACAGAGGAGCATTTTCTTTTCTATGAATCTATTTCGGATTGAAATGAAAGCAAACATTTGTCATTTCTAAAATTAAATAAAGTAAATAGCCACCTCTGAAAATACAAGGTGTCATCTGTGACTTGCATATTTGTAAAAGTAACAAATCCAGTCTTTTACATTTTTTTTTTGAGCGAGATATTCATTTATAAAATAATATATATCAATTGAAAAATATACACAATATTATATATTGTATGCAAATTATATTATTATTATTATTATTATTATTATTATAATTATAGATTATAAATCTACTATACTAATATCTCATACTCATTTCATGGAAACTATTACACGTGTCATTCATATAGTGATTTAGGCCCTACCTTTCTTAATCTTTATGTCTAAAGATTTTTTTTAAACATAGTTAACAATTTACTTATTAATTATTTTTATATGAAATAAAATCAAATATTAAAATTATTAAAGAATCAAATATTATAATCATTAAAAATTACAATTTGAACTAAGAAAGAACTCATGTCAATATAATTACAACTTACAATAAATTAAGAACCATTAATAGCCTCACATTATGAAGGTAATATAAAAAATTATAAAGGAAATATTTCTAAAATAAATAAGCTTTAAAATTAGTATTTTTTTTTCTAAAGAAAATGGGCAACTCAATTTGTTAACGAATTACTAATTGATTGATTTTGATATGATAATAATTCAAAATTCAATTTCTACCAAATTTATTCCTAATCAAACATTATAATACAAATATGATAATTTATTTTTAATCAAATATGATAACAATTGATATAATACTAATATTTAAGACTCATTACATAAAAAAAATTTCCATGCGTTATTCATAGAAAAATTATACCCCACATTTCATAATCTTAATACTTAAAGTAAGTTTTTGAATTTAATTTACCTTCTAATTATCAATTATTTTTTTCAATAATACCTTCATATCTCTCAACCATTAACAAAAGTAATATAAAAAATTAAAAAATAACATAAACAAAATTATAATTCAATATATTATACCATAAAAATTATATAGATAATTATAGTATTAATGATAATAAAGCTATTATATTTATATTGCATTAGTAGTCTTTATTATTATGGATATTTATATTTTAAAGTTCAAAGTATTTTTAAATATTTTTTATACAAACCCATAAATATTAATAGGAATTCAAATCTTCACGTGGAATAAGGAATGGAGACCCATGATGGAAATGTGAATTAGAATGGAGGCAAAATTCTAAATGAGGATGAGATTAGGGGAAAATTTTCTAACTTCAAATTTAGCACTTTTGAAAATCATAATAAAAAAATTATATTTACCTATATCACTATATTCTATTTAATTTTTTACAACTTGCATATTCCAATCTATTAATTCCATAATTTTTTCATACTAATTTTTTTTAAAAAAAACACCTTTAATTTTTCAACACTAAAATATTTTTAAAAAATTAATTCCACAATTTACACTTCTTTGATAATGATACTAAATATTTATTAATTTTAAAAATTAAATAATTATATTAATTTTTTATTCAAAATAATATTATAATTGATATACTACTTTAATAATTGAGATTATATAAATTAGAATTATATTTTTTTTGTACTAATTATTACACATTAATTATAACATATATTTTAAAATTGATATTTTAATTTATCAAAAGGATATACAAGGAAAAGACATGTAATTGAAATCATATAAATTAAATTTATTCATTATTTTTTAATTAGAAAATATATTTTATATTTTTATAAATTAGATATTTTAATTTACTGAAAAAATATAAACGGCTAGGGATGATAAAAAAAATTAAAAGTGGGTACATGAGGGAATTACCCACAATGGAAAAGGGATTTGAAACATATTTTATCTTCATAGGGATGATCGATAATGTTAAGCCCCCATTTGTTAAATGAGATAACGACGGGGATAGCACACCTTCATTTTTTTAATTATTTTTATTGTATTTATATTATGTATGCATTTTAATTTTAATTTAGATTATGTTTCATTCATAGTATTTGTTGTTATGGATATTTATTTTTCAAACTATAAAATATTTTTAAATTTTTTCTCTTTTTGACATTTGTTAATAAACCCCTGAATATCATGTGATTCAAAATTCCTACGGGAAATAGGAAATATGGACCCATAAGAGATATGAGAATGAGAATGAAAGTCAAAATTATAAACAGTGACGGGAGGAGTGGGACATGTTCCTTTTCTCATGGATACTCATTGTCCTCCCTATAAATGGCTCATGATATAGTAAAGTTATTCATTTATTCTCTTTCTTTATTCAACAATTTCAACTTTCGAAACGTGTAAAATTTTCATAAAATATGCTTTTTATTATTAGTTGTAGGTCATCTATCGAGATTTTTTCAACCTTATAAACATGATATTCAAAATAAGATATAAAATAGAATGACATATTTATATTTTCTCTACTTATTTAATTCTTTAAATATTAACTTACTTTTAAGATAATTTATATATTTAATTTTTAGTAATATATATTTAAATAAATTATTATTTACTTTCAATAATAATCAACAAACTATTTTTTATTATCTCCTCATGCCATGCACGGGTCTAACAACTAGTATAGCTATATATCTGAACAAGAATTTTTATCCCAATAAACATCATAAGTATTCTTGATGATGATTTTCAGGGTGTACTAATAGATAAGCAAGAGATAGCTGTGAAACGTCTTTCAAAGAACTCTGGTCAGGGGCTAGAAGAATTTAAAAATGAAGTTACATTGATCGCTAAACTTCAACATCGTAATCTTGTGAGGCTTCTTGGTTATTGCATTCAGGAGGAAGAGAAAATGTTAATCTATGAATACATGCCTAACAAGAGCTTGGACTACTTTATTTTTGGTTTGATACTTCAAGCCTTTATAATTCACTTCTGTTGTGACTTATTATTGTTCTTTTCATTATTATTATTTGTATATTATTATTCTTATTATTATAACCTATAAAGCTTGGGAATATGTTGAGAATGCAAATGGTGTAATAAATATGTATTTGAAATTAACCAGATGAAAATAGGAGCAAATCATTGGATTGGCATGATCGTTTCCATATTATTGTTGGGATTGCTCAAGGACTTGTTTATCTTCATCGAGACTCTAGATTGAGGATTATTCACAGAGATTTGAAAACCGGTAATATTCTTCTAGATGAAAATATGAACCCAAAAATATCAGACTTCGGTTTGGCCCGCACATTTTGGGGAAGTCAAGTGGAGGCTAACACTAACAAGGTTGCTGGAACATAGTAAGCTAGCTACTACTTAATTGATCATTTTTTCTTTATAGTTGCGTTTTTCACTCTTTCCACTTGTGAATGATGCTTCCAGTGGCTATATGCCTCCTGAATATGCTGTGCATGGGCATTTCTCAATGAAATCCGACGTTTTCAGCTTTGGTGTTATTATATTAGAGATGGTATGTGGGAAGAAGAATAGAGAATTTTTTGATCCGGAGCACTACCTTAATCTTCTTGGATATGTAAGTGGAATGACTTCCCATGTTACATCATAACTTAGTTGTCAAATTAAATTAGAATTACCTTCACCCCTACTTTTTTGTTTTTTTTATTCCAATGATGTTAGGCATGGAGACTATGGAATGAAGAGAGGCCATTGGCACTGATGGATAAATTTTTAGGTGAAAGATGCACTCCTTCTGAAGTCATTCGATGTATACATGTGGGCCTGTTATGTGTGCAACAAAGACCAGAAGACAGACCTGATATGTCTGCTGTGATTCTGATGCTGAATGGTGAGAAATCATTGCCCCACCCAAAGGTTCCTGGTTTTTACACTGGAAGGGATACCTCAAAAGCAGATTCTTCTTCCTCGAAAAATGATATTTCCGTCACAGTTTTAGAGGCAAGATAGAATATTAAGACTGAAGCAAATGAGAAACTCTTTGCAATGTAAATTATATGCGAGTTTACTGTGCTTGACACTGTATTTTGATGCCATAAGCTAGCTTCTCCCTCATCTTTCTCCTTTCATCAACATGTGGCCAGTATTGTTTTTCCAGTTTCATTGCTCATCTTGGTCAAATGAGTATTTGTAAAATCAGTATATTGAGTTTCACATTTGTTCTTGTATAAGTCTGAATTCCCTTATTCGACTTACTCTGGCATACTTTAGAAGAGATGGTATTTAGACAAGGATTGCTGAGAAGTTTTCCTTTAGTTACCGCTTCATCATGTGACACTGCAGTTACACAATGCTTCCAAGGTAGTTGATTGGCACTTTGTCATCTTCATGAATAGGGAAAAAAGTAAATAAAAAAAAACGGAAGGCGAAGTTTGTCTCTGTGAGGGTTTGTTTAACAAAGCGTTTGGCTTAAAGTGCACTTGTGAATTAGAATAACTCGATGGTGGTTGTCCTGATGTTACCAGCATTGATAGATGGAGAATGCAATGGGCAGAAGACAAACTAATTCAGCGTAGGTTGCAATACTTAATTTGGATATGGTTGGATGCAAGTGGAGACTTTGTCAATTTATATGTTAAACATTATAAAAATATTATAATATTGTCATCTATAATGATGTATATGTCGTATGTTATTCTTCTATTGCTTGAGAATTAGCAGTTAAAGGTGAGACCAATATAATTTTAGAAAATCTTATAGTCCTACAGTTATAATTTTACAAATAAAGCAGTGTCATGTGTGATTGTAATAAACTTTGTGTAAGGTCATAGTGTATTTCACTCTTGTTCCTATTAAAGAATGTTTCTGGTTGTAGCGTTGTGAATAGATAAAACTAGTACTTGAAATTATAGGTAGACCTGGCTCAAGCCAAATAAAATGTTTAGAGAAAAATAAATAAATAAATAAAAGCTGTCATTCTAAAATTGTATCATTCATGGCACGCATTAGGATAAGTCTTAATTCCTATGCTTCACAAATTTGTTTGATGGCCGCAGTTTGGTTGGAGCAATTTTCTACATCCACATTGGAAACTAGCAGTTGCCATTATTAGTCAAATTAGAAGTAAAAGTCGCACCAGCCCCCTAAAGGATACCTTTCCCGATGTAGATGCAAGGAGAATATGCACTCGAAGTCACAGTCTTCTTAATTTAATAGGTCATTAAGCACTTAATATAAACAGCTATGTGGTGGAGATTGCTGTGCTCTCTTATATTCTCCTTCACTTCCACAATCACTGCATTAAGCAGTATCACTCCAAATCAGTCCATACATCACAATGAAACCATGTTTTCAGCATCTGAAACTTTTGATGCAGGTTTCTTCAGCATTGGAAGTTCACAAAGACTATAATTCTGCATACGTTACAAGAATATATCACCTAGAACAATTGTATGGGGAGCCAATAGAGACACCCCATTAGAGGACTCCACAGGAGTTTTCAAAGTCACTGATGGAGGAAATTTTGCTATAGTTGATGGCAGAGGAGCAACAATCTGGTCCTCCAATGCATCAGGAACTGCTAAGAAGCCTATTCTGCAGCTCTTGGACTCCGGAAACCTTGTAGTGAAAGATGGTGCTAATTAATGAACCAGAAAATTTTTGTTATTATAAAAAATTAATTCTACAATAGCTCTTACTTAAAAGTTATATTATCCATTTTATCCTCTTCTTTCTTCTCCTTCAAAAGTCATCATCACCACCCAGCCCTAACACCTTCATCCCCGTGGACTAGTTTTTCATCGATAATCCTTGTTCCTTACCCAGAAAGTTATAAATGATAAAGAAAAGGAAAAAATAAAATAAATAGACATCACTATCCATTACATTACACAAACAAACACAATCTCCGCAAACTGCTATGCAAGCCACTGGATAACACTTTTCGTCCTTCTGAAACTTTATTCTGAATGAGTGAATGGTGCAGATTGTGTGTAAATGACTCATATAGTGCTAATTTGTATAAACTATTGAGAAAATGAATTTTAAAATATAAACGTTAGAAAAGAAATAGCTCTATTTTCTTTTTGTTAAGATGCTTATTCTTATCTAAACATGAATTTGTCATCATCTTCTTGTTTTTTAAAAATAAAAGAAAGAAGTGTAAACAAACGCATCTATAGTAGTATTAGACTTTGATGGGTTTTGAATCTAGAACACACGGATAAGCCAATTTAGAGGTGTGCCTGACATAGATATGTCAATTTAAAGCCTTTAATTTTGTAGCTCAATTCTGAAATCATAAAACATATTTTGGGTTTGCAAATTGAAATGGCAAGAACAAGCAGAAACCCCAAATAATTGAAACAATAATCTAAGGTTCACATGGCCGTGAGAATGATTCTCAATACCAGTAGTATAGCAGTGGAGCTTGTTAATTTTTGTGCTGCTTTATTTTTCTGAGTGGGTGATTTTTCTTATATATAGTGGCTGAATTATATAATTTATGCGGTTTTTAGTGTATTCCTTTTTTGAGTTTGAAGTGTTAGTCGAACAAAAGTAGCTGGCTAGCTGCATTTGCAAAGTTAGTGATTGGCTATAGTTTTAGCTTTTCAAATGTCATGTGGCCTAGAAGATAATAATCTAAATCAGCATTTGAAATCCAACTGCTGAATGTGTATATATATTTTGATGTGAAATGTTGAGTGTATAATGATCCTAGTTTATACCGTATAAAAAGTGTTTTCTAGAGCACTATTATTATATTCAAAAAACCAAATCAATTCAAGTATGCCATAACATTTTAATTTTAACTTTTTATCTTATATAAGATTAAATAAGCTAGTCCCGATAGCTATGAGAACAAGTAAACCAAAGGCCTCATCTATTACTTCAAGGTTACTTTGCATTTTACTTTGACTGCTTTGCTTTGCTTTTCTTTCTTCTAATCGAGCAAATTCAACAGAAGGGAAGGGATCTCAAAAGTCAGGACCAGTTTGTTTCAGATCACACTTGCGAAGTTGAGGTTTTAAGGTAAAAAACGAAGCCTTAAGTGATATTATAAGGTAAAAAACGAAGACACGGTATCTAAACACCTGTCCTGTTTTGATTCTACACGTCACTCTGACTAGAGCATCATCAAACCCCGTTGTGTATAGAATATTACTTGTTACAAAAGTCATTCATTGTGACTGATATTTTATATGTAGTTTTGACAAACCAAAAACCAAAAAGCACAAGAATCAATCATTGAACATGTTAAACAACTACCTGTGTTGTGCTTTTTTCATTCCCGACTCCACTTTGTTTGCTTTCTATTGTATTTAGTATTATTAGTATTGTTATCTTGGTTCTTCTCCTACTGTTTCATAAGCACTTCTTTGTCCGTGAAACACTTCATTTTTTATGGTGAACTTTGGAATGATGTACATTACTATCTGCTTCTTGTTATTCTTGTTTATAGGAACATCCGCTTCACTAGACATGATTTCGCCAAGTCATTCCATCAGAGATGGTGAGACTTTAGTGTCGGCTGGTGGAACTTTTGAACTAGATTCTTCAGCCCTGGGAACTCGAATGGTAGATACTTGGGAATATGGTACAAGCTATCTCCTTCAACAGTGGCATGGGTGGCCAACCGGGACAAACTAATCAACAATGCCGCTGGAGTTTTAGAAGTCAACAATCAAGGAGTTCTCGTGCTTCACAATGGCACAAACAACACCTTCTGGTCGGCCAGTGTATCAAGAGCAGCAGAAAATCCAATCACACAGCTTTTGGAGTCGGGAAATCATGTTGTGATGGGTAGAAATGATGGTCATATGGAGAATCTGGTCTAGCAAAGTTTTGATTATCCCTGTGATACTTTGTTGCCAGGAATGAAGCTTGGATGGAATCTAGTGACTGGCCTAGATAGGTTCCTATCATCTTGGAAAAGCACAGATGATCCTGATCTTGGAGACTATTCGTTTAAAATAGACCGTAGAGGCTATCCACAAGCAGTTCAAATGAAGGGAACCGTTATGATGACCAGGGCAGGGTCGTTAAATGGCCTTACCTTTTCAGCACTTCCATATCATCAGCAAATTCCACAATTTAACTCTGAATTCGTTTTGAATGAGAAGGAGATATTTTATGAGTTCCAACTCCTTGACAATTCTACTTTTGTCAGATTTATAATGACCCTTTCAGGGAATAGGCAGCTTGTCCATTGGACAAGTGAAACCAATAGCTCGAAGATAGCCTGGTCTCAGCCATCAGTTCGGTGCGACAATGATGCATTTGTTGGGTTTGGGCTCACTCCTATGTGGGGGAAAGCCCAAAACCAAGCTAGCCCACTTACCTAATTAGAGGAATCACTAGCGTAAGCTTAGAGAGCTCATTTGGTCACAATCCCGCAGCCACATACAGAGAGAAGAGAGAAACTCGGCCTCCACTTCCCATTCATTTTCTGTCACGATCTCTCACCTTTGATCGGTATTTGCGAATTCGTTCACCGTTGGATCGAGCTGAAATTTGGACAGCAGGTTCCTGAGAGGTGGTTCTTCATTCTGAACGGTCAGATCATTGAGAAAACGTCTGGAGTGTGAGATATTGCTCACGAACAGAGGTGCTGTTTCGGTTTACGGAATCAGCTTTTCTAGTTTAAGCTGTCACTGTAAACTGGCGTTTGTGAAGTTGTTCACCGTTGGATCGGGCTGAAATTTGGACAGAAGGTTCCAGACAGGTGTTTCTCCATTCTGAACGGTTAGATTGTGGAAATAAGGTCCGAAGGGTGAGAAACTGGTCTCGGATAGAAGCTCCAATTTTGGGGTATTTCACATTTCCTTGTTCTCAATTTTATGAATTGATAATTGGTTGGTTTTAGGTTGTTGTTGGCACGATTTGTGCATTTATTTGAGACTCTCTTGTACCTATTTTGATCATAGTGGAGTTATTTCATTGGTCTGGACGACCCGTGGTTTTTGTCTCTTACATTGAGGGAACTTTCAACGTTAAAAATCTTGGTGCATTGTTCCGATTATTGTTCTGGTTAATTTGTGTTGTTCACTACCATTATTTCGCTGCTAGAATTGTTACTCCTCTTGTTCTTGCAAGTAGGGAATTGTGTGTTTAGTTCCCAACATTTGGCATTAGAGCTCTATCTTGGGCATTATTGATTATAACTTGCTTGAATAATGGAGGCAAATACAAATAGAATGATATCATTGAATGGTAGTAACTATCATATATGGAAAGACAAGATGAAAGATATGTTGTTTGTTAAAAATCTGCATATGCCTGTGTTTGCTACACAAAAACCAGAGTCAAAAACTAAAGAAGAATGAGAATTTGAGCATCAACAAGTTTGTGGTTTTTTTCGGCAATGGGTAGAAGATAATGTTTATAATTACATTGCTAATGAGACTCATGCTAGAACTATGTGGGAAAGGATTGAATCCTTGTATGCTTCCAAGTCTGGGAACAACAAGTTGTATTTGTTGAATATGTTGATGAATCTAAGATACAAGGAAGGGTCTTCCATATCTGATCACTTGAATGAGTTTCAAGGAGTTTTAGATCAGTTGTCAGGCATGGGAATCAAGTTTGAAGATGAGGTTCAAGGGCTTTGGTTGCTAAATACTCTACCAGACTCTTGGGAGACATTTCGTATCTCTCTTACTAATTCTGCTCCTAATGGTGTGGTAACCATGCAACTCGTTAAAGGTGGTGTCTTGAATGAAGAAGTGAGAAGGAAGACTCAAGGTTCTTCATCTCACTCAGACATGTTGGTTACAGAAAATAGGGGGAGAAGTTAGAACAAAGGCACAAAGGGTAGAGGTAAAAGCAGAAGCAAGTCCAGATCAAGGTACAAAAATATTGAATTACTGTCATAAAACAGGGCACATCCAAAAGCATTGCTTTCTTTGGAAAAGGGAGAACAAATGTAAGCAAGAAAAGAAAGAACACAATAATGATCGTGTCTCTACTGCTACGTCAGAAGATCTTCTCATTGTAGGTTATGAGAATATGATTAATGTTGTATTTGGTGAGTTTGACTGGGTAATTGATAGTGGTGCCTCAATACATGTCACACCAAGGAAGGAATTTTTCACATCTTACACTTCAGGTGACTATGGAGTGCTAAAGATGGGCAATGATGGATTGACCAAGGTGATTGGTATGGGAGATATTTGTTTAGAAACTAACGTTGGAATGAAGTTTCTGTTGAAGGATGTTAAACATGCTCCAGATCTCCGCTTGAACTTGATTTCGGTCAGAAAGCTTGATGATGAAGGTTATGTTAGCACCTTTGGTAGTAGTCAGTGGAAACTTACTAAAGGCAACTTGGTAATGACTCGAGGAAAGAAGACCTCAAGTTTGTATGTGATGAAATCCACAATTGCAAAAGGCAATGTGAATGTAGTTGAAAGCAAAGAAGCTTCAGAGTTATGGCATAGAAGGCTTGGTCATATAAGTGAAAAGGGTATCAATTGTTTAGCTAAAAAGGATGTACTTTCTGGTTTGAAGAATGCAGAGTTGGAGAAATGTTCTCATTGTATGGCTAGAAAGTAGAGAAGATTATCCTTCAAGAAGCATCCTCCTTCAAGGAAATCAGATTTCTTGGAGTTGGTGCACTCTGATGTTTGTGGTCCACTGAAGGCAAAGTCTTTTAGTGGTGCTCTTTATTTTGTAACTTTCATTGATGATCACTCAAGAAAGCTTTGGGCTTATGCTTTGAAGACCAAGAATCAAGTCTTGGAGAAGTTCAAAGAATTCCAAGTTTTGTAAGAAGCTTAAATGCATTCGTACTGATAATGGTGGTGAATATTGTGGACCATTTGATGAGTATTGTAAAGAGCAAGGTATTAGGCATGAAAAGACACCTCCTAAAACACCTCAGCTAAATGGTTTGGCGGAGAGGATGAATAGGATGTTAATTGAAAGAATTAGGTGTATGCTTACTGAAGCAAAGCTGCCTAAGCATTTCTGGGGAAAGGCATTGCTTATAGCAGTACATGTGATTAATTAGAGTCCTGCTATTGCTTTAGATAATAATGTTCCAGATAATGTGTGGTTTGGCAAGAATGTCTCTTATAATCACTTGAGAGTGTTTGGGTGCAAGGCATTTGTTGATGTTCCAAAGTATGAGATATCTAAGTTGGATGTGAAGACAAAGCAATGCATCTTTATTGGATATGGTCAGGATGAGCTTGGCTATATGCTCTATGACCCAATTGATAAAAAACTTGTGAGAAGCCGTGATGTGGTGTTTGTCGAAGACCAAACCATTGAAGATATTGAGAAAGTGGAGAAGACTGAATCCCAGCATAGTGGTGACTTGATCGATGTAGATCCAGTCCAGCCACCACATGTACAAGAACTATCAGAGAATCAGGCCCAGGATCATATGCAAGAAGATGACCATAGGGTTCGTGATGACCAGCAAGTAGGAGATCATTTAGATGCTCCAACTGATGATGTTGTTGATGATCAGCATGAAATACCTACAAATAAGCCTGTTGCACTTAGGAGGTCTACTAGAAAGATACAACCTTCAACCAGGTATCCTTCTGATGAGTATGTGACTTTGACTGATGGGGGAGAACCTGAATGTTATGAGGAGGCTATGGATAGTGACCAGAAGCAAAAATGGGTTGATGCTATGCAAGATGAAATGCAATCCTTGTATGATAATCAGACATTTGAGCTCGTGAAATTACCTAATGGTAAGAGAGCTTTGCAAAACAGGTGGATATACAGGTTGAAACATGAAGGGAATTCTTCTTCCCCAAGGTATAAAGCTAGATTGGTAGTTAAAGGCTTTAGACAGAAAAAGGGCATTGATTATGATGAGATTTTTTCTCCTGTTGTCAACATGTCCTCTATTAGGACCATTTTGAGTTTGGCTGCAGGTCTTGATTTAGAGATAGAGCAGATGGATGTAAAAACTGCTTTCCTCCATGGTGATCTTGAGGAAGAAATCTACATGTAGCAGCCTGAAGGTTTTAAAGCAAAAGGAAAAGAAGATTATGTGTGCAAACTCAAGAAGAGCTTATATGGCTTGAAGCAAGCTCCGAGGCAATGGTATAAGAAGTTTGAGTCTATAATGGGAGAGCAAGGCTATAAGAAGACTACTTCAGATCATTGTGTTTTCATTAAACAGTTTGCTAGTAATGATTTTATTATCCTTTTGTTATATGTTGATGACATGCTTATTATTAGTCAAAATGCTTCTAGAATTGATAGGTTGAAGAAGCAACTTGGGATGTCATTTGCAATGAAGGATCTCGGACCAGCAAAGTAGATTCTTGGTATAAGAATCATTCGGGATAGAAAGGAGAAGAAACTTTGGCTATCACAAAAGAAATACATTGAAGCCGTGCTGCAAAGGTTTCAAATGGAGAGCGCTAAAGCTATTAGTACTCCTCTTGTTGCACACTTCAAATTGAGTTGCAAGCAAAGTCCATCAAATGAAGAAGAGAAGAAAGACATGGAGAGAGTTCCATATGCTTCAGCCGTGGGTAGTTTGATGTATGTTATGGTATGCACTAGACTAGACTTAGCTCATGCTGTTGGTAGTGTTAGTCGTTTTCTTTCAAATCCAGGAAGAGAGCATTGGAATGCAGTGAAGTCAATTATGAGATATCTCCGTGGTACTTCTGGCTTGAAGTTATGTTTTGGAAATGAGAAGCCTTTTCTAGTTGGTTACACTGACTCAGACATGGCAGGAGATATTGACTCTAGAAGGTCTACTTCAGGTTACTTGATTAAATTTGGAGGTGGAGCTGTAGCTTGGCAATCTAAGTTACAAAAATGTGTTGCTTTATCCACTACAGAAGCTGAGTTCATTGCCATCACCGAAGCATGCAAGGAGATGCTTTGGATGAAGAAGTTCTTACAAGAGCTTGGTTTTACTCAAGAGAAATATGTGTTATTTTGTGATAGTCAAAGTGCTATACATCTTGGTAAGAACTCAACTTTTCATTCAAGGTCCAAACATATTGATGTGAGGTATCATTGGATACGCGATACTTTGAATGCTAAGTTGTTAGAACTTGAAAAGGTTCACATTGATGAGAATGGTTCAGATATGATGACTAAATCTTTGCCAAGATGGAAGTTTGAAGCTTGTTGTTTGATCGCCGGTTTGGCGGTTACCTCCACATAGTCGTGAGGGGGAGATTTGTTGGGTTTGGGCTCACTCCTATGTGGGGAAAAGCCCAAAACCAAGCTAGCCCACTTACCTAATTAGAAGAGTCAGCTAGGGTAAGCTTAGAGAGCTCATTTGGTCACAATCCCGCAGCCACATATAGAGAGAAGAGAGAAACTCGGCCTCCACTTCCCATTCATTTTCTATCACGACCTCTCACCTTTGATCGGCGTTTACGAATTCGTTCACCGTTGGATCGAGCTGAAATTTGGATAGCAGGTTCCTGAGAGGTGGTTATTCATTCTGAATGGTCGGATCATTGAGCAAATGTCTGGAGTGTGAGATATTGCTCACGAACAGAGGTGCTGTTTAGGTTTGCGGAATCGGCTTTTCTGGTTTAAGCTGTCACTGTAAACTGGCGTTTGTGATGTCGTTCACCGTTGGATCGGGCTGAAATTTGGACAGCAGGTTCTAGACACTGGTTCTTCATTCTGAACGGTTGGATTGTGGAAATAAGGTCTGGAAGGTGAGAAACTGGTCTCAGACAGAAGCTCCAATTTTGGGGTATTTCACATTTTCTTGTTCTCAATTTTATGAATTGATGATTGGTTGGTTTTAGGTTGTTGTTGGCACGATTTGTGCATTTATTTGAGACTCTCTTGTACCTATTTTGATCATAGTGGAGCTATTTCATTGGTCTGGACGACCCGTAGTTTTTGTCTCTCACATTGAGGGAATTTTCCATGTTAAAAATCTTGGTGCATTGTTCCGATTATTGTTCTGGTTAATTTGTGTTGTTCACTGCCATTATTTCGCTGCTAGAATTGTTACTCCTCTTGTTCTTGCAAGTAGGGAATTGTGTGTTTAGTTTCCAACAGCATTGTGTGGCCCAAATTCTATCTGCAATTCCGTGAACACTCCAGATTGTGCATGCCTGAAAGGATTTGCACCAAAGTTTCAAGGAGAGTGGAACAAGTCAATTTGGTCTAGTGGTTGTGTTAGGATGGATTCGTTGAGTTGTAGCAAAGATGGGTTTGTGAAGTACACAGGCACGGTCCTTCCTGATACATCTTCTTCTTGGTATAATAAGACCATGGTCCTTCAAGAATGGGAGAATTTATGTCTGCAAAACTGCTCTTGCACAGCATATGCAAATTTGAATAAACGTGGTGAGGGAAATGGCTGCTTACTTTGGTTTCATGACCTGATTGATAGGAAGCAATCATCTGCAGGTGGACAAGACATTTATATATGAGTCCTGGAGTTAGGTAACCTTTTTGGTTTTCTCCATTTCTTTTTTCCTTCTGATTTCTCATTGACTAGAAGATATTTTAAAAATATTCAGTGTAATGAGAGGCTCTTGGGAGGTGAACTATGGGTGTGAATTTTTATTTCTCCTTTTTTGTTTCCCCTATATTGTTGAAATGCTGACAACAAGAAATTACTTTTGTTAGTCTCAATTTATCTCAGCTGTGTTTGTAAGCAACTATCTACAGCAGTTATCGCCTTCTAGTGTGTGTCCTGCTCACTGGCACATATCTCCTCTATTTTTCAATAGTACCTAAATTTTTTATCATGTTAACTGAGGGCAATTTATTATTGATCTTTCAGACCATAATCAGAACAATGAGTTCAGAAGGAAGCTTGCAAGCATCATCACTGGCTCTGCTATGTTCATCGTGTGCATAATACTTGGGCTGGCGATATGCACATGGAGAAATAACCTAGAGAATCCAGGTAAGGATGTATGGTATTTAACCCTTGAGTAGTGGCAATATTTTTGGAGAAATATAATTTCGAGACCTGAAGAATAAGTCCTATTCTCTGCCTGATTATGATATTTTATATTTTGATTTTATCAATGTGATATATAATTCAAGCCTAAACTTTTCTTCAACTCCACCAGACTTGACAACCACATTAATTCTAGAGCTTCTGATACATTTCTAATAATTCCCTGTAACATTTTTTGCAGGGATTTTAAAAATAATTTCCTGGAAAGTTAATGAAAGGGAGAAAGAGGACAATGATCTTCCAACATTTGATTTATCAACCATAGTTTATGCCACTAATCACTTTTCTAGCAACAAAAAATTGGGAGAAGGTGGCTTGGGATCTGTGTTAAAGGTATTAATTTGGTTATGTACACCACGATATTATATTCTTTACATGATCCTAACAACTCTTATCAGGGAGTGCTTTCTACTAGGACGGAAATTGCTGTCAAGAGGCTTTCTAAGAATTCTGACGAAGGATTGTATGAGTTTGAAACTGAAGTTCAATTAATTGCTAAACTTTAGCATTACAATCTTGTAAAGATTCTTGGTTGTTGCATTCATTAAAGAGAGAAACTCTTGATCTATGAGTTCATGCCCAATAGGAGTTTGAACTACTTTATTTTTTATTCATATCTTAACCATCTTGAGTTTCTTATTCTCTTTTACAATTACACTCATGTAGATGTCAAGCTAACTTTGGATGTTATTAACATGTTAGATGATGGCAGAAGAAAATTATTAGACTGAATTAAACACTTCCAAATTATTAGTGGGATAGCTCGAGGCCTAGTTTATTTGTATCAAGACTCAAGATTAAAAATAATCCATAGGGATTTGAAAACAAGCGATAATATCCTTCTTAATAATGATATGAATCCAAAAATATAGACTTTGGTCTTGCTAGGATGTTTTGGGGAGATCAAACTAAGGCCAAGACAAAAAGAGTGATGGGAACTCAATAAGCTAACAAATAATTTTTCAATTGTAGCTACAACCATTTTTCTCTTCCTTGATTTTGATAATGTGATATACATGCTACAATGTAGTGGTTATATCCCTCCTAAGTATGCAGTGCATGGCTCTTCCTCAATGAAATCTGATGTGTTTAACTTTGGTGTAATTGTGCTCGAGGTAGTCAGTGGGAGGAAGAACAGAGAGTTCTGTGTCCTATATCATGATCTTAATGTTCTTGGACATGTAAGTAATGATCAATTCTAGCTCTAGGGTTTCAATGAAAAGTGACTTTTGCTTGCTTCCTGGAAACTGCCAATCATCTAATTAGCAAAGTTTACTTTGAATGTCTTCTTGGCATGGAAATTTTGGAGTGAAGGGAGGCCCCTAGAGCTGGTAGATGAATCGATTGGTGTTGGTGATGCGGTAATTGAAGATCAAGACTTGAGATGTATTCACATAGGACTTTTATGTGTGCAAGAGATGCCAGAAGACAGGCCTAACATGTCATATGTAATTCATATGCTGAACGAAGATAAACCACTTCCCCGCCAACGCAACCCACATTTTATCCACACCAAGACGGTAGTTCTTCATCCAAAAATAGTCAAATGTGTTCAACAAACGATGCTTCCATCACATTGTTAGAGGCAAGATAGTATTGTTTTTTGTTTCAATGCAATTTAGGTGAGTATTCTATTGTGTAAAGTGTTCTTGTGCACACATGATTCATTGTGAACCATTAACAATATGCTCAATGATTAGACCAACATCAATCACTATTTAAATAGATATAGCAGTAGCATTGTTGAGCAGTGAATTCTTTTGTTTTTATTATGAATAGACTATTCTTGTACAAAAATTTTATCGTGCTTTTGAACATTGCCTGTGTTTCAACGATCATGCAGTTGGTGGTTTCTGAAATATTCCATACTTAACACCTAGAACTTCCAAGGGACTCGGTTATTGAACCTTAGCCATTCAAATTTCATTCAATGATTGAGATTAAATTTTATTATTATAAAAAATTAATTCTATAATAGCTCTTATTTAAATTTAAATATTTATTAAAAGTTAAGGACCGAAAAAAATATTTATTAAAAGTTACATTAGACATTTTATGTGTACAAGAGAGACCAAATGATGGGCCTAACATGTCATCAGTAATCCATATGCTGAACGATGATAAACCACTAACTCGGACAAGGCAGCCAGCATTTTGTTTTCATCAAAATAATTCTTCACCCAAAAACAGTGAAATGTGCTCGAAAATTGGAGCTTCCATCAAATGCCCCCTAAAAAAGAAGAAGCAGCTTGCATCACATTGTTGGACGCAAGATAGCAGTATATTATAGTTTATTTCACGCAAATTAGTTGTGCATTCAGTTGTGTTGGTATCTTGTTTCATGAAGATTCTGATCAAGAACTCAGTTGTCTCTGGGTGAGTATACATGTTAGCATCAATCATTATTGAACTGAATTTAATGGCAACGTTGTTAATTCGGTGAAGTCACATATCTTAATTTTGAATAGAGCTTTTTTATCCTGAAATTGGTTTTGTGCTTTTGAACATTAGCTTGGTGTTGCAACCATAAAGCTGTTGGTGGTTTCTTAGTTATGTTGGGAACAATGTAAGAGTAACAAAAATTAGCCATCAATATCAGGTTTGAACAACCCCTAACAGAGGCAGACCAAAAACAGTAAGGAAAAACAGAACAAGATTACCATGAACCTTGTGTTAGCAAAGGCGGCTTCTATGTTGGTTCGAAGCATATTTAGGATCATCAAATGATCCTAAACATGTACTAGGCCAAAATTAAAGCCATCTTAAAAGTTTACTTTCATTCTACTCAGTGTTGTGCTTGGCGGAATGGACTTGATGGAAAACCCGTAAGTTAGACGCCAGTTTCCTCAAGATAAGAATGCTCTATTCAAAATTAAATCGATGTAAGATTAAACCTCTCAAAGTTGGTGGTTTTAAGTGCTCTAATATTTAGTTTTAAAATAATATGTTTATTTAATTCTTTCTAATGAAAAAGAAAAGAAAATGATAGAATTTTATCTCATGGTGGGTCCAGTTTAATTCAAATTAGTTAGAATCAACTTCACTTTGGGTTTGAGTAGAAATTATGTAAGATTAAATTAGTTTAATAATTGATTATAAGTATAATTGCTTTTTTATATAATTAATCATGTGAAAATCAATTTATGTTTAGACGTAATAACCTAAAAGTGATTTTAAAGTGGCGCGTTTTGTTTGAATGATACGAAAAAATTTAGTTTTATATAATAAATTACTCACTTTCTTTTAAAATATTTGTCAACTTTGACTAAACAAACATAGTAAGAAAGATAATGAATGATATTAGCAATGGAATAAAATATAATTAATGGACTCATATATTCTTACGTATTAATTAATATAGTATAATGTTTAAGGTTAATGTTAGGTAGAATGCTTTGAAAATGTGAAATTAATGAGGAATAGTATTAAAAAAAATTAATACTTTATAGAAATATAAAATTGATAGATGTTTTAAAATATGAAGTTATCTAAAAATAGACGGATATTTTGAAAGGAAAAAAGTAGTAAAAAGGTAATAAAATTATTTGTTTATATTATATAATATTTTTTGGTAAATTATATTATATAACATTTAATACTTAATAATCATTTGGTAAAAATATCACAATTTTAAAATAATCAAATTTAGTAATAATTAAAAACTTAAAAAGATTCTTATAATTTTAAGTTATTTTTCAACTTAAGACTATTAATTTTTTATTATATTCTCTTTTCATCGAATCGTCAAAAGTGATGAATTTTCTTCAGAAGAATATTTGTTTTTTACGCTCCAATTCATGTGTTGCTGATTTTTAGCACCAATTTTTCTTCTTCTTTTTTTTTGGGCACTTTTTGCTGATTTGGATAAGAAAAAATGAAGTAAAATCAATCGTGGCGTGGGGTGTTCTGGAAAAAGGAAGATGAGGATGGGGTAGTGAAAGAGACAAATAAGATTCCAACACGTTTTCTCTTCCTCTTTATCCCTTAAGTTCGAATATTCATTCGGACTATCTGAGGCGCAGTTACCCCTACGGTTCTGCTCTCACGGTTTCCCACAAGCTTAGTGAATTGACCAAGTCCACATTCTACTTCATTGGCTTTGGAATTGACCCTAGTGTCCCATCGATACCCCACATATTGGATTCACATTACACCTCACAACTACTGCAGGTAACCACATATATAGCACTCGAGTAATGCTAATCAGAAATTCAAAAAGTGGGTGTCTATTTAGACACTCATTTAATAACTATTGAATGTGATAAATGTTAAAGATAAGTGAGGACATCCATCACATTCAATAATTATAAAATGGATGTCTGAATAGATACCTACTTTTTGGATGTTAAAGTATTATTATCTATGCCACTCAACATTTAATTCAGTTGATGACCCAAAAAACAATTGCCACAAAAAAATAAAATAAAATAAAATAGAAGTTGTCTACTGTGATTCAATCTCTTTTTTTTTATTTTATGGATTATTTTTGTGTATAATTTTATATTTAAAATTTATCCATAAATTTAATTTTTTATCACATTGATATACTCCCTAACTAAATTATATTTTTTGTTGTTATTTATTTATTGATTTTTTTTGTCTTACTGTTATTATATTGCTTAAGTTTAGGTTTGGGTAGCCATTTTTATTTACTACAAATCTTTCACCCCAATCCTAATATGTCAGGTAGCCCATTTACACGTGAAAAGAGAAAAAATGTAGCCAATTTAAGTTTTGGGTCTCTTTTGTTGGTTCTTACAAAAGTCACCGTATAAGATAAAATTTACACTTCTTTTGTTGGTATCTCTTATACAATGGATAACACTATGTAATGAATTTAATTATAATGTGTTGATATATTATATGATAAATCTAATATCTTATATATTATCAATTTTATTAAATAATGCAATAATACATATTTGGTATCAATATAGTATATACTATTAAATTCACATTTTTATTAAGAGACGAGAGCACAATAACAAAGAAGCAGTTAGTCCACCCAAAAAAAGAAAGTAGTAGTTAGAATTTGAGTCATAACGTAGAGTATGGTATCAATATAGTACATACTGTCAAGTCATAACTTTGACAAATAACGCGTTGTATTATTTTGACATGTATTCAAACTATAACATATAAAATATTAGCCCGTTAAATAAAAAGATATATTCACAGAAAAAAAAGAGTCTTGTAAGTTTTACTCTTGATATTCACTTATTTATAATTTTTACCAATTTTGTTTTAAGTGTATCTAATCATAAGGTGTTAAATTTTTATTTATATAAAAATAATTCTATTAGATAATAAGCCGTGGTTTGCCTCGGTGAATATTGATTAGGTAAAAGGGATTTGATTTTCATATAATAATTAAATGCATCGACATACTATATATTTTATAGGAAAACGTAAGTGATAATTATTAATAGGAAAAGTGATAAAATTATAAGCGGATTAAGTAATTTGAGATGAAATATCAAAAAAATATGTGAAGATGGCCCTGCTTGAAATTTCTCTTTCAATTTGAAGAAGTGCCCAAGGACAACTGTTTGTAATTTATACTGTACGCAGAAGATATGAATATTTTTTATATTACATGCGAATTTCTTACCTCGGTTAGAAATTAAGATTAGTTTATAAGAATTTAAGAAAAACCATGAGACATCATGCATCGCGTTTGTAATTTGAACTACATGTGTGAACCGTGATGCGAATGAATGAATGACGATAATGACAATAAAAATGTTGAGTGTTCAATTGAAACATCCATTGCATATGTAATGATGGTTCTAACTTTCTCCATTTATCCAAAATTGAATCAGTAAATGTTTCAATTGAACACTCACCTTTAGACATTAAAGTATCAGTGCTCCAAGACAAGGACAAGCCAGGATCAGGCGTGTTCTTTGAGTGGTCTGTCGCCGTTGGCCACCAACCGCACCACATTGTTTTTCCCGTATAGGTCAAGCTAATTAGAAAAATCGCTTGTCATTCATATATATTATTGTCTAATCAATTAATATTGGACTGAGGAACACTAAATCACTGCTTTTAATCACCAACTAATCAATATTAGACTGAGGACTTTCCTGTAAATTTATCGAAGAATGAGGACTTGTACTGTTTCAGTTTTGACTCTTCATTGTTCCTTTTCGTTTGCGTTATTATCTTCTCCTTACATTGCTCGAAGTACTATTTCTGTGAAGCTCCTTGTGTATATCTATGATCATAAAGAAGATTATGATGAACTATAGAATTATGCATGTTTGCTTCTTATTGCTCTGGTTCATAAGAACATCCACTTCACTAGACATGATTGCTCCAACTCAATCCATCAGAGATAATGGTGACACCTTAGTATCAGCTGGTGGAACTTTTGAACTAGGATTCTTCAGCCCCGGGAACTCAACGGGTAGATACTTGGGAATATGGTACAAGCTATCTCCCTCAACAGTGACATGGGTGGCCAACCGGGACAGCCCAATCAATGGTAAATCTGGAGTTTTAGAACTGGACAATCAAGGAGTCCTTATGCTTCACAATGGCAGAAACGAAACCATCTGGTTGTCAAATGTATCAAGTAAAGCAGAAACTCCAGTTGCACAGCTCTTGGACTCAGGAAATCTTATGGTGAAGAATGAAAATAGTAGCTACATGAAACAGTTTTTATGGCAGAGTTTTGACTATCCATGTGACACATTATTGCCTGAAATGATAGTTGGATGGGATCAAGTAACGGGTTTAGATAGGTTCTTATCATCTTGGAAAAGCACTGAAGATCCTAGTCAAGGAGAGTATATGATTAAACTAGACCGTCGAGGATATCCGCAACCAGTTTTAATGAACGGCTCAGTAAAGAAGGTTAGTAGAGCAGGTCCATGGAACGGATTCGCTTTCTCAGGGTTTCCATATCATAAACCAGATCCTGCAATTATTGAAGAGTTTGTGTTGAATGAAAGAGAGGCCTATTATGGGTTTAAACTCCTGAATAGATCAGTTTTCTCAAGGTATGTAGTGACCTCTTCAGGAATTGGACAGCGTTTTGATTGGAGAAGTGATAGAAGCAATTGGCAGATAATGACAACTGGCCCTCCTGATCAATGTGACAACTATGCATTGTGTGGTGCATATTCTTTGTGTAACACCAGTAGCACTGCAGTATGTTCATGCCTGAGGGGATATGCACCCAAAAATCCAAAGGAATGGTATGTGTCTCATTGGTCTAGTGGTTGCATTAAGAGCATGCCCTTTGATTGCGGTGATAATGACGGCTTCATGAAGTATAGTGGCAACAAGTTGCCAGATACGTCTTCTTCTTGGTATATTAAGACGATGGGGCTTGAAGAATGTAAAAAATCATGTCTGCAGAACTGTTCTTGTACAGCATACTCAAATTTGGATATTCGAGGTGGTGGAAGTGGCTGCATACTTTGGTTCAATGAACTGCTTGACATGAGAAATTTTCCTGAAGGAGGCCAGGACCTCTATATCCGAGTCTCTGCTTCAGAGCTAGGTACGAAATTTTGTTTTGTCACAGAAAGCTGTGGTGGGGGATTTAGGCAAAGGCAGTGTGGATAGTGATCAGGTTAAATGTTTTTGGTTTACAAATTGAAATAACAAGCAAAAGCAAAAACCACAAATAATTGAAACAACAATCTAATGTTCATATGGTAGTAAGAAATGGTGCTTGTTAATATTTTTGCAGCTTTGTTTATATGAATGGGTGTGATTTTCTCATAGATGATGGCTGAATTAGATAATTTATGTTCTTTCTAGTATTTTTTTTTTCTCTCTCTTTCGACTCTACTGAAGCATTTAGTTCACAGCAACAGTAGCTGATTGAAACACCTATCAAAGTTAGTGATTGGTTTTACTTGCATTTGCTAAAGTGGTTGGTTTTTCTTTCATTTGTCAGGTGGCCCGAAGGACACTAATCATGGGAGCATCAGCAAGAATAAGCTAATAGGAATTGCTGTTGGGTCCACAATTTTAATCGTGGCCATAATGTTTGGATTAATTATATTTGTGAGGAACAAGAATCTCAAAATGTCAGGTAAATGTTGTTATGCATATCTCTCAGCATACGAGATATGATAGTAACAGAAAAGAAAGGACATCCTTTAATACCATACCTAGTTTCTTGATATTGTCAATTTTCCAACATTTCAGGGATGACAAAAATATTTTACCCTAGCCACTTCAACAACAAACTAAGAAGGGAAGACCTGGATCTGCCAACATTTGAGTTGCCAGTCATTGCTAAGGCCACTGATAATTTTTCAGGCAACAACAAATTGGGAGAAGGTGGTTTTGGATCTGTATACAAGGTAATATAGCTATATATCTGAATGAGAATTTTTGTCCCAATAAACATCGTAAGTATTCTTGATGATGATTTTCAGGGTGTACTAATAGATAAGCAAGAGATAGCTGTGAAACGCCTTTCAAAGAACTCTGGTCAGGGGCTGGAAGAATTTAAAAATGAAGTTGCATTGATAGCTAAACTTTAGCATCGTAATCTTGTGAGGCTTCTTGGTTATTGCATTCAAGGGGAAGAGAAAATGTTAATCTATGAATACATGCCTAACAAGAGCTTGGACTACTTTACTTTTTGTTTGATACTTCAGGCCTTTATAATTCACTTATGTTGTGACTTATTATTATTCTTTTGATTATTATTATTTGTAAATTATTATTCTTATTATTATTATCTATAAACCTTGTGAATATGTTGAGAATGCAAATGGTATAATAAATATGTATTTGAAACTAACCAGATGAAAATAGGAGCAAATCATTGGATTGGCATGATCGTTTCCATATTATTGTTGGCATTGCTCAAGGACTTGTTTATCTTCATCGAGACTCTAGATTGAGGATTATTCACAGAGATTTGAAAACCAGTAATATTCTTCTAGATGAAAATATGAACCCAAAAATATCAGACTTTGGTTTGGCCCGCACATTTTGGGGAAATCAAGTGGAGGCTAACACTAACAAGGTTGCTGGAACATAGTAAGTTAGCTACTACTTAATTGATCATTTTTTCTTTATAGTTGCATTTTTCACTCTTTCCACTTGCAAATGATGCTTTCAGTGGCTATATGCCTCCTGAATATGCTGTGCACGGGCATTTCTCAATGAAATCCGATGTCTTCAGTTTTGGTGTTATTATATTAGAGATGGTATGTGGGAAGAAGAATAGAGGATTTTCAGACCCAGACCCAGAGCACTACCTTAATCTTCTTGGACATGTAAGTGGAACGACTTTCCATGTTACAACATAACATAATTGTCAAATTAAATTAGAATTAACTTCACCCGTTCTTTCTTTTTTTTTATTCCAATGATGCTAGGCATGGAGACTATGGAACGAAGAGAGGCCACTGGAACTGATGGATAAAATTTTAGGTGAAAGATGCTCTCCTTCTGAAGTCATTCGATGTATACATGTGGGTCTGTTATGTGTGCAACAAAGACCAGACGATAGACCTGATATGTCTGCTGTGATTCTGATGCTAAATGGTGAGAAATTATTGCCCCACCCAAAGGTTCCTGGTTTTTACACTGGAAGGGATACCTCAAAAGCAGATTCTTCTTCCTCGAAAAATGATATTTCCGTCACAGTTTTAGAGGCAAGATAGAATATTAAGACTGAAGCAAATGAGAAATCTTTGCAATGTAAATTATATGCAAGTTTATTGTGCTTGACACTGTATTTTGATGCCATAAGATAGCTTCTCCCTCATCTTTCTCCTTTCAACAACATGCAGCCAGTTTTGTTTTTCCAGTTTCATTGCTCTTCTTGGTCAAATGAGTATTTGTAAAATCAGTATATTAAGTTTCACATTTGTTCTTATATAAGTCTGAATTCCCTTATGCGACTTACTCAGGCATACTTTAGAAGAGATAGTATTTAGACAAGGATTGCTGAGAAGTTTTCCCTAGTTTCCGCTTCATCATGTGACACTGCAGTTACACAATGCTTCCAAGGTAGTTGATTGACACTTTGCCATCTTCATGAATAGGGTAGAATGAAAATGGAAAAAATAAATAAATAAAAAAAGGAAGGCGAAGTTTGTTTCTGTGAGGGTTTGTATAACAAAGCATTTGGCCTGATGTTACATGGAGAATGCAATGGGCAGAAGACAAACTAATTCAGCGTAGGTTGCAACACTTAATTTGGATATCGTTGGATGCAAGTGGAGACTTAGTCAATTTATATGTTAAACATTATAAAAATGTTATAATATTGTCATGTATAATGATGTATATGTCATATGTTATTCTTCTATTGCTTGAGAATTAATAGTTAAAGGTGAGACCAATATAATTTTAGAAAATCTTATAGTCCTGCAGTGATAATTTTACAAATAAAGTAGTGTCATGTGTGATTATACTAAACCTTATGGAAGGTCATAGTGTATTTCACTCTTGTTCCTATTAAAAAATGTTTTTGGTTGTAGCATTGTGAATAGATAAAACTAGTGCTTGAAAATGTAGGTAGACCTGGCTCAAGCCAAATAGAATGTTTAGAGAAAAATGAATAAATAAATAAGCTTGTTTCACGAAAATCATTTTTGTCTATGTTTAAAATATAACTCATAACTTTTTATAAATCACAATTCTATTAATCCAATCGTTAAAGTCATATAACTATCCATTATGATAATATTCAGTGTAATGATTAGATAAAAGGAAAGTTGTTTGGTGCTACTAAGTTACAGGTGTCATTCTAAAATTGTATCAGAAGTCATGGCCCGCATTAGAATAAGTCTTAGTTCCGATGCTTCACAAATTTGTTTGATTTTGTTTGGAGCAATTTTCTACATCCACATTGGACACTAATAGTTGTCATTATTAGTCAAATTAGAAGTAAAAGTCGCACCAGCCCCCTAAAGGATACCTTTCCCGATGTAGATGCAAGGAGAATATGCACTCGAAGTCACAGTCTTCTTAATTTGAAAGGTCGTTAAGCACTTAATATGAACAGCTACGTGGCGGAGATTGCTGTGCTCTCTCATATTCTCTTTCACTTCCACAATCACTGCATTAAGCAGTATCACTCCAAATCAGTCCAAATGAAACCATGGTTTCAGCATCTGAAACTTTTGAAGCAGGTTTCTTCAGCATTGGAAGTTCACAAAGACTATACTTCTGCATATGTTACAAGAATATGTCACCTAGAACAATTGTATGGGTACCCAATAGAGACAACCCAATAGAGGACTCCACAGGAGTTTTCAAAGTCACTGATGGAGGAAATTTTGCTATAGTTGATGGCAGGGGAGCAACAATCTGGTCCTCCGATGCACCAGGAACTGCTAAGAAGCCTACTCTGCAGCTCTTGGACTCCGGAAACCTGGTAGTGAAAGATGGTGCTAATGAACCAGAGAACCTTGTGTGGGAAAGCTTAGATTATCGTGCTAATAGTTTGCTTCCTGGAATGAGACTTGAAACCAATTTGGTAACAGGTCCACATAAATCTCTGACATGCTGGAGAGACATAGGAGATCCTGATCCAGGTGACTTTGCATTGTAACCCTCATGTCTTCCTCAATGGGTAACTACAAATAGAGGGACCTTGTTGTTCAGAGCAGGTTCATGGAACGACTTTAAATTTTTCAGGAATTCCTTGGAGACATTTACTTCTCTTCATTAGTCGCACTTCTGTGTAAACCCAGAAGGAAGCCTATTACGAGTATGAACTCTATGACAGTTCAGTCTTGGGAAGAGTAGTACTCAACCCCATAGGTCTTTTTCAACAGTTCACGTGGTCTGACAGAAAAATGAGTTGGGAGCTTTTCTTCTCTGGACCAACGGATCAATGCGATAATTACGCCTTGATTTTGATAATGTGATATACATGCTACAATGCAGCGGTTATATCTCTTCTGAGTATGCAGTATGTGGCTCTTTCTCAATAAAATTTGATGTGTTCAGCTTTGGTGTAATTGTGATCAGGGTAGTCAGTGGGAGGCCCCTAGAGCCGGTAGATGAATCGCTTGGTGTTCATGATGCAGTCATTGAAGCTCAAGTGTTTATGTGTGCAAGAGAGGCCAGAAGACAGACCTAACATGTCATCTATAATTCATATGATGAACAATGGTAAACCATTTCTCCGGCCAAGGCAACCAGCATTTTATCCACACCAAGAAAGTAGTTGTTCACCCAAAAATAGTGGAATGTGTTCAACAAATGAAGCTTCCATCACATTGTTAGAGGCAGGATAGTACATTTTTGTTTCAATGCAATTTAGGTTGGTATTCAGTTGTGTAAAGCGTGCATGTGTATACATTATTTACAGTGGAGCCATTAACAATGTGCTTAGTGATGAGATCAACATTAATCACTATTTAAATAGATATAACATTCGCATTGTTGAGCAGTGAATTCTTGTGTCTTTGTTATGAATAGAAATAGACTACTCTTCTCCAGACATTTGAATTATGCTTTTGAGCATTAGCTTTGCTTTGTGTCTCAACCGTCATGCATTTGGCAATTTCTTAAATATTTGAAACTTTACTCCTAGAACTTTGACGGCCAATTCATAAGTATCCATTGATGTGTTAGTGATCAACTTAGACATCAAATCTGACCTTTTCAAATCTCATTTAACGGTAGAGATTAAATTTCGTTATTATAAAAAATAAATTCTACAATAGCTCTTATTTAAAGTTATATTATTCATTTTATCTCATTCTTCCTTCTCCTTCAAAAGTCACTATCACCACCCAGCCCTAACACCTCTAACGCCGTGGACTAGTTTTTCATTAGTAATCTTTGTTCCTTACCCAGAAAGTTAAAAATGATAAAGAAAATGATAAAAATAAGACAAATAGACATCACTGTCCATTACATTACACTTGTAGCAACACAAGAAAAAAAATAAGACCAACACAACTCCTATTCATCATCTCTCTCTCTCTCTCTCTCTCTCTCTCTCTCTCTCTCTCTCTCTCTCTCTCTCTCTCTCTCTCTCTCTCTCTCTCTCTCTCTCTCTCTCTCTCTCTCTCTCTCTCTCTCTCTCTGTGTGTGTGTGTGTGTGTGTGTGTGTGTGTGTGTGTGTGTGTGACAAAAAGAACCTCATTGACCTCTCTCGCTCTTTGCCACTCATTTTATGCACTTCCCTAATAATAATAACGAAAAAAAAAAACTCTCAAACCTCACATTAAAAAATGGGAAATGATAAATGGCTACTCCTAAATGTCCACCTCCACTTACACATAATACAAAATGTTGTAAATCAAAATGTAAAATGTTGTAAACTAAGGTGTAAAATATTGTAAACCAATTTACAAAAAGTTGTAAACCAATTGGTTTACAACTTTTTGTAATTACAACATTTGTATGTGGTTTATAACTTTTTATTCACAGGTTTATAACATTTTAGAGGTGAACATTTAGAGGTGGATGTGTATCACTCCTCTTAAAAAATACCAACACCGCCACAACCCTCTCTCCTTCGTTCTTGTTCTGATTCTCATTCCTAGTCCGATTCTCACCGCCTTTCTCCATCCTGACGGATTGAACCACAAGAATTAACACCCTATGTTGAGAAACAAAAGAAAAAAAGGGTGCCATGACAGTGTGAATGTGTGATAAAGAGAGGGAGAGAATTTGGACGAAGAAACAGAAGGGAGAAAAAGAATGAAAGAGTGGATAAAATGGTAAATTTATTAGTTTTATATTAAAATATTTATCATGACCATGTTGGTCACTATCTCACCTTGCACCATCAAATAATTTGTCGAATTTTCTATTACTATAGTGATAGCTGCACCAACAAACACAATCTCCACACATTGCTATGCAAGCCCCTGGATAACACTTTTCGTCCTTTTCAAACTTTTTTCTGAATGAGTGAATGGTGCAGATTGTGTGTATATGACTCACATAGTGCTGATTTGTATAAACTATTGAGAAAATTGAACTTTAAAATATAAAAGTTAGAAAAGAAATTAAATAGCTCTATTTTCTTTTTGTTAAGATGCTTATTCTTACCTAAACATGAATTTATCATCATCTTCTTATTTTTTAAAAAATAAAAGAAAGAAGTATAAACAAACGCATCTATAGTAGTGTTAGACTTTGATGGGTTTTGAATCAAGAACACACGGATAAGCCAATTTAGAGGTGTGCCTGACATAGATATGTCAATGCAAAGCCTTTAATTTCGTAGCTCAATTCTGAAATCATAAAACATATTTTGGGTTTGCAAATTGAAATGGCAAGAACAAGCAGAAACCCCAAATAATTGAAACAACAATCTAAGGTTCACATGGCCGTGAGAATGATTCTCAATAGCGTTAGTATAGCAGTGGTGCTTGTTAATTTTTGTGCTGCTTTTTTTTTTCTGAGTGGGTGATTTTTCTCATATATAGTGGCTGAATTAAATAATTTATGCGGTTTTTAGTGTATTCCTTTTTTGAGTCTGAAGCATTAGTCGAACAAAAGTAGCTGGCTAGCTGCATTTGCAAAGTTAGTGATTGGCTATAGTTTTAGCTTTTCAAATGTCATGTGGCCTAGAAGATAATAATCTAAATTTGCATTTGCAATCCAACTGCTGAATGTGTTGATGTGAAATGATGAGTGTATAATGATACTAGTGTATACCATATCAAAAGATTCAATTAGAATTTAAAAAGTGTTTTCTAGAGCATTTTTGTTATATTGAAAAAACCAAATCAATTCAAGTATGTCATAACATTTTAATTATAACTTTTTTTCTTATATATATAAGATTAAATAAGCTAGTCCCGATGGCTATGAGAACAAGTAAACCAAAGGCCTCATCTATTGCTTTAAGGTTACTTTGCATTTTACTTTGACTGCTTTGCTTTGCTTTTTCTTTCTTCTAATCGCGCAAATTCAACAGAAGGGAAGGGAACTCGAAAGCCAGGACCAGTTTGTTTCAGATCACACTTGGGAAGTTGAGATTTTAAGGTAAAAAACGAAGACACGGTATCTAAACACCTGTTTTGATTCAACACGTCACTCTGACTAGACTATCATCAAACCCTGTTGTCTATAGAATATTACTTGATATAAAAGTCATTCATTGTGACTGATATTTTATATGAAGTTTTGACAAACCAAAAACCAAAAAGCACAAGAATCAATCATTGAACTTGTTAAACAACTACCTGTGTTGTGCTTTTATTCATTCCTGACTCCACTTTGCTCCCTTTCTATTGTATTTAGTATTATTAGTATTGTTATTTTGGTTCTTCTCCTACTGTTTCATAAGCACTTCTTTGTCCGTGAAACAATTCATTTTGTATGGTGAACTTTGGAATGACGTGCATTACTATTTGCTTCCTTTTATTTTTGTTCATGAGAGCATCCACTTCACTGGATATGATTGCACCAAGTCATTCCATCAGAGATGGTGAGACTTTAGTTTCAGCTGGTGGAACTTTTGAACTAGGATTCTTTAGCCCCGGGAACTCGAATGGTAGATACTTGGGAATATGGTACAAGCTATCTCCTTCAACACTGGCATGGGTGGCCAACCGGGACAAACCAATCAACAATACCTCTGGAGTATTGGAAGTCGACCATCAAGGAGTCCTTGTGCTTCACAATGGCACAAACAACACCTTCTGGAATTCAACTGTATCAAGTAAAGCAGAAGATCCAATTGCACAGCTCTTGGACTCAGGAAATCTTGTTGTGAGAGATGGAAATGATAGTAATATGGACAACCTGTTATGGCAAAGTTTTGATTATCCTTGTGATACTTTGTTGCCAGGAATGAAGCTTGGATGGAATCTAGTGACACGCCTAGATAGGTTCCTATCATCTTGGAAAAGCACAGATGATCCTGATCTTGGAGACTACTCATTTAAAATAGACCTTAAAGGCTATCCGCAAGCAGTTCACATGAAGAGAACTGTTATAACGACGAGGGTAGAGCCGTGGACGCTTCCAATTACTAAACAGAGTCCATATTTTAGTTCTAAATTCATTTTGAATGAGAAGGAGATATTTTATGTGTTCCAACTCCTTGACAATTCTACGTTTGTCAGACTTATAATGAACCCTTCAGGGAATAGGCAGCTTTTCCGTTGGACAAGTGAAACAAATAGCTGGGAGATAGCCTGGTCTCAGCCATCAGTTCGGTGTGACAATTATGCATTGTGTGGCGCAAATTCTATCTGCAATTCTGCGAACACTCCAGATTGTGCATGCCTGAAAGGATTTGCACCAAGGTTTCCAGGAGAGTGGAACATGTCAAATTGGTCTAGTGGTTGTGTTAGGATCAATTCATTGAGTTGCAGCAAAGATGGGTTCGTGAAGTACACGGGCATGGTACTTCCGGACACATCTGCTTCTTGGTTTAATAAGACCATGGTTCTTCAAGAATGTGAGAATTTGTGTCTGCAAAACTGTTCCTGCACAGCATATGCAAATTTGGATGAACGTGGAGGGGGAACAGGCTGCTTACTTTGGTTCCATGATCTGATTGACATGAGGCAATCATCTCAAGGTGGACAAGACATTCATATACGAGCGCCTTTCTCAGAGCTAGGTAGCCTCTTTGATTTTCTCCATTTATTTTTGCTTTCTGATTTCTGATAGACTAGAAGATATTTTCAATTTTCCAAATATATCACTGTAAAGGGGATAAGGAGAGGTCCTTTGGAAGGTGAACTAAGGGTCTGAGAATTTTTTAGTCCTCCTTTTCCATTTTCCCTATATTTTTCAAATAGTGGCATAGAAATTAGTTTGGTTGTCTCAATTTATCTCATCTATGTTTTTAGGCAAGTAGTTACATCAGGAATCACTTTCTGTTGTCCTAAATTATTTGTCATGCTGATTGAGAGTGCTCTTTAATATTGGTCTCTCAGAGCATAACCAAAACCAAAAGAATGAGCTCAGCAAGAAGAAACTAGCGGGCATCATCACTGGCTCTGCTGTTTTCATGATGTGCATCGTACTTGGATTAGCCATATGTGCAAGGAAAAATAAACTTGATAAGCCCGGTGAGTGAAGGAAAACCTTTGACTAGTTTCAATATTCTGGGACAAATATAATCTTAAGATCTTAGGAATCAATCATTCAGCCTAAACTTCTCTTAAACCCAAGCCCCTGCTCACCCCAAAATGATGAAACCTGTAATCTACATTAATTGTAGAACTAACGGAATATTTCTAATCAGTCGAAATAAAATTTACTGCAGGGGTGCTAAAAATGATTTTCTGGAAAGAACTTGTTAGAAAAAGAGAGGAGGAGGACAATGATCTTAAAACATTTGATTTATCAACCATAGTTTATGCTACTAATAGCTTTTCTAGCCACAACAAATTGGGAGAAGGTGGCTTTGGAGCCGTGTACAAGGTATTAATTTGGTTATGTTCACCATGATATTGTATTCTTCACAAACTATATGATCCCAACAATTGTTATCAGGGTGTGCTTGCCAATGGAACGGAGATTGCAGTCAAGAGGCTTTCCAAGAATTCTGAGCAAGGACTACAGGAGTTCCAAACTGAAGTTCAGTTAATTGCTAAACTGCAGCATTGTAATCTTGTAAAGCTTCTTGGTTGTTGCCTTCAACAAAGAGAGAAATTGTTGATTTATGAGTTCATGCCCAACATGAGTTTGGACTACTTTATTTTTATGGTGACCCGGAAAAAAATAAAAACAAAAAAAGAAAAAGAACAGGCAGCACTGGTGCACCCATAAAGAGGGGTGCACCATAGGCGCACCCTTTTAAATTAAAATCCCGTATGGAGAGCCCCCCCAACAGTCTTCTTCTTCTAGATTCTTTTTTCCTTTCTTCTGTGCTTTCCCTCAATGTCTCTCTCTCTCTCTATCTTCTCTCTTCGATTTCTCTCCCGTCCCTCAACCAAATTCATCCAAACAACTTCCAAATTTCTTGTCTCTTCTTCCTCTACAAATCTAACGAATAAATTTCACCAAAAATTCCTCCAAATGGCGGAGTCATCAAGAGCAGCTATGGAATGCAGGAAACAAGCAACCACAGAGACTGCCACCGCCGCGTCAGCTCCGGCTGCCACCGCCATTGCCCCGTCCTGCCCGCTTCCCTTTCTGGTAGTCGTGGTTCTCTTTCCCCTTGCTTCCTTGGTTGCGGTTTCTCTTTCTAGAGGATGAAATGGTGGAGGCTGTGAGTTTTGGGTTGTGCCCTCCTTCCATTCTTCCTCTTAGGGTCATGGGTAAGTGTCAATATTACTCCTTTAATCATATTGATCTCCATGTGTGATTGTTCACGGTAGATTTGAGGTTCAAGATCCCTAGGTGTTTAAAATTGGGGTTTTTTATGTTTTGGGCTTAATTGATGTAAATCGATGATATTGTTAGATTTCTAAGATTTTGTTTGTCTTATTCCTAGAGGTATAGAGCAAACGGATGTCAACTGGAGATTTTCAATAGCTCAAGGAGTATTCTACGGTTCCTTGGGAACCATTGTTGTGAGTAGATATTATATCTGTACTTTACTTTTTGCATAGCAAATTTTAATTATGAATATATATGTTATTAAAGTGTTTTATATCTTTGTCTAATGGATTTTATTTATAAATAGTCATGAAGTTAGTTGAGGAATTATGAATTTGAATTGAAAATTGTTTATGAAATGAAGTGTGAAAGTTTCGAAGTTATTGTTAGATTATGATTTGGAAAACAAAGTAAATGAAGAAAAGAAAAGAAAAGAGTTCTTAGTTTGAAATAATGAAACTTATTCTTTCATGATTTGAAGCAGATTTAGAATCTACGTGAGTGGCTATTTACATAGTGGCACTATTTTAAATTATTTTTGTGGGAGAAACTATATTAATATATTTGATAAAAAATTTATTCTAAGCTACTTGGATTATTTGGTTAGCTTGATTGGATGATAAATATAATGGTTATTAAATATGACTTGATGACTTGGTTGAGATTATTGCTAGCTCTCTTTGTTGATTTTATTAATGCCACAATTTTTGCTATATATTGTTTCAATGTGCATTGGAAAAACTTATTATATTGATACTTGCAAGTTTGGATTAATATGAAGATTGAATTTTAGATTTCTGAATTATGTTTGATAAAACTTTATTTAAGAAAAACCATGATGGGTTCTAAGATGGAATTACTGCTAGCCATAGCGAAGAGAATTAATGGCAATACCGCTCGTCGTAGCGAAGAGATATAATGGCATTACCACTTGCCGTAGCGAAGAGATATAACGGCCTATGTGCACATAGTTTCTCTTAGGGAGATAAAGTTTGAAAAGACCTTATTTGAGAATTAATAAACCTTGTGATTTATGGGTTGAGATTACTCCCCAAATAAGATTTATACTTCTTATGTAACCCTCATGAGTATTTGAATATTTGAGAATAAGGAATTGGAGAAAAATGTGATAAACGGGATTCAGTAATTATTTTTGAGAGTTTTCTTAGAAATAAAATTTCAAAGAATACATATATGTTATTATATTTTTTTTGTTTTCTGCTTGCATCTAGTAAAGTATGGATATTCTATCTCTCACTGAGTTGCAAAAACTCATCCCGTTGTCCTTCATTTTTTTTTCCAGATATAGGTGCTAGTACCAGCTTCGTTCTTTCGGCTTAGCTGTTAATCGATACTAAAATGGTAAGCCTTCTTGAGAAGGCATTCTTTTATCATCAAGATCCTTTTAAAAATAGTATTTGTTAGTATGTTAGTTGCTTCATATGTCACAGGCAGGTTCCTCGGACTGTACGATTAGTGTTATGTTTGGATTTATGTATATGTATGTGTTTGGCTATGTGGAATAAGTTTCGAAAGAGTTATGATAACAGATTTTATGCTTGAACTTAGAAGCTGGAATTACTTAGTTTTGAGACTGGATGACTTATTGAACTTGTAGGTATTATCGAATTTGGGGAATGATTGCAAAAGAGGTAAGACTCTGCTCTTTTTTCTGGAAATGGTTTGTAGGTAAAGGCTTGTTAGGGAACATGTTCCCAATGCGCCGGTCACACTTTAAGTTGGGTCATGACAAAGTTGGTATCAGAGCCTTAGGTTTCCCTGTGTAATATGGAGCAAGTGTTCTTTAGTAGGCTCACAACTGTGTAAATGGAAGAGCGCCCATTTTCCCAAATTATGGTACTACCAAAGACCTATAGGAATGTTGGTTAGGTCCTTCACATCTTGCTTATTCTATGTGATCATTGGTGCCATGCACCTTGTGCACGTCATGTTCCAAAAGTCATCGCTTCCTTTTTCGTCATACTCTTTTTCTTCATATCTCGGTCCCATGCTATTCCAACTGTCCCGGTCTATCATTTAGATCTTGCTTCCCTTGTGATTTGTATGACCCCTTGTATTGCTTTGTGGGTTATGTCTAAATTGAGGTTTTGCATGATATAAGTGTGGCTTGCATTTAGAATAAATTGACAGCTTATCATAAGATTCTAAATAAGAGTTGAATATTGCTTATGATCTGTTATGCATATTAATTGCATAGAAGTTGCTCTTATTTACTTTTCATCTTTTTTTTTTCAATTATGAGTATAACGCGAAAGAGTTAGAAGGTATAGATGCTTGATTGCGATTGTTTGGTGATCAACTAAATGATGCTTAACTGTAAATTTTTTTTTCTGGCATAAAATGATTGATTATGTGGTGATGATTTGCAGACTTGAAAGCTTGAAGTAGTAAGATTGCATAAATGTATGTATGTGTATTAGTGGGCTAAAGAGGAATAAAGGAGTCTCTTTTATCTAGTCTTATAGTTGTTTGTGATAAATGCGTATTGAAAGTTGCTAGCAGGCTTTATACATTATTTGTCTATGATTATGTTAGGACCCAATTAGCAAACAAGTTTAGACTAGGAAGAATAAGAGGGGGATGGGCCAATTAACAACGAGGCATCATTGTACATGGTTTTGGTTGGGTGATGCATGCAGTAGGGAGTTAGTTAGATAAAAACAGAAACAAGAGAGATTGAGAGATTAATTAGTCAGTTGTACAGAAGGGTGAAAAGAATATGGAGGGGACTCTCAAACTTCCACGTCTCGACATTGTACCTTGGAGCTTTGTGGCGACATTGGCTAGGAGTTCATCACAAAATATACAAGATTCTCATTGTTCATACCTCTTTCATTTAATCTCTATTGTCTTCCATTAAAAGTGTTGTATCAAGAGTAATTTGTTTGTGTTTATTGTATTGCTAAAGGACAAAGAAATCATTGTTATTTTGCAATTGCAAGAACCATGTTTTAAGCAACTAGGCATCATCATTAAAACAGTATATGTAACTAATAGCATAGAGTCATGCTGTCTTAAAAATGGCATCTTTTTCATTGATGAGACTTTTTTTTTTAAATATTTTGGCATGCTTGCTGAAGTTCTTGCTTTTTGGTAAATTGGGGTGGCTATTTTGCCCAGTATTTTACTCTCTTTTTTTATGTGCTTGTTTGGTTTATGTGTTCACTTGTGTACCTTTTGTTCGTGTGCTATGACTTCTATTGCTGCCTTCTCTTTTGAGTGGTTGAGCTTCTTTGTTTATTAAATAAATAAACATAAGCTCACTTTCCCGTAATGAGATTTTAGCTTTGCTTGATAATTTGGTAAGCAATCTACATACATGTGTCCAAACTTTGATAAAATTATGGGCTTTATTAAAGAGCATGCAAAATTCTGTAGCTCTTGAAATAGCAGTTAGCACTAGGTTGCTTTGGTTTGTGTTGAAATATGGTGGGTCCAAAGACACAAACAGAATAGCGCAAAATAAATATGCGGAAGTGTAATGCTAAATGACACCAGGAATTTACGTGGTTCGGCTTAAAGCCTACGTCCACGGGCAAAGACGACAATCAAATATTTCAGTATAGAAATATGATGGAGATACAAAATGTTTCACACTCTACTCAATACCCGAATCCCAAATACACCCAAAGTATTTTTCTCACCGGTGTATACTCTCAACTCACAAAATAGAGAGAAAACAAAGTAAATAGATAACTCTCTAAATGCTTAGAAAGGAAGAGGAGAGAAATGGATTGTTCTTGTTGTGTTAAGCTTGAAGAACCAAGCTCTATTTATAGAGCTTGGTAGCCACCTTGTATGAGAGTTATTGGCCTACCATGGTTGAAGGTTGTTGGCCACCATAGTTGAAGATTGTTGGCCTACCATTGTTGAAGGTTGTTAGCCACCATATTTGAGAATTTTTGCCAACATGTGGAAGGTGGTTGTAGTCACAATTGTTGAATGGAAATCAAGTCATTTTTTTTTTCAACAATCTCCACCTTGGCTTGATTTTCATCAAGTTTCTGAAGTCACCTTCTCCAATGTGCCCATAAGGGCACTCACATATTTTGAATACCAACTAAGTCCAAGCAATGCTTGAACTTAGCAATCGTGATCGACTTTGTCAACATATCTGCTGATCCTAGATCTTTCATTTCAAATTCACCACTCAGTTGCTTCTTTAGCTTCTTGATCTCAGACATACTCTTAGCAACAATGAGCATGTCATCAACGTAGAGCAACAAATAGACAAATGAACCATCTGAGAGCTTTATGTGGTAAACACAATAGTCATAGTCACTCCTTGAGTAACCATGACTTAACATAAAGTGTCAAATTTCTTATACCACTGGCGAGGAGATTGCTTTAAGCCATATAATGACTTCTTTAGGAGATATACATGATCCTCCTTGCCTTGAACAATGAAACCTTCTGGTTGCTACATGTAGATTTGTTCTTCAAGCTCACCATGAAGAAAAGCTGTTTTGACATCGAGCTGTTCAAGTTCTAAGTCAAACAGTGCAACCATAGCGAGCAATACCCGAATGGAGCTATGTCTCACAACAGGAGAAAATACTTCATTGAAGTCTATTCCTTCCCTTTGACTAAAACCTTTTGCAACTAAACGTGCTTTGTAATGAGCCGGTTCAACTCCAGGGGATCCTTCCTTTTTCTTGAAGATCCATTTGCAGCCTACGACTTTATGTCTTTTAGGTGGTTTCACCAATTCCCAAGTCTGATTCTTATGAAGAGATTCCATCTCTTCACTCATTGCAGCAATCCATTGTGCAGACTCTTCACTCGAGATAGCCTCATGGTATGTGGTGGGATCTTCTGATTCCATATCCTCTGCCACTGATAATACAAAAAGGCTATGTCTGCATGACCATACCTCTTTGGTTGTTTTATTTGCCTTTTTTCTCTGTCTCTTGTAAGGCTATAGTGCTTCAACTGATGTCGTGCATCTGCGACATCATCACTATCTTGTTCTTCTTCTTGAATGGGCTGATCAGAGGCATCTTCTTCTATCTGCTTTGGTGGTTCAGCTTCAAACTCCACCTGCTTGCTAGCATCTTGGTCTTTTACTGCATCGTCAACCTCCTTTTTCGGATGAAGCATGGATGATTCATTGAACTTTACATCTCTGCTGATTATGAATTTGGATGTCTTAGGTTCAGTGCACCATAATCTATAACCTTTGACCCCAGTTTGATATCCAAGAAATATGCATTTTAATGCCCTTCGCTCAAGCTTTCCATCATCAATATGAGCATATGCAGGACAACCAAAAATTCTCAAATTTGAATAATCAGCAGGAGCACCAGACCATACCTCAATAGGAGTCTTCAAATCGATCGCAGTTGACGGAGACCGATTCACCAAGTAGCAAGCCATATTGACAGCTTCAGCCCAAAATTCTTTTGATAAACCAGCATTAGAGAGCATACAGCGAGCTCTCTCCAAAAGAGTTCTGTTCATACGTTCAGCTACTCCATTTTGTTGCGGAGTTTTTCGCACAATACGATGCTGTACTATGCCTTCATCTTCACAGAACTCGTTGAACTAACTCTCACAGAACTCCAAACCATTATCTGTTCGGAGACGCTTGATTTTCTTGCCGGTCTGGTTCTCAATAAGCGCTTTCCATTTCTTGAAAGTATGGAACACATCAATTTTATGTTTCAGAAAATAAACCCATACCTTCCTCGAGAAATCATCAATAAATGTCAATAGGTATCTAGCACCACCTTTTGACGGAACAGGTGCAGGGCCCCACAAGTCAGAGTGAATGTAATCTACTGTGCCCTTAGTCCTGTGTATAGCAGTACTAAACTTGACTCTGGTCTGCTTTCCGTTGACACAGTGTTTGCAAAAGTCAAGCTTCCCAACTTTGTGATCACCTAGTAAGCCACGTTTGCTCAAAATTGACATTCCTGTTTCACTCATATGCCCAAGACGCATATGCCACAAATGAATAGTATCTGAATCTGAATTAGATGAGGATGATACTGAGGCAGCACCAACAACTGTACTTCCTTGAAGTAGATAAAGGCCGTTGACCAGCTTGCCTTTAATCACAATAAGAGCACCTTTGGAGATATTTAAAACTCCACTTTCACCAGAATACTTATAACCTTGAGAATCAAAGACACCCAAGGATATAAGATTTTTCTTCAAGTCTGGAATGTACCGAACATCAGTCAATGTTCTCACAACTCCATCATGCATCTTGATTTGGACTGTTCCAATACCAATTGAACTGGTTGATACCGCGAGAACATTATCAGTACCTTCAGCAACACTTGCTGCATCACTTGAATCTTTGTCCTTCTTGTCTTTGAGCTTCGGACATTCTACTCTCCAGTGCCTTTCCTTCTTGCAATATCGGCACCTGCCTTTACGATATCTAGACTTAGATCTAGACTTTCCTCTGTTGCTACTAGATCCAAACTCCTTTGACCTCCCTCTGACAACCAAGCCAGATGCAGTATTATCATGACTGCCAGTATCGTGCTCCATTTTGTCGCGACTTAGAAGTGCATATTTAACCTCATCTATTTTGAGGTTTTCGCGACTATATATGAGTGTTTCACGAAAGTGCTTGTATGAAGGAGGTAAGGAACAAAGCAACATCATTGCTTGTTGCTCACTTGAAAATGTCTAGTCCATATTTTTCAAATCTGTGACGAGTGACGTGAACTCAGCTATGTGAGATCGAATTGATGTCCCTTCTGCCATACGGAGCATGTACAGACATTGCAGCACACCAAGACGGTTGGTCACCGTCTTAGTCATATACAATGACTCTAACTTGGTCCACAGCGATTTTGCTGTTTTCTCCAAAAGGACCTCCTGCAGCACATCGTCTGTAATGCATAACTGAATAAATAGAAAGAGCCTTCTGATCGGCATCTTCCCATTCAGATTCCTTCATTGTCTCAGGCTTATTTTCCTTGTCAGAAAGTGCTACTTTTACACCTTGTCAGCATAAGAACAGCCATCATACGAACCTTCCACATGCCAAAATTGATGCGCCCATCAAACTGCTGAATATCAAATTTTGCAGTAGACATTTTGAACAAATTAGCCCAGAACTCTATAAGAGCTCTGATACCAGTTTGTTGAAATATGGTGGGTCCAAAGACACAAACAGAATAGCGCAAAATAAATATGTGGAAGTGTAATGCTAAATGACACCAGGAATTTACGTGGTTCGGCTTAAAGCCTACGTCCACGGGCAAAGACGACAATCAAATATTTCAGTATAGAAATATGATGGAGATACAAAATGTTTCACACTCTACTCAATACCCGAATCCCAAATACACCCAAATTATTTTTCTCACCGATGTATACTCTCAACTCACAAAATAGAGAGAAAACAAAGTAAATAGATGACTCTCTAAATGCTTAGAAAGGAAGAGGAGAGAAATGGATTGTTCTTGTTGTGTTAAGCTTGAAGAACCAAGCTCTATTTATAGAGCTTGGTAGCCACCTTGTTTGAGAGTTATTGGCCTACCATGGTTGAAGGTTGTTGGCCTACCATTATTGAAGGTTGTTAGCCACCATATTTGAGAATTTTTGCCAACATGTGGAAGGTGGTTGTAGTCACAATTGTTGAATGGAAATCAAGTCATTTTTTTTTCAACAGTTTGTCATGCTTAATGGATCAGCATCAAGCCCCACATATTAATGAGATAATGACTGATGTGCATATGGGCATGGTTTAAAAAAAAAAAAATTCAACGTACGAGGGGTTTGTTTATTACTATCGAGTTTTTCACAAGAAAAAAAAGAAGAAGAAAACCCTGGATCGGTTGAATTTCAAGTATTCAATTTCACTAATAAGATACGAAGGCTTACTTCACATTTGGAATTGCACCGAAAAGACTATTTATCTCAACAAGGTTTATGCAAAATTTTGGGAAAATGACAATGGCTACTATCTTATTTGTCGAAGAAAAATGGAATACGTTATAACAAATTAATAAATTAGTTGGATATTCGGGAGTCACAAATTTGTTCATTTAAAGAGTAATTAAAAATTATTCGATTTATTAGGTCTTGAATTTTGATGAATTTTTTTTCTTCTTTTGTTTTACGCAATCTACATTAGATGATTATAAACTAGCTCTTGTCTCAACTACTCTAAATTGCTAAACATAAAGCAAGACTTTATATGTCCTACCTTACTAGATAGTTTGAGTTTTTCCTTATTCTCTTTTTAAAGTATTCATCTTTTTTTTTTCACCTTTTGTGTCGACGTGATGGTTGGCGTGTTTTTTTTTGGGCAAAAGTCTATATGTTGCCAAGCTATCTGTTGTACACTTTAGAGTGTCATTCGATGCAATTTTGCTGATATGAATATCTTAAAATAGCATTCAATGCAATTTTGCATATGTGCTTGTTATCACAACGGACAAAATTGCAATTCAAGCCTGTGCAACCTATTTTGGCTTGTTTAATTATTGTCTTTGATTTTTATTTCTTGCTATAAGGAATTGGTATTCTTAAATGAATATGGTACCTGTAATTGCTTGTTATTGATCAAAGTTTACCTTAATGTATGTTACCCTGTGACTTAAATTTGGACTTGAGTTCTTGAATTCACTCTTGGATATGATATGCAATTGCTTGATGAAGGAAATTTGATGCGTGCTAAATTCAAGCTACATTTTCTTGTAATGCTGTATGAGATTCCAGCCAAAGGTGGGGTTTCTCCAAAGTTTGGTTCTTGATTTTTTTTTCTTCTTCTTCTTCCGTTTTGTTTGATCAGATTTTTTTTATTCCATATCCCTAGTTTTGTCGATTTGGTTGGTTTAGTTCTCTTCTGGTAATTTGGGTTTCCATTACTCGTATTTGTGATCAATTTGTTTTTGGTTTGCTGTCACATTGTTTGACCATTTCATGTTATGCTTTTTGGTGGCGTGTTTTTGTTTATAGGGTGAGTTGTTAGGAAATATAATAATGATGTCATCTTAACATAAGATCTGTTTTGAATAGAGGTTGTGAAGGAATATTTGTTACATAGGTTGTTGACTTGTTTTAATTTGAGATATTAGTTTTTAGGTCTGCATTTCAATCAGAAAGCCATGGTTCTTAAGCATTTTACGTAGCAACATGTTACTAAAGTCCCAATTTTGAAGTGTCAAAACTACTGTTTAGGTACTATATACTAGCTTTTTTCTAGTTCAATATTTCATTGCTATGCATGGCTCGAACACTTAGTAGCATAATCCATTTTAGGGACTAATGTTGTGTAGCTGGTTTGACTGAAATACATTGTGGCATTTGAAGTTAGAACAGTTGCTCGTCTGCTGCTCATGGTTCCAGGGCAGCCACAATAAGCCATTTATAGAAATATGTCCATGTATTTGGAGAATGAACATATTGGAGGAGGATATGTATGAACATAGGGCCATGACAGGATAGTATATCTTGATGACCTTTGCGATTTTGTTTTTCTCATGCCCTACCCTTTTTTCATGCATTAGGAGTTTTGAAGGGCATGCAATGCTTTGGTATATAACTATATATATAGTATGTAGGTGAGGGGGAATGAGGAGTTATCATTCATTTTATTTATTTTGTCGTTTATGGACCTCTTCATTTGTAACACCTTTTGTTTGTAACGAACTTACTACAGGAAATTTGGAAGAAGCGTAGTTGCAAACCTAGGAAGCGCTTTGAAATAATAAATGCAAATGACTGTCTTATGATGGTGATGATGAATGTGTTTTGCTTGATTTCCAGACCATAGGGAAATTTATTTGGGGCTTAACAAACATATTGGTAGGTAGTCCCTGTCTTCTCAAATACTCCATTGCTTGGAATTTCAAGAAGCTAACAAGCACTCTTCTCTACTCTTTCTCAATAACCGGCATTAACCAGTTCTGATTCAGGAGATAAACTAGGGTCAGATTATGAAAGTTCCATGTGACTTCTATGATGTTCTGTGCGATTGCCATCTATTCAAATGATTTTGAGAATATCACATAAGAGGGGTTAACAATTTATTTTAAATTATTCTTTTGAGCATGAGTAAGAAGTTTTACTAAAACTGCATACAGTGAGTATTTGAATTTCCACGTCCAAAATTTAGGTGAGAAAAAAAAAAAGGAAGACTCAAAAGTATTGATTAGTGATTCTTAAGTTTGAACCCCATTGTATGCTTCAATACTCAAAGTTAGTGGTTGAAATGCTAATGTTTTGAAATTGCATGAATGATTGAGATTTTATTTTGTTTTATGCTTAGCTTCTTGTCAAATATTTATTATTCCCTTGGGCATGATTAAGAAGTTATATGTGAGGTGCACACTATGAATAATTGATATTGGCATGGATGTGAATGGTGCTATGGCAAGTGTGTTCAGAATTCGGGGGCCGAATTCTTATAAGAGGGGGAGAATGTGGTGACCCCGAAAAAAATAAAAAAATAATAAAAAAAAAGAACAGGCAGCACTGGTGCACCCATAAAGAGGGGTGCACCATAGGCGCACCCTTTTAAATTAAAATCCCGTATGGAGAGCCCCCCCCCCCAACAGTCTTCTTCTTCCAGTTTCTTTTTTCCTTTCTTCTGTGCGTTCCCTTAATGTCTCTCTCTCTCTATCTTCTCTCTTCGATTTCTCTCCCATCCCTCAACCAAATTCATCCAAACAACTTCCAAATTTCTTGTCTCTTCTTCCTCTACAAATCTAACCGAATAAATTTCACTAAAAATTCCTCCACATGGCGGAGTCATCAAGAGCAGCTATGGAATGCAGGAAACAAGCAACCGCAGAGACTGCCACCGCCGCGTCAGCTCCGGCTGCCACTGCCATTGCCCCGTCCTGCCTGCTTCCCTTTCTGGTAGCCGTGGTTCTCTTTCCCCTTGCTTCCTTGGTTGCGGTTTCTCTTTCTAGAGGATGAAATGGTGGAGGCTGTGAGTTTTGGGTTGTGCCCTCCTTCCATTCTTCCTCTTAGGGTCATGGGTAAGTGTCAATATTACTCCTTTAATCATATTGATCTGCATGTGTGATTGTTCATGGTAGATTTGAGGTTCAAGATCCCTAGGTGTTTAAAATTGGGGCTTTTTATGTTTTGGGCTTAATTGATGTAAATCGATGATATTGTTAGATTTCTAAGATTTTGTTTGTCTTATTCCTAGAGTTATAGAGCAAACGGATGTCAACTAGAGATTTTCAATAGCTCAAGGAGTATTCTACGGTTCCTTGGGAACCATTGTTGTGAGTAGATATTATATCTGTACTTTACTTTTTGCATAGCAAATTTTAATTATGAATATATATGTTATTAAAGTGTTTTATATCTTTGTCTAGTGGATTTTATTTATAAATAGTCATGAAGTTAGTTGAGGAATTATGAATTTGAATTGAAAATTGTTTATGAAATGAAGTGTGAAAGTTTCGAAGTTATTGTTAGATTATGATTTGGAAAACAAAGTAAATGAAGAAAAGAAAAGAAAAGAGTTCTTAGTTTGAAATGATGAAACTTATTTTTTCATGATTTGAAGCAGATTCAGAATCTACGTGAGTGGCTATTTGCATAGTAGCACTGTTTTAAATTATTTTTATGGGAGAAACTATATTAATATATTTGATAAAAATTTTATTCTAAGCTACTTGGATTATTTGGTTAGCTTGACTGGATGATTTCCTTAAATGTAATGGTTATTAAATATGACTTGATGACTTGGTTGAGATTATTGCTAGCTCTCTTTGTTGATTTTATTAATGCCACAATTTTTGCTATATATTGTTTCAATGTGCATTGGAAAAACTTATTATATTGATACTTGCAAGTTTGGATTAATATGAAGATTGAATTTTAGATTTCTGAATTATGTTTGATAAAACTTTATTTAAGAAAAACCATGATGGGTTCTAAGATGGAATTACCGCTAGCCATAGCGAAGAGAATTAATGGCAATACCGCTCGCCATAGCGAAGAGATATAATGGTAATACCGCTCACCATAGTGAAGAGATATAATAGCATTACCGCTTGCCGTAGCGAAGAGATATAACGGCCTATGTGCACATAATTTCTCTTAGGGAGATAAAGTTTGAAAAGACCTTATTTGAGAATTAATAAACCTTGTGATTTATGGGTTGAGATTACTCCCCAAATAAGATTTATACTTCTTATGTAACCCTCATGAGTATTTGAATATTTGATGATGAAGTTAATTTTATGTGAGAATAAGGAATTGGAGAAAAATGTGATAAACGGGATTCAGTAATTATTTTTTAGAGTTTTCTTAGAAATAAAATTTCAAAGAATACATATATGTTATTATATTTTTTTTGTTTTCTGCTTGCGTCTAGTAAACTATGGATATTCTATGTCTCACTGAGTTGCAAAAACTCATCCCGTTGTCCTTCATTTTTTTTTCCAAATATAGGTGCTAGTACCAGCTTCGTTCTTTCGGCTTAGCTGTTAATCGATGCTAAAATGGTAAGCCTTCTTGAGAAGGCATTCTTTCATCATCAAGATCCTTTTAAAAATAGTATTTGTTAGTATGTTAGTTGCTCCATATGTCACAGGCAGGTTCCTCGGACTGTACGATTAGTGTTATGTTTGGATTTATGTATATGTATGTGTTTGGCTATGTGGAATAAGTTTCGAAAGAGTTATGATAACAGATTTTATGCTTGAACTTAGAAGCTGGAATTACTTAGTTTTGAGACTGGATGACTTATTGAACTTGTAGGTATTATCGAATTTGGGGAATGATTGCAAAAGAGGTAAGACTCTGCTCGTTTTTCTGGAAATGGTTTGTAGGTAAAGGCTTGCTAGGTAACATGTTCCCTATGCGCTGGTCACACTTTAAGTTGGGTCATGACAATTTTTGGTTCATATCTTAATCATCCTGAGTTTCTGATTCTCTTTTTTAATTACCCTTAGGTAGATGTCAAATAACTTTGGATGTTATTAACATGTCAGATGATGGTAGAAGAAAATTATTAGATTGGACAAAGCGCTTCCAAATTATTAGCGGGACAGCTCGAGGCCTACTTTATCTACATCAACACTCAAGGCTACGAATAATCCATAGAGATCTGAAAATGAGCAATATTCTTCTTGATAATGATATGAATCCAAAAATATCGGACTTTGGTCTTGCTAGGACATTTGGAGGAGATCAAACTGAGGCTAATACAAAGAGAGTGATGGGGACTCAGTAAGTAGGCTAACAATTGTTTATTACTTCAAGCTGCAGCCAGTTTTTGCCGCCATGATTTTTATAACGTGATACACATGCTACAATGCAGTGGTTACATCTCTCCTGAGTATGCAGTGCATGGATCTTTTTCGATGAAATCTGATGTGTTTAGCTTTGGTGTTATTGTGCTTGAGGTTGTCAGTGGGAGGAAGAATAGGGGATTCTCTGTCCCACATCAACATCTTAACCTTCTTGGACATGTAAGTAATGATCAATAATGGCTTTGAAGTTTGGATAAAACGTGATTTTTGCTTGCTTCTTGTAAACTGCCCATCATTTAATTAGAAAACTTTAATTTGACTGTCTTTTAGGCTTGGAGATTGTGGAGTGAAGAGAAGCCTCTGGAGTTGGTAGATGAATCACTTGGTGATTCAGTCATTCAAGATCAAGTCTTGAGATGTATTCACATGGGGCTCCTGTTGGGTTTTTGCTCTTTCACTATTGCCCAATAGGGCCTAGTGTGTAAGAAGAGCCCAAGAAACCTAGAGCCCGTTACATCTAAGGGTTAGGTTTTCTAGGAACCCATATATATACTACACTTAACCCTCTCCATAGAGAGAGAGTAGTCACAGAGGTAGAGGCAAGGTCATCTCCTGATAGAGAGAAAGTGCCCACACACTATCTCCTTCCCCTTGAGACATAGTCTGGAAGGTCTGCCGTCAACCGACTACAAGCAAATCAATCGTGCGGTAACACAAGGATTCTAAGGCGAGGGAGATCATCAAAGATCGACACTCCGAGAGGTAACATTCCTTGTGTGTTTATGAAACAATGATGATTCGATAAGCATACCAATGTACTAGGTCCTTAAATCGCTTCCGCATAAATCCAATAGTTCCAACAATTGGTATCAGAGCCTGACTGTACATTGGTATGTGAATCTAGTTTCATTATTCATGTAATTAGTTTGCTTCGTGAAATATGGCACCTAGGATTCTATATTTGTTGATCATATGTGTTGTATGTTTATCTTTATAATTCTTTTCATAAAAATCAATGCTTTATTTGGTTTTCAACTTTAATCCATGGTAGAGATTTGAATGTATTTTCTTGGGTTGTAACAAGGAGGCTAATCCCATATGATTAGGTTTCCTCCTTGATTTTTTTTTTATTTTCAATTCTTGTATATTTTTTTTTTTATGTTATACAAAAGTTGTAATAAAAAGAAGATCAAGAAGATACAAAAAGAAGGACGTTAAATCCTTTGTTTGGACATGTTCGTGGACCTCTGGATCTCGGAATTGGACGTATCATATATCGTTGGAAAGAGGACGGAAAGACGAACAAAATTGTGGCGGAACGCGGCCAGAAAAGTCTCCACGCGCTGTCACGCGCCGCCAGAAGTTTCTGACAGTGGTTTCCACGCGCCTGTGAAGATGGAGAGAGTGAGGGCGCGTGGAACATCCAAATTGGGTGATTCCAGTGGCGTTGGCTTCGTCTCTTCATGGTGGTTCTAACGCTAAAATTTCGTGCTGATCCGAGTTCGGGTGACGGTAGCGATGGGCCAAACAGTTAGGGTTCCTTGAAGTTGTCTTAGGTTTTCTTGCCAAAATTTGGTATTTTGGGCTTATGGACCCATGGTTACCATAAAAGGGCTTGAGATAAATACCTATGGACTAAAAGGAAGGACAAGAAGGACTGGAACATTTTTTGTTATTTTATTTTATTTTATTTTTCTCTAGGAAACCATGGATTAAAGTCTATTTTATTTAAATTGCTTTATTTTATGAATGGATGAATTATATGATTGATAACATGCTTATTGTGATAACATGTCATATAGAATAAGTGGTGCCATATTGCTGCATAACTTGAAAATTACATGAGCATAATAGCTATTTTGTCATTCCGCGACTAGTATGATAGTTATTATAGGATTATTTTGATTCAAAATTATTCTCGAAAATTAATTAAAATTATTATGATTTTTTGTTAAAAATCTAGATTAATGATTGAATTAATTAATTTTGAATAATTAAAATCAAGACAAATAATCCAAATTATTTCCTAAGAGAACTGTTTACATTGCGAGTAATTTGTGGGTTTTCTAAAATGGTCATGTGTTAACACACGCTGCATACCACAATCATGTATCATGATTGTGTGGAGCACACGCTGCCTATCATGACCGGATTTTAGGACCTTAATGAATTTTAAAATTCCGATAAGCTAAGCTTGCACGTTCATCGGCTTGCAGGTGCTTACATAGTTTTTGAAATCAAACAAAGAATACTCGAATTTAAACAATTCTTGGAAATTGAAAAATTCTAAATTTTAAAATATTGAATGGGTGAAGGTTTTTTATTAAGTAATTAATTTAAAACCTACGGGCTCCAATTGTGGGTTTATTAGTGAAAAGGTTATCATTTGAAGCCCTATCGGATAAGGATAATCGGATTTCACTAGATTAAACCTTAATATTTTCAAAATTTTAGTAAAGTTTTGTACGGCCCATCGTCGACAACACTTAGACACTAAAGAGAATTTTGAAAGTAAATAATGGTTAAATACATTCAACTTTGGTAAAGTTGTTAACCCTCCCATCGAGGCTCTGGCAATGGAACTGAAGGCCCAAAATAACAATATTAGTTTTACAAGTATCTTGCCCATCGTAAGCCTTGTAAAGATAACTAATAGATTGTTAAACTGTAAACGAGTAGTAGTTATCAGAATCTACTAGCGCAAAGATTCTGTTTATAGTTATTCAAGTTTGTAATTAGTGTGTTTTTTCCTTGTTTTTCAGAAAAATGTCTTCATTCAATCCTTTAGCCACTATCTTGAGTCAAAAACCTATGGATGGTACAAACTACAAACAATGAAAAACTAATTTGGATATTGTTCTTCAATATGAAAAGCTCAACTTTGTTCTGACTACCCCTACGCTACACTCTTTGAAGATGCGCCTGAGGCAACAAAGACACGTCTTCAGCAGGAGAAGGAAAGATGGGAGAAGGCAAATGTGGCAGTTCGCTGCTATATTTTAGCCAGTCTTGCCAGTCACCTTCAGGAGCAAGTAAGCATGATTGAGAGTGGAGCAAAGATGCTCCAGACTCTTGATGGCATGTTTGCTACGTCTAGCGCGCTAGGCGAGAATGCACGTGAATGCGATCACCAAGACAGTAATGTCTGGAGGAAGTGTGCGGGATCATTGTCTGACAATGATAGCAAACTTCAAGAAGGCTGAAGACCATGGGGTCAGATTTGAACAAGAAGTAAAAGTTGACCTTCTCTTGCAGTCACTGCCTGAATAAGATGAATCTTGACCTTACTCAGCTGATGCATGAGCTTGAGAGTGCTGAACAGTCTCTAGTCAAGCAGGGCAGTGCATTTTTTGCTGGTGAGAGTTCTGTGAAACCTAAGGGGAAACCTAAGGGAAGGAACAAGAACCAGAAAAAGAAGAAATCAGGTGTTCCAGTTGCCAAACCAGTTGCAATGAAGCAGCCAAAAGGCAAGTGCTTCAAGTGCGGACAAAAAGGGCATTGGAAGAAAAATTGCCCACGTATGAATAAACCAGGTATGGGTAATTTACATGTGATTGAGGCTTGTTTAGTGGAGAATTACAATGATAAATGGATCATTGATTCAGGAGCCACTAACCATGTTTGTTACTCTTTGCAGTGGTTCAAACATAGCTTGCCTTTAAGTGAAGGACAAAGAGTTTTGAAGCTTGGAAATGGGGAGCTTGTGTCTGCACTAGCAGTGGGACAAGTTGTTTTATCTTTTGATAATTGCAGAACTTTGGTTTTAGAAGACTGTTTATTTATTCCGGATTTTAAGAGGAATTTAATTTCTGTTAGTTGTTTGGTTAAACATGGTTTGTGATTCAGTTTAATTCCTCAGTTTCAATAAGAAGTTCATCTTCTTTCATTTGTTCCGGTGTAATGTTTAATGGTCTTTATTTCCTTAGTCCTGTGCCCTGTGAAGTTAATCATGTTGAATTAGGAGATGTTGAGCATGTTCATTCATCAAAGAAAAGAAAAGTTTCCAATGAAACTTATCTTTGGCATTTAAGATTGGGTCATATTAACTCTAACAGGATACAAGGTTTGGTCAATAGTGGGATTCTAAAATCCCTGAACTTTGAACCGATACCAGTTTGTGAATCTTGTTTAGAGGGTAAAATGACTAAGAGATCTTTCAAGGCCAAGGGAAATCATGCCACACTTCAGCTGGAATTGGTACATACTGATGTATGTGGACCAATAAATGTCCAGGCCAGAGGCGGGTATGAGTATTTTATCACATTTACTGATGATTACTCTAGATTTGGACATGTGTACTGATGCGCCACAAGTCTGAAGCTTTTGCAAAATTCCAAGAGTTCAAAGCTGAGGCAGAAAAGCATCTTGGTGTTCAAATTAAGACTCTTGATCCTGACCGAGGAGGTGAATACCTATCTGAGAGTTCAGGTCTTACCTGACCAAAGAGGGGATAGTTTCACAATTATCTTCTCCAGGGACACCCCAGCAGAATGGAGTTGCTGAAAGGAGAAATAGAACCCTTTTAGAAATGGCAAGATCTATGCTCAGTTATTCATCTCTTTCTGATTCATTCTGGGGATATGCCTTAGAAACTGCTATGTACCTATTGAACTTAGCTCCGTCCAAGACGGTTTCAAAGACACCAATAGAATTATGGAGAGGGTGTAAGCCCTCCTTGAATCATATTCGGATTTGGGGTGCTCCACACATGTCTTACAAATGAAGCCAAATAAGATGGACTCGCGTACAGAAGTATGCATGTTTATAGGCTATCCTAAAGGAACCAGAGGTTGGTTGTTTTATAGTCCGAAAGAAAATAAGGTCATAGTGAGTACACACGTGACTTTCTTAGAGGAGGACTATATGGCAAATTATAAGCCAAGGAGTAAGGTTATTCTTGATGAGCTAGTCTCAGATCAAGTTACACCTCAACCTCAAGCGGTTCTAGCTTTTGTTCCTGTGGTTGTTCAAAGAGAGGAAAATATACCTGTTGTTGAACACACACAGAACCGTAAATAGAACCAAGTTCAAAGATGATGATCAACAAGTGGAACCTGTAGAGATGCGATTACTGCTTGTGGAAGAACAACAAAATCATGAATTGGTTAATCCACTTAATGAGGGTCCTCATATAGAAATTGTTAACCCACCAAACTTGGATCCCCCTGTAGATGCACAACAACAAGTGCGGCAAAGTCGTAGTGGGAGATTGATTCGTAAACCCGCAAGATTTCTCTTGTTGGGTGAATCACCTCAGGATGTCATCATTGAAGAAGATGATGATCCCACGAGTTATGACGAGGCACTAGGAGATGTTGATGCTCGTGAATGGCTTGAGGCTATGAATCGTGAAATGGATTCTTTGTATTCCAACTCAGTTTGGTCTCTTGTAAATGCACCAAAAGGGGTAAGACCCATTGGGTGTAAATGGATCTACAAGAGAAAGAGAGGATCGGATAGGAAGGTTGAAACCTTCAAAGCTAGATTGGTGGCGAAAGGGTACACCCAAATAGAAGGTGTGGATTATGAAGAAACCTTTCAGCGGTTGCCATGCTCAAGTCCATCCGATTCTCTTAGTCATGCAGCAAATCTTGATTATGATATTTGGCAAATGGATGTCAAAACTGCTTTTCTAAATGGAAATTTGGAAGAGGATATCTATATGCAGCAACCAAAAGGGTTCATAGCCAAAGGGCAAGAAAACATGGTATGCAAGTTGCAAAGGTCCATTTATGGACTTAAGCAAGCGTCCAGATCATGGAACATCAGGTTTGATCAAGCCATTAAGTCTTATGGTTTTGAGAAAAGTCCCGATGAGCCGTGGTGTGTATAAAAGGATCCAAGGTAACGCAAAGATATCTTTTCTGGTACTTTATGTGGATGATATACTCCTTATCGGAAATGATACAGAGGTATTGTTAGACATAAAGACTTGGCTAAGCAAGCATTTTGATATGAAGGACCTCGGGGAAGCCAATTATATTCTTGGTATTAAGCTCTTGCCGGAAGAATAAGGTATTGGCATTATCTCAAAGCTAATTACATCGACAAAATACTTGCTGTGTTCAGCGTGGAGAATTCCAAGAAGGGAATTTTACCCTTCAGGCATGGAATTCATCTCTCTAAGGAGCATTCTCCTAACACTCCTGAGCAGAGAGAACGCATGAGTAGGATACCTTACGCTCAAAGAAGATGTAGCCTTATGTATGCTATCTTGTGCACGGCACCGGATATACGCTATGCAAAGGGGAGTAGTAAGTCGATACCAATCTAATCCTCGAGAGGAACACTGGATAGCGGTTAAACATATACTCAAGTACCTTAGGAGAACGAGAGATTATATGTTGGTCTATTCCAAAGGGGAGTCTTGAAACCATTGGTTACACTGCACTGCATTTCCAAGGAGACATTGACTCAAGAAAATCCACTACGGGTATGTGTTCACTCTTAATGGCGGGGCCATTTGTTGGAGGAGTGTCAAACAATCATGTGTGGTTGACTCTACCACAGAGGCCGAGTATGTAGTCGCTTCGAGGCCGCAAAGGAAGCCAGATGGTTAAAGAAGTTCCTAACGGATCTTCAGGTGATACCAGTGTTAGTCGTCCCATCACACTTTACTTGTGACAACAAGGGGGGCAAGAGTACAGCCCAAGGAACCAAGGTGTCACAAAAGACAAAAGCACATAGAGAGGAAGTACCACTTGATCCGAGATATAATTGAAAGAGGAGATACAGTGGTAGTCAAGATAGCATCGGACGAGAACCTTGCTGACCCTTTTACTAAGAGTTTGCCTGAACGTGTGTTCGAGAGGCATATAACATCTATGGGTCTTAGGAGGATTCCAGATTTGCTATAGCTTTAGGAAGTTGTTATTTCACTTTGTTGTTTTGTGCTTTTGAGCAAGACGTTATGACATTGTAATTTTTTCTGAATGTTATAAATGAGGTATTATTCATTTATTCGCACACTATTTACAAACACTAAGGTCCGGATCAATTGTGAAGTATATGATCATATGGATACGTTCATGGAGGACATGATCATAGGTTCTCATAATTGATGAACAAGTTCACAACTGTTAAATAAAGTTGGGCACTTCATTTAGGCTGCAATATTTTATGAAATGGTTTTGTCCAAATCATTGTAAAATATTGGTGTGAATTAACATTCACATTGAAAGGATCAAGGAGAGATTTGATTAAGGGTGTTTTTTCTGTCATAAGGTATCAAATCTCCAGATAACTATAGTTATAATATTGCTCTTAATTTTGAGTTTATTATAAATAGGTAATCAAATAGTTTTCATTCTTTGATTTACCAACGGGTGAGGTGTGATCTATTGACGGCCAATAACTCGGTATTTTGGGAGTGAGATTGTTTGATTATCGGTATTTATGAGATAAACAATATGAAATTTGTAGGAAATGTCCCGTTGATATGTTTGGTACTTGGATATTGAAGACACTGCCAAAGTGCATGTAAACCATTAGAGAAACTATCATAGTCAAGGGAATAAATAATTGATTGGGTAATACAAAACTAGTCAATCAATTATAGACATTCTACAAAGGGGTGATGCATATACATGTTATATATGTTATTAATCTTGGAGTTCAAGTTCGGGCTTTTAGTGGAGTAGCACCGAATTAGATAATCATTTGTTGATTATCATGAGCCTTGATTAATAATAGCTGGTAGATCCCCAGGCTAGCTCAAGATAAGGGATGGGGAAATTTCAGTTGATGATGACTAGTGAGTTACATGGTCTTGGGCTTTAAGCTCAAGTTTGTACTCAAGAGCAAGTGGGAGATTGTTGGGTTTTTGCTCTTTCACTATTGCCCAATAGGGCCTAGTGTGTAAGAAGAGCCCAAGAAACCTAGAGCCCGTTACATCTAAGGGTTAGGTTTTCTAGGAACCCATATATATACTACACTTAACCCTCTCCATAGAGAGAGTAGTCACAGAGGTAGAGGCAAGGTCATCTCCTGATAGAGAGAAAGTGCCCACACACTATCTCCTTCCCCTTGAGACATAGTCTGGAAGGTCTGCCGTCAACCGACTACAAGCAAATCAATCGTGCGGTAACACAAGGATTCTCAGGCGAGGGAGATCATCAAAGATCGACACTCCGAGAGGTAACATTCCTTGTGTGTTTATGAAACAATGATGATTCGATAAGCATACCAATGTACTAGGTCCTTAAATCGCTTCCGCATAAATCCAATAGTTCCAACAGCTCCTATGTGTGCAAGAGAGAACTGAAGATAGGCCTAACATGTCATCAGTAATCCATATGCTGAATGAAGATAAACCACTTAGCAGGCCAAGGCATCCAGCATTTTATCCACACCAAGAAAGTAGTTCTTCACCCAAAAACACTGATATGTGTTCAACAAATGATGTTTCCATCACATTGTTAGAGGCAAGATAGTAAATTTTAGTTCCAATGCAAATTAGATGATTATTCAGTTGTCTAAAGTGTTTGTACGTATACTAGATTTGTAGTGGGCCATTTACAATGTGTTTAATGATTAGATTGACATCAATCACTATTTAAATAGATATAATAGCAGTGTTGTTGATCAATGAAATCTCGTCTTAATTATGAATAGAGCATTCTTGTCCAGAAATTTGTACCATGCTCTTAAGCATTACCTTGATGTTTCAACGATCAAGCTGTTGGTAGTTTCTTGAATATTCCAAACTCAACTCCAACACACTTACACAGTTCCCACACACTTCTATGCAAGCTATTGGGTAACACCTTTCGTCCTTTTGTAACTTTCTGAATGGTGCAGATTGATTACATGACTCACATGCTGCCTGTTTTTACAAACTTCTAAGAAAACGTACTTAAAATAAAATGTAGGAAAGAAATAACTCTCCATTTGCTGTTGATTTTTAAAAGAAGCTTATTCTGTCACAAACTTGAATAAATTTTTTAAGAAAGAGTAATTTTCTTGTATAAAAAGTACAAACAAACGCGTCTATAGTATATACAAGGGTGCTTTCTATAGTAGTAGTATCAGACTTTGATGGGTTTTGATTCTAGAACACGCGGGTAAGCAAATTTAGAGGTGTGTCTGATATAGGTATGTCAATGCAAAGCCTTCTTGGCTTTATGGTTGCCACAGATAACTAAGGCATTGTATCTCAATGCAAAGCCTTTGGCTTGTTTGTATCTCAATTATGAAATCATAATAAATATTTTGGGTTTTCAAATTGAAATGTCAAGAATAAAGAAGAAACCACAAATAACTGAAACAACAATCTAACTAAGGTTCATATGGCAGTGAGAATGATTCTCAATAGCATTAGTAGTGGGCTCGATAACTTTTGTGCTGCTTTATTTTTATAAATGGATGTGATTTTTTTTTTCATAAATAGTGATTGAATTAGATAATTTATGTTTTTCTTTTTTGGTATATTCCTTTCTTGAGTCTGAAGCGTTAGTCAAACAAACGGTTGTGATAGGTTACAGTTTTCGCTTGTCACTTGTCAGGTGGCCTAGAAGATAATAATAATGGGAATACCGGCACGATGAAGCTAATAGTAATTGCAGTTGGGTCCAGAATTTTAATTTGGGGGGATCATAGTTCTTCGATTAACTATATATTTGGAAGTGTAACCAAAAAACAAAAAAGAAAAACTATATATTTGGAAGGAAAAAGAAACTCAAAATGTCATGTAAATGTTGTTATGCATATTTTTCGACAATAAAGATAATGGTAATAGCAGAACAAAAAGGGACATCCTTTATTACTATCCCAAATTATTGACATATTGTCATCTTCCGCCATTTCGGGGATTATAAAGACTACCTAATTCACATCTTTTTGTGAATTGATTTTAAATGCTACAACTCCATTCTCATTTTTGCATTTATGCATAATTGCATATAGTTCAGCACCTCGCTAGTATAGTTATATATCTGAACAAGGATCTTTATTTTCTCAGTTAGCATTGTAAGTATTCTAGATGATGATTTTCATGGTATAGATCGTCAAGAGTTAGCTGTGAACTAGTGCCTTTCAAAGAACTTGATCAGCAGCTGGGGGAATTAAAAAATGAAGTGGTATAAGCTTCAGCACCCTAATCCAATGCTATCAGACTTGGCCCAGCTCGGCTTGTGAACCGATCACCTATCTGGATTAGTTCTCCCTTTAGATCAGTTTTGCAATTGACTCAATCAAACTCAAGTTTGAGAGAATCAAACCTCATCCGCAGAGTATGTGGGCGTGCACCTCTACTAACAGACTATGTAGCCTGTTGTGTTATATGTATCAAACATAATATATATTACGTATCTATTTAAATTACATTATAATTTCATATATTTCTTTAATTGAATGAAACTTGGCCGATCGATCACCGATTCAAGTTTAATAATTATGCCCTAATATGGGGAGATAAAGACTAAAGTAGAGGCCAGCACTAACAATAACTCTTTTTGTTCTCGTTCTTGGGTTTGCTACTAGATAGAATTACAAAATTTCTTTATTAAATGTTGTTGATGTAGTTTTATGAATGACAGAAACATCTTTCTATCTTTTCAAAACACAAATTAATACTAAGTTTAACACATGGTTCAGGCATGCTTTTTTTGACTTTGTTGAACACATGGTTCAGGCATGCTTTTCTTGACTTTTTCTTACTTTCCTGCAACAGCCTTTCCTTTTGGGAGCTAGAGTAGACCAGGATTATCCAAAGACCAAAACATGTTCCTTCCGAGGTTGTTTAATTCCTTCCTGTCACTAATACCATGTATATGAACATGTTTTTACGTTTAAAAACACCAACCAAGCAAATCAGCTCCTTAACCACTTTCCTTGTATTTTAAGTACGAGAAAAAAGTTGTTTCTCAATAGAATAATGAAAGACTTGAAAGTGCTATGGTTTTGCTATTTTCTATTCTCACTCATATTAAGAACCTCCACTTCACTAGACAACATAACCTCAACTCAATCAATCAGTGATGGAGAGACATTAATTTCACATGGCAGAACCTTTGAGCTTGGCTTCTTCAGTTCTGGAAACTCAAAGAGCAGATACTTAGGCATCTGGTACATGAGCCCTTTAACAGTGGTGTGGGTGGCCAACAGAGAAACACCACTCAACAACACCTCTGGAGCCTTAAAACTCACTGATCAAGGACTCATTGTCCTCGTTGATGGCACCACCAACAGCAACGTGTGGTCCTCGAACATATCAGGCAAAGCAGAGAATCCACTTGCACAGCTCCTACACTCAGGAAACCTTATTGTGAAAGATGGCCACAATGAGGATGAGGAGCACCTTCTGTGGCAGAGTTTTGATTATCCTGGTGATACACTCTTGCCAGGAATGAAGCTGGGGTGGGATCTTGTTACTGGTCTAGAAAAGAGCACATCATCTTGGAAAAGTATTGATGATCCTGGCCTTGGACATTTCATAGATAAAGTAGACCCTAGAGGACATCCACAAGTTTCAATTCAAAGGAAGGGAACTGTTATATTGAGACTAGGGCCATGGAGTGGCCTTACTTTCTCTGGACCTGCACTTTAAATGCGCTATAGTCAAATATCAGTTGAATTTGTTTTCAATGAAAAAGAGATATTTAATAAGTACCAAGTACTAGGCTGCGTTTGTTGTGTCCCGAGACACCAATATAGGGACAGTGTGCCCCTGTATTATGTTTGGTGGTGGAAACAGGGTACGGGGACAAACAAATTTTTTGTCCCGAAAATAAAATTTTCTATATTTTTATCTCTCCAAAAAGAGAGGATAAGATATAAAGACAGAAATTTAATTTTTTTTCAATAATATCCCTTAGGTTGCAACCTCCGGTGGTGGTTAGGTCACTGGTTAATCGCCGGCGGCCGCCAGTCAATGAAAAAGTCAATGGCTGGCTGGCAGTGGTCAATGGCAGCTGGCGGCGATCAATGACATCTAGTGGCTGTCAACGGCTGTTTGGCAAAGGTATATATGTTTTTTTATCATATATTTGTTATATTGCACCCGTGTTGCCAAACAATATTTTCCGTACTTTTGTCTCTCCAAAAAGAGGGGATAGGACACAAAGATAGAAATTTAATATTCTTTTTTCAATAATATCCCTTAGGTTGCAACCTTCGGTGGTGGTTAAGTCACTGGTCAACCGCCGGTCAATGAAAAAGTCAATGGCTGGCCGGCAGCTGGCAACAATCAACGACAGCTAGTGGCTGTCAACGGCTGTTCGGCAAAGGTATATATGTCTTTTATCATATATTTGTTATATTGTACCCGTGTTGCCAAACAATATACGGAGACAGTTATCATTTCTTGTACTCCACAACCAAATATGATATAGAGACTGGATTTTTTATGTCTCCATCTCTACTGTCTCTATCTGTATTTCCTGTCCTAGGACAGTAAACAAATGCTACCTTAGATGCATCTAATTTTGTTAGACAAGTATTAACCCCTTGGAGGAATGCAGAGGTTTGGCATTGGTCAAGACAAACCAAAACCTGGTATGTTCTCCTTACTGTACCAGAAGCTGAATGTGACAAGCATTGTAGTGCAAATGCTATTTGTGGTTTCAAAAACACTCCGGCCACTCCAATCTGTGCATGCTTGAAAATATTTGCACCAAAGTATCCAGAGAAATGGAATGAATCTATTTGGTCTGATGGCTGTGTTAGGGTCACCCCCATTGAATTGCAGCAATGATGGATTCAGGAAGCTCACTAGCATGGTGTTGCCTGATATATCTTCTTCCTGGTATAATAAAACCATAAACCTGAAAGAATGCAAGGATTTGTGTCTGAGAAATTGTTCATGTATAGCATATGCCAATTTGGATATCCCTGATGGAGGAAGTGGTTGCTTACTTTGGTTCCATGATCTGAATGACATGAGACAAGGCAAGGAGTGGAAGACCTTTATATTTGAGTACCTGCTTCAGAGCTAGGTACCAAATTTAGTTTTATTTTTGTTATCTTGTCTTGCTTTCTGATTTATTATATGATTGATTGCACTATAATATATTTTCATAATGCATCAAGTATAGAATTAAGAACTAGTGCTCTTGAATCTTGAAATCGCAGTTGATTATTTGAACAAAGAGTCCAGTAGGAAGAAGCTTGCAGCCATCGTGGTTGGCTCCATATTGTTCATCATAATCATAGTCCTTGGACTGTCTATATGTGTATGGAGAAAGAATGTGAGTACATGATATTTAACCTGTGACTGTGACTACTGCAGCAATATTTGGGAGAAAGATATTTTTGCAATCGTAAATGTCTCATCCTCTTTAGGATTTTTCTTTTTTTTTTGTGTGTGTGTGTGTTTAATAAATCAACAAAACATTTATTTAACCTTCCATCAAATTGACCATCTATAAATTTTACTTACGATACATTGCTAATCATTCACATTTTACTAGAAATATTTTGTTGGAAGCCAAGTACTTGCAGAAGGGAAAAGGAGGACATTGATCTACCAACATTTGATTTATCAACCATAGTTTATGCCACTAATAACTTTTCTGGCTGCAACAAATTGGGAGAAGGAGGATTTGGACGTGTCTAAGGTACTAATTAACTTGAATATGTTGACCATGGTATTATACTTTCCACATACTATATGTTGCTAACAATTGTTATCACTTATCAGGGTATTCTTCACAATGGCATGGAGATTGCGGTGAAGAGGCTTTCCAAGAATTCCGAGCAAGGACTGCAGGAGTTCAAAACTGAAGTTCAGTTAATTGCTAAGCTTCAGTAGCGCAACCTTGTAAAGCTTCTTGGCTCTTGCATTCAAGAAAAAGAAAAACTCTTGATTTATGAGTTCATGCCTAATAGGAATCTAGAGTACTTTATTTTCGGTTCATGTCTTGAATTTATGGTTCTCTTTTATTGTTACCATCAAGTAGATATCATGCTAACTTTGAATTTTCTTAACTTTCCATATGATAGCAGAAGAACATTATTAGATTAAGCTATACGCTTTAGAGTTATTTGTGGAAGAGCTTGAGGTCTACTCTATGTACATCAGGACTCTAGGCTAAGAATCATCCATATAGATCTAAAAACAAGCAATATTCTTCTTGATAAAGATATGGATGTAAAAATATCAGACTTTGGTCTTGCTAGGACACTTGGGGGAGATCAAACTGAGGCCAAAACAAAAAGAGTGATGGGAACTCTGTAAGTAAGCTAAAAAAGGGTTTATTATGTTAACCTGCAATCGTTTTCATTGTCATGATTCTCATGTGAAATATATGTTTCAATGTAGATGCTATATTTCTCCCAAGTATGTTGTGCGTAGCTCTTTCTCAACAAAATCTGATGTGTTTAGCTTTGGTGTAATCATACTTGAGGTAGTCAATGGGAGGAAGAACAGAGTTCTGTGTCCCTCACCAAGATCTTATCCTTCTTGGACATGTAAGCACTAATCAATAATAACTTAAAGAGTTTAGATCAAAAAGTGATTTTAGCTTGCTTCCTATCAACTGTATAGAATCCATCCATAACAATTTTCACTCAATTTTTCACAGTCCAACCAAACACATCCTTAGAGTTGTTGGTTTCTAAAAGTTTAGATGAACCCAAATTAGCAAAATTTTAATTTAAATGACTTCCAGGCATGGAAGTTGTCGAATGAGGAGAGGCCTATGGAGCTAGTAGAAGAATCACTTGGTGTTGGTGATTCAGTCATTCGAGCTCAGGTATTGAGATGTATTCACATTGGGCTGTTATATGTGCAAGAGAGACCTGATGATAGGCCTAACATGTCATCAGTAATCCATATGCTGAATGATGATAAACCACTGCCAAGGCCAAGGTAGCCAGCATTTTGTTTTCACCAAAGTAGTTCTTCACCCAAAAATAAGGAAATATGCTCAACAAATGAAGCTTCCATCACGTCTTTGGACGCAAGATAGCAGTATATGTTAGTTTCATGCAAATTTATTTGTTATCTTAGTAAGTTGTTTCATGAAGTTCCTGATCGAGAATTCAGTTGTCCTTGGGTAAGAGTATACATGATGCATAGTTGAGACATGAGTAATGTGCTTAATGATGATATTATTAGCATTAATTATTATTAAAATGGATATGATGGCAGCGTTGTTAGATCAATAAAGTCTTTTATCTTCATTTTGAATGGAGCATACTTATCGTGAAATTTGTTGCTTGCTTTTGATCATTACCTTGTTCTTTCAAGTTTCAACCATCATGATGTCGGTGGTTTCTTAAATCTTCTAAACTTAAATATTTCTATGAGTTGTGTTATTTTTACTCATAAGATATGAGATATTTTGTTGACCCACATCTCATCCATCATTGAATTAGATGTGGACCACATTTAATTAGGGTCTACATTCTATTTAACAGAGGATAAAGTATGAATTAACATAGTATCTCACATAAGTACAAATAATATTTTTTTTCTTTTTATACTGCAGTGATAATTGCACCAACTAACACAAGCCCCACACACTGCTTTTTCTGAATGGTGCAGATGTTGAACAGAACATATCTCACATGGTGGCGGATTGTAAAACTCATGGAAAGAGGAGAAAAAAAACTTTTAGTATAAAGAAAAGATAGAAGAAACAACTCTCTCTTTGTTTTTCATTTTCAAGAAACTTATTCTTACACAAACTGCAATAGGTTTTTTATATAAAAACTATTTTTCTTGTATAAAAGGTATAAATAAGAAACTCTGCTATAGTTTATGACATTGCGTGTCCAACGTGGACATACAGTGATCATATATACGATACGAGTTGAAATCAAATACCGTTGAAAATATTTAAACCAAAACAATATATATATATATATATATATATAGGACTACACAGAAAAATAACTCATTGTTTTGAGTGATTCAAAACATGCTTTTGAAGAAGTCATGTATTTTAATTACTAAAAGCACACCAAAAATATCTTGTTGGAAAGGGATAAGATTGTATATAGCGAGACAGAACAAAAGAGTTCGAGCTGCCAATTTTGACTACCAAAAATATGTATCTAAACAGTGATATCCAATCGGTATCATCACATGACATGATAATAACTGGAAGAAAGCCGAGTCCACGTTCCAATCCATTGGCTTTCAAATGAAATTTAAGAGTGCGTTTTCTTGGTCTATTTTCAATTTTTAGTTTTCAGTTTTTAATTTTTAATTTTTGTGAAGGAAAAATTAAAAAATTAAAATCTGAAAAACTGAAACCAAACGCACTCTAAGAGCATGTTTGCTTTACATTTTCTAATTTTTAATTTTCAGTTTCAAGTTTTTAATTTTTGTGAAAGAAAAATTGAAAAAATTAAAAACTAAATTTACGTAAAAGAGAAGTTATTAAATGGTACACTGGCCAGTGTTCAACCAAATAATGATGCATTGTCATTTTACTATATATTCTTGAGTACCCACACCCATTATAAAAGTAAAGTAAAAGTCAAAATGAGAAATATATATAAACAATTAAAATTTAAAATTAATTAATGATCATCTAATAATTTGAAATAATTATGTCTTAAAATCAAATAGTGGCAGATTTATTTGTAAATTAGTGGGGTCACATGTCCGTATCAAAATTTTGATAATTTTGTTAGTAGTGTGTATATATATATATATATATCAATAGGTATGTTTGTCCCTTTTATTTCATTAAGTTTGACCTTATATTAACATAAAAATTATGCAAAACATATTACTATGCTTCTGTATTACATTTGCCTTCATTATCTAAAGTTTTCGAATCCTTCACTGAGATCAATTTATCAAAATTTATCCTTATATACTATTTTCACAATTAACTACTCTAGATTGATCATTTGCCAATTGCCCTAGAGTAAACTATAAGATGATTGTGAGTCTTATCCAAAGTATCATTTTATTATTAAAGGTTTTTTTTAGGATACTAATTAAGAATTTTAAAATGATAATTTTTTATTAGAAATATGTGATTTTTAAATTTTCAAGGTGTAAAGTTCATTAAAATATTTATAAACTTGTTTGTATTGAAATCCTTAGCCAGTAAAAAGAACCGTATTACAGAGTATTAAGTATAAACGGCTAATAATTTTGTTCCCAACTAAACCCCACGCATTCAATTCATCATTAAAGTCCACCAGAACTGCAGGCAACCAACTAACTATATATGCCACTCAGCATTCAAGTAAGTTCTTGTTAGAGTAAACGCTAAACTGAACCGCAAACACAGTTCACAAGAGTTAAAGGTATTGACCATATTTGTCATTTTAAATTTTTAATCATCGTATACGTTAATTCTTTTTTCATGGGTTTTCACTTCGCTATTATACGTCCCAAAATTTGGGCTTTACTACTGCATTGTTTAAATTTAGGTTTACTTAGCCAAATTAAATTTTGGGACTCTTTCCTTGGTTCTTAAAAAAAGTTGCCAAATAATTAAGGTAAAAAAAAAACACTCCTTTTATTTGTACCTCTTATACATTTGATAATACTGTTTTATGAATTTAATTAACTTCTTGTATTATCTGTAAAAGATTTTTAAAAGGATACTTTATTATGTATTGATATATTACACTTGTTTTTATTGAAATATATTTTAATGAATTTAATATCTTATATATCATCAATTATATTAAATACTGCAATAATCCATAATTTGGTATTAATATAGTGCGTACTAGTTCAATCATATTTTATCAATAAGAGGCGATAATACAATCAGAAAAAAAAAAGTTTGAATTTGAGTTTTACTGTATATAATGGTAGTAAAGATCTCTTTTGGACATTGAGATTGCATGGTCAATTCATAACTTTGACAAACAACTGGACCACACTCCGCGTTCTGCCGGTGTCGTATCATCTTGACATGTTTTAAAACCGAGATAAATATTTACAACAAAAAAAAAAATCAGATAAATAAGATATTAAAAATACTAATAAAATGCTAGATAAAGATTCCTACATGGACATAATTTTGATACCTCACAGATTTAAATAAATTTAGAATAAAATATTTATAGCAACTTTATTCAATATATAATTATTTATTCATAAGTTTTATTTTGAACTTTCTATTCATAAGATACATTTAAGATATATTTGGTTAAGAGTTAAAAATGAGACATAAATTTTTATAGATAAACTTGATATATAAATTTACACATGAAACTTATCTATAGAAAATTTATCCATATTTTCATTCTATGGTCAAACAAATAAAAATTTTCTTGATAAGTAGCCAGGGTCTTCTTCATCCCTCTGCTCCCTCTTCTTTTGTATTGTATTAGTATATTCTTCTCCTTACTATTCCCAAAGCACTATATATTTCTGTATGGCATTTTAATTTTTACGTATACATATTACGTGATTACAAAGAACATTACGATGAAATATAGAGTAATGCTTTTGCATATTTGCTTCTCTCTACCCTTGTTCATGAGAACATCATCCAATTCTTCGCTAGACATGATTGCTCCAACTCAATCCATCAGAGACGGTGACACCTTAGTATCAGCTGGTGGAACTTTTGAACTAGGATTCTTCAGCCTTGGGAACTCACATGCTAGATACTTAGGAATATGGTACAAACTATCACCTTCAACAGTGACATGGGTGGCCAACCGGGACAAACCAATCAACAGCACCTCTGGAGTTTTACAACTCAATGATCAAGGAGTCCTTGTACTTCACAATGGCAGAAACAACACTTTCTGGAATTCAATAGCGTCAAGTAAAGCAGGAGATCCATTTGCACAGCTTTTGGACTCAGGAAATCTTGTGGTGAAGAATGGAATCATGGGAAAATTCATATGGCAGAGTTTTGACTATCCATGTGACACATTATTGCCTGGAATGATGCTTGGATGGTATCAAGCAACAGGTCTAGACAGGTTCCTATCATCATGGAAGAGCACTGAAGATCCGAGTCAGGGAGAGTACATAATAAAACTAGACCTTAGAGGATATCCACAAGCAGTTCTAATGAAGGGCTCGGCAATGAAGGCTAGAGCAGGTCCATGGAATGGTTTCTGCTTCTCAGGTTTTCCAGATCACAAAACAGATCCTGTAATTACTGGTGAGTTTGTGTTGAATGGGAAAGAGGCATATTATGAGTTTGAACTCCGGAATACCTCAGTTTTATCAAGGTATGTATTGACCCCACCAGGTATTAGAACGCGTTTTGATTGGAGAAGTGATACAAGAAATTGGGAGGTGATATCAATTGGCCCTCCGGATCAATGTGATAACTATGGATTGTGTGGTGCAAATTCAGTATGTAACATTAGTAGCACTCCAGTATGTGCTTGCCTAAGAGGATATGCAGCAAAGAACCCAAAGGAATGGAATATGTCTTATTGGTCTAATGGTTGCATTAAGAGCATCCCCTCTGATTGCAGTGATAATGATGGCTTCATGAAGTATAGTGGCAACAAGTTGCCAGATACGTCTTCTTCTTGGTATAGTAAGACGATGGGGCTTGACGAATGTCGAAAATCATGTCTGCAGAATTGTTCTTGTAAAGCATACTCAAATTTGGATATTCGAGATGGTGGAAGTGGCTGCATACTTTGGTTCAATGAACTGCTTGACATGAGAAATTTTCCTCAAGGGGGACAAGACCTCTATATCCGAGTCTCTGCTTCAGAGCTAGGTATGCTAAAGAGTTGTGTTATTTGAACTCGTTTTACTTGAAACATTGTGTTGACTAATTCATCATTCACTATTGATTTTTCTCATAGATAATGGCCAAATTAGATAATTTATGTTCTTTTCATAATGTTTTAAATTTCTTGAGTCTTAAGCAGCTAGTCACAATAAAAGTAGCTGGTTAGCTGCATCTGCCAAAGTTAGTGATTGGTTTTCCTTTTATTGACAGGTGACCTCCAGGACAATAATCATGGGAGCACAAGCAAGAAGAAACTGATAGCCATAGGAATTGCAATTGGGTCCACAATTTTAATTGTGGGCATAATTTTTGAATTAACTATACTTGTGAGGAAAAAGAAACTCGATATGTCAGGTAAATGTTCTTATGCATATCTTTCAACATCCAAAAATGATATAGTAACAAAACAGAAAGGACTTTCTTTAATATAATGCCTAGTTTCTTGATATTGTCATCTTCCAACATTTCAGGGATGAAAGAAATATTTTACCCGAGACACTTCAACAATAAACTAAGGAAGGAAGACCTGGATCTTCCGACATTTGAGTTGCCAATCATTGCTAAAGCCACTGATAACTTTTCAGATACCAACAAATTGGGAGGAGGTGGTTTTGGATCTGTATATAAGGTAATATAGCAATATAGGATTTTAATTTTCTCAGTTAATATGGTAAGGAAAGTTGTTGAACTCGAGTCTAGGAATTGAAATTTTAACAAACTCGAATAAGGAAAGTTGTTGAACTCGAGTCTAGGAATTGAAATTTTAACAAACTCGAATCGCAAACTTGTTTCATAGACTAGTAAGAGTTTACATATTTAAAAATATTATTTAAAAAAGATAACTTAGTAATTAAATATAATTAAATAACATTCTTATTGGACAATTTTAACTTTAAAATAATATAAATGAAAGAAATATTATAAAATATAGAGCAATACATAATTTTTATATCATTTTTTATTTCATACATATATTATTTTATAGTCAGCAAAACACAATCAAATAATAATAAATTGATACTAACAAAGCCTGACATAGTCAGTACGGTGGCTGTATCCTTTAAGTTTGTGTCAGGGGTTCAACTCCTGCTGTGTGTATAGAAAAGGGCTTTGTTAGGAGAGACAAAACCTACTTCGATGATCTCCATGCCTCGGAAGGACTAGTCTTCGGCTGCCAATCGAGGGATACCCTTGAGCAACAAAAATAATAATAACAAATTGATAAAGTTAGTTGAATAAAACCAATACACATATCATAAGATAAACGAGTATACTAAATTACCCCAAAAAAAAGTAACCAATATTTTATACCTCGATAGAAAAATCAAGTATAAATCTAAACTAATAAATCCATTAGTAGAATTGAGAGTTTACTAATTTTGTTAGAGTTTCCACTTACACGAGTCTATAAAAAAAAGAGTTTGCACATTGTTAACTTATTTTTATGTGATAAGATCGTATACTTATAAGAGTTTAAGTGTTAACTCAAAACTTTAATGACCATAATTATATGTATTCTTGATGATGATTTTCAGGGCATACTAAAAGATAGGCAAGAGTTAGCCGTGAAGCGCCTTTCCAAGAACTCTGGTCAAGGATTGGAAGAATTTAAGAATGAAGTTGCATTGATAGCCAAACTTCAGCACCGTAATCTTGTGAGGCTTCTTGGTTATTATATTCAAGGGGAGGAGAAAATGTTGATCTATGAATATATGCTTAATAAGAGTTTGGACTACTTTATTTTTGGTTCGATATTTCAAGCCTTTACAATTCACATATGTGGAAAGTTTTTTTTTTTTTAGTCGTTATTACTTATGAATATGTTGAGAATGCAAATGGTATACTAAACATGTTTTCAAACTGACCAGATGAAAATAGGAAAAAATCATTGGATTGGCATTCGTTTCCATATTATTGTTGGTATTACTCGAGGACTTGTTTATCTTCATCAAGACTCTAGATTGAGGATTATTCACAGAGATTTGAAGACCAGCAATATTCTCCTAGATGGAAATATGAATCCAAAAATATCAGACTTTGGTATGACTCGCACATTCCGGGGAGATCAAGTGGAGGCTAATACTAACAAGGTTGCTGGAACATAGTAAGTTAGGTATCGCTTGATTGATTATTTTTCCTTACAGTTACATTTGTCACTCTTTTCACTTGTGAATGATGCTTCTAGTGGTTACATGCTTCCTGAATATGCTGTGCACGGACATTTCTCAATGAAATCGGACATCTTTAGCTTTGGTGTTATCATATTAGAGATAGTATGTGGGAAGAAGAATAGGGGATTTTCAGACCCAGAGCACTACCTTAATCTTCTTGGACATGTAAGTGGAATGATTTTCCATATCACAACATAAGTTAGATAGCATAGTTGTCAAATTAAATTAGAAATACGTTCACCTCATTATTTTTTCATTCCAATTATGATAGGCATGGAGACTATGGACTGAAGAGAGGCCATTGGAACTGATGGATAAATTTTTAGGTGAAAGATGCACTCCTTCTGAAGTCATTCGATGTATACATGTGGACCTGTTATGTGTGCAACAAAGACCAGAAGACAGACCTGATATGTCTGCTGTGATTCTGAAACTAAATGGTGAGAAATCATTGCCCCACCCAAAGGTTCCTGGTTTTTACACTGGAAGGGATATCTCAAAAGCAGATTCTTCTTCTAAAAAGTTCATATCCTCGATAAATGATGTTTCCGTCACGGTTTTAGAGGCAAGATAGAGTATTAAGGCTCAAGCAAATGAAAACTCTTTGCAATGCAAATTATATGCAAGATTATTGTGCTTGACACCTTGTATTTCGATGCCATAAGCTTCTCCTCATCTTTCTCCTCTCATCAACATGCAGCCAGTTTTGTTTTTCCAGTTTCATTGCTCTTCTTGGTCAAATGAGTATTTGTAAAATCTGTGGGGTCCAGCCGTTGGGTCCCACTATTGAAAAATTGAAGCCATAACGTGGAGAAAAGGAATTTTTCCACGCATGAACAGTAAATCACTATTTATTCGTGAAGACTTCGGTACTGAGGAGAGCTTTTTCAACAAGTGAACAGTGAAAAAATACTGTGCACGATAGGTGAGTGAAGAAAACCAATGCATGCGCGAAGAAAATTTCTCCTGCGGCAGTAATACGCAGATCGCGTTTACACTGCAGGAGCCCTCTATAAATAGAGGGGGCATTCAGTTCATTCAGCATCAGAGCAGCGAAGAACACAAGCTGCATAGAGAGAAAAATATACAGAGAGTATATTATTTTTCTGAGAGTGAGAGAGAAAAATAGAGAGTGTGAGTAAATCCTTGAGAGTGTAGGGTGTGGGTATATACACCGGGAATATTTTTTGGGTATCATCTCTATTGCTCCTTGGTACTGCAAAATTGTAGTATTTGAATAGGAGGGTTCTCACTGGGATACACTATATTTACCTCTTGGGTTGGAGACTGTGGAAAGGATACTTTGTAATTATCCTTAATATAGTGGAATATTTTCGGAGTTTGTCCCGTGGTTTTTCCTCCAGTATTTGGGGGTTTCCACGTTAAAAATTCGGTGTGCAAATTTCTTGAAACTGGTGTGAATATATACTATTCATGAATAGTACTATTCATGAATAGTAAAGAGTGGCCCCCACGTGAATAGTAAAGAGCGGGCCCACGTGAATAGTGACCAGTGGCCCCACTGTAGGAAAATTTACTATTCATCCTGATTCATATTTTCGCTGCGCTGCTCCAATTGGTAGATTTAATTCTATCAAATTTAGTTTTGGTACTCATTGCCACACATTGGCATCATTTAATTACACTGTGAATCAGTCTCTGGGCCCAACAAAATCAGTATATTAGGTTTCACATTTGTTCCTATATAAGTGTGAATTACCTTATGCCACTTACTGAGGCATACTTTAGAAGAGATAGAATTTAAACAAGGATTGCTGTGTAGTTTGCCTTAGCTTCTGCCTCATCATGTGACAATGCAATTACGTAATGCTTCCAAGCTAGTTGATTGACACTTTTGTTATCTTCATGAATAGGGAAGAATGGAAGTGGAAAAAAAAAAAAAAAGTGAAATTTGTCTCGGTGGGGGCTTGTTTAACAAAGCATTGGCCTATAAAGTGCACCTGTGAGTTAAAATGAATCCGTGGCTGTTGCTCTGATATTACTAACCTTTGATGGATGGAGAATGCAATGGAAAGAAGACAAACTAATTCAGCATAGGTCGCAGTACTGAATTTGGATATCATTTGCATTTTAGCGAATCTCAGAGACCTCTAGTGATAATTTTACTAATAGAGCGGTGTCATGTGTGATTGTATTAAACCTTATGGAAGGTTATAGTGTATTTCACTCTTGTTCCTATTAAGGGAAGTTTCAGGTTGTAATCTTGTGACTAGATATAACCAGTGCTTGAAATTGTAGGTAGACCTGACTCAAGTCAAATAAAATGTTTGTAGAAAAAAATAAATAAAAAGCTTGTTTCAGAAAAATCATTTTTATTTATGTATGAAGTATCACTTGTATAACTCTTGATTAAACACAATCGTATTAATCCAATCGTTAAGTCATTAAGTCATTACGGTAATATTCAGTGTATGATTTTGTTTGAAAATTCAGTGTAATGATAGATAAAAGGAAAGTTGTTTGGTGCTACTAAGTCAAAGCTGTCACTCTAAAATTGTATCAGAAGTCATGGCACGCATTAGAATAGTCCTAATTCCCATGCTTCACAAATTTGTTTGATGAGTGCAGTTCGGTTGGAGCAATTTTCTACATCCACGTTAGAAACTAGTAGTCGTCATTATTAGTCAAATTAGAAGTAAAAGTCGCACCAGCCCCTTAAGGATACCTTTGCCAATGTAGATGCAAAGACCCCTCTTTTCATTGTTGCACTTTGTAGTCAAACTCTTCTTAATTTGGTAGGTCGTTAAGCACATAGCATTTAGCAAGACCTTTTTTTTTTTTTTTTTGTAGCATTTAGCAAGACCATTTGATACAGGTTGAATAACTAACACTAGAAGAGGATGCTGGTAGAAAATATAAACTATAGGATAATTATATCAATAACTATGTGGTGGTGATTGCTGTGCTCTCTCATATTCTTCTTCACTCCCACAATCACTGAACTGAGCAGTATCACTCCAAATCCGTCCATACATCACAATGATACCATGGTTTCAGCATCTGAAACTTTTGAAGCAGGTTTCTTCAGCACTGGTAAGTTCACAAAGACTATACTTCTGCATATGTTACAAGAATATGTCACCTAGAACAATTGTATGGGTAGCCAATATGTCACCTAGAACAATTGCATATGTTAAAAGAAACTCAAAATGTCATGTAAATGTTGTTATGCGTATCTTTCGACAATAAAGATAATGGCAGTAGCAGAACAAAAAGGGACATCCTTTATTACTATCCCAAATTATTGATATTGTCATTTTCGCCATTTCGGGGATTATAAAGACTACCTAAGTCAAATATCTTTTTGTGAATGTTTTTATTGGTTACTTGCGAATTGATTTTAAATGCTACAACTCCATTCTTATTTTTGCATTTATGCATAATTGCACTTAGTTCAGCACCTCGCTAGTGTAGTTGTATATCTGAACAAGGATCTTTATTTACTCAGGTAGCATTGTAAGTATTCTAGATGATGATTTTCATGGTATAGATCGTCAAGATTTAGCTGTGAACTAGTGCCTTTCATCGAACTCTGATCGCAGCTGGAGGAATTAAAAAATAAAGTGGTACAAACTTCAGCACACTAAACTCGGCTAGTGAACCGATCACCTATCTGGATCGGTTCTCCCTTTGCATTAGTTTTCCAATTAACTCAATCAAATTCTAGTTTGAGAGAATCAAACCTTGTACACAGGGTTATGGGCGTGCTCCTCTGCCATCAGACTATCCACAGGTTATATTTATCAAACATAATATATATCACATATCTATTTAAAATTACATTATAATTTTACATATTTATTTAATTGAATGAACCTTGGCCGATCGATCACCGGTTCAAGTTTAATAATTATGCCCTAATATGGGGAGATAAAAAGACTAAAGTAGAGGCCAGCACTAACAATAACTCTTTTTGTTCTCGTTCTTGGGTCTGCTACTAGATAGAATTACAAAATTTCTTCATTAAATGTTGTTGATGTAGTTTTATGAATGACAGAAACATCTTTCTGTCTTTTTAAGACACAAATTAATGCTTAGTTGAACACATGGTTCAGGCACGCTTTTTTTGACTTTTTCTTTCTGTCCTGCAATAGCTTTTCCTTTTGGGAGACTAGAGTAGACCAGGATTATCCAAAGACCAAAACACGTTCCTTCCGAGGTTGTTTAATTCCTTCCTGTCACTAATACCATGTCTATGAGCATGTTTTTACGTTTAAAAACACCAACCAAGAAAACCAGTTCGTTAACCACTTTCCTTGTATTTTAAGTATGAGAAAAAACTTGTTTCTCAAAAAAATAATGAAAGTTTTGAAAGTGCTATGGTTTTGTTATTTTCTATTCTCACTCATATTAAGAACCTCCACTTCACTGGACAACATAACGTCAACTCAATCCATCAGTGATGGAGAGACATTAATCTCAAATGGAGGAACCTTTGAGCTTGGCTTCTTCAGTCCTGGAAACTCAAAGAGCAGATACTTAGGCATCTGGTACTACAACATGACCCCTTTAACAGTGGTGTGGGTGGCCAACAGAGAAATACCACTCAACAACACCTCTGGAGCCTTAAAACTCACTGATCAAGGACTCATCGTCCTCGTTGATGGCACCAACAACAGCAATGTGTGGTCCTCCAACATATCAGGCAAAGCAGAGAATCCACTTGCACAGCTCCTAGACTCAGGAAATCTTATTGTGAAAGATGGCCACAATGAGCATGAGGAGCACCTTCTGTGGCAGAGTTTTGATTATCCTGGTGATACATTCTTGCCAGGAATGAAGCTGGGGTGGGATCTTGTTACTGGCCTAGAAAAGAGCCAGTCATCTTGGAAAAGTTCCAATAATCCTGGCCGTGGAGACTGGATAGTTAAAGTAGATCCTAGAGGCAATCCACAACTTTCAATTCAAAGGAAGGGAACTGTTATATTGAGACTAGGGCCATGGAATGGCCTTACTTTCTCTGGAGCTGCACTTTATTTGCGCTATAGTCAAATATCAATTGAATTTGTTTTCAATGAAAAAGAGATATTTTATAAGTACCAACTAGTAGATGCATCTAATTTGGTTAGACATGTAGTAAACCCTTGGAGGAATGGGCAGGTTTTGCATTGGTCAAGGCAAACCAGAAGCTGAATGTGACAACTATGACATGTGTGGTGCAAATGCTATTTGTGGCTTCAGCAACACTCCGGGGGCTCCAATCTGTGCATGCCTGAAAGGATTTGCACCGAAGTATCCAGAGAAATGGAATGAATCTAGGTGGTCTGATGGCTGTGTTAGGGTCACTCCATTGGGTTGCAGCAATGATGGATTCAGGAAGCTCACTGGCATGATGTTGCCTGACACATCTTCTTCCTGGTATAACAAGACCATGAACCTGCAGGAATGCGAGGATTTGTGTCTGAGAAATTGTTCATGTATAGCATATGCCAATTTGGATATACGTGATGGAGGAAGTGGTTGCTTACTTTGGTTCCATGATCTGAATGACATGAGACAAGGAGTAGAAGACCTTTATATTCGAGTACCTGTTTCAGAGCTAGGTACCAAATTTAGTTTTATATTTGTTATCTTGTCTTGCCTTCTGATTTATTATATGATTGATTGCGCTATAATATATTTTCATAATACATCAAGTATAGAATTAAGGACTAGTGCTCTTGAATCTTTATATCGCAGACGATTATTTGAACAAAGAGTCCAGCAGGAAGAAGCTTGCGGCCATCATGGTTGGCTCTATATTGTTCATCATGACCATAATACTTGGACTGTCTATATGTGTATGGAGAAAGAAACTTGAGAAGCTAGGTGAGTACATGATATCTAACCTGTGACTGCTGCAACAATATTTGGGAGAAAGATATTTTTGCAATCTTAAATGTCTCGTCCTCTTTAGGATTATGATTTTGTGTGTGTGTGTGTGTGTGATTAATAAATCTACCAAAACATTTATTCAACTTCAAATCAAATTGACCATCTATAAATTTTACTTACGATACATTGCAAATCATTCACATTTTGCTAGAAATACTTTGTTGGAAGCCAAGTGCTTGCAAAAGGGAAAAGGAGGACACTGATCTTCCAACATTTGATTTATCAACCATAGTTTATGCCACTAATAACTTTTCTGGCCGCAACAAATTGGGAGAAGGAGGATTTGGACGTGTGTATAAGGTACTAATTAACTTGAGTATGTTACCATGGTATTATACTTTCCACATACTGAATGTTGCTTACAATTGTTATCACTTATCAGGGTATACTTGCCAATGGCATGGAGATAGCAGTCAAGAGGCTTTCCGAGAATTCCGAGGAAGGATTGCAGCAGTTTAAAACTGAAGTTCAGTTAATTGCTAAGCTTCAACATCGCAATCTTGTAAAGCTTCTTGGCTGTTGCATCCAACAAAAGGAGAAACTCTTGATTTATGAGTTCATGCCCAACAGAAGTCTAGACTACTTTATTTTTGGTTCATGTCTTAATAACCTTGAATTTATGGTTCTCTTTTATTGTTACCATCAAGTAAATATCATGCTAACTTTGAATGTTCTCAACATGGCAGATGATAGTAGAAGAAATTGGGCTATACGCTTTAGAGTTATTTGTGGAACAGCTCGAGGCCTACTCTATCTACATCAGGACTCTAGACTAAGAATTATCCATAGAGATTTAAAAACTAGCAATATTCTTCTTGATAAAGATATGAATGTGAAAATATCAGACTTTGGTCTAGCTAGAACACTTGGAGGAGATCAAACTGAGGCCAAAACAAAAAGAGTGATGGGAACTCAGTAAGTACCCTAAAAAAGGGTTTATTACTTTAACGTGCAATCCTTTTCATTGTCATGATTCTCATGTGAAATACATGTTTCAATGCAGTGGCTATATTTCTCCCGAGTATGCAGTACGTGGCTCTTTCTCAGTTAAATCTGATACGTTTAGCTTTGGTGTAATTATGCTTGAGGTAGTCAGTGGGAGGAAAAACAGAGAATTTTGTGTCCCTCACCAATATCTTATCCTTCTTGGACATGTAAGTACAAATCAATAATAAGTTAAAGAGTTTAGATAAAAAAATGAGTTTAGCTTGCTTCCTATAAACTGTCAATTATTCAAGGTGTGTTTGGTTAGGGGGTAATTGCACCTAGGGTCCATCGATAACAATTTTCACTCATTTTTTTACACTCAAACCAAACACACCCTTAGAGTTATTGGTTCCTAGAAATTTAGATGAACCCAAATTAGGAAAATTTTAATTTAAACGTCTTCCAGGCATGGAAATTGTGGAATGAGGAGAGGCCAATGGAGCTGGTAGAAGAATCACTTGGTGTTGGTGATTCAGTCATTCAAGCTCAAGTATTGAGATGTATTCACATTGGGCTGTTATGTGTACAAGAAAGACCTGATGATAGGCCTAACATGCCATCAGTAGTCCATATGCTGAATGACGATAAACCATTGCCAAGGCCAAGGCAGCCAGCATTTTATCCACACCAAGAACGTAGTTCTTCACCCAAAAATAGTGAAATGTGCTCAACAAATGAAGCTTCCATCACATCGCTGGATGCAAGATAGTAGTATATCTTAGTTTCATGCAAATTAGTTGTCTTGGTAAATTGTTTCATGAAATTCCTGATCGGGAAGTCAGTTGTCCTTGGGTGAGTATACATGATGCATAGTTGAGACGTGAGTAATGTGCTAATGATGATATTAGCATCAATTATTATTGAAATAGATATATATGATGGCAGCGTTGTTAGATCAGTGAAAGTCTTTTATCTTAATTTTGAATAGAGCATACTTATCCTGAAATTTGTTTCTTACTTTTGATCATTACCTTGTTCTTTCAAGTTTCAACTATCATGCTGTTGGTGGTTTCTTAAATCTTCTAAACTTAACTAGTCCAAGATCTCTCTATTATACTGTAGTGATAATTGCACCAACTAACACAATCCCCACACACTGCTTTTTCCGAATGGTGCAGATGTTGAACAGAACATAACTCACATGGTGGCGGATTGTAAAACTCATGGAAAAAAGGAAAGAAAAAAAAAACTTTATTTTAAAGAAAAGATAGAAGAAACATTTCTATTTGTTTTTCATTTTCAAGAAACTTATTCTTACACAAACTGCAATAATTTTTTTTGTATAAAAAAAGTGTTTTTCTTGTATAACAGGTATAAACAAACTCTGCTATGAGAAATGCTATCTTAACACCCAAAAGTGGGTGTCTGAAACCACTTTATAACCATTGGATGTGATGGATGTTAAGAATAAGTGGGGACATCCATCACATCCAATGGTTATAAAGTGGGTGTCTGTTTCAGACATCCACTTTTGGGTGTTAAAATAGCTTTTCTCCTCTGCTATAGTTTATGACAGTGCTTTCTCCAGTAACCATTAAGCTTCAAAGATATGTTGCGTGTCCAACGCAGACATACAGTGATCATACATATGATGCGAGTTGAACACTAAGTCGTATGTGTCGAATTTTTTTTCTTTAAAAAAGTTGACTTGGACACACTAGGACATTGATTTATTATAAGAGTAAAATTGATCCAAAACCGAATTAAAATGAGTTTTAAATATAATTTTTATTAAAAAAAAATGTCACGACCTAACTTAGGCCATAATCGGTGCTTAGGGGATACCTTCCCCAGCAATCCTTAACAAACACAATTTCCTAAGAAAATGGACAAAGTTTCCTCTGTTTCTCAAACATTCCCCAAACAAAAAATTCAACCTGCAATATCCCCAAATAAAACCATAACACTTGGGCACCAAGCATTCTTAGAATGCGCCCTTCCAGAATATAACAATATCTCAGTATAAATCAACATGTATTAACCATAATCCAGATTTAATACTCCAATCGTAATACCAAATTATGTTTATAAATCCTTTCTATAACATAGTATATATAGTTAAGTAACAGCATCTCAACAAAAGCATAACCTAAGTCCAAGGACCCTGCCTATGACATATGGAGCAACTGACATACTGACAGATACTATAGCATCGATTAACAGCTAAGCCAAAAGAACAAAACTGGTACTAGCACCTATATCTAGGGAAAAAAAATGAAGGACAATGGGGTGAGTTATGCAACTCAGTGAAAGATAAGATATCCATAGTTTACTGATTACAGGTATAAAATAATATAAACGTACTCATAAGAATATGATTTTAATCATAAAATGAGATTTCTTGAATACATAACTTTATATAAACCCATAAAACCAATAGGGATTTATCCGAAGCAGAACAATAACAAGTCCAGACATGACTCAAGGTCATGTGCGGGTTAGCACCACACTTGTTAACTGGAGTTGGCCCATAGCCATATACAAGTCTAGACATGACAAAAGTCATGTGCAGGTTAGCACATCATCTGCTAACTGGAGTTGGCCTATAGCCAAACACAAGTCTAGACATAGCTCCAACTATGTGCGGTCCATGGTGCACCAAGGCCAATGCCCTATCGTTAATTAGCTACAGTTTCTATTTAAGTTCACTCCCAAAATATTTTCAATCACAAAATTCAATTTCAATCTTATAGTTTCATAATTCCCGTTTCAATAACATAATTATAGACTTAAAAGTTCTCAACTAACTCTATGGCCATTTATAAATAAAATCCACTTAGCAAAATATAAAACACTTTAATAGCATATTCATAATTAAAATTTACTATGCAAAAAGTAAACTACAGATACACTATCTACTCATAACAATGATTCCCAAAGGAATCAAAGATTACTCCTTCAACTGTCAAAATCTCTAGTTGGCGTCCATTAGCTCTATAACTCTAGAGATAAGACAGTAATAACATATGCGAGCTAACAATATTACCAATTTAAATAAATCAGCTCTAAATCCTAAAATCCCCAAAATCTATAACCTAGGGTTCCAAAGAATGACAATATATTCATAGGAGCACAAATAGAGCTCAATAAGACCAAAACAACAAGATGAAAGTTTACCCATTGTTCTAAGAAGAACATTAGCGAGAGTAGATTCATCAAATCTCACAATTGCAGCAAACTCTCTTCCTAGAGAAAGAGAATCGCGACCACCACAAAGGGGAGAGAGAGAAAGAGAGCACGCGAATGGGCAGAAGGAAAGGGGCACAGCTTGCCATCAGCGGCGGCATGACAACAGTGAAGGTGGTGGTGGCAATGTAATGGTGGGTGGCGTGGCTATCTTGCGGAGCCTTCACCCCAAACCCCCTTCTCTCTTGCTCCGTCGCTGCGCTTCCCTTTAAGGGTCGTGGGCATTGCCACCCTTAGGTCGCCGTCACATGGACTGGCCCATCACCGTGCATTGCCAGCTTCTGGACACGAGCAGGGGAAGGGGGGTCCGAGAGGGAGTGCACGGGAGAAAGGAAGGAAAAGGAAAAAAAAAAGAATGGAAGCAGAAAAAGATCGTAGGGTGGGGCTCTCGAAAGGGATTTAAGTTTTAAAGGGTGCGCCTATGGTGCACCCCACTAATGGGTGCACCGGTGGTGCCTATCTCTCTTTTGTTTTGTTTTGTTTTTTGTGAGTATTACAAAAAAAGAGTTATGATTTTATTCTCTGAAACAAAATAGATTTTAATATTGGTCTACATATTTTTAAAATTAATTAATTTTAGTTTATACAATTAATTTATCTCATATGCAAGACTTGATAATGTTTGTAGGGATTAAAATCAGATAGCGCTAAAAATATTTAAATCAAAATATTATATATTTATATACACACACTTGGGGACTATATAAAAAAATAATTTATGAATAAATTATTTTATATTTAAATATATAATAACTCGTTTTGAGTGATTCGAAACATGCTTTTGAAGAAGTCATGTATTTTTATTCCTAAAAACACACTAAAAATATGTTTTTGGAAACGGATAAGATTGTATAGAGTGAGATAGACCAAAGCGTTCAAGCTGTAAATTTTGACTTCCAAAAAGTTTAAAAATGTCTCTAAACAGTGCTATCCAATCGATATCGGTACGGTCAGACTACATGATAATAATTGGAAGAAGGCTAAGTCCACGTTCTAATCCATTGACTTTCGAATAAAACTTAAAGTGTCCCGTCCAAGAGAAGTTATTAAATGCTACACTCGCTAATGTTCAACCAAATAATGATGCAGTGTCATTTTACTATATATTCTAGAGTACCGGCAAAAAGTGAGAGGTGTGTTTCATTATCAAAGTAAAAAGAGAAATATATAAATAATTAAAAGTTAAAGTTAATTAATGATCATATAATAATTTAAAATAATTATATGACTTCATATCTTAAAATTAAATAGAGGCAGATCTATATGTAAATTTGTCAGGTCACAAATCTCCACTAAATTTTGATAGTTGTATTAGTAGTATACAGATAAATATATCAATATGCATGTTTTGTCCCTTTTATTTAATTGAGTTTGACCATATATTAACATAAAAATTACCCAAAACATATTACTATGCTTATGTATTACATTTGCCTTCATTATCTAAAGTTTTTGAATCCTTCACTCAGATCAATTTATCAAAATTTATCATTATATATCATTTTCACAATTAACTACTCTAACTTAGCTTGATCATTTGCCAATTGCCCTAAAGAAAATATAAGATGATTGTGATTCTTATCCAAAATATCCTTTTATTATTAAAGGTTTTGTTCAGGGTACTAATTAAGAATTGTAAAATGATAAATTTTTATTGGAAATATGTGATTTTTAAATTTTCAAGGTGTAAAGTTCATTCCAACATTCATGAACTTGGTTGTATTGAAATCCTCAGCCAGTGAAAGAAAAAAAAAAAAAAAAAAAACCTATTACAGAGTATTAAATATAAACGGCTAACAATTTTGTTCCCAACTATACTTCACTTAGTCAATTCATCATTAAAGTCAACAAGAACTGCAGGCAACCAACTAACTATACATGCCACTCAGCATTCAATTAGGTTGTTGTATAAACGCTAACTGAACCGCAAACACAGTTCATAAGAATTAAAGGTATTGACCATATTAGTCATTTTAAATTTTTAATCATCGTACACATTAATTCTTTTTTCATGGGTTTTCACTTCTCTATTATATGTCCCAAAATTTGGGCTTTACTACTGTATTGTTTAAATTTAGGTTTACTTAGCCAATTTAAATTTTGGGTCTCTTTTCTTGGTTCTTACAAAAAGTTGCCAAATAATTAAGGTAAAAAAAAATATACTCCTTTTATCTGTATCTCTTATACACTTTATAATACTGTTTTATGAATTTAATTAATTTCTTGTACTATCTGTAAAAGATTTTAATTTTAAAAAGATACTTTTTATATATTGATATATTACACTTGTTTTTATTGAAGTATATTTTAATGAATTTAATATCTTATATATCATGAATTATATTAAATACTGCAATAATACATAATTTGGTATTAATATAGTGCGTACTAATTCAAATCATATTTTATCAATAAGTGACGATAATACAATCAGAAAAAAAAAAGGTTTGAATTTGAGTCTTACTGTATATAATGGTAATAAAGATCTCTTTTGAACATTGAGATCGCATGGTCAATTCATAACTTTGACAAACAACAGTACGACACTCCGCCTACTGGCGGCGTCGTATCATCTTGACATGTTTTAAAACTGGGATAAATATTTACCAAAAAAAAAATCAGATAAATAAGATATTAATCCAGTAAAATACTAATAAAATATTAGATAAAGATTCCTACATAGACATAATTTTAATACTTCACACATTTAAATAAATTTAGAATAAAACAGTTCTATCAATTTTATTCAATATAAAATTATTTATTCATAAGTATTATTTTGAACTTTCTTTTTATAAGATATTACATATAAGATATATTTGGTTAAAAGATAAAAATGAAATATAATTTTTTATAGATGAACTTTGTATATAAATTAACATAAAATTTATCCCATTTTTACTGCTATGGAAGGAAATATGCAGTAGTTTGAAAATTTTTCTTGTATAAGGACCCACGGTCTTCTTCATCCCTCTGCTCCGTCTTCTTTTGTATTGTATTAATATATTCTTCTCCTTACTTTTCCCAAAGCACTACATATTTCTGTAGGGCATTTTAATTTTTACGTATACATATTACGTGATTATAAAGAACATTACGATGAAATATAGAGTTATGCTTATGCATATTTGCTTCTTTTTACTCTTGTTCATGAGAACATCATCCAATACTTCTTCACTAGACATGATTGCTCCAACTCAATCCATCAGAGACGGTGACACCATAGTATCAGCTGGTGGAACTTTTGAACTAGGATTCTTCAGCATCGGTAACTCACATGCTAGATACTTGGGAATATGGTACAAGCTATTTCCTTCAACAGTCGCATGGGTGGCCAACCGGGACAAACCAATCAACAACACCTCTGGAGTTTTACAACTCAGTGATCAAGGAGTCCTTGTCCTTCACAATGGCAGAAACAACACTTTCTGGAATTCAACAGCATCAAGTAAAGCAGGAAATCCATTTGCACAGCTTTTGGACTCAGGAAATCTTGTGGTGAAAGATGGAAACATGGGAAAATTCTTATGGCAGAGTTTTGACTATCCATGTGACACGTTATTGCCTGGAATGATGCTTGGATGGGATCGAGCAACAGGTCTAGACAGGTTCATATCATCATGGAAGAGCACTGAAGATCCGGGTCAGGGAGAGTACATAATAAAACTAGACCGTAGAGGATATCCACAAGCAGTTCTAATGAAGAGCTCGGCAATGAAGGCTAGAGCAGGTCCATGGAATGGTTTCTTCTTCTCAGGTTATCCAGATCACAAACCAGATCCTGTAACTACTGGCGAGTTTGTGTTGAATGGAAAAGAGGCATATTTTGAGTATGAACTCCGGAATAGCTCAGTTTTATCAAGGTATGTATTGACCCCACCAGGTATTGGAACACGTTTTGATTGGAGAAGTGATGCAAGCAACTGGGAGGTAATATCAATTGGCCCTCCAGATCAATGTGACAACTATGGATTGTGTGGTGCAAATTCTGTATGTAACATTAGTAGCACTCCAGTATGTGCTTGCCTAAGAGGATATGCACCAAAGAACCCAAAAGAATGGAATATGTCTTATTGGTTTAATGGTTGCATTAAGAGCATCCCCTTTGATTGCAGTGATAATGATGGCTTCATGAAGTATAGTGGCAACAAGTTGCCAGATACGTCTTCTTCTTGGTATAGGAAGACGATGGGGCTTGGAGAATGTCGAAAATCATGTCTGCAGAATTGTTCTTGTACAGCATACTCAAATTTGGATATTCGAGATGGTGGAAGTGGCTGCATACTTTGGTTCAATGAACTTCTTGACATGAGAAATTTTCCTCAAGGGGGACAAGACCTCTATATCCGAGTCTCTGCTTCAGAACTAGGTATGCTACAGATTTGAACTCATGTTATTTGAAATGCTGTGTTGACTCTTTCATCATTCACTATTGATTTTTCTCATAGATAATAGCCAAATTAGATCATTTATGTTCTTTTCAGAATGTTACAAATTTCTTGAGTCTTAAGCAGCTAGTCACAATAAAAGTAGCTGGTTAGCTGCATCTGCCAAAGTTAGTGATTGGTTTTCCTTTCATTTGGCAGGTGACCTGGAGTTCAATAATCATGGGAGCACAAGCAAGAAGAAGCTGATAGCCATAGGAATTGCAATTGGGTCCACAATTTTAATTGTGGGCATAATTTTTGGATTAACTATACTTGTGAGGAAAAAGAAACTCAATATGTCAGGTAAATGTTGTCATGCATATCTTTCAACATCCAAAATATGATATAGTAGCAAAACAGAAAGGACTTTCTGTAATATCATGCCTAGTTTCTTGATATTGTCATCTTCCAACATTTCAGGGATGACAAAAATATTTTACCCGAGACACTTCAACAATAAACTAAGGAAGGAAGACCTGGATCTACCAACATTTGAGTTGCCAGTTATTGCTAAAGCCACTGATAATTTTTCAGACACCAACAAATTGGGAGAAGGTGGATTTGGATCTGTATATAAGGTAATACAGCAATATAAGATTTTTATTTTCTCAGTAAATATGGTAAGCAAAGTTGTTGAACTCGAGTATGGGTAAACTTGTGAAATTTTAACAAACTCAAATTGTAAACTTGTCTTATAGACTAATAAGAATTTACATATTTAAAAATATTATTTAAAAAATATAACTCAGTAATTAAATACAATTAAATAACATTCTTATTGGACAATTTTAACTTTATAACAATATAAATGAAAAAAATATTATAAAATATAGATCAATATATAACTTAATTTTTATATCATTTTTTATTTCATACATATATTATTTTAAATTCAGCAAAATACAATCAAATAATACAACTTGATAAAGTTAGTTGAATAAAACCAATACATTTGTCATAATATAAACAAGCATACTAAATTGGCCAAAAAAATATTTTATATTTGGATAGAAAAATCAAGTATAAATCTAGACTCATAAATCCATCAGTAGAATTGAGAGTTTATTGATTCTATTAGAGTTTCCACTTGCACAAGTCTGTAAAAAAAAGAGTTTGCACACTGTTAACTTATTTTTGTGTGATAAGATTGTAAACTTGTAAGAGTTTAAGTGCTAACTCAAAACTTTATCGATCATAATTATATGTATTCTTGATGACAATTTCCAGGGTATACTAAAAGATGGGCAAGAGTTAGCCGTAAAACGCCTTTCAAAGAACTCTGGTCAAGGATTAGAAGAATTTAAGAACGAAGTTGCACTAATAGCCAAACTTTAGCATTGTAATCTTGTGAGACTTCTTGGTTATTGCATTCAAGGGGAAGAGAAAATGTTGATCTATGAATATATGCCTAACAAGAGCTTGGACTACTTTATTTTTGGTTCGATACTTCAAGCCTTTACAATTCACATATTTGGCAACTTATTCTTTTTTGTTGTTGTTACTTATGAATATGTTGAGACTGCAAATGGCACACTAAACATGCTTTCAAACTGACCAGATGAAGATAGGAGAAAATCATTGGATTGGCATAATCGTTTCCATATTATTGTTGGTATTACTCGAGGACTTGTTTATCTTTATCAAGACTCTAGATTGAGGATTATTCACAGAGATTTGAAGACCAACAATATTCTCCTAGATGGAAATATGAATCCAAAAATATCAGACTTTGGTCTGGCTCGCACATTCCGAGGAGATCAAGTGGAGGCTAATACTAACAAGGTTGCTGGAACATAGTAAGTTAGGTATCACTTGATTATTTTTCCTTATAGTTGCATTTTTTCACTCTTTTGACTTGCGAATGATGCTTCTAGTGGTTACATGCCCCCTGAATATGCTGTGCATTGGCATTTTTCAATGAAATCCGACGTCTTTAGCTTTGGTGTTATCATATTAGAGATAGTATGTGGGAAGAAGAATAGGGGATTTTCAGACCCAGAGCACTACCTTAATCTTCTTGGACATGTAAGTGGAATGATTTTCCATGTCACAACATAAGTTACATAACTTAGTTGTCAAATTGAATTAGAATTACCTTCACCTCACTATTTTTCATTCCAATGATGATAGGCATGGAGACTATGGACTGAACAGAGGCCATTGGAACTGATGGATAAATTTTTGGGTGAAAGATGCACTCCTTCTGAAGTCATTCGATGTATACATGTAGGCCTGTTATGTGTGCAACAAAGACCAGAAGACAGACCTCATATGTCTGCTGTGATTCTGATGCTAAATAGTGAGAAATCATTGCCCCACCCAAAGGTTCCTGGTTTTTACACTGGAAGGGATATCTCAAAAGCAGATTCTTCTTCTAAAAAGTTCATATCCTCAATAAATAATGTTTCCGTCACAGTTTTAGAGGCAAGATAGAATATTAAGACTGAAGCAAATGAAAACTCTTTGCAATGTAAATTATATGCAAGATTGTTGTGCTTGACACCGTGTATTTTGATGCCATAAGCTTCTCCTCTTATCAACATGCAGCCCCAGTATTGTTTTTCCAGTTTCATTGCTCTTCTTGGTCAAATGAGTATTTGTAAAATCAGTATATTAGGTTTAGCATTTGTTCCTATATAAGTCCGAATTCCCTCATGCCACTTACTGAGGCATACTTTAGAAGAGATAGTATTTAAACAAGGATTGCTGAGGAGTTTTCCTTAGCTTTGCTTCATCATGTGACAATGCAATTACATAATGCTTCCAAGCTAGTTGAATGACACTTTTGTCATCTTCATGGATACGGAAGAATGGAAATGGAACAAATAAATAAATTAGAAAAAAGTGAAATTTGTCTCTGAGGGCTTGTTTAACAAAGCATTGGCCTATAAAGTGCACCTATGAGTTAAAACAAATCCATGGCTGTTGTCCTGATATTACTAACCTTTGATGGATGGAGAATGCAATGGAAAGAAGACAAACTAATTCAGCATAGGTTGCAGTACTTAATTTGGATATCATTGGCATTTTAGCGAATCTCAAAGACCTATAGTAATAATTTTACAAATAAAGCCGTGTCATGTGTGATTGTACTAAACCTTATGCAAGGTCATAGTGTATTTCACTCTTGTTCCTATTAAGGGAAGTTTCAGGTTGTAGTCTTGTGAATAGATATAACCAGCGCTTGAAATTGTAGGTAGACCTGACTAAAGCCAAATAAAATGTTTAGAGAAAAAAATAAATAAAAAGCTTGTTTCAGAAAAATCAGTTTTATTTATGTATAAAGTATCACTTGTATAACTTCTTATTAAACATAATTCTGTTAATCCAATCGTTCAGTCATTAAGTCATTATGGTAATATTCAGTGTATGATTTTGGTTGAAAATTCAGTGTAACGATTAGATAAAAGGAAAGTTGTTTGGTGCTACTAAGTCAAAGCTGTCACTCTAAAATTGTATTAGAATAAGTCTTAATTCCTATGCTTCACAAATTTTTTTGATGACTGCAGTTCGGTTGGAGCAATTTTCTACATCCACAGTAGAAACTAGTAGTTGTAATTATTAGTCAACTTAGAAGTAAAAGTCGCACAAGCCCCTTAAGGATACCTTTCCCAATGTAAATGCAAAGACCCCTCTTTTCATTTATGCACTTTGAAGTCACAATCTTAATTTGATAGGTCATTAAGCACTTGGCATTTAGCAAGACCATTTGATTCAGGTTAAATAAATAACACTATAAGAGGATGCTGGTAGAAAATATAAACTATAGTCTAATTATATAAACAGGTATGAGGTAGAGATTGCTATGCTCTCTCATATTCTCCTTCACTCACACAATCACTGCACTGAGCAGTATCACTCCAAATCCGTCCACACATCACAACGAAACCATGGTTTCAGCATCTGAAACTTTTGAAGCAGGTTTCTTCAGCATTGGAAGTATACAAAGACTATACTTCTGCATATGTTACAAGAATATGTCACCTAGAACAATTGTATGGGTAGCCAATAGAGACACCCCGTTAGAGGACTCCACAGGAGTTTTCAAAGTCACTGATGGAGGAAATCTTGCTGTAGTTGATGGCAGAGGGGCAACAATCTGGTCCTCCAATGCATCAGGAACTGCTAAGAAGCCTATTCTGCAGCTCTTGGACTCCGGAAACCTTGTAGTGAAAGATGGTGCTAGTAAGCCAGAGAACCTTGTGTGGCAAAGCTTTGATTATCCTGGTAATACTTTGCTTCCCGGAATGAGACTTGAAACCAATTTGGCAACAGGTGCACATAAATCTGTGACATGTTGGAGAGACATAGGAGATCCTGCTCCAGGGGAGTTTGCATTGTACATTGACCCTCATGGTCTTCCTCAAAGGGTAACTACAAAGCGAGGGACCTGGTTGTTCAGAGCAGGTTCATGGAATGGCTTTCAATTTACAGGAATTCCTTGGAGACATTTACTCCACTTCATTAATTACACTTTTGTGTTAACCTAGAAGGAAGCCTATTGTGAGTATGAACTCTATGACGGTTCAGTCTAACAGAACAATGAGTTGGGAGCTTTTCTCCTCTGAACCAACGGATCAATGTGATAATTTGCCTTTTGTGCTGCAAATTCCATCTGCAAGGCTGACAGCTACCCCGTGTGTGAATGCTTGAAGGGGTTCCTGCCCAAGTTTGAGCAAAAGTGGAGATCATCAGATTGGTCTGATGTGTTGAGTATTTGATTGAAATTGGGTTGGGAAAAAAGTCCCACATTGGTAAGAATTGGGATGGGAGGAGGTTGCCAAGGCTATATATATGAGCCTAAGTTCTCCATTTCAAGATGCATCAGTTGGAAACACTCAAAGCATGTGTCTGGCTTTCTTTTCTCTGTACTCTTGTTTTAGAGTGTTGTGAGATGTAGTTTAAATATTTGCTTGGGAGAGTGTGGGTGTACTGGGGGCCAATGGGGTGTTTGAGAGTGAAGTCTATGTGTTGTAATAATTTTCACATAGTGTTATTCTCTGGTTGTCTTTTTGACAGCGGCCGTGGTTTTTCTCCGGTTTTGGAGTTTTCCACGTTAAATTATTGTGTTGTGGTTGTATTCCTATTTTATTTCTCTATTTAGGGTGATTCTCAAGGAGGGGAAGTGTTGTATTTTCCCAACATGATGGATATGCACGGAGAACGAATCTTAGTTATGACAATGGAGACGGTTTTCTTAAGTATGAAGGAATAAGATTGCCAGACACTTCTTCTTCCTGGTTTGACAAAAGCATGAGCCTTGATGAGTGTAAGACATTGTGTCTGAAAAACTGCTCTTGCACAGCATATAGTAATTTGGATATCAAAGGTAGTGGGAGTGGCTGCTTGCTTTGGTTTGGTAACATTATGGACATGGCAACGAATGTCTTCCAAGGACAAAACATTTAAATTCGAATGGCTGCTTCAGAGCTTGGTAGTTTTAGTTCCAATTCAATCTTTTGAATTTCGATTGAAACATTGAAGGATAAATGCACCAACCTTGTGCATTTATAACTTAACAACCTTTTGCATGATTTGAAACTTGAGTACAACATATTATAAGATTTTTCCTTTTTTCCATTACACCTTTGCCGTATATCAAAGCATTTAGACAGTCAGATACAATGAAATTTGACAATGAAGTTGTACTCAAAACAGCCTTTCCTCAGTCCTCTTTTAAATGTTTTCTTTTCCTGAACTGCTCAAGTATCCTTGTGTTAGTAGTATCTTTGATATCTCAGATCATACCAGGAATAAAGGGCACAATAACAAGAAGCATGTATGGATTTGGGCAACAATTGTGGCGTTCGTCATAGGCGCAACAATGTTAGGATCAGTCATATACATATGGAGAAAACTTCATAAACCAGGTGAACTGCTTGATCTAAGTATTTAAACTCCCAAGCTCCATGTGAATTTTCATTTGTAGCTTTTATTGCATATATAGAAATAATCATACTTCATAATATAACAATTAAAATGTGGTCACTTGTTTCCAATCTGTGTACCGCCATTTCAGGGGAGACAGGAACAAATGACCAGAAACACATTGACTTACCAACCCTTGATTTATCAACCATTGCTAATGCCACAAATAACTTCTGTGTCTGTAATATATTAGGAGAAGGTGGATTTGGAGCAGTTTACAAGGTAACATGTCTATGATTTATATCCCAAAATGTTCCACCTTCTCAACATATCTTTTAATGTGTGTGTACATATGAATTATCATGGTGCAGTGGCAAATGGGCAGGAGATTGCTGTCAAGCAGCTCTCCAGGAGTTCTGGACAAGGAGTAGATGAGTTCAGAAATGAAAATGAGTTGATGGCCAATCTTCAACACCGAAATCTTGTGAAGATTATTGGATGTTGTATTCAAGATGATGAGAGCATCTTGATTTATAAATTCATGCCTAACAAGAGCTTGGACTGCTACATTTTTTGTCTTGAACTCTTATCCTGCCAAGATTTGTTTTTTCTATTTCCATTAACATCAATTTAGTGCCACGCTAACTTGAAAAAGGGAAGATAACAGATCAAAGAAGAAGAAAATTATTGGATTGGAATACGCGCCTCAAAGTTATCAAGGGAATCATAAAGGGATTTCTTTATCTTCATCAAGATTCAAGACTAAGGATCATTCATAGAAACATCAAAACCAGCAATATTCTTCTAGATAATGATATGAATCCAAAAATATCAGATTTTGAACTAACAAGGATACTTGTAGATTATCACACCAAAGCCAACACAAAAAGAGTAGTGGGAATATAGTAAGCATGATTAAACTTTATTTAATTATTACTTTATGTTGCACCCATTTTTAAGTCTCTTGTCACTCTTTTGTTATTGTCTTGCAGTAATTACATGCCTCCTAAGTATGCAGTGTATGGATCATTTTCAATGAAAACAGATGTCTTCAGCTTTGGAGTTATTTTACTAGAGATAGGTAGTGGGAGGAAGAACACACAATTTCTTGACCCCCAACATCATCTTAACCTTCTTGGTCATGTAAGCATAAAGAGTAAAGAAGCCAGTATTCTCAAATACCTCATTTCATTGAATAATGCACAAGTTGATCAATAATGGATATTTATTTTACCATTAGCATGCTTGGTAACAGTTTATTTTGGAGAAATAATTATTTTTTTTAAATGTATAGAAAAATGTTTATTCTAAGCTTCTTAGCACCCCAAAAATGGCACTACACAGTGAACTCATAATTGCATGGAGTCTATGGATTGAACAGAGGCCGTTAGTGTTGATAGATGAAACACTAGGCGATTCAGTTACTATAACTGAAGTGCTAAAAACTATTCATGTTGGCCACTTATGTGTACAAGAGAGACCAAAAGATAGGCCCAGTATGTCGAGTGTAGTTTTGATGCTGAATGGGTAGAGACCACTGCCCAGGCCCAGGAAGCCTGCTTTTTGTCCACGCCAAGAAGGTTGTACATCAAGCAAGGGTGAATTGAATTGTTCAACCAGAATTTCCATCACTTTAGAGGCAAGATAGTACATCTGAACTTCAATACAAATAAATGTGAAATGAACTTCTCAATATATGGGTTATAAAATAGGGGTTTTTAACATAAATAAATTAATATATACAGCTAATTACATAAATGTCTCATGTTAAAGTCGTTTACACATATGTCCTAAAATGGGTTTAATAGAAATCGATTAAAATCGATTTCCGTTTAACTCGACCTATCTTTGGAAAAGCTGGTTTGATCACTTGTACTGAAGTCGATTATAATAGACTTCAGTACACAACAGAAGTCGATTATAGTAGACTTCTGAAGTCTATTATAATAGACTTCAGTACACAACAGAAGTCGATTATAATAGACTTTAGAAGTCTACTATAATCGACTTACATGTATCTTGAAGTCTATTATAATCGACTTCAGTACAATACTGAAGTCGATTATAGTAGACTTGTAAGTCTACTATAATCGACGTGTTGTAATCAAGTCGATTATAATAGACTTCAAGATTTAACTCGACCTGATCGACACACATCTCAAAGTCGCTTATAATCGACTTCAGACTCCGATTTTAGTCGACTTTCACCTAGGCCTCCAGTATATATAGAGCTCCCCGGATGGCATTCCCCAGCACAAAATCTAGAGTTTGAGCATGAATTTTTCACTGATGTTGTGAGTCTAAGCGTGACAATTTGCTGCAGAGGGAGAGAGATGGCAGAGAGTTTTCGTCATCTTCTGATATATTATAATGGTGAGATTATAAACACAATAGAGGGAGAGACATTTTATAGTGACACTCAAGCTTGGGTGGTTGTCCGTCCACCGATTAGTTTTCTACAATTACAATGCCGAATATTGGAAGAGTATGAAGGAAATAATGTGCAAGTCTCGAAAATCTTCTATAGAATGCCGGTTGATATCGGACCAAATGGAATCCGATATAGAAGGTGGCGAATTCAAAAAGACGAGCACATTGATCACATGTTCAGTTATTTTAACTCGTTTGCTGAAGTTCGCACAATAGAGTTATTTGTTGAACTCGAATGTGGTCATTTTAGCTCAGGAGGTTCAGCTCCAGGTCCATCAGTTGCTGATGCATCCCCATCGTTTGAAGTGTCCCGTCATGACGTCCACCAGGGAGAGGTAGCTTCTCCAAGTCTCGAACATTTTGCCAGAGAGTCATTGCCTCTAAATCCACAACCAATAGCAGAAGTAAGGCCGATTGGGGAGTTCGATTTTATTGTACAGCACCAGGGGGATGAAAATGAGGAAGAAGAGGACCCTGATGATGCGAGAAACTATGATGAAGAAGATCAGCAGTTATTTCATGTGCAAAACTTTGATGAACATCAGATGTCGCAGTCTCCATCTCAATCTCGACAGCACCCTAGTCACTACTCAGCTATGGATTTAGATGCAATGCGATCTGATGGGAGTGAGGGGTCTAGTTCAGGTTCGGGCATTGGAGGGGAGACTGATTTGGCACTCGGCCAAGTGTTTCGCAAGAAAGATGAAGTTTTGTTTGCTGTTAAACACTACAGCATTCGAAGAGGTGTGCAGTATAAAGTTTATGAGTCTGACCATATAAAATTTCATTGCAGATGTGTAAGGTTTGGTATTGACTGTCAGTGGAGTATACGTGTCACGCTTCGGCGAAAGTTGCAAATGTGGGAGGTGCGAAAGCTCACGGGACCACACACATGTGTCTTTCCAGAGTCTATGAACCAGCATGCTCAAATGGATTATCATATTATATGTGCGCACATGTACCCCCTAGTGCAAGCGGATCCGACGATCGCCATCAAAGCTCTACAAGCATCGGTGGAGTCAGAGTTGAGATTCAAGACAACATATAGAAAGGTGTGGCTGGCCAAACAGAAAGCTATTGCTATGATTTATGGTGACTGGGAAGAATCATATAATGAGCTTCCTAGATGGTTGGGTGGGCTACTGTCTTATATGCCAGGTACCACTGTTCAGATGCAAACTGGACCATACTATGTTGGTGATGTTGTAGATCAGGGTTGCATTATGTTCCATCGTCTTTTCTGGACTTATCCACCATGCATAGAGGCTTTCAAATACTGCAAAAGGCTTATTTCAATTGATGGAACGCACCTGTATGGCAAGTATGCTGGAACACTATTGATGGCAATTGCCCAAGATGGGAACTCAAATATTTTGCCAGTTGCATTTGCCGTGGTCGAAGGAGAGACAAAAGAAGCATGGTCTTTTTTCTTGAGAAATCTTCGACGGCATGTGACACCACAGGAGGGCATTCTTGTCATATCCGATAGGCATCATGCTATCAAGTCAGCTTTAGAAGCAGAAGGGAGTGGTTGGCATCCCCCTTCAGCTTATCATGCATACTGTGCGCGACACATTGCGTCTAATTTTGCTGTAAAGTTCAAGAACAAAGATGCGAAGCGCTTGCTGATGAATGCAGCATATGCAAAGACTGAGCATAATTTTCTTTATTGGTTTAGGGCTCTGGAGCATGTGAAACCCGAAATGTGTGCATGGGCTAGCAGCATACCGCGCGAGAAGTGGGCCCATTATGCTGATGAGGGCCGTCGCTTTGGGCATATGACAACAAATTTGTCAGAGTGTATGAATGCTGTCATGAAAGGCACTCGAAATCTTCCGATTACAGCCATAGTGAAGTCAACATACTATCGCCTTATTGAGTTGTTTGTCCGAAAGGGCACAGAGGCAAAGACACAGCTTGCAAGTGGTCGAAAATTTTCGGAGACCCTCTTGAATGCAATTGAGGAGAACAGGCGACACCTTGGCATCATGAGTACCACTCGAGTGACCCGAGATGATTTGGATTACTTGGTGTTTGAGCGAGACGACATAGGAAGTCGTGGAAGACGGGAATTTAGAGTCCATTTAACAGAGCGATGGTGTGACTGTGGGGAATTCCAGAAATTGCACTATCCATGCCGTCATGCACTTGCCGTGTGCTCAGACGCTCGACGAGATTGGACCTCTTTTGTTCACGAAGTTTACACGATGGAGTCGGTCTTCAATGTGTACAGGGTAGAATTCTCTGCTGTTGCTAATGAAGAAATGTGGCCACCATACACTGGGCTTCCTATACGGCCAAATCCTGCACTTAAGCGAACTCTTGAGGGCCGTCCAGTTTCCACGAGGATTCACAATGAAATGGACGAGCCTGATCCAAGCCAGGGAAAACGTTGTGGATTATGTAGAGGTCCGGGGCACACCAGATGATCATGCCCGCATGCTCCATCCTCTAGCCAGCGCAATTGATTCAATATTTCATCTTCTCTTTTTTTAGTTAAACTACTTTTATTGCTCCTTGTGTGGCATGTATTGGTTTTTTTTAAGGCAGTCTGTTGTTATTGCTACGTAGTACTCAAATATTTTTAGCTAGATCAGTTTGCTGTTATTACTCATTATTTGTGTTGTACTTAGAGCATCGTTGTTAAGTTCTATTTGCACTTGTTTATTGATTACCGTAAATCTGTAAACTTGTACTAGTCAATGTACGTTTATGAAAATCTTATTTACTTGCGTAAATCCGTAAAGCTTGTTTATGATAACCTTGCTAACCTCAAGCACATAAAATGAATACCCTAACCACAAGTATATTACAAACGTCCAAAATATATAATATAAGAGCCTAGAGTACATAACCATCATAATCAACACTAATAGAAAGTACATAATATAAGAGTCTAGAGTACATAACCACTATATAATCATAACAAGTCTTGCGAAAAAAAAAGCAAATACATGACCATCATAATCACTACCTGGCACGCTTATTGCGCCTAGGGCCAGCAATGTGACTCCCTGTGGCACAACGACGATACACAATCTGCCGTACAGGCCTGCGATGCAGCTGCTCATCATCCTCTTGCTCCTGCTCATCCTGCCCATCCGCCTGCTCAGCATCATCCTCCCGATCCTCCCCCACCTGCTCATCGTCCTCCTCCTGATCTGCCTCTTGCTACTGATCCTCCTCCTGCTCCCCCTCATTAGCTACCTCTACCTGATCCTCGTGACGCGAGCCCTGATGAGATGGATCTGGTATATGCTCAACTGATGGTCGATAATAATGATCCGGTGCCTGAAGCCGAGGATCGACCTCCCTGTACAGGAAAACTCCATGAATGCCATCACGTCAGAAGCTGACATGAATTGCGGACTGAAGGATATATGTCGTGCTATGTCACTCTGGCCCAAACCCGTCACGAACTGCTGTGCCGGACTGGGGTGAACAAAAGAATCTGAAATAAACTGATGACTAGGGCCTGCCATGAACTGCTGGCTTGGGGTCATAAACTGATGGCTGGGCCCCCCCATTATTTGGGGCTGAGATGTGCCAGCTATGTACTGCTGATGTGAGGGATCACCCATGTAATGCTGATGGGAGGGGTAACCTATGAGCAGTGCTGGCCGGGACCGGCATAAGCTGGCAGCTAAGGCAGAAATGAATCGTGGTGAGGGTCTGATATAAACTGCTGACTAGGGCCTGCCATGATCTGGGGGCTGGGGTACATAGGTGTCGGCTGGTACACATGGAAAGACTGAGCATCATCCTGCTGGATAGGATCTGATTGGGGATGATGTCTAGGCACTGGCTGGTGTTGGGGCTGGGATTGGGGTTGGGGCTGGATCACATCGTGGTAGTCTTGAGGCCGAGATCGGGATCGTGACCAGTGGGTCCGTGTCCGACGCCGAGGCCTAGACTGTGCCTGTGTTTGGGGCTGGGCCGGGCCGGTGGGGTGGGTCGGCCTGGGCCGCCAGGGCTGGGCCTGTGGCTGGTGCTGGGCCTGGGCCTGGGCCTGGGGCTGCACATCATCCTCGCCTCCATCATCACTAAGTGCCTCATCTGGGTATTGACGTCTGCTAGCACGCGTACCGGCACGCACACGTTGCATAAAAGAACGCTGATCTGGGATGTCATCCGGGTGTGCAATATCTGGTGCTGGCGGGGCTAGCTCTGGTACATCATCTGGCAAGTCCCTAAGCCCTGGATCCTGAGGAGGTCCATCCAACGACAAAAATCTACTAGCCACTGACACTGTCACGACCCGATTTGGGAGTGTGACCGGCACGTGAGGAATCTCATCCTCACGTAAGCCTTTTAGGTGACGTATCTTTCTAAATGCATAAAATAGTATAATATCATACTTAAAACGAAATTTTTCTTACAAATCTATATCATTTTCTCTAATTAAAATATAATAGTCAAATCCCTAAAAACTGAAATATTCATATATATAAATCTAATACATTTTTTTTTTTTGTCATGCTTTAAAATCTAAGATTTGAAGACTGAATCATAAACTCATTATCATTAGCTTTCATATAAATCTCTAACCATAGCCCATATTTCAAAATACATTATAGAGCTCTAAAACGTATAGGGAAAATACATAACCTCTTAAATTATCAATAACATCTCAAAATACATTCGTGGCTTGGATCCTGCTTGCAAAACTACTGGAGCACTCTAAACTAATAGAAATCCTAAACTAAGCCTTACAACAATGCAAAGCTTACCAAGGGATAACTGCAGTTACTGGACCGGTGGCTAAATGACGTTTGTACCTGCAACTATGAGAGGAAGGGAGAGGGGTGAGTCAACGGACTCAGTGAGTGAGCTCTCACTCATCACCCACATGGGACAACCAAGAATATACATAATATAATATACATGCAGCATTAATGATTCATTTCATATTTAAATACATAGCTAGCTCTAGGAAAACACTTTTCATTCCATGTATTTATAAATAAACATTTCTAACTCAAAAATCAAGCATGAAATCATTTTAACTGAGGGTGCGGCAGAGCGTCGGGAAACAGTATGCTGAATATAATAAATATATCACAACAATAAAAGCTATAAAATTTTAAACTATGAAGTGAGACTCTGTCCCTGGCGAATCAGAGCTCCTGCTGAATCTGTAATAGTCCCTCTCAGACAAACTGTGGCACCTAACTAGGTCCCATTTTCTGTAACTGCTGGGGGTGAAACTGTCCTCTAACGGACAACTTGGTACCAAGGTTAACGATCTCTTCACAGCCGTTAACTAACTGTCTGTTTCCTTATCTCTACCGGCTAAACTAGTTTGACAAAAAGAAAACTATAGTTGAAAAGTGGGTACTCTGTCCCTGGCGAAGCAGAGCCCCTAAGTTCTTAGTACTCTAAAAGTTCTGAACTCATATAACTCTAACAATCTGACTTTAGCATAACTATGGCTATGAAAATCGAGCCCAAGGGTTCACCTCTTGTAGGCATTCCGATTTCAAGCCCACAGAATATGTATCTGGCAGTTGCTAAAAATCATACTGAATTCTGTACCTCTTGGTACCATAAAACTAAATTTCTAAATTCATATCTTTACTAACATATTTCTCTATATACTTGATAATTCTGATATCATACTTTAAAATAAAAGAATTCGTAAGCATAAAAACTCTAAAATCAAGATATACGTTTCTATTCCTAAAATTTAAACCATACTCTGGTGTTACATACCTCCAACATATAAATATATTAACTGGGTATTTAATACATAGCTTGAAATCTAAATCATAAAAATATATAATGTCATAAATCCATAACATATATTTTACACTATCATAAGCCTCTTTAAATCATATAATTCCTTAATAAATCCTTTCTCAAACATGTAAAACATTTTCCATAGCACACAACATAGCAATCATGGTCCCATGGTTTTGCAAAACTCATTCTTTTATGCTATCACAATAAACCATAATTTTCTAGCTTGACGTAAGCATGTAAACTTCATAATATATATATTTTATCTCATCTCAAATTCCATATTTGTCAATCATTATGCAAGAAATATAACTCTAATGGGGAAACTAAGACAATGAGGTCAAACCCACTCACCTGGAGGGGAGGGAGAGTTGACGTCAATACTAACTGAGCTCCGGGGAGCAGGGAGGGCACCAACGTCGACTATAACAATCATAAAAACTCATCAATACTCTATGGGTATCTCTAGATTGCTCTAACACAACTCTAACAACATTGGGGGAGCACCCCCCACTTGACAACAATGAGAGAAAACAAAGACCCATACTAAGAACATAAAGTAAATGGAAGAAAAGAGACCAAAATCTATCAACAAACACATACCTTGAAGCTTGAGGAAGATGGATTGATGATTGATTGAGAGAAAAGAGAGAAATGGGTTTTGGGGGCTGCTGGTTCGGGCAAAATTGGGGAAGAAAATGAGTGGGGGAGGGTTTAAGTATAAGGTGGAGGTCTCAGCAAGTGAACCGCCGCGTTTTGCACTGTTTTCGGAAAACTGACACCGCTATAGCGGTCAATGACCGCTATAGCGGTCTATGCCATTCCCCGCCCCCGTCACTGTGCATTTATGACCGCTATAGCGGTCCAGATCGCTTATAGCGGTCTCCAGAGACCTGAAAATGTGCTGCATTCCTCATGTGACTGTTATAGCGGTCCTGGACCGCTATAGCGGTGACAGCAAACTCCAGATTCACCATTTTACTGTCATAGGCATATGGCTTATCCAAGAACTCACTCACTTATTTCCATTTCTTTATTCCAAGTTAAATTAACTTTAAAACATAAATGTAAATAAGAAAATACCCCCCCATTTGGATTCAAATAAAATATCTAAAAATTCAAAACTCTAACCAATCAAAATCTCATTTCTTAGTTCTAGTTCATATTCCAGAATTCCGGCGATTTTCTAAACTTGGGGGCTAAAAACGAAGTATCTAGATGCTTTCAAAAATTCCTTAAAAATCACTCTTCAACTTGTTTCTCTCTGGGGAACACCTACCGGGACTTTTGATCCCAAGATTGTGGCTCTAACATATAGCCCTCCAAGGAGGTGTAGGGCTCCAGACTTAGCAAAAACCCAGACCCGGCAACAGCAGTGGGTCCCAGGGAACCTTGAGGTCATGCAAAACTCGTCTACTGACACGTGTACCCCAGGTATTACAGACACATACCATTGGAAATACTCGACAGATGGCCGATCATCAGCAGATAACGGATAGTGAACCCGCCGCCCCCTACGTGTCTCCCATGCTGTATGCCATGTGACATGATAGTCAGGCCACCATACATGAAGATCCCCTCGACCATCCTTAGCGTGCAGCCGATCAATGTTTAGGGGGATGATCGGTATGTGCTGCCCTCCACCAAACTGTCGTACCACACGATCGTGACATGCCACTCAATCACAGCAAAGTGTATAAGTGCAGTCACAGATGCCCAGACATCAGCCTCCTCATAAACAAATGTAGGTGTAATATCCCTGACCTCATCGCAGCTGTAAGGCGTCCACCTAAACTGAAACAATCAATAACAAATATTAGACACATACCTAAAACAACTTAATAAAAGAGTTAATATGATACTAATTATATGGAAGTTACCCCATTAACGCCTATCGAATCAATGATCTGCCTGTATCGCAGTAGCTTGTTTATGTCTGATCGAGTCGAATACCTAAAATGCCTCCACCTGAAATGAACATAATTTGTTTTCCTTATTACAATTTGGACATATACAAATCAATAACAAGTCTAAAATATTCACATATATGTGTACCTCAGTGCTAGTGGAAAAGTGAGTGGATAGTGCTGTCTAGGGGTCAACTGAGGTATTCTATACCATGCCCAAGACTGTAGAAGAGCTAAACAGCCAGCAACCTCAGTGACATTGTATTTCACAGCACGACAAAGCTCACGATAAAGAGATCCAAGAACTGCAGAACCCCAACTAAAGTTTGCAGTCCCATTAAAGTCAGTGAGAAGAGGAAGCCACTTCATATGCACTCTAAATCCTGATTTATCCGGGAATAAGATCCCACCAAATAAAACCATTATGTATGCTCTGGTGTATCTAATAATAGTCTGCTCATCAACATTATGTGCCAATGTCTGAAATGTCTGTGTGAACCAATGCAGATTTATAGAGAATCCTTTTATATCTTTTTCCTCCGGAACCGCTCCAAGTAAATTTGCACACAAGGCCCATATATCCTGATTATAAAATTTCTCCCACTCTCCTATGCAGCCACTCACAGGAAGACCATCAACACGCAGACCTAGTTGAAACACAACATCCTCCAATGTCACTGTACATTCTCCATACGGAAAATGGAAAGTGTGTGACTCCGGTCTCCAACGCTCAACCAGTGCACTAATAAGCGCCCTATCATAATCAAATGCTGGGACTAACTGCGCAACATACCAAAACCCAGCCTGCCTGAGAAAAGGCTCCATTCTCGGATCTGGTGCAACCATCATATTATAGCGCCTAGCTTTTAAAATCCGAGTATCCTATATCGTAAAATATAAATATATTTAACACATTGTTAAATCCTACAAACTATACATCAAAATATAAATCGCACTAAATTATTACTTACCATTTTCTTAATAATAATAATTCCTCTGTCATTAATAATAATAATTCCACTAGCTTACCGATTTGCAAATTAGTTTTTACAATTTATTATTTCTTTCCTAGATTAAAAATACCCACAAAATAAATTTAAAAAAGATTATTAAAGTTGCAAAGACTAAAATTAAACTTAAATTTTCTCCATTTTAACAAAGTTCTCGCTAAGATCCTAATTCTAAGACTATATATCTATAATAATAAATACGATGACGTATCTATATATGTACAAAAATACCTTTTAAAAACTTTACAAATAACTATCATTAATAATAATTCCACTAACTAATCATTTTTCATATTAGTTTTCACAATTTATTTTTTACTTATTCAATTTAATACCCACAAAATAAATCTTTCAAAGACTAAAATTAAAATTACAACAATATTCTATACTTTTCAAATAAAATTATACACTACCTGCAGCCCATTGTATCAAATAAAATTACAAGCAACTTAAACACACTGTAGCTTCCTTTTCACAAATTTACTAACATACCTACCTAGTTGCAAAATTATAATAAAACTAAATATGTATGCAGTACCATAAAAAAAAGAAATACATAATTTAATATTAAGAACATCTACAAATCTTTCTAAACAAACAAACAAATAAAATTATACACTGACTGCAACCCATTCTATCCAATAAAATTACAATCAAATTAAAGAAACTATAGCTTACTTTTCACAAATTTACTAACATGCCTACCTAGTTGCAAAATTACAATAAAACTAAATATACATGCATTACCATAAAAAAGGAAATACATTATATAATATTAATAACATCTACAAATCTTTCTAAACAAATAAATTAAATTTTAGTAATATATCACATAAAATGACAAAATGAAATACAATTAAAAAATTTTAAAACTACATAAAAGTACCTGTATTGTCAATTTCCCTGCAATATGATCGACAAAATTAAGACGATATAAATAATCCATCAAAACACTCCAACGCCTGCTTCCACCACTTCTATCATCCAGTATCTACGGCTCCTTCTTCCTCCCCCCTTCCCCAACGAACTTTTGCTTACTCCCCTTCCCCAATATGAACTTCTGCTTTCAGAACAATGAAGAACCAAGAGCTGATGTCCCCTTAAAAGCGTCGCGCACAGGTCGAAAGTCGACTACAATCGGGTCCCTGCCAGCTTCCAAAATCGACTTCTGCACAAAGCCAAAGTCGACTGTAATCGACTTCAACTGCCAAGGAAAGTCGAGTCTAACCGATTCTTGGTGGAGAGCCTGCCACATGCAGAGACGTTCCTGTAGTTGCAGGTTGGGGCTAAACACAAGTCGAGTATAATCGACTTTGGTTCCACAAGGAAGTCGACTAAAATCGACTTCCATACTACACAAATTCGGACATTTTTGTAAACTGCTTCAACTTAGGACAATCGTGTAATATTTTATTTTTATTATTTTATTTGTGTCAAAACCCCATAAAATAGGGTAGGCAAATGCTAAGTGTTAAGGAATATGGTAATGACTTCATGTTCTTTCAAAATCTTTTATGTTCCAAGAGATGTATACTCATAACATTGACATCTCTTTTTCTTTATTGTTTTTACAACTCTTCATTTTTGTGTATTTTTTATTTTTATTTTCTTATTTATTTTGGGTTTTGGGTCCCTTTCGCACTATCGTGTCCTTGACTTTCTTGCTTTGCTTGTATTATAAAGAAAAATGTTATTTGTACTCACAACGCATAAAACACTATGTCGACTCACATATCATTCACTATTATATCACTATTAAATGAGATGTAAACTCTATTTGAATTAGATCCACACCCCATCTAATAGTGGATGAAATGTGAGTCAGTATGATGTTTCATATATTGTGAGTTTAAATAACATAATTATATTATGAATGACCATGAGCCTGAAACTTATGCCAAAGGCTTTCATGCCCTGCCTTCGTGCGTACACACCTTGCCAATTATCTTACCACCAATTAGAAGAATAACAGCTTAATGCTGCGCTGTTAGCATGTTTGTTATTTATTATTTGCGCCATTTATGTTTTCGTTATCTTAGGTTCACTCATTTGCAAGATGCATCAACCATCCCAAAAATCGAATGGATATAATTTGATGGTGTATTGATTTTATCATATATAGTAATAATTTCTAAATTTTATCTATGTGGTCTGAAATCAAACAGAATTTTGTAGGAATATTTTAGAATCATACAGATAACATTTTTGTCACTTTTAAAATATATATAATATTGCAGTAATTAAACATTTTATCTTTATGATCCTAAAATTAAATAAAATTTGATTTGTATGATCCTTGAATCAAATAAAAGTATTTTTTTTTTTGCAGTGCCCCAAAATTACACAGATAAATTTGGATCAATTTTAAAATACAATCAATCATAATTTAAATTCAATAATTACTACAATGTACTGCAATTACCTAGTGATCAATAAACTCTCTAATCTTATCCGTTAGATAACAAAGTGGGTGGTGATACATACAAAGCGTGTAACATTCACCTTGTGTGTATATATATATATATTCTTTAAAGATTTGGATCTTCTAAAATAAGAATTTCACTTTAGATAATAAAGTGAGAAGTTTTACTATTTGGATCAATAAAGTGAAAAGGTCCCCACTTTTAAATTTATTAATCTAAAAGTAAAATCTCTTTATTTTATTATGAAATCCTCACTTTAGAAAATTCTTACCCATTTTTCAATGTAGTCCATTGATGTTGAATTTTTACTTTGACAAAAATAATTTGGTTTCTTATTCTCATCATACTCTCTCCATGTGCATATGAATTCAATAAAAAGATTATTCTGCCTTAAGAACACTCATTAAAAAATGAAGAATAATAAATTTTCTATTATATCATGAGATTTTGAAGTTTTCAAGATAATAGGAGTATTACAAATATTTAAAAATTACTATTTTTATTCATTAACAAGTGTCTTTGTCAAAAAAATCCATATTATAAATGTTTTGAAACTATAAATAATAACTAATAGCTGATTATTTTTAATGAACTCATCTACCTTTCGTAGTTCATAGTCTCATACAGTTTAAAAATGATTTAATATTTCATCATACCACTTTATTTTGATGGATAATATATTTTTGAAAATACTAGTAAATATCAATCATTAAAATACAAGCATATTGTTATTCGATTTTTCTGAAATTTAAAATACTTGATTGTTAATATAATATCATAATTCAACGATTGGATCAATTAAATTTAATTTATATAAAGAGTTATAAAAATGTGTAAGTGTACAAGACTTACATTTGGTGTTAACGTAGCCTCACCCATATAAGCATTATAAAAGTAATGGGATGATCCAATAATAATCGATGGTAAAAGTATTTTGTAAAAGAAAAATCTTCTTTCTATAAGAGAATAAAGAATTTTTCTCGGATACAGCTTGCATCAAGTGGTGAAAATTTTCTTCCCACAGAATGAGTAGTCTGCACGGCTCTCCATTGTTATTCTCGGGATTGCTCGTAATTAAGTTAGAATTGCTAAATTTCTAAATCCCGTATTGCTGGGTTTAGTCTTTAAATGGAGAGAAACCGACCCATTTATATTCTTTTCAAACCCAAATTATAGCTACGTACGCAGATCATATGGTCAATTTTTTAAATTCACGAGCAATGTTGAGTTTACCAGGTGTATCTGATATTGATGTACTTATTTAATTAATTAAATTAATGTTTCTCTCTATTGTGGCTTTTGAATAAACTCAATTTAAAACGTTTACAATGCTTTCAATGATGAACCGAAAAAAAAAAGTCACGATATATGGTTTTACAAAATTGCGAAGTATGCTTAAAATAATATAGCTACAGTTGTAGTTTTTCGTAATAAATTAAGTTTGACCTTTAAAGAGATTTACGTATTGTGTAGTTTAAGTCAACAGAAAAAAAAAATTTGTTCATGTTTTATTGAAATTTGTCAATATTAAAAAATATTGATTAAATAAATCAAAATAATAAGTAGCGTTAGTTACATTAATTTGAAACAGTATTAATTCAATAAAAAAAATCCACGTACGCAAAAATTTGAAATAGTATTAATTTAATTTACGCTAATGCTCGTAGACATCGGGCTGGTTCAAATAGTAGTTTAAAATTAGCAGCTTGAGTTTGACTGTGAATTATCTGATCATTTCATTTTTTCTCCCCGAAACAAAAAATTATTAACAGATTTTGTTAATATAGTGCAAATAGTACAAAAAAATTTAGCTGAGAGTAGCAAGTATATAAATACAAATTTTTCCCTTGATATCTTATGAATACCAAAACCTTTTTTATGTTTAAGAGAAAATTACACTCATTTTTCTTGAAATTTAATAAAATTACACTCAATATCCCTTTATTTTATAAATCTTATACGAACCTCCCCTTAATTTATTAATTTTTTTCATTGACCACCCTTAAATTTAACATTTCGTCAGTCACGTTGACAGACAATAAAGCATGTGAGTGGCACATGATATTTAATGATAAAAGTGTAATAATATGAAAAAATTTAACATTAAAATGACTTACACACCCTTCATCATGGTTCAAAGTATAAACAATTTTTCTAGGGTAGAGCTCAAATGCAAAAGTAACCATCCATCTAAACAAAGCTCAGATACAGTACACCAAAAAACATGCTCAGAGGTACAAGAAAATGAACTGCTGCAAGGAATATACACAAATGCAAAACTTTTTTCCCCCTCGATAATTTGTGGAACAAAACCCAAGTTCAATTCTTTAATTTCAAAATGTTGTCTTCAGTTGTAAGTTGTAACTACTCCATGAAATCCTCCACTGTTCTTTTCTGTTTTCTGGTCTGCCTCCACTATTCTCATATGGTCAATATAGCCATTCAATTTTGGTTAAGAATCATGACCACCAACTGCACCATTTGCAGACTAACAGAGCTGGCTATAAGATTAAAAAGCTAATAGCTACTTAAAAGAAAACTGGATACAGAAAAAGCGCAAAGAGAGATGAATGAAGAGGGAATTTGAGTCTTTTTTCTTAGGCTATCACAATAATCCAGTCACAACAACATAACCCAAATTCAACATCACCCCTTCAACCCTGCGCCGTGCGAGCTCACTGACTTCCGCCGCCACCACCCGAACCAAGCATCACGGCCACAACCACCGCAGCCTCTTCCAATCACCACCACCATCATCACCTAAACCAGCACCACCGCGCCTCTTCCCTCATCTCTTCGCACCACCGCGCAAAAGTCGCGGAGTCGCCCTCTTCTCCCTCTCCGCAGCTCATGCCTTGCCATTGCCGCGCAGAAACCGCGACGGCGCCCCTTCCTTTCTTCATCACGTCGCCAGATCTGAAGCTCCCTCCGCACCGCCATCTCAGCCATCACCACCCCTTTTCTTCCTCATCTCGGATCCACCCTCCCGCGGCCGCAAACCACCGCATCGCCGCGCGGCGAGCTGGACCCTTCCCCTCTTCCACTGCTGCTGATCTATAGCCACAGCAAACCACCGCGAGCTCCGCGGCTCCTTCCTCGCATAGCGCAACCGCCGCAAAGGCTGCGGGTCTGGTCCGGCACCGCCGCTGATCTGGCCGTTGCAAGTGGTCTTCTCCCCATTGTAATTTGAGGGTAGGTGAGTTTGGGTTTCTTCTAGTGTTGAGATTAGAAAACGTGTTCAGGGTTTTTTGGTGTTTTGGTTTGAGGGTATTTTGGACAACAGACTTATATTACTAACGGTGTTAAGATGCATTTGATAGAAGGGAGATCATTGTAATGTGTACAATTAGAGGAGTGGTGTGTAATTTTACCGAATCTCAGATAAGATTAATGTAATTTTCTCTATTATTAATAATGATGATTAAATTTTTTTTTATATTTTAATAAATAGAGTTAATAGGACAAATGGGATAATCTTAATTATAAATAATAACAAGATATTAATATCCTTAAATTTTATAAAAATAATGAAGAAACTCTTAAATACAATCTGAAAACCATTTCTATACGCAGCTGTATCTGTATTGCCTTAATTGGGTAAGACCCTATTCTACCTTAATGGGGTTAACTTGTTGACCTGCTAAATAACTTTTGATAGCGACCACATTATATAATCACAGAATAAAAACAATTCTTTAGAAGATTAGCCTGCTTAATGCATCTCTTGGAAAAAAATTAGGTTCTGATCTTATAAGTTTATCCGTTTTATCTAGACTATGAAATTGTTACATCCGATATGCTTCAATTATTGCTTTAATTATTAATTACAATTCCAGTAAATGAAGAAAAAGTATTTTATTTTAGGATTTAATTGCCATGTACCAACAATATAAAATTTTTTTATATAGTCATGCAATCATGTATTATCATATAAGTTGTAATAGTTGACTTTTATACCTACCATTTAAAAAGTCATTCAAATCAAATATTTTGATTGGATGATGATGTAAAATTATTTTACACTATCAGTATATTAAAATTAAACTCTATATTTTATTCCAAATTTATTTGTCAGTGGCTATAAAATTTCAACATAGGTTCAGCATGCATCTCAAGCCTTGGGACCATGTGTGTGCAAGGCCATTTGATTCAAAACGTGTAGGTTATAAAATCATATCCAAATCATATTGTTAAACAGCATAGTCTTTGAAACAGTGCAATAATATTAAAAAAAAATTCAAACGAAGCAGCGATAAGTGATTTGTCTTCGATCTGGTTTAGTAAAATAATAATTAAACGCAGGTTTGTTACCCGTCCATAGTATCCTCAAAAAAAATTATTTCTACATAAATTGCGTGGAACATGGTAATGGCTCAGGCTCCATCCACCAAGTACAGATCTATCATATACAACGCGGGAGCTTGAGCGCCAACAATAATTTGGAATTCTTTTAAAAAATATTATATTTGTATATATATTTTTTTACCTCTTATATTTTATAACTTACTTCGTGTTAGTTATAAATAAAATAAATAATAAGATATAATATATTTTATATTTTATTATGGTTGTGTATTTTCTTTGTTCTATTATTAAAACTTTTTAAATTTGACCGTAATAAGATACAAACCCTATGTGGAAGTTCTGTTATTGAATAAAAGTCGACGCGAAAGTCGACGCGAAAGTCGACACGATGTTGTACACTAACAGGGTGTTTGGAAATTTTTAATGAGATAGAATTGAATTGAATTCTGTCAGAAATTGAATTTCGTCATAAATTGAATTAAATTCTTATATTTGGAATAAGTCAGTAAATTAAAGAATTGAATTCAATTCCTTAGTTTGGAATTAGTTTAAAAATAAATTAATTTAAGTATTTTTACTATTTTATCCTTCATTAATAGGTTAGGAATAAGATATTATATTCAAATAAGGTTATTTTGATATTTTCATTTATTGGAATTCAATTCCTACACTAAATCGCACCTCTTTGGGTCTGATTTCAATTCCTTAGTTTTGTTGGATTTCAATTCTCGTGGGATTTCAATTCATTCACTTAAATTGCTTCCAAACCATGAAATTCAATTCAATTTCATGATAGAATTGAATTCCAAAAGTTTCCAAACGCACTATAAAATAACCCAAAAATCAAAATCCTCCCCCGGAGTGGGAATTCATTACTTTTGACCAGGCTTGATGGCTGCAGATATTCTTGAAGTTGTATGATATTGAATATTATGCAAAACAATCTTGACTTACAAACCAGCACCGTTCTAATCAAGATACATCTCCTTTCATTCTAATTTAAGGACACAGGCACAACAGCAAAGGGAATTCAATTCTGCCGCTAACTTTTGAAGATTTTGGAATGTTTCTATTGTCACAAAAACAGCCCAAATTTTTCTGATGCACTTTGAGTGAAAATTTAGATTACAGACCAAAATTCTGGACTAAGAGACAATGAATGGAAAGCTTCAAGGTGCTACTAGTTCTTTGCACCCTTTTGTTCTACCTCATACCAAGGTTCAACACACTGGACACCCTTGCTCCAGGGCAATCTGTCAAGGATGCTGAGACTCTAGTTTCAGCAGCTGGAACTTTTGAGGCAGGTTTCTTCAGCTTTGGAGGTCCAGATAGCCAATACTTTGGTATATGGTACAAGGGTCTTTCTCCAAAGACTATTGTATGGGTAGCCAACAGAGATTCCCCAGTAGGAAACTCCTCAAGAGTTTTGAATGTCACTGATGCAGGAAACCTTGTGATTCTTGATACCACAGGAAGTGTTGTCTGGTCCTCCAACACATCAACAACTGCTAAGAAGCCTGTTGTGCAGCTCTTGGACTCTGGAAACCTTGTTGTGAAAGATGAAAGCAACCCTCAGAAGCTTCTTTGGGAGAGCTTTGATCTACCTGGTGACACTTTGCTCCCAGGTATGAAACTTAGGACTAACGTCGTAAGTGGTAATTTTACATCCCTGACATGTTGGAGGGACACACAGGATCCTGCTACAGGTTTGTATTCATACCACATAGACCCTCGTGGTTATCCTCAACTAGTTATCACAAAGGGAGGTACAATATTGTTTAGAGGTGGTTCATGGAATGGCAATATTTTATCTGGGATACCTTCTGAGACATTGTACAAGTACTTCAATTTCTCCTTTGTGTTTAATGACCAGGAAGTGTCTTATGCGTATCAACTCTTGAATAATTCAGTTGTTTCAAGATACATGCTCACTACAACGGGCCAGATACAGCGTTTCATATTGTCGGATCAGAAAGATAGTTGGCAGCTTTTCCTTGCTGGCCCTGTAGACCAGTGTGACAACTATGCACTTTGTGGTGCAAATTCTAATTGTGATCTTAGTAACAATCCATCATGTGATTGCCTTCAGGGTTTCATTCCCAAGTCTCAGGAAAAATGGAGTTCACAGATTTGGTCTGATGGGTGTGTTAGGAGAGTTAATTTGTCTTGTGACAACACTGATGGCTTTTTGAGGTATCCAGGGATGAAGTTGCCAGACACATCAAAGTCGTGGTATGATAAGAACATGAACCTTGAGGAATGTAAGAACTTTTGTCTGAAAAACTGTTCTTGCACAGCATATGCAAATTTAGATATCAGAAATGGTGGAAGTGGCTGCTTGCTTTGGTTCAATAACATTGAGGATGTGAGGAAACTAACCTCTGGAGGACAAGACCTTTACATAAGAGTGGCTGCTTCAGAACTAGGTACTAATATTTTTAATTTTAACTACCGTCCTGTTTTTTTCTTTTTGCATTTTTATTTATTTTTAATTGTTTCCCAACATAGAATTAAAGATATGTAAATTTTAGGCCTCGCTAGGCTGCACATAATAGTTGTTTAAGACAGATTTTTGGGATGGATGTTTTAAGTTTTCATCCTTGTTACAGGTAGAAACAGAACATGAACTAATAGGATAGATATTAGAGGACTTTGTCCAGTACTATCACATAAAAAAAGGCATTTGCATTGGAGTATCTAATTGCTGTCAACTCTCATCAAATTGCCATATACCTTGGTATGTATGAATGCTAAAAATTGTGTGTTGACTAATAGTGCTTTTAATCTCTCAGGCCATAACAAGGGCTTGAACAAGAAGCAGCTTGCAGGAATTCTGGTAGGCTGTTCTATGTTCATATTCATAATAATTCTTGGAGTGGCCATACTTCGGAGAAAAAGACTTAAGAAACGAGGTAATTATTTAGTTATTAATTTGAACTGATTTATTTTGTTACGATAGTATGGTGCAAACAACAATTTTCCCGCAATTTCAAATGTTCTTTTTCTGATGAAATTTTAAGGTTTCACAACCATTACCTTTTCCTCCAATGATCGAACTGCTATATGATTCAGAACTTATAATATATAGTCAATCGCAATTATCCTTCTATCTTTTTTTCAGTTAAGAACCAAATAGTTAGCTGGAAGAATCACACTGATAACAACGAGAAGCAAGAAATTGACATACCAATGTATGATTTTTCAACCCTGGCTATTGCAACTGATCACTTCTCAGTTAATAACAAATTGGGAGAAGGTGGATTTGGACCAGTTTACAAGGTAATCATATGATTATATTTGTATTCTACCATTGGATTTATCTTCTCTCATAACTTCCTAAATAATAATTGTCAGGGAACATTGACAAATGGGCAAGATATAGCTGTGAAGAGGCTTTGCGATAAGTCAGGACAAGGACCAAATGAGTTCATAAATGAAGTTTTGCTAATTGCTAATCTTCAACACCGGAATCTCGTGAAACTAATTGGTTGTTGCATTCATGGTGATGAGAGACTCTTGATATATGAATACATGCCCAATAGAAGCTTGGACTACTTCATCTTTGGTTTGAGATTTCATCCTGCCTCAATTCTTTGTTTTCTCTGATAAGCTAGTCATCTTCATGCTAAGTTGCTAACTAACTAAACTGAAAAAAACTTGTCAAATCAAATAGGAAAAGGTTTCCTGCATTGGGGTCAGCGCTTCCAAATTATTTGTGGCATTGCTCGAGGACTTCTTTATCTTCATGAAGATTCTAGATTAAGGATTATCCATAGAGATCTCAAGACCAGCAATATTCTTCTTGATGAGAATATGAATTCAAAAATATCGGACTTCGGCCTTGCTAGGACATTTGGAGGAGATGAAGCAGAAGGCAAAACAAAAAGAATAGTGGGAACTTAGTAAGCATGCTTACATAACTTTATTGTGTTTCTTCTATGTCACATGAAAATTCACTTTTCCTTTTCCTGTCGTATTGCAGCGGTTATATTTCACCGGAGTATGCAGCCCGTGGAAATTTCTCAGTGAAATCCGATGTCTTCAGTTTTGGTGTTATTGTACTCGAGATAGTTAGTGGAAGGAAGAACAGGGAATTTTTTGATGAGAATGATCTTGACCTTATGGGGCATGTAAGCCTGAAGATTTAGTCCACTTAAAATTTCATTGTGACTTTATTGGCATATATTCCATAGTGATTTGGCAACTCACAAGTTTAATTTTCATGGACTCTAGGCATGGAGGCTGTGGTGTGAAGAGAGACCATTGGAGCTGATAGATGAATCATTACGTGATCCAGTTCCTCTTCCTGACGCGGAAGTATTGAGATGCATTCATACAGCGCTTTTGTGTGTACAAGAGAGACCAGAGGATAGGCCAGACATGTCAACTGTAGTTCTAATGCTGAATGGTGAGAAACCATTGCCAAGGCCAAGGGAACCCGCCTTTTATCCACACAAATTTGGCTCTTCATCAGTAAATTTTGCAATGAGTTCAACTAATGAAATTTCTATGACATTGCTAGATGCAAGATAGTTATATGGAGTTAACAAGACTTTAATGCAAATGAAAAGGGGTTCCCTCTTAGTGCATACATTATTATAAGGAGTTTATGTACAAAGAAAAAAGTTTATATTCTGACTATCTCCAACTTGTAATCTGTACTTTATTATAATACAACTATATTTCATTCAGACGTATGAAAGGGATGAGCCAAAAATATGATATTGTTAATGTGCAAACTGAGGCTCATTAAGTAACACCTTAGTCAATACCTTCCTATTTCATCTCAACATGATCCTGTCTATACCTCACCAAGTGCCACTTCTCTTATAATTATTTTTCAGTATAGAAGCACCAAAGGAGGAGTATTATTTTATTCTATTTTGGTAAACGCTTCCCTCTTTTCTTTGTTTCCTTCCTCTGATTTTCTTTTCCTTTTTATATTTTTCTATGTGCCCGTGTTCAACTTCAACCCAAAGAAAGAGTATTAATAATAAACATAATGATTTATAATTACAAAGAAAGAGTCATGAGGCACAGATTAATTATTTAGGTGCAAGCGTGCAAGGCATCAAGCACCATAACCCTTCCATTAACCTGTTTACTCTTGTTGCTCTATGTCATTGCAACAGCATTACAGTGAAAGAACCAATAGATAAACAAGGCGATGCATACTAAGACACAAGCAAACACAATTTCGCAGACTTGAATTGAAGTCTATTGCAGTAGCTAAACTTTCTTATTAAGAACGATAAATGCATATTTGAAATATCAAAGAATGGTCAAGGAAGCTTGACTTCTATGGCCTTTGGCCCAACAATTAGGAAAAGAAGCTTGTCCACTGAGGCAACGTGCATGTGAACATATCTTGATGATATTATTTCCTTAATATGTCCTCCTCTCTGTTACGGCATTTTTGCTGGTTAGTTACAGGATGACTGTTTCATTGGTACACTTTGTTGCACAGATATGGGAAAGAGTATTTGATACGATACGTAAATATGATAATTTACAAAAAGATAAGATACGGATACCGTAGTATATAATAAATAAAATATTATAATTGTGTATTAAAATAATGACTTGTACTGACATATTTACTAAAATTGATATTATGATGAAAGGAAAGTAATTAGTAAAGACAAATTTTCAAATAACAGAACTTTCATGACGATAAATGTCCATTGATTGAAAAAACAGAACTACATTAAAAGAATGAATCCAAAAATATAATACGAGTACTGGTATCGAATAAAAATACGATACAGGTACGTTACCCATTTAAAAGTGTCCGCGCATCATAGTTGGTATAACTCAGATGTTCACTGATCCAGGAATGAACATACAGAAAATGGCCAAAAGAAAAATGGTTTTGTTTCTTAGATTAAGTATGCTGCGTATGGTAGAGAATTATATGCTCAATAGGTATGTATATAAAAATGAGAGGACGAAGTAATGTCTCTTTGTCTCTTAAATCTGGAATTGCAACACTTCACAAGTGGTAGTTTTAACGTAGTAACGACAGTTGCAAGTCATGACAACATCTGATAGCCGCATGTTAAATATTTATTGTATAAGTTGTGTTTGATTCCACACTGGAATTTATACATATGAAATTCAAGATAGCATTAATCAGTATTCACCTACAATGATTTACTGAACTGCTACTAAACTAAGCATGAAATTGCCACCTATCGACCTTCCATTTGGCTAATTGTGACATTATTAGATGAGCTTGGTATAAAACTACGTGATGAAGAGCCATCATCAACTGTCGCTCTTTCTGTAAAGAATCCAGGCATTTTAGGCTGAGGTAGAGGGAATTCAGTGCTCAACATCAGAACCACAGATAACATATCTGGTCTATCATCTGGACTTTGTTGCACACATAATAGGCCTACGTGAATTGTTCTTAGCACTGCAGATAAATTGAATGTGTATCTTATTGGAGCACGAACTAATTCAAAGCCTTTGCCTTCTCTGAATAGTCTCCAAGCCTGCACACAATTTTAAAACCATCTAGTCAACAGTGGAACCATATCGAAAGTACTTAAAATTCAAGTTCATGCTTACATGCCCCAGAAGATTGAAGTTGTGATTTTGATGACTGAATCCCCTGTTTCTCTTTCCACTCACTATCTCCAATACCAACACACCAAAGCTAAAAATGTCAGATTTTGTTGAGTAAGCTCCATCAATTACATACTCTGGCGACAAATATCCACTGCACATTCATCCACCAAAAAAAAAAAAATCAAAATAGCTAAGGCATTATACCCATGAATACCACATACATCACTAGCCACTTACTAGGTTCCAACCACATGTTGTGTATTTGCTTCGATTTCATTTCCTCCAAAGGTTCTAGCTAGTCCAAAATCTGAGATTTTTGGATTGAATTCACTATCTAACAAAACATTTGCAGCTTTCAGATCTCTATGAACTATTCTATGCCTTGAATCTTGGTGAAGATAAAGAAGACCCCTAGCGATCCCATTGATAATGTGCAGACGCCTAGGCCAATCTAGTAACTTATCCTTCTTTTCATCTGTTTACATGGTGGTAAGGTGACCTTGTCATAATAAGATTATGAATCATGGTTGAAAAATAATGGTTTGAGGACAAACCATATTTTGAAAATTTAATTAACCAAGATAACAGGTAGCAAATTTGTTTAAATAATTTTTACAGTTGATAGAATAACAAACTTAAGTGCTGAAGAAACTTATTGTTCTTCCCACTGTCATGAATGACTAGAAATTGAAAATTAATTGAAATTCTAGTTATGTTCTTTATGAAACTCTTTTCCATATATTTTTACAATGAAGTTTTTATTCATCACATAAGAATGCAACTGCAAGTGAAGTAAGCGATGCAGAGTGAATTAAGCAATGCATAAGATTTTTTTTGGGAATCGAACCAAATATGAAGAAGTCCAAGCTTTTATTGGGCATAAATTCATAAACCAATAATCTTTCTCTAGCTTGAATGCAGCATCCTAGTATCTTAACTAAATTCCTGTGCTGAAGTTTGGCAATATGCATAACTTCATTTTTGAACTCTTGGAGCCCTTGACTTGAATTCTGTGAAAGTCTCTTGATAGCTATTTCTGTTCCATCTTCTAAGATACCCTGAAAGTTGTCACATTTTGTACATTGCAAAAGCTTCATCTTTACCAAAATGTGAGAACAAATCTATTTAAAATTCATTATTCAATAGAATTATTCCAATATTGAATAATTTTGATGCAAGATGCATGTATATAATTCTTGAAAATTTGCCCGAAGCCCAACAACGTCAAGCAGAAGATTCATAACAGGAAAATACAATTGAATTAGAAATAAGTGTCGTTTTGTAGTTCCCAAAATGGAAAATTTTTTATGACTTCCTTCCTTCTTATTTATCCTATGGATGGCATCCGAGTATGTAACTCAGATTAGAAATTAGCTAGAGTTAGTTGAAAGAAAGGAAAATGTAAAAAAAATGTACTAATCAAACAAAGAGAAAAAAAAAAGACAGTAGAACTGAAAACTAATAAAGGAAACATTGTTTAAAATGAGAGAAAATAAGAGAAAATGGAAAGGAAAATGAAAGTGGATTCCAATAACTTTGAGAAAGCAATGGAAATTTTTCAAGTGGGTGTCATAGTTCCGATCTGATATTGAAATTTATGGTAACAGAGGAAGATAGGGATAGTGGAGAGAAAACACAAAATTGTAAAATTTACTAAATGATGAAAGATAAGATAATGCGTGTAGGACGTAGTCTTATATAAGTTAAATAGCACATCAAGTTACTAACTAATATCCAATAAATTTAACCAGTTCTAACTGATTTATATTCTCAATTGCATATTCTAATAGATGGAGCAAAATCCGTAGCATAAGTCAGATAATTTCAAGCAAATTGATGATATAATCCAATAAGAAATAGCATTGATTGGGAATACTTTGCACTTTAAGATTAAGGGATGACATTTTTATCATTTCATTACCTTATAAACTGGTCCAAAACCACCTTCCCCCAATATATTGTCACTTGAAAAGTTATTGGTTGCAAAAGTAATTGCGGACATGTCAAACAAGGGTAATTCTAGATCTTCCTCGGTGGCGTCATTGATTGTGGTTGTTTCTATTTCTAGATTGTCTTTCATCTTTTCTGAAAAGTAGCATGTAGTGTGTAATAAGGAAGAATTAAGACACGGAACATACACATTTTTCACTATCACATAGACCTTTTGCTTCACCCCAAAATCTAAAAAGGAATTAAAGTAGGATTACCCTTTTTTTCTGACTTTGATAGCAACACTCACTTTATTTTTGTTGGTAAATCTTACAATTAATGTTTTTTGTATATCAAAATTGGACTCTATATACCATAAAAAAAGAAAAAGACATAGTCTTGGCCTCATTCACTATAATCAAGTAGTTTGTGTCTTACTATATATAATATCAATAATTGATATAAACTTTTGAAGTATGAATAACAGTACTAAAATGTTATTGAATTACATTAAAAGCTTTGATGTTTTAATGGTCTACTTTATATTTGTGGATGGTGCTTAATATCGATTAACCACATCTCTAGGAAAGATAAAGAAATCAGAGGCCAAGACAATTCTAATATGTGACAAAAGTTGAACTTTCCTGGACCAAGAACATTCATTTTGGTAATCCTAACTTGTTAACAAAAAGCTTAGTTTGCATGCCAATACAAGAATGAAGAATCACATAAATTAGAAAATACTTAACTTCCTTTCTGCCATGACTTCCATCTATAAATGATGAAGGCCAGGGATAAGATTAAAACTAAAGACAGTACACAGCTTATAATGATAGTCCTTTGCTTCTGGATATGTGATCTATGTTCAATCGCTTCTGAGAGAAGTTCAATCAAAATAAAATAGAGAAGTTAGGAAACAATAACAAATGATGGAGGATAAATAATAATAAAAAAAAGAAACAAAAAGGAAAAAGCAAAGCTAGAAAACTTTAAATTGAGACACATTTGTACCTAGCTCTGTCTGTGCCATCCTTATGTAAATATCTTCAAGAGATGGAGTTAAATATTTCATATCAATCAAATTATCAAACCAGAGTAAACATCCACTTGCCCCTTTGCTGATATCCAAAGCTGCATAAGCTGTACAAGAGCAATTATTCATGCAGAACATCTTACAATCCTCAAGGCTCATACTTCTATTAAACAGTGATCTTCCTGTGTCTGGTAATTTTAGACCGGAAACCTTCAAAAACCCATCTCCATTGCAACTCAGAGGAGTTCTCCTGACACAATTGCTAGAAGAATCTGCTGTCTTCTGCACAAATCCATCCAAGCAACTACACAAAGGAAGGTTGTTTGTGTTGCAACTAGCATATGCTCCACATTTTGCATAGCGATCACAGTCATCATCTGGTAAGTGTGTAAAGGCGGTCCATTCCTTTTCTTCTTCACTCCAAGTAGTACGGTAGCTAAACCCTTCTGTTGTTACCATCAACTTACTACAAACTGAACTATTGATAAGCTCATAAAAATAATATGCCTCTTTCTCATTAGAAACAAAATTATATCTAAATATAGAATTTGGTTTCAATTGGGGCGTCCCACTAAACTGATTACCATTCCATGATCCAGCACGAAATCTTTTGACATTGCCATTTCTCAAAACTAATTGTGGATATCCATCAACATCAATTTGATAACTATATCTACCCAGAGATGGATCATCAGGGCTATTCCATGATGTTAGGCTCCAATTCTTTCCTGTGATTAGATTTCTTCCAAGCTTTTGTCCAGCTAGTAAAGTGTCACATGGATAGTCAAAACTCTGCCACAAGAAATCTTCCGGGTGGCTATTGCTTTTCTCTTGCACAACGAAATTCCCAGAATTCAAAAGCATTGCAACTAGAGATTGTGCTGCTCTTGTTGTGTTAGGGGTGGACCAAATGACACTGTTATTATGGTTGAGAAGGACTATAATTCCAGCGTCATTGATCTTCAAAACCCCTGATGAGTCATTGAGGGGTGTGTCTCTGTTGGCAACCCATACTACTGTTAGGTTTGGGACTTTGTTATACCAAATTCCCACATAACGATTCTTGGAGGCTCCTGGACTAAAGAATCCTAGTGCAAACATTCCATTAGCTGAAACTAAGGTCTCACCATCACTGATAGATTGCAGTGCATTAATAGTGTCTATTGCATTAGAGAATGCCATATTATCCAGCAAAAGAAGGGAGAATAGAAGCAAGGTAAAACCTTTCATTTGTTTCTTCATATTTTCTTCTTCACTTTCTATGTTATTGGGGCTCTGAGCAATCCTCTAGCAGTGTCAATAGCACCTATATATATGAAAGCACATAGTTGAGCTTCATCGATTAATCCTTTTTCTTCTATGAATGTTTATATGTTTAAATTGTGTTTGTAAAATTTCATGTCAATCCAATTTTTCTTTTTCAATGGCTCAACCCAAGGAGTAGCAGTGTGAGCACAAACCATACAGTAAACGCCAAAAAAAATGGACAACATACAACATTAATAAAGCATGTTTGGTTTCTTGGTGGGATCATCGAATTGATCTTGTTTATTAAAATATGTTTGGGTTCAAGATTCTAAACTAAAGAATTACTTCTAGAATTGATTATGGAAAAAGTAAAAATTTATTACCTTTTATCATAATCACTTTTAGAGAAATTACCAATACAAATTACTTTATTTAGGATGGGTTTGAAAAATGTTTTTTGGATGAGTGTTCTAATTTATGAAATACATAAATCAATATTTTTTATTTAGTAAAACGAGAAAAAAAAATCTGATTTGCTTTTGCTCCTGACTTTTAAAAGCCGTAAGTGATTTTGAGAGCACATGATGGAGTGAATTTTAAAGTTGACTTCTAAAAAATTCAAAAAAATCTAAAATACTAATATAACCCTCAAATTTGAATAAAAATTCAACTTTATCTTTCTTTTAATTAAGATTTTTAATCTATGATTCTTCCCTCAAAGATTCTCCCTCCCTTTGTTATAACCATTATAGTCATTTTAAAATTTGAGAGTAACTTTATAATATATTTAGCAAACACTACTTCCATGACTTATGCTTATTGAAAACAATTTTTACATTGTTTTACCAAATAGTGCTACTACTATGGATCGACAGAAAAATTATTTTATAAAAATTTATTAAGTGGTGTAACTATATTTAAAACTACATCGACATAAGTTGATCAATACATATATATAATGTTAAAAAAAAGATTAAAATACAACTCCTCTCTTGAAAAATAGTAGTATTTTGTATTCTTTTCTCTCCTTTATTTCTAAATTATACACTTTTTTGCCTATAAAATTAAGAAAAACTACACTTTAAATCATTTTCAAATTTTTCATTAATTAAATTATTTTTCATGCTTTTTATTTTACTTTTGACTAAAACACCTAATTAATTACACACATCTTTTATAAAATAAAATATATGTGGCTTAGAATATAAAATATTGAGTTATATATATTTTAATTCAAATCATTATTTATACTAAGAAAATGAGTTATTAGAATTAAAAACAATTAATAATAAAAATATTTTTTAATAATTATTTTAAACAATAAAATTATGCTTTTTTCAACTATTAATTTTAAAATATTAATGCATATTTCTATTGTACCATCACAAAATATTTCTATTATGTTCTCTATCTTTATATACAAAGTGAATAATTTTTTATACTTTATATTTTAATATTATAAAAAAATATAATTTTATTTTTTGAAAATAATTATTACAAATTATTGTTATTACCTATATTTCATTTTCTTAATATAGTAATATTTTAAAAATTAAATTAAACACATGTTTGTGTGTGTGTGTGTGTATATATAAAGGTTTTTACAAACTAAAATATATTTGGCTTAACTGAAATATATTTGGCTTATATAATACAAAATATTGATATATATATATAACTATTAACAAAAGGCATTTTGGTAAAAAAAAAAATGAGACAATAAGTATGAGATAATAAAGAATTAATAACAAATTTAAAAATAAATTAAAGTGTAACTTTCTAAAGAAAAGGGGATTAATATGTTTAGAAAGAGAACGGATAGAAATAAAATAAAGCCTCCTCTCAAGAAAAAGATTATATTTTACTAAAAAAAAATTTAACAAAATTTCTTCGGTTGAGGGCAGGTACCGACTCCTGCCCCTAAAAGAGTTACGCTACTGCAAAGAACCTCAACCTCTAAGATGTTGAAAAAATAACTTATTAGCAGGAAGAAGCTAATTAAACCCGTATGAATAAAACGATGTATATAAAGTTATAAACATCATTGTTTTCCTCTGGTTGTTTCCTATGCTGGTACATTGGTAACTGATTACCATCTCAGTTAATCACTAACACAATATAATTGCATATCTAACTGTTGGGTTTTTGCTCTTTCACTAAAACTCAATAGGGCCTAGTGTGTAGGAAGAGCCCAAGAAACCTAAATCCCGTTACATCTGAGGGTTAGGTTTTCTAGGAACCCATATATATACTACACTTAACCCTCTCCATAAGGAGAGAGTAGTAACAGAGGTAGAGGCAAGGTCATCTCTTGATAGAGAGAAAGTGCCCACACACTATCTCCTTCCCCTTGAGAGATAGTCTGGAAGGTCTGCCATCAACCGACTACAAGGAAATCAATCGTGCGGTAACACAAGGATTCTCAAGCGAGGGAGATCATCAAAGATCGGCACTCCGAGAGGTAATATTCCTTGTGTGTTTATGAAACAATGAGATTCAGTAAGCATACAAATGTACTAGGTCCTTAAATCGCTTCCGCATAAATCTAATAGTGCCAACAATTGGTATTAGAGCATGGATGTACATTGGTATGTGAATCTAGTTTTACTATTCATATAATTAGTTTGCTTCGTGAAATATGGCAACTAGGATTCTATATTTGTTGATCATATGTGTTGTATGTTTATCTTTATAATTCTTTTCATAGAAAAAAAATCAATGCTTTATTTGGTTTTCAACCTTAATCCATGGTAGAGATTTGAATGTATTTTCTTGGGTTGTAACAAGGAGGCTAATCCCATATGATTAGGTTTCCTCCTTGATTTTTATTTCAATTCTTGTATTTTTTTTTTGATGTTATACAAAAAAATTGTAATAAAAGACGATCAAGAAGATGCAAAAAGAAGGATGTTCGTCACTATTTGGACATGTTCGTGGACCTCTGGATCTCGGAATAGGACGTATCATATATCATTGGAAAGAAGACGGAAATATGAACAAAATGGTGGGTGGACCGTGGCCAGGGGATCCTCCACGCGTTGTCACGCGCCTCCAGAAGTTTCTGAGAGTGGTTTCCACGCGCCTGTGAAGATGGAGAGAGTAAGGGCGCGTGGGACATCCAAATTGGGTGATTCCAGTGGCGTTGGCTTCATCTCTTCATAGCGATCCTAACCCTAAAATTTCGTGCTGATCCGAGTTCGGATGACGGCGCAATGGACGAAATAGTTAGGGTTCCTTGAAGTTGTCTTAGGTTTTCTTGCCAAAATTTGGTATTTTGGGCTTATGGACCCATGGTTACCATAAAAGGGCTTGAGATAAATACCTATGGACTAAAAGGAAGGACAAGAAGGACTGGAACATTTTTTGGTTATTTTATTTTATTTTTATTTTTTTTTCTCTAGGAAACCATGGATTAAAGTCTATTTTATTTAAATTGCTTTATTTTATGAATGGATGAATTATATGATAGATAACATGCTTATTGTGATAACATGTCATATAGAATAGGTGGTGCCATATTGCTGCATAACTTGAAAATTACATGAGCATAATAGCTATTTTGTCATTCCGTGACTAGTATGATATAGGGTTATTTTGATTCAAAATTATTCTTGAAAATTAATTAAAATTATTATGATTTTTGTTAAAAATCTAGATTAATGATTGCATTAATTAATTTTGAATAATTAAAATCAAGACAAATAATCCAAATTATTTCCTAAGAGAACTGTTTACATTACGAGTAATTTGTGGGTTTTCTAAAATGGTCATATGTTAACACACGCTGCATACCACAATCATGTATCATGATTGTGTGGAGCACACGCTGCCTATCATGACCGGATTTTAGGACCTTAATAATTTTAAAATTCCGATAAGCTAAGCTTGCACGTTCATCGGCTTGCGGGTGCTTACATAGTTTTTGAAATCAAACAAAGAATACTCGAATTTAAACAATTCTTGGAAATTGGAAAATTCTAAATTTTAAAATATTGAATGGGTGAAGGTTTTTTATTAAGTAATTAATTTAAAAACCTACGGGCTCTAATTGTGGGTTTATTAGTGAAAAGGTTATCGTTGAAGCCCCATCGGATAAGGATAATCGGATTTCACTAGATTAAACCTTAATATTTTCAAAATTTTAGTAAAGTTTTGTACGGCCTATCATCGGCAACACTTAGACACTAAAGAGAATTTTGAAAGTAAACAATGGTTAAATACATTCAACTTTGGTAAAGTTGTTAACCCTCCCAACGAGACTTTGGCAATGGAACTGAAGGCCCAAAATAACAATATTAGTTTTACAAGTATCTTGCCCATCATAAGCCTTGTAAAGATAACTAATAGATTGTTAAACTATAAACGAGTAGTAGTTATCAGAATCTACTAGCGCAGTATCTGTTTATAGTTATTCTAGTTTGTAATTAGTGTGTTTTTTCCTTGTTTTCAAAAAAATGTCTTCATTCAATCCTTTAGCTACTATCTTGAGTCAAAAACCTATGGATGGTACAAACTACAAACAATGTAAAACTAATTTGGATATTGTTCTTCAATATGAAAAGCTCAACTTTGTTCTGACTACCCCTATGCTAGCGCAACCTGCTGAAGATGTGCCTGAGGCAACAAAGACACGTCTTTAGCAGGAGAAGGAAAGATGGGAGAAGGCAAATGTGGCAGTCCGCTACTATATTTTAGCCAGTCTCGCCAGTCACGTTCAGGAGCAAGTGAGCATGATTGAGAGTGGAGCAAAGATGCTCCAGACTCTTGATGGCATGTTTGCTACGTCTAGCAGCTCTGCTAGGCAGAATGCGCTAAATGCAGTCACCAAGACAGTGATGTCTGGAGGAAGTGTGCGGGATCATTGTCTGACAATGATAGAAAATTTCAAGAAGGCTGAAGACCATGGGGTCAAGTTTGAACAAGAAGTAAAAGTTGACCTTCTCTTGCAATCATTGCCTGCATACTTCAATCAGTTCAAGATGAATTATAATATGAATAAGATGAATCTTGACCTTACTTAACTGATGCATGAGCTTGAAAGTGCTGAACAGTCTCTAGTCAAGCAAGGCAGTGCATTTTTTGCTGGTGAGAGTTTTGTGAAACCTAAGGGGAAATCCAAGGGAAGGAACAAAAACAAGAAAAAGAAAAAATCAGATATTCCAGTTGCCAAACCAGTTGCAATGAAGCAGTCAAAAGGCAAGTGCTTCAAGTGGGGACAAAAGAGGCATTGGAAGAAAAATTGCCCACGTATGAATAAACCAGGTATGGGTAATTTACATGTGATTGAGGCTTGTTTAGTGGAGAATTACAATGATAAATGGATCATTGATTCAGGAGCCACTAACCATGTTTGTTACTCTTTGCAGTGGTTCAAACATAGTTTGCCTTTAAGTGAAGGACAAAGAGTTTTGAAGCTTGCAAATGGGGAGCTTGTGTCTGCACTACCAGTGGGACAAGTTGTTTTATCTTTTGATAATTGCAGAACTTTGGTTTTAGAAGACTGTTTATTTATTCTGGATTTTTAGAGGAATTTAATTTCTGTTAGTTGTTTGGTTAAACATGGTTTGACAGTTCAGTTTAATTCCTCAGTTTCAATAAGAAGTTCATCTTCTTTTATTTGTTCCGGCATAATGTTTAATGGTCTTTATTTCCTTAGTCCTGTGCCCTGTGAAGTTAATCATGTTGAATTAGGAGATGTTGAGCATGTTCATTCATCAAAGAAAAGAAAAGTTTCCAATGAAAGTTATCTTTGGCATTTAAGATTGGGTCATATTAACTCTAACAAGATACAAGGTTTGGTCAATAGTGGGATTTTAAAATCCCTGAACTTTGAACCGATACCAGTTTGTGAATCTTGTTTAAAGGGTAACATGACTAAGAGATCTTTCAAGGCCAAGGGAAATCATGCCACACTTCAGCTGGAATTGGTACATACTGATGTATGTGGACCAATGAATATCTAGGCCAGAGCCGGGTATGAGTATTTTATCACATTTACTGATGATTACTCTAGATTTGGACATGTGTACCTAATGCATCACAAGTCTAAAGCTTTTGGAAAATTCCAAGAGTTCAAGGCTGAGGCAAAAAAGCATCTTGGTGTTCAAATTAAGACTCTTCGGTCTGACCGAGGAGGTGAATACCTATCTGGAGAGTTCAGGTCTTACCTGACCAAAGAGGGGATAGTTTCACAATTATCTTCTCCAAGGACACCCTAGCAGAATGGAGTTGCTGAAAGGAGAAATAGAGCCCTTTAGAAATGACAAGATCTATGCTCAGTTATTCATCTCTTTCTGATTCATTCTGGGGATATGCCTTAGAAACTGCTATGTACCTATTGAACTTAGCTCCGTCCAAGACGGTTTCAAAGACACCAGTAGAATTATGGAAAGGGTGTAAGCCCTCCTTGAATCATATTCGGATTTGGAGTGCTCCGGCACATGTCTTACAAAAGAAGCCAGATAAGATGGACTCATGTACAGAAGTATGCATGTTTATAGGCTATCCTAAAGGAACCAGAGGTTGGTTGTTTTATAGTCCGAAAGAAAAGAAGGTCATAGTGAGCACACACGCGACTTTCTTAGAGGAGGACTATATGGCAAATTATAAGCCAAGGAATAAGGTTATTCTTGATGAGTTAGTCTCAGATCAAGTTTCACCTCAACCTCAGGCGGTTCCAGTTTTTTTTCCTGTGGTTGTTCAAAGAGGGGAAAATATACATGTTGTTGAACATACACAGGAACCAGAAATAGAACCAGAAGTGGAACCTGTAGAGATGTAGTTACCGCTTGTGGAAGAACAACAAAATCATGAATTGGTTAATCCACTTAATGAGGGTCCTCATCTAGAAATTGTTAACCCACCAAACTTGGATCCTCCTGTAGATGCACAACAACAAGTGCGGCAAAGTAGTAGTGGGAGATTGATTTGTAAACCTGCAAGATTTCTCTTATTGGGCGAATCGTCTCAGGATGTCATCGTTGAAGAAGATGATGATCCCACGAGTTATGACGAGGCACTAGGAGATGTTGATGCTCAGGAATGGCTTGAGGCTATGAATCGTGAAATGGATTCTTTGTATTCCAACTCAGTTTGGTCTCTTGTAGATGCACCAAAAGGGGTAAGACCCATTGGATGTAAGTGGATCTACAAGAGAAAGAGAGGATCGGACAGGAAGGTTGATACCTTCAAAGCTAGATTGGTGGCGAAAGAATACACCCAAATAGAAGGTGTGGATTATGAAGAATCCTTTTCGCCAGTTGCCATGCTCAAGTCCATCCGGATTCTGTTAGCTATTGCAACAAATCTTGATTATGAGATTTGGCAAATGGATGTCAAAACTGCTTTTCTAAATGGAAATTTGGAAGAGGATATCTATATGCAGCAACCAAAAGGGTTCATAGAAAAAGGGCAAGAAAACATGGTATGCAAGTTGCAAAGGTCCATTTATAGACTTAAGCAAGCATCCAGATCATGGAACATCAGGTTTGATCAAGCCATTAAGTCTTATGGTTTTGAGAAAAGTCCTTATGAGCCGTGTATGTATAAAAGGATCCAAGGTAACGCAGTATCTTTTCTGGTACTTTATGTAGATGATATACTCCTTATTGGAAATGATACGGAGGTATTGTTAGGCATAAAGACCTGGCTGAGCAAGCATTTTGATATGAAGGACCTGGGGGAAGCTAATTATATTCTTGGTATTAAACTCTTACAAGACCGAAAGAATAGGGTATTGGCATTATCCCAGGCTAACTACATCGACAAAATACTTTCCAGGTTCAGCATGGAGAATTCCAAGAAGGGAATTTTACCCTTCAGGCATGGAATTCATCTCTCTAAAGAGCATTCTCCTAAAACTCCTGAGCAGAGAAAACGCATGAGTATGATACCTTACGCTCAAATGAGGTAGCCTTATGTATGCTATCTTTGTGCACCAGACCAGATATCTGCTATGTAGTGGGAGTAGTAAGTTGATACCAATCTAATCCTGGAGAGGAACACTGGATAGCGGTTAAACATATACTCAAGTACCTTAGGAGAATGAGAGATTATATGTTGGTCTATTCTAGTGGGAGTCTTGAAACTATTGGTTACTGCACTGCATTTCCAAGGAGACATTGACTCAAGAAAATCCACCTCTGGGTATGTGTTCACTCTTAATAGCGGGGCCATTTGTTAGAGGAGTGCCAAACAATCATGTGTGGCTGATTCTACCACAGAGGCTGAGTATGTAGCTGCTTCTGAGGCTGCAAAGGAAGCCGCATGGTTAAAGAAGTTCCTAACGGATCTTCAGGTGATACCAGGTGTTAGTCGTCCCATCACACTTTACTGTGACAACAGTGGGGCAGTAGCACAGTCCAAGGAACCAAGGTGTCACAAAAGACAAAAGCACATAGAGAGGAAGTACCACTTGATCCGAGATATAATTGAAAGAGGAGATACAGTGGTTGTCAAGATAGCATCGGACGAGAACCTTGCTGACCCTTTTACTAAGAGTTTGCCTGAACGTGTGTTCGAGAGGCATATAACATCTATGGGTCTTAGGAGGATTCCAGATTTGCTATAGCTTTAGGAAGTTGTTATTTCACTTTGTTGTTTTGTGCTTTTTGAGCAAGACATTATGACATTGTAATTTTTCTGAATGTTATAAATGAGGTATTATTCATTTATTCCGCACACTATTTACAAACACTAAGGTTCGGATCAATTGTGAAGTATATGATCATATGGATACGTTCATGGAGGACATGATCATAGGTTCTCATAATTGATGAACAGGTTCACAGCTGTTAAATAAAGTTGGGCACTTCATTTAGGCTGTAATATTTTATGAAATGGTTTTGTCCGAATCATTGTAAAATATTGGTGTGAATTAACATTCACATTGAAAGGATCAAGGAGAGATTTGATTAAGGGTGTTTTTTCTGTCATAAAGTATCAAATCTCCAGATAACTATAGTTATAAGATTGCTCTTAATTCTGAGTTTATTATAAATAGGTAGTCAAATAGTTTTCATTCTTTGATTTACCAACGGCTGAGGTGCGATCTATTGACGACCAATAACTCGGTATTTTGGGAGTGAGATTGTTTGATTATCGGTATTTATGATATAAACAATATGAAATTTGTAGGAAATGTCCCCTTGATATGTTTCGGTACTTGGATATTGAAGACATTGGCCAGTGCATGTAATCCATTAGAGAAACTATCATAGTCAAGGGAATAAATAATTGATTGGGTAACAGAAAACTAGTCAATCAATTATAGAAGTTCTACAAAAGGGTGATGCATATACATGTTATATATGTTATTAATCTTGGAGTTCAAGTTCGGGCTTTTAGTGGAGTAGCACCGAATTAGATAATCATTTGTTAATTATCAAGAGCCTTGATTAATAACAGCTGGTAGATTCCCAGGCTAGCTCAAGATAAGGGATGGGGAAATTTCAGTTGATGATGACTAGTGAGTTACATGGTCTTGGGCTTTAAACTCAAGTTTGTACTCAAGAGCAAGTGGGAGATTGTTGGGTTTTTTCTCTTTTACTAAAGCCCAATAGGGCCTAGTATGTAAGAAGAGCCCAAGAAACCTAGAGCCCGTTACATCTAAGGGTTAGGTTTTCTAGGAACCCATATATATACTACACTTAACCCTCTCCATAAGGAGAAAGTAGTCACAGAGGTAGAGGCAAGGTCATCTCCTGATAGAGAGAAAGTTCCCACACACTATCTCCTTCCCCTTGAGAGATAGTCTGGAAGGTCTGCCATCAACCGACTACAAGGAAATCAATCGTGCGGTAACACAAGGATTCTCAGGCGAGGGAGATCATCAAAGATCGGCACTCCGAGAGTTAATATTCCTTGTGTGTTTATGAAACAATGATGATTCAGTAAGCATACAAATATACTAGGTCCTTAAATCGCTTCGACATAAATCTAATAGTGCCAACACTAACAACCCACGATTGCAAGTTGGAGCATGCGTACTTTAATATCTCCGATTTTACTCATGCTCTGACTGGGTTGAAAGTAGAATATAAATCAGCTAAGTAATGAGAAAATGCAATGAAACAAGCCATGCATACATAGTCACATACATAATTCTACTTTTGGCATTTCTACGGCTCTCACCTCAATCAAATGAAGAAATTGAATTTGAAAGGAACCAACTCGATCGCAGATATACACATCATCAAAAGTCACTCCTCAACAGGCTTTATGGAATCCAAAAATGAAGAAATCCCAATTTGAGAATAACAATCATCAAACTATATAGAATAGCAACTTAACCATTGAGAGCGGAAGTAAATTACCACGCTTAACCACACAAAACAAAAGCTGAATTTGTGCTTAACCATCTAGAACAGTAGCTAAAATCTTATGTAGTTATGCTTAACCATCGAAGACTGAAGAAAAAAATGAAAGCCTATTCAAGGCTAAAGCAATAATTCATCTCCGATATAAGAACTAAAACATGCCAAATAATGGTTGAAGTGTTGAACCATTGGCAAACCATGAAAGAACTGAAACTTCTTACACTAGAAACAGCAACTGAGAAGCGAATTCACATATATGCTAAAGATTCATCTGTAAATGAGCAGTTATATATATGTGGATGGCAATGGATCGCGTTGGCATCTGTTGGCAACCCATACTACTGTTAGTTTTGGGACTTTGTTGTACCAAATTCCCACACAATGGTTCTTGGAAGTTCGTGGGGTGAAGAATCCCAATACAAAGGTTTCATCAACTGAAACTAACGTCTCACATCACTGATAGACTGCAGTGTATCAATAGTGCCTCTTGCGGCTAGACTGTGCCATACTATTCAGCAAAACAGGCAGATTGGAAGAAGCAAGGTAAAAGCTTTCATCAATTTTTTAGCTATGAGAGTCGTTTACTTAGCTTGGAGGGATCCAATTCTTCTATCACCACTTCTTATCTCATTCTCTGTCCCTCCAATCAAGTTTTACCATGTATCACAATCATTGGTAGTTAAAAAATATTGATTAAATGAAAAATTATCAATGATTTCATCACTATTTTATTGAGAGGAGAGGGAGTAGGACAGAAAAAAGGGACAAAAGATTTGCTTCCTAGCTAGAAAAAAGATAATTTACAATAGGTTTGAAAATCACATCCTTAATTACGTACCTTGTATTCGTACACATGTTCATGGAATATTTTTCTTTTCCAGTTTGTGATGACAGGTTTCTTTTCCAGTTTGTGATGACAGGTGCACTCCATAAATCTCCAAAAGTTCGAAGTTGACACTCAGACAGGAATTCGTCGTAGATAGAACAACTTGCACATGTTTTAGGAGATAGAATAGAAGGCTTCCTCTGTTTTCGTTTTGTCGGGGGAATGAAAGCTTCTTTGTGGAGAAAAACTGAAAACTAAAATGATGTTTATAGTATACATCAACATTGCATACATTCAAGTAAACGTTAAGTTCACGGTTTTCAAGCAATCAATTTGTGGCCAGTCAACGGTGTGGAACATTGGTCACTTTGATAGGTCCACACGGAAATGTGGTTTGTGACTAACTACAGGGGGTGATGTGAGAAACCCAACTTCGCAAACCATCGACAACTTGACTAATTAAAAAGAGATTTTTTTTTAATATAAAAGATTTTTTTATGTTTTCCGGTATATGTGGGTAATTTTTTTAAAGTAATAATAGAATCACTAGAAAAAGTAAAAAATGATCTTTTTTCAGAAACACAAATTTTCATCTTCGAAAAAAAAATTTAATATTATATCCAAACATAAATTGAAATTATACCCAAATATAAATCAACTTTTAATTTTTCCAAATATCTTAATTGAAAATATCAATGTAAAAAATATCTATTCTGAAAAATACATCCAAACAAGCTCATGATCCTTTGGGACATGTCAAGTTGGCACCAAACGTATATTTTGGCCCTAAAGTAGTGGTTTCACCGTGCCAACTTGCCATCAAACATGATACATAGTTACTGCTATTAATGGAAATTGAGGGTAATTGACATTTGGGTGGATTTGTCAAGGGAATAGATCTTTAAAATATCATAGGCGAACATAATTTCTTTTAGAAACTATTTCATCAACAAAATAATTTTTTGGCAACTAAAATGGTAGTTCTAGAAATTTGCAAGAACTTAGCAAATAGGGTGCCTCAACTATAGGAGCAAATGAAGAATGAGAATGGGATATGTACAATAAAGTTGCACAATAAATATACACCACACATTTTATTATAATTAGATGTGATAAATGAATGGAATGAGTGATGACCATTTATCATATCTAATAGCAATAAAGTGTGTGATGGATATTTATTATACAATTTTATTGTATACATAATATTTTTCAAATGGGAAGTGCATGTGATGAATAGAAACAAAAATTCAAGTTTTGAATCTACCAATTGTACTATATGTATGCGGACTCATATACAGTAACGGAGCTTGAAAAGAAATTTTATGAGATCAAATAACATGTAACATAGATGATATTAATAAAATTAAAATTAATTATACATAACATATATATATATATATGTTTTTTAAATATATTGAATAAGAGAAATATTTTCATATAAGAGATAAAAGGAGCAAATCTTAAGCCAATAGGATTGGTCTAAACATCAAGGGTGTGGATAGTTTATAATAAAAATTATTTAAAAGTTGTATTAATCACTTACAAAGTTAGATAATTATATGTTTTATTTTTAGCCAACTTTTTAATATCTAATGACTAAGTTTGCTCAACTCACTCCATAAACTCTTGTTTTATAATACATCACTAATAAGAGATTTTTTTTTTAACCTTATAATGTTGCTCTATGTTTTTTTAATAACTTGAAAGTGTCCACAATTTAATCAATATTTTAATGTTCAGCAATTTTTCTTTAGCAATGTATTTGATATGATGGTAAAAGTTGAGGAAAAAAGTTATAAATAAATACAAAGTGTAATTTTATAGATGAATTTTATGTGTAAACTTAAACACTAAGCTCATGGCAAAAAACTCTCATTTCACCATACCAAACACACACTTAATATAAATAATCATAAAATTTATAAAAAAAAAAAACTCATCTTTATTATATTTATTGCCTGATAACACATTATTTTTTCAATTAGAAAATAAACTAACAAATTCTGGGGTTAAAAAAATCACAATTTTTTTTTTTTTATATAGATAGCACAACTCTAAACCCTAAATTGGAGGAGTAATGGGAAGGAGACATAATTACTACAAAATGACAAAAAAAAAAAACAAAACAAAACATAACTTTCAAAATAACAAAGTGACTCCATAACTAAGAAACTAAGCAAAACACGAATCCACCTGTAACGGCAAACAAAGCCCTATATAGTCCAAGCATTTGAAACTACATACACATGGCAAATTGCATATTAAAATTTACTACATGTATCTCCTTTCACCGATTGCATCACTATCCAATTATCATGAACCCAAAATTCACTAACCAAAAATATCACATTTGCATAGAGTAATGAAATCTATTTATTAAACAAAGTATATATGACTTAATTTCTCAAAAAAAAAAAAAAATTGGAGGGCCACCATTGTCCTAATCAAGCTCCGCCCCTGCTTATATACAAGAGAGCAGTGCTCAATATCATAAACAACTAACTCATTATGTTATCAACAAAGATATAGCTGAAAAACTAACTCTAGATGAGCTAAGTATATCCACAACACCCCCCAATTAAGCTAGCGTATGAATGTAGATCAAACCCAGCTTGGAGTTGATTGGAGAAAACGGGCCAAGGGCTGGTGGCATGAAAAGTATGTCCGCGAGTTTCCCTGAAGTGGAGACAGGGAGCAATTTGATGACTCCACTTTGCACCTTGTCTCCAACCAGATGACAATCTAATTCATCAAATGAGATCGGGACCGAGGAAGAAGCAGAAACCAATGATTGATTTGCGTGCATCTATCAAGACATTGGCCCCCCAAATCTGCATCTGTAAAGCCCTTCAATTTGAGATCTCAGACTGGGTGTCATGTTTTGGATATCTTTCGTAACAGTGTGTATGATTTTAAACAATAATTTGTAGCTTTTTTAGTTTATCTTTTATTTCTCAAGATTTTGTTAAGAAAATAAAAATCAGAAGATCGAGATTTCTTTTTTTTTTTTTTGGTTTCTTTCATATTAAATTTAGATTATTTTCTTTATAAAATTCTAAAAGTAGAAAACAAAAAATAGAAACTGAAACCAACCATACTCTAATTTGTTGAGAAATATCAATGGGGGGGAAGGAAGGTTGAGCAATTGATTGATTTGGATTATTGTTCTAAGTTTTGAAATGCAGATTTCATTTTATTTTATTTTTTTTGTGCAGATATCTCTTCATGTTTTAGCTCCATCACCACAAGACGAAGTCATATGCGCGTCGATTCCATTAGCTGTTGACTTATTGTTGCGTAGTGTTGTGTGGAAACGCAACAGAGAAGGAAGAAATGTAGTGTCACCGTCAACCATGAAAACGAAACGATCTTGGCCCATGTGATACTCATACGAAGGAAGAAAGATTTTGTAAGGTAGTGTTACAAACAATCGTTAAAATTAGAATTGATGTTATTTGAAATGAATTGATTTGAATTCTGAAATGACTTGATTTCTTTTTTCTTATAAATGAGTTGGCCCATCAGTTAAAATTTATATTTAAATTAATGACTTGGTGAATTGTACTATTACTTCTCCGGTTCATCGTTTGCGTGCTTTGCCGTGGTGAGCAATGGGAGATGCGTTTAAGACGAATACCACAAACAGCCAATTTCAGCATATGATACTTAGAAGAAATCTTATGTGATTATTTGTTTGTTTTATGTTCTTTGTCCAACTACCAAAAAGAAATTAATGATATTAAATAAAATTTAAATTGATTTAAAAGTTAATTCTTTTAAAATATATTAAGAGTGTGTTTCTTTATGGGTAAAAATGGAGGATAAAACTTAATAGATAAACTTTATATATAATTTTATATATACATATACAGCCAAGGAGATATCCAGAAATCATCCAAAGGAGGGCCAAAAGTATTGAATAATAATTATATTATTATTTAACTTTATATATATATATATATATATATATATAAACTTAATTATCATTAATCAATAATAAAATATATTCTAAAAGTCAAATCATAATTTGCAAATTACAAATATTTGGTTTTGGTGCTTGACAATTTCAATTAGATATTTCTAATTTGCTATTTGTATCTTTACCATAAAGTGACTATGAGTTTAGTTATAAATAAATAAATAATAAATAAAATATTTCTCTTAAAGATATTATTATACAAATTTTTTTTATAACAACTTTTAAAACTTTATTTCATAAACTAATATCTAAGATATCTAAAAGGAACTAGTAAAACTAAATGAGTGTATCCAAAAGAGTAAAAATAAAAGTGTAATAAATCTTTTTCAATTTTTTTAATATATATATATGGGCCAAGGCCCCTACCTACCACCCTTACTCTCAATCTATGCATACAACTCATTCATATAAACTTATTCGTGGTATATTTTTACCTCCAACCAAACACATTCTAAATAATAATGGAAATGATTTCAAATAGAAATTGATTTTATTTTATTAATGTTTAAATTTTAAAATTAAATCAACATTTTGTAGATAATATTTTTAAAAAATTAAATATTTAAAAATTGACAAATAAAATAATTTTTCATTTTCAAAACCCTAAACTTTAAGCCTTAAACTCTATAAGTTAATAATTTTTACTTCGATGTTAGTATCTTCAGTACTAACACCATTAATCTCATGCTATGATAGAACTGTTAGTCCTTTCGACTTTAATAAGAAAGGCTTTTGGAGAAACAAAAAGGGCTAATGGCTTTTTCTTTGAGCACATTGACCCCCAAAAAAAATAAAACAATAAGATATAGTATATAAATCCTTTAATGTCCTTTAATGTGTTTGTTTCTTTAGCAAAAATGTGAGCTTTAGCTAGAGCCATGATTACTCTCTCTTCTTTAGTCGATGACAGCTCCATATCCTTGACTGAATGCCAAGTACACTGACCCTCCCTCACACCCTAAAGATCAAATTTTATTCCAACGTCAATAAATAGATTTCCAATTAAAATATTCATATTACCATCATTAAATATAATAAGTGAGTAAATATAGTAGGAATTATCATCATATCCGATAATAAAAGGGTGAGCATCTCAAATAAGTACATGCTTTTAAATGTTAAAATAATATTTTTACACCTTAAAGCATTCCTTCTATTGGGCTTGGTAATGCTCTTTATAAATATGCTCTAACTTATGAAAAATATAAGTTAATATGACCTTAATCTAATTAATAACAATAAAGATAGAAATTGTCCTTTTAATATCTTTATTTATTACTGTCATTTTATATTTTTTGAGCATATTTATCAAACATTACCATTACAGCTTCTAATTATTGAGAGTAACGTCTACGTTATCTTATCAAAAGTATTATTATGATATCTTAAAAGCAATTTTCCAAGACTTTAAAGTTTTCAACAACTCTAAAAAATCACATCAATATCAAATCAAGCATAAACGTGCTTCATGATCATGAAAAATTTACAACAGAGAAATTCACATGGAAGCACACTATACAGTGCCGCGTCAATGTTTTCTATTAGTTTTGCTACAAAACAATGATTTGAAACAAATTAAAAATTATTTAATATTTGTAATAAATCAAATTGAGAAAAATAAAATGCTCCGTCTTGACATATTCAATAAGAATAACACTTTCCATACGACTCCAAGATTACTCTTTCCCCATAACTAGCTGAACTCAAGTTTACTACTATTGCTTCACTTCAACCTTCTTCCCACGGTGTTGTGCCATGTTTTTTGAACATTTTTTTCCTTCAGTTTTAAAATATTTGCTATATGAAGTTGTGTCTGAATCCACTGTTACCCAATAAAGTCAATAACTGAACAAGTTAATTTTTTGTTAGTTAGTTTTTCTGTTAGAAGTCAGTTTGCTGTCAGAACTGAGTTTGGTATTATTTCAGTTAGTTTCAGTTAGGTGATCAGAGTTGAGTTATCCAACTCAAGCTGTTAGAGGAGACTGATCACAACACTTGTATATAAGCAGAAGCTGATGCAATGCTCAACTCAATTGAGTGCATTATCTTATTTACTGAGGTCAATTCCATTCTAATTCTTCACCATTTCCTTCCTTTGTGCTACTGCTTCTTGGCAGTACCTATCCCCTTTATCTTGATACCATTTTCACATCCACAGTGATATACATACATATGAAATTCAGTAGCATCGGTCAGTATTCAACTACAAAGTTTCATTGAATTGCTACAAAGTATGAAATGGCCACTTATCGAGCTTCCATTAGGCTCATTGTAACATCATTACCTAAGCTTGGTATATAATTAGGTGGTGAAGAACTGTCATCAAGTGTCACTCTTTCTGTAAAGAATCCAGGCATTTTAGGCTGAGGTAAAAGGAATTCACTACTCAACATCAGAACCACGGATGACATGTCTGGCCTATCATTTGGACTTTTTTGCACACATAGTAGGGCCTACATGAATTGTTCTTAACACCACGGATAAATTGAATGTGTGTCTCATTGGAGCATAAATGAATTCGAAGCCTTTGCCTTCCGTAAATAGTCTCCAAGCCTGCGCACAATTTTTAAATCATTGGTTAACAGTAGAACCACATCAAAAGTGATTAAAATTCAAGTTCATGCTTACAAGCCCTAGAAGATTGAAGTTGTGATATTGATGAATAAATCCTCTATTTCTCTTCCCACTCACTATCTCCAATACCAATACACCAAAACTAAATATGTCTGATTTTGTTGAGTAAGCTCCATCAATTGCATAATCTGGTGATAAATATCCATTGCACATCCATCCACAAAAAGAAAAAAAAAATCAAAATAGCTAAGCCATCATACATATCCATGCATACCACATAAGTCATTAGATACTTACTGTAACACCCTAGTAGAACCCAACTATGCTTAAGTTCACATTTGGATTCTATTAATTGTCACTTATGCCTTGAATTCATTTTCTTTTGAAATTAACTTAGAAAGATAGTGGATAATTTTTTTTAATATTAAATTACTTTTTGAAAACTTAAGCCTATAACGAGAAGTGAAATACATAGCTCTTACGTAGATAATAATCAGAGTTACATTGCGCACTCGCTTAATTACATAAGTGGAATAAGAGATTAAGTGTAGAACTATCATCACATGAACTGAAATAAAATTTCTTAATACATGAGTCACAATAGGGCATAAACCATAGTGATAAGTTTTTACACATAATAATGCAAATACTACCATTACTAGTCTGTTTCTCACAATTTAACATACTAAATATCGAAGCACTAATTCTTGAAAGTTATAAAATCTTCACGTGTCACCTCCTTCCTTAGCTACAGCTCCGTTGCTTCAAGTGGACACATCTGTCTCTGGTAACGACAACGGAAAAGAAATATAGGAGTGAGAAATACGAGATTTCTCAGTAGGAGTTCCAACTTGTACTAAACGTGTCATCGTTATCGTCCTAGTCACTTCGGGTTTATTATAAAAAGGTGAACAAGTAAGGATTCAATTATTAAACTTTCACAAACGTGATTAGCCGAAGTGAAGTTTCTTTTAAACTAATCTTGAACATTAGCAGAAATATCCATTCAGTAATTCATTAAGCATGTATACAAACAGATCATATAGAATTACTAATAGGTAATAATAATTTAGAATGCGTATGCATATCATGATTACTTCTCCTCAACGTTTACTTATTTAGTGACTTTCATCTTTCTTCATTCCATTTCCTTTCATTAATATACTTCTCAATCTCTCACGGGATGAATGCATCAATGTCTTAGACCACCCTAAAGGGTAATGAGCTCATACCGTGGCCGTCGGCACAACCTTTTTGGCTTCCTTTCCGTTGCCGTGATCTCAACGGTTTAGGGGGTTAAGCCGTGAGTTTAGCTCAAGTCCACTTTTCCAAACTTTCATTGCTACTTTTTCAAACTTTACTTTTATTTTCTTTCCGTTGCCGTAATCTCAACGGTTAAGAGTGAGCTTAGCTCAAGTCCACTTTTCCAGACTTTCATTGCTAATTTCCCAGGCTTTTACTTTTATTATTTCATTTGAAAATGAATGTATGCATATCATCATGTAATCACAATAAATCATGGGCAATCAATCATTCATCCTCATCATTTCACAACTCATCACCATACATTCACATTACTATAATTCACTTCATGAAACATGGATAATATCATGTAAATCTCATAGTAAACATTTTCATAAATGATTCACATTAAGCAACCAAAGTTATCAAGTTGAGTTCCTAGTGTTCCTAAGAGATAATGGATGTTTTAGTATTATCTTTTTCTTAGTGTTCTTTGTACTCTTAGCATTCCATTAATACATTAATGCACTTTAAAATATTATTATAGGTTCTTTATATATTTTTATTATGACTTTCATATATCTCTTGAAGATTATTATTCTACTTAAATTCTTAAAATTCTCTCTTTACAAGACTTGATTCTTTTATTTATAGTTTTGAAATCTTTTAGAAGAAAGTTTATAATTCTCTGTATACTTGTTATCTTAGCTTAGTAAAGGTAGTTCCAAATTCCTAACTCATCAAATTTTAGCATTTACATCTTTGGAATAGTGTAAATCAACTGTAAACCATGCATAGGAGGGTTCCCAGGAAAGAGAGGTGGGTCACAATGGACACGCTTAAATACCAAGTCTTTCCTTAGCCAGAACCTTTCCAAACTGCACTTTTATAGTACACTATCCCAAAATTTATTTCTCATTCTGTATTTACGTGGTACAAAGCTTTATACATAACATACATGGTTGTATTCCTATATGTGTTAGCTCTCCAACGAAGTTGAAATCAGTCCATTTTCATTTTTCTAGAGTGAGTTACACCTATTTTACTACTACAAGGTCAGATTAAAGTTTCAGTCTTAGGCTCTAATTTAAAAAATTATATCTTGAGCTAGAAAACTCCGTTTTGGGTGATTCTTTTTGGAGAGTGTTCTATAATGAGTCTAGTTTATAGTAAAATTATTTTAATCTCGAGATGCTTGATATTTTATGAACAGTAGCTTTCGAAGTACCTGCTGCCAGAAACAACTAGAAATTCTAGCACCTACCATTTTCATGTCTTAAGTTACCTTTATTAAATCAGGTTTCACATACAATCTTTTCAAGTTATATTTGAGTTTGATAACATCATAAGAGTACTCATAACAGAATAGAACATGTCACATTTCTAAAAATATATTTTTCAAATAATCATTCAAAACTTTTGACAATAACTCAAACTTGAGGCATTCTATCAAAGTTAGAAGCCAACAATACTTGAACAACTAAAGATGAAGCTCCTACCTCTTGTGTAGGGTCTAAAAAGAGTCCTCCTCTTCTTTCTTGAGCTTGAGCAAGAGTCGTTGGAGTGGATGACCCTCCTTGAATCTTGGCTCTGGAACTTGAGTGCTTAAGAAAATATTTCTCACTAGAGTTAAAGATTGTAACTCTTGCAAGGGCTAGTGAAAGTTTGAGCTTATGATTTAAGTGTTTGGATGAAATGTAAAGAGTGAAGAGAAGTCTTTAAAGAGAAGAACATAAGAAGAAATGGTAGAGAAGGAATAAGAGAGAAAGAACACTTAAAGAATTTCTAAGGCTTGAAGGCTAGCAAGAATATGTTAGGAGCAATCAATTCACACACTCCCCTCCCTTTTATAGGCCAAGAGGCCATGAATTTAAGAGCTATAATGGAGTGGTTTTAGTGCTCCAAATTTTATTTTTCTTGAGTACTCATATAGTGGATAACTAATGATGGTGCATTACATTTTGTCTTGTCATAATTTAGTGAATGATATTGTAAAATATATCATTTTATCATTATTGTTAGGTATAGATATATAGCACTAAAATTATTTTATCATTATTGTTAGGTGTAGATACATAGCACTAAAATTATTTTATCAATCATGATAATCTTTTATATTTTATTCTCATAATGGAAATCCCATGTCACTTTACCCCTTTTTTTTTTATTTTAATCCAATGGCTTAGATTCATTCTTATTTTATGACAAGTCTTATTATATTTATTAAAGTGATGGCATATGTATTAATTTCTTCATTTAAGACAATAATTTTTATAATTAGATAATGATAGTGGAATTCTTTTAAAATAATTTGTATATTTCTTATTTATTAGCAAGTCAAAAGTAGTTTTATAATTTTTATCACATAGTAAGGTATTTTCATAATTTCTACTTAGTAATGACATTTTCATAATTTCTAATATTATTTAGTATATTTCATGAAACTTGTTCAATTTATATTGGTTTTGCTCTTTTTCATTTTGATAATGAATTAATTTATCTAGTTATGAATTTAGGGATGTTACACTTACTAGGTTCCAACCACATGTTGTGTTTTTAATTCGGTTTCATTCCCTCCAAAGCTTCTTGCTAATCCAAAATTTGAGATTTTTGGATTCAATTCACTATCTAATAAAACATTTGCAGCTTTGAGATCCCGATGAATTATCCTATGCCTTGAATCTTGGTGAAGATAAAGAAAACCTCTAGCAATTCCATTGATAATTTGTAAGCGCTTTGGCCAATCTAGTAACATGCCCTTATTTTCATCTATTCACAGGGTGATAAGGTGACTTTTTTATAATATGATTATGAACCATCATTGAATAATAATGATTTGATGACAAACCATATTTTAAAATTTTAACATGATGATTGGTAGTAGATTTGTTTAAATAGTTTTTACAGGAACGTAAGTGCTGAAGAAACCTAGGGCTTGTTTGGAACCTATTTTATAAAACAGTTTTGGATTTTTAAAAACAAAAACATAGAAAAACCTGTTTGGTATCTGATTTTTTTCATCTTTGTTTTAAAAACTGAAAAACACATTTTGGGTTTTAAAAACAAAAAACCAAAAACTGATTTTGGATGTTTTTAAAAACAATTTTATTGATTTCACTTCTCCTCCCACCTCCTCCCAACTCCTCCACCTTTCTTCAAGCTACCCCAATCTCTGGCGAAGCTCCACCCAACCAAGCACCGGCGAGCCCCGTGACCCGCACAGGCGAGCCCCGCTACCCGCAACAATGAGCCCTGGGACCAGTGCCCGCAAGCCCTGGGACCAAGCGTCGTGCTCCTCCCCGACCCGCGCCCATGAGCTCCGTGACCAAGCATCGATGGCTGCTGTGACCCCACGACTGCCACGACCCCGCAACCCAAATTTTGCGCAACCCATAGCCCCTGCGACCAAGCCCTGCCGTACTCCTCCGCGACCCTTGACCAAGCCCCGCCATGCTCCTCCGCGACCCCAATCTTCCTCTCTCTTCCTCTTTCTCTACTTCTATCTCAGGCTCACCGTCCTTCTCATTTTGTTGTTATTTGTAAATTGATCTCACTATTGTTCGTTGCTGATGTTTGTTTGTTGTTATTTGTAAATTGATCTCATTGTTATTCTTTGTTGATCTTTGTTGTGGTTGCTGCTGTGTTGATCTTTGTTGTTATGATCTTTGTAAATTGCCAAACAAGTTTTTTTTTTTTATCCATTTTAAAAGGTGTTTTAAAAAAAAAATTATCCAAACATGTTTTCTTGTTTTATTGTTTTTAAAAATCGAATTTAAAATTGTTTTGGGAATAGTTTTATAAAATAAAAAACAAAAAACAGTTCCAAACAGGCCCTATTATTCTTCCCAATGTCATGAATGACTATAAGTTGAAAATTAATTAAAATTCTAGTTACGTTCTTTGATAGAACTTCTTTTATATATTTTTTTCCAAAATGAGGGTGCTATTCACCAATTGAGAATATAAATGCAAGTGAACTAATAAGCAATGCAAAGTGAATCAAGCAATGCACAAGGTTTTTGGGAACCAAACCAAATATGAAGTTGTCCAAGTTTTTATTGAGCATAAATTCATAAACCAACAAGCTTTCCTCTTCTTGAATGCAGTATCCTAGTAGCTTAAGTAAATTTCTATGTTGAAGTTTGGCAATATGCATAACTTCATTTTTGAACTCTTGGTGTCCTTGACTTAAATTCTCTGAAAGTCTTTTGACAGCTATTTTTTGTCCATCTTCAAGGATACCCTGAAAGATGCAAGATTTTGTACATTGCAAAAGCTTCATATTTACCAAAATGAGTTTGACACGAATCTATTTAAACATCATCACTAAGTAGACTTATTTCGATATTGAATAATTTTGTTGAAAGATGCATATTTGTAATTCTTGAAAATTTTCTAGAAGCTCAATAACGTTGAGCAGCAGATTCATTGCATGAAAAGACAACTAAACTAGTAAATAAGTGTTGATTCATTTGGCCCAAGATGGAAAATTTTTTTCTATTTTTTTCTTATTTTCCTATGGATGGAGCATGGTACTATTTCAAGTCAAGGGTATCTGTAGTTGACGAGAAGAGATAATAGATTTGGTTTGGGCCATCAAGACATCTTTATGGATATATAAATATAGATGAAACTACATGTTTAAAATGATAACATGAAAACAATTGACATTATTGACAAAGTTATCTTCATCCTCAAGTTATTTATATTAGTGGTAAGAGAAAAAAAAATATGTATATCGAAGTTCAACTAAAGCCTCAACTGGGCTTTCTAGTAGTTTACTTCCCCAAGATAAGATATTGGCAAGCATCTTTTTTAGCAACTAGCTTCTCTAACCATTTTTGGATCGTATATAGGGGCAAAATCTGTAGCAGAAGTGCAAGGAAATTGATTATATAATCTAACAAGAAATAGTATTGATTGAGAAAACTTTGCACTCTAGGATCAGGGCATGACATTTTTTTTTCATTCCATTACCTTATAAACTGGTCCAAAACCACCTTCCCCCAATATGTTGTCACTTGAAAAGTTATTGGTTGCAGAAGTAATTGTAGACATATCAAACAAGGGTAATTCTAGATCTTCCTCGTGATGGTCCATCTTTCCTGCAAAATAGCATATAGTGTGTAAATGAAAAGAAGTTAGCTAGGATGTAAATTTTCACTATTCACAGACCTTTTGCTCCTCCCCAAAATCAGAAAAGGAATAGAGGCAAATTAAAGTAGGATTACCCAACGTTATTTTTTTGACATTGATAGCAATACTCACTTTATTTTTTGTGGTTAATCTTACAATTAATGTCATTCACATATTAAAAGTGGACTCTAAAGTACATACCTAAAAAAGAAAGATATAGTCTTAGCCTCATTCACTATAATCAAGTAATTTGTGTCTTACTCTATAATATATATGTGTCTTACTCTATAATATATATAACTGGTATAAACTTTTGAAGTATAAATAACATTACTGAAATGTTTTGATGTTTCAATGGTCTGCTTTATAATTGTTGATGATGTTTAATATCGATTAACCACATCTCTAGGAAGATAAAGAAACCAAAGAGGCCAAGACAATTCTAATGTGACAAAAGTTGAACTTTCCTGGACCAAGAATATTCATCTTGGCATGTAATACTAACTTGTTGATAACAACCTTATTTTGCAGGTATATACAAGAATAAAGAATGACATAGTTTGTAAATTACTTATTTGCTTTTCTGCCATAACTTCCATCTATAAATGACGACTATGGCCAAGGATAGGACTAAAACTAAAGACAACACACAGCATGTGATGATAGTCCTTTGCTTTCGGATGTGCGATCTATGTGATATCCTTTCTTCAATAGCTTCTAAGAATCGTTCAATCCAAATAAAATAGAGAAGTTGGGAAACAATAACAAATGATGGAAGATAAAATAAAAAAAAATGAAACAAAAAGGAAAAGGCAAAAGCAAGAAAACTTTCAAATTGGGAGACATTTGTACCTAACTCTGTCCATGCCATCCTTATGTAAATATCTTCAAAAGATTCATTTAAGACTTTCATATCAATCAAATTACCAAACCAGAGTAAACACCCACTCCCCCCTTTGCTGATATTCAAAGCTGCATAAGCTGTACAAGAGCAATTATTCAAGTAGAACACCTTACAACCCTCAAGGCTCATACTACTATTAAACCATGATTTTACTGTGTCCGGTAATTTTAGCCCGGAAACCTTCAAAAATCCACAACCATTGCAACTCAGTGGAGTTCTCCTAAAACAATCACCAGTTGAATCTGTTGTATTCTGCACAAATCCATCCAAGCAATCGCATAATGGGAAGTTGTTTGTATTGCAGCTAGCATATGCTCCGCATGTTGCATAGTGATCACAGTCATCTACTGGTACGTTTGAATAGATGATCCAATCTTTTTTTTCTTCACTCCAAGTACTACGGCGGATGAATCCATCTGACGTTATCACATTCCTATGAAAAACTGAAGTGTTGATAAGCTCATAAGAATAATATACCTCTTCCTCATTGGAAACGAAACTATATGTAAATATAGAATTTGGTTGCAATTGGGGCGTCCCAGTAAGGTAAAAACCATTCCATGATCCAACACGATATCTTTCGACATTGCCATCTCTCATAACTAATTGTGGATATCCATCAACATCCATTTGAACATTATATCTACCTGGAGATGGATCATCAGGGCTATTCCATGATGTTACGTACAAATTCTGTCCTGTAATTAGATTTCTTCCAATCTTCTGTGTCACCCGGATAGTCAAAACTTTGCCACAGGAAATCTTCCGGGTTACTATTGCTTTTCTCTTGCACAACCAAATTTCCAGAATTCAAAAGCGTTGCAACCGGAGATTGTGCTGCTCTTGTTGTGTTGCGAGTGGACCAAATGACACTGTTGTTATGGTCGAGAAGGACTACAATTCCAGTGTCATTGATCTTCAATACCCCTGTCGAGTGATTGAGGGGTTTGTCTCTATTGGCAACCCATACTACTGTTAGTACTGAGACTTTGTTGTACCAAATTCCCACATAACGATTCTTGGAGGTTCCTGGACTAAAGAATCCTAGTGCAAAGGTTCCATCAGCTGAAACTAAGGTCTCACCATCACTGATAGATTGCAGCGTTTCAATAGTGTCTGTTGCGTTAGAGAATGCCATATTATCCAGCAAAAGAAGGCAGAATAGAAGCAAGGTAAAACCTTTCATTTGTTTGTTTATATTTTCTTCTTCACTTTCTAGTTTCTATGTTATCACTTACTGGAGGTATGAGGAATCCTCTAGTAGTGTCAATAGCACCTACATATGAAAGCACAGATAAGAGAGTTGAGCTTCATCGATTAATCTTGTTGTTATGAAAATTGTTTCAAGTAAGTACAGATCATTTACCCTATAGTTTGTAATTAATGTTCTCTATGACAAAAAGATTGCGGAAGCTTACTTAGGAGCAAATAAATTACCAAATAAATTTCAAAAGGAGGAGTCACTTAATACCCATTTGAAACTTGGCATCTTCGATAACTTTTTATATGAAACAAAATTTATATAACCATAGTTGAATTGAAAGTTTACATCATATAAATCATGTTTGTAAAATTTCATATCAGTCAAAGTTGTTTAATACGTATTTTTTTTTTTTTAATTTTGATGTTCTCAATCAAAAACGTTTATTTACATGACTTTTTTAGTAGAGGATGGCAAAATCAATTATCATAGTCTATGGGGCAATACATAATTAATTAATTGTGTAAAAAAATTTTACACTATCAGTGTATATAAATTAAATTATTTTTTATATACAAGTATCTAAGTCAACATAATAAACATTTCTTAAATGTATGCAAATAAAAATTGTTTGATTATATCCTACAAGGTGTCCAATTATTTCACAATTTGAGACACACAATCAACATTATATTTATTTATAACTAATAGTTGCATTGATTAAAAAAAAACTATATATCTCTGTGTGTTTTTAAAAAATAATAAGAAATAAGAGTTATTTGATTATACTTTTATTGATGTTCAACTCTTATAAAATTTGGCATGAATAATTTTTATAATAAGTAACTGTATTTCGAAAGTGGAATCAATAAAAAAAAATGTTATAAAAAATTATTAATGTAATTGTATTTAAAGTTCATTTGAGTCTAATGTGATAGTCATCCTAGTTAGGATTAAGTTACACATTGGTGTAACTTTAAGTAAATTAAAGTTCCATCAATCATATATAGCTTTTATAAAATATTATTTTTTTGTGAATCCAATAGTTAAATTATAATTACTTATTATAATGACATAACTATTATTCTTAACTATTTTGAACATACATGTTACATCGATTTTGATATACATAGAAATTATACAAATCAATTTTAGATTAATCTAAAATTTTGATCTGTATAATGTTTACTCCTAATCTAATGGTGATTTTTGTAAGAAAATTACATCTACAAAAATTTATTCAATGGTATAACTATATTTATATATATGGGAATGCTAACTTCTATACCTTCATGTGGAGGTTAGCAAGCTATACATTTTGTTTTAGATCAAAAGCCTACTCTCCAACTGTATGAAGAAATCCATAATTTAGGATAAATTTGTATTTTTATTTCATATACACTAATTACTAGTTTGGTTTACTCTATTACCTAATTAATGCTCTTACTCCTGAATCAGAAAAAAAAAAAAAACTCTTACTCCTAATTATGACATTTTTCAACCACACTCTCAATGTTTTAGGAGGATATATTTTGAAAATAATTTGTAACTAAAATATTTAAAATTAAAATTAAATATCATTTAGTGTTTATTATTATTTATTTTAAAATATCAACGATATATTTGTAGTACTTGTGCCTTTTATGGTCTACACATTATATAATGACACCATAAGTAAGATAAAACTCGAGAGTAAAATTTTAGAAAGAGTTTATGGATGTCACCGTGATGAGAGGATTTTATATTTAAAATTTTGAAACAATGATTTTAACATATTCTTAAACTAAACCTTTTAAAAATCATTTTTAATGTGTTAAGAGTGTGAGTAATTTGTTTTCGATTATATTTTTCATATAATACTAGAAAATGAAAATATTAAAAATAGGAGAGACAACGTTAATTAGGTAAGAGAGTAAACCAAACTAGTAATTAAAACAAAAGTACAAATATACCTCATAGGTTTTATATATATATATATATATATTGATATACCGGCCGGTCCAACTGATTTAATCAGGAACGGATCGCCTAGCCGGTCCGGTTAAGCATATGAAATCGGATGTGCTTATAACCGGTCAAAACCGAGAAAACCAAGAGACTGGTCCGATTTTCTATGGCTCCCAGTTCATATCTTTCACCAGAAAAAAAAAAAAGAAAAACAGGCACTAGAAAGTCAGAAACCATATCTACATATTCTCCAGTGAATTATTGCGCCGCCTTTAGGCTACATCGCACTTTTGCTCTACAACCTCCGAGCTGTTTCGCACTTCTACTCCTCCTTCTCCTCCAAGCTGCTTCGCGCTTCCACTCTGCCGCCTCAAAGCTACTTCACGCTTCTGCCTCCACCCTGCTTCTAGCTTCTGCTCCTCGCCCTGCTTCTCGCTTCTGCAACCAAGCTTGACGAGGCGCTTCTTGCTTACGCAGCCAAGCTTGACAGTGGCAGGAGGATGACTTTTATGAGCATGAAATGTTTAGCGCTAGGATTTCTTTAGGGGAAGTAATGGGTTAGTGAGGCAATTGGTGGGTTAGGTGACATTGGGCTTATTCCAAAAAAAAAAATATTTTTTTTAGCCCAAAAACAAAATGTGTAATAGCTTTTAAATTTTTGGCGGCAAAAGTGACAATTTTAATAAAATATTTTATCTTAAATTTGTCAAAAAGTTAGAATTTCATAAATAATTGTATATTTATATGTACATATATTTATGTAAATATATATTTTATTATATTTTAGTTGAACCAGTAAATCTTTGAATTAGTGCCCTGACTAGTCTGATGTTCGGTCTAATTTTCTTTTCCTTGATATATATATATATAAAGAATAAAATACCCCCCATTTGGATTCAAATAAAATATCAAAAAAATCAAAACCCCAACAAATCAAAATTCAATTTTTGAGTTCTAGTTCAAATTCGGGAATTCTTACAATTTTCTAAACTTGTGAGCTAAAAACGAAGTGTCTAGAGATTTCCTAAAATTCATTAAAAATCACTCTTCAATTTATTTTCCTTGGGAGAGCAATTATCGGAACTTTTAATCCCAAGAATGTGGCTCTATCATATGGCTCTCCAAAGAGGTGTAGGCTCTAAACTCAATGAAATCCCGAGACCCACTAACATGGGTGGGTCTCGAGGGTTCTTGAGACCGTATAGAACTTATCTACTAACACGTGTGCACCGGGTATTACATTAACGAATTTTATGAAACATTTAAACATTTTGTTTTTAGCCCACAAGTTTGTAAAATCATAAGAATTCTTGGATTTGAACTAAAATCCAAAATTTGGATTTTGATTTGTTGCGATTTTGATTTTTGTGATATTTTATTTGAATACAAATGGGGCGTACTTTTTTATTTACATTTATGTTTTAAAGTTAATGGGGATTAAAATAAATAAGTGAGTATTGAGTCAATCCAGTCTAATACATACCAGTACTTGAATTATTGCTCAAAGATCTGAGAAAAACCATTTTGATGAGCACTGTAGCACTTATAAGATGGTGCATGCCAGCAAAATGCAATGCTCAAAATTTTTATAAAACCCCCTATTTCAGGTTTAGAACACTCATACACCCAAAAACACACCCTCACACCTCTCTAAACACGAAAACTGCATCTTTCTACCCTTTTCATGGTCAAACCTCCATTTTCTTTCATTTCGTTCAAGTTTGATCTAGATTTTTCCACATTCCAAGCTCTAAGGCATGTTCCTTCATAGATTATACTTCTTTTCTTTTAAGATTCTCTTGTTTTTGAAGAGGTTGGCATAGAGAAGTTTATGGTTCTTAAGGGAGTGAGGTTCTTCCTGGTGTTAGAGTGGTATCTATGTAAATAGGAAGTATTAGAGGTTAATCTAAAGCTATATTGATTCTATGCCAGATAGTGATGTTATTCTTACTTCCCCAAAGTCCTATTATTGTTGGTTTTGCTTATTCCACCCCTCCAGGTGAGTGGATTTGTATCTGTGATCTATATGTTATGTATTAGATGTTATTTTCATGAAAACACAAGTTATTATTTGATTTTAGAGATTACTGTGCAAGGATTTGAAGTTATTTTTGGTTTATATGTTTTAGAACTCCTGATTTTAGAGCATGAAACTTGTTTTTGATAAAACCCACGGGACCATTATTGTTGAACTAATTGTAGACAAAATTGGTTACTTTTATGATTATTGCAATTTATTCTGGAACTGGTTTATGTATATGATATAGCTTTATAACCAGATATGAGCTTTAGAGAAAAGATTAGAAATATGGTTTTAAACCCTAAAATTTCATAACATGATATTAAGTTTTTCTAGTTTATGAAAAGCTTGATAGTTAGAAATATGATTTCGATAATCAATGAAAAGGTTTTAGAGCCTGAGTCTTCATAAGATTCAAAACAGTTGATGGCTACATACTCTGTGGAGTTTGAAATCACAATGTTTACAAAGGGTGATCCCTTTGAAATGATTTCATAGCTATAATTATGCTAAGGTCAAACTGTTAGAATTAGATAGATTCAGAGCTCGCAAAGAATTAAAAAGGTTTGAAAGTTTTCAATTTTAAATGGATTTATTTATTTAGTTTAGAAGGTAGCTATGGAGAAACAAGCTATATGTTAACTACACTTAATCCGTTAACCTTGGTACCAAGTAGCTTTGGTCAAAGATAATAGAGAATTTTATTACCACACTGGGAATGATGATACGTAATGTCCAGATGTGACTAGAGGTTTATATTCAAAGTTTTATTATATGTCACAAACATTGTGCGTAACCAGAACAGAGGTTACTATTTCTCTAGGAGCTACAACCCTATAAACTTGTATGATTTTAGATATGAAAGTAAACTGAGAAAATTATTTGAGTTTATAAAATGATGGCTTGAACATATATAATTAGATATGTGTATATTTGATTGTGAAGGACTTTTGGAGTATTATTAATGTTATTATGGTTTTTATGCATGGTTTTCTTGGTGTCCCATGAAAGGGGGTTTCGGGTAAGGAGTAAGGATCCTCTAAAGTGAGGATTTTATTTTAGAAGGTAAAGTGAGAGATTTTACCCTTGGATTAATAAAATTAGAAGTGAGGTCCTCTTTACTTTATTTATCTAATGGTAAAATCCCTTCACTTTATCCTCTAAAGTGAGAATCTCACTTTAGAGGATCCAAATCCTTGGGTAAGAACTCACTCACTGAGTTTTGATTACAAAACTCACCCCTCTACTTTTCTCTCTATTACAGATATTGTAGTTGCTATTGATCCTTCTCCACCATCTCCCCAACACCAGTAGAGTTCAGTTGGTAAGCTTTGCTTGAGTGAAGCATTCTTGTCTTATTTAAAGTGCTTCAATACACTGCAGGCAGGATCTGGGACCTTATATCATGTTTTGCATTGTGCACACTATGATGGCATATGTGAGTTTTGCGTTACTAACTTAATAGTATTAGTTCATGGACGTTTTCAAAATAGATTAGCTTATATTTATATATTGTATTACGACTTCGAACTTTAGAGACAGATTATGAAACTTCAAGATTGAGTTATTTTGATCATTTTAATTATTTTAAATTTGAGGAACAAGTGATTTGTACATAGAAAGAGAAATTTTGTTTTAAATAATTTTATAGTTAACTGTGCATACAAAGGAACTCAGGTTATGAGGCTTGCCTGAGAACCGAATTTCTCACGTGCCAGTCACGTTCCTAAGTACGGTTGTGATATTTCTACACCTTGGCATAGGAAATCGTGCTGATTCGCATCTCATTCACCATTAGATGAAATGTAGATCCTATTTGAATGAGATCCATACCTTATCCAATGGTGGATGAGATGTGACTATGATGTTTCATGTATTGTGAATACAAATAATATATAGATCTCTATTATAAACTACATAGATATGCTTGACCATGAGCCTAAAACTTACGCGAAAGGCTTTCATGCTTTGTCTTGGTGTGTACACACCTTGCCAATTATCTCAGCACCAATAAGAAGAATAACAGCTTAATGCTGCGCTGTTAGCATGTTTGTTGTTTATTATTTGGGGAAAAATAATTATTTTTCATTGTGCCATTTATGTTTTCGCTATCTTAGGTTCACTCATTTGCTAGATGCATCAACCATCCCAAAAATGGAATGGATATAATGTGATGGTGTATTGATTTTATCTAATATAGTCATAATTTCTAAATTTTATCTATGTGGTCTGAAATCAAACAGAATTTTGTAGGAATATTTTAGAATCATACAGATAACATTTTTGTTACTTTTAAACTATATATATATATATATATATATATATATATATATATATGATATTGTAGTATTTAAAAATTTTATCTTCGTGATTCTAAAATTAAATAAAATTTGATTTGTACATATGATCCTGGAATTAAATACAAGTTTTTTTTTTTTTTGCAGTGTCCCAAAATTACACAGATAAATTTGGATCAATTTTAAAATACAATTAATCATAATTCAAATTCAATAATTACTACCATGTACTGCAATTACTTAGTGATAAATAAACTCTCTAATCTTATCCATCAAATAACAAAATGTGTGGTGATACATACAAAGCGTGTAACATTTGCCTTGCATATATCCTTTAAAGATTTGGATTCTGTAAAATAAGGATCTCAATTTAGAGAGTAAATTTTACTATTTGGATCAATAAAGTGAAAAGGCCCGTACTTTTAAATCTATTAATCCAAAGGTAAAATCTCTTTATTTTATAGTAAGATCCTCACTTTAGAAAATCTTTGTCCATTTTTCAATATAATCTATCAGTGTTGAACTCTTATTTCGACAAAGATAATCAGTGTCTTATTCTCATTATACTCTCTCCATGTGCATATGAATTCAATAAAAAGGTTTTTATGAGTGCCTTAAGAACACTCGTTGAAAAATCAAGAATAATAAATTTTCTATTATATCATAAGATTTTGAAGTTTTCAATATGATAGGAGTATTAAAAAATTTTAAAAATTACTATTTTTTATTCATTAACAAGTGTCTTTGTCAAAAAAATCCATATTATAAATGTTTTGAAACTATAAATATTAATTAATAGCTAATTATTTTTAATGAACTCATCTACTGTTCATAGTTACGTTCATGGTCTCATATAGTTTGTAAATGGTTTAATATTTCTTCATACCACTTTAGTTTAATGGATAATATATTTTTGAAAATACTACTAAATATCAATCATTAAAATACAAGCATATTGTTAACCGATTTTACTAAAATTTAAAATGCTTTATCGCCAATATAATATCACATAATTCAATGATCAGATCAATTAAATTCAATTTCTATAAATAGTTATAAAAAGGTATAAGTGTACAAGATTTACATTAGGTATAAAAGAAACTGATCCCCACCCATATAAGCATATAAAAGTAATGGGATAATCCAACAAAAATCAATGATAAAAGTATTTTGTAAAAAAAAAATCTTCTTTCTACAAGAGAATAAATAATTTTTCTCGGATACAGCTTGCATCAAGTGGAGAAAATTTTCTTCCCACAGAATGAGTAGTCTGCACGGCTCTCCATTGTTATTCTTAGTATTGCTACAAATGAAGTTAGAATTGCTAAATTTCGACATACGCTGTTGCTGATTTTAGTCTTTAAATGGAGAGAAACCGACCCCTTTATATTCTTTTCAAACCCAAATTATAGCTAACCACGTAGATCCTTTTTTTATTTTTGTATTGAAGCTAAAACAAAGAAAAAACAGAAAAATAAAACAGAAAGTTATCTCATGTAAAGAACCCCTGACGTATCCGTAAAAAAAAATAACCCCAAACCATTCGGAGGTCTATTCCAGCGATAAAGCACAAGAAAAGAGGAGGCACCCACATAAATCATATGGTCAAGTCTTTAAATTCACGTGCAATGTTGAGTTTACCAGGTGTATCTGATATTGATGTACTTATTTAATTAACTAAATTAATGTTTCTCTCTCTTTTGTGCGTGGCTTTTGAATAAACTCAATTTAAAACGTTAACAATGCTTTCAATGTTGAACCAAAAAAAAAAAGTCACTATATAGTTTTACAAAATTGCGAAGTATGCTTAAAATAATATAGCTACAGTTGTTGTTCTTGTAATAAATTAAGTTTGAGCTTTAAAGAGATTTACGTATTGTGTAGTTTAAGTCAACAGAAAAAAAAAATTTGTTAATTTTTTATTGAACTTTGTCAATATTAAAAAATATTGATTAAATAAATCAAAATAATATGTAGCGTTAGCTACATTAATTTGAAACAGTATTAATTATATAAAAAATAATCATGTAAGCAAATATTTGAAATAGTATTAATTTAATTAAGGGTTTAATTTTAATGCACTGGTAGTGTAAAAAAGTTTTACACCATCATCCATTCAAAAGATTTTATTTAGATAATTTTTTAAGTAATGAGGGTAAAAGTTAATTATCATGGCTTATATAACAATATATAATTGGATGACTATGTAAAAGTTTTTTATATTGTTAATGCATGACAATTAATTTAATTTACGCTAATGCTCATTCATATTGGGCTGGTTCAAATAGCAGCTTAAAATTAGTAGCTTGAGTGATGCACTTTGGGTGAAAATTTAGATTACAGACCAAAATTCTGGACCAAGAGACAATGACTGGAAAACTTTAAGGTGCTACTAGTTCTTTGCACCCTTTTGTTCTACTTCATTCCAAGGTTCAACACACTGGACACCATTGCTCCAGGGCAATCTGTCAAGGATGCTGACACTCTAGTTTCAGCAGCTGGAACTTTTGAGGCAGGTTTCTTCAGCTTTGGAGGTCCAAATAGCCAATACTTTGGTATATGGTACAAGGGTATTTCTCCCAAGACTATTGTATGGGTAGCCAGTAGCCAACAGAGATTCCCCAGTAGGAAACTCCTCAGGAGTTCTGAATGTCACTGATGGAGGAAACCTTGTGATTCTTGATAGCACAGGAAGTGTTGTCTGGTCCTCCAACACATCAACAACTGCTAAGAAGCCTGTTGTGCGGCTCTTGGACTCTGGAAACCTTGTCGTGAAAGATGAAAGCAACCCTCAGAAACTTCTTTGGGAGAGCTTTGATCTACCTGGTGACACGTTGCTCACAGGTATGAAACTTAGGACTGACATCGTAAGTGGTAATTTTACATCCCTGACATGTTGGAGGGACACACAGGATCCTGCTACAGGTTTGTATTCATACCACATAGACCCTCGTGGTTATCCTCAAGTAGTTATCACAAGGTTAGGTACAATATTGTTCAGAGCTGGTTCATGGAATGGCAATATTTTATCTGGGATACCTTCTGAAACATTGTACAAGTACTTCAATTTCTCCTTTGTGTTTAACGACCAGGAAGTGTCTTATGCGTATCAACTCTTGAATAATTCAGTTGTTTCAAGATACATGCTCACTACAATGGGCCAGATAGAGCATTTCATATTGTTGGATCAGACAGATAGTTGGCAGCTTTTCCTTGCTGGCCCTGTAGACCAGTGTGACAACTATGCACTTTGTGTTGCAAATTCTAATTGTGATCTTAGTAACAATCCATCATGTGATTGCCTTCAGGGTTTCATTCCCAAGTCTCAGGAAAAATGGAGTTCACAGATTTGGTCTGATGGGTGTGTTAGGAGAGTTAATTGGTCTTGTGACAACACTGATGGCTTTTTGAGGTATCCAGGGATGAAGTTGCCAGACACATCAAGGTCCTGGTATGATAAGAACATGAACCTTGAGGAATGTGAGAACTTTTGTCTGAAAAACTGTTCTTGCACAGCATATGCAAATTTAGATATCAGAAATGGTGGAAGTGGCTGCTTGCTTTGGTTCAATAACATTGAGGATGTGAGGAAACTAACCTCTGGAGGACAAGACCTTTACATAAGAGTGGCAGCTTCAGAACTAGGTACTAATATTTTTAATTTTAACTACCGTCCTGTTTTTTGCTTTTCCCATTTTTTTTTAATTGTTTTCCAACATAGAATTAAAGATATGTAAATTTTAGGCCTCACTAGGCTGTGCATAATAGTTGTTTAAGACAGATTTTTGGGATGGATGTTATAAGTTTTCATCCTTGTTACAGGTAGAAACAGAACATGAACTAATAGGATAGATATTAGAGGACTGTGTCCAGTACGATCACAAAAAAAAGGCATTTGCATTGCAGCATCTAATTGCTGTCAACTTTCATCAAATTGCCATATACCTTGGTATGTATGAATGCTCAAAATTGTGTGTTGACTAATAGTGCTTTTATTCTCTCAGGCCATAACAAGGGCTTGAACAAGAAGCAGCTAGCAGGAATTCTGGTAGGCTGTTCTACGTTCATCATATTCATAATAATTCTTGGAGTGGCCATACTTTGGAGAAAAAGACTTAAGAAACGAGGTAATTATTTAGTTATTAATTTGAACTGATTTATTTTGTTACAATACTATGGTGCAAACAACAATGTTCCAGCAATTTCAAGTGTTCTTTTCGGACAAAATTTTAAGGTTTCACAACCATTACCTTTTCCTCCAATGATCGAACTGCTATATCATTCAGAACTTATAATATATTGTCAATCACAATTATCCTTCTATCTTTTTTCAGTTAAGAACCAAATAGTTAGCTGGAAGAATCACACTGATAACAACGAGAAGGAAGAAATTGACAAACCAATGTATGATTTTTCAACCCTGGCTATTGCAACTGATCACTTCTCAGTCAATAACAAATTGGGAGAAGGTGGATTTGCACCAGTTTACAAGGTAATATGATCATATTTCTATTCTACAATTGGATTTATCTTCTCTTATAAACTCCTAAATAATCATTGTCAGGGAACATTCACAAATGGGCAAGATATAGCTGTGAAGAGGCTTTGCAATAAGTCAGGACAAGGACCAAATAAGTTCATAAATGAAGTTTTGCTAATTGCTAATCTTCAACACCGGAATCTCCTGAAACTAATTGGTTGTTGCATTCATGGTGATGAGAGACTCTTGATATATGAATACATGTCCAACAGAAGCTTGGACTACTTCATCTTTGGTTTGAGATTTCATCCTGCCTCAATTCTTTGTTTTCTCTTATTAGCTAGTCATCTTTATGCCAAGTTGCTAACTAACTAACTGAAAAAAAACTTGTTAGATCAAACTGGAAAATGTTTCCTGCATTGGGGTCAATGCTTCCAAATTATTTGTGACATTGCTCGAGGACTTCTTTATCTTCATAAAGATTCTAGATTAAGGATTATCCATAGAGATTTCAAAACTAGCAATATTCTTCTTGATGAGAATATGAATTAAAAAATATCGGACTTTGGCCTTGCTAGGACATTTGGAGGAGATGAAGCAGAAGGCAAAACAAAAAGAATAGTGGGAACTTAGTAAGCATGCTTGCATAACATTATTTTGTTACTTTTATATCACATCAAAATTCACTTTTCCTTTTTCTATTGTATTGAAGTGGTTATATTTCACCGGAGTATGCAGCCCGTGGAAATTTCTCAGTGAAATCTGATGTCTTCAGTTTTGGGGTTATTGTACTAGAGACGGTTAGTGGAAGGAAGAGCAGAGAATTTTTTGATGATAATGATCTTGACCTTATGGGGCATGTAAGCCTGAAGATTTGTCCACTTAAAATTTCATTGTGATTTTTATTGGCATATATTCCATAGTGATCTCGCAACTCACAAGTTTAATTTTCATGTACTCTAGGCATGGAGGCTGTGGTGTGAAGAGAGACCATTGGAGCTGATAGATGAATCATTACGTGATCCAGCTCCCCTTCCTGAAGCTGAAGTATTGAGATGCATTCATATAGGACTTTTGTGTTTACAAGAGAGACCAGAGGATAGGCCAGACATGTCAGATGTAGTTCTAATGCTGAATGGTGAGAAACCATTGCCAAGGCCAAGGGAACCCGCCTTTTATCCACACAAATTTGGTTCTTCATCAGTAAATTTTGCATTGAGTTCAACTAATGAAATTTCTATGGCATTGCTAGATGCAAGATAGTTATATGGAGTTAACAAGACTTCAATGCAAATGAAAAGGGGTTCCGTCTTAATGCATACATTATTATAAGAAGTTTATGTGCAAAGAAAAAAGTTTATTTTCTGACTATCTCCAACTTGTAATCTGTACTTTCACATAAATTATAATACAACTATGTTTTATTCAGACGTATGAAAGGGATGAGCCAAAAATATGATAGTTAATGTGCAAACTGAGGCTCATTAAGTAACACCTTAGTCAATACCTTCCTATTTCATCTCAACATGAGCCTGTCTATACCTCACCAAGTGCCACTTCTCGGATAATTACTTTTCAGTATAGAAGCACCAAAGGCGGAATATTATTTTATTCTGTTTTGGTAAACGCTTCCCTCTTTTCTTTGTTTGCTTCTCTCTGATTTTCTTTTCCTTTTTATATTTTTCTGTGTGCCTGTGTTCAACTTCAACCCAAAGAAAGAGTATTAATAATAAACACAATGATTTATATTTTATAATTACGAACAAAGAGTCATGAGGCACAGATTAATTATTTAGGTGCAACCGTGCAAGGCATCCAGCACCCTAACCCATCCATTAACCCGTTTACTCTTGTTGCTCTATGTCATTGCAACAGCATTACAGTGAAAGGACCAATAGATAAACAAGGCGATGCACGCTAAGACACAAGCAAACACAATTTCGCAGACTTGAATTGAAGTCTATTGCAGTAGCTAAACTTTCTTAAGAACAATAAATGCATAGTTGAAATATCACAGAATGGTCAAGGAAGCTTGACTTCTATAGCCTTTGGCCCCACAATTAGGACAAGAAGCTAGTCCACTGACTAACTGAGGCAACGTGCATGTGAACATATCTTGGTGATGTTATTTCCTTAATATGTCCTACTCTCTGTTACAGCATTTTTGCTGGTTAGTTGCAGGATGACTGTTTCATTGGTACACTGTGTTGCATAGACATGGGAAAGAGTATTTGATACCATACATAAATGTGATAATTTTATATATGTGATAACCCAAAAAAAAAAAAATGGAGAGGAACACACATGTACTTAAGTGGTGAGACCACCATAGTGTCCCTCTCCTTTTCTTTCTTTTCCCTTTCTTTCCTCCTTCTTCCCGTAACTTCTTCTTTCTTTCTTTCTTTCTCCTTCTCCATTTCTTCATGTGACTCTCTCTCTTGGTCCACCATGCCAGCACCACCGTCACCGTCACCATCACCGCCACCACCACCGCCGCCGCCGCGTCTACCACTTCGCTGCTAGCGCATCCTCCTCCTCCCTTCAACTAGCCACGTTATTCTCTGTCTCTCCTCTCTGTTCGCAATTCTCTCTCACTTTTGGAAGGGAACCCACTACAAGAGCAAGACTTAGTGCATTCCCTTCCCTTTCCTTCCTCTTGATGCAATGGGTAAGTGCTAAAATCCTTCTATTGACCATATTAGATTTGGGGTTTTAGGAACCCTAAATGTGAAAATTTGGGGGTTTTGGTATGTAGAGTTCACTTTTGTTAATTGATGGTATTATTAGCTCACATATATTGCTATTGTCTTGTTCCTAGAGTTGTAGAACAATTGGACGCCAATTGGGAATTTCCGTTAGCTTGAAGAGTGCTCTTCGGTTCCTTGGGAACCATTGTTGTGAGTAGACATAGTATCCATAGTTAATTTCTTAATGTATATATTATTTATGAATGTTGTTGAATCCATGTCGTTCCTTGTTTACAAAATTTATACTATTTAAGTATCAAAGAAAATTTATTTATTGCTGTTAATTGAAAATGATTGAAAATAAACATGTTTTAATGACCACATGAGACAAATAAACTATTTCACATAATGTTTCAAGAAGAATGATCTAGATATAATAGGTATATGGATTTTAGAACTAAAAATTTATTTATGGGCAATACCGCTCGCCATAGCGAAGGGATATAATGGCATTATCGCTAGTCGTAGCGAAGAAATATAACGGCAATACCGCTCACCATAGCGAAGAGATATAATGGCATTACCACTAGTCGTAGCGAAGAAATATAACGGCAATACCGCTAGTCGTAGCGAAGAGATATAATGGCAATACCGCTAGCAGTAGCAAAGAGATATAACGGTAATTCCGCTTGCCGTAACGAAGAGATATAACGGCCTATGTGCACATAGTATTTTTCATTTAGATGAAAGAATGAGATGAGCCTATTTGAAACACCTTAAAAATGAGATTAAATGGGTTGAGATTACTCCTCAAATAAAATTCATTTTTCTTATGTAACTCTCATGAGTATTTGAGTATTGGATGATGAAGTTGATTTTATATGAGAATTTATATGAGAATGGTACATGATGGATGAGTGTAGGTCCACATACTTGTGGTTCCTAATAAAAGGAGGGATCACACGAGGGATTGGCCGCTCGAGTGTGTAATCCTGATGGAATTTCCTGTTCGAGGCCACTTCCTCATATAGCTTTCTAATATTATTGGTTTGACATTTTGTTATTGTCTCATGTGGGCTATGGATGCTTTATCTACTCACTGAGTTGTCAAACTCACTCTGTTATCCTCCTTCTTTTTTTCAGATTAAGGTGCTGGTTTGAGTTCAAATCCCACTCTGATCTAATAATTTTTGAACCCCTTGTTTTGGTAAGCTCGCTTCATCTGTGGGCCACATTGAGGGAAGTGTCCAGTGTTTGTAATGATAGATGCTGCTCCTTTTTGTCACAGGCAGGATCAGGGATGGGTTATGTCTTACACTTATGTTGATAAGTTTTATGGTAATGTATGCCTTGAATTTAAAATGGTGAAGATGATGAGAAAAACCTTGTTTTGAGATGTATAAATATGCATATGATTATTGTATTATGACTGCGCTGTGGTTTTGGTTATTATAATAATGTATTTTTATAAGTTTTGTATTTGGGAAAATTTTTGAAAAACAGAGGAAATTCTGTCCGTTTTTCTAAGAAATTTTGTGTCTTAAGGCTTCTTTGAGAGCAGGCTCCCTATCTTGAGTCACTGGATTGGGTCATGACAATATAAAGATAAGAAACGGATGCTGTAGTATATATTAAATAAGATATTATAATTATATATTAACATGATAAATTTTACTGACATATTTACTAAAATTGATAATATGATGAAGGGAAAGTAATTAGTAATGACAAAACTTGAATTTCTATATCAAATTTTTCAAATAACAGAACTTCAACGACGATAAATGTACATTGATAAACAAAAAGTAGTTAGAAATACATTAAAAGAATGAATCCAAAAGTATAATACAAGTATTGGTATCAAATACAAATACGATACGGGTACGTCACCCATTTCGAAGTGCTCGCGCATCATAGTTGGTATAACTCAGATGTTCATTGATCTAGGAATGAACATACAGAAAGTGGCCAAAAAAAAATTGGTTTTGTCTCTTAGATAAGTATGTTTCGTATGGTAGAGAATTATATGCTCAATAGACATGTATATAAAAATGAGAGGAAGAAGTACTGTCTCTCTGTCTCTTAAATCTGGAAGTGCAACACTTCACGAGTAGTAATTTTAACGTAGTACCAAGAGTTGCAAGTCATGACAGCAACTGATAGCCGCATGTTAAATAATTATTGTATGAAGTTGTGTTTGATTCCACACTGGTATTTATACATATGAAATTCAAGATAGCATTAATCAGTATTCATATACAATGATTTACTGAACTGCTACTATACTAAGCATGAAATTGCCACCTATCTACCTTCCATTTGGCTGATTGTGACATCATTAGATGAGCTTGGTATATAACTACGTGATGAAGAGCCATCATCAACTGTCGCTCTTTCCGTAAAGAATCCAGGCATTTTAGGCTGAGGTAGTGGGAATTCACTGCTCAACATCATAACCACAGATAACACATCTGGTCTATCATCTGGACTCTGTTGCACACATAACAGGCCTACGTGAATTGTTCTTAGCACTGCAGATAAATTGAATGTGTATCTTATTGGAGCACAAACTAATTCAAAGCCTTTGCCTTCTCTGAATAGTCTCCAAGCCTGTACACAATTTTAAAACCATCTAGTCAATAGTAGAACCATACTGAAAGTGATTAAAATTCAAGTTCATGCTTACATGCCCCAGAAGATTGAAGTTGTGATTTTGATGACTGAATCCCCTATTTCTCTTCCCACTCACTATCTCCAACACCAACACACCAAAACTAAATACATCAGATTTTGTTGAGTAAGCTCCATCAATTATATACTCTGGCGACAAATATCCACTGCACATTCATCCACCAAAAAATAAAAAAAATCAAAATAGCTAAGCCATCATATCCGTGAATACCACATACATCACTAGACACTTACTAGGTTCCAACCACATGCTCTGTATTTGCTTCGGTTTCATTTCCTCCAAATGTTCTAGCTAGTCCAAAGTCTGAGATTTTTGGATTGAATTCACTATCTAACAAAACATTTGCAGCTTTAAGATCTCTATGAACTATTCTATGCCTTGAATCTTGGTGAAGATAAAGAAGACCCCTAGCGATCCCATTGATAATGTGCAGACGCCTAGGCCAATCCAGTAACTTGCCTTTCTTTTCATCTGTTCACATGGTGGTAAGGCGACCTTGGTATATTAAGATTATGAATCATGATTGAAAAATAATGGTTTCAGGACAAACCATGTTTTCAAAATTTAATTAAGATAGCAAATTTGTTTTAATAATTTTTACAGGTAATAGAATAACAAACTTAAGTGCTGAAGAAACTTATTGTTCTTCCCAATGTCATGAATGACTAAACATTGAAAATTAATTAAAATTCTAGTTATGTTCTTTATGAAACTCTTTTTCATATATTTTTACAATGAAGTTTTTATCCATCACATAAGAATACAATTGCAAGTGAAGTAAGCGATGCAGAGTGAATTAAGCAATGCATAAGTTTTATTTGGGAATCAAACCAAATATGAAGAAGTCCAAGCTTTTATTGGGCATAAATTCATAAACCAACAATCTTTCTCCAGCTTGAATGCAGCATCCTAGTATCTTAACTAAATTCCTGTGCTGAAGTTTGGCAATATGCATAACTTCATTTTTGAACTCTTGGAGTCCTTGACTTGAATTCTGTGAAAGCCTCTTGATAGCTATTTCTGTTCCATCTTCTAAGATACCCTAAAAGTTGCCACATTTTGTACATTGCAAGAGCTTTATCTTCACCAAAATGTGAGAACAAATCTATTTAAAATTGATTATTCAATAGAATTATTCCAATATTGAATAATTTTGATGCAAGATGCATGTATATAAATAATTCTTGAAAATTTGCTCGATGCCCAACAACGTCAAGCAGAAGATTCACAACAGGAAAATACAATTGAACTAGAAATAAGTGTCGTTTTGTATTTCCCAAAATGGAAATTTTTTTATGACTTCCTACCTTCTTATTTTTCCTATGGATGGTATCCGAGTATGTAACTCAGATTAGAAATTAGTTAGAGTTAGTTGAAAGAAAGGAAAATGTAAAAAATATGTACTAATCAAACGAAGAAAAAAAAAAAGACAATAGAACTGAAAACTAATAAAGGAAACATTGTTTAAAATGAGAGAAAATAAGAGAAAATGGAAAGGAAAATGAAAGTGGATTCCAATAACTTTGAGAAAGCAATGGAAAATTTTCAAATGGGCGTCATAGTTCCGATCTCATACTGAAATTTATGGTAACAGAGGAAGATAGAGATAGTGGAGAGAAAACACAAAATGGTAAAATTTACTAAATGATGAAAGAGGATAATGCGTGTAGGATGTAGTCTTATATAAGTTAAATAGCACAAGAAGTTACTAACTAATATCTAATAAATTTAACCAGTTCTGACTAATTTATACAATTGCATATTCTAATAGATGGGGCAAAATCTGTAGCATAAGTCAGATAATTTCAAGCAAATTGATGATATAATCCAGTAAGAACTAGCATTGATTGGGAATACTTTGCATTTTAAGATTAAGGGATGACATTTTTATCATTTCATTACCTTATAAACTGGTCCAAAACCACCTTCCCCCAATATATTGTCACTTGAAAAGTTATTGGTTGCAAAAGCAATTGCGGACATGTCAAACAAGGGTAATTCTAGATCTTCCTCGGTGTCGTCATTCATTGTGCTTGTTTCTATTTCTAGATTGTCTTTCATCTTTTCTGCAAAGTAGCATGTAGTGTGCAATAAGGAAGAATTTAAGACACGGAACATACACATTTTTCACTATCACATAGACCTTTTGCTTCACCCCAAAATCTAAAAAGGAATTAAAGTAGGATTATCCCACGTTTTTTTTTCTGACATTGACAGCTACACTCACTTTATTTTTGTTGGTAAATCTTACAATTAATGTTATTTGTATATCAAAATTGGACTCTAAGTTATATACCATAAAAAAAGAAAAAGACATAGTCTTGGCCTCATTCGCTATAATCAAGTATTTTGTGTCTTACTATTTATGATATCAATAATTGATATAAACTTTTGAAGTATGAATAGCAGTACTAAAATGTTATTGAATTACATTAAAACCTTTGATGTTTTAATGGTGTACTTTATATTTGTGGATGGTGCTTAATATCGATTAACCACATCTCTAGGAAAGATAAAGAAATCAGAGGCCAAGACAATTCTAATATGTGACAAAAGTTGAACTTTCCTGGACCAAGAACATTCATTTTAGTAATCCTAACTTGTTAACAACAAGCTTAGTTTGCATGCCAATACAAGAATGAAGAATCACATAAATTAGAAAATACTTAACTGCCTTTCTGCCATGACTTCCATCTATAAATGATGAAGGCCAAGGATAAGATTAAAACTAAAGACAATGCACAGCTTATAATGATAGTCCTTTGCTTCTGGATGTGTGATCTATGTTCAATCGCTTCTGAGAAAAGTTCAATCAAAATAAAATAGAGAAGTTAGGAAACAACAACAAATGATGGAGGATAAATAATAATAATAAAAAAAGAAACAAAAAGCAAAAAGCAAAGCTAGAAAACTTTAAATTGAGAGACATTCGTACCTAGCTCTGTCTGTGCCATCCTTATGTAAATATCTTCAAGAGATGGAGTTAAATATTTCATATCAATCAAATTATCAAAC